>CM070770.1:237871556-239149889 GCA_036346955.1 Dipus sagitta
CATGCCAGGGCCTCCAACCACTGCAAACGAACTCCAGATGCATGCACCCCCTTGTGCATCTGGCTTACGTGGGTCCTGGGGAGTCAAACCTGGGTCCTTTGGCTTTGCAGGCAAGCGCCTTAACCACTAGGCAATCTCTCCAGCCCTTTTTTTAAAAAAAATTATTTTTATTTATTTGAGACAGAGAGAGAGGAATCTACTTTTTACATGACACCAAAGACTAGAGGTACAGAAAGGCAAAGAAAAGGTAGGAATTAGCTGATCCCCTGTAAAGAAGCAGTCCATCACTGACCTAAAAGCATGGCTCACACAACTGGTATCCATGGAGATGGAGAAGCTACTTAGTCAGAAATGCTCATTTGAAGTATAAAAAGGAAAAAAAGCAAAATGATTTTACTTTAAAATAATAGGTGGGAAAACAATAGGTCAACATGATTTTTTTCAAGATTTATTTTAAAAGAGCTATTCAGAAAGCTCATTATTCAGTTATTAAAATTCTTGTTTTTTACCAGCCCACACCTACGATCAAGATGACTTATGGGTTTTTATGCCTCCAGAGAAGAGATTCAGTAAGAATCGGCCTGGAGATTTTCTACCAAGCAGGGATTCCAAGGCTAAAGAATACACTCCTCTAGTATGCATAGTAATTTTAATAAGTAATAATGTGGAAAACAGGTTAAACCCCCCCCCCCAAAAAAAGCCTAGAAATTCGGGTTTATACTCTAAATCAATCAGCCAACAACATAAACAATGTTACTTTCAATTATACATGAACGTGACTACTTAAAACTTACCTTCCGGAGCCGGGTGTGGTGGCTCACGCCTTTAATCCCAGCACTCGGGAGGCAGAGGTAGGAGGATCCTCGTGAGTTCAAGGCCACCCTGAGACTACATAGTGAATTCCAGGTCAGCCTGGACTAGAGTGAAACCCTACCTCAAAAAAACAATAAATAAATAAAAAATAAAAAAACCTTACCTTCCCATTAGACCACCCAGTTATCAGTTCACACACTCCATCAGAATTTAGGTCAAAAGCATGAATACTCATGGCATGATTTTTGGACTGAAAAAGAATTCCAATAGTTAGTACAGAAGTCCCTCAACATTGAAAGTATAAAGCCTCTAAATATGAAAGGCTGAATTATACTAACTTTAATTCTCCAGTATCTGGCTGTTTTGTCATAAACTCCAACTGTGCCATTGGAAAGGGCATAACCAAATCGACTGCCATACATGGGACACAGAGAGGTGATTACCTGCAAAATAATACATTAAAAACACATTTGTCATTAAGACTCCATGTGAATTATAGCCTTATAAAACTGCATGTTGTGTGTTGAGGAACTCTGTCTGCCAGGAATGTCATGGCTATTGTCATCTTGAAATCACAGCAGCTGTGATTAACAACATAAGCCTACTAACATTACCTCATGAAAGGCAGGTAGGCAGGACTCAGGAAGCTCACAAGGTGTATGAGGCACTACCCCCTCCAGGAAGTGAAGCAACTGACAATTGCTGCCAGGAGGGGAGACTTCATCAGTGGAATAAGTGCTAGTAAATTGCTCTTAATCTTGTAATTCTTCACCTATGCTCCTGTTAAGGAACCCCAATTAGGGGCTGAAGAGATTGCTCAGTGGTTAAAGGCACTTGCCTGTGAAGGCTAAAGACCAATGTTTGACTCCCCAGATCTCATGTAAGCCAGATGCACAAGGTGACACATGCACAAGGTCATGCATGCACACAGGTGGCACACATGTCTGGAGTTCTATTGTAGTGGCTGGAGGCCCTGGAATACCTCTTTCTCTCTTGCTCTCTCATAAATTTAAAAAAAGAAAGAAAGAAAGACACCCTAATTTAGGGGCTGGAGAGATGGCTCAGCCATTAAGGGCGCTTATTTGCAAAGCCCAACAGCTGGGGTCCACTTCTCTAGTACCCACATAAAGCCAGATGCACAAAGTGGCACATGCACCTGGATTTCATTTGCAATGTTAGGAGGCCCTGGCACACCAATACTCACTCTCACTGTCTGCCTCTTGCTCTCAAATAAATAAATAAAAATATTAATATTGGGCTGGAGAGATGGTTTAGTGGTTAAGGCACTTGCCTGAAGCCTAAGGACCCAGGTTCAATTCCCCAGTATCCACATAAAGCCAGATGTGCAATGTGGCGCATGCATCTGGAGTTTGTTTTTACAGTGGCTAGAGGCCCTGGCACACCCATTCTCTATCTGCTTCTTTCTCTCTCAAATAAATAAAATAAATAAAAATATTTTTAAATATTAATATTAAAAGTAATAATAAGATGGAATCCCAATTAAGCTCATCAGTTCACCAAGCTAGACTTAGGTAGGACCATTTATTTGGTCTGTTGCTTTCCTCTCTATCTGGGATGAATAGAAATACTCTGCAAGAAAGTCATGCAGCATCTTCCTATAACTGTACTATAACTAGATTTAAAAGCACTTCCAGGGGGGCTGCAGAGATGGCTTACGGTTAAGGTGCTTGCCCACAAAGCCAAAGAACCTAGGTTCGATTCCCCAGAACCCACATAAGGCAGATGCATAAGGTGTCAAACACATCTGGAGTTCGTTTGCAATGGCTGGAGGCCCTGGTGTGCCCATTCTCTCTCTATCTGCCTCTCTCTTTCTGCATCTTTCTCTCCCTCTCAACTTAATTAAAAAAAAAATTTTTTTTAATTAGATATAAAAGCCAGGTGTGGTGGTGCACACCTTTAATCCCAGCACTTGGGAGGCAGAGGTAGGAGGATCACCATGAGTTTGAGGCCACCCTGAGACTACACAGTGAATTCCAGGTCAGCCTGAGCTACAGTGAGACCCTACCTCAAAAACTATATTAAAAACTATATATATTTTTTTACAGCACTTCCGGGAGCTAGAGACATGGCTCAGGAGGGGAAGCACATGCTGCACAAGCACTTGAACACACCACACACGTTCCACACACACCACACATGTATACAAAAACACAATAAAAATAACAAATGTGAGAACATGAAAAGTACGTTGCATGACTATAAAACAAACTGGGCTTTGAGAAGATGCTCGCGTTCTTGTTTATACTGCATCTGAGTGTGCTCACGCTCTCTCTTGCCCAAGGTTACATAATGCTCAAGCAGGACCTCCTACCTCTGTTTCTGTCATTTCTGCCACAATCTCATCTTCTTTAAAAACTCGGATGTCGAAATCCTCAGATCCAACGAGAAGCTGAAGAAAGGAAGAAAAATCATAGCTTAAAAGATTCTATAAACAAGTCAAGCATGATGGCACAAGCCTTTAATCTCAGCACTCAGGAGACTGAGGTAGGAGGATTGTCATGAGTTTCTAAGACCAGAGTGAGAACCTGACTCATAAAAACAAAAAATAACTGGGCATGGTGGTGCATGCCTTTAATCCCAGCACTCAGGAGGAAAAGGTAGGAAGTTTGCCAGGAGTTCAAGGCCACCCTGAGATTACATAGTGAATTCCAGGTCAGCCTGGACCAGAGTGAAACCCTATCTAGAAAAAAAAAAGGGGGGGGGGGAGCTGGAGAGATGGCTTAGTGGTTAAGACATTTGCCTATGAAGCCTAAGGATCCAGATTCAATTCACCAGTACCCAAGTAAGCCAGATGTATGTGTGTGGAGTTCATTTGCAGTGGCTAGAGGCCCTGGCACACCCATTTTTCCTCTTATCTGCCTTTCTCTCTAATAAATAATAAAAAATGTTTTTAAAAATAGGGCTAGACCACTCCATGGGAGGGAATCCATTCCTGATGCTGAAAACCTAAAACTGGGGTAGTCATGAGCCCTAGGGGTGTAACGTCTGCTGCTGTCTGGCTAAATGTATATACTATGCTCATCAAACTGCCCAGTAAGCACTTCTCTTAATGTTCATACCCATATATTAATGCTACTCTCACTTTTGGCAGAGAACCTTCTCTTTTCAGATGGCAGTGACCTCAGGATGACTCAGAAAGCATCATGGTGCTGGGAAGAAGTGACAGAGGAGTGCTCAGCACTGCAATATCTCTATCACACCTTCCAAGGCTCAGGGTCCATTGCAGAAGGGGTAGTGGAAAGAATGTAAGAGTCAAAGGAAGGGTAGGACTCCTTACAATGTGCTCCTCCAGACACAAAATGACCTGGATATCCATGACCTCACAGTGTCTGACACTACACAAGACCATCATAATAGGAGGAAAAGATCATGACATCAAAATAAAAGAGAGATGGGGGGGGGATATGATGGGGAATGGAGTTTCAAAGGGAAAGTAGGGAGAGGGAGGGCATTACCATGGGATATTGTTTACAATCATGGAAGTTGTTAATAAAAATAAAAACATAGGGCTAGAGAGATATGGCTCGGTGGTTAAGTGGCTTGCCTGCAATGCCTAAATGACCAGTGTTTTGTTCCCCAGTACCCACACAAAGCTAGATGCACAAAAGTGGTGCACGCATCTGGAGTTTGTTTGCAGTAGCTAGAGGCTCTGGTGCACACGTTCTCCCTCTCTCTCTCTCTCCTTCTTTCTCTCTTTGCAAATAAGTAAATAAAATACTTTAAATAATTAATTAAAAATAAGTTTTAGCCACATGTGGTGGTGCATGTCTTTAATCCTAGCACTTGAGAGGCAGAGGTAGGAGGATTGCTGTGACTTTGAGGCCAGCCTGAGACTAGTGAATTTGAGATCACCCTGGACTACAGCAAGACCTTCCTTACCTCAAAAAAACAAAAAAAAAAAAATTTAAGATTCTATAAACCAAACAAAAAATTGAACAATACTACGCTACTACTGCCACCCAAGAATTCCAGTTCTCTAGGAATCTAATGCTCAAGGAAGTCCCAAGGGAAGAAAAGAGTGGCTCTACAGATCTGATCCTACCATGCATACAGTGCACCAGACAGTCCTTCACTACATCTGAATCCTCTTCTGCTATTAATGGAAGTAATTTCAAACTCCAGAGTTCAGAATCCATGGACAAGAGTGTATGCTAAGTCAGGCTCAACATTGCACTGCTCATGTAACTGACTGCTTAAGGAGTGAATTTGTAGAGCAATCTTATGTGTATCTAATAATTATTCTAATAATCTCAAAAGCTAAAAGATGATCACTAAAACTTTTAGATTCCTAGAAAAGTTAGCCAAAATTGAAAAGTACTTACAATAAGGTTTCAAAGCATCAGAAGGAATAAGTTATGAACATGACACCAACTATTCTGCCTTCTCTCCCCTCTCCTGTGTCTTTGAACTGCATGGTGTCTCAGACAAATACCAGTGATTTATTGTTCAAGACAGGGGACATAAGGGCCAGGCATGGTGGAACACGCTTATAATCCTAGCATTTAGGAGGCTGAGGCAAGAGAACAGTGAGATTAAGGTCAGCCTGAGCTGTATATGAGTTTGAAGCCAGCCTGAGTTACACAAGGAGACCCTGACTCAGAGAGGGAGGAAGGAGAGGAAGGGAAGGGGAGAAAGGAAAGGGGGGGTAGTCCACCTCAAAATTAATGCTTCTCTCAATATTGTTATGGTCATGGGAAAATGTATTCAACAGCACATACTAGAAACATCTCTTTCCCTACATACCTCTTTCTTTCCATCACCATCAAAGTCACACAAGGCCAAGGAATGAACATTATCTCCAGTAACCTGAAGATGAAACTCCAAATCATTAATATGCAACCCTTTTCATTGAATCCAAATGTATTAGCATCATTATGGAGAGGATTATGCAAATCACCAATATCATTCATAGTTTTCCTAATGTACAGAATTATGAATATTAGTGTCATTTTATTATTTAAGCAAACAATGTTTCAAAACTTTCTAAAGAAAATTCAAAGTAAAAATGTTTAATAGTACAAAATGTGTAGTCTTCATACCGTCCAAAAGAGATCATTCCCTTCATGATCAAAACCCTGCAAGGCACAGTTTCCACCAATAATTGCAAGAGGAGGGGCAATGTCTCCCAATGTCCCCAGCACAATGGCATTTGCGCCATCTGCTACCTAAGAGGAAGACAAAAAAAGACACATGATCACACATACATGGGTATGCAAGCACACTGGAGGTCATGCATATCTGTGTTTTATCAAGATACTCAGGTATTCCTCCCACCATCTGTCTTCTGAGAGGACCACACTGTGACCTTAGTAGGGATGGGTGAGGTCGGGGCCCACTCAATGCTCTGGCATTCATGTTAAGTTGTTATAACATGCAGTTTTGATAATCCACAGGAATGTCAAGTTAGAGGGCATACATAGAGAATCCAGATGTATGCCTTTAAACACCTACATTTTGAAATTTATTTTGACTATATTAAATAAAAGTCTTTTTTAAACAATATTACCCAGTTCTCTTACTACAATTTTTTTTTTTTTTTAAGGTAGGGTCTCACTCTAGCCCAGGCTGACCTGGAATTCACTATGTAGTCTCAGGGTGGCCTCAAACTCAAGATGATCCTCCTACCTCTGCCTCTTTAGTGCTGGGATTATAGGCGTGCGCCACCACACCCAGCTCTGATTAATTTTTTGAGTTTTTTTGCTTGTCTGTTGTTTGAGGTAGGGTCTCATTCAAGCCCACACTGACCTGAAATTCCCTATTAAGTCTCAGGTGGCCTCAAACTCACTGAATCCTCTTACCTCTGCCTCCTGAGTGTTGGGATTAAAGGCATGCACTACCACGCCCAGTTTTGAGGGGTTTTTGATAGTTTTTTTTCAAGGTAGGATTTCACTCTAGCCCAGACTGACCTGGAATTCACTCTGTAGTCCCAGGGTGACGTCAAACTACTGGCAATCCTCCTACCTCAGCTTACCGAGTGTTGGGATTAAAGGCATGTACTACTATGCCTGAGCTTTTTGGGACAGGATCTCACTCTTTATTCCAGGCTGTCCCTGATTCACTAAGTAGACCAGGCTGGCCTCGGACTCATGCTGATCTGCCTGCCTCAGTCTCCAGAATGCTGGGATTATATACTTAGGCCACCATGCCTGGCTATTTATTAACTTCTGAGACAAGATCTTACTATCCAGCCCTAGCTGACCTGGAATTTCATGTTGCCCAGGCTGGTGATCCTTCTCTCTCAGCTTCCTGAGAGCTGAGATTATAGGCCTGTAACACCATACACAGATGTGTATATCATTTTTATAAATTTAGAAAGACTTTATTAGATTAAGAAAAGGAAGGAGGAGAGAATATGAGCTCCTGCCCATGAGAAGGTGGGAAGGAGTAATCCCCCCCAGATTTCTATAATCTTTAAGTAAGAAAACTTAAAAGAAAAGCTTGGCTATACAAGAAAAAATATGAGTATGAAGGAATTATATATTATAAATCATAAAAACACATAAATATAAAGAAAAGATTGGGGCTGGAGAGAGAGCTCAGCAGTTAAAAGCACCTCTTTGCAGAGCCTAACATCCTGTGTTTGAATTCCCAATACCTATGTAAAGCCAAATGCACAAAGTAGCGCATGCATCTGGAGTTCATTTGCAGTAGCAGGAGGCCCTGGCCTGACCCTTCCTTCTCTCATCCTTTTTTGTTGTGGTGGTTGTTGTTTGTTTTCCAAGGTAGTCTCACTCTAGCCTAGGCTGACCTGGAATTCACTATGCCATCTCAGGCTGGCCTCAAACTCACAGTGTCCTCCTACCTCCGCCTTCCAAGTGCTATAATTAAAGGTGTGTGCCACCACGCCCGGCTCCTTCTCTCTCTCTCTCTCTCTCTCTCTCTCTCTTTTTTTTTTTTTTTTTTTTTTTGAGGTGGGGTCTCGCTCTAGCCCAGGCTGACCTGGAATTCACTATGTAGTCTCAGGGTGGCCTCAAACTCATGACGATACTCCTACCTCTGCCTCCCGAGTGCTGGGATTAAAGGCGTGCGCCACCATGCCTGGCTTCTCATTCTTTTTTGTCTCTGTCTCTCTGCCTCTCTCTCTACTTGCAAATAAATAAACAATATTTTTAAAGAATGGCTATAAATGAAATAAATAATTGAGAAATAGAGAAGGTAATGTATTACACATAAAAGAAAAGAGCGCTGGGCATGGCAGCACTCACCTTTAATTCCAGCACTCAGGAGGATCACCATGAGTTCAAGGCCACCCTGAGACTACATAGTGAATTCCAGGTCAGCCTGGGCTAAAGCGAGAAAGAGAAAGAAAAAGAAAAAGAGAAGGGCTCACAGGTATAGGGGTTGTTTGGAATGTGAAAAAAATGCTTAAAACTGTTTTTAGCAATTGTGCCAAAGCTCTGAAAAACTCAAAGCCAATTAGTAGGACACTTTAAGTTAAGTGTATAATATGTGAATGATATGTGAATTACATTTTTAAAACCTGTTAAAAGAATAAGAAAAGGGAGCCAGGCATGGTGGTGAATGCCTTTAATCCCAGTACTTGGGAGGCAGAGGTAGGAGGATCACCATGACTTCAAGGCCACCTTGGGACTACATAGTGAATTCCAGGTCAGCCTGAGCTAGAGTGAGACCCTACCTTGAAAACACACACACACACACACAGAATAAGAAAAGGCTCTATGTATGTATGTAGTATGATTCCACTTGGTAAACTCACATATACTTAGAAAAATAATCTGGAGTTATCTGGACAACACAGTGACCCTGTCTCAAAACAGCAAAAATCTGGATGAATAAATGAAAACTATTTCACTACAGTTATTTTCTTTCTTTTTGTTCCCTACCTTTGATATCACAAACGTGGATGGCTCAAGCAGGAAAGCTGCAATAGCCTGTAGATGGCAGGCTATGGTAAGGGCTGCCAACAAACTGCTGCACTGCACTAAAAGGCCATGAGAACCGTTTGCCTGGCTCCCCAGCTGCCGGCTGGGCTCTCAATAGATCTTGACACAGATCTACCTGCTAGAGACAAGCAGGACTTCAAAAATGATTACCAACCATGGCCAAGAAGCTTCCAAGTAAACACAACATGCCAATGTAAAATAAACTTCATAGTTCTTAACTATACTGTAATAACCATATAAAAACAAATCAAAATAAATGTGTGATCTCTAATTTTTTTAATCTATTTATTTGTGAGGAGAGAGATTGGGCAGATCAGGGCTTCTAGCTTCCACAAACCAACACCAAATGCACCACTTTATACATCTGGTTTGAACCCGGGCTGGCAGGCTTTGCAAGCAAGCACCTTTAACCACTGAGCAATCTTCCCAGCCTCAAATGTGTGATCTCTTTCCAACATTTAAAAAAAAAAATAGCTAGGCGTGGTGGTGCATGCCTTTAAACTCAGCACTTGGAAGGCAGAAGTAGGAGGATTGCCATGAGGCCACCCCAAGACTATATAGTGAATTCCAGGTCAGCCTGAGCTACATCGTGACCCTACCTCGAAAAAAAAAAAAAAAACAGTAGAGGACTAGAAAGACAGATTAGTGGTTAAGGCACTTGCCTGCAAGGCCAAAGGAGACAGGTTTGATTCCCCAGAACCCACATAAGCCAGATGCACAAAGTGGCACATATATTTGAAGTTCATTTTCAGTGGCTGGAGGCCCTGGTGAACCCATTCACTCTATCTGCCTCTTTCTCTCAAACAAATATATAAATAATACATATTTTTAAGAACAGTGGACAAGGGTTAGGGATGTAGCTCAGTGGTAGAGCATTTGCCTGTGTAGATGCCCAAGGCCCTGGGTTCAATCCCCGGCAATACCAGATTAAACAAAAAAACATATTGTCTAACCAAAAAAAAAAAAAACTGCACTTTCCCCTTTCTCTTTCAAATAAATAAATAAATAAAATACATTTTTTTAAGCAGGAATGGGTAATGAGAAATTTATGACTAAAAGGGGGTATACTTACCTCTCTGTAGAACAAATCTGAATTATTGTAGACATTATAAGCTAAAAGATTCGTCTGTGTTCCCACTAAAAGCACATCATAGCCAAGCTCAGGGTTCAGTACTCCTGAAGTCAAGCAGCTGACTGTCTGGTTAATGTTCAGGAGAGACACATCAGACTCCAGAGGGCTCTGGAAGACTCTTGACGCACTAACATCCTGGCTTCGTGTGTGAGGATTATGTATAAAAACCTAAAAGAAAAATTTATAAAAGCCTCTTAAAATACCAAAATGCCAAATTTATATTTTACATTTTTAATTTTTATTTTATTTATTTGAAAGCAAGCAAGGAAGAGAGAGAGAGAGAATGAGCACTCCAGGGCTTCCAGCTACTGCAAAAGAACTCCAGACACATGTGCCACCTAATGCATCTGACTTATGTGGGTCCTGGGGGATCAAACCTGGGACCTTTAGGTTTGCAAGCAAGCACCTTAACCACTAAGTCACCTCTGAGGGCTATTAACAGATGTCAACATTAATGGTTCATTTTATTTTTTTTAAAGATATTTTTATTTATTTATTAGAAACACAGAGAGGGAGAGAAAGAAGAGAGGGAGAGGGAGAATGGGTGTGCCAGGGACTCTAGACACTGCAAATGAACTCCAGATGCATGCACCATCATGTACATCTGGCTTTTGTGGGACCTGGAGAATTGAACCTGGGTCCTTAGGCTTCATAGGCAAGCACCTTAATCACTAAACCATCTCTCCGGCCCCATTGTTTTAGGAATAAATGAATTTTTTAAGCCCTGATAGTAGTATCTTTTATGTATACCATTAATAACTTTACTTTCTAACCCTTAAAATAGTCTACTAGAATCCAGGTGTGGTGGCACACGCCTTTAATCCCAGCACTTGGGAGGCAGAGGTAGGAGGATCATTGTGAGTTCAAGGCCACCCTGAGACTACAGAGGGAATTCCAGGTCAGCCTGTGCTAGAGTGAGACCCTACCTTGAAAACAACAACAAAAAATATACAGTCTACTAGTAAATATGTCATACAAAAAAATAAAATAAAAATAAATAAATAAATAAATAGAATATGTCATACAAGTTGCTTGAAGACTTTTTTAAAATATTTTAATTAATTTATTTGACAGAGAAAGAGGGAGAGAGAGAATGGGTGTGCCAGGGCCTCCAGGCACTGCAAACAAATTCCAGACATGTGCATCCCTTGTGTACATGGCTAACGTGGGTCCTGGGGAACTGAACCTGGGTCCTTTGGCTTTGCAGGCAAGCACCTTAACTGCTAAGCCATCCCTCCAGCCCTTGAAGACTTTTTTATAGTATACACTAGTACGACCATTCTGCCTTAGCCTCCCAGGAAGCTGATATTACAGTCCAGTGCCACCAGGCCCAGACCAAATGTCTGAATTTTTATTGTTGTTCTGAGACAGGGACTTATATATACACATCACAGGTCAGCCTCAAACATGAAGTGATCCTCTGCCGCCAACTCTTGAGTGCACAGACACATGCTGCCATGTTCGGCTGGATGTGTTATGTCGATCAGAAAACTGATCACATCTTTTTTTTAATTTATTTTTTTATTAAGAACTTCCATGATTGCAAACAATATCCCATGGTAATGCCCTCCCTCCCCCCCCCACACTTTCCCCTCTGAAACTCCACTCTCCATCATACACCCTCCTCCTCTCAATCAGTCTCTCTTTTATTTTGATGTCAACATCTTTTCTTCCTATTATGATAGTCTTGTATGGGTAGTGTCAGGCACTGTGATCACATCAGTTCTTTAATATTTTATTTATTTATTTATTTACTTATAAGCAGAGGAGAGAGACAAAGAAAGAGAGAGAGAAAAAAAACTGGTAATCAGGGCATCTAGCAACTGCAAACGAACTCCAGATGCATGTACCACTTTGTGCGTCTGGCTTTACATGAATGGGTACTGGGGAATCAAACCCAGGGTCATTCAGTTTTGCAGGCAAGCTCTTTAACTGCTGAGCCATCTCTCCAGCCCCAAAATTTATGAGTTTTTTAAGTAACAAAGTAAAAAACTAGGTTAGAACCTCTTTTTTTTCTTTTTCTCTTTTTTCTTTTTGTGGTTTTTTGTTTGTTTGGTTGTTTGTTTTGGTATCTTTGAGACAGTCTCTATGTAACACTGGCTGGCCTCAGACTAGCTTCTGCCTCCTTTTTTATTTGTTTTAAGTTCTGAACACAAGTTTCCAATCACAGGAAATTTCAGTATGTCTCCAACCCTTCCCCGCCTTCCCTGCCCCAAAAGGCAGCTAGAGATGCTCAGTGGGTAAAATGCTTGCTGCACAAGTGTGAGGATCAGAGTTTAGAACCCTAGAACTCAGGTAAAGCCACGTAGGTGTTTAATCTCACTGCTCCAACAAGATGGGAGCTTACAGGCCAACTAGCCTGGCATATGCAACAGCAAACAGAAACCCTGCCTTAGACAAGGCTAAAGGTGAGGACCAACACCTGAGGCTGTCCTCTGACTTCCACATGTCTGCTGTGGCATACACACTTAGGCACTGACACACATACACAAGGAGAGAGAGAGAAGAGAGATTTGAGTAAGAAAAAAACTCCAGATCACAAAACCACACAGGCTTCCAAAGAAACCTCTGCCTGAGTCCCTGCTTCCACTCCTATATGCTCCATAAACCAGTACCTTATCTGTTATCTAAGACATCCCATCACTCATTCATCAAAATCCACAGTGCCTCCCTTCACATTCAGTACAAAAACCAAGGTCTTTGGAGCTGGGGAGATAGCTAAGCAGTAAGGGCATTTGCTTGCAAAGCCTGACAGCCTGGGTTTGATGCCCTAGTACTCATGTAAAGCCAGATACACAAAGTGGAGCATGTGCCTGGAGTTCATTTGCAATGGCAAGAGTCCCTATCGTGGCCTTTTTTTCTTTTCTTTTTTCTTTCTTTTTCTCTCTGCTTGAAAATGCAAGCATGCACCTTAACCTCTGAGCCATCTCTCCAGCCATTCTGCTTGGAAATAAATACATTTAAAGAAAGGTCTTGGGGGCTGAAGAGATGGCTTAGCGGCTAAGGCACTCGCCTGCGAAGACTAAGGACCCAGGTTCGATTCTCTAGGTCCCACATAAGCCAGATGCACAAGGTAGTACATGCATCTGGAGTTCATTTGCAGCAGCTAGAGGCCCTGGCACACCCATTCTCTCTCTCTCCCCCCCCCCCTTTCTCTCTCTGTCTCAAATAAATAAATAAAATTTAAAAAAAAGAAAAGAAAGGTCTTTGGGCTGAGACTGTAGCTCAGTGGTAAAGTACATGCTTGCCATGCATGAGGCCCTCATTCAATTCCAAACACTACCAAAAAAAAAAGAAAAAAAATATGGCCTATAAGGTCCCTGGCTACCTCATGACCTTTGCCATTTCATCTCAGTCCCACAGCCTCCTTGAATTCTGGATAATTTCAAGACCTCCGAACTTGCTAATCTCTCCGCTTATGAGACACTTAGGCCATGTATCTGCCAGCTGTTTTTTTCTAACCAGAGACCAGACTTAAAACCCTGTCTAAAACAGCAATCCCCTTTTCTCCTATGGATAGACATAATAATTAATATATATGTATCTATAGCACATATCTTTTTATCACATAATTTATTCCATTTTAATAAAGCATGCATATATTATGTACATATCCTGTTACCTGTGGCACATCCTCTCAAATGTGAGCTATTCCCAGTATATTGCTTCTGTGTACCTATATGTGCATATGAATTTTTATAAGTCTGTGAGTATGAGTTTGTTTAGCATTTGTGAGGTTTTTTTCTTTTTTCTTTTTTTCTTTTTTTTTTTTTTTTTTTTTCCTGAGGTAGGGTCTCACTCTAGCACAGGCTGACCTGGAATGCATTATGTAGTTTCTAGGTGGCCTCAAACTCACAGAAATCCTCCTACCTCTGCCTTCCAAGTGCTGGGATTAAAGGTGTGTACCACCACACCTGGCTTTGTTTTGTTTTTTAAAGCAAGGTCTCACTCTAGCCCTGACTGGTATGGAGCTAGCTCCATAGCCCACACCAGTCTCTAACTCACGGTGATCCTCCTACCTCAGTACCCTGAGGTTATAAGCATGAGTCACCACACCTAGCTAGCCCTTTGCCCATTTTTATTTTATTATTATTATCATTATTTTGGTTTTTCAAAGTAGGGTCTTGCTCTAGCCCAGGCTGACCTGGAATTCATCATGTAGTCTCAGAGTGCCCTAAAACTCAACAGCAATCTTCCTACCAAGGACTTCCAAGTGCTGGGATTAAAGGCATGTACCATAATGCCCAGCTGCTTATTTTTATTTTTGTTTTGATACAGGATCTAGCTATATAGCCCAGACTGACATCAAACTTGTGACCTTCCTGCCTAAGCCTCTTGGATTTCTCAGATAACAAGCATATGCCACTACATCTGGCTTGTCAGTAACTCTGTTTTTATTACTATTATTATTATTATTTATTTACCTATTATTATTGTTTTGCCAGGGCCTTCAGCCACTGCAATTGAACTCCAGACACACGTGCCACCTTGTGCATGTGGCTTATGTGAGTCCTGAGGAATCAAACCTCGGTCCTTTGGCTTTGCCAGTAAGGTCCTTAACCATTAAGCATCTCTCCACCCCGTCAGTAACTCTTAACAGCTAACATCATATACCAGGCCTTGTACCCATTATTCTATCATATCACTTTGTGAAAATGAATCATGACTTTTCACAGATTTACACCAAGGCATACTATAGGAAGTAGCATATATCATTCATGGAAGAGACCTGAAAACTGTGAGTCATTACACAAATACGAAATCCACACTGGGTCAAAAATATACACTCAGCCGGGAGTGGCACACGCCTTTAATCCCAGCACTCAGGAGGCAGAGGTAGGAGGACTGCCGCGAGTTTGAGGCCACCCTGAGACTCCATAGTGAATTCCAGGTCAGCCTGGGCTAGAGTGAGACCCTACCTCGAAAAACCAAAACACACACACACACACACACACACACACTCAAATTTCATTTCCACTCCTTTTTTTTTTTTGTGATAGGATCACACTCTAGTCCAGGCTGACCTGGATTCACTAAGTAGTCTCAGGCTGGCCTCAAACTTAAAGTGATCCTCTTACCTATAACTCCTGAGTGCTGGAATTAAAGGAGTACACCACCACTCCCATCTTTTTTTTTTTTTTTTTTTGAGTCAGGGTCTCACTGTGTAGCTCATGCTGGCCAGGCTGCTCTCAAACTCTTGGTAATACTCCTGTCTCAGCTTTCTATGTGCTAGGATTATAGGTGTGAGACACCACATGCAGCTCCCTTTCCAGAACTTTCTAGTTCAATGGTTTTAGAAGTTCTTTGAACTATTTTTAATCAGTAAGGTGGGAGTAACAAAGAGAGTAATAGCTAACAATCAGTGACTACTTCCCATATGTCAAGCACTTCACCCATGGTTCTATGTTGGGTATTACTATTAAGTACATTACAAAACGTCATGAAACTACAAGGCAATGACCATAATCCACCACATTTACATTATGCTACTGCCATTGGTCTTTAACAATGAAGCTGAGATAATTAATATACTAAAGCTTGGTACCTGCTAGAAGTTATGTCCTTTGAAGTTGCTATATTCCTTATATTTTGGGCTTGCCTCCATCACATGGCCTTAATTTGACTTGTCTGTGATCTTTCTAGATTATATGCTTCCTAGAGACCTCAATTTTATCTATGACTCCCCAACAAATAACACAAATGTCCATGGTAAGTCTGAATATTGAATGATCTATCTTTACTGCCTGTGCATGCATGTTCATATATATGTTAAACGTGGGTGCACTTGTGCAAGTTGAGGCTAGAGGTGGATGTCAAGTGTCATCCTTAATCACTCTCCCGCATATATTTTTTTCTTTTCCTTCTTCAAAAAATTTTTGTTTGTTTTGTTTTTTGAGGCAGGGTCTCACTCTAGCCCAGACTGACCTAGAATTCACTATGTATTCTCAGGGTGGCCTCAAACTCACAGTGATCCTCCTACCTCTGCCTCCCAAGTGCTGGGAATAAGGGCATGCGCCACCACACCCAGCTTCCTTTTTTAAAATTTTTATCTTTTGGTGTTTTTTTTTTTTTTTGAGGTAGGGTCTCCTTCTAACCCAAGCTGAACTGAATTCACTATGTAGTCTCAAGCTGGCCTCAAACTAAGTGATCTTCCTAACAAGGCCTCTCAAATGCTGGGATTAAAGGTATGAGCCACCATGCCCATCAGAAAGAAGGACAGCCCGGCGTGGTGGTGCACGCCTTTAATCCCAGCACTTGGGAGGCAGAGGTAGGTGGATCGCCGTGAGTTTGAGGCCACCCTGAGACTACATAGTGAATTCCAGGTCAGCCTGGACTATAGTGAGACCCTACGTCGAAAAAAAAAAAAAAAAAAAAAGAAAGAAAGAAAGAAAGAAAGAAAGAAGGAGAGAGAGAGTGAAAGGGAAGGAGGGAAGGAGAATATGGGCATGCCAGGGCATCTAGCCACAGCAAATGAACTGAAGATGCATGTGCTACGTTGTGCATCTGGTTTTACATGGGTAGTGGGGAAACCAAACTTGGGTCATTAGGCTTTACAGGCAAGTGCCTTAACTGCTAAGCTCTCTCTCCAGGCCTCTACTATATATAATTTATTTTTGGTTTTTCAAGGTAGGGTTTCACTAGAGCCCAGGCTGACCTACAATTCACTCTGTAGTCTCAGGGTGGCCTTGAACTGAAGGCAATCCTCCTACATCTGCCTCCTGAGTGCTGAGATTAAAGGCATGTGCCACCACTCCCAGCACCTCCACCATATCTTTTTGAGACAGGGTCAGTCACTGAACCTGGAGCTCACTGAATCAGCTAGGCTAGCAGGCCCTGAGGAGTCTCTTGTCTTCACCTCTGTATTATGCTACTGCCCTTGGTCTTGTAACAC
The DNA here is from genome assembly GCA_036346955.1 of Dipus sagitta. Taxonomy (NCBI): domain Eukaryota; kingdom Metazoa; phylum Chordata; class Mammalia; order Rodentia; family Dipodidae; genus Dipus; species Dipus sagitta. The sequence continues at coordinate 237,888,319 of CM070770.1, forward strand.
TGATGCCGAGATAATTAACGTAATGCACTGGAATTGCAGACATGTCACCTTTACATGGGAGCTAGGGATCCCAACACAGGTCCTCACGTTTACATGACACGCACCTTACCAATTGAGCTATCTCCCTAGTCCTGAGTGACCACCTCTTTCATCTCATTGAGTCTGACATTTCACACAGTACCTAGCACACTGCAAGCCCTAGTGAATACTTAAATTATGGGGAAAGGCCTGAATACAATGAGGACCACAAATCCACAAATGCAATACGAATTTAATTTAGGGGGTGTTTGTAGTCTTTTCTTTCAATCTTTCCCTGTAAAGAGGCAGCGTGAAAGCAATTTTCATGGACAACCAGAGGCCCCCCGGCAGGAATCTGGAGTCAGCTATTAAGTGCTAATCCCAGGCAAGCCCTCCCCCTCCTCGAGACTTCTCTTCCCCTAAGATCCTGGTCTTTCCAGGGATTCCAACACTGTCCGGAACTAAGAACGTGACAATTAAGAAATCGTCAACGACTCAAAAACTACTAGACTCCTGAGAAACACCATTACTGATAGGATGGAAAGACTCTGAGAGGCTCCGGGTCGGTTGCCAGGCAACCCGGGCTGGGGGGCGGGGACGGAGGGGGCGGGGTCGCGAGGAGGTGCAGTCCCGGGGCCGCGCTCCGTGCGCGCGGGAGCTACCGGTTACCTTGCCCGTTTGGGTGGCGGCCGCCAGGCACGGGTGAATCCCGTCGTAGCGCCCTACGGCCACCATGCGGGGGCTGATTTTGTGGCGCAGTTTCAGGGTGAACACGGGCAGCAGCATGATGGCGCCGGCTCAGGGGAGGCAGGCCGACGCCCGAAGCCGGCGGCAGAGGGGGCCTCCGGGGTGCGGGCACAGGGACGCACCACCGCCCGCCACGGCCACTTCCGGCCCAGCGCGTAATCCTGCACGACCCGGGAGCCCACCAGCTTTGCGGCTGCGCAGGCTCCTCCCACTTCCCTGCGACTGCGCAGTGGCGAAGCTGTGATTCTTCGCGAGTGTGTTGGTGTGTTTTGCTGCAGCAACTTCTTGATGCCAGCGGTGGCCCTTTGTGAGCCGGTGCTTACCCACGATTCCCTCTGTAGCACGCCAGGCAAGGTGCAGCTCTGCGGACTCTGCACATGCTATATTGCTCCAAAGGGTCAAAAACTAAGGTTTTATTTTATTATTTGCGAGGAGAGAGAATGGGAGCTCCAGGGTCTCTAGTCACCGCAAACGAAATCCAGATGCTTGTGCCATTTTGTGCATATGGCTTGCGTGGGTACCAGGGAATCAAACCTGGGCCGTCGGGCCTTTGCAAGCAAGCGCTTGTAACCACGGAGCCATCTTTCCAGCCCCGCAAACTAATTTTTTTTTTTTTTTTTTTTGGAGGTAGGGTCTCACTCTCGCCCAGGTTGACCTGGAATTCACTATGTAGTCTGAAGGTGGCCTCGAACTTATGGCGACCCTCCTACCTCCGCCTCCCGAGTGCCAGGACTACAGGCGTGCGCCACCACACCCGGCAAAACTATTTAATTAAAAAAAAAACTCATTATTGGGCTGGAGAGATGGGTTAGAGGTTAAGCGCTTGCCTATGAAATTTAAAGACCCCAGTTCGAGGCTCAATTCCACAAGACCCAGGTTAGCAAGATGCACAAGGGGGCGCACGTGTCTAGAGTTTGCAGTGGCTGGAGGCTCTGGCACGCCCATTCTCCCTGTCTCTCTATCTGCCTCTTTCTCTCTCTATCACTCTCAAATAAATAAATAATTTGGAAAAAAAAAAACCTTATTCTTGAGTTCCTGCTCTGTTCCTTGATTTAGCTGTAATGCCAAGGCAAACCACAGTAGTAACCTGCACTAAGTATACAAGTATACCAATCCTCTCAAAAGAAAAAGTGCTTTAACTCACATTTAAATAGTCTAGCCTGTGAATAATTTCCTTGCACTGTGCTCATTGCTGGTCGTAGCTTGGTTAGTCACCTCTGCCCTAAACAGCTCCAAAGGAGTAAATCTCCAGTAGGCAACTGGGGCTCTTCCATTTTTTTTTTTTTTTTTCTGGCAAACATTTACTGAGATTGCCTTGTTCCCATAAAGGATATATTTGGTGAGCAGCGAGAAAGACATACTCGGTCTTCATATGGATCTTCCATTCTATAGACATTATCATGACAAGACCATTTTATCTAATCATAAGGCTGATGTGCAGGAGCTCTTGGGCCTATCAGAATAGATGACCTACTAAGAACCTTGTGATATGAAACTGGCAACTACTAAAAGACAGAAGGGCATTCCAGAGAAAGGGACCAGCAAGGGCAAAGGGTCAGCGTGGACAAGCTCAGGCTAGAACCCAATGTGAGAGACAGCAAGGCCACACCAGGGAGCTTGGGTTTTATTCTTCATCAGTCAGAAAAGACCACACCTGTTGGATTTCCATGGAAGGCTGGTCTTGGATTCTATCCACCAAGCCCCACGCCTGTTATGCACTTCCTTGGTGGTCTGTGACTTTACAATTGCTTTTCCTGGCAGACATTACAAAAATCAGAAAAGCATTACTAGCATTTATTGAACATTTTTGACAAGCCATACTAAGTGCTTTTTTTTTTCCTTTTCTTTCAAGGAAGGGTCTCGTTCTAGCCTAAGTTGACCTGGAATCCACTCTGTAGTCTCAGGGCGACCTCAAACTCACAGCGATCCTCCTACCTCTGCCTCCTGAGTGCTGGGATTAAAGGCGTGCGCCACCACCCCCGGCCCATACTAAGTACTTTATCATGGGCCATTTCTCTTATTCCCATCATAACCCTATGAGGTAGACTATTGTACCCCATTTTGCAGATGCCAAAATCTTACCATCATCTCTCCTCTTTACAAGTCTTCATTGGTTCTCTACTTTCAACCAATGCCCAAGTTCTTCAACTAATGGTGTGAACATGTCCAGACTCGGACCACCACTAATCTCTGTAGCCTCACCTTTTGCTGCTTCTTGCTTCCAACTTGATCCCTTCTCCGATGCTATTTCTAGTTTCTCTGCTTACACTGTGTTCTCTGCCTGGATGCCCTTCCCCTCATTTGGAACCCTTCCATCTTTGGGACTGGAGTTGCGTATCATCTCTCCAGGGAGTCTTGCCTGGTGGCCTCTGTCACTACCATTCCCACACTTAGGACCTAGCCACACTTCCTCTCTTCCTCCCTCAGGTCTCCAGCAGTCATGTCATGTACTGTATTGAGGATATTTGAGTTTTGTGGAGCACAGTTCTTACGAGGATCTGCAAGGCACCCAGAAGCATAGGCAGGAGACCATTCTTTCTGCCAAACTGTGGTCGGGGTAGGAGACTTACAGCTTTCCTCTCACATGAAAGGCCAAACCTGACCCTCTCTTGCCAGCACTCCCAGAACCTTCTCTGCCTCCCATGACTATTCCAAAGATCTGTAGCCCTTCTGAGGAGACATCAGAGAGAGCTTGGAATTCTGAGAACCTAGGACTTGTGAGAGAGACAGAGTGGCAGCTGTGACCTGTAGGGAGGTAGCACTACATACGAGGTCAACCCATGAACTGTGACAACCCACAGGCACTTCCATCTTCCTTCAATCACTAGCTGAGACTTGAGCTCTTTATTTAATTCTAACACATTTACTGAGGCCTCTGTGTTAGGCACTTGCCACACATTAAGTCACTGATCCTCACGGTCTCTCAAAGGAAGAAATTGTCATCATCCCATTTTTCAAATGAGAATATAGAGTAACTTTAGGCCATAATCACACAGCTGGCAAACTGCAGAGTCAGGAGGCAAACCCAACTGATGAGCTCCTAAGGGCTGCACACAGGGCCTCCTGCTGAGAACCAGTGTCCTTACAAGAAAAGAGAAGGGGGCTGGGGATATGGCTCAGTGGTTAAGACACTTGCCTGCAAAGCTTAATGGCCTAGGTTCAATTCCTCAATATCTACATAAATCCATATGCACAAACATGCACCTGGAATTTGTTTGCAGTGGCAAGCGGCCCCAGCATAACCATTCTCCCTCTCTCTCTCTCTCTCTCGTGCGCGCTTTTTCTCTCTTGCTTTCTCTCTTTCTCCTTGCAAATAAATAAAAATATTTTAAAAAAGAAAAGGCTTAAGAGTGCCACTTGTAGAGCTGGGCGTGGTGGCACAAGCCTTTATCCCAGCACTTGGGAGGCAGAGGTAGGAGGATCACTGTGAGTTCGAGGCCACCCTGAGACTCCATAGTGAATTCCAGGTCAGCCTGGGCTAGAGTGAGAGCCTACCTCCAAAAACCAAAAAAAAAAAAAAAAAAGTGCCACTTGTGAGGAGGGAATCAGATACTCATAATCATAACTAATAAATGTATGTAAGGCAGGAGCTAGAGAAATGGCTTAGCAGTTAAGGCGCTTGCTTGTGAAGCCTAAGGACTCATGTTCAACTCTCCGGGTCCCACGGAAGCCAGATGCAAAGTGTGACACAAGTGCACAAAGTTGCACACGCGCCCAAGGGGACACACACGTCTGGAGTTTTATTGCAGTGGTTGGAGGCCCTGGTATGCTATTCCCCCCCCCCCATAAAAAAAAACTGCCAGTCTGTTGGGCTTCCCTCAAAAAAAATGTGTAAGTCAATGTCTGGCACTTAAGGGCTCCATCAATAATCACTAGCATTACCTCGAGGAGAATGGACTACCTGTGACTAGTTGGGATCTGTATGGCAGTAAGTTCATTGTCTTTTTTTTTTTTTTCTTAGCAGGTGGCATTGTACTGTTTCCTTTGAGCTCTGGGTTTGGAATGCCAACCTAGCTAATCAAATTTTACTGGGCTAGATCAGGACTAAAATTTTAGATCTCAATTAGTGGGGAAGAGAAGGAGGCCTTAGGCCATGCCTGCTGTTGACTACTCCCTCTCCTCATCCTCACTTCGAGCTTGCACAGCAGCCCCACCAGGGGGTGGACATGTATAGAGAACAGAGATCTGGGCACTTGGGATTCAGGCGGCCTCCTATAGTTGCAGTAATACTCAAGAGGCAGGCAGAGCTGAAGAAAGATGCTTTCTGTCAACTGGAGAAAGCCTTTTGTCTTTTGTTTAGTTTTATTTTTTGAAACATATAGTTCTGACTGACTTGATACTCACCACATAGCCTAGGCTGGTCTCAAGCTCATAGCAGTCCTTCTACCTCAACCTCTGCTACTGCTACTGTTGCTTCTTCTTCTTCTTTTTATTTTCAAGGTAGGGTCTCACTCTAGCCCAGGCTGACCTAGAATTCACTAAGTAATCTCAGGGTGTCCTTGAACTCATGGTGATCCTCCTACCTCTGCCTCCTGAGTGCTGGGATTAAAGATGTGCACCACTACACCCGAGCAGCCTCTTCTTTAAAAAAAAAAAAATAATAATTATTTTTTTTTTTTTGAGGTAGGGTCTCCTTCTAACCCAAGCTGAACTGAATTCACTATGTAGTCTCAAGCTGGCCTCAAACTAAGTGATCTTCCTAACAAGGCCTCTCAAATGCTGGGATTAAAGGTATGAGCCACCATGCCCATCAGAAAGAAGGACAGCCCGGCGTGGTGGTGCACGCCTTTAATCCCAGCACTTGGGAGGCAGAGGTAGGTGGATCGCCGTGAGTTTGAGGCCACCCTGAGACTACATAGTGAATTCCAGGTCAGCCTGGACTATAGTGAGACCCTACGTCGAAAAAAAAAAAAAAAAAAAAAGAAAGAAAGAAAGAAAGAAAGAAAGAAGGAGAGAGAGAGTGAAAGGGAAGGAGGGAAGGAGAATATGGGCATGCCAGGGCATCTAGCCACAGCAAATGAACTGAAGATGCATGTGCTACGTTGTGCATCTGGTTTTACATGGGTAGTGGGGAAACCAAACTTGGGTCATTAGGCTTTACAGGCAAGTGCCTTAACTGCTAAGCTCTCTCTCCAGGCCTCTACTATATATAATTTATTTTTGGTTTTTCAAGGTAGGGTTTCACTAGAGCCCAGGCTGACCTACAATTCACTCTGTAGTCTCAGGGTGGCCTTGAACTGAAGGCAATCCTCCTACATCTGCCTCCTGAGTGCTGAGATTAAAGGCATGTGCCACCACTCCCAGCACCTCCACCATATCTTTTTGAGACAGGGTCAGTCACTGAACCTGGAGCTCACTGAATCAGCTAGGCTAGCAGGCCCTGAGGAGTCTCTTGTCTTCACCTCTGTATTATGCTACTGCCCTTGGTCTTGTAACACTGATGCCGAGATAATTAACGTAATGCACTGGAATTGCAGACATGTCACCTTTACATGGGAGCTAGGGATCCCAACACAGGTCCTCACGTTTACATGACACGCACCTTACCAATTGAGCTATCTCCCTAGTCCTGAGTGACCACCTCTTTCATCTCATTGAGTCTGACATTTCACACAGTACCTAGCACACTGCAAGCCCTAGTGAATACTTAAATTATGGGGAAAGGCCTGAATACAATGAGGACCACAAATCCACAAATGCAATACGAATTTAATTTAGGGGGTGTTTGTAGTCTTTTCTTTCAATCTTTCCCTGTTAAGAGGCAGCGTGAAAGCAATTTTCATGGACAACCAGAGGCCCCCCGGCAGGAATCTGGAGTCAGCTATTAAGTGCTAATCCCAGGCAAGCCCTCCCCCTCCTCGAGACTTCTCTTCCCCTAAGATCCTGGTCTTTCCAGGGATTCCAACACTGTCCGGAACTAAGAACGTGACAATTAAGAAATCGTCAACGACTCAAAAACTACTAGACTCCTGAGAAACACCATTACTGATAGGATGGAAAGAATCTGAGCAGCTCCGGGTCGGTTGCCAGGCAACCCGGGCTGGGGGGCGGGGACGGAGGGGGCGGGGGGTCGCGAGGAGGTGCAGTCCCGGGGCCGCGCTCCGTGCACGCGGGAGCTACCGGTTACCTTGCCCGTTTGGGTGGCGGCCGCCAGGCACGGGTGAATCCCGTCGTAGCGCCCTACGGCCACCATGCGGGGGCTGATTTTGTGGCGCAGTTTCAGGGTGAACACGGGCAGCAGCATGATGGCGCCGGCTCAGGGGAAGCAGGCCGACGCCCGAAGCCGGCGGCAGAGGGGGCCTCCGGGGTGCGGGCACAGGGACGCACCACCGCCCGCCACGGCCACTTCCGGCCCAGCGCGTAATCCTGCACGACCCGGGAGCCCACCAGCTTTGCGGCTGCGCAGGCTCCTCCCACTTCCCTGCGACTGCGCAGTGGCGAAGCTGTGATTCTTCGCGAGTGTGTTGGTGTGTTTTGCTGCAGCAACTTCTTGATGCCAGCGGTGGCCCTTTGTGAGCCGGTGCTTACCCACGATTCCCTCTGTAGCACGCCAGGCAAGGTGCAGCTCTGCGGACTCTGCACATGCTATATTGCTCCAAAGGGTCAAAAACTAAGGTTTTATTTTATTATTTGCGAGGAGAGAGAATGGGAGCTCCAGGGTCTCTAGTCACCGCAAACGAAATCCAGATGCTTGTGCCATTTTGTGCACATGGCTTGGTGGGTACCAGGGAATCAAACCTGGGCCGTCGGGCCTTTGCAAGCAAGCGCTTGTAACCACGGAGCCATCTTTCCAGCCCCGCAAACTAATTTTTTTTTTTTTTTTTTTTTGGAGGTAGGGTCTCACTCTCGCCCAGGTTGACCTGGAATTCACTATGTAGTCTGAAGGTGGCCTCGAACTTATGGCGACCCTCCTACCTCCGCCTCCCGAGTGCCAGGACTACAGGCGTGCGCCACCACACCCGGCAAAACTATTTTTTTAAAAAAAAAACTCATTATTGGGCTGGAGAGATGGGTTAGAGGTTAAGCGCTTGCCTATGAAATTTAAAGACCCCAGTTCGAGGCTCAATTCCACAAGACCCAGGTTAGCAAGATGCACAAGGGGGCGCACGTGTCTAGAGTTTGCAGTGGCTGGAGGCTCTGGCACGCCCATTCTCCCTGTCTCTCTATCTGCCTCTTTCTCTCTCTATCACTCTCAAATAAATAAATAATTTGGAAAAAAAAAAACCTTATTCTTGAGTTCCTGCTCTGTTCCTTGATTTAGCTGTAATGCCAAGGCAAACCACAGTAGTAACCTGCACTAAGTATACAAGTATACCAATCCTCTCAAAAGAAAAAGTGCTTTAACTCACATTTAAATAGTCTAGCCTGTGAATAATTTCCTTGCACTGTGCTCATTGCTGGTCGTAGCTTGGTTAGTCACCTCTGCCCTAAACAGCTCCAAAGGAGTAAATCTCCAGTAGGCAACTGGGGCTCTTCCATTTTTTTTTTTTTTTTTTCTGGCAAACATTTACTGAGATTGCCTTGTTCCCATAAAGGATATATTTGGTGAGCAGCGAGAAAGACATACTCGGTCTTCATATGGATCTTCCATTCTATAGACATTATCATGACAAGACCATTTTATCTAATCATAAGGCTGATGTGCAGGAGCTCTTGGAAGGCCTATCAGAATAGATGACCTACTAAGAACCTTGTGATATGAAACTGGCAACTACTAAAAGACAGAAGGGCATTCCAGAGAAAGGGACCAGCAAGGGCAAAGGGTCAGCGTGGACAAGCTCAGGCTAGAACCCAATGTGAGAGACAGCAAGGCCACACCAGGGAGCTTGGGTTTTATTCTTCATCAGTCAGAAAAGACCACACCTGTTGGATTTCCATGGAAGGCTGGTCTTGGATTCTATCCACCAAGCCCCACGCCTGTTATGCACTTCCTTGGTGGTCTGTGACTTTACAATTGCTTTTCCTGGCAGACATTACAAAAATCAGAAAAGCATTACTAGCATTTATTGAACATTTTTGACAAGCCATACTAAGTGCTTTTTTTTTTCCTTTTCTTTCAAGGAAGGGTCTCGTTCTAGCCTAAGTTGACCTGGAATTCACTCTGTAGTCTCAGGGCGGCCTCAAACTCACAGCGATCCTCCTACCTCTGCCTCCTGAGTGCTGAGATTAAAGGCATGCGCCACCACCCCCGGCCCATACTAAGTACTTTATCATGGGCCATTTCTCTTATTCCCATCATAACCCTATGAGGTAGACTATTGTACCCCATTTTGCAGATGCCAAAATCTTACCATCATCTCTCCTCTTTACAAGTCTTCATTGGTTCTCTACTTTCAACCAATGTCCAAGTTCTTCAACTAATGGTGTGAACATGTCCAGACTCGGACCACCACTAATCTCTGTAGCCTCGCCTTTTGCTGCTTCTTGCTTCCAACTTGATCCCTTCTCCGATGCTATTTCTAGTTTCTCTGCTTACACTGTGTTCTCTGCCTGGATGCCCTTCCCCTCATTTGGAACCCTTCCATCTTTGGGACTGGAGTTGCGTATCATCTCTCCAGGGAGTCTTGTCTGGTGGCCTCTGTCACTACCATTCCCACACTTAGGACCTAGCCACACTTCCTCTCTTCCTCCCTCAGGTCTCCAGCAGTCATATCATGTACTGTATTGAGGATATTTGAGTTTTGTGGAGCACAGCTCTTACAAGGATCAGCAAGGCACCCAGAAGCATAGGCAGGAGACCATTCTTTCTGCCAAACTGTGGTCGGGGCAGGAGACTTAGAGCTTTCCTCTCACATGAAAGGCCAGACCTGACCCTCTCTTGCCAGCACTCCCAGAACCTTCTCTGCCTCCCATGACTATTCCAAAGATCTGTAGCCCTTCTGAGGAGACATCAGAGAGAGCTTGGAATTCTGAGAACCTAGGACTTGTGAGAGAGACAGAGTGGCAGCTGTGACCTGTAGGGAGGTAGCACTACATAGGAGGTCAACCCATGAACTGTGACAACCCACAGGCACTTCCATCTTCCATCAATCACTAGCTGAGACTTGAGCTCTTTATTTAATTCTAACACATTTACTGAGGCCTCTGTGTTAGGCACTTGCCACACATTAAGTCACTGATCCTCACGGTCTCTCAAAGGAAGAAATTGTCATCATCCCATTTTTCAAATGAGAATATAGAGTAACTTTAGGCCATAATCACACAGCTGGCAAACTGCAGAGTCAGGAGGCAAACCCAACTGATGAGCTCCTAAGGGCTGCACACAGGGCCTCCTGCTGAGAACCAGTGTCCTTACAAGAAAAGAGAAGGGGGCTGGGGATATGGCTCAGTGGTTAAGACACTTGCCTGCAAAGCTTAATGGCCTAGGTTCAATTCCTCAATATCTACATAAATCCATATGCACAAACATGCACCTGGAATTTGTTTGCAGTGGCAAGCGGCCCCAGCATAACCATTCTCCCTCTCTCTCTCTCTCTCTCGTGCGCGCTTTTTCTCTCTTGCTTTCTCTCTTTCTCCTTGCAAATAAATAAAAATATTTTAAAAAAGAAAAGGCTTAAGAGTGCCACTTGTAGAGCTGGGCGTGGTGGCACAAGCCTTTATCCCAGCACTTGGGAGGCAGAGGTAGGAGGATCACTGTGAGTTCGAGGCCACCCTGAGACTCCATAGTGAATTCCAGGTCAGCCTGGGCTAGAGTGAGAGCCTACCTCCAAAAACCAAAAAAAAAAAAAAAAGTGCCACTTGTGAGGAGGGAATCAGGTACTCATAATCATAACTAATAAATGTATGTAAGGCAGGAGCTAGAGAAATGGCTTAGCAGTTAAGGCGCTTGCTTGTGAAGCCTAAGGACTCATGTTCAACTCTCCGGGTCCCACGGAAGCCAGATGCAAAGTGTGACACAAGTGCACAAAGTTGCACACGCGCCCAAGGGGACACACACGTCTGGAGTTTTATTGCAGTGGTTGGAGGCCCTGGTATGCCATTCCCCCCCCCATAAAAAAAACAGCCAGTCTGTTGGGCTTCCCTCAAAAAAAATGTGTAAGCCAATGTCTGGCACTTAAGGGCTCCATCAATAATCACTAGCATTACCTCGAGGAGAATGGACTACCTGTGACTAGTTGGGATCTGTATGGCAGTAAGTTCATTGTCTTTTTTTTTTTTTTTCTTAGCAGGTGGCATTGTACTGTTTCCTTTGAGCTCTGGGTTTGGAATGCCAACCTAGCTAATCAAATTTTACTGGGCTAGATCAGGACTAAAATTTTAGATCTCAATTAGTGGGGAAGAGAAGGAGGCCTTAGGCCATGCCTGCTGTTGACTACTCCCTCTCCTCATCCTCACTTCGAGCTTGCACAGCAGCCCCACCAGGGGGTGGACATGTATAGAGAACAGAGATCTGGGCACTTGGGATTCAGGCGGCCTCCTATAGTTGCAGTAATACTCAAGAGGCAGGCAGAGCTGAAGAAAGATGCTTTCTGTCAACTGGAGAAAGCCTTTTGTCTTTTGTTTAGTTTTATTTTTTGAAACATATAGTTCTGACTGACTTGATACTCACCACATAGCCTAGGCTGGTCTCAAGCTCATAGCAGTCCTTCTACCTCAACCTCTGCTACTGCTACTGTTGCTTCTTCTTCTTCTTTTTATTTTCAAGGTAGGGTCTCACTCTAGCCCAGGCTGACCTAGAATTCACTAAGTAATCTCAGGGTGTCCTTGAACTCATGGTGATCCTCCTACCTCTGCCTCCTGAGTGCTGGGATTAAAGATGTGCACCACTACACCCGACAGCCTCTTCTTTAAAAAAAAAATAATAATTTATTTAGGGCTTGAGAGATGGCTTAGCAGTTAAGGTACTTGCCTGTAAAGCCTAAGGACCCAGGTTTGGTTACCCAGAACCCACATAAGCCAGATGTACATGGTGGCACATGCATCTGGAGTTCATTTGCAGTGGCTAGAGGCCCTGGCAAGTCCATTCTCTCTCTCAAATAAATAAATAAAAATTAAACTTCTGGTATAAATTTTTGAAAATTCGAAAAAAAATATGCTTTTAAAAAATATTTTATTTATTTGCAAGGAGAGAGGGGGGAAGAGAGAGAGAGAGAAGTATGGACACACTAGGGCCTCTAGCTGCTGTGAACAGACTCCAGATGCATGCGCCACTTTGTGGATCTAACTTTACGTGGGTACTGGAGAATCGAACTCATGTTGTTAGGCTTATGTAGGCATCTTCCCAGCCCTACCTCAGCCTCTTCGTAAAATGGCATAGTATGAAGACGGACCTTGTCTGCAGATGATTGTCATCCCACTCCAGGTGACCCAGAGCCTGTCTTTAAAGGAACACAGTTCTGGGTTTCCCCAAATTCTTTATTTTGTTTTTTTTTGTTTTTTTTGTTTTTAAGGTAGGGTCTCACTCTAGCCCAGGCTGACCTGGAATTCACTATGGAGTCTCAGGGTGGCCTCGAACTCACGGTGATCCTCCTACCTCTGCCTCCCAAGTGCTGGGATTAAAGGTGTGCGCCACCATGCCCGGCTGGTTTCCCCAAATTCTTTAAGAGGAGTAGCCATCAGGACCCGAACCCAATCCATAGAAGGATAGGGACCAAGAGACTACTACAGTAGAGAGGTCACCCATGGCAAAGCTCTGTGGGGCATTTACCTCATCTTCCCTTCAGGATCAGCCCTCCTTGGTGTCCAGGCCCTCAGTCTCCCTCAAATCTCTGTAATATGTCTGCTGTGGGCCATGGTGTGAGGTTGACCATGTTGGCCTCTTTTCTAAGCTCATTTCACACATGTCAGACACGAAACATCATATTATTCACATATGAAAACAGCTTCTTTCTGGTCAGCAGATGGAGGGGGAAGCTACCTATAAGAAGAATAATAAGCTTAACATTTGTTGAACATTCACCATGCACTGGGCTGATAAATTCCTTTTTGGTGTGTGTGCGTGTGTGTGTGCATGCGTGTGCATGCATGCATGCGTGCATGTGTATGTGCTGTGTAGACATGTATGTGCCCTTGCAGGGCCCCGTATGCTGGCCTGCAGCAGAGGTCACTCGCCTGCAGTGGCAGAGTCAAACATCAGGTGTCCTGATAGGCCTCTTTGGAGCCAGAATCTCTTTTTTTACAGTTTTTGGAGCTCCTATGTCTCTATTCTCAGGTCTCTGCTCCCTGCAGGACTGGGATCACAGGCGCACATGGCCGCACCCAGCTGTTTTACATGGGCTCTGGAGATTTGAACTCTGACAGTCTCAGACCCCTCAGACCCTCATGCTTGCATAGAAAGTGCACTTAACCGCTGAGCTGTTTCTCTAGTCCTAGACTGCTAAATTCTTTTTATTTAAATTAGTTATTTATTTATTTGAGAGACAGAGAGAGAATGGGCACGTAGGGCCTGTAGCCATTGCAATTGAACACCAGATGCATGTGCCACCTTGTGCGTCTGCCTCACGTGGGTCCTGGGGAATCGACCCTGGGCTCTTTAGCTTTGCAGGCAATTGCCTTAACCACTAAGCCATTTTTCCAGCCCCTAAATTCTTTACTTATATTATTCTCTCAAATAATGTTCAACCCATAAAATGGGTAATATTACTGCCTCTATTTTACTTGAGTTTGCTCAGCAGTCCCACTAGGGGGTGTACACGTGTAAAAACACTGAACTAAGGTCAACCCTAGCTTCTCCCTAACCACTTCACACACGCCCTACAGAACCGAAGTGGGTGTTAGATGCTCCCATCCTCCACCTCAGACCAGTAGGAACCAGGAAGACCGAGTGGTACAGAGGAGGTAGAAGTCCCCAATCAGAAATTTCTTATCTGACAATAACTTTGCCCAAGTTTCTGTTGGTTTTCTTTTAGGGGAGATCCCCAACACTTCCATGGGCTTAAAATTCCTTGGAAAGGAAGCCAGGCATGGTGGCACACGCCTTTAATCCCAGCACTCGGGAACCAGAGGTAGGAGGATCGCCATGAGTTCAAGGCCACCCTGAGACTACATACTAAATTCCAGGTCAGCCTGGGTCAGAGTGAGACCCTACCTTGAAACACCAATAAATAAAGAAATAAATAAAATTCCTTGGAAAGCTCCACATCCCACTGTTCAGGGTCTGATATCCCTTCAAGCATCCCTCCCCTAAGGACTGTTGCTTCAGAGTCCACAATGCTAAGATGCTTATAGCATAAGTCTGAATAATTGAAGAGATGTTGAAAGTTAGATGAATTACAAAACTACAAGTCTCTAACACATCCTGCATGGAAAGGAGTTTTTGCCTCAACTACTGAATATTCGAATATTGAATATTTGCACCTTCTCCATTTGTCTCTCCAGATCCATGGCCCACCTCTTCTGTGCCCAGGAGGCTGACATCTGCAGATGTGGTCTCCCCTCCCTCTCCCTTGATCTGCTGTGGGAGGAGGGAGTCAGAGTGTTAGTTCCTGCCTTGCTGCTGGCTGTGACTTGGCATTCTTCTATTATAGCCATAGCTCCCAGCAGGCATGTTCTCAGCCTCGATGGCAGCTTTCACTGAGCGCCACAATGCCACCCTGTCACTCCTTCCCTCAGGCCCAAGGGTGGCAACAGATTTCCAGTGTGCAAGTCTCCAGGTGCCTCATGGGCTCTCGTGGGCACACCCCTTATGCTGAACACGCAGCAGTAAAGAATCTCTTTGCTAATCTGTCGTTCTGCTGACAGGTAGCAGAGTGCTCTACCCCACACTTGCCACTTTGACGTGAGAATCCTCGTAAGCAGAAGACAGTTGAGAAAAGACTTAGAAGGAAAGCTTTCTGGCCAAGCACGGTGGTTCACACTTGCAAGCTCAAGCTTAGGAGGCTGAGGCAGTTAGATCGCCATGAGTACTAGGCCAGTCTTGTCTACATAATTAGTTTAAAGCAGTTTGCGATTCAGAATGAGACCCTGTCTCAAAAAAAAAAAAAAAAAATTAAGGGGGCTGGAGAAGCCAGGTGTGGCGATGCACACTTTTAATACCAGCACTCGGGAGGCAGAGGTAGGAGAAGTGCTATGAGTTCAAGGCCACCCTAAGACTACATAGTGAATTCCAAGACAACCTGAGCTAGAGTGAGACTCTACCTCGAAAAAGCAAAAGAAAAAAAAAAAGGTAGGGGGATCTGCTAGAGAGATGGCTCAGCAGTTAAGACACTTGCCTGCAAAGCCTAACAACCTAAGTTTGATTCCGCAGAACCCATGTAAAGCCAGATGCACAAAGTGGCACATGCATCTGACATTAGTTTGCAGTGGCTAGAGGCTCTGGTGTGCCCATTCTCTCACTCTCTTTCTCTCTCTCTGTCTGTCTCTCTCTCCACCTCTCTCTCTCTCTCTCTTTCTCTCTGCTTATAAATAAATAATATTTTTAAAAACTAAGGAAGGAAGGGAAGGAGGGAGAAAAAGGAAGGTAGACAAGCTTTCTGGTGGGGTATGGTGACACATACCTATAATTCCAGCACTGAGGAGGCATTGGCAAGAGGATTGTCATAAGTTCAAGGCCAGCCTGGCCTACACAGAAAGTTCCAGACCAGTCAGGGCTATATAATATAACTCTCTCTCAAGAAGAAAAAAAAAAAAAAAGGAAAAGGAGCCGGGCGTGACATTTTAATCCCAGCACTCGGGAGGCAGAGGTAGGAGGATCACAGTGAGTTCGAGGCCACACTGAGACTCCATAGTGAATTCCAGGTCAGCCTGGGCTAGAGTGAAACCCTAACTCAAAACAAACAAACAAACAAAAAAAAAAAAAAAAAAAAAGGAAAAGGTAAAGGGAAGAAAGACAAGGGAAGGAAGGACTGAGGGAAGGAAAGGAGGAAAGAAGAAAAGAAGAGAGGAGTGCTCGCTTCGGCAGCACATACACTAAAATTGGAACAATACAGAGAAGATTAGCATGGCCCCTATGCAAGGATGACACGCAAATTCGTGAAGCGTTCCATATTTTTAGTAGCCAGGTGTGGTGGCGCACGCCTTTAATCCCAGCACTCAGGAGGCAGAGGTAGGAGGATCGCCGTGAGTTCGAGGCCACCCTGAGACTCCATAGTGAATTCCAGGTCAGCCTGGGCTAGAGTGAGACCCTACCTCAAAAAACCAAAAAAAAAGAAAAAGAAGAAAAGAAAAGAGAGGGAGGGGAAAGAGGGAAGAAAAGGAAGGAGGGAGGGGAAGGAGGGAGGGAGGGAAGGAGGGAAGAAGGGAAGGAGGATCCCCAGACCCTGCATAAAAGCTGGAAGCTGTGGCAATCGCCTGTGGTGAGAAAGGAGGCAAGACAAGAGAATTTCTGGGAAGCAAGCAGATCAGCTAGCCTGGCAATTGAAGCAGTGAACAATGAACCACGAGAGGCCCTGCTCCAAATGAGGTGGAAAGCAAGGTCTCACTAAGTTGCCCAGGCTGACCTTGATCTTACTCTGTAACCCAGGCTGGCCTCAAACTTGTGATCCTCCTTCCCCAGCCTTCTGAGTAGGTGGGATTATAGGCCTAGCTCAAATATCCTTATTCAAAAGTAACCATCTTCAAGATATTACTGTGGGAAGAGCCTGGGTAAAGCACCTGGGCTTTCTTGGTGCCATTTGTTACAATTGCATGTGAACCTACAACTAACTCAAAACAAGGAGTTCACGGTTTAAAAATTCAAAGGCACACTGAGTGTTCTGGCATTTATCTTCAGTCCCAGCACTCAGGAGGCAGAGTGAGGAGGATTGCCCTGGGTTCGAGGCCAGCCTGAGAGTACATAGTATATTTCAGGTCAGCCTGGGTTATAGCAAGACCCTACCTCAAAACAAAACAAAACAAAACAAACAAAAGGATGGCGAGATGGCTTAGTGATCAAGGCTTTTGCTGGCAAAGCCTAAGGACCCAGGTTTGATTCCCCATGGAAGCCAGATGCACAAGGTGGCACATGCATCTGGAATTCATTTGCAGTGGCTAGAGACCCTGACACACCCATTCTCTCCCCCCTTCTCTCTCTCTCTCTCTCTCTGTGTGTGCCTTTCTCTCACTCTCTCTAATAAATAAACCAAGTTAGATTAATTTTTGAAAGAAAAAACTCAAAGGTAAGAACAGATGCAGACGAGGAACAGCCTAAAAGGCATATGAAGGAAACAGAGCGAGGCATGGTGGTGCATACCTGTAATGCTAGCACTTAGGAGGTAAAGGTGGGAGAATTGCAGCAAGCTGGAGGTCGGCCCAAGCTACATAAGGAGTTCAAGGCCAGCCCGGACTTTATAACAAGACCTTGTCTAAAACAAAATAATTTCCAACATCAGATTGACATTTTCATATTGACTGCATTTTTAAATTATTGTATTTTGGGTATATTGAGTTAAAGAAAGTATATCACAAATATATATATTAGGTAGGGGTGTGTGTGTGTGTGTGTAAAATAGTACATGCCTATGATCCTAGCACTTGGAGGCTTAAACAGGAGAATGACACATTCAAAGCCAGACTGGGCTACATAGCATAAAAAGACCTTGTTAGACCTTGTTTAAACTGGGCATGCTGACTCACGCCTTTAATCCCAGCACTCAGGAGGTGGAGGTAGGAGGTTTGCTGAGAGTTTGAGGCCACCCTGAGAGTACATAGTGAATGCCAGATCAGCCTGGGCTGATCAAGACCCTGCCTTGAAAAAAACAAAACAAAACAAAACAAAAAAAGACCTTGTTTAAAAAACAAACAAATTTTTTTAAAAAAATTATGGTGCTGGAGAGATGGCCTAGCAGTTAAGGTGCTTGCCTGCAAAGCCAAGGACCCAGATTCAATTCCTTAGTACCCACATAAGTACCTATATAAGATACACAAGGTGGCACATGCATCTGGAGTTCATTTGCAATGGCTAGAAGCCCTAGCATGCCCATTCTCTCTCTCTCTCTCTCTCTCTCTCTCGCTCTCTCTCTCGTGCACGCTCTTTCTGTCAAATAAATAAATAAATAATAAAATACTAAAAAGAATTTTAAAAAATTAATGAGGGCTGGAGGGATGGCTTAGCTGTTAAGGCGCTTGCCTACAAAGCCAAAGGACCCAGGTTTGATTCCTTAAGACCCACGTAAGCCAGATGCACAAGGTAGCACATGTATCTGGAGTTCATTTGCAGTGGCTGGATGCCCTGGTGCACCCATTCTCTCTCTCTCTCTCTCTCTCTCTCTCTCTCTCTCTGTCAAATAAATAAATAAAAATAAAATATTTTTTTAAAATAATGAGAAAAGGCCAAGTAAAGATTCTAAAAGTGGGCTGGGGACCTACAGAGTTCCAGCTCTGTGAATCAAGTTCAGTCTCACCTGCAGTCCTCTGCACTTATACTTTCCTCCATCTGGAGAAATCTACCTGGTGCCAGAAATCTTCTCAATCCTGCAATCCATGGGTCACCACATAACAAAACAGATCTGCATTGGGACTCCCTCCCCAAAAATGTTTCAGTCTATCTGAGCACTTCCCATAGCACCTGTCATGTAGTGTATGTTGCCTTCTTTTCTTTTCTTATGTTAGGGTGTGTGTGTGTGTGTGTGTAATTGTGTGTATGTATGTCTATGTGTATGTATGTGTGTGTGTATAATTGTGTGTATGTGTGTGTGCATGCATATAATGCACGTGAGCATGCCACAGCTCACATGTGAAGGTCAAAGGACAACTTGTGAGGGTTCGTTCTCACCTTCTCTCATTTGAGGTAAGATCTCTTGTTCTCATTACAACTGTGATGTCAAGCTACCTGGTCCATGAGCTTCTGGGAGCTTTTCCTGTCTCTGCCTGTCATCTCGGGACTGGCGTGCTGGGATATAGAAGCCCACCATGGTTCCGGCTTTTACATGGGGTCTGAGGATATCCACTCAGCTACTCAAGCTTGTGCAGGCAAATGCTTCCTCCACTGAGCCGTCGGTCCTTACCCTCTTCCTTTTTTGTGACATAGTTTACCTAGACCAGACTGACCTTGAACTCACCATGTGGCTGAGGCTGTCTTGAACTCCTAATCTTCCCACCTCTCCATCTCCTCAGTGCTGGGACTACTGGCAAGTGCCACAACATACAGTTAGTAGATTTGATGGGAAACTGAGCTTCACAGAACCGGCACCAGAGACTGAGTGGAGAATCAGTTTATTTTCACACCAGTGTAGATCCGGGAGACTCTCCTTCAAAGCCTGAACTCTGGCTTTGGGTGGTTTAGAGCTTATATACCTTATCTTGGACTAGTCTCATTATTGTTTTAGTCTCAAAGCTCAGAGCCCTAGCCTAGTACCAGAGACCTTGAGTATCAGATAGGCAAGTTTTACAGAAACAGAAAAATGGTTATGCCTGCAGCTGTGCTATCCAGATAAAAAGGAAATGCAAGATGATTTATAGTATAGATAAGAGCTGCAATACAGATCATGGCCTTGAAACAATTTAAAAAGAAAAAAAAAACTACAGTGTTGGACATAACCAGCACAAAAGACTATATAGTACAGGACATAACCAATACAAAAATCTATCCAGTGCAGGACATACATTTGGGGTAAGAGCTTCCAAATCTCCTTACCTCAATTTCCATCTCACATTGACTGCATATTCAAAACAAAATCAGTAGCTATATCTTGAATAACTCACTTGGCAGGACCTGCTATGCCACCAGTTCTATCTACCTTTAAGCCCCTGTTCCAGATCTTTCCAGGCTTGGCTCTCACATGTGCTTTGGATCGTGGCTCAGGCCTCTTCCTCAGAGAGGCCTGTCTGGTGCCCACAGGCTTCCCTTGCATCACCTGCTTTGTCGGTCCCAGCCTGAGGGCTTGGCTTACCTAACACTGAGACCTAAGCTAGATGACAAGGACCGCATTACTAAGCATTTCCAAGTGGTGTCTTGAGCTTTTTTTTTTGGTTTTGTTTTTCTTTACCATTTATTTCGCCCAAGATAAATGACGTAATACCCACAAGGCCCTGTTCAGGGTTCTAGACAAGCTGAATGAATGGGTCTGGCACGCCTGAAGTAAGAAGTGAAGCCATGGAAGAAACTGTGCCGCTTATACGCAAGTGAAGGCCAAAGTTTTTGTTTGTTTGTTCTTTGATATTTGAGTCAAGGTCTCGCTCCATAGTCCAGGTGGCCTTGAACTCTCAGCAATCCTCCTGCCTCTGCCTCTCTTGACTGCTGGGATTACAGGCATGGACCACTGCACCTGGCCTCAGGAGTTATTTTTGGTAAGAACATTGATCAGGTAATGCTGATCCTCAGTTACTCAGTGACTTGGTGAGTTACAGTCAAAGGCTTTTAGACAAAGAAGGGCTGAAGAGATGCTCGGTGCTTAAAAGTGCTTGCTTGCAAAGCCTGGTGGCCCAGGTTTGGTTCCTCACTATTCCTGTAAAGCCATGTATGCAAAGTGGTGCATGTGTCTGGACTTTGTGTTTGCAGTGGCAGGAGGCCTTGTTGTGTCCATACTTTCACTCTTCTTTCTCTCCCACTCAAGTAAATAAGCATTTAAAAAAAAATAATGGAAAAAGAGGGCTGGAGAGATGGCTCAGTGGTTAAAAGCACATGCTTACAAAGCTGCCATGTACCTGGAGTTTGTTTGGAGCAGTCAAAGCACCCTGGTGAGCCCTCTTTCTCTCTCCTTCTCTCTTTCTCTTTTTCTCTCTCTCCCTCACCCTGTACTTGTAAATAAATGAAAATGTTGTTCAAAAATTTTTTTTAAAAATTTAGCATACCAGAATTCAAATATCATAATAAATCTGCTAAACAAGTCACTCAACTAAATCCATTTTGAGCCATTTTTATTCTTCCTAATAGTCCCCAAATGTTGGCATAAGCTTTTAATTTTGAAATGCCTATATGCCTTACCTAAGTTGTGATATTCTGAATCTAGGAACCTCGTCTTTTGATCATTGAAAAACTGCTCTCTCTTTCATCTCCACCTGCCAAGCCCACAGTGGTAAATGGAACTGATGGGAAGGTGTGTCCAGAGCTGCGCTGACAATGACAAATCTGCTTTGCCAGGTCAACCAAGAGCCAAGTCTTCAAATGATGTGGAAATTATAGGAAGCCACAATGGGATGCTATAAATCTAGCACCCAAGGAGCAGAGAAACCGGCTTCTGGCCCACCCTGCCCCTGGGTTCAGATCAAAGTGGATAGCTGGACACTGTCCCAGTTTCCAGCATGTTCCTTATAACCCCTGGAGCATCCCTGGGTGTGGCCAGCATCAGACGCTGGCTAAGACTTGACTCAGCTTTGGTAACTATCCATCTGGAGAGGAAGCCAACTTTTGGGGCACCTGCGCTAGAGGGTCTGCGTTGTTCTTCGGTAGTCTGAAGTCACGTAGCTGAAACAGTGCAGTCTTACAGCTCTGAACATTATATCTCCAGACAAAACGCCAAAGGAAATGTCAAGTTCCGTTTCTGTATGCATAAGCTTACTAAGTGGTAAGGAACTGTAGATCCTATGCCAACACAAGAACCCCAGCCCATTCGAATCCTTCCTGTGACTGGGAGGTTCCCACCTCACAGGGAGGCCATCACACTCAAATAACTCTCAGAACGTTTAGTTCCATAAACCACATAGTGATCCTTCTGGAGAAACAGGCTGACTTCATCATTTTTCTCATGTCAGCTTAAATATTTTATTATCTACTCATTTGACAGAGAGAGAGAGAGAGAGAGAGAGAGAGAGAGAATGGGTATGCTAGGGCTTCCAGCCACTGTAAACAAACTGAAGGTGCATGCTCCCTCTTGTACATCTGGCTAACGTGGGTCCTGGGGACTCGAATCAGGGTCCTTTGGCTTTGCAGACAAATGCCTTAACCACTAAGCCATCTCTCCAGCCCTCATGTCAGCTTTTCAAGTATTGGAAGATATGTCTTCTTCCCTCCAAGTTTCCTTTGTTCTGAACCTCTCCAAGGGGCCCCTTCAAGAGATCCTGGGGAGGGATGAAGGGATGGCTTAGCAGTTAAGGCACTTGCCTGCAAAGCCAAAGGACCCAAGTTCGATTCCCCAGGACCCACTTTAGCCAGATGCACAAGGGGGCACATGTGTCTGGAGTTCGTTTCCAGTGGCTGGAAGCCCTGGCACGCCCATTCTTCCTCTCTCTATCTGCTTCTTTCTCTGTCAAATAAATAAATAAAAATATTTTTTTTAAAAAATAAAGAGATCCTGGGGAGGTGGACTCTTAGTTCCTTTACCAAGGTGGGCACGCTTTAACCATTACTTCTTTCTTAAGGGCTCTGCTCTGACAAGAACAGAACTCTGAAGCAGACTGGACATAGTGTGAGTCTCTCCCTACCACACATACACATATAAAGTCCTTTCCTTACATTTGCCTCAAGTTTTTCATTTGTAAGCCAGAGATGAGGGCAGTGGTGCAGCACAGAGAATGGGGTGTGCACAGTCATGGAACTCTCCAGCAAGACATGGAGGAACAAAAATCAGTGCTTTGTTTTGTTTTGTTTTGGTCCTGAAGATTGAGCTGTGGCCTTGAGCGTGCTGAGCACATGTTCTACCACTGTAGGGCACTAGGATGTTCCAGAGGGGAGCTGTGATATCACAGTAGGTTATTGTGATCTCACAACAGGAAATTGGGACAACACAGTGGGGAATTATGACATCCTAGCAGGATGTTGTATCACAGCAGAGAATTATGATTTCATCACAGGGCACTGTGGTGTCATGTTGAGGCATTGAAATGTCACAATATGGAATTTTGGTGTCAAAATGGAGAACCAAGGTGTTACTCTAGCATATTGTGATGTCACAGTAAGAAACTATGATGTCATAGTGGAGCAATGTGATGTCACCATGGGGAAGTGTGATAAGACAGTGTGATGTGACAACTGAGCATTGTGATTCCACATTGTGATGTCGCCATGGTATATTATGTTGTTACAATGGAGAGTTATGGCATCACAGTAGGATGCTGTGATGTCACAGTGGGGAATTATGATGTCACAGTGGGATACTGTGGTCAGACATTGTGGCATTACACTGGGTATTGTGATGTGTCAGTTGGGCACTGTGGTGTCACAGTGGATTATTGTGATGTCAGTAGGGTGTTGTGATTCAATGGGGCATTGTGATGTCACAGTAGATTGTTGTGTCACAGCAGGATGCCATGATGTCACATGGGTCATTTTCTTGGGGGGGGGTGAGGTAGGGTCTCACTCTAGCTCAGGCTGACCTGGAATTCACTATGTAGTCTCAGGATGGCCTTGAACTCACAGTGATCCTCCTACCTCTGCCTCCCAAATGCTGAGGTTAAAGGTGTGCACCACCATGCTTGGCACAATGGGTAATTTTGATAGTACAGTAAGACATTTTGTCACAGTTGGGTATTGCCACGTCACTGTGGAGAATTATGATGTCACAATAGGTTATAGTGATGTTACCTAGCCTTAACCCTAGTTCAGGACTCATTTTGGAAAGATATGTGAAAACCGGTAATAGAGGTACTGAGTCTTGGTGGTTCCCTGTAGGACACAGAGGAATGCTCATCTGGGGTTGTGAAGAAACCGAGGGATAGGACTTGAGAAACACACACGGGATGAGGAGGCCACAGAGGAAACTGCAACCACGACTGTGGGCTGAATAGTATTCTCTTCCACCCCTCAAAAAAGATGTCTTAAGGTCTTTAGCCCCAGGGCCTCCAAACATAATTTTGTTTGGAGATGGAGTCTTTGAATAGTCAAAAGAAGTCATCAGCTGTCATAGACAAATTCATAATCCAGTATGATTGCTGTCTCTATAAAAGAGAGGTGTGTGGACAAACACACAGGGAGAGTGTCCCATAATGATGAAGAAGGCAGACATCACAGTGACGCTTGTACAAGCCAATGAACACCAAAGATTGCTAGCAAGCCACTAGAAGCTGGGGAGAGGCATGGAACGGAGTCATCACAGCTCTCGGGACAGCCTGCTCATACTTTTTTTTCAATTTTTTTTTGTTAATTTTTATTTCTTTATTTGAGAGCAACAGACAGAGAGAGATAGAGGCAGGTAGAGAGAGAGAATGGGCACGCCGCGCCCCCTTGTGCATCTGGCCAACGTGCGTCCTGGGGAATCGAGCCTCCAACCGGGGTCCTTAGGCTTCACAGGCAAGCGCTTAACCGCTAAGCCATCTCTCCAGCCCCCTGCTCATATTCTGATCTTGGTCTTATAGCTTCCAGAACTTGGAGAAAGTAAATTTCCGTTGTTGAAACCCCTCAGTATGTGGTATTTCACTGTGGTAGTCCTAAGCAAACTAGGCCTAGAAGCAACAGGGAAGGGAAGTCTGTCTCAAGAGCTTAGTGAGGAGGGTCTGGCTGGAGCTGTAACACAAGGAAGGAGCGAGGAAAGAAATCATGACCAGCAGTCCTTCCATTCTCCCTTCTCCTGCTTTGCCTCAGTCAGCTGGAAGCCAGTTTGGAAGGGAGCCAGTGATGCAAACAGAGACTATGCTCCCACCTTGTTCAGCTTTGGGGGGGGGGGTATCTTCAGCTGATAAGACAAGAAGGCACGCCTGAACCAACCCTCTCTTTGGATCCCCGGAGAAAGCCAGTTCCAGAGAAGGGTGTGACACTGTGGCCAGTGAAATGTAGTCAAGACTAAGATTCAGCTCTCCAGACTCCGCGGTTCACGCTTCTGAATGTCAGGCTGCTTTGTAGATTAGCACTGTGGTTCCCTCCTGTCACTTACCCACCCTCACTCCTTTTGGGCAGTGCCTTTAAAAATACTATATTTGACCGGGCGTGGTAGGCGCACGCCTTTAATCCCAGCACTCAGGAGGCAGAGGTAGGAGGATCGCCGTGAATTCGAGGCCACCCTGAGACTCCATAGTGAATTCCAGGTCATCTCGGGCTAGAGTGAGACCCTACCTCGAAAAAAAAAAAATACTATATTCAATTTACTATTTGAGTAGATGGTACTTTACTGTGTCAAAATAAAAGATAAAAAGCTATAATAGGCCAGTCTGTAGAGAAACCGGAGCCCTTGGGCACTGCTGGTGGGACTGTCAAATGGTACAGCAGCTGTGGAAAGCAGAATGGGCCTTCAAAAGAATTAAATGAGGCTAAGAAGATGGATCAGTGGTTAAAGGGGCTGACTAGCAAGGTCTGCTGCCCCAGGTTCAATTCCCCAGCCACCCACATAAAGCCAGACATAAAAAGTGGCAAAAGAGGGCTGGAGAAATGGCTTAGCGATTAAGCGCTTGCCAATGAAGCCTAAGGACCCCGGTTCGAGGCTCTATTCCCCAGGACCCACGTTAGCCAGATGCACAAGGGGGTGCACGCATCTGGAGTTTGTTTGCAGTGGCTGGAGGCCCTGGCACACCCATTCTCTCTCTCTCTCTCTCTATCTGCCTTTCTCTCTCTGTGTGTCACTCTCAAATAAATAAATAAATGAACAATGACCAAAAAAAAGTGGCAAAAGAGTCTGGTGTTTGTAGCAACAAGAGGTGCACAAATGAATAAAATTAAAATAAATAATTAAAGCTGGAGATATGGCTCAGTAGTTGAAGACACTTGCTTGCAAAAGCCTGTCAGCCTGGGTTTGATTCCTCAGTACCCATTTAAAGCCAGATGCACAAAGTGGTGCATTCATTTGGAGTTTATTTGCAGTGCTAAGAGGCCCTGGCAAATACCTATTCTCTTTCTCTCTCTCTCTTTGCTTGCAAATAAATAATAAATAAAATTTTATAAAAAGAATTAAACATAGAAGTACCACATGATCTGGCAATCCCACTTCTAGGTTTATATACCCACAAGAATTGAAAACAGGGACACACCTTCATGCACCAGTGTACCTAACAGCATTATGTACTATAGCCAAAAAAGGGCGAACAACTAACCAACAGTTGGAAAGATGAAATCATGTATAAGCACACAGTGGAATTTCATTCAGTCATAAAAAGAAATGACATTCTGATACATGCCCCAACATGGGTGAATCTTGAAGGCACCATGTTAAGTACAATAAGCCAGGTACTAAAAGGATAAATACTATGATGCCATTTATATAATAAGGAACCCCTAGTCATCAAGATCATGGAGACAGAGCAGAGGTAACCAAGCTAGGAGATGAGGGATTGAGGATTATTGTTGGTTTGTTTGCTTCTTTTGCTTTTTTAAAAAAAAATATTTATTTTATTTTATTTATTTGAGAGAAAGAGACTGAGAGAAAGAGAGAGAGAGAGAGAGAGGTAGAGGGAAGGAGAATGGGTGTGCTAAGGCCTTCAGCTGCTGTAAACAAACTCCAGACACAAGCACCACTTTCTGCATCTGACTTAGTTGGGTCCTAGGGAATCAAACCTGGGTCCTTTGGCTTCACAGGCAAACACCTTAACCACTAAGCCATCTCTCCAACCCTTCTTTTACTTAAAAAAATTTATTTATTTGCAAGCAGAGAGATACAGACAGAGTATGGGCACGCCAGAGCCTCTAGCTACTGCAAACAAGCTCCATATGCATGCACCACTTTGTGCATCTGGGTTTATATGGGTACTGGGGAATCAAACTCTGGTAGTTAGGTTTTGCAGGCAAGCACCTTCACCACTAATCCATCTCTCCAACCCCTTCTTTTGCTTTTTGAGACAGGATCTCATTTTCTTTTCTTTTCTTCTCTTTTCTTTTCTTCCTTTCTTTTCTTTTTTGGGGGCCAAGCCCAATAGACTAGCCTTCTTTTTTTTTTTTTTTTTTTTTGAGGTAGTGTTTCACTCTAGCCCAGGCTGACCTAGAATTCACTATGGAGTCTGAGGGTGGCCTTGAAC
Source organism: Dipus sagitta (assembly GCA_036346955.1). NCBI lineage: Eukaryota > Metazoa > Chordata > Mammalia > Rodentia > Dipodidae > Dipus > Dipus sagitta. The sequence goes on from CM070770.1 coordinate 237,914,752, forward strand.
TCATGGCGACCCTCCTACCTCTGCCTCCCAAGTGCTGGGATTAAAGGTGTATGCCACCATGCTGGCTTAGACTAGCCTTTTTGAGTGAGAGAGTGAGCGAGAGAGGGAAAGAATTGGCTCACCACAGCCACTGTAATTGAACTCCAGATATGTGCGCCACCTGGTGTGCATGTGCAACCTTGAATGCTTCTGTCATCTGTGTGTCTGGCTTACATAGGATCTGGAGAGTCGAATGTGGGTCCTTAGGCTTTGCAAGCAAGTGCCTTAACCATTGAGTCATATCTCCAGCCCAGGATCTCATTTTCTATTCTGGGCTGGCCTTCTGCCTTAGCCTCCCAAGTTCTAGAACTACAGGTGTGTATCTGACTAGTTTTGGCTTCTTTTGTTGTTATTATTTGCCTTTTTTTCTTTCTGGTGCTGGAGATCAAACCTAGAGCCTTGTGCATGTTAAGAAAGTACTCTACCACTGAACTACACACTCACCATGACAGTTATGTGATGAGCATTGAGTTTCTGTTTAGGATGATAAAAATATTCTAAGAACAGTGTTGATGGCCTCATAAATTGTAACCTAATGCCACCGAGCTGAATATTTCAAAATAGTTAAAAGAATAAAATTAAAGCCTGTTATGATGGTCTTGTGTAGGTAGTGTCAGGCACTGTGAGATCATGGATATCCAGGCCATTTTGTGTCTGGAGGGAGCATGTTGTAAGGAGTCCTACCCTTCCTTTGGCTCTTATATTCATAATAGGAGGAAAAGATCATGACATCAAAATAAAAGAGAGACTGATTGAGAGGGGGAGGGGATATGATGGAGAGTGGAGTTTCAAAGGGGAAAGTTGGGGGAGGGAGGGCATTACCATGGGATATATTTTTTTTAATCATGGAAGTTGTTAATAAAAAAAATTGAAAAGAAAAAAAAATTTAAGCCCAGTGTGGTGGCACATGCCTTTAATCCCAGCACTCAGGACGCAGAGGTAGGAGGATCACCATGAGTTCAAGGCCACCCTGAGAATATATAGTGAATTCCAATCAACCTGAGCTAGAGTGAAACCTACCTCGAAAAAACAAACAAACAAACAAAACATTCGTTACTCTACCAAAACAAAAAAAGCTCTTATAATGAAAGGAAGTCCTTCTCTCATCCCTATTGTTGCCACCAGCATCCCTTCCCTGGAGACGTCCACTCAGACCACTTCTAGGGTCCCCTGCCACAGATGGCCTGGGATTGCATGGCTGGGTCCTCTCTTCCTGCGCACCCTTCCCAGCTTGCAGTGCTGCATAAATGGAAGGATGCTAGACATTACTTTTATATCAAAGGTACCAATTTATCTACATACATAGTATACTTTTTTGTGTGTATGTGTGTGTGTGTGTGTGTGTGTGTGTGTGTGTGTGTACCTGTTCATTTGTGTGAGTTCAAGCATTCATAAGCCACACCATGCATGGACAACTTTGTGTATTCATCCTTACCTACCACTTTGTTTGAAGCAGGGTCCACATAAGGAGTGAATGAAGTACGAATATGAGATTTTTTTCCATTGGAACTATCAAAATCGATGGAGGTCACACCAGGAAAAAGGGTCTTTGCACCAGGCATAGTAGCCCATGTCTGTAACCCCAGCACTCAAGAGATGGAGGCACGAGGATTGTGGATTTAAGGCCACCCTGGGCTACATAGCAAGACCTTGTCAAAAGGAAAAGGAAGGGAATGAAAGGAAAGGAAAGGAAAAATAAAAAGAGTGGGAGGGCTGGAGAGATGGCTTAGTGGTTAAGGGACTTGCCTGTAAAGCCAAAGTACTCAGGTTTGATTCCCCAGGACCCACATAAGTCAGATGCACAGGGTGGCACATATATCTGGAGTTCGTTTGCAGTGGCTGGAGGCCCTGGAACACCCATTCTCTCTCTCTCCCTTTCTCTCTCTGCCTCCTTCTCTCTCTTTCAAATAAATTAAATATTTTAAAAATGAGTGGGAGAAACCCTTTGTTTGATGCCGGTGATATAGTGCCCAACAGCCACATAGCTCTTAACCTGAGGCAGCTGGTACCCTACACAAAGTGGCCTTATTAATTTATTTAATTCTTACAACAACTTGATGATGTAGGTGCTATTATTAATTACCCCCATTTTACCAGTCACAGCCCCAGGGCATGGAGAGACTAAGTACCTTGTCTAAGATCTAGTGAATGGCAGAACTGAGGTTGAGGCCACATCACATTGTGAGGCTCTAGGGCCTTTGCTCTTTTTTATTTTGTTTTATTTTATTTTATTTATTTATTTATTTATTTATTTATTTATGAGAGAGAGAAAGAGAATGGGTGCACCAGGGCCTCTAGCCACTTCAAGCAAACCTGTGCTCCACCATGTGCATCTGGCTTACATGCACTATGGAGAGTTGAACCTAGGTCCTTGGGCTTTGCAGGCAAGTGCCTTAACCACTAAGCCATCTCTCCAGCCTAATGGCATTTCCTCTTATTCACTATGCCTTCCTTATTGCCTCATGGGCATTTACTGAATTTCATGCAGTCCATAGGCTTCAGACATAAACCGTACCCTCAAGAAGTCCACAACTGTGACTGGATGTCACAGCATGACTTACCTTAATACAAAGCAAGGAATTATTGGTGTTATGATATCTGGAGGTTAGAGGTGGGATGATACTGCATGCTGAACTGCCACATGGAGGAAGTGACGTTTAGGTGTATATGGGACCCACATTCAGGAGGCAACTACCTATCCGTTACTAGCTACCTGAGATCGGAGTCCTTCCTAGAGCCTTATTGTTACTCCTACTTCACAGAGACACAGAATTAACTGAGGCTTCCACAGCTGCATGGCACTGGTAGAGGGGATTCTCTCCCTGGCTCTAACTCAAGAGCTGGGGCTACCCCAAAGTGAGGTTCAGCCAGCATCCTGGCAATGAGCCTGGCCGGGTCTTCCCCATGCTGTTGCCATGAGCTGTCCCACATAAGGCATGTCTGAGATCTCTAGTTGGCTGAGAGGGAAGCACCATCCTTGGCAGGGCTGCCCAAGCCAATTAACAAGCCAAAAGCACTTTGAAGATGAAATTGTCCATAAAAAGGCCTGGTTCCCACAGGTGCCGACAGTGAGGCAGGACTGGCCTGGGGAGAGGTTTGTGGTGACAATGGAGGAACAGGTAGGAATTCCAGAGCAGGCGTCCTTAAGCAAGAAGCTAAGCTCCAAGCCTCTCCAAAAATCTCCTTCTCCAGCCCCAGAAGACACCACAATCAAGGAGGAAACTTTTTTTTTTCTTTTTTGTTTTTCAAGGTAGGATCTCACTCTAGTTCAGGCTGACCTGGAATACACTATGTAGTCTCAGGGTGGCCTCGAACTCACAGCGATCCTCCTACCTCTGCCTCCCGAGCGCTGGGATTAAAGGCATGCACCACCATGCCCAGCCCAAGGAGGAAACTTTTGAAAGCTCAGCACCAGTTACTCTCCCCTGAATTTTGTTATAAATACCCCTCAACTGTTCAGAATTAACTTAGTTGTTCCATTAAATTGACTAAAAAATGATTCATCCTAAGCACTGATCTTTGTGATCTTTTTTCTTTCCATTTATTTATTTAGGTTTTTTGAGGTAGATTCTCACACTAGCCCAGGCTGACCAGGAATTCACTATATAGTCTCAGGGTGGCCTGGAACTCATGGGGAGCCTCCTACCTCTGCCTCCCCAGCACTGGGATTAAAGGCGTGCGCCACCACACCCAGCAATCTTTGTGAAATTATGAGTGTGATGTCCCCTTGCATTCCTTTCTCATAAACATTTTGCATAAGTTACAACTACTAAAACCTCAAGGGCTGGAGAGGTGGCTCAGTGGTTAAGGCACTTACCTGCAAAGCCTAATGACCCAGGCTCAACTCCCCAGTACCCACATAGAGCCAGATACACAAAGTGGTGCATGCATCTGGAGTTGATTTGCAGCAGCCAGAGGCCCTGGCATGCCCATTCATTCTCTCTCTCCTTGTAAATAAATTTTAAAAACTTCTTTAATAAATAAATAAATAAACACATACACAAAATCTATAAGTATCTCCCTTTGAGAACCACAGGCTACAACACCTACCACCCAGATGGGCCAAAGATATAGGGTTCCATCTTTTCCTCTTGTTCCATGTCTTTGGGCAGCGCTCCTTTCTTTCTCCAGGCCTCAGTTTCCCCACCTGGGGTTCCCTGCAGTTCTTATATGCTGAGTCCGTGAAGTGCAGATTCAAGCCTGGGTTCTAGTCCTGGTACTGCTCTTTGCTGCAGAGTGAACTCAGGCAAGTAACAGCCCATCTCTGCCTCAGTTGCACCATCTATGAGTGGAGAGTATGTCACAGGGCTGTCGAGGCCACACGGTTCCTGCCCCACCCATCTTGAAACAAGATCTTACTGTGTAGTCCAGGCCTGCCTTAAACTCACTATGTAGTCCAAGCTGGCCTCAGCTTTCCGAGTACAGGTATCAGACATGAACCACCCAAGCTCAATGCGTAGTTTGTATGTGACTGGAATGGCTGAGTGAATCCTGAGTTTCATAGTCCCAGACCCCAGGGAACGTCAATGAAACTCCTGACCAAAGAAAACACTGCCTTCAGTTTTATAGTTTGAAGGAATGGGGTCTATCAGGGACCAGTCTGACTCATGAGGCAGCCAATCTTTTTCAGCTTTCTGGAAGTACCAATGTCACATCAAAGGAAATGAAGCTGTCTTCAACACACAAACATCTTTTAGCAAGTCAGGAATATGGTGGAGTACTGCCTGGTGGGCTTTGAAAGTTGTGTCTTGGGTCAGGGAGAGCCCCAAGGTTGCCAGGTGGGTGTGAATGGGACAAAATCTTCACCATAACTTTTGCTTTGAATGTGAAAATATCATGGCTGGGTCAGAGAGAGACTCTTTATGGGGGTGTTTGAGGTAGGGTCTCACCCTAGTCCTGGCTGACTTGGAATTCACTATGTAGTCTCAGGCTGGCCTGGAATTCATAGCAATCTTCCTACTTCTACCTCCTGAATGCTGGGATTAAAGGCAAGATGTGTAAGGTGTGTGCTAGGCAAGAGTCTTTTTTTTAATCAATTTTCCCAGTGCTTTTTTTTGTTTTGTTTTGTTTGTTTTGTTTGTTTGTTTGTTTTTTGTCTTTTGAGGTAGGGTCTCATGCAAGACCCAGGCTGACCTGGAATTCACTATGTAGTCCCAGGGTGGCCTCAAACTCATGGCAATCCTCCTATCTCTGCCTCCAAAGTACTGAGATTGAAGATGTGTGCCACTATGCTGGCCTAGTTCTTTTTTTTTTTCTTCCCCCTGAGGAAGGGTCTCACTCTAGCCCAGGTTGACCTGGCATTCATTCTATAGTCCCAAGCTGGCCTCAAACTGATAGTGATCCTCCGACCTCTGCTTCCCAAGTGCTGAGATTAAAGGTGTGGGGCTAGAGATACGGCTTAGTGGTTAAGGTGCTTGCTTGCAAAGCCAAAGGACCTTGGTTCGACTCCCTAGGGCCCACATAGGCGAGATACACAAGGTGACGCATGCATCTGGAGTTCTTTTGCAGTGGCTGGAAGCCCTAGTGTGCCCATTCTCTCTTTCTCTCTCCCTTTTTCCCTCTCTCAAATAAATAAAATATTAAGAAGGTGTGCATGGGTGCTCCACCACACATGGCATAGATAGTGTGTTCTTTTTTGTTTGTTTGTTTGTTTTTCAAGGTAGGGTCTCTCTCTAGTTCAGAGATGGTTCAATGGTTAAGGCACTTGCCTGACCTGTAATTCACTATGGAGTCTCAGGCTGGCCTCAAACTCATAGTGATCCTCCTACCTCTACCTCCAGAGTGCTGCACAAGCATGAGGACCTGAGTTTGGATCCCCAGAACCTTCATAAATGCCAAGCATGACCATAGCAGTGTGTGCCTGTGATCCCAGCACTCGGGATGAAGACAGGCAGATCCCTGGGGCTTGCTGGCCAGTGAGACTAGCTGAACTGGTGACCTCTGGGTACAGTGAGAGACCCTGTCTCAGTAAATAAGGTGGAGAGTGATTAAAACATCTAGCATGTCCTCTGGCTTCCACTTGTACGTGCACACATGAGTCCACACACATACAAACATGCCTGAACACACATAGACACACAACACCCAAGTATATATGCAAAAAGAAAAAGAAGATAAAGGCAATATGTGGTTGTGAACAAGGAAAACTTACAAAAGTAGCTTGCTTTATTAAAGCTATTTTATTGTGATTTGTGTGTTTGTTTGTTTTTGTTTTTCAAGGTAGGGTCTCACTCTAGCCCAGGCTGACCTGGAATTCACTATGTAATCGCAGGGTGGCATTGAACTCATGGCAATCCTCCTACCTTTGCCTCCTGAGTGCTGGGATAAAAGGTGTGTGCCACCACACCCGGCTTTATTGTGATTTTGTTTGTTTGTTTTTGTTTTTTTTTTTTTCCGAGATAGTGTCTCACTCTAACCTAGGCTAACCTAGAATTCATTATGTAGTCTCAGACTGGGCCTCAAGCTCACAGCGATCCTCCTACCTCTGCCTCCTGAGTGCTGAGATTAAAGGCGTGTGCTACCACACCTGGTAAATCAAACTTTTTTGAGCACCTAAACTTGTCCTCATGTGACGTGTCCCAGTCAAAACCCACCTAGGTACACAGGCTATGTGTAGATGTACATGGAAGTGAGTAAGTCTCATGTTTAGTGTTGGGTCCCACCTTCAAGATAGATCATTATGTGCATATAAATGTTTCATAAGTCCCAAATCTGAGACACTCCTGGTCCTAAGCATTTCAGATAAGAGAAAACTGCATGCAGAGAGTAGAAGGGGGATGAGGAGAGAATGAGGAAACAGATGAGGCCAAATGCTCATCTGAGTAAAGGGTAGGTTCAGGTTCCTTGTGCTACTGTTGCAACTTTTATTTAGTTTGAAATTACATTGAACATGGTTACACACACATCTGCAAATACAGCCCTTGGGAGACCAAGGCAGGAGAATCCTGACTCAATGCCAGCCCATTTCACTACGTAATGAGACCCCCCCAAAAAATAAATAAAAGAACATAGCTGGAGAGGTGGCTCAATGGTTAAAGGCATCTGCTTACAAAGCTTGACAGCCTGGGTTCAATTCTTCAGTGCCCATGAAAAGTCAAATGCACAAAGTGGCACATGCATCTGGAGTTTGTGGTGGCAAGATGTCCTAGCGTGCCCATTATCTCTCTTTCTCTGCCTCTTTTTCTCTCTCTTTCTGTCTCTCATAAATAAATAAAACTTTTTTTAGGGCTGGAGAGACGGTTCAATGGTTAAGGCACTTGCCTGAAAAGCCTAAGGACCCAAGTTCGGTTCCCCTGTACCCACATAACACCAGATGTACAAGGTGGCATATGCATCTGGAATTCATTTGCAGTGGCTGGAGGCCCTGGTGTGCCTGTTCTCTGTCTTTCTATCTGCCTCTTTCTCATGCTATCTCCCTCTCTCTCAAATAAATAAATAAATAAAATAAAAATTATTTTCAAAAGTATAAAATTAATTCAAATTTTTCAAAACAATATATTTGTTTTGCTTTTCTTTAAACCTTCCTTTACTTTTTTCCTTTTCTTTCTTTCTTTTTCTTCCCCCCACCCTGCCTTTTTGAGGTGCTGAGGGTTAAACCCAGGCCTAGCACATGCTAGGTAAATGCTCTATCATTGAACTACAGCCCAAGCCCTTCCTCCTTCTCTTTAGAAAAAAAAATAATAATATAAGCATAAAATAACCCAGATACAGGGTTCTTTCTTAGCATGCAAGAAGCTCTGGGTTCCATCCCCAGCACCTATCATGGACACCATCATCATCATCTCAACGTCCAAAACTACCTACGGTGCGAGTCTCCCACCCTGCTGAGCCAGTCTTTTCAAGGTCAACACCAATATCTGGCTCTGCTGCTCCAGGCAGATTATATTCCATTCATAAACAAACACAGGAGGGCAGGTTGTGTGGATTGACTGAAATGTCTCCCACAAGCTAATGTGTTTGAACACTTGTCCCCCAGCTGGTGGCAGTGGTATCGTTGTTTGGGGTGTGTGGGCCTGAACAATGGAGGTGGATCAATGCAGGTGAGCGAGCCAGCCCTGCTTTGGTCCCACCTCTGCTTCTTGTTACAGCCACCCTCCCACGACAGGCCACGGAGCCACAGTGCCATGCTTCCCCACCATGATGGATCCAAACTTCTCAAACTGTGAGTCAAAAAAACTACCTTTCTTCCCTTAAGTTGTTCTGTCAGGTGTTTTGTCGTGTGACGAGAAAAGTAATCAGTTCATCTGCTTCTCCTCTCTGCCTCCTACAAATGACCCCATCCTGATCCTGACCTGCCTCTATACTTGCTTTCCTCAAGTTAACATTACACTTTTCTGATTTTTCTATATGAAGACATATAGCAATGAGACCTTGTTTTTTTGTTTTTTTTTTTTGTTTTTTTTTTTGTTTTTGCTTTTTATTTTATTTTAATTTATTTAGTTGAAAGAGAGAAAGGGAGAAAATGGGTGCACCAGGGCCTCTAGCCACTGCAAATGAACTCCTGACACGTGAGCCACCTTGTGCATCTGGCTTGTATGGATACTGGGGAATTGAACCTGGGTTCTTAGACTTTGCAGGCAAGCACCTTAACTGCTAAGCTATCTCTCCAGCCTTTTTTTTAGTTTTTTGAGGTAGGGTCTCTCTATAGCATAGGCTGACCTGGAACTCACTATGTAGTCTCAGGCTGGCCTCGAACTCATGACAATCCTCCTACCTCTGCCTCCAAGTAAAGGCAGGCCCCACCACACTCAGCTTAACCTTTTATATTTTTAAAAATATTTTTTATTTTTATTTATTTCATTTTGAGAGAAAGAAGGAGGGAGAGAGAGAGAAAGAATGGGCGCACTAGGGCCTCCAGCCGCTGCAAACGAATTCCAGATGCATGTACTACCTTGTGCATCTGGTTTGCATGGGTACTGGAAAAATCTAAACTGGGTCCTTTGGCTTTGCAAGCAAGTGCCTTAACTGCTAAGTTTTGCAAGTATGTGTAGTATGTGTGGTATAGTGTGTGGGGAGGAGGTGGTATGGTGTGTGAACATGTGTATGCAGATGTGCATGCAGAGGTCAGAGGGGAACGTCAGTATCCTTTGGTTTTTGTTTCTCCAAGTGCTTCCTTGGGAGAATTTCTCACCAAACCCAGAGGAACTGGTTTTGGTCAGACTGGCTAACCAGCAATTCTCTGGTCTCTACTCCCCACAGGACTGAGGTTATAGGCATGCAGGGGTCATACCCAGCTATTTATGTGGGTGCTGGCCTCTCAGGCCTTCATGTTTATGTCATTGCAAATGCTGAGCCATCTCCCCAGCCCCAGGACCTTGTATTTTCTTTTCTTTTCTTTTCTTTTCTTTTATTTTATTTTTTGTTTTTCGAGGTAGGGTTTCACTCTAGTCCAGGCTGACCTGGGATTCACTATGTAGTCTCAGGGTGGTCTCTAATCCACGGCGGTGATCCTCCTACATCTGCCTCCTGAGTGCTGGGATTAAAGGCAGTGCGCCACCACGCCTGGCAGGACCTTGTATTTTTTAAGGGCTGTCTGGAATTCCATTCCATTGACTTAATTCATGGAATCCCATTCCCACTGCCATGGACACTTAGTCCTTTTCCAAACTCCTATAAACAAGATTAACACAAAGGCCGCCCACTTCCTTGTACATGGTATGTACATAAATGCACAGGATAATCTCCCACAAGCAGAGCTGTTTTGTGAAAGTACATGTGCATTTCATGTTTCGGCACACCTGTCTGAGAATGCCACCTCCCCACAGCCTCCCCATAAAGCATGCTTCACATTTTTGGATCTCTCCTATCACACACACTTTAAAAATGTTCTCTGGTTGTCATTTTAATTTGCATTTCTACTATTATAAGTGTAGATGAATGTGGTGGTTTGACTCAGGTGTCCCCCATAAACTTAGGTGTCCTGAATGCTAGGTTCCCAGCTGATGGAGATTTGGGAACTAAAACCTCCTGGAGGCGGTGCATTGTTGGAGTCAGGCTTATGGGTATTATAGCCAGCTTCCTCTTGCCAGTGTTTGGCACGCTCTCCTGTTCCTGTTGTCCACCTGATGTTGGCCAGGAGGTGATGTCCACCCTCTGCTCATGCCATCATTTTCCTCTGCCATTGTGGAGCCAAAATAGACCTGTTTCCCCACAAGCTGCTCTTGGTAGGGTGATTTCTTCCAGCAATGCAAACCTGACTGCAACAATGATATGAGTATCATATCATTTCTTCTAAATGACATTTATATTTTCTTTTTTGAACTTTTTAACAAGTTTATTTTTGTCTTTACATACAAGCTGGGTATGGTGGTACACGCCTTTAATCCCAGCACTCAGGAGGCAGAGGTAGGAAGATTGCCATGAGTTCAAGGCTACCCAGAGTCTACAGAGTGAGTTCCAGGTCAGCCTGAGCTAAAGCAAGACCCTACCTCAAAAAGCAAAAAAAAAAAAAAAAAAAAAAAAAAAAGCTCATTATTGAAAATGGAAAGCTCTTACAACCTTCTGCACTTGGAAAGAATCTTAATTATGTTTTTCTTGGACTTTGTATAAATTTTGAAAAAAATATATTTTAATTATGCAATTTTGTATCCAACATCTTTCTTTTTTTCTTTCTTATTTTTTTACTTTTTAAATTTTTATTTATTTATTTCAGGCAGAGAGAAAACACAGGCATATCGGGGCCTCCAGCCTCTGCAAACACACTCCAGATGCATGTGCTACCTTGTGCCTCTGGTTTACGTGAGTACTGGGGAATTAAACCTGGCTTAGGCTTCTCAGACAAGTGTCTTAACCGCTGAACCATCTCTCCAGCCCCCAACATCTTTCCTTTCATCACAATTTTGCAGTGCCCAGTTCTATTAAGAACATTGCTTTATTTCTGTTAGTGGTGCTGGTAGTGACAGAGATTAGGAGTGAGGTAGCCTTCTTTTGCACTTTCTTTTCCTCTGTGACTTTCCTGCACTTACACGAACCCAGCTTCCTATGGGGAAACTCCTCATCACTCATCCTGACTAAGCCCTTCCTAAATCTATGTCTTCTAGTTACTGTGTTTGGACCACTGTGCATCTCATCGTGCCCAAAGACTCCTTCCTTCCTTCCTTTACTTCCCAATTTTTATTGATTTTTTTTTTTTGTGGTGTCATTGACTGAACGGGGGGGGGGGGGGGCTCCCACACGCTAGGCGAACATGCCAACACTGACCTGTGGGCCAGCCTGACTCCGTTCTTGTTTCGGGTTCTCTAGCTATAAAGGCAAGAGTCTCCACACCTCCCACATCCCTGTCCCTTTCCAGGCCTGTCTTCAGACTTTGCAAAGTGCCTGCCTGCCCACTCCTAAGAGTCAGAATTTCTTTATCATTCTGCATTTCTGTTTTCTCTGTATGCACTTATGAAAAGCTTCAGTGGGAACAGAACAGTTCATTCTGCCGGAAGCCGTGAAAGACCCTTTTGTGCTGCCTCTGTTCTTGCTGAGTGTTCTCTGAAAAAAAGAATGTGCAAAGCTGACATCCAAAGAACCCTGGAGGTCTGCCCCAGGCCTCGTCAAAGAGCTGCAGGCGCCCTGGCACCATTAGCAGGCCATCCACGTGGAGCCTCGGTGCTGAGCCTCGGCGCCTCACACCCAGCTCAGTGCCCTTGTGGAGTTTAGAGGTGGGAGGGCTCCACAGACAGAGCCATGATCTTGCCTTGACTTGCCTTGTGCAGAGTCCTGGCTTTGGAGCCCATTACATTGGGGTATACACCCTCACTCTGCACTTGCCCGGCTGGGTGACCTTGCAGATGACCTGTTTGTGCCAGTATTCTCCTCCCTAACATGGACTTACGATAGTTTCTACCCGCTTTGCAAGTGTTTGTGTACAGAATGGTGATGTTGTGACCATAGGAGAGCAGAGTCAGAAGCAATTTACTGGCCAGGATTTTCCTCAAAGGAGATAAAACCAAAAAAGTAGCCAGGACTTAGGGAGTAGAGGTAAGAGGATCAGGAATCCAAGGTCAGCCTCAGCTACATAGTGAGTGTGAGGCCAGCCGGGACTATAGGAGATCCTGTCTCAAAACAAAATCAAGAAAGTAACCAGGAAGTTCTGAAAAGCTATAATCAAAGCCAAATATTTCCTTTTGGAATGAAACTGAAACTCAGAAACTTTTGTTTGTTTTTGTTTATCGAGGTAGGGTCTCTCTCTCTAGCCCAGGCTAACCTGAAATTCACTATGTAGTCTCAGGGTGGCCTCAAACTCATGACAATCCACCTACCTCTACCTCCCCAGGACTAGGATTAAAAGCATGCGCCACTACACTTGGCTGAAACTCAGAAACTTTTTTTCACACCGTTCTTCCCCTGGCTCCTATGGCTCTGTGATTTGACTCCTACTTATCTCTTCTGTCTGGAGGATAGGGACTTGGAGAGGGCTCCCCAAGATCAACATGTAAAAGGAGGTGATGGCAACTAGAAGACTGGGAACCTTCTCAATGCTGCCTACATGTAACAATTCAGCAAGAGTCACGTGTGTGGGATGCGGGGAGATATGCGATATAAATATAAATGCAAATGTGAGAAGGGTAGGTGCTAGAAAGGGCCATGAAGGTCACGACCAGGCACTTTTTGGTTAAGTCTTTTCCAGCTCATTAGCCCACTCACATTCTCAGGAATGCCTTTCTCTTGTTTTATAAACTCTCTCTATTTCTATTACCATATTGTGTGCTTCTGGTACACTTCCTTGACCTGGAACATAAGAATCTGGAAACTGGGCTGGAGGGATGGCTTAGCAGTTAAGGCGTTTGCCTGCAAAGCCAAAGGACCCAGGTTCGATTCCCCAGGACCCACATTAACCAGATGCACAAGGGGGCACACGTATCTGCAGTTCACTTACAGTGGCTGGAGGCCCTGGCACGCCCATTCCCAATCTCTCTCTCTCTTTCTCTCTCTCTCTCCCTCTTTCTCTGTCAAATGAATAAATAAATAAAATATTTTTTAAAAAAGAATCTGGAAACTCCCTCTATCTTAATCCCTTTCTGGCCATTCAAGCTGGCCAGTTCTCCCAATAGCCTTGAGCTGTGGGCCCTGGACAATGTGGACATCTCTCAGCTCCATGAGCCCTTAAATCTCCCTCATATCCCCTCCACCCTACATATTCCCTTCTCCTGGAACATTTTCTAACCTCCCTCCAGTGCAGCGAACTTCTGCTCAGCAGTCAAGTTTCAATTCAAGCATCTCTCACTTGGAATCCGGGGGTCTCCTGAACCTATATGTGGGAACTCCCCATCTGTAACACACCGTTGATTGTCCTTGCTGGGAATGAGCTCTACAAGGTCATATTTCTAGAGCTTCCAGGATGACTGACACATGCAAGGGGCTCGCTGAGCATCTGGGGTAGGGGGGAGGGAGGAAAGGACAGGCTGTAGTGCTGTGCCCCTTGGACATATGTAAGGGTGGGATGGAGCACACAGATGGTGGTACTTTAACTACAAGTTCTTTGAAATCCCCTTCTTAGTGCTTAGCTCTTCAGCTTGGAAAGCTTCAAAGTCATGTTTAACTCTAATTACCCTGCACACCAGGGCCCCAGGCATCTGCCATACTTGGCCACAACACTTCCCGTTGCAAATTAAGAAACATCCCTACAGTTAAAAGCTTGCCTGAGGCCCATAGAGAAAATCAGCCTGAAAGGTCTTTTGTTCCTCCAAAAACTACTGTGGAGAGCAAGAGCTGGATGCTGTGAATGCTCTGGGCCTCAGTTTACCCACATGAACGGAGGACATCCCCTGCTGCAGGTTTGCCCAGATCCAAGGAGGCAAAAAGGCATGTGAGACCCAGGCCACCAACTTTTGAGATACTTAGCTTTTTTGTTTTGTTTTATTTTTCTCGGTAGGGTCACGCCCTAGCCCAGGCTGACCTAGAATTCACTATGTAGTCTCAGGTGGCCTTGAGCTCACAGCGATCCTCCTACCTCTGCTTCCCAAATGCTGGAATTGAAGGCTTTTTTTTTTTTTTTTTTTTTCAAAGTAGAGTCTCACTCTAGCTCAGGCTGACCTGGAATTCACTATGTAGTCTCAGGGTGGCCTCGAACTCCTGGCGATCCTCCTACCTCTGCATGCGCCATCATGCCTGGCTCAGCAATTTTTTAAAAAAAATAAAACAAACTTGGAGTTTACTAAGAAACAAGTTTTTGTTTTGTCTTGTTTTTCTTTTTGGCTTGTGGTGTATGTGCACTTCCTTAAGGCAGGGTGCACATCAGAATGTTGGGTGTCCCACTCTATTGCTCTTCCAACCGTTCTTACTTGCGTCAGTCTCTTACTAATCCTGGAGCTTGCTGTCTTTTTCACAAGCTCCAGTAATTTTTGGGTCTCTGCTTCCCATGGGACTGGGATTACAGGCCGTGCTCAGCTGTGTATGTGGTCCTGGGGATCCAACACAAGTGGTTTCTCAGACCTCCTCAGGCTAGCACAGGAAGTGCTTTTAATCACTGAGCCATTTCTCCAGCCCAAGAAACAATTTTTTTTATAGTTATTTATTTATGAGAGAGAGAGAGAGAGAGAGAGAGATAGGAGAGAAAGAGCAGGTAGAGAGAATGGCCAAGCCAGGATCTCTAACCACTGCAAACGAACTCCAGACACATGCACCACCTTGTGCATATGACATAACTTGAGTACTGGGGAATCGAACCTGGATCCTTTGACTTTGCAGGCAAATATCTTAACCACTAAACAATCCTTCCAGCCCCCAGGACCTTGGTTCAATTCCCCTGGTTCCATGTAAGCCAGATGCACAAGAGGGCACATGTGTCTGGAGTTCATTTGCAGTGGCTGGAGGCCCTGATCCGCCATTCTCTGTCTGTCTCTCTCCCTCTGCCTCTTTCTGTCTCATTCTCTTAAATAAATAAATAAATAAATAAATAAAATTTTAAAAAGCTAATCTGGGCATGGTGGCACATGCCTTTAATCCCAGCACTCGAGAGACAGAGGTAGGAGGATTGCTGTGAGTTCGAGGCCACCCTGAGACTACAGAGTGAATTCCAGGTCAGCCTGGGCTAGAATGAGACCCTACCTCGAAAAACAAACAAAACAAAACAAAACAAAAAGCTAAATTTGGAGCCAGGTGCCCACGCCTTTAATCCCAGCACTCGGGAGGCAGAGGTAGGAGGATCACCGTGAGTTCGAGGCCACCCTGAGACTACATAGTTAATTCCAGGTCAGCCTGGACCAGAGTGAGACCCTACCTTGAAAAAAAAAATCTAAACTTGGGGATTCTCTTTTTTGCGGGGGGAGAGATTCTCTTGAGATCAAGAAGTCCTGCATGCCGGGCACAGAGAGGCCGCTTGCTCATATGTAGGACTGGCTGGCATAGTGCTGCCTCCTTTACCCAGGACATATTTTATCCCATTTTCCACAGTCCCCTCTGCTCGCCTTTGCCTCTGACCCGGCTCATTTCGCTCATTCACGAACCCTGCAGAACCCTTGGCTTTTCCCTCGCAGCTCTTGAAGAGTCTCTTTCCTCTTAGCTCCTACCTCTAGCTACCTTGGCCTCTCAGTTTCTCAAACCGTCACACTTCCCAGCTGTAGGGTCCCTGCATATGCTGCTGCCTCTGCCTGTAACACTCTTTCCTCCACCATTTTACACTGAAGGGGGACCTCCATTATTGTCTCTCATATATCTAGAGTTATCACCCAGGTCACATTTCACAATTTGCGATGCTTTATAAATGTCATTACCTGTTTGTCTTCTCCCCCATCCCCACAAGAACGTAAATTCCCAGAGGGCAAGATTCGATGGTTGCACTGCATACTATATCTGAGGCATGCATTCCAGAACCTGTGCTTCCAGGGAACTTAGCCAACATTTGCGGACATCTGTGCTGTGAAATGTGGCTAGTCATCCTGGTTTGGAAAGAGGGTGCCACTTTCCCAGCCTCCCAGTACAGTTCATTCAGGCCAAGCTTACAGGCATGATTTCTTTTTGCCAGAAGCCCAGAAGTGAAAGGTGAGTGAATTTATGGGCATTTACATTATATTCAAACTTAGTAGCCATGTCTGGAGACTTCAGTTGGCTGAGAGATCAAAGGAAAGGAGGGATAACAGAGCTATGAAATGAGGCCTCCTCTGTGTGGGGAAGAAAGAGGCCTGGCTTGGCCTAGATCTGTGAAGTCCTGAAGCACATGCAGAGGGGATGCCTGTCACCTAACTTCACCAGAAGGAGAGATCTTTGTTGAAGCTTCAAAGGGCTCAGGGCAAGCACACACCCTTTCCCCGACCCACTTTACTCAAAAGCATCCTATGACAGGCTCTCCCCCAAGATGTAAGGTGTGCCAAGGATGAAAACAAAGTTAAGAAAGCTTTAAATTTTAGGTGACAGATCTGAAGCAAGTAACAGAAAGTGGATCTGAGGCCCATTTGTAATAGTATGGTCAATGTTTATTCAATTTTCAATGAATATCATAGAAAAGGCAATTTTTGTTTCCAATGGCCACAGACCCTGGTTAAAGCAAGAGTGCTGGGTTAAATGGGATTGAAGGATCAGTTACTTGATGGTTCTAGCATCTCCAAACTGCACTTGACTCACGTTGAAAAGCTCATCTTCCAGACCTCGCATCCTGCATGGATAAAGGGGATATGTGGCAAAGAAAGGGAAAAGGTGACATGAACAAGCATTGCCAGGCATGAGTGAGGCCCTGGATTTCAGCCCTGGCACCACAAAACTGAAAAACAAACAAGAACACTGTCAGGGGCTGTAGAGATCACTGCTGCCCAAGCCTGACTGCACCTCTGAATCTCCCCAAGAGTTTGAAAAGTATGAGACACATTATCTTGACAACACATGTCAAGTCTACCAAATCAAGGTCTCTGAAACTGTGCATGTGTGTGCACACGTGTGCAAGCGAGTGAGAGAGAGAGGCAACGGGGACTCTTGTAGCCCAGGTTGGCCTTGAACTTGGTACGTGGCCAAGGATGACTTTGAACTCCACTTCTGATCCTTTTGTCTCTGTCTTTGCTTCTGCCTCCGCCTCCACCTCCACCCACCACAAAAGTGCTGACATTTCGGGCATGTGCCACCACCCCCAGTCTATGTAGTACGGTGGGGGGAGAGTGGGGGATAACCAGAGCTTCATGTCTGTTTCCAAGGCCTTCAACCTGGAACAAGCCTGAAGTTTCTAGAAAACGGTAACACTGAGATGAATTTTAAGAATCCTATTCTCTCTCTGTGTCTCTCTCAAATAAATAAATAAAGAGTTAAAAGTGTTTTTTTAAAGGGGCTAGAGAGAGGCTTAGCAGTTAAAGGGCTTGTTTGCAAAGCTAAAGGACCCAGGTTTGATTCCCCAAGACCCATATAAGCCAGGTGCACAAGGTGGCACATGTGTCTGGGGTTTGTTTGCAGAAGCAAGAGGTCCTGGTGTGCCCATTCTCTCTCTATCCACCTCTCTCTCTGCCCTCCCAAATAAATAAATGAAGAGTTAAAAGTTTTTTTAAAAAAAGAGTCCTACATTTCCAAAGCAGGGCTCACAAAATAGCACCCCGTGGACTGTTTTGGCCTATGCATGTTTCCTCATATGAGAGTGTGTAAAACTAGTAAATAATAGCTGGGTATGGTGGTATGCCCAGAAGGTTGAAGCAGGAGAACCAGGAGTTCAGAACCAGCCTGCATTGCATAGCAAGACCATGTTTCAATTAGGTGATAAATAAATACACAAATAAATAACCTTGATCAGTGTTTAAAATTGGAATTTCCCCTCATACACAAACTCTAAATTTCTGAGTGCTCTATAAAATCAGAAGAGCTGGCAACATTGGACCCTCATCCCATCCTTCAAAAGGAAACTCGGTTACCCGCAGTACCCTGTTACCTCAGATCAGCCCACTCTTTTACCCCTTTCCTTTCCTCTCCTCTCCTGCCCTGCCCTGCCCTGTTTCCTTTCCTGTCCTTTCCTTTCTTTTTCTTTTCCTTTTGGTTTCTTGAGGTAGGGTCTCACTCTAGCCCAGGCTGACCTGGAATTCACTATGTAGTCTCAGGGTGGCCTCGAACACACGGTGATCCTCCTACCTGTGCCTCCTGAGTGATGGGATTAAAGGCATGTGCCACCACACCTAGGCCTTTTCTTTTCTTTCCTTTTCTTTTTTCCTTTTCTTTTCTTTCTTTCCTTTCCTTTCCTTTCCTTTCCTTTCCCTTTCTTTCTTTCTTTTTTTCTCTCTCTCTTTCTTTCTTTCTCTCGGGCTGAACCCGGGGCCTTGCGCATGCTAAGCACATGCTCTATTGCTGAGCTACACCCCCACTCCCTACTCCACTCCTCTATATGAAGCTCGTAGCCCCTGAATGCACTTTAGTTTGAGATCCTCATTGAAAGTTTCCTCAGCAATTCACCAGTTCCTTGGGAGGTGGAGACAAGAGAATCAGGAGTTCAAGGTCATGCTCAGCTACATAGTAAATTCAAGTTTAAGGCCTGCCTGGGCTACGTGAAAAGAAGAAGGAGGGGAGGAAGAGGAGAAAGAAAGAAGGTGGGGAAGAAAGGAGGAAGGGAGGGAAAGAGGGAGAGAGAAAGCCAGAGAGAAACCCACCAGCCCAAAAGTGTTGGTTCTAAGGTGACTCCTAAATGGACACAGGGGTTGTCCTCTCCTGGCTGAGCTGGAAACTGAGGAGCCTCCAGTCCACAGTTTCCCCTGCTCCTTGCAACCCACCATGCTGACAGCTGGGAGCTATTGTGTAAGTCCAGCACTGGGGCCAAGGACTTCAAAGCCAACCGCTTTCCTCCGCCAAGCACAGCCTTCCCACCTCTGCTCCCTTCCATTAAAATTAACAAGCGTTATAGGCCGGCATCAAAGGCAGGATTGTGCCTTTCATATTCAAGGCAAGCCCAGGCTGAGACCATAACCCGTCCCCCTCCCCTTTTCCAACTGAACTGGTGAGCATGGCTGGGCTGGAAGGGCTCTAATCCTAACACTGGCATCCTGGCCTATATGATACTCACACCAAGGAAAATTCCATGGTTGGCATGGCACCCTCATGGCAATTTTCTTCAAAGTGCCGGGGCAAAAACTGGCTAATCGTTCTTAAGAGCCCTTAGAGAGATATATTATTATCCCCATTTTATTGCCAGGGAAACTGAGGTCAAGTGGCTTGCCCCCTGGGGCTGGTGGAGGGAGGAGAGAGAGAATACATTTGCATCTGCCTGCGGCTCACTCAGATCTATTTCTGGCTGTGCTCAGCCAGGGATATCCTGGCCACCCTTCCTTGTTCTCACGCTGGACTTCGGAGCCCCAACCTGTGTGAAGATACTGGGATCAGTAACCCTGTAGGTGCTGAGAGGACCAACAAGCTCTGCCCTCACCCCTTTACAGCACAGGAAATGAGTGCAGAGGGTAATTACACTCCTACATGACCATCAAACGTGTGTGTGTGTGTGTGTGTGTGTGTGTTTCTTCCTACCATTAATTGGGGATGATGTGATTACTTTCCAGAATCATCTGTTTGTACAGGGCCAATCAACAAATAACCAGCCAGTGCAGAAAGGTTCCTGACTCATCAGTGACATCTCTGCAAGGTGGATGAGGGAGGGCTCTGTGGCTTCAACTTGCTGATTGTTTAAACAGAAGTCTGCAGACCTGAGATTTGAGAACTGCAGGAACGTTGGCCATCTGGTGGTGAGCACGCTGCCAGGGCTACAGGGCCCAGCCTCCTAAGCACAGTGAACAGTTAGGGAGGCATCCCTCCAAACTGGTTTCACCCTCCTGCTCAGATGCAAACTTCTTGGCAAGACATTAGCTGAAGGGTTGCCACCCCTGAAAACCCAGAAAGTGTCCACTTGCTGGTCACAGGAACGAGCTAGAAGGGATCTGGGCAACGATCTAGTTCTGGATACCTCCGTGCTAAAGGAAAATTGAGGCAAGGAAGTGAAACTGAGAGTGGGTATAGGGAACTCATGCTCTGGGTCCTAAGATGTGGAATTCTTGCACTAGAGAGAGAAGAGTAAAAAGAAGCAAGAGGTAAAATAAGAGGTGAGGGAGAAAGGAGAGATGATAGCGGAGGGAGAGGAGGGAGGAGAGAAGGAGGAGGGATGAAGACAGAGGCTGAGAGGCACAGCGGGTTCTCCCGCTTATTTCCCCATCCAAGCAGACAGCTAGTTCCATGATTCTCACTAGGGGTTTCTGGGTGCCTCAGCTACCCAATTACACCATAAAACCCTCTTCCTTGTTCCCCTACGCAAGGAGCGTGGCACTGCCTGCGGTCCTCTATGGTTGCTGAATCTCAGCAGGTGATTTTGCAAATGGCCACACTTTCCAGAATCCCAAGAGCTTTCCAAGACACAGGGAGTTCTTCCTCCTCAAACCATCATCTCACTCAGTGAGTAAGAGGCTAGACACCTCCCCACTCTGGGTCTCAGGCTCCCAAACTCTGTGTGGGATTGAGATGGGGGCAAAGTTTGGATGACATCACTACCCTTGAACACTGGAATCCTAGAATTATTTCCAAGAATTATTCTGGATCTGCCCTTTCTCCTGAAGTATCATGATGGGCCTTATAGAGCAAGAACTTTTTTGTTTTTAAAATATCTTTATTTATTTATGGGAGTGGAAGAGAGAATATGAGCATGACAGGGGCTCTTGTCACCGCAAACAAATACCAGGTGTTTGAGACATTTTTTTCTGGCTTCACATGGGTAATGGGAAATCAAACCTAGGCCACAAGGCTTTGCAAGCAAGCACCTTTAACTGCTGAGCCATCTCGCTAGCTCCAAGAGCAAGAACTTCTGGCAGCACAGGCCTGTAACCCCAGCTAGTCAGGAGGCTGAAGCAAGAGAATCAAACGTTCAAGGCTAATTTGGGCAATTTAGTAAGACTTTGCCTCAAAAAAAAAAAAAAAAAAGAAAGAAAAAAAAAAGAAAAGGAAAGAAAAGGCTAGAGCTATCGCCCACTATGGACAAAGGTTCAATCCCCAGTTTCTCAAGACAAACAAAACCTCCCTGCTGTGGATTCATCATCCCTACAACGAAGGGATTTGAAGTGGTTGAGGACAAAGGGCAGGAGCCTGAGATGTTTCCCTTGTGCTGGGTGACGGCTGGCGCAGACCTCGAAGCCTGCCCTCCTCTCCCCAGACCTCCTTGAGCAACCTTCTTGGGGACTCGCCAGGATGTTCAACTACCTCATTTCCCAAGGTCATTCTTGAGTCTCCTAAACTAGGAAGTTGTTAAAAACTAAGAATGTGGGCTGGAGAGATGGCTTAACAGTTAAGGCACTTGCCTGAAAAGCCAAAGGACCCAAGTTCGAGTCCTCAGGATCCACTTAAAGCCAGATGCACAAGGTGGCACATATGTCTGGAGTGTGTCTGCAGCAAGCAGCTAGAGTCCTGGCATGTCCATTTTCTCTCTATCTGCTTCTTTCTCTCTCAAATAAATAAATTAATTTAAAAAAAAAAACTAAGAATGTGGGGAGACAGAGACAGGCAGTGTATCTGAGAAAAGAACATGAAGGAGTCCCAAAGTGAGTCTGGTTAGAGCTATGTCACAGTGAGCATCATAGAATATGGCAAGCTAGGAGTAGCAGACCACGCAGAGGGGCCTCAGTGGTCCCCAGTGGTCCCCAGTCTTATGATCCTATGTGCAGCCTTGGTAGCTATCAGCAAAAGAACAAACACAGAGATACCATTTCTTATTAGTCCTATATGCCCCCTCAGGGGGCTAGGCCATAGCCTCACACATGGCTAAGCTGGCGGAGAAAATGGAGATGCCTGACGATACCATGTGTTCACAGGATGCGGGTACTTGAGTACATTGCAATGAGCAATCTAGGGTCATCTAGGGAAGTAGAATAAGCATACTCCCTTTGACTTGCAAATCCGGCTGGGGATTATAGCTCAGTGGTAGAACACTTGCATAGCATGTGCAAGGCCATGGGTTCAATCCCCAGTACTGGAAAAATAAAAACAAAAATAAACAAGAATAACTTGCAAAGGCTGGGTATGGTGGCACATGCCTTTAATCTCAGCACTAGAGAGACTGAGGTAGAAGGTTTGAAGTTTGAGGCCAGCCTGGAGCTACAGAGTGAGTTCCAGATCAGCCTGGTCTACAGTGAAACCCTGCCTCAAAAAGACCAAAATAATAATAATAATAATAGTAGTAGTAATGTAACTTGCAAGTCCATATATGGGCATACTTCCTAGAGTTATTTTTATTTTATTTTTTTACATTTCCACGTAGGAAGCATGTCTACACAGGTACTCACTGCAGCGATGCCCATCATAATAAAACTGTAGACGCATCTAAATGTCCATCCACAGGGTAAAGAATGAACCAGCCAAATGATATCATACTATAAAGCAGTTAAAGTCAGTTTCAAAACACTGAGCAAAAATTACCAAAAAGTTGTAAAAAGTCAAATTGAAAATGATATCATTTTACATAAGGTTTATAAACCTATAAAGCCAGATTATGTAACTTTTATAGATATACCTATGTAGTAAAAGAAGAAAAACGTGTGTAGTCACGGTAAACATTTAACCTGCAGAATAAGATCCTAGTTTTGGTGGCAGGTGGAATGAGATGAAGGAAATTTACAAAGGGGCTCCCCTCTTTTTCATTTGAAAGATTGAAATGAATAGACCTTGAGGCTGATATTTGATGCTGCTGAGAGAATCCATAACTCTTTATTCTTCTGTATTTAAAAAGTAGTTAACAGGGCTGGAGAGATGGCTTAGCAATTGAAGCACTTGCCTGCAAAGCCTAAGGACCCAGGTTCAACTCCCCAGAACCCATGTAAGCCAGGTGCACATGGTGGCGCATGTATTTGGAGTTCATTTGCAGTAGCCCTGGTGCATCCAATCTCTCTCTCTCTCTCTCTCTCTGCCTCTCTTCCATAAATAAATAAATAAATAAATAAGAGAGGGGTGGGGATGTAGCTCAGTTGGTATATAATGCCTTCCTAGCACATACAAGGCCTTGGTGCAATCCCCAGCACCACATAAACTGGGCATGGTGGTTCAAGCCTATAATCCCAGCACTCAAGAAGTGGGAACATGGGCTGGAGAGGTGGCTTGGTGGTTAAGGCGCATTCTCCAGGTCCCACATAAACCAGATGCACATGGCGGCACATGCATCTGGAGTTTGTTTGCAGTGGCTAGAGGCCCTGGCGTGTCCATTTTCTCTCTCTCTCTCTCTCTCTCTCTCCCTCCCTCCTTCTCTCTATCTCTAATAAATAAATGAATAAAAATTAAATCTTTAAGAAAAAAGAAGTAGGAACAGGAGGATTAGGAATTCAAGGTCGTCTTGGCTACATAGCAAGAAGTTCAAAGCCAGTCTAAACTGAAGATTCCATTTCAAAAAAAAAAAAAAAAATCCCATTTCAAAAGAGAGAGAGAGAGAGAAGGAGAGAGATAGAGAAGAAAAACAAGGAAGTGGAGGGCTGGGGAGATGACTCAACTGTTAAAGGTGGTCGCTTGCAAAGCCTGCCGACCATGGTTTGATTCCCCAGTGCCCATGTAAAGCCAGATACACAAAGTAGCACATGTGTCTGAAATTCATTTGCAGGGACAAGAGATCTTGGCATACCCATTTTCTCTCATACACACACACACACACACACACACACACACATATATATACATACATATATATATATATATATATATATATATATATATATATATAATTTTTTTTCCCTGAGGTAGGGTTTCACTCTAGCTTAGGCTGACCTGGAATTCATTCTGTAGTCTCAGGGTGGCCTCAAATTCATGGCGATCCTCCTACCTCTGCCTTCCAAGTGCTGGGATTAAAGGCATGCACCACCATGCCCAGCTTATAAAAATGTTTTTTTTTTTAATTTTTAAAAAATATTTATCTATTTGAGCCAGGTGTGGTGGGCTAGAGTGAAACCCTACCTCGAAAAAACAACAAGAAAATATCTATTTGAGAGAGTGAAAGAGAGAGACAGGAAGAATGGGCATGCCAGGGCCTCCAGCCACTGCAAACAAACTCCAGATGCATGTGCCACCTTGTGCATCTGGTTTACATAGGTCCTGGGGAATCAAATCTGGGTCCTTCGGCTTTGCAGGCAAGCACCCTAACTGCTAAGCCATCCCTCCAGCCCTGTTCCTCTCTTTTAAGAACATTTTTAGGGCTAGAGGGATGGCTTAGCAGTTAGGGTGCTTGCCTGCAAAGCAGAAGGACCCATGTTTGATCTCTCTCCAGATCCCATGCAAGCCAGATGCACAAAGGCGAGGCAAGCACAAGATCACACATGCCCACTAGGTGGTGCAGCATCTGGAGTTCGATTGCAGTGGCTGAGGCCCTAGCATGCCAATTCTTTCTCTCTCCCTCTGTCTCTCTCTCTCTCTCTTCTCTGAGGAACAAAGAAAATCACTGGGCATGAGTTCTATCCACATGTGACTATAGTTATGGATATGCCACAAGCCCCTAAGGGGTCTTGAGAAAGGGCACTGACCTGTCTAGACAGGGCTTTTATTCAGCAGTCTTCCCAGTGTTTCTATAAGCAGCAGTATCTGCAGCCTCCAAACACATTCAAGGCACGGTAACACCAACATTCTCAGCCAGATGTGGTGTTGCACACCTGTAATCCCAGCAGTTAGGAGTCTGAAGCAGATGAATCTTAACTTTGAGGCTAACTTGGTGTATGCAGCAGGCCAGCCTGGTTATGTAGCAAGATCCTATCTCTAAAACAAACAAATAGGGCTGGAGAAATGGATTAATGGTTAAGGCACTTGCCTGCAAAGCCAAAGAACCCAGGTTCGATTCCCCAGGACCCACGTAAGCCAGATGCACAAGGGGGCACACGGATATGGAGTTCATTTGCAGTGGCTGGAGGCCCCTGACACACCAATTCTCTCTCTCTCCCTGCCTATTTTTCTCTCGCTCTCAAATAAATAAAGAAAAAATAAAATACATATTAAAAAGAAAAATAAATAAAAAAGACCACAAAACAACAACAAAATTCATCAGGTGTATGAGGGCGCTACAGTGGGATACACTGGATAAAACCAGTTGTCCAAACAACAGCTTCATATTTAAATAAGAAAAGCTCAGGGATGACAGGACCAACATCTGGCCACAGCAGCCCCTGTACTGCGCCTCCCTCAAGCGTTCCCCTCACCATCATGTACAATTTGAAGACCTCCTAGGCTTGTCCCCACATCCCATGAGGAACCCACAGATTACCTGGACTGGAGAAAATGAGGGGTCAAGGGTAGGGCCAGTTAAATGAGGCGTAACACAAAACAAGATGCTCACTCTTAGGGTCATTCAAGGGCCGGCTTCCCTCCTGGGCTCTGCAGACTGCTCCTTGCCCCTTTCCCCCTTTCTGATAGCTGGGAGCATATTTATACCCTTCCATCTAGAGGGCTATTCCAAAGCCTAACAAAGTAGGACCTAACCATGTTTACAATGACTAATTAAAGAAGGATGGGGCTGGAGAGATGGCTTAGTAGTTAAGGCACTTGCCTACAAAGCCAAAGTACCCAAGTTCAGTTCTCCAGGTCCCACATAAGCCAGATGCATATAGTGGTGCATGCATCTGGAGTACGTTTGCAGTGGCTAGAGGCCCTGGAATGCCCATTTTCTCTCTCTCTCTCTCTCTCTCTCTCTCTCTCTCTCGCTCTGTCTCAAATAAATAAATAAAAATATTTAAAAAAAAAGAAGGATGGGGCTAGAGAGATGGCTCAGTGGTTAACATGCTTGCCTGCAAAGCTTAACAACCCAGGTTCAATTCTCCAATACCCATGTAAAGCCAGATGCACAAAGTGGTGAATGTGCCTGGAGTTTGTCTGCAGTGGCTAGAGACTCTGACATGCCCATTATCTCTCTCTCTCTCTGTATCTCTCTGCTTATAAATACATAAAATATTTTTAAGATTACTCCACTCATATATATATATATATATATACACACACATATATATATATCTTATTTTAAAGAGAGAAGGAAAAAAAGGTGTGCCAGGGCTTCCAGCCACTGCAAATGAACTCCAGACACATGTGCCACCTTGTGCATCTGGCTTAGATGGGACCTGGGAACTTGAACCTGGGTCTATTGGCTTTCTTCGCAGGCAAATACCTTAACGGCTAAGCCATCTCTCCAGCCCCACTCTTAGTATTTTAAATTTTATTTTATTTATTTATTTATTTATTTGAGAGAAAGAGGGAGAGAGAGAGAAAAAAATGGGTGCACCAGGACCTCAAGCCACTGCAAACAAACTCCAGAAGCATGCACCCCCTTGTGCATCTGGCTTACATGGGTACTGGGGACTCAAACCTGGGTCTGTAGCTTCGCAGGAAAATGCCTCAATGACTAAACCATCTCTCTAGCCCTAAAATGTTTCTTAAAAAAAAATTAAAAAAGAAGGATGGAAGGAAAGGAGAACAAAGAACAGAGAGGAAGACAGAGGGAAGGAGAAGTAGAGGGCAGCAGCCTCCCTCCTTCACTGCTGAGGTCTGGGCTGGGCTGCTAGCCAAGCTGAACAGGCCCCTTGGCTGCTGGGGGCAATGAGCATGGGTAATTGCTGGCCTTGGCCATACTCATCCTTCCTCAGGGCTGTGTGCAAAATGGAGGGTTTCACTTGCCCAGCGGGTACCAATTACAGCCATGGAGCTGAGCCCAGTGTAATTAACCAGAGTGGGGAGCCCTGGGGAGCCTGGGAGGCTTGCAGAGTGCTCAGGTGCACAGGGTGGTGAGTGAGATGGCTGCTAATTAACCCTGGCCTGGTTTCTGCAGGTCCCCAGGGCTAGGCATCCCTTCCTTGGAGACTGGCTGCTCATTGGCTATGGGGTCTTTTACCAAGAATCCTGGAGAAGGGGTACTCTGGAACTAAAGAAGAAAACTTGTATGTTTGGGTATACATGCAATAGGAGAGAACATCCTTATCTTTCTGCCATAGCTGTCTCAGGCTCTGCGTCTCTCTGTCACTCTGTGTCTCTGTCACACACAAATATAGACACATGGACCGTCACACAATCTCACAAACATACCCGCATACAGTACAGCCGCACAGATGCTCACAAACAGAAATACAAACACAAATAGTTATAGATATGCCCAGCTTTCCCTGCTCCCTCCCCCGACATACACAGGGGTGTGTGTGTGTGTGTGTGTGTGTGTGTGTACATGCACACAGCTGATGACATAAAGCTCCAGGAAAATGGTCATATTTAAAGGAAAATGGTGCATACCTGTGTATTTATAATCTCAGCACAGATGACTTGTGAGGCCAAAGCAGGAGGACTGAGAGGTCCAGGCCAGCCTGGAAAGCAATCGCCTAGGCAATTTAGTGAGAATCTATCTGAAAGCACAAATTACAAAGGTCGGTGGCTATAGCTTAGTGGTAGAGCACCTACTTGCCTAGCATAGGTAAGACCCTGGGTTCCAGGCTGGAGAGATGGTTAAAGGTGCTTGCTTGTAAAGCCTAATGACCCTGGTTTGATTCCCCAATACTCACGTGAAAGAAGAAAGTACACATGCACAAAGTAGTGCATGTGTCTGGAGTTTGTTTGCAGGGCCTGGAGGTATACTCACTCTCTTTCTGTTTGTGTGTGTCTCTCTCTCTCTCTCAAATAAATAAATAAAAATATTTTTAAAAAAGATTCTGGGTTCCCAAGGTCCTTGGTTTCCCACCAGGAGTAGATGGTAAGACCCTATTGCTGAAGATTCCACACACTTGGGCTGCAAGGCCACTGAGAAATCCTGCTGAACTGAGCTGATAACCTCCTCCATGTAGACCAGCTGACAGAAAGCTAGAAGAAGCCATTCTGCATGCAGCTCAATGGGAGAGAGAGAAATCACCAATGAAGATACTCAACAGTGGACACCACAAGCCTTATATTTGGCCAGCCAGGCCAAATGAGCCAACGGTGCAAGAGTGGCACTGTCTGTCATGGTGGAAAGCAACTGCCCTCTAATTGGACTGGAGGCCCGCTCCATGGGAGGGAATACATGCCTGATACTGAAAACTTAAAACAGGGGTAGTCATGAGCCCTAGGGGTGTAATGTCTGCTGTTGTCTGGCTAAATGCATATACTATGCTTATCAAACTGCCCAGTAAGCACTTCTCTTAATGTTCATACCCATATACTAATGCAACTCTCACTTTTGGTAGAGAACCTTCTCTTTTCAGATGGCATTGACCTTGGGATGACTCAGAAGGCATCATGGTGCTAGGAAGAGGTGACAGAAGTGTTCAGCACTGCAATATCTCTATCACACCTTCCAAGGCTCAAGGTCCATTGCAGAAGAGGTGGAGGAAAGAATGTAAGAGCCAAAGGAAGGGTAGGACTCCTTACAATGTGCTCCTCCAAGACACAAAATGGCCTGGATGTCCATGACCTCACAGTGCCTGACACTACCTACACAAGACCATCATAACAGGAGGAAAAGATCATGACGTCAAAATAAAAGATAGACTGATAGAGAGGGGGAGGGGATATGATGGAGAGTGGAGTTTCAAAGAGGAAAGTCGGGGGAGGGAGGACATTACTATGGGATATTGTTTACAACCATGGAAGTTGTTAATAAAATTTTTTTTTATAAAAAAAGACTCTGGGTTCTAACCATAGTACCACCAAAAATATAACAAGGCAGAGTGAAAAGTCTTACAGTTTATGAAAATGTGCAGAACACCTTCCATCCAATGGAACTTGGGTCACTGATAGAGAAGCAGCATGGCAGTGCCCCAGGGGAGGAGTAAATGGTATGTAGTAAGGTAGAAGTGCCGCCCCTGCTCCTCAAAGCCAGTCCCCTGTCCCTAAACCCAGTGTCTCATGTTTGGGTTTCTCTGCCTCATGTTCCAGGACCAGCCACAGACTGATGTGACAATTATTATTATTATTATTATTATTTATTATCCTCTATGCTCTCCACAGCTCCTTGCCTCTCTCTACCCTCACACCTGCTCTCCTGCTCTTTCCGCTGACTTTCATCAACCTTTGAAAGAGGACATGCTGCTGTTCTGAGAGGACCCAAGTTCCCAAAACACTGGAGTGAACTCAGGCATATCTGACACTGGATCAAGCTGCCTTCCCCCTCCCCTGAACCCATGAAGCCTTGGTAATATCTCCCATCCTTTGAACCCTTGCCATGTTACAGACTTGATTCTCATCATCTCCATATTTGACAGTAGAGATTAAAGAGCATGTCAGAACTGCACAGCAAACAGAGGATGGAAGATGGGGACAAGATCTGAAGGACTGTAGGCCGTGGTCCTACCTATAGTAAGAGATGTCCGTTAGCATAAAGAAGACAAGGCATGGGTCCTGGGGAACAGAACCATGGTCCTTTGGCTTTGCAGGCAAGTGCCTTAACTGCTAAGCCATTTCTCCAGCCTTAAAGTAATTTTAATGGTGATAAGAACCAAGGAAGAAGCAAAAAGCAGGGCTGGGCTCAGTGGTGGACTGATTGCCTAACATGTGCAAGGGTATGGGGTTGAATCCCAGCACTGTAAGAAAACAAAACCTATGAAGGGGGAGAGGGAGGGAAGAAGAGAGGGAAGGAAGGAAAGGAAGGAAAAAGAATGGACATTTTTATTTATTTATTTGTTTGGTTCTTCAAGGTAGGGTCTCACTCTAGCTCAGGCTGACCTGGAATTCACTATGTAGTCTCAGGGTGGCCTCGAACTCAACGGCGATCCTCCTACCTCTGCCTCCTGAGTGCTGGGATTAAAGGTGTGCACCATCAAGCCAGGCAGGAAGAGACATTTTACACAAGATGATCAAAGAAGACCTCACCCAAAGGAGAGCAAGAGTACGCTCAGTAGATTTCTAGATCTTTAAGAGATGTGCAAAGACCCTGGGGCTGAAGCATGCCCGGTGAGTTCAAATCGTGAGGGGTCAGGGAGGCTGAAGCGCAGCGAGGCCGCAGAGAACTGTAAGAGACAAAGCAGAGAGGCGATGGGGGCTGACCATGGGTGACCAAGAGCTCCGTTGCTCATTCAGAGAGACGGAAGGCTTCTAAAGAAGCCCAAGTAGATTAATGACATGATGTAACTTTTAATGGGATCACTCTGAACATTGTGTGGCAAACAGAGAAGGTTGGTTGGGACAAGAGGATCCAAGATCAAGTGCAGAATTCAGGAGGAGATAAGGGTGGTTTAATGAAGTGGCAGCCATGAGGCTGGCAAGCCTGGGGGGGGGGGGATCAGTAGGAGATGTGCCAGGAGATGGTGTGTGACTACCACAGCAGCAATTCAGTGGCAACTAGACACATGAGACCCCAAATGAAAAGACACATTGGGAATTACCAGCCTACCAGTGATGTTCAAAGCTGTGAGCTGAGCCAGGCATGGTGGCGCACGCCTTTAATCCCAGCACTCAGGAGGCAGAGGTAGGTGGATTGCTGTGAGTTCAAGGCCACCCTGAAACTACATAGTGAATTCCAGGTCAGCCTGGGCCAGCGAGCAAGACCCTACCTCGAAACCTGCCCCCCTCCCTGAAAAAAAAGCCATGAGTTGTCGAGTTCTTATTCCTTATAATTACAAGAGCCAAAGCGAGGAGGACAACATGCCATCTGCTCATTCTAGCGGTGGCTGCGGTGGGGCAGAAATACTGGTTTTTGCCTGTAAGTGTGTTTGAACTTTTTTTCTAATAAAAATTAACCAGCAAACAGTTCATAAAGCCACACAAACTCCAGTGGTTAAAGGATTTCTCACAAGTGCTTCAGAGCTGAAGTGTGGGGCTAAAGAGATAGCTCAGAAATTGGGGATGCTTGCTTGCAAAGTCTAACAGCCCGGGGGTCAATTCCATGGTACTGATATAAAGCTAGATGCACAAAGTGGCACATGCATCTGGAGTTTTTTTGCAGTGGCAAGAGGACCTGATGTGCCTAAACTCTCTCTTTTTCTGTCTCTCCATATGTATATATAATTTTGTCTTAAAAAGCTAAAGCAGGGCTGGAGAGATGGCTTAGTGGTTAAGTGCTTGCCTGTGAAGCATAAGGACCCCAGTTCAAGGCTCGATTCCCCAGGACCCACATTAGCCAGATGCACAAGGGGGCGCACGCGTCTGGAGTTCGTTTGCAGTGGCTAGAAACCCTGGCTCGCCCACTCCTCTCTCTCTCTCTCTCTCTCTCTCTCTGTGCCTCATTCTCTCTCTGTCACTCTCCAATAAATAAATAAAAATAAACAAAAAAAATTTTTTAAAAAAAAGCTAAAGCAAATGGGGGTGAAAAGGCCCAACTGAGGTTAGGGGAAGAGATTGAGTAAAGGAAAGGTGAGGGAGGGCTAATCAAAATCTAAGAGAATGTAAATAAATTATATGGAAACCTACTTTTTTGGACAAGGGAACACTCAGGAGCCATAGATTGTTGCTAGAAAATTTTCAGTGCCAGGGATGGGATACCTTCCAGTGAGTTGTTGGCCAGGGAGGTCCCTGATGCCCCAAAACATTATAGGCCATTGCAGAGGCCCTTGGTTTCCCACCAGGAATAGATGGTAAGACCCTATTGCTGAAGACTCCACATACTTGGGCTGCAAGGCCACTGAGAAGTCCTGCTGGAACTGAGCTGATAACCTCCTCCATGTAGACCAGCTGACAGAAAGCTAGAAGAAGCCATTCTGCACGCAGTTCAATGGGAGAAAGAGAAATCACCAGTGAAGATACTCAACAGTGGACACTGCAAGCCTTATATTTGGCCAGCCAGGCCAAATGAGCCAACGGTGCAATAGTGGCACATCTGTCATGGTGGAAGCCATGCTTGCCTGCAAAGCCTAACGACTCGAGTTTGATTCCCCAGTACCCACATAAAGTCAGATTCACAGTGGTACATGCAACTGAAGTTCATTTGCAGTGGCTGGAGGCCCTGGCACACTCATTCTCTGTCTGTCTATCTGTCTGTCTGTCTGTCTATCTGTCTATCTATCTATCTATCTATCTATCTATCTATCTATCTATCTATCTATCTATCTCTGCTTGCAAAATAAATAAATAGGGCTGGAGAGATAGCAGTTAAGGTACTTGCCTGAAAAACCTAATGACCTGAGTTTGATTCCCCAGTACCCACATAATAAAACCACAAGCACAAAGTGACACAAGTGTCTGGAGTTTGTTTGCAACAGCTGGAGCCCTACCACACCTATTTTCTCACTCTCTCTCTCTCTCTCTCTCCATGCAAATAAATAAACACTTTTAAATAAATTAAAAAATCGAAAAAAGAAATTTCAGTAGAGAAGACAATGCCCATGATCCTTAGGCAGGCCATGGGACGCAAAGTAAACTTAATTTAAAAGCAAGGAGGGGCTGGAGAGATGGCTTAGTGGTTAAGGCTCTTGCCTGCAAAACTAAAGGATCCAGGTTTGATTCTCCAGGACCCACGTAAGCCAGATGTACAAGGTGGTACTTGCATCTGGAGTTTGTTTGCAGTGGATGAAGGCCTCTCTCTCTCTCTCTCAAATAAATAAATAAATA
Source organism: Dipus sagitta (assembly GCA_036346955.1). NCBI lineage: Eukaryota > Metazoa > Chordata > Mammalia > Rodentia > Dipodidae > Dipus > Dipus sagitta. The sequence goes on from CM070770.1 coordinate 237,947,155, forward strand.
AATTTTAAAAAGCTGAGTGAGCCGGGCGTGGTGGCGCATGCCTTTAATCCCAGCACTCAGGAGGCAAAGGTAGGAGGATCACAGTGAGTTCGAGGCCACCCTGAGACACAGTAAATTCCAGGTCAGCCTGGGCTAGAGTGAGACCCTACCTCGAAAAACCCAACAACAACAACAACAACAAGCTGAGCGTGGTGGTACATGCCTTTAAAAAAAATAAAAAGCAAGGAGCACGGAGACTCAAACTCCACCATATGTATTGTTGTCAAGCATACCCTGCTCAGGACCTGGTACATACTGGGAGATATGAGTCTGAAACACATGAATGCATAGGTGAAGGCTGGGGATATGGCTCAGTTGTTGCATGCTTGCCTAGCATGCCCAAGGCCCTGGTTCCATACCCAGCACCACCCCATCAACGCATCAGTGGCTGCCCAGTCATATAGGCCCAGACAATAATCCTGTTGTTAATCATAATGTTAGTGCACAATACTGTGCCAGGTTCTGAGCAGAGCTCTGGGTAGCCTGGCATTCTGTCATTTAACCTTCATGACAAGCATACAGTTAGCATTGGCGTGAGCCAGACTAAGCAGACAGGCAGCACCAGGCTCAGGGGCATCAAGCAGCATGCAGCAAAGAAGGAGCAATGGTGGTATTTGAACCCACACTGTAGGACTCTGAGCCTGAACTCCTGGCTATTCCTGGTGAACAGCAAGAGCCTCTGAATCTCTGCAAGAAAAGCCAGAGAAGACCATCTAGAAGTGACTCTGTTAATTGAACAATTTAGTCATTGTGGTCTCATAAATATTTACTGAGCACCTACTGCATGGAAGTACTCCGTGTGCCTGGCCCTGGCGACATGGAGATTAAGAAACAAACCACAGCTTCTGCCTCTGAGATGCTTGTGGTCTAGAAAAGCCAGTTTACCTGCTGTCATAATAAAACCACTGGCTCCAGCCTGCTCCTGGGAAGATGCACATCAAGAGGGTCCTTCAAGCCAGGCCTGGTGGCTCATGCCTGTCATCCCAGCGCCTAGGAGGATTGCAGATTTGGGGCCAGTCTGGAATATGAAGTGAGACCCTATCTCGAAAAACAAACAGTAAAAGGGGGTCCAAGCCAGGCAGAAGGGAGTTTGCCTGTCATCTCAGCATAGGAGAGGCTGAGGCAGAAGGATTTCTGTGAGTTTGAGACCAACTTGGGTTACATAACAAGTGCCAGGTCAGCCAGGGCTACATAACAAGACTCTATCTCAAAAAAATAGAGAAAGAGCTGGGCGTAGTGACACACGCCTTTAATCCCAGCACTCGGGAAGCAGAGGTAGGAGGATAGCCATGAGTTCAAGGCCACCCTGAGATCACATAGTGAATTCAGGTCAACCTAGACTAGAGTAAGACTCTACCTTGAAAAATTAAAAAAAAAAAAATTGAGAAAGGAAACCTGGTGTGGTGGCACATGCCTTTAATCCCAGCACTCAGGAGGCAGAGGTAGCAGGATCGCCGTGAGTTCGAGGCCACCCTGAAACTACATAGTAAATTCCAGGTCAGCCTGGGCTACAGTGAGACCCTACCTCGAGAAAAAATAAAAATAAAAATAAAAAAATAGAGAAAGGGCTGGAGAGGCGGCTTAGCAGTTAAAGGCACTTGCCTGCAAAGCCAAAGGACCAGGTTCGATTCCCCAGGACCCATATAAACCAGTGGCACATGTATGTGGAGTTCGTTTGCAGCAGCTGCAAGCCCTGGCATGCCCATTCTCTCTCTCTCTTTCTCTCTCTCGCTGTCTGCTTCTCTCTCCCTCTCCCTCTCTCTTCTCTCTCTCATAAGCAAATAAATAAAAATAAAATATTTTTTAAAAATAGAGAAAGAGGGCTGGAGAGATGGCTTAGTGGTTAAGCGCTTGCCTGTGAAGCCTAAGGACCCCAGTTGGAGGCTGGATTCCCCAGGACCCATGTTAGCCAGATGCACAAGGGAGCGCATGTGTCTGGAGTTCGTTTGCAGTGGCTAGAGGCCCTGCAACGCCCATTCTCTCTCTCCTATATGCCTTTCTCGCTCTGTCTGTTGCTCTCAAATAAATAAGTAAAAAATGAACAAAAAAAGTAAAATAAATAATAGAGAAAGAGCCAGGTGTGGTGGAACATGCCTTTAATCCCAGCAGTTAGGAGGCAGAGGTAGGAGGATTACTATGAGTTCGAGGCCACCCTGAGAATAGAGTGAATTCCAGGTCAGCCTGGGCTAGAGTGAGACCCTACCTCGAGAAACCAATAAAATAAAATAAAATAAAAATAGAGAAAGAAGAGAGAAAGAGGGCTGGAGAGATGGCTCAGACTGTTAAGGCACTTGCCTGCAAAGCCTAATGACCCAGGTTTGGTTCCCCAGCACCCACATAAAGCTGGATGCATGAAGTAACACGTGCATCTGGAGTTCATTTGCAGCAGCTAGAGGCCCTTATATGCCCATTGTTTCTTTTTCTCTGTCTCTGTATGTCTTCTTGAAAATAAATAAATAAGGGCTGGAGAGATGGTTTAGTAGTTAAGGTGCTTGCTGGGAAAGCCAAAGGACCCAAGTTCGATTTCCCAGTACCCATGTAAAGTCAGACTCACAATGTGGCACATGCATCTGGACTTCGTATGCAATGGTTACAGGCCCTGGTGTGCCTATTCTATCTGCCTCTTTCTCTCTCTCTCTCAAATAAATAAATATTGTTAAAAAGAAAATAAATAAATAATTTTTTGTTTTTTTGAGGTAGGGTCTCATTCTAGCTCAGGCTCACCTAGAATTCACTATGTAGTCTCAGGCTGGCCTCAAACTCATGGCGATCCTCCTACCTCTGCCTTCTGAGTGCTGGGATTAAAGGTGTGCATCACCATGCCTGGCCATAATAAAAATATTTTTTAAAAAGAGAGACCATCCTGAGAATACACAGTTAATTCCAGGTCAGCCTGAGCTACAGTGAGACCCTGCCTCAGGGGAAAAAAAAAAAAAGTGGTGGGGAGTGAAGGAGAGGAAGGCCCTGCATAGGGAAATGGGGAAGAGAAAACATGGTGGAGGTAAGTAATGCCAGCGTGCTTGACCTCTCTGTGCCTTCATTGCACAGTAGAACACCTCCCCCTCCCCCACACAGGCCAGAAATTTCTCTGTAGTGCAAACTGCTGGACACCAGAGATTTTACCTTCCAGGGAAAGGAGGGAGGTAAAATCCAGTTACTTCATGATGTATAAGGGACGGGAAGTGGGCTGGGAGAAAATTACTTGAAAATATTTATGTGTGAAGCAGAGGTCATACCCAGGGAAGGAGATATTTGGGACTTGGTGGCCCAAAGGAACCAAATTGCTGTGTGATAAGAGTTCTGGGCCCGGTGGCACACACCTGTAATCCCAGTACTCTGAGGAAGGAGAGTCAACTGTTTTGAGTCCAGCCTGGGCTACTCTGGACCCCTCAGGGTTTACTAATATGATTTGGGAAATCCACAAAACTCCTGAGCTTGTGAGGGGAAACATGTATTTATTTGTATTCCCCCCCTGGAAAGAAGGTCTCCAGCCCAGGATGTCCAACCACCGTGTGCACGCGGCTCTGGGCAGCTATAAGTGTGGCCCAACGCAAAATCATAAATTGTGCAGTTTTAGAGTGTGAACTTTGTAGATGGAGATGTTGTGTCATAATGTCACAGAAAATAAATGTGTATGCTTGCTTCCAAACCCACAGGCCAGAATGTTCTCTTGAGGTTTTTAAAGGGCTCCTAAAAACCTACAGGAAAGCTAAAGTTCACATGTCCAAAGACATGTTTCTTCTTTCTTTCTTTTTTCTTTCTTTCTCTTTTCTTCCTTTCTTCCTTTCCTTTCCTTTTTTATAAATTTTACTTTTTTTTTATTTTTTGAGGTAGTATCTCACTCTAGCCCAGGCTGACCTGGAAGTCACTATGTTGTCCCAGGCTGGCCTCAAACTCACTGCAATCCTCCTATCTCTGCCTCCCAAGTGCTGGTATTAAAGGCGAGTGCCACCATGCCCAGCTCAAAGACATGTTTATTTTTTATTTTTTATTTTTTTTGGTTTGGTTTTCCGAGGTAGGGTCTCACTCCAGCTCAGGCTGACCTGGAATTCACGATGTTGTCTCAGGGTGGCCTCGAACTCATGGCGATCCTCCTACGTCTGCCTCCCGAGTGTTGGGATTAAAGGTGTGCACCACCAAGCCCAGCTTTCTTTCTTTCTTTTTCTGTAGAAATAACTTTATTTATTTATTTTTTGTCCATTCCATGACTGAAAAAAGCATGTTGATCCAAAATAGACACAAGACATAATCTGAAACAAATTTTCTCTTTGAAAACTTAGCTTGTGGGGCTGGAGAGATGGCTTAGTGGTTAAGGCACATGCCTGCAAAGCCTGAGGACCCAGGTTTGATTTTCCAGGTCCACGTAAGCCAGGTGCACATGGTGGCGCATGCATCTGGAGTTCGTTTGCGTGGCTGGGGTCCTGGCGTGCCCATTCTCACTCTCTATCTCTCTCTCCCTCTGTCTATCTCTAATAAATAAATGAAATAAATCTTTAAAAAAATTAGCTTGTCAACTTAATACACTGCAAAGGATCACATTTTAAGTGGCAGCCAATGTTTAAAACTGATAAGACCCTATTTCAAGCTTTGTAGCAGGAACTTTAAAGCATTATCAAAGCCAAGGACATGTTTATTTCTAAGTGAGGCGCGATCCTGTGCTTTCCGTTGTCCCATGTCCTCGGGGTAGATGTGTGCCCTTAGATTCCTCCTGCCACCCCTCCATCGCGGGCTGAGACACAGAAAATGGATAGAAGAGTAGACTAGGTCTGTGGATGCTCTGGGCCAGCCTGGGCACAGTGCAGCCTGCACTAGCCTATCCAATGTTGTACATGCTTTCAACCTGCTCGGCCCAGAAACTGAGAAATACTGAAGTATCAAGGGATTTGGGTTTTGATGTTATCCTTCAACTGAGGCCTTAAGCAACCTCACACTGTCACTCTTCCATGGAGGAAGCAGTTACTGGTGCAAGTAATGAGGAGGGAGGAGAGATGGTTTGGACAGATGGAGGAACGTCGATCCATGGGCTCACTCAAGTTAGGTCAAGACTAACTGGTCTCAACACCTGCTATGGTTCGGCCGTGCCGCAGGAAATGGGCTGAGACACATTTGAAGTATAGGCAGAAGAGAAATCTCTGTGAACTGAGGCTTGCAGCTGACATTCTAAACCATAAGCTCTGACTGACTCGAGGGTCCCCAGCACCCAGCCCAGTGCAGGCTCTTGAATGATGACGAATGAAGCAGTGTCCCAGCTACACTGGGCGCCTTTAGCGATCACTTCACTCCTGCTTCTCCTTCCCCAGTGCCTGCCATGGACTTCTCTGATAGCCACAGATACCAAGGCCCTTTCTCCTCACCAGAAACCCTTAGTCTAACTCCATGGTTCCCTGGGTCAGACTAAGGTCCAAGTGGCTCCTATGATGGAGACAAGCAGAGACCTGGAGGAAGGATCTCCTCTGGTGGGAGCCAGATTGCAGGTTTTGTCTCTTTTGAATGCAAACACTTGTCAGCAGAGGTCCTCGGAGCAGCAAGCATTTGTTCATTCATTCATTCACTCATTTGATACTTACACACACTCCCTTTCTCATTCATGTCTTCGGGTATTCTATTCTTCATCAGACTCATTCATTCACGCATCCATTTAACATCCACAATCCCTTGTGCAGGACACTGAGCAGGTACAGACACTTTGGCATACAAATAATCATGCCACAGAGTCAGCGGCATGGGGCCTGCGCTAGCATGTCAGCAAGGGGACACAGAGGAAGAAATTTCTTCTGGCTGACAGAAAGATGAGTGACAGCTCCAGAATTTCCGTATGAGGCAGCTGATCCTCCCGTGAGGGAGGGAACCGAAGTGGCAGATAACAGTGGCAGTGCCCAGGACCCAGAGACTGGAGGCCTCCCCTCCGAGCGATCTGACTGCCACTAAAGCCTGACACTGGTTCTGCGCTACCTCGCTACCTCGGCAGGTAGGGTGTGTAAAGAGAACCCTTTGTGAAAAGTCACCCAAATGATCAAAGGGCTTCACCTCCCATGTCCCCTCTACCTTGTTCTCTCCACCCCCAGCCCTGAGAGTCAGGCACTGGCCTGGCTGGGCCGCGTGCAGGGCGTCTAGCCCCAGGGAGAGGTGGGGCCAGCTGCAGTCCACACCTACGCGACTATAAAGAGGGAGCCTCCAGCTGTTGCTGCCTCAGCTTCCCTTCCTCAGCCACTCACACATCTGCACCATGGACCCTGGAGAATGCACGTGCATGTCTGGTGAGTAAGGAGGCCTGCCTGGGGTCCTGCCACCTGGCACCAGCACCCTACAGGAAACAGAAAGGCCTGGTAGAAACTCCTCCTTCTCCCCTTGACAGCTGGCGATGGGGGGCTTTCTGGACCTGTGACCTCTGGGACAGCTCACTTGCTGGTGGCTCCCAGCCAGGTTTCTGGAACTGGTTGTCCTGGTTTAGGGAATGACTATGGAAGGGACCTGAAAATCGTGGTCCTTCTAGCTGTAAGCCCCTGAGTGACAGCCAGCCACCAGGGCAAGAAAAGCAGTGGGGGGCCCAGAACCTGGCTGCTTGGCTTTGGTCTCTGACTGCCATTCACTTGCCTGCATGTCTAGTTTCTGGGCCTCAGCTTCTTCATCTGTGAACTCAGGTTACTCATTCCCAGTTGCCCACCTAGTAAAGTAGCTATGAAAATGCTAAAATTAGTAAATATTTAAAGACACCGGGGGAGCTAGAGGTTTAGGTGGATTAGTTCAGCAGGGTGTGGTACACACACCTATAATCCCAACTCTTGGGAAGCTGAGGCAGGAGGATTATGACTTTAAGACCAGTCCTAGAGCTACATAATGAGTTCAGATCAACCTGAGCTATAAAGTGAAATTCTATCTCAAAAGTATAGTATAGCCAGGCGTGGTGGTACACGCCTTTAATTCCAGCACTCAGGAGACTGAGGTAGAAGGATCACTGTGAGTTCGAGGCCAACCTGAGACTACACAGTGAATTCCAGGTCAGCCTGGGCTAAAGCAAGACCCTACCTTGAAAAACAATTATAATTAAGATAAAACTGCTTGTCTCCATGCAAGCATGTTGACCAGAAGGAGGGAGGTCAGAATTCAAAACCATTCTGTACTAGCATAGCCTTGGAAAATGAAATCTAGAAGTTCCACAAGTTCCTTCATCCTTAGCAGTACAGGTCTGTACCAAAAACTTACTAAAGGGACAGAACCATCTAGCATTCCACAACTAAAAATGATGGCTAGGAAGCGTTTTTAAAGTGTGGGTCATTTTTATGATATGAGAACATTGTGTCCCTTGCCCTTTCTCCTCCTCATCCAGGCTTTCCATGTGGCCTTGCCAACGTGACAAGGGTAGGAAAGGTTCCCATAGGGAATTGGTGCTTGCGGGGTTGGCCTGGCCTGATGGTTCTCAAACCTGCTTATATACCACTATCATCTTTATCGCATTTGAAACTACTACCTTTTCCCCCACATAACCTTCTAAATCAGACTATCTGAAGGGTTGGGGTCAGAAATGTACATTTGAACAAGTAGGCCAGGTGAGGCTGGGGCAGCTATCCCTGTTCCCATCTGTCCCAAAGACGGTCTGCAGCTGCAGCCCCGTGTCCACCCTTCATCATCCTCACGCTCACAGTGGCTCTGTCCTCTCTTCTAGGAGGGATTTGCATCTGTGGAGACAACTGCAAATGTACAACTTGCAGCTGTAAAACATGTCGCAAAAGTGAGTATGGCGGGGCTGGAGAGATGGCTTAGCGGTTAAGGCACTTGCCTGCAAAGCCAAAGGACTCAGGTTTGATTCCCCATGGCCCATGTAAGCCAGATGCACAAGGGGGCTCACGCATCTGGAGTTTGTTTGCAGTGGCTGGAGGTCCTGGCATGTCCATTCTCTCTCTCTCTCTCTCTCTCTCCCTCTTTCTCTGTCAAATAAATAAATAAAAATATGAATAAAATAAAATATAATTTTTTAAAGTGAGTATGGTGACCAGACACCTCTGGGCAGGATCTAGAAAAACCCTATCTTCCTTGCCCACCATCCAACATGGAGTGTTACTAGGGTTTTCTGTGCCATTTGCCCATTGGCAGGGGTCTGAAGTGAAACCTGAGCAGGTCCCTGGGGCAGAGGCTTCAGGGCTGTAGCCTGCCCCGCAGTAAGAGCATCCAAGGGACACTAAGGACAGGTTCTATCCTGCCCAGTGACAAAGAGGATACAGTATTAGCCTACAGTCCTGAGCCTCGAGCTCTAGTCTTGTATCTGCCACTGTCCGTGACCGTAGCAAGTCTCTTCCCCTCTCAGGGTCTCTGATGGGCCCTAGATGACCCCTGAGATCCCTCCCAGCTCTCAAATACCATTGCTCCTGGCCCAGAGTCTGCTAATGTGGGCTCATGCACACACTCTTCCTTTCTTACTTCCTCTAAGGCATGGGAGAGGCAGTGGTAAAATGGAAATATGGACCCAAAGCTGACCTGTCTGTCCATCTTTTAACCCTTTTAGGCTGCTGTCCCTGTTGTCCCCCAGGGTGTGCCAAGTGTGCCCGGGGCTGCATCTGCAAAGGGGGCTCAGACAAGTGCAGCTGCTGCCCCTGAAACCCACCCATAGTGCTGGGAGAGATCCTGAGATGGGTGTGTACAGTGAAAGAGTCAAGAAGTTGAAATGATTGTAAAATAAGTTGTGCTTTTTATATATATGCTCAAATGTGGTGTTGGTGACAGTCGTGTAAAGTGCTTGGAGCAATAAAGTTTTCACTTGTGGCTGTCTGGTGGCTCAGAGCATTGTTTTTTCCTGACTCAGGAGGACCCAGAAGGGCTGGCTCTGATGCCACCCACCTGCAGATGGCTGCACACTGCCCACTCGTTGTGGGGTGCTGTCACTCTGCCTCCCACCTCACAAGCACTGGGAAGTTAATGCCCTTGGGGACAGCCCCTAGCCAATGTCAAAAAGGAGCCTGTGGATAAATACTCAGTACTTCCAACTGAGACTCTTTTGCATGGTCTTCCTGAGCTCTAGTAGCTGCTGGCTAACTGCTCACCAACCCACAATGGCTTCTTTCATTATCCTGGTCCTCAACAGTGCCTGTTGTGATCCCTGTCCAAAGACGTTGCTTCGAGTCCATGGTGTGCTTTGGGGTGAGTCAGTCTTAGCCTCACTCTTCTACCCTAGTATGGGTCCAGGTTACCTCACTGTGCAAAAGAAGCTGCTTAGTGGACTTGAGCTCCAATCAGTCATGAACAGAGCCTGTGTGCGTCTAAGAAACGACCCCAATGCCAATGCACAGAGGATGTTAGTGGCCTGGTTATTTGGGTCAACGTCAGGACTGGATGAACAGACAGACATGGGACCAGCAAGGAGAAGCTGGTGCAAATGCAGAAACAATGTCCCCTGGAGACTTCCTAAGAAATGACTTCCCAGGTGGATGGTTGGGAAGGCTGAGGTCCCTGGATCACTGGGGACAGGGTTGTCCTGACTGTCACTGATCCCTCAGTGGAGCGGTGGTCAGTCCAAGGTCTGAGATGCTTTTCATTCACACCACCAAGGGCCAGAGCCAGCACCTTCCTCTCCACAGGCATCCTTGAAGCAGGCGTCAGGTATGGGAAGATGTGAGAATGGAGCCTTCAAGGTCCAAGGTAGCTCAAGGAGGAGCGGGATGAGCTGTGAGCTTCCAGGTGGCTGAGCACTTTCCCAATCCTTGCCGTTTGGAAATCACTTGGGACCTCCCTGGGAACATTTCCATCCTCCACCCGGGAGCAAGCCACGCTGTAGACTCAGCAGCATAGATTAATGGAAAGGGCGCGGCCTTTGGAGCCAGACACTTCCACCCTTCCTGGCTGTGTGACCGTGACCAAGTCGTTCACCTTCTGGAGGCTCAATTTCCTCTGCAAAGTGTAGTTCTCCTGTAGGCGTGTGCAAAGGAACTGTAGCAGAACATTCATGCGCATCCTCCACACCCCCATTAGCAGGGTTTTTACTGGGGCTGCGGCCTTCCATAGGCTTGTTTATTGATCTCTGAGAAGGCCCCTGCAGGGCCGGTCACTCTGTGGTGTCATAACTCTGGGGTGTTCGGGAAGGACAGAGTGCGGTTACTTATTCCCCCCAGAGGCAGAGCAGTCCCTCTTGTCCCTAGCAAGCACCCTGGCACCCTGCCTGAAGCCAGTGCCTTCTCGTCTCATGCAGAGGCCTTCCTGATAGCTGCGCCGACCTCTTTACTCCTACCATGCTGCTGTTCAGTCCTCGGGTTCCCAACTGAATACTAAGAGCACCCATGGGTAATATTTACGGAGCATTTACTATGTGCTCCACAGTTTACATACACCAAGCACTGTGCTAAACAGTGTGCAAACATTATCTTCCAGACTGAACAATCAGGACCACTTCAGAGCCAGATAACCAAAGTTGCTCAGGAACCCTACCTCAGAGGGTCTCTCTCAGGTCATCCTTCCCCTGAGTTAAGCATCAAAGGTTCACAGGAAATGTGATGTGTCCAAGAAGGGGTTCATTCTCATTGCCTCCCAAGCTCCTATCCCACTTTCCAGATGATTTTTTTTTGGGGGGGGGTTCAAGGTAGGGTCTCACTGTAATCCAGGCTGATCTGGAATTCACTACGCAGTCTCAGGGTGGCCTCCAACTCACTTATGTTGAGTCCCAAATCCCCAAAGTGCTAGTGCTTGGAGGTGCGGACCTTGGGAGACAGTAAGATGGTGAGGATGGAGCCCTCATAATGGGATTATATCCCTTTTTATAATGTTTTATTTATTTATTTATTTATTTGTGAGAGAAACAGAGACAGAGAATGGGTGCACCAGGTCTTCCAGCCACTGCAAACTGTAAGAGTCCGAAGATCACTGAAGAACCCTGGACTCAAATAGTATGTAAAAGTAAGAAGTGTTTATTCTGCAGAATCAGCCAGCATGCGAGGGTCAACCATTCATACAAAATGGGGACCACGAGGGGAGCAGCAGGTCCATTTTAAGCATAACTAGGGGAATTTCAGATGGGTTAGGTAATCTTTTAAAATGATTGGCTAGGCAAGCAGCAGTTACAGTTGTACGTCTCTGATTGGTTGGGGCAAAAGCACCAAAAGGGACATGTTTGGGCATATTTGGGCATATCTCCAGGAACTGACTCAGCCCCCAGAGCACAAAATGGCAGCTATCTTCCCCAGCCACATGTCAGGGTCACTGTTGATCAACAGCCCGCCCTTTGTGGTTTTTACCAGAAGTCTTGCCTACCTCTCCCAGAAACTGAAACTTAGGCCTAGTTTGGGCGGCACCTTACTGAAGCCTGTCATGGCATCAGTTTGGTCCCTTCACAAACGAACTCCAGATGCATGTGCCACCTATGCATCTGGCTTACATGGGTCCTGAACGATTGAACCTGGGTCCTTTGACTTTGTAGGCAAGTGCCATAACAGCTAAGTCATCTATCCAGCCCACCCCCCGTCTTTTTTTTGTTGTTTGTTTGTTTGTTTTTTGAGGTAAAGTTGCACTCTAGCCCAGGGTGACCTGGAATTCACTATGTAGTCTCAGAGTAGCTTTAAAGTCATGGCGATCCTCCTATCACTGCCTCCCAAGTGCAGGGATTAAAGGTGTGTGCCACCATGCCTGGCTGGAGAGATGGCTCAGTGGTTAAGGCACTTTCCTACAAAGCCTAACAACCTGGATACTTAGGTAAAGCCAGATGCACAAAAGTGGCACATGCATGCAGTAGCACATGTTTGCAATGGCTGGAGGCCCTGGTGCACCCATACCTCCTGTCTGTCTCTCTTCGCTCTCTCCCTCTCTGCTTGCAAATAAATTAAAAAAAAATTTTTTTTTAAAGAAGAGACACAAGCCAGGCATTGTGGTGCACGCCTTTAATCTCAACACTCGGGAGGCAGAGGTAAGAGGATCACCATGAGTTCAAGGCCACCCTGGGACTACATAGTGAATTCCAGGTCAGCCTGGACTAGAGTGAGATCCTACCTTGAAAAACCAAAAAAATAAAAAATAAAAAGAAGAGACACAAGGGCTGGAGAGATGGCTTAGCAGTTAAGGTGCTTGACTGTGAAGCCTAAGGACTCATGTTCCACTGCAAAGTTGCATATGCACACAAGGGGGTACACACGTCTTGAGTTCGATTGCCGTGGCTGGTGTCCCTGGTGCGCCAATTCTCTCTCACACACACATAAAAAAAGTCCAGTCTGTTGGGCTTTCCTCAAAAGAGAGAGAAGAGAAAAAGAACTTGTGCCCTCTCCCCTCCCTGCCTCATCAGAAAACAGCCATCTTCAAGTAAGGATGTTGGGCTTTCACCAGACACTGGATCTATCATAACCTTGATTTTGGTTGGTTTTTCCTTTTTCAATCCTTCCCTTGATTTAAAAATTTTTGTCAAATGGCCAGGTGTAGTGGCGCACACCTTTAATCCCAGCACTCAGGAGGCAGAGGTAGGAGGATCGCCGTGAGTTTGTGGCCACCCTGAAACTACATAGTGAATTCCAGGTCAGCCTGGACTAGAGTGAGACTCTGTCTCAAAAAAAAAAAAAAAAAAAAAAAAAAAAAAAAAAACTGTGAAATAGCGGGGTGAACACCTACAGTCCCAACTACCACACAGCATAGTAGGTCCACAATGAGATCCTTCCACCAGCACCCTGGCTTCTGCCTCTCCATCCCCTTTTCTCCCACCCTGAACTCACCCAGACAAAACAAAACAAAACATAGCAAAACCGTCCATAGACTTGTCTGCTTGATCTGAGCTCTGGCTTTCTCTGCTCCACATTTGCCCATAAATGTGATGTCATGCATTCGGGTTCCAGAAATATGTAAAACTCTCTGATCTGGGCCTGGTGAGATGGCTTAAGTTGTTAACGTGTTTGCCTGCAAAGCCAAAGGACTCCGGTTCGATTCCCCAGAACCCACGTAAGCCAGATGCACAAGGGGGCACATGCATCTGGACTTCGTTTGCAGTGGCTGGAGGCCCTGGTGTGTCAATTCTCTCTCTCAAATGAATAAATAAATAAATAAATAAAATATATATATATATATTTTTTAAATCTCTGATCTGTCAATATACTATTCCAACATCCTTCCACTCACACCTCTTCATGGGTTTTTATTTTTCCCTCTTTGTCTTTCAGATTTTTTTCTACAGTTGTTCAGAAAGAAGGAGACAGAAGTCCATGGGCTCAGTCTACTGTCTTAGCCAAAGTCTGAGCTAAGGTTTTGTTTTAAATTTTTATTTATTTATTTATTTAACAGAGAACGAGAATGGGCATTCCAAAGCCTCTAGCCACTGCAAATGAACTCCAGACACATGTGCCACCATGTGCATATGGCTTATGTGGGTTCTGGGGAACCGAAACTGGGTCCTTTGGATTTGCAGGCAAGCACCTCAACTGCTAAGGTTTTTTAGTATTTAAAATATTTTATTTATTGCAGAAGAGGTGGCAGAAAGAATGTAAGGGCCAAAGGAAGGGTACCACTCCTTACATACAACTGTCCAGACAGAATTTAGCCTTGACATCCAAGACCTCACAGTACCTAGCAATACCCACACAAGACCCTCCTAATAGGAGAAAAAGATGATGACCTCAAATTAAAAGAGAGACTAATGGAAAGAGGGAGGGGATATGATGGTGAGCAGAGTTATGAAGGGGAAAGTGGGGGAGGTGAGGGAAGGGAAATACGCTGGTTTGTTGTCTGTAAGTATAGAAGTTGTCAATAAATATATATATAATTTAAAATATTTATTTATTTGAGAGAGAGAGAGAGAGGCATATTGAGTGAGAAAATGGGTGAACCAACCACTGAAAATAAGTTCAAGATGCATGCACCACCTTGTGCATCTGGCTTTACGTGGGTACTGGGGAATCAAACCTGGGTCCTTTGGATTTATAAGCAAGCACCTCAACCTTTAAGGCATCTCTCCAGCCCGGCTAAGGTTGTGATTGGAATTGTGGCTCATCTGTGCCACACACCTATAGGACAGGGATTGTTATCTCTGCTCTACAGGTGAGGAAATGGACTTAGCCAAGGGGCTCTGCCAGATGATGGAAAAGCCTGAATGAAGACCCTAAAGGGAGAGGAGTGAGTTGGTTGTTGGGAAGGCAGCAGGATGGCCAATGTTTTCATGAGGGAGCTACAAGGAGAAATACTAAGGCAAGAGAGCTTAGGTCAAGAAGGAAAAAGAGAACTTGGATGCAACCCAGTGGCCGAGCGTGCATAAGGCCCTGCGCTCCATCCCCAGCACTGCTGCGAAGCACTGTCAGGAGGGCGCCTCATCACCATGGCGTTATGATGGATTGTACCTGTCACAGGGAGTAAAACTCCACCCCTCCACATACCCATCCCCCAAAAAAGGTTATAAAAGCAAGCAGCTTCCTTTGACCTTTGGAAGCTGAGGCTGTTCTCTGGCTCTGGTGATGCTCCCATGCTGTTTCAAACACTCTAGACCCTTTCTAGTTAACCTTTTCCCCAAAGGAAGAACTCCATCTCAGTGTTTCTCTTTACCAAACCAGCTCTTTGTTGCAGTCAACCTGTCTTGCACTACTTTTACAGTGGTGGGACAGGGTGCTCCACCCAGGGGCAGATTTAGCAAGAACAATCCTAGCCCTGGAGAATCACTCAAGGGTTAAGAGCACTGTTCCACCTCTCCTTGCCTAGGTTGGAGCTCAGGAGAGCCCCAAAGGGCCTAAGGCCCTTGAACAGGGCCACTGGGAGGAAACGTCAGCGTAAGTTCCCTAAGGGCCAATTTAAGTCCTTAGCTGTAAAGGACCTTAACAAGGTGCAAACCAACAAGGCATGGTGTCTTATGCCTGTAATCCCCACATTTAAGGGGGTGAGGCAGGAGATTCAGCACAACGTCAAGGCCAACCTGGGCTACATAGTGAGTTCCAAGCCTAGAGTGAGACTTTGACACAAAAGAAACACAAAACAAACAACAGCAACGAAAATTATGCAAAACAGGGCTGGAGACATGGCTCAGTGGTTAAGGTGCTTGCCTGCAAAGCTTGAGACCCTGATTCCATTCGCCGGTAACCACGTAAATCCAGATGCACAGAGTGGCTCTTCCTAAAATATTTTACCAGAAATCCAGGGGAAAAGGAAAAAAAAAAAAAAAAAAAAAAAAAAACAACCTTGGGGTAGGCAGCAGTTAAAGGTGCTTGCTTGCAAAGCCTGCCAGCCCTGGTTCATTTCACACCACCCACATAAAGCCAGATGCACAACGTCCATTCTCTCTCTCTCTCTCTCTTTCCCTCTCTCTCTCTTGATCTCCTTAAAAATAAATTTTAAAAAAAGTAAAAGAAAAAAACAAGACCTCATTCACAAAAAAGATTCATTACAGTGCAATCTACAGTTGGGAAAACCTGAAAAAACTTACTTCATAAGTCTGTGTAATCAGCCCCAAAAGGGCACACAACCCGATGTGATATAACCATTAAAAGTGAAGATGCACGGGAATGGTTAGGGTAAAATTCTAAGAAAATAAGAGCATACAAATTAATTACACAGTAACCCTTCTGTGGTGGTTTCAATAGAATAGATGGCCCCCAATATATTCAGTTGCTTATTTGTAGTTTGCACCTCTAGCCACCTGGCTGGAGGCAAGGTCACTGGGTGGATCTTAAGATGTGGTGGTAGATTTCAGATTTCAATCTAAAGATATGCAAAGTGTGCCTAGCTAGAGTTCCTGAAGTGTGCTGTGCTGTGTGGCTTTTAGGCTTGTGCTTCTCTCTCTCTGCTTGGTCCTGTGAAGGCAGGCCAGCTTTTTCTGCCATTATGGAACTTCCCTTGGATCTGTAAACTTCAATAAATATCCCTTCCTCCATAACTGTGCCTGGTCTGGAAGTTCATCTCAGTGAACCTGAACCTGTCTGCTACAGAATTTGGTACCAGAAGTGGGGTGAGATGAACCTTACTATGTGGATGTTGATCTTGTGGAACTTTTGTTTTGGAGGAATAGGCATGGACTTGGTGCTTGCAACTGAAGATGTCTTCTGGAGTGGTAAGCCAAGTTTTATGGACTATTCTGATGAGAGTCTGAGAATGCTAGGTGCAGATAGCATTGAACTTCAAGGCTTGGCTTATGAGCTTTCTAGGGGGAAGGAAAGACTGCAGAGGACTTTGTTGGAGCTGGGCTACTGGCATAAGGGCTGGCTGCGTCCTGCTGCCCAGGCTAATGGACTGATGTGCTTGGCTAAAGATATTGGACTGAGAGATTTAAGATTTTAAGCTGGAAAACCTCATACAAGTTAAAATTACAGGCACAGAGACTGGTTTTAGGTTACTGAACCTGCTATTGTCAAACACATTAGCAATCTTAAGGAAGATGTTCCAACTGCTTTACATTAAAACAATGGAAAGGATGCCTGAGGAAAGACTATCATAGAAATGCAAACACTTTTGGAAAGAGTTGACTGGAGAAGGAACCTGCTTTTGAAGGCTATGATTTGTTTCGTCCCTGAATTAAGAATATGGCTGTGTCCTGCACACCTGGTATTGGTTTCAGAAGCATGAAAAATGCATGGAGTGGCCGTGAATTGCACATGCTTCCAGGAGCCGCTGCTGAGATGCAGTATGAGGTAGGGCCTGATGCCCTGATAGGCTGAAAGAACCTTTGGAAGATGTGAGGAGTGGTCATGAATTGCACACGGTTCCAGGAGCTGCTGCTGAGATGTGGCATGAGGCAGGGCATGATGCCCTGATAGGCTGAAAAGCCTTTGGAAGATGGACCATGATTTGCATGAAGACCTGAACATGTTTTGTATATACCAGGACTGTGCAAGGGCTACCATAGAGCACACTGTTGGCCTGGGATGGAAGTGTTCCCCGGGTACTCTGCCCAGCTGGATGGGCGGAAATGGAAAGTCTGGAGACTGTTAATCTCTGGGTATATTGAACTTGAACTGCAGAAGTTTGATGTTTGTTTGATGGTGGTTGAGTTTGCATTGTTTTAGTCTCTCCTTGCTGTGCCTTATACCAGTTGAAAATGTTTACTCTGTGCCTTTATATGTTAGAAGTGTTTAACTTGTTTGATTTTACAGGTCTTCATATCTTAAATTGGTTAAGACTGTGGGGACCTTTGAAATTGAACTAAGTACAATTTATAATGTGTGATGGTTATAAATCTATTGGGGGCCAGGGGCGGAATGTGGTGGTTTCAATAGAATAGATGGCCCCCAATATATTCAGTTGCTTATTTGTAGTTTGCACCTCTAGCCACCTGGCTGGAGGCAAGGTCACTGGGTGGATCTTAAGATGTGGTGGTAGATTTCAGATTTCAATCTAAAGATATGCAAAGTGTGCCTAGCTAGAGTTCCTGAAGTGTGCTGTGCTGTGTGGCTTTTAGGCTTGTGCTTCTCTCTCTCTGCTTGGTCCTGTGAAGGCAGGCCAGCTTTTTCTGCCATTATGGAACTTCCCTTGGATCTGTAAACTTCAATAAATATCCCTTCCTCCATAACTGTGCCTGGTCTGGAAGTTCATCTCAGCGAACCTGAACCTGTCTGCTACACCTTCCTTCCTCCTTCTCTCCCTCCCTCTAATTGAGAAAATCCAACTGTCTTGAGCTTCTAAATGCTGGGGTTACAGACAAGAGCCCACCATACTCAACTCAAATTTACTTTTGAAGAAAAGGAAAGGACAAAGAGTTTGGAAATTAAATCATATTGGAAAATTTAGGAATTTGGGCAAACAAGTTACAAGTTTTTTTTATTTTTTTAAACATTTTTTAAATTTATTTATTAGAGAGAGAGCGATACCGAAATAGGCAGGTAGAAAGAGAGAGAGAGAGAGAGAGGGCGCACCAGGGCCTCCAGCCACTGCAAACAAACTCCAGATGCATGCCCCCCCCTTGTGCATCTGGCTTATGTGGGTCCTGGGGAGTCGAACCCGGGTCCTTTGGCTTTGCAGGTAAGCGCCTTAACCACTAAGCAGTCTCTCCAGCCCCCAAGTTACAGGTTGTGAGAACAGTGGAGACCTCCTCAGCTCTGGGTGGGTAAGGGTTTGGAGCACCAGACACTCAGCAGTCACTAAAGCTGCAAGAGCCAGTGGCTCACCAATCTGTTGTCTTGCAGCCCATGAAGAATGTCAGGAACACACCCAGCGGAAGGGCAAACTAAGCAAATGTTCACTAGACAAGAGTGGAAGAGAGGTAGAGCGCGGCGTGTGGCCGGGAGGGGCCGCTGCACAGCGACTTGAATGGGAGAGGGCACTTATACCCTTGGGAATATAAGTAAGTATCAAGTCAGGTTAG
Source organism: Dipus sagitta (assembly GCA_036346955.1). Classification (NCBI taxonomy): domain Eukaryota; kingdom Metazoa; phylum Chordata; class Mammalia; order Rodentia; family Dipodidae; genus Dipus; species Dipus sagitta. The sequence continues at coordinate 237,965,423 of CM070770.1, forward strand.
TCACTTTCAATACATGTGGGGCTCCTGATAGGCTAATGAGTTAGAAAATGAGTTAGTTCCTTCGTATGTGTGCAATCCTGACAGCCAGCTGGGAAACTGATGCACCAACTGATATTTTTAGTGAGTCAGCATGAGTCAGGGCTTTCTAGATTTCAGTTCCCAGACTCTGCTCTCCTAATACCTCTGTGTTCATGAGCTCTGTCAGGACATACCAATTATCTGCTTATGTTTATTCCTTTGGGGCTGGTAACCCTGACTAGCTACCTGCAAAACAGGGGCTGCCTTACTCTGAATTCCTATCAATTTGACTACAGTCGGCATGGGCAAGGTGGAGGGTCCTCTTCCTTTCCAGGACCAGCCTCACTGTCCACCTGCCCCTGCAAATCACTTTCCCGAGTGTTGCTTTCTCATATCTTATTTTTTTTTAGTGTAATTTTAAATTTTTTCTTTATTTATTTGAGAGAGAGAGAAATAGGCACGGAGAGAGAGAGAGAGAGAGAGAATGGGTGTGCCAGGGCCTCCAGACACTGCAAACAAACTCCAGATATGTGCGCCCCCTTGGGCATCTGGCTTACATGGGTCCTGGGAAATCTAACCTAGGTTCTTTGGCTTTTCAGGCAAGTGCTGTAACCACTAAGCCATTTCTCCAGCCCCTGTTTTCTTATATTTATACCCCAAACACCCTTGTTGGGAAGCAAGGGTTGGCCATGATTGACTGCTTTTGATAGATTCCAAAATTACAAGTTGCAAGTTTGATGACAGGGTCCAGCTTTCTGAAGCAGGTCTGACTAACTCCCCAGCTCCCTGCCCTATGTGTGTTGAGCTGCTAAATCACAGCAGGTTTGGCAGCAAAGTAGCTTTTTTGTTTTGTTTTTATTTTTTAAATTTTATTTTGTTTATTTATTTGAGAGAGAGAAAGAAACAGAGAGAGGGAGAGAGAGAATGGGCACCCCAGGGCCTCCAGCCACTGCAAATAAACTCCAGACACATGCGCTCCCTTGTGCATCTGGCTTACATGGGTCCTGGGGAATCAAACAGAGGTCCTTTGGCTTTGCAGGCAAACGCCATAACCACTAAGCCATCTCTGCAGCCCTTTTGGTTTTTTGAGGTAGGGTCTCACTCTAGCCCAGGCTGACCTGGAATTCACTATGTAATCTCATGGTGGCCTTGAGCTCATGACAATCCACCCGCAAATTCATTTATTAATATGCACCCAAACCAGGTGATCTGGAACCCCAGTCACCGATGCTTCAGTTGGTTGAATTTGACTTGATCAGGGTGTAATTGACTACTTCCTCAAGCCCTCCCCCGCATTGAAAAGAGGTGCCAACGGGAGGCTAGCCTGTCTGATATTTGCCTCTGAATTGTCATCATGGTATAAATGCATCTCACACTTGAGTTGACCAAGTGCCCCTCTCCACCCTCTTCTATCCTTGCCCTACTCAATCAGAGTCTGAGCATAATCCTTAGACTTTGAAAATCACGCCGAGTAGCAAGTGCCTTATTTTAGCAGGTCAGAAACCCCAGGAACAGCCCAAAGCCACAGAGTCACAGATGTCAGGCCTCTTCTGTCTCCATTACATTAGGAGGTTCAAGCCTTATGGAACCATCCAGAATCTCAGAGGCATTTGAGCATGCCCTTGCACAGCCTGATGGAATCCATGGATGCATCAAGAAGCACCTTATTTTACTTAGAATCACATATCAGCTGGTCTGATATTATACTGAAGTTTATTTTAAGAAAGAAATCTTGTGTCACTGGCGTTGAGGAGACACTGAATTGCTTGCCAGAAACAGGAGGTAACCATGGAGATAAATACTGAAAAACAAAGCCAGCAAACTTCTGAGGCTCCCTCCAATGACCTTTCCCTGACTCCTCCACTTTCCATCTGAAAGGGAAACTGAGGCAAGGTGAAGAAATAGAAGACATGTTAGTAGCAAGCTGAGTCTCCTGCAGGCAAGTTTAGAAGATTGATCCGGAACTCAGCCGGAACAGCCTTGTTACTATGGGATGCAAGTTCAGTTATGAAATCACGTTATTTGGGGAAGCTAGACAAGTGGAATTGGATTTATGAGTCAAGAGATGTGGTTCAAGCCAGGCGTGGTGATGCACGTCTTTAATCCCAGCACTCGGGAGGCAGAGGTAGGAGGATCACTGTGAGTTCAAGGCCAGCCTGAAACTACATAGTGATTTCCAGGTCAGCCTGGGCTAAAGTGAAACCCTACCTTGAAAAATAGAGAGAGAGAGAGAGATAGTTCAAATTCTAGTGTCTTTCACCCTTGCTTTGTAACTGTGGCCAAGATTCATTTTGTCTCTGATTCTTTCCTCTTCTAAATAAGATGAGGGGCTAGAGAAATGGTTCAGTGGTTAAAGGCGCTTACGTGTAAAGCTTAAGGGCTGGGGTTTAGTTCCCCTGCATCCATGAAAAGCCAGATGCACAAAGGGGCACATGCATATGGAACTTACTTGCAGCGGCCCATATTCACTCTTTCAGTCTACCTCTTTCCCTCTGTCAAATAGCTAAATAAAAATAAAATATTAAAAAATAATAAGTAAAATAAAATGAGATGATATCCATGAGTCTCAGTCCCAGGGTCACTGCTCAAACTCTGAGGTGAATAGAGCAACAACAGGACAGGGAAGGAGGGGCACTTTGTTCCAAGGATAAGACCCCAGTTGCATCAATAATCTGCCAGCATTTGGGAAATCATTTCACCAAACAAGAGAATTTAGGCAGTCAAACATTATCTATGGCAGTTCGCAATGACTGGCCCAGACCCAGAACCTGGTCTGATGCAGGTAAGTGCTGGGCCCCTGAGTGGGAAGAAGCCTGGGCCAGGCTAGCTAGGGTCTGCTTGGCGTGGAGAGTGTGCCTCACAGAGAGGCATGAGGTCCTCTTCTGTGGGAAACCGCGTGCAGTATCACGGGCCAGGCTGTAGAGTGAGGCAGGTCATGGATGATATGAATGGGATGTTTCCAGAGCCTTTAGACCTGCCTTGTGGGTAGACAGAAGGCAGAATAACTTTATTCCAAACCTGCAGATTGGGCAATTCCATGAAGTTTGTGTAGATTATCAAAGCTTAATCCACTCCCTAGGTGCCTGGTTCCTGGCATGCTTGCTAACTGGAATTCACAGTGAACTGAATGAAAGCTATCAGGCAGGGTGAAGAGCACTGTACCTAGATTCAAGTCCTGAGTCTGCACCAGGACAAGTCACATAATCTCTCTGATCCAGAGTTTCCTTACCTATAGACAAAAAAAAAAAAAAAAAAAAAAAAACAGCGTTAGGCTGGAGACATGGCTCAGTGGGTAAAGGGCTTGCCTGCAAAGCCTAATGACCTGGGTTCAATTCCCCAGTACCCATATAAAGCTAGATGCACAAAGTGGTGCATGAATCTGGAGTTTATTTGTGGCACCTAGAGGCCTTGGCATACCCATACTCTATCTCTCTGCCTGCAAATAAATAAATAAAACTATTTTTAAAGCCAGGTGTGTTGGCACATGCTTTTAATCACAGCACTCGGGAAGCACAGGTAGGAGGATCATTGTGAGTTCAAGGCCAGCCTGAGACTACATAGTGAATTCCAGGTCAGCCTGGGCTAGAGAGAGATCCTACCTCAAAAAAACCAAAAGAACAAAAACCAAAAAAGAAAAAATGGTATCAACATTGCCTGCCTGACATCAGCACAATTGGAAGGAGTCAAGGAGATAACAGGTGACATGCTTGGCTCCACAGGCACTCAACACGGTGCATGGTAAACTCTCCGTGGCGGAAGAGATCTGAAGAAGCCACCATCAGTCACCTGGTCAAGCCATGGGAAAACCGTATACAAACTAGGGTAAGGCTTCCTGAGTTCACAAAACTATCTTGGCAAGCTGCAGCTAGAACCCATGGGGGTCCTGGGCAAAGTACGTCCTCTCTAAGCTTCAGCTGCCCCATGAGCAAAATTGCTCATAAAATTGCTCATCCAGAAGCTAAAGAGGTGACTCAGTGGGTAAGGCATTTTCCTACAAAGCCTAACAACCCAGGTCTGATTTCCCACTACCCACGTAAAGCCAGATTCACAAGGTAACGCATGCATCTGGAGTTCATTTGCAGTGGCTAAAGACCCTCCCACACCCATTTTCTATCTGCTGCTCTCTCCCTCTCTCTCAGATAAATAAACTATTTTTTTAAAGTTGCTCATCCGACATCCACTCTACAAACATGTTTAGAACACTACAAGAAAAGACATTATTTGCAGATAAGCATAATTGCAAACACTTTTTTTGTACAACCACTATTTACCTAAGTTCCTAAAATCCTGCTAATGTCCCAGGGCAGTAAACTGAGAGACTCTTTGAGAACAGAATAACAGTCCTAATCCTTCACAGGATCAGTTTCAACCAGGGTGTGGGACTTGCTGGGCTCCTTGCTTTGTGTGAGCTCAGCTGGGGATTTTCCATCCTTTAGTAAGTGTGAGTGCCAGTGATCTCCACCCCTCAGTCTAGCTGGTCCTGCCTGTTGGCCCCAACCTGAGAAGGCAAGTGAACTCCCTTCTCCCAGAAAGCACCTGGATTGGGTGTCAGGTCTAGGATGCGGCTGACACAAAGGCCAGCCTGCAGTCCTACATGTCAGGGAACACAGAGCTGAGGCGATGGAGCAGAGTGTCACCCAGGACTTCCTCATTTACAAATGGTGGGAGCCGGCATGGCTCGGGCTGCTTCTGAGTGTCATCCACTTAAACCTTGACAAGTCTTCCAGGTAGAAACTAACAGGATTCCAATTTTTAAAACATTTTGTTGCTGGGGGTGGTGGTGTACACCTTTAATCCCAGCACTTGGGAGGCAGAGGAAGGAGGATCACTGTGAATTTGAGGCCAGACTGAAACTACATAGTGAATTCCAGGTCAGCCTGGGCTAGAGTGAGACCCTACCTAAAAAAAAAAAAAAAAAAAAAAAAAGCCGGGCATGGTGGCGCACGCGGCTTAGTGGCTAAGGTGCTTGCCTGCAAAGCCTAAGGACTCAGGTTCGATTCTCCAGGTCCCACATAAGCCAGATGCACGTGGTGGTGCAAGAACACAAGGTCACACATGCATACAAGGGAGTGCAGGCTTCTGGAGTTCAATTTCAGTGGCTGGAGGCCCTGGAATACAAGTTCTCTCTCTTCTGTCATTTACTCTCTCACTCTCGCATAAAAAAAGAGACAGTCTGTTGAGCTTGCCTCAAAAAATAAAATAAAATAAAACACTATAAGAAGCCTTTAATCTCAGCATTTGGGGGGAGAAATAGGAGGATCATTACCTCTGAGTTCAAGGCCACCCTGAGACTACATAGTGGATTCTAGATCAGCCTGAGCTAGAGTGAGACACTACCTCAAAAAGGGGGGGGGGGGGCTGGAGGAATGGCTTAACGATTAAGGCATTTGCCTGCAAAACCAAAGGAACTAGGTTTGATTCCCCAGGATCCACGTTAGCCAGGTGCACAAGGAGGCACATGCCTCTGGAGTTTGTTTGCAGTAGCTGTAGGCCCTGGCGCACTATTCTCTCTCCCTCTCCCTCTCTCTCTCTCTCTCTCTCTCTCTCTCATAAATAAATAAAACTACAAATTTTTTTAAAAGCCACTGTAAGTAAAAGGATAGAGCAAGGTCGTGGGGTTAGGAGTACTGGGGTCCAGGTGTGTGTGTTACAAATCTTAGGTAGGCAGAGGCTGGAGATACAGTACAGTAGTATAGCACCCACTTGGCATGAGGCCCTAGGTTTTATTCCTTGCACTATAAAACCAAAAATAACTAACATTAGGGTTGGAGAGATGGCTCAATGACTATAGGTACTTGATTGCAAAGACTGCTGGTCTGGGTTGAATTCCCCAGCACCCACGTAAAGCCAGATGCACAAAGTGGTGAAAATGTTCATTACCCCCCCCAAGTATATAAATAAGATAGTTTTAAAATTATTTTATTTTTATTTATTCATTTGAGAGATAGAGAAAGAGAGAATGGGCACTCCAGGGCTTCCAATTGCTGCAAACGAACTCCAGATGCATGCACCACCTTGTGCATCTGACTTACATGGGTACTGGGGAATCGAACCTGGGTCCTTTGGCTTTCCAGGCAAGCACCTTAACCGCTAAGCCATCCCTCCAGCCCTAAAATATTTAATACTGAAAACTAGGCTGATCATAACCTGGGTGTAATGGCATGTAATCTCAGCACTTTGGAGGCAGAGCCAGGAAGAACCAAGTCCCAGGCCAGTCTGGCCTATATAAGGAGCTCTAGCCCTGCCTAGGCACATAGTAAGACTCTGTCTTAGGAAGAAAAAAAAAAGGTTGATCATGATTATGGTGGACTTTGTGGAGCAAGGAGTGAGCAAAGGTTTGGAAGCAGATCCAGGTGTGGTGGTGCATGCCTGTAATCTCGGCACTCAGGAGGCTGAGGCAGGCTGCAAACTGAGCATGGGCCATGTCGTATATAGAGTTAAGACTCTTACTTAAAAGAAAAGGAGGGAGAGGCCAACCCAGGCATTACCTGGGAATTGAGGGTTGAAAGAAGGATCATAGGTAAGGAGATCATAGGAACACAGACCATATAATTGCATAGCATGAGAATTAGAGTCAGATAGGAATAAAGATGAGGATGGGGGGAGGAGGCTCCTTAGAACAACATACTTAGAGAAATACTCCCTTGGAGACCATGGAGGTTGAGAACTGAAGAATGAAGGGTCCAAGAATGGGGGAGGTAGGATGTTTCAGAAAGATGTGCATTTCAGGGGGCTGGAGAGATGGCTCAGAGCTTAAGACGCTTGCGTGCAAAGCCTAATGACCCAGGTTTAATTCACCAGTAACCATGTAAAGCCAGATGCACAAAGTGGCACATACATCTGCAGTTCATTTGCAGCTGCTGGAGGCCCTAACTTATTCATTCATTCCTTCTCTCTCTCCTCTCTCTGCTTGAAAATAAATATTTAATAAAAAAGGAAGATATGCTTTTCAGACTCATCCATATCTTGCCCACCCTTGAGGAAGAGGGCTATCGTTTCAACTTTAAAGCTCAATCCTGAGGTAATGTAGGATGCCCAAAGGGGACGTGTGTAGGGAGGGGGAGGACTGCCTAGCTGTAGAAACCCAGAGCCTAGGGTTCAGAGTCTAGGTCTGAGAAAATACGAGGCCAGGGTACACTTTAGTGAAATGAAAACAAACACAAAAGTAGTACTAAAACGGTCAGGTGGGCTGGAGAAATGGCTTAGCAGTTAAGGCCTGTAAAGCCAAAGGACCTAGGTTCGATTCCCCAGGACCCACATAAGCCAGCTGCACAAGGTGGCACATGTGTCTGGAGTTCATTTGCAGTGGCTGGAGGCCCTGGTGCACCCATTCACTCTCTATCTGTCTCTCTTTCTCTCTGCTTCTTTCTCTCTCTCAAATAAATAATTTTTTAAATCCTAAATGAAATGGCTGGGCCCCAAGATCTGAACTCCCCACCAAGGTGAGAACTGATAAAGTTCCTTAGCTTATGAGATTAGATGACCAGCTCCTCCCCTACCTCCTCCAGGTCTTTGTCCTTCCCCTCTCCCTCATCTTATTCTTTCTTCAATCTTACAGAAATGTAGACTTGTGGACCTGAACATGGTGATCCTGCCAAGAAAGGCCTGGAGAAACCAGCCAGCTCAGTCCCTCAGCAGAAGCCATTTGCAGGCTGCCAGCAGCTGACACTTGGGAGAGGGGTTCCGACTGTAAGAAGTAAGAATATGAGGGCTGCACTCACCTTCTTGTCACAATACATCCAGTCAGAAGCAGCTTGTAGGAGGAAAGGGTTTATTTCAGGCTCACAGATTCCAGGGGACACTTCATCACGGCGGAGGAAGCTGGCTCACTCCATTATACAAGCACAGCATACAGAGAACCAAACAGCCAGAGCTCAGACTGGCTCTCAATACACCTTAGGGCTGGACTCAAGATCCACCTGGAGTTCGTTTGCAATGGCTGGAGGCCCTGGGGTGCCCGTTCCCTCTCTCTTTCTCTCCCTTTCTGCTTCTTTCTCTCTCACTCACTCTCTCAAATAAATAAATAAAACTTTTATATTTTTTTAGACTCCAGACGCATGTGTCACCTTGTGCATCTGGCTTACGTGGGTCCTGGGGAATCAAACCAAGATCCTTTGGCTTTGCAGGCAAACGCCTTAACCACTAAGCCATCTCTCCAGCCCTAGATTCCTGTTTTTCAAAGTTTTTATTTTTATTTATTTACTTATTAGAGACAGAGAGAAGGAGGAAGGGAGAGAGAGAGAGAGAATGGGCGCTCCAGGACCTTTAGACTCTGTAAACGAACTCCAGACACATGTGCCACCCTGTGCATCTGGCTTACGTGGAACCTGTAGACTTTGTGGGCAAGTGACTTAACCGTTAAGCCATCTCTCCAGCCCTCTAGATTCCTGAGTGCTGGGATTAAAGGCGTGGGCCACCATGCCAGGCTCATTTAGATTCTTTTATCCAGAATGGCATTTATTAGGCTGTGAAGCAAATCAGTGAATTCCTGGGTCTGTAGATAGATATCAAAGCCCCAAGATCTAGATTAAAAACCTCATGTCTTCAGAAAGCAGAATCAAGAGCCAAGGTCAGCCAAACAGAGAAGCTAAAGAAACCCGGAGCAGGGGTTACATTAGAGGATGGGGAGGACTGGTTGTACATCCGGTACCCAGACGATGGGGCGGAGGGAGGAGGGCTGCGTTCAGGGACTATCAGAGTTATTTCTGTGTTCCCTTGGCTTGCTACCATTTTATTGTTGTTGTTGTTTCTGGACTGTGCCTCACCTTGCAAGACCAAAACTAAACTGCTGCTAGGCATGGTGGTACACGCCTTTAATCCCAGCACTCAGGTGGCTGAGGTAGGAGGATCACGATGAGTTTCTGTCTCTTTATTAAGAGAGGTGGAGCTGGGCGTGGTGGTGCACGCCTTTGATCCCAGCACTTGGGAGGCAGAGGTAGGAGGATCGCCATGAGTTCGAGGCCACCCTGAGACTACATAGTGAATTCCAGGTCAACCTGGACCAGGGTGAGACTCTACTTCGGGGGTAGGGGGAGGGGAGAGGTAGTCCTTTCTAACATAACCAACATTTTTCAGCGCTTTTCCAGCTCGTCTTTGCAAGCTCCGTTCAGTTTTGCCTAGAGGACAGGTGGGGGAGGGGGCTGGATCTCTTCTTGAAGTCCTTCTCTCAACAGAACCAAAGTCTGAGGCTGAAACTGGGTGTGGTGGCCCATGCCTGAAATCCCACCACTTGGAAAGCAGAGGCAGGAGAAGGTTGGGAAATTCTAGGCTAGCCCAGGCTAAAAACAAAAACAAGATGGGTGGGGGAGGGGCGGAGTTGGGCCATGAGCCACCTTGTGCATCTGGCTTATGTAAGTTCTGGAGAATCGAACTTGGGTCTGTAGGTTTCGTAAGCAAACACTTTCTCGAAGCCATCTTTCCAGCCCCCCCCCCGACCCTTCCCCCCCCCTCCCCGTCTTTCTCTCTCTTTTTGGTATTTTTATTTGCAGAGAGAGAGAATGGTCACACTAGGGCCTCCTGCCACTGCAAATGAACTCCAGACACATGCGCCACTTTGTGCCTCTGGCTTTACGTGGGTACTGGGGAATGGAGCCCGGGTTGTATGCTTTGCAGGCAAGCGCCTTAACCACTGAGCCATCTCTCCAGCCCATAGTGGGTGTCTCTGAACGTAAGCGGAAGTTGGTGTGAGAGGTGTTCAGGGTCCCGTGGAAGGACATGGCTAGGAGACAAAGCGTGTTCCAACCAAGCACCGAATGCAGACCCCCTCCACCCTCCACCTTTCAGACTGCTCTTCAGTGACCTCGTCAGCGTCTTTGCTGCTAGTGCAGTGGTCAGCGCCAGGCTCCCTATGAAGTGTCTCCTTCGGCTCCCAGCTCGACATCCCCTCTAGTGGCCAAGAATTCTGGGATGGAGGGCCTGCGTCCCCCTCCCCTTTCCGAGATGGTCCACGCGCGCTTCCTCCGGGCGGCGGCTGCGTCGCCTCTGTACCCGCGCCGGAGAGCGGGCGGGCCGCGCGCACGGCGCGTCGTGCACACGCGGGGGGCTTGGGGGATGTGGGGGACAGCTGCCGCAATGCGCAGGGCCAGTGCGCACAGACCCAGAGCGCGCGCCGTGCGCAGGGGCGGGCGCCCCCGCCTGGGGCTATAAAAACCTAGTCACCTGCTGCCACTAGCTACGCAGTGCATCCACTCGCCTGGAGAAGCCAAGTCACCGTCTCCCGAGGCTGCTTTCCTGGACATGGACCCTGAGACCTGCCCCTGTCCTACTGGTGAGACTCCCGCCCCCAGCTCCCTGCTTGCGGCACAGTGCACCCCTTTATGGACAAAGAGCCCCATGCCCCGTCTTCACTCTAGGACACTTGGGGGAGAGAGCTCTCTTTCCCCATCTTGAATCCCTTGAAGAATAAGAATACCCGTGTGGGAAGAGCGCTGCGCTGAGAGTCAGCGTCCGGCTCCTTTTCTGCGTGGTGCCGGTGGGCCTTTGCACACTTTAACCCTTCCTGTGACCATAGGTGGTTCCTGCACCTGTTCCGACTCCTGCAAGTGCGAGGGATGTAAATGTACCAGCTGCAAGAAGAGTGAGTGCACCCCTCCCCCACCCCCTCTCACCCCACTCCCAGCATTGGCCCGCAAAGGATACAGGCCCCCTAGGCAGTGTTTGGCAAAACCTCCCCCTGCAGATCTTAAATTACTGAGGCTGTGTCGACCACAGAGGTTGACCCAGTAGGCCTAGGGCAAGCTGTTTCTTGGTAAAAATCTCAGATTTTAACAGGCAGCTGGATTTGAGAACTGCCCCGCCCCCAAGCCCTTCTGCCTGCGCCCCACTCTTCCAAATCTCCACTTCCCTGTGTAATCCCAAGTGAGGCTGGGGGTCATTTACTTGTGGATCCCCTCCATTTGATCCCTGCTCACTGCAGTGTGATGTGCAGGAAGGGGGGGAGGGTTGGCTTTCTCTTCTTTGATATAGAGTAGGCACATTTCCTGTGCTCTGTGTGCCTCTCTGAGCTTATCTTGCAAGGCCTAGTTTCAGAGCCTTTCACCTTGGTATGCCTTCTCCTTAAGGCCTAGAACTCCCTCAGTGGGGCCCTGAGCCTGCCATCCCCCAGGGGTTCCCTGGCACCCACCCAAGGGTCTGTGGTTTAGGATGAAGGTCATCCTAAAACTAGGAAGCCCAGCTTGCCTCTGAAGCACCGTAGATGCTGAGTCAGACCCAACATGACAGTAGCAAGAGGACAGCAGTGGGTCCTGGTCATACCCGGATGACTCCCCAGCCTCCTAGTCCCTCCCCCCGCCCCCACACACACACCCTTTCCATGAGCACAGATAGGGGCATCAGACCCGGGCTCCTTCATTTTATCTGCAGGCTGCTGCTCTTGCTGTCCTGAGGAATGTGAGAAGTGTGCCAAGGATTGTGTGTGCAAAGGTGAAGAGGGGACCAAGGCGGAGGCGGAGAAGTGCAGCTGCTGCCAGTGAAGACTGGCCCTCCTCCTCGTGCACAGCATGTGTAAATAGTGCTGGGTGGTCCCATGCCACCGCCTTCCATGCTAGGGCGTGATGTTGCCCCTTTCCCTGGCTGCCTGATGGCAAGTGACAATAAATCCCACAAACAGCATGAATCAAGCTCTAGTCTTTTCTTAAAAATAAAAAAAAATAAAAAAAAAAAATAAAGCCAGGCATGGTGGCGCACGCCTTTAATCCCAGCACTCAGGAGGCAGAGGTAGGAGGATCACTGTGAGTTCACGGCCACCCTGGACTACATAGTGAATTCCAGGTCAGCCTGAGCTAGCGTGAGGCCCTACCTCGAAAAAAAAAAAAAAAATGTGTGTGTGTGTGTGTGTGTGTGTGTGTGTGTGTATGAGCTCCAGACACGTGCCACCATGTGAATCTGGCTTTACATGGGTACTGGGGAATCAAACCTGGGTCCTTAGGCTTTGCAGAGAAGCACCTTAACCACTGAACCATCTCTCCAGTTCATGGTTTTTTTTTTTTTTTTTTTTTTTTGGTTTTTCAAGGTAGGGTCTCGCTCTAGCCCAGGCTGACCTGGAATTCACTATGTAGTCTCAGGGTGGCCTCGAACTCACAGGCGATCCTTCTACCTCTGCCTCCTGAGTGCTGGGATTAAAGGTGTGCCATCACACCCAGCTCCCATCTGGTCTTTTCTTTAGGTGAAGCAGAATGTTCAGGGATGGGGGAACCCACTCCAAGGAAACATCCAGTTAAAAAATGGGATCCTGGGGACTGCAGAGATGGCTTTGCAGTTAAGGCACTTGCCTGCAAAGCCAAAGGACCTTGGTTCAATTCCCCAGGACCCATGAAAGCCAGATGCACAAGGTGGCGCATGTGTCTGCAGTTGGTTTGGAGTGGCTGGAGGTCCTGGAGCTCGCTCGCTCTCTTCCTCTTTCTCTCTCTTAAATTAATTAATTAAATTAAAAAAATTTTTTTTTAAAAAGCGACATCCTGATCCCAGTGTAGTAGCCCAAGCTTTTAATCCGACCACTTGGGAAGCAGAGGTAGGAGGATCACTGTGAGTATGAGGCCAACCTGGGACTGCAGAGTGAGTTCCAGGTCAGCCTGGGCTAGAGTGAGACCCTGCCTGGAAAAACATAAAAACTAAACAATGGAATCCTGAGACTTAGCCATAGTTGTGCTTGGGGCTGGGGTGGAACCCTAGAGACAGAGCCCCACCCCTTCACTGTCAGACAGCTCTGTCTTCCTGCTAAGTGAAGCTGAGCTCTGGGGAGATCCGCTGGTTTCTCCAATTGCCCAGCGTCAGTCTCTTCATTTGTATGGTAGAGCAGGGGAAATTAAATCCAGCCCCTGACCCCAAGGACTTGCGATTTCTGGAATTTTCAAGTTGCTTCCATAAAACTGCTTGTAGTTATTAGAAGAGAATCCAGGAGGAGGCCTTGGGGCTCATCTTGGCAAACTGTCAACTGTGTTTCCAAGTTCACCTTCCTGAATAGATCTGCCTCCACAACAAAGATTGCCTCACTTTTTTTTTCTTTTTTTCAAATCTTCTCATTTGGCAATTTGTCCTCTAGCCTCCTTTCTCTTCAAGCGAAAGTAAGATAAAAAGAGCTTTTATCCGAGGTGGTTGCAGGCCAGTCCTTGATGAAAAATAAAAACAAAAACAAAAACAAACCTACCTAGGCTGATTGAGAGGAGAAACAGGAGTCAGGGAGACAGAGGCTTCCTGTAAGAGGATACAGGGATATAAACACACCAGTGTTCCTCCAGCTTAGTTTTTCAGAACATTCCATTTAAAAGCTCACCACAATTATTGTTTTCTGGTTGGGTTTTTTTTTTTTTTTTTCTTTCAGTTTAACAAGCTGAGCTTAGGAAAGCCAAGAATACAAGAATAGCCAAGCCAGTCTTCAAAGGAGCAAGCAAAGGGGTTCTCTGTAACCCTCCAGAACTTCTTGTTACAAAGCTCCAGGAAGTGGTGTCGGGTGGTGTCGGCTCAGTAGATCAATTGGACAGAGAGGCCCAAGTCAGACCCCTGTGTGGCCGGAAGTCCTAGATGCTCAAAGCAGCAGGAAAGGACCTAGTCGGGGACCTGCAGCAGAACAATCAGCTACCCTTTGCGTATACGTTTAACAAATAAATCTTCATGGATCTAAACGCCTAGGAACAGAGTAAAAGCTAGAAAAAGACCTGGAAGAGGGAAAATAGAACAATCATGTTTATTCTGGGGTAGACAGGACTCTACAAGGCGTATTAGAAAGAGGGAGGGAGTTGTTGGGGAGATGACTCAGTGGTTAAGGCACTTGCCTACTACAAAGCTTAATGACCTGGGTTTGATCCCCTAGTACCCACGTAAAGCCAGATGCACAAAGTGGCACGTGCATGTGGAGTTTATTTGCAGCAGCTGGAGACCCTGGCACACCCATTCTCTTCCTGTCTGTCTTCTTTCGAATGCTCTGTGCTGGAAAATAAATAAATAATATATTCTTTAAAAAGTGCTGGCTGCCGGGCGTGGTGGCGCACGCCTTTAATCCCAGCACTCGGGAGGCAGAGGTAGGAGGATCGCTGTGAGTTCGAGGCCACCCTGAGACTACATAGTGAATTCCAGGTCAGCCTGAGCTAGAGTGAAACCCTACCTCGAAAAACCAAAATAAATAAATAAATAAATAAATAATAAAATAAAAAAAGTGCTGGCTGTACAAGCCTGACAACTGGAGCCCAGGTTCCCAGGATGTATGTAAAAGCTGGACTCAACATGAACTGATGGGTGCATTCCTGACCCCACAATGGGTATGAATACCACCACAAGACCAGCCCATCAACATTAAGACATGGAATACAGAGAAGGACAAAAAAGGAGACAACAAAACAGAGGAAGGACTACCTTGGAAGAACAAGGTCCTTGAGGGCTAGGGGCTGGGAGAGAGGGGACAAAAAAAAAGATAAAGTGATGGGAGCATGGTTAAATGATTGTATGTTCTTATATTACAATTCTCAATAGAGCTGAAGAGATGGCTAGTGGTTTAGGCACATGCCTACAAAGCCTGATGGTCCTGGTTACCAGACATGGTGGTACATACCTGTATTGGAAGGCAGGAGGTTCACAAGTTCAAGGCCAGCCTAGGCTATGTAGCGAGACTCTCAAAAACCAAACAAACAAGGCAGAGGAGAGGTAGGAGGATCGCTGTGAGTTCGAGGCCACCCTAAGAATACAGAATGAATTCCAGGTCAGCCTGGGCTAGAATGAGACCCTACCTCGAAAAACCAAAAAAAAAAAAAAAAAAAAAAAAAAAAAAAGCAAATAAACAAAACCTGGATAAATTTGATAAATTTACTGGTGCTGTACACTGTTTAAAAAGTACATTATCTGGCTGAACCTTACAACTCCACAGCTATGGGACTGCTATGTCCCTTTTGAAGGTGGGGCAGACAGTAGGACTCAGGATAATTTGCATGGAGTCACATAGCTACAAGGTATTACAGCCAGGATGAGAATGCAGCTGTCTAAAGTATAGACCCCTACACTTAACTATGCATTGTTTCGGGGCTTCTGATTGGCTTTGCTTTACAAAAAAAAAGGGGGCGCTGGAGAGATGGCTTAGCAGTTAAGGTACTTGCTTGTGAAGCCTAAGGACCCAGGTTCGATTCTCCAGGTCCCACGTAAGCCAGATGCACATGGTGGTGCATGGGTCTGGAGTTCGTTTGCAGTGGCTAGAGGCCCCGACGCACCCATTCTCACTCTCTCTCCCTCTCTCTCTCTCTCTCTCTCTCTCTCTCCCTCTCTGTCTCTAATAAATAAAAATAAATCTTTAAAAAAAATCAAAACAAAGAAAAATCCCTTTATACACAGTAGGGTGCAGACTGGTGGTGCACACCTCTAAACCCAGAACTCAGAAGGCTGAGACATGAGGGTTGTTTTGAGTTTGAGTCCAGCTTGGGCTGCACAATAAGACCCTGTCTTAATTTTTTTTTTTTAACAAAGCAGAAAATAAAGAAATAAA
The DNA here is from genome assembly GCA_036346955.1 of Dipus sagitta. Taxonomy (NCBI): domain Eukaryota; kingdom Metazoa; phylum Chordata; class Mammalia; order Rodentia; family Dipodidae; genus Dipus; species Dipus sagitta. Next base: position 237,980,904 of record CM070770.1, read on the forward strand.
GTGTTGACTAGGATGTGGAAGAATCCTTGATCCTTGTATAATGCTGCTGAGACTGTAAAGTCAGGCAGCTGCTATGGAAAACAGCCCAGCAGTTCCTCAAAAATTAAAAATAGAATTACCATGTGGTCCACAATTCCATTTCTGAGTAAGTACCCAAAACAATTAAAGACAGGATTCCTTCCCTCCCTCTTTTTCCCCTGTTTCTTTCTCCCTCCCTCTCTCCCTCTTTCCCCTTATCCGTCTCCATGGTCTCACTCTATAGCCCAGGCTAGCCTTGAGCTCTCTGCAATCCTCCTGCCTCATCCTTTCAAGTGCTCAGATGATAGGCGTGAGCCACCACACCAAGCTCAAAACAAACAAAAAGGATCCTGATGAGATAATCAGATGCTCTTGTTCATAGCAATATTATCTCAATAGCCAAGGGGTAGAAGCACCCCAAATGTCCATTGATGAATGAATACAACAAACAAAATGTGGTATATAGGGCTGGAGGGATGGCTTAGTGGTTAAGGCATTTGCCTGCAAAGCCAAAGGACCCAGGTTCAATTCCCCAGGACCCACTTTAGCCAGATGCACAAGGGGGCGCACGAGTCTGGAGTTCATTTGCAGTGGCTGGAGGCCCTGGCGTGCCCATTCTCTCTCTCTCTCTCTCTCTTTCTCTGTCAAATAAACAAATAAAAATAAAATATTTTTTTAAATGTGGTGTATAGCCAGGCATGGTGGCAAATGCCTTTAATCCCAGCACTTGGGAGGCACAGGTAGGAGGATCACTGTGAGTTTGAGGCCAGCCTGAAACTACATAGTGAATTCCAGGTCAGCCTGGATTAGAGCAAGACCCTATCTACAAAAAAAAAAAAAAAAAAAAAAAATGTGGTATATAAAACAAAATGTGGGGTAGCAACCCAAGAAAGTAATAATTATATGCTAAAAACTATGACGGTATTTTGCTAGTGATGACTGTTATATGATTCTATTTACATAAGGTGCTGGTACTTAGAGCAATCAGTACATACATTGTATACAGACAGACAGACAGACAGACAGACAGAAAGTAGAACGTAAGTTTCCAAGGGCAGAGGGAGGAGTAGGTAGGTAGGAGCTATTTAATGGGCACAGTTGGTTTTGCAAGATAAAATGAGTTCTGAGGAGTTGGGTACACAACTGCTTCAATGCATTTATTTTTTCACTTTTTTCAATGTATTTAATATCACTGAATAGTACTCTTTTTTAAATAATTTTTTAAATATATTATTTGTTTGGGAGAGAAAAAGAGGAAGAGAGAGCAAGAGAATGGGCACACCAGAGCCTCCAGCCACTGCAAACGACCTGCAGACGCATGTGCCACCTTGTGCATCTGGCTTACATTGGTCCTGGAGAATCAAACCAGGATCCTTTGGCTTTTCAGGCAAATGCCTTAACTGCTAAGCCATCTCTCCAGCCCTGAATAGTACTCTTAAAAAGCTTAAAATAAACCGGGCGTGGTGGCGCACGCCTTTAATCCCAGAACTTGGGAGGCAGAGGTAGGCGGATCTCCGTGAGTTTGAGGCCACCCTGAGACTACATAGTTAATTCCAGGTCAGCCTGAGCCAGAGTGAGACCCTACCTGGAAAAAAAAAAAAAAAAAAAAAAAAAGCTTAAGATGAGGGGCTTAAGGCACTTACCTGAGAAGCCTAAGGACCCAGGTTCAATTCTCCAAGTCCCATGTAAACCAGTTGCACATGGTGGCACATGTGTCTGGAGTTTGTTTGCAGTGGCTAGAGGCCCTGTTGCACCCATTCTCCCTCTCTGTCTTATGAGAAGAGGAGAGAAACTGCCCTGTGAAGGAAGGGCCTCATGTGATGTACAGAGATGAAGGTTGGGGGAAGTGAACTTCCCTCATCTTAGCCCAGAGGTATACAAATTACCATACCAGTCCCTAGTATCCAAGGGTTAACATGGCAGGTTGATAGGGAGAGTGAGATGGAGATGGGTAGAGAGCTCTGAGATTCTAACACTAAGGATGGGGCCCTAGTACTATAGGGTTAGTGTCCTCGTAAGAAGAGTCACCAGGAAGCCCATTTGCTGGCTCCCTCCATCATACTCATAGAGGCCATGTGGGGGCCAGTGGGTTAGTGGTTAAAGGCATTTACTTGCAAAGCCTGATGGCCTCGGTTCAATTTCCCAGGACCCACATAAAGCCATATGCACAAAGTGTCACATGCATCTGGAGTTTGTTTGCAGGGGCAGGAAGCCCTGGTGTGCCTAATGCTCACTCTCTGTCTCTCTCAAATAGATAAAAATAATTTTTTAATATTTTTAAAAATATTTTATTTATTTATTTATTTATTTGATGGGGGGAGAGAGAGAAAGAGAGAGAGAGGGAGAGAATGGGCCCACCACAGCCTCCAGCCGTTGCAAACAAACTCCAGACACATGTGCCCCCTTGTGCATCTGGCTTACGTGGGTCCTGGGGAATCGAACCGAGTGCTTGGGCTTTGCAGACAAACGCCTTAACCACTTGTGGCACACCCATATGCTTGCCTGCAGCAGAAGTCGCCCACCTACGGTGGCCAGAGCAGAATATCTGGTGTCCCCGCTCAATTGCTTTTCCACCTGGTCTTGTTTTAGAGCCGAGTCTCTTTGTACTGATTCCAAAGCTTGTGGAGTTCACAGGGCTCCATCGAATCCTGGATTTCTGCTGCCCTGCAGGAGCAGGGACTGGAGTTACAGGTGCGCGTGCTGCGATCTGGGGATTCCAACTTGGGCAGTCTCAGGTGCCCTCAAGGCCCTCACTGTTGCCCAGGAAAATACTTAACCGCTGAGCCGTCGACAGCCCTGTCTTGCTCATATTCTTTAGCAAGCAGCTCTCCCAACTCCCACTCGTTCACTATCCTGTTGTGAGACGTTCTAAGGAGAGGCCCACATGGCCAGAAGCCCAGGGAATTCCCCAGCCAGCAGTTTATGGGAATCCTAGCCCTCTGTACCGCAGACCACATGAAGTCCCGCTAATAACCACAAGAGGGAGCTCCGAGGCAGGCCCTGGCCCAGGTGTCCCGGATGTGTAGGGTCATACCTAGAGCCAGAGGGCTCAGCTACACCTTGCCTGATTCCTACCCGACAGAAGCTGCATGGGATAAGATATGTGTGTTCTCTTTAGCTGGGAAACTGTAGTTTTATTTTTATGCAGCAATAGAGAAACAATGCGCTCCCCAAATGGGTCAGTAGGAGGAGGAGAACTAAGATGAGACAGATGGTATTTGTGAGGGAACCAAGGGACCAGAGTATCTCCCAGTGGGGAGGAAGAAGGGACCTAACCTCTTCCTGTTTCTTAGCGATGCTGGCATGTGGCGCCTGGCTTTCTGTAGCTGTAGTGATGTGGCACAGGGTACTCCCTCGTGCGCTCCAGCAGCTCTGACGACAAGGAAGTCCTAAAACGGACATCGTGGCTCACACGTGTCACCCCAACACTCAGGGCCAGCCTGGTAGACTACACAGGAATCCTGGGCCAGGCAGGACAGAGGGAAGGAAGGGGGGAGGAGAAGAGAAGGGAGGAGTGGAGGCAGGGGAGAGGAGGAAAGAGGAGGGCAGAGGGCGTTCTGTGGTGAGGGCAATAGCTTAGTGGTAGAGTACTTGTCTAGGACACACGAGGCCCTGATTCTATCTCCAGCACCACAGACTGAAAGGAGAGAAAGGTAGCAGGTGGGGCAGGGCAGGCTTACCATCCAAGACTGGAGAGGCTGAGTCAGGAGGGACCCAATTCAGGGCCAGCCTGGAATACACAGTGAGACAGTGTGTAAAGAGAACAGAGGGAGGGAGGAAGGGTCTTTAGTCCCTGGAGCAGAATCTTTATCCCTGGAATTCCCACCCAGTGTCCTGGGACCACGGAGATGAGCAGGTTATAGCTGTGTAGGCGTCATCATCATTGGCCTCATAGGGCTGTGTTGTGTCTGGAGTTTTTTTTTTTTTCCTAATATTTTATTTATTTATTTGACAGAGAGAGAAAGAGGCAGATTTAGAGAGAACAGGGGGGTGCCAGGGCCACTAGTCAGTGCAAACAAACTGCAGAGCATGCACCACCTTGTGCAGCTGACTTATGTGGGTACTGGGGAATTGAACATGGGTCCTTAGGCTGCGTTGGTAAGCCCCTTAACCACTAAGCCATCTCTCCAGCCCTGGAGTTGTTGTTGTTGTTTTTTCTTTTTTGGGGGGGGTGCTATTGTTTTTGTTTGTTTTTGGTCCTCAGGGTCAAATACAGGCTAAGTGCCCTGAACCACACCCCCAGCCCTCGTCTGGGGTTGCAGTGAGATAAATTTACTGTTCTTAGCACAATCCCAGGACTGATTCTCTATCACCGTAATGGCATGCCTATAAAGCTGTAATCTCAATGACTCATCCCCTCAAAATGTGGCATCCTTCCAGGCATGGTGGCACACACCATTAATCCCAGCACTCAAGAGGCAGAGGTAGGAGGATTCCTGTGAGTTTGCGGTCAGCCTGGGCTAGAGTGAGACCCTACCACAAAACAAAACAAAATCCCCAGATGAGCCCTTCCTTCAGCTGAACAACACCAGAGGATCTCAGTTAATGGTCCATGCAACAAGAGTCAAGACCTCTGCTCTGATGCCTGGCCCACAGAACAATTGACAATTGTCCCCTTCCAGACTGAACCTGCCCTCCTCTCTCACCTTTCAACTGTTGCTCATAACCCTGCACAGATAAAGTTCAGCAATGAACATAGTCCTCAGGGTGGTCTTCCCTGACCACTTAGGACTTGACCCAGAATGATTTAAGAAAAACAGGAAGTTAATGTGCAAAAGCATGGCTGGATCCAGGCGTTGCAATGGTGTTGATGCGGAAGAGCTCCATTTCCTTTGTGAGCACTTCATTTTCAAGCTCTGCTCATATAGACAAAGGCTTTAGAAACCCACCTTCACATCATCTCAGGTTCAAGACCAGTGGAAGAAATATCCGTCATTCTCCCAGCATTCCCAGCAAAGTCTCACTCTCTCCTTTCTTCTTCCTCTACATTCCTCTCCTCTCTTCCTCTCTCACTCTCCCTGTATTTTTGTTTATTTATTTTTGGTTTTTAGAGGTAGTGTTTTGCTCTAGCACAGGCTGACCTGAAATTCACTATGTGGTCTCAGGGTGTCCTTGAACTCACAGCAATCATCCTACCTCTGCCTCCCAAGTGCTGGGATTAAAGGCGTGCACCTCCATGCCCAGCTCTCTGTCCTTGTGTTTTGAGACACCTGTGAACCTTCTGCCTGTACCTCCCGAAGTCTGAGATTACAGGCATGCTTTTGCACCCACACCACCTCCCCCGTGTCTCTGATGCATGGCTGTGTGGCTAAAGAGACGAAATTGCTAAGAACACCCTCTATTGAAACTGTAGGGACTAAGGGTGGGGAGAGAGACTTTCTACAGACAAACCACAGATGCCACCACAGGGGGAGAAAGTATGGATGGCTGGGCAGCAGAACAACATATACCCTCTTTAGGAGTTAAAAGTAGAGCAGTGTCACACTTACCTCCTTGCTACTGGGACAAAACACCTGAGCAAAAGCAGCTGATAGGAGGCAGCTTCAGAATGGCAGGGAAAGCATGGCATGAACAGAGGCTGGACATCACCTCTGCTACAGCAGGTGGAACTCCGCAACAAGAGTGAGCCACTCTCTGGTAAGGAGGAGCTGGCTACTACACCCCTAAGCTGCAGCCAATGACACACCTCCTCCAGCAAGCTCCACCTCCCAAATTGCCACCAATTAGGGACCAAGTATTCAGACAGAACACATGAGTTTGGGGAGGGGGGGGGCTATCTCATTCAATTCACCACAAATGGAAAAAACAACCTGCTTCATTCCAGGTGACATGCATAGGCCTGAGCTCCTTCATCATCTAATTCAGCGTCCCTCCCTCCCCTCACTAGTAAAAAAAAAAAAAAAAAAAAAAAAAAAAAAAAAAATTCCAAAGCTAGCCACACCCAGGAGCACATTGTACTGCCAGCATGGGTGGCACAAAGTCAGCTCTAGACCCAGTACTGCCAGGGGAATGCGAGCCCTGTTTGTTTCTCCATAAGTTGGAGCCTTTCTTCTGAGTGGATCATGACCATGTGATGTATTGGACTCCAGAGACTTGCTGCATAATACGTGGACAGGAAAAGAATAATGATGGCATCTAGCCAGTGCTCACACAGGGCTGCCAGACATGGAGGACGTGCCAGGCGGGGCTCGTGCCTGTAACCCTAGTACTTGGAAGGATGAGGCAGGAGAATTGCCCAAGTTCAAAGTCGTGCTTTGGCTACATAGTGAGTTTGAGAGTAGCATGGACTACATAGTGAGTTCCTGTTTTAAAAATAAACAAGGGCTGAGATGTAGCTCAATTGGTAGAGTGCTGGCCTAGTATGTTCTGAGCCCTGGGTGTAGTCTCTGCATAAAATTGGCTGTGGGGTTGGAGAGATGGCTCAGTGGTTAAAGATGTTTACTTGCAAAGCCCAATGGTCCAGGTTTGATTCCCCAGTATCCATGTAAAGCCAGATGCACAAAGTGTCACAGGCATCTGGAGTTTTCACTTTCTCTCTCTCTCAAACAAATACCTACTAAGCAATAAAGTCAGGGCTGAGCCTGCAAAGCCTAACAACCCAGGTTCGATTCCCCAGTACCCATGTAAAGCCAGATGCACAAAGAGGTGCATGTATCTGGAGTTTGTTTGCAGCAGCTGGAGGCCCTGGTGTGCCCATTATCTCTGTCTGTCTCTCTTCACTCTAACTCTCTGTGCTTGCAAGTAAATAAATAAATAAATAAAAATTCTTTTTTTTAAAAGAAGAGGGGAGAGAAAGGGGGCAAGAAGAAGAGAGGGAAAAACTACATCAATATTACTGAGGGTCAGAATATCCTTCAGAATTTGGATTTTCTGACTGCTCTTCTTTCCCAGCGTAGTAGAAAATTTTCAGTTTTCAATCATTCATTTCACCATGTTGGGAATTGAACCTAGGGCCTCCCACATGCTAGGCAAACACTCTACCACTAAGCTATATTCCCAACCTCTCTTTTCTTTTCTTCCTTTCTTTTTTATTCCCCCAGAAATAGGATCTCACTTTAACCCAGGCTGACCTAGAACTTATTGTGTAGCCCCGGGCTAGCCTGGAATGAACAGCAATCCTCCTACCTCTTCCTCATGAGTGCTGGGGTGCTGGGATTAAAAGCATGTACCACCATGCCAGGCCTTTTCTCTTCCTTTCTTTTTTTTTTTTTTTTTTTTTTTTTTGAGGCTGGGTCTTGTTCTGTAGCCCAGGCTGGCCTGGATCTCACAATCCTGGCTAGGTCTCAAGAGGGCTGGGATTACAGCACCTGAATTTTACTTCCATTTTGTAAGCAGAACCCTGATGGGAGGTGCGAGTTTGGGGAGGAAGAGGACCACAGGGGATGACTTCCATTATTAATTCACTGGACAGATATTTATCTCACTAGCCCTGGATAGGGAGACACAAGGAGAGAGGGGCAAGGACTACCCCAAATGTAGTCTGGGCAGGCAGCAAGAGAAATCAATCAAGGATCACACAAATTTACATACATTACAGCCATAGAGAGTGCCCAAGAAGGAAAGGAACAAGCTGTCGGACCACACATTCCATAGGCAGCCATGGGCATCCACAGGCATGGGTCAGGAGGGCTCCAGGAGGACATGACGCTTGGGCTAAGAAGGCATTCCCACAGGAGCTTACGGAAAGGGCTGCGTGGACATCGTGTCCTGCCTCACTGAACCCCTGACCCGGCTGCAGCAGCCATCGCTGTGAGCCTGCCAGGAAGCTTCCAGTAACTGGGTCCTGGTTCCACCCATGACATACTTGGGGGCATTCCAAGGATGACATCTAAAACCTTTCACCATATCCAGACTTGTGCAGACAGGGAAACACCACTTGCCTCCCGAGAGGGGAATTCCGGATACCACCTCTGTTCTTCTCAGCATCCGCCGCCGGGAAGGAACTTTGTGGAAAGTTTTCCTTCCAAGCCTTCATGACACTGCTAGGCTGTCCCTTCCGGCCGGACACACTCCCTCCCACCCTCAGGCCCTGGGTACCCCTATTCCCAGGCTGAGCTACTCCTCCAGCCGCTGAGCTCTACTCCATGCCAGCAGGGACCCCTGGACCCCTTTTCCTGTTCATACCCCACCCCACCCCACTCCGCACCCCACCCTACTCCTACCGCCCTCAGGCAAGGGTTTCCTGAGCACAAGGCTTACGGTTTCCCGGTCCTCATTCCTTACCTTTACTATCTACCTGCCTGGGCCTCTCAGTATATTCGAGCCCCACCCTCTGCCACTCATTATTAGCTCGGTGACCTCGGGCAAGAGACTTAACTTGCGTGGGCCTCCGTTTCCACCTCTCTAGAAAGTGAGAATGATGAACAGCCCTTCTTACGCCACGGGTGAGGACGAGACCTCGTTGCTAACGCGCGTCCTACAGTCCCGGTTGCGCACTAAAGTACTCCGTCTGCGGTGGGTGTGCGACCAAATAGCCACCCTGGGCTGACATGCCGTACTGCGTCTAAGCCTGAGCTGATACTATTTTGGTGTGTTTGTGTGTAACCTATCTGCCCTCACACAACCAAGTTTTCTTGCAAGCAGGGTCCCCAAAGTCTCCCCTTTCACCCAGCTTCAGACTCAGGACACGTGGGGCGGGAGCTGTGCCCACGACGGCGGAGGGACGAGACGGGGTGGGGGGAGCAGGGTGCTCGGCACACGGCGTCCCCTCTGCACACGGCGTCCCCTCTGCACCCAGCCCCCGCTGCCGCTCCCCCCCCCCCGGGCGCCCACAGCGCCCAGCGGCACACGGACCACGGCTTGCGCTCGGCCCCGGGTGCCGGGCGGAGCGGGGCGTGCGCCGCAGGGCGGGGCTTTTGCGCGCGGCTCCACTTCTGTGCATAAAGGGCCGCGCCGCGCGCTCCGCTGCACCCGCCTCCTCCAGTCGCTGCACACCTGCGCTCATCGGCCTTCCCGCTCCACCGCCACTCGCCATGGATCCCAACTGCTCCTGCGCCAACGGTGAGGGGGACGGGGCTCGGTCCTTGTCCCTTGGGGAGCTAGAGAGTCAATTTCAGGGTCCTTGCTGCCCCTTCTCGGAGCCCTTTTTTTTTTTTTTTTTTTAACTAACAAGCCATCCAAACTCCGTCGGGGGGGAGGTGGCGGGGCGGGAGGGAAGTGAAGGATTTGCACCTGAGCTCCCGGGACGCCGTTCCATCCCGAGCTCGGGTGCTCACACCCCCACCTTGCCTCCTTGTAGATGGCTCCTGCTCCTGCGCCGGCGCCTGCAAGTGCAAAGAATGCCGATGCACCTCCTGCAAGAAGAGTGAGTGTCGGCGTCTGTGCCTTTTGCCCTTCCGCCCCCCCCCCCCCCCGTCCGTCCCTGGCCTGCCACACCATCCCTGGGAGCACCCCAGCAGTGCATGGTTCCCGGAGGGTTGGCGCCTCCTCTGAGATCTCTGCCCGTGTCCGGATGGAGGGAATCCTTTCTCTCTCTCCCTTGCGTTCATCACTGTCGCCTCTTCTCCTCTAGGCTGCTGCACCTGCTGCCCCGCGGGCTGTGCCAAGTGCGCCCAGGGCTGCGTCTGCAAAGAGGCTTCTGACAAGTGCACCTGTTGCGCCTGACCTGGGGACCACGCGGAACCACGTGTAAATAGAGTGATGTGTACAAACTTGGATTTTTTGTTTTTTACAACTCTGACCCATTCCCTGCATCTCATTTTCTATGAACCATGTAATGGATAATAAAGTCATTGACTTGATTCTGACTCTGGTCATCGTTGTGCGCCTTGGAAATGGGGGGCTGAGATGAGGGCCTGAATTGGGTGGAATTTCAGAGACCTGAGTTCTGGACTCAAATATTGTCCTGTAACAAGTTGAGTGTTTGGGACAAACTAAGTTACCTCACTGGCCTTAATCGTCCATATAATAGAAAAGTGGACAGGCAGCGCAGGGGTAAGGGTGGGGGGTACCCTTGCACAGAAACTTCTCAATCTGTAATTTCATTGGTTTTGGCATTGGGGGTCAAATGTACTGCTTAATGCATTCTAATCAAGCTCTCTACTGTTCAGTTACAACTCTGGCCCCTAGATCCATAATTTTAAAAGGTAAATTAGTAAATTTATTTTAGGGACAGTTAGTGAAATTCTTTCCCTTCCCAGCCAGGCTGAGAAGAGGGAGGAGAGATGGGGAAGTCCTCCTCACATAGAGAAAGGTCTGTCCAGGAAAGAAGCTCCGGGGAAGGGGCTCATACAGCAATGCAGGGAAGTGTCCAGTCAAAAGTCTCCCCCTCCGCAGGGAGAGGAGCCAGAAAAGACCTGCTCTCATAAGAAAGGGGCAACGAGCAGGGCGCGGTGGGCACGCCTTTAATCCCTGCACTTGGGGGGGGGGGCAGAGGCAGGGGATCACTGTGAGTTCAAGGCCAGCCTGAGACTACAGAGTGAATTCTGGGTCAACCTGGACTAGAGTGAGACCCAACCTCAACAAAATAAGAACTTGGGAAATAGAGAATTTTTATATTTTTTTTCTGAGAAACTTTATTAAAAGGGAAATGTATGGGGTGAGGGAGATGGCTTAGAGGCAAAGCAGCTGCCGTGCAAGCATGAGGGTGTTATATGTCCAGGAAAAATAAAAAGGAAAGAAAGGGGGAAAAAAAAGTCCAGCGTGGCCCTGCATGCCTGTAATCCCAGTCCTGTGGAGGACAGACACAAACAGGAGAATCATTGGCACTCACTGATCAACCCGTGTGATCGAAAACAGCATCCCGGGGTTCAAAGAGAGACTGTCTCAGAAGATGCCTGATATTCTTATGCTTCCACATGCCTATGCACATGTGCCTCTGCACATGTCTGCATATACACACCACACACACTACAAATATACACAAAAAATATTAAAAAGCAGTTGCTCACGGACCCTCACTGCTGAGCCTTCCTGTTTTTCCAAGCCTTTTTTTTTTTTTTTTTTTTTTTTTTGGTTTTTCAAAGCCTCTCTTTAGCGCAGGCTGACCCGGAGATGTGGTCTCAGGCTGGCCTCAAACTCACAGTGATCCTCCTACTTCCCGAGTGCTGGGATTAAAAGCGTTTGCCACCACGCCTGGTTCTGTTCTAAATTTTAATTCAAAAAATTGAATTAAAATAGCTCTCCCTTTTCTTTGAATTTTCTCTTCTTTGGACGCCCGTGAAAATGCTAAGCATGTCTACCCTGACACTCTGGGCTTTTCCAACTTTACATTCCCAGCTCCAGGCCCCTGATCCACCAACCCCTCTCTCTTTTGTTTGGGAAATCCTCCCACTCCCTTGAGTCTTTTTCTATATCTTCCTTAATAAAGTCTACTTTTGCCCTCTTCAAAATAAATACATAGGAAAATGTACAGTGAGACAGCTTGAAGGTGGTAGGGGCAGAAGATGTGCAATGGCTTTGTTACAGAGGAGAGCGGTGTGGTCCTTAACCACATCTGCCTCTCCTGTTGCAGACAACCTTGACCCTACCACCCAGGAGCTCTACTTTCCAATTTCTTCTCTTTTTGGAGGTTGGGGAATATTGTGTATTTCCCAAGATACAAGAGATAGTACAAAAACCAGGGATATGCTATAGCTCTTTGTTCCAGTCCTTTCTGTCAATATCTGTGGAACTCTCCTTCACCCATCCCTTGGTATTTATTGATGGCAAAGACACGAACCCCGTGGAACTGAGGGAACTTGGGCTGCATGCTGAACAGTGAAGCAGTGTGATGAGGAATTGAGCAGCATGTCTGGTGTGGAAGTTGCCCAGAAGGCAAAGTACAAGAGGAGAGATGCTGAGGAACCTGGGGGAAGAGGGAAACTGGAGTCTATAGTCTACCAGCTCCAATGTGTCAGCCAAGCCTCTCCTTGGTCAGGGCTCTCCAAGGTCCTTTTCACTGCACGTAGGGAGACATACATTGACTTTTTTTCAGGCTTGTCTGCTTGGCCTCTCAGTCTGTGTGTCATCAGCAGCCTCTTTCTTTTTCTGAAGCATGGAGTACTGCAAGACTGGCAGCCTTGGGAGCCAATGCTTCATGTTTTTTAAAAAATTATTTATCTATTTATTTGAGATAGAGAGAGAAAAGAGGCAGATAGAGAGAGAAAGTGAGACTGGGTACACCAGGACCTCCAGCCACTGCAAATGAACTCCAGACGCATGTGCCCCCTTTTGCATCTGGCTTACATAGGTCCTGGGGAATTAAACCAGGGTCCTTCGGCTTTGCAGGCAAACACCTTGAAAATAATGTTATTAGGCTGAAGAGATGGTTTAGCAGTTAAGGCATTTGCCTGCAAAGCCAAAGGACCCAGGTTCAATTCCCCAGGACCTATGTAAGCCAGATGCAAAAGGGGCCATAAGCATCTGGAGTTTGCAGTGGCTGGAGGCCCTGGTGCGCCCATTCATTCCTAGTCTCTCTCTCTCTCTGCCTCTTTCTCTCTCTCAAATAACATAAAATAAATTAATAGAAACATGTCACATGTATATGTATATATATATAATTTGCAAGCAGATACAGAGAGAGAGAAAATGGACATGCCAGGGCCTCTAACCACTGCAAATGATGCATGTGCCACTCTGGGTATCTGGCTTTATGTGGGTACTGAGGAATTGAACTGGAGTCATAAGGTTTTGCAAGCAAGCACCTTAACTTCTGAGCCATCTCTCCAGCCCTCTTTGTTGCTTTTCTTTTTTTTTTCAAGACAGGGTCTTACAATGTAGCCCAGGCTGGTCTTGAACTTCCAATTCTCCTGCCTCTTCTGAGTACTAGGATTACTGGATCATCATTCCTGCCTCAAACCGCATGTTTTGATTCAACAAGAAAGTTTATATAACTATATGAAGAACAAAATCATGAAAAGTAGAATTAGAAACACTACATTCATTCAAGGTTGTTCCCTGCAGATTGGAAAGTGGATTGCTCAGCTTGTCTGGCATGGGTCTCCTGATAAGGAACTGTGTGTCTGGTTCAGTCGGGGCAGAGAGACAGGACTCTCTCTTTTCCACAGAGCACTGTGGTATGACTTGGCTATGAATTTTTGGGAGTTTCTCCCACACACAGGATGAGTTCTGCTCCTCCCTCAAATCCTGTCCCTGGCTACTTCAAATTTGCAAAGAGGCTACTTAGTGATTTGAAGGGAATTGCCCAGCATCTTCGCAGTGGGATGAAGTGGCCAGGAGCGGGACACCCGGGTGAAGTCCAGCACCCAGGATGAGGGTGCGGCCTGCAGTTCGGAAGGTGGAGCAGTGCTTGTTAGGAAGCTGTGAGCCCTGGGTAACTTGTAATTAAAACCAACGGTTCATGCCCCTGGCTATTTGTTGAGCTAATGGGATTTGATGTTCCATCAAAGGGGAAGATGAGTCTCTTGGCCAGAAGTCAGGACCAAGCTTGCCCGCGGGTTCTCATGTGAACAGCTTCCTGTGCCATGTGCATGGGGTCTGGTGTGCACCACCTTTATTTACCCTTTATTGTGTGGCCCAGGCCCAAGTCACCGAACCTCTCAGCCTCTGGTTTGGCCACTGGACTGGACCCCAGAATGACTGATAGCCTGTTGTGCTGTCCCTCAGATGCTGTTTGCATGCAGAAGTTAAAGCCTGGATGTCAATAATCACAGACTCCCAGCTACAGGCCATCAAGTTATCACGTGTTCTCAGTCATTGTGAGGAGGCTCCAGACCCGATCCACCTCATCTAGATGACAACCTAAATGACCTTGGGTTCATTATAAGCTCATTATACCCACATTAGGGATTTGCAACCCTGAAAACCTCCCCTTTCAGTGAAAAGTTCTGAATACAGTACACCACATCCTGGCCAAACTACATCCTAGTGGAAACCCAGACCCACCCCCAGATCTGCTTTTTGACACTGAAGGGCCTTCAGACTGAGAGATCACCTTCTCCATTGGCCATTGAGTAAAGTTTCCTGCTTGGTGTCACTGAGAAATCAAGCCGGAGCTGAGCTGGAAACCTCCTCCCTGTTGACTAGCTGTCCGAAAGCTGGAAAGCACTGTGTTGCATGCAGCCCTGTGGGAGAGAGGGAGAAGTTATCAATGGTGTTAAACAGAAGTGGACCCTGCAAGCCTTAAAATTGGCCAGCCAGGCCAAATATGCCAACTAGTGCAATAGTGGCATGTCTGTTACTAGGGAAAATAACTGCTCTCTAATTGGACTGGAGGCCAGCTCCATGGGAGGAAATACATGCCTGGCACCGAAATCACAATAAAAAGCTTATGGCTATGAAGGTCATGAGCCCAAGGGGAGTAACACCTGCTGTTGTCTGGCTAAACGTACATATTATGACCACCAAATTGCCCTCTAAATACTTTTTTAAGTTTTTAAATTATTTTTATTGACAACTTAAATACATTTTTATGCTTATACCCATACATTAATGCTACTCTGACTTTTGGTTAGAGAAGCTTCTCTTTTCAAATGATGGTGACCACTGGGGTGACTCAAAAGTCACCATAAGCCAAGAATGGTGGCACACACCTTTAATCCCAGCACTCAGGAGGCAGAGGTAAGAGGACTGCTGTGAGTTTAAGGCCAGCCTGGGACTATGGAGTGAGTTCCAAATCAGCATGTGCTAGAGTCAATGAGACCCTGCCTTGAAAAACTAACTAACTAAATACATAAATAAAAATAAAAATAAGGTCAACATGGTGCTGAGAAGTGGCAGTGGAATGTTCAGCAATAAGCGAGACATCTCCATCACACCATCCAAGGCTCAGGGTCCATCGAGGAAGAGGTGGAAGAAACAATGTAAGACCAAAGGAAGGGTAGGACTGCTTACAATGCACTCTTCCAGACACAAAATGGCCTGGATATCCATGACCTCACAGTTCCTGATACTACCTAGACAAGACCTTCATAGTAGAAGGAAAAAGTGATGACAACAAAATAGAAGAGAGACTAATTGGAAAGAAGAAGGGATTCAATGGAGGGTGGGTTTGACAGGGAGAGTGGGGGTAGGAATTTTTTTTTGACATTGGTTTATTTATTTATTTATTTTTCTTTTCTTTTTTTAAATTTTTTTTTGTTCATTTTTATTTATTTATTTGAGAGTGACAGAGAGAGAGAGAGGCAGAGAGAGAGAGAGAGAGAGAGAGAGAGAATGGGCACGCCAGGGCTTCCAGCCACTGCAAACGAACTCCAGATGCGTGTGCCCCCTTGTGCATCTGGCTAATGTGGGTCCTGGGGAATCGAGCCTTGAACCGGGGTCCTTAGGCTTCAAAAGCAAGCGCTTAACCGCAAAGCCATCTCTCCAGCCCTATTTTTATTTTCTTTTATTAACAACTTCCATGATTATAAACAATATCCCATGGTAATGCCCTCCCTCCCCCACTTTCCCCTTTGAAACTCCATTCTCCATCATATCCTCTCCCCCTCTCAACCAGTCTCTCTTTTATTTTGATGTCATCATCTTTTCCTCCTATTATGATGGTCTTGTGTAGGTAGTGCCAGGCACTGTGAGGTCATGGATATCCAGGCCATTTTGTGTCTGGAGGAGCACGTTGTAAGGAGTCCTACCCTTCTTTGGCCCTTACATTCTTTCTGCCACCTCTTCCACAATAGACCCTGAGCTTTGGAAGGTATGATAGAGATATTGCAGTGCTGAGCACTCCTGTCACTTCTTTCCAGCACCATGATGCCTTCTGAGTCATCCCAAGGTCAATGCCATTTGAAAAGAGAAGGTTCTCTGCCAAAAGTGAGAGTAATATTAATATATGGGTATGAACATTACGAAAAGTAGGCAGTTTGATGAGCATCGTATATACATTTAGCCAGACAGCAGCAGATGTTACACCCCTAGGGCTCATGACTACCCCTGTTTTAAGTTTTCAGTATCAGGGATGCATTCCCTACCATGGAGTGGGCCTCCAGTCCAATAAGAGGGCAGTTGGTTTCCACCTTGACAGACGTGCCACTATTGCACCCGTTGGCTCACTTGGCCTGGCTGGCAAAATATAAGACTTGCAGTGTCCACTGTTGAGTATCTTCACTGGTGATTTCTCTTTCTCCCATTGAACTGCATGCAGAATGGCTTCTTCCAGCTTTCTGTCAGCTGGTCTACATGGAGGAGGTTATCAGTTCAGTTCCAACAGGATGTTTCAGTGACCTTGCAGCCCAAGTACGTGGAGCCTTCAGCAATAGGGTCTTACCATCTATTCCTGGTGGGAAACCAAGGGCCTCGGCAATGGCCTATAATGTTTTGGGGGCATCAGGGACCTCCCTGGCCAACAATTCACTGGAAGGTATCCCATCCCTGGCACTGAAAATTTTCCAGCAACAATCTACAGCTCCCGAGTGCTCCATTATCCAAAAAAGTAGGTTTCCATATGATTTATTTACATTCTCTTAGATTTTGATCAGCCCTCCCTCCACCTTTCCTTTACTCAATCTCTTCCCCTGACCTCACTTGGGCCTTTTCATCCCCATTAATCTATTCTTCTACTTACATATATACAATACCATCCTATTAAGTACCCCCCTCCCTTCCTTTCTCTTCACTTTATATCTCTTTTCTAGCTTACTGGCCTTTGCTACTGAGTTTTCTTCCTACTGACACAGAAGTCCAATCATCTGTAGCTAGGATCCACATATGAGAGAGAACATGTAACGTTTGGCTTTCTGGGCCTGGGTTACCTCACTTAGTATAATCCTTTCCAGATCCATCCATTTTCCTGCAAATTTCATAACTTCATTTTTCTTTACTGCTGAGTAGAACTCCATTGTCTAAATGTGCCATATCTTCATTATCCACTCATTAGTTGAGGGACATCTAGGCTGGTTCCATTTCCTAGCTATTGTGAATTGAGCGGCAATAAACATGGTTGAGCAAGTATCTCTCAGGTAATGAGATGAGTCCTTAGGATATATGTCTAGGAGTGCTATAGCTGGGTCATATGGTAGATCTATTTTTATTTTATTTTATTTTATTTTATTTTATTTTATTTTATTTTATTTTATTTTATTTGAGGTAGGGTCTCACTCTAGTGAGGCTGACCTGAAATTCACTAGGTAATCTCAGGGTGGCCTCACACTCACGGTGATCCTCCTTCCTACCTCTGCCTCCCGAGTGCTGGGATTAAAGGCGTGTGCCACCACGCCCGGCTTGGTGGATCTATTTTTAGCTATTTTAGGAACCTCCACACTGATTTCCACAATGGCTGGACCAGATTGCATTCCCACCAACAGTGTAGAAAGGTTCCTCTTTTTCCATATCCTCGCTAGCAGGGTAGGAATTTTTATGGATTGTCTAAATTTATGGAAGCTGTCAATAAAAAGTTGTTTTCTTTTTTCTTTTTCCTTCTTTCTTTCCTTCTCTCTTTCTTTCTCTCTCTCTCTTTCTTTCTTTCTTTTTTTGTTGTTGCTGTTCAATTTTTCAAGGTAGGGTCTCACTTTAGTCTGGCTGACCTGAAATTCACTAGGTAGTCTCAGGGTGGCCTCGAACCCACAGTGATCTTCCTACCTCTGCTTCCCAAGTGCTGGGATTAAAGGCATATGCCACCACTCTGGGCAATAAAAAGTTTTTTTTATTATTATTAATTAGTTTTGTACTCAGTGAATATAGTCAAGTTGGTACCATTGTTAGCCTCTTCCCTGTCCTCCCCCCAATAAAAAGTTTTAAAAAATTTTTTCCTGCTGGGTATGGTGGTTAATGGAAGACCATACCTCAAAAAAAAAAAAAAAAAAAAAAAAGAGCCAGGTGTGGTGGCACATGTGTTTAATCCCAGTACTCAGGAGGCAGAGGTAGGAGGATTGTTGAGAGTTCGAGGCCACCCTGAGACTACATAGTGAATTCCAGGTCAGCCCGGGCTAGAGTGAGACCCTACCTCAAAAAAAAAAAATAATAATAATTGTTTCTTCCTGCTTGCTCCTCCAACTGTTTGACTATTTGCAAGTGGTATTGAGTTGGAAAAAAATGCACAGATTCAGTCACAGCTCCTTGACTGGAGGAAGGAGACAAAATCACAACCTAGGATTCATGAGAGTGACTGACTCCTGGCTAGGACTTCACCAATAAGGCAGCTATGATCATTCTGTCCATACAGGCTCTCTGGAGAGTCCTGCCTCTACAAGCTCCAGGGAGGGGTAAACCTGTCTGG
The DNA here is from genome assembly GCA_036346955.1 of Dipus sagitta. Classification (NCBI taxonomy): domain Eukaryota; kingdom Metazoa; phylum Chordata; class Mammalia; order Rodentia; family Dipodidae; genus Dipus; species Dipus sagitta. The sequence goes on from CM070770.1 coordinate 237,999,010, forward strand.
GCAGGATTACTCTGGAATGGATGTTGGGGAGGGAACCTTGCTGATTGTGGACTAGGGAAGTACAGATGATACACGCAACGCCCTCTATGACAGAGTGACGCTGTAGCCTTTTAGCAAACACAAAGTCCTTGCTAAATGTTTCATATCATTTGAAATTCCTGTGACCTAGGGAGAGAGCGAACACTCCACAGCTGTACGGCTGGGTGGGACTGTGTGGTTAAAAAACCTGCCCAAAGGTACTGAGCTCCAAATGCAGAAGTCTGGCCTCACCCCGGCCGCAGCTGGCATGAGGGCCCGAGCACCCACATAAATAGCCAGGTATGGCCATACTCACTTGTAACCTTGGTCCTGTGGGGAGAAGAAACCAGGTGGTCACTGGGGTTCACTGGTCAGGCAGTGACTGGATGACCAGGGTCAGTGAGAAACTCCATCTCAAGGAAACACAAGGATGAGCAATAGAGGAAGATACCTGATGTTCTTCCATTCTCCTCTAGCCTCTGCACACACATGTGCATACACCCATGCACACACACACACAAACAAAACATCTCTGACAGGGCTGGAGTGATGTCTTAGCGGTTAAGGCATTTGCCTACAAAGCTAAAGGATCCCAGTTCAATTCTCCAAGACCTACGTAAGCCAGATGCACAAGGTGGCGCATATATCTGGAGTTTGTTTGCAGTGGCTAGAGGCCCTGGCACGCCCATTCTCTCTCTTGCTTTCTCTTTGCCTCTTTCTCTCTGTCAAATAAATAAATAAATAAAATATAAAATATTTCTGAGCCGGGCGCATGCCTTTAATCCCAGCACTCAGGAGGCAGAGGTAAGAGGATCGCTTGATACTACATAGTGAATTGCAGGTCAGCCTGGACCAGAGTGAGACCCTACCTCGAATGCCCCCTGCCTTAAATTTTTTTTTCTGACAGTATCCAACGCTTTGGAGTTGTTAGAGGGTGCAAGGAATAAAAGTGATTAAAAGGTATGTATATGGGGCAGGGAGTTAGTACAGACTAAATGTTAGGTATTGGGAGATGGAAGGGAAATCACATTTTTTGCCTTAGACATATCACCTAGGATGATTCTTCCTTGGGAGACACCTTCATTTTCAGAACTGCCATCCTGGAGTAGGTGAGCATACTAAGCTCTGGGCAGCCCCGGGAGAATTTTATGCAAAGGATGACCAACAACATCTCACAGATCCCCTGAGGCCTGGAAGCGGAAGGAAGAGAAAGGCGGGTGCGCGCCGTGCATCCTGCTTGTTCACGGGATGAACAGAGGCTGAAGGACTGGTGAAGACAGGGACCAGGCAGCCAGGGAGAGGAAAGCCACGTGCATGCTAGTCCTTCCTTCCAAACTCCCTGGCTCGGCTCCTCTCCAGGCTTGACCCAGGGGTATGGGCACCGGCCTGGGGCTGCACAAGGTCTGTCAGAATGACCAAGCCGACAACAGTAAGGTCCCCAACAGAGTTCCAGAAACAATCCAGGGGAAACTGGGGAGGAATGGCAGGAGCACAGTGGACCCAGGTCAGCCACAGGGGCAGCCCAGGTACAGCTCTGCCACGGCGCTGCGGGAACACTGCTTCAGGTGGCAAGGCCAGCACAGCAGGCCAAGGGAACGACTGCAAAGACCCTATCCCGTGGACCCTCTAGGACGCACACCGGCTCCTAGCTTGTGACATGTCTCATCTTGTCCCAGATGGTGGCAGCCATTTCTTCGCCATTTGCATTGCTGGCCTTGCCACACCGGCCAATGGACCCACATTGCTCCTGTGGCCCTGGAAAGATGTCCAGTTTGTAGTGCACTTTCCAGCCTCAGAACAAACGCCCCTAGCAGGAAAGGGTGCATTTTCACTCCTGGCTGGAGAGGGCTCCTTGGTTTCGTGGTTTCAGTGCTTTGGCTATTGCCAAGCACCTTCAGCAGTGGTAGAGCACTCACACCCTCCCAGCAGCTTCCATGGCAGAGGGGACATGGCTCCTAACTGCCCGGCTCACTGTCATCTAGGTATCAGGGGCTGCGAGGTTGTGCTCTAGCCAGGGTCCTTATAAAATAAGCACTCTGCCGGGCGTGGTAGCGCACGCCTTTAATCCCAGCACTCGGGAGGCAGAGGTAGGAGTATTGCCATGAGTTCGAGGCCACCCTGAAACTACATAGTGAATTCCAGGTCAGCCTGAGCTAGAGTGAGACCCTACCTTGAAAAAAAAAAAAAAAAAAAAAGCACTCTGCATATCTGCAATCCTAGCATTCAATAGGTAAAGGCAAGAGGATCAAAGATAGCTTTGCCTTTGAGGCCAGCATAGGCAACAGAATGAGACCCTGTCTCAACGTCCCCACCCCACAACACACACACACACACACACACACACACACACACACACACACTGCTTTAAAGGAAGTGATAGCTTATCCTGAGTCAAATATGAGTAGCCATGGCCCAAGAACACAAATTCGGGTTGCCTTAAATGATAGCTAGTGTATGTTTCACTGTGGTGTGGGAGAGACTACATAAACTTTTTGAAAAATTATTTATTTATACTTGTCTATGTATGGGTGTACCAAGGTCTCTTGATACTGCAAACAAATGCCCGTCCAGCTTTACATGAGCGGCTAGGGAATTGAAATCGGGGCCAGAGGCTTTGCCAGTAAGTGCCTCTAATCACTGAACCATCTCTCCAGCTCTCTTGTGTCAACATTTTTAGTCACAGAGTCAAAGAACATCAGAGTCGGATTTGGCCTGCTCGGCTCAGCTCTGTTGCTCTGCTCAGCTCTGCCTCTTCCTTCGCACCACAAGGACACAAGTGAGTATGGCTTCCCCCTGTGGGTGGGGAGGGGGAGCATAAAACTGGGAAGAAAAAAAAAAAAAAGAACATCAGAGTCAATCCATTTAACAATTATACTGGCGGGGCCATCAGGTATGGGGTGGGGGCTGCAGCAAGGGAACCTCCAATAGGGATTCCTCTTAACTTTATGTCATCTGAGCTTTAGGATTGCTGGAGGGTAGAGGTCTGCTGTGCTTAAGGCTATATTCTCAGAGTTTTACCTAATAGTCATGAGAATGTTAAGTCAGATACCAAAGTTAAGATAAGGTCTGCAATTCCAGGACTCAGGAGGCTGATGCAAAGAGAATCATGAGTTACAGACCTGCCTGGGCTCTATAAGCACACACACACACATATCAAAAAAACAGGCTATTAAAGGCCCTAAGGTTGCCCACCGGCAGCATTCCATCTGTGCATAGTCAACATAGTCTAGCTAGCTAGCCATTCATTTGCAGGCTCTTTGACACGCACACACTTCTTCAGAGAGCTTCAGTCCACATCAGCATTTGATTTGCCTGGATTGAAGTGGAAGCAAGGGAACATGGCCTCTTCCAGATCAAGGGCCCATTCTGTCAGGTGGGGAGAGAAATGGAGTTAGTCACTGTGGCCCGAGTGGAACATGGCTGGCCTTGCGCAGAGCTGATAGCATGTCCACCAAGAGCTGTACCTCCTGCCTGACTCCAGTTCACTGCTGCCAGTCTCTTCCTCCAAGGTGGCTCCTGTCCCTGGGCCTCCATAGCTGTGCAGGGCTCCTGCGGGTGCAGAGTGCATGAACTCCTGCAGGAAGAGCAGAAAGACTTGCTGGGAAATGGAGAGCTGGTCAGGAGGCAGGGAACAGCTCTAACTCAGCAGGCAGGAGCAATCCACTGACTAGCACTCCACATTCTCCCACCCCAGCCCAGATCTGATTAAGCATTAAAGTAGGAAGAGGGCTGGAGAGATGGCATAGCCGTTCAGGCACTTGCCTGCAAAGCCTAAGGACCCAGGTTCAATTTCCTAGTACCCACACAAGCCAAATGCACAAGGAGGCACATACCTCTGGAGTTTTGCAATGGCTAGAGGCCCTGGAGTGCCCATTCTCTCTACACCTGCTTCTTTCTTCTTCTTTCTTTCTTTCTTTCTTCTCTTCCTTCCTTCTTTCTCTCTCTCTCTCTCTCTCAAATAAATAAATAAAAATTAAAAGTTGGGGCTGAAGAGATGGCTTAGCAGTTAAGGTGCTTTCCAGCAAAGCCAAAGGACCCAGGTTCTAGTTTCCCCAGGACTCATGTAAGCACAAGGTCTGCATGCATCTGGACTTCGTTTGCAGTGGTTGGAGGCCCTGGCGTGCCCATTCTTTCTCTATCTGCCTCTCCCTCTCTCTGTCTCTCAAATAAATAAAATTTAAGAAATTAAAGTTAAAAGATGGAAAAATAATAAAGTAGGAAGAACCTTAGATTTGATTGCTCTCTATCCTTCATCCTGGGAAACTGAGGTCCAGAAAGCACTCGGGTAGTCTAGCACTCACCTGATCCATGAGGACTTCCCTCCTTTAAGTTCTAGGGTGTGGCCTCATTTGTTCCTGTAGATCCTATAACTGACTCTAGTCTTCAGTCCTGTTCCGGATTTTTTTGTTTTGTTTTGTTTTTTTTTTTTTTGTTTTTCCGAGGTAGGCTCTCATTGTAGCTCAGGCTGACCTGGAATTCACTATGTACTCTCAGGGTGACCTTGAACTCATGGCCATCCTCCTACCTCTGCCTCCCCAGTGCTAGGATTAAAGGTATGTGCTACTATGCCAGTTTAAAAATATTTTTTAAAATATTTTATTTATTTGTTTATTTGAGAGAGACAGAGAGAAAGAGGCAGATAGAGATAGAGAGACTGGGCATATCAGGGCCTCTAGCCACTACAAACGAACTCCAGATGCATGTGCCCCCTTGTGCATCTGGCTTATGTAGGTCCTAGGGAATCGAACCGGGGTCCTTAGGCTTGGCAGGCAAGCACCTTAACCGCCAAGTCATTTCCCCAGCCCTAAAAATACTTTTTTAAAAACTGGGAGTGGTAGTGCATCTCCCAGTGCTTGGGAGGTGGAAGCAGGAAAATCATCAGAAGTTCAAGGCCAGCTTGACTATGTCTCAAAAAGCCTAGTGGCAAGGAAAAAAATGATTGAAAGTTCAAGACCTGGGCTGGAGAGATGTCTTAGCAGTTAAGGTGATTGCCTGCGAAGCCTAAGGACCCAGGTTTGATTCTCCAAGTCCCATGTAAGCCAGATACACATGGTGGCACATGTGTCTGGAGTTTGTTTGCAGTGGCTAGAGGCCCTGGAGCGCCCATTCTCTCCCTCTCTCTCTCTCTCTCTTTCTAATAAACAAATAAATAAAAATAAATCAGAAAAAAAAATTGAAAAAAAGTTCAAGACCTAACCAAAAAACAACAACAACAACAACAAAAAAGCCAGGCATGGTGGCACACGCTTTTAATCCCAGCACTCGGGAGGCAGAAGTAGGAGGATCACTGTGAGTTCAAGGCCACCCGAGACTACATAGTGAATTCCAGGTCAGCCTGAGCTAGGGTGAGACCCTACCTTGAAAAACCAGAGCCCCCAAAAACAAAACAAACAAACAAAATTTTTTTTTAATTTATTTGAGAGAGAATGGGCGCACCAGGGCCTCCAGCCACTGCAAACAAACTCCAGATGCATGTGCCCCTTGTGCATCTGGCTTATGTAGGTCCTAGGGAATCGAACACGATGGTCCTTAGGCTTAGGCAGGCAATCACTTAACCGCCAAGTCATTTCCCCAGCCCTAAAAATACTTTTTTAAAAACTGGGAGTGGTGGTAGTGCATCTCCCAGTGCTTGGGAGGTGGAAGCAGGAAAATCATCAGAAGTTCAAGGCCAGCATTGACTATGTCTCAAAAAGCCTAGTGCAAGGAAAAAAATGATTGAAAGTTCAAGACCTGGGATGGAGAGATGTCTTAGCAGTTAAGGTGATTACCTGCGAAGCCTAAGGAACCAGGTTTGATTCTCCAGGTCCCACATAAGCCAGATGCACAAGGTGGCGCATATATCTGGAGTTTGTTTGCAGTGGCTAGAGCCCTGGAAGCGCCCATTCTCTCCCTCTCTCTCTTTCTAATAAACAAATAAATAAAAATAAATCAGAAAAAAATTTGGAAAAAAAAGTTCAAGACCTAACCAAAAAACAACAACAACAACAACAAAAAAGCCAGGCATGGTGGCACACGCTTTTAATCCCAGCACTCGGGAGGCAGAAGTAGGAGGATCACTGTGAGTTCAAGGCCACCCTGAGACTACATAGTGAATTCCAGGTCAGCCTGAGCTAGGGTGAGACCCTACCTTGAAAAACCAGAGCCCCCAAAAACAAAACAAACAAACAAAAACCAAAGTTCAATACCTACTGAGACAACTTAACGTGATTCTGTCTTTTTTGTTTTTTTTTTTAATTTATTTGAGAGAGAATGGGCGCACCAGGGCCTCCAGCCACTGCAAACAAACTCAGATGCATGTGCCCCCTTGTGCATCTGGCTAACTGGGTGCTGGGTGAATTGAACCTGGGTCCTTTGGCTTTGCAGGCAATGTGCCTTTTCTGCTAAGCCATCCCTCCAGCCCTTGATTCTGTCTTAAAATAACAAAATATTTTAAAAGGCTAAGGATGGGAAACAAAGGTAGGAGAATTGCTGTGAGTCTGAGGACAGCCTGGAATTACAGAGTGAGTTCCAGGTCAGCTTGGGCTAGAGTGAGACCCTACCTCAAATCAAAACAAAAATAATAAAATTAAAAAGCTCAGTGGTATATGAAACCAAGGGTTCCATTCTCAGCACATATGCACACAGAAATCACATTATTACAAGAAATCTAAATGCACAGGAATCTGTTACAGACCTTGACTTTGGTAATACAAAGTAAAACAAAGTGAATTTGTGTGAGAAAATCACCAAGTATAAAACCCATTCCATTAGATTCAGCAGAAATATTTTCATATGCATATGTAAAAGAAAACAAAAGAACACTAGAAAATAAATGAACCACAAACACTGCACACTTGAGCTAGGGTGTGCATTTCAGACTGGACTATATATACAACTGGAAGAGCACAGGCCTGGACTTCTGCACTAGGCACCATGAGTCATGACCCACTCAGGAACACTGACTGAGTCTGGCGTGGGAGCTCCTACTTTAGTTTTAGGCCTTGAGTCCTTGGAAGTTCCCCGGTTCATGCTGAAATCCTCCGCTCTTTCAAAGTCCAGTAGAGTAATGAAATTTGGAGAGAACTACTAAACATGATGCAGGCGAGATATTGATATTGTATAGATAAGAACTTTTGTTCCAAGTGAAGTGCTTTGAATCAGACTTCCCAGGGCTGAGGGAGCATTGTGTTGTTTCCAAGGCCAGGAGGCGTCACAAGGAAGGAGCAAGGCCCTGGGTGCTGTGTAACCACATGGAGGGATGCTACTGCTGTCCTCTCACCTCCGTCACAACGGGCGGAGCATGATGACCCCGGCTTATAGCCCCTGCCTATCTCAGGAAATGGGTGACTAGAAGGGTCCTGTGGGATGCGCCAATTTTACTCTCGGCTTGAGAGATGAGAAGCTGAAGGCTGGAAACCTGCCAGAGCTATGCCAAGGGAGCCAACTGCTAACTCATTGCACTTCCCACTGCTGCCTCCACACCAGCAGATAAAAATACCTTCCTCTCCCATACCAGTCAGTCAGTCCCTGTGGAGAAACAAACCTGAACTTTTGTTTTGTTTTGTTTTCTTGAGGTAGGGTCTCACTCCAGCCCAGACTGACCTGGAATTCACTATGTAGTCTCAGGATGGCCTGAAACTCAAGACAATCCTCCTGCCTTGGCCTCCCTAGTGCCGGCATTAAAGGAGTGCACTAGCATGCTTGGCCTCGTTAATCTTATATATGTTGTGTTCATATATTCTCTGCTGTTCTGTTCTCTCTTTTTTTCTTGGTTTCTCGATTTTCAAGGTACAGTCTTATTCTAGCCCAGGCTGACCTGGAATTCACTTAGTAGTGTCAGGGTGGCCTTGAACTCATGGTGTCCTACCTCTGCCACCAGAGTGCTGGGATTAAAGTGGTGCACCACAATGCATAGCTTTATTTATTTATTTATTTATTTATTTATTTATTTGTATTCTGTCCTTGAAGGCTGAGACACCAACCACACTCACTCTCTGCCACCTCCACAAGCAAAATTGACCATGTGTCAAAAAGGCCCCCTCGCCAAGTGTGCAGAATGGAAGAAAAAGAATAGTGTTGGCCTTGGTACTACGTCGGAGGGGAAGTGTCCCAAAGACTGGTAGGCTATGTGGGCCGGGGCAGTTCATATCCAAGGCTAGTCCTTGGAACAAAACTCCCTCCCTTCTGTGTTCCGGTTAGCATCGATCCCGGGACAGGGCGTTAAGGCTGGGGGGAGGGGGAGTTTCCGGGAACTCTTGGGAAAGCGATGCTGAGAACAAACAGCACTGCAATCGGATTGCGTTCCGGGCCGCACGTGGGGTGGGGGTGACTGCTACTAATCTTGGGATACGCGGGGCCGCACGGGGCGGGAGAGTGAAAGCGCCCCGGGGACACGGTGTAGCGCACGGCTCACGGCCCCTCCCTCGGGCGAGCGGCGCCCAAGGCCGCGGGCGGGAGTTGTGCGCCCGGCCCGCCAGGGTGCGCTCGGCTCCCGGGGACGGTGGGCGGCCGCGTGACCCCGCGCGGCGAGCGCCAAGGCCCGGCTGGGTGCAGACCCTTTGCGCCCGGCCCGGCGCGTCCCCCAACTATAAAGCCCGCAGGCCGCCCGCCGGAGCTCCACCACCGTTCTAGAAGCCGTCGGCCTCTCCGCTCCTCGCTCCGCACCTCCAGTCTCACCGCCGCTCGAAATGGACCCCAACTGCTCCTGCGCCACTGGTAAGAGAACCCCGAGTTATTGGTCCTTACCATACCCATTCCCCACTACAGAGGTGTGGGGGGGAGGGACATGCATAAGCCCCATTCTACCCCATGGGAGCGGGGAAGTGGTGCTAGTTAGTTTTCCTTGAGTTCTGAGCCGGACGGAGCCGGGTCTGCGGCGCACTGGGCTTGGCGCATGCGCTGACCACTGCTATAATTTACATTTCTCTGCGGCTCACCGCTGTCTTCTTCCCACAGGTGGCTCCTGCACCTGCTCAGGCTCCTGCAACTGTAAAGAATGCAAGTGCACCTCCTGCAAGAAGAGTGAGTAGGGGCCTGGTCAGGATATCTGGGGAGGGTGGCCGAGGTTGAGAGGGAACCCAAAGCTGGCTGAGTGTACGCCTCTTGAGCATATCCTTAGCTTCCGGCGGCCGTTCCAGTCCTTTCCCAGACATCCTGCTCTCCCTGAGCTCCCAGGGGCCTGAGCAACCTGTCTCGGTTGAGATATAAGTCCCAAAGTTGCCAAGTATTGTTGCTGCCCAGACCTGTGCTATGTTTATTTTCTTTCTTCCCTCTTTCTTTTATTTTTGAAAGAAAAAAAAATGCCTCCTGCATACCAGGGAGCAGGTCTCCAGCCTTGCTGCTCTTGGGGCACAAGGTGCTGAAAAGCCTACTCTGACCTCTCCCTCTCTCTTCCTTCCCAGGCTGCTGTGCCTGCTGTCCTGCGGGCTGTGCCAAGTGTGCCCAGGGCTGTGTCTGCAAGGAGGCTTCCAACAAGTGCACCTGCTGCGCCTGATGTTGGGACAGCCCAGCTCCCATGTGTAAATAATATGAACCTGGATTTGTTTTTCAACGACCCTCGCCTTGTCCCCTTTTCTACAAATGATGTGCATCATAATAAAAGTCAATGACTTGACTCTGATTCTGGTTTTCTTTGTGGGACTTAGAACTGGGGAACTGGGGTGACAGGCTGAATTGGCGGTGCAGGGGGACTCGGTTCTGGATTCAAATATTAGCCAACAAGACAAAAACACTGTGTAAGGGTAAAGTCAGGTTACCTCATGAACTTCCTTGTTTGGAAGCAGGATTTCCATGCCCCTTGCATGTGTGTGTGTGTTGGGGGGGGGGGTAGATCCAAGGTCTCTGACCTCGTGGCACAGAAACTTCTTAATCCTTTATTTTCATTCAGACTTTCTATTCCAGATACACCGATGGTGGTCACATGTGTCTGGAGTTTTGTTTTCTTTGCAGTGGCTTGGAGGCCCTGGAGCGCCCATTCTCTCCCTCTCTCTCTTTCTAAATAACAAATAAAAAAAATAAATCAGAAAAAAAATTGAAAAAAGTTCAGGGACTAACCAAAAAACAACAACAACTACAACAAAAAAGCCAGGCATCGTGGAACATCGATTTAATTCCAGCACTCGGGGAGGCAGAAGTAGGAGGATCACTGTGAGGTTCAAGGCCACCCTGAGACTACATAGTGAATTCCCAGGTCAGCCTGAGCTAGGGGTGAGACCCTACCTTGAAAAACCAGAGCCCCCAAAAACAAAACAAACAAACAAAAACCAAAGTTCAATACCTACTGAGACAACTTAACGTGATTCTGTCTTTTTTGTTTTTTTTTTTAATTTATTTGAGAGAGAATGGGCGCACCAGGGCCTCCAGCCACTGCAAACAAACTCCAGATGCATGTGCCCCCTTGTGCATCTGGCTAACATGGGTGCTGGGGAATTGAACCTGGGTCCTTTGGCTTTGCAGGCAAGTGCCTTTTCCGCTAAGCCATCCCTCCAGCCCTTGATTCTGTCTTAAAATAACAAAATATTTAAAAAGGCTAAGGATGGGAAACAAAGGTAGGAGAATTGCTGTGAGTCTGAGGACAGCCTGGAATTACAGAGTGAGTTCCAGGTCAGCTTGGGCTAGAGTGAGACCCTACCTCAAAACAAAACAAAAATAATAAAATTAAAAAGCTCAGTGGTATATGAAACCAAGGGTTCCATTCTCAGCACATATGCACACAGAAATCACATTATTACAAGAAATCTAAAGGCCCAGGAATCTGTTACAGACCTTGACTTTGGTAATACAAAGTAAAACAAAGTGAATTTGTGTGAGAAAAATCACCTAGTATAAAACCCATTCCATTAGATTCAGCAGAAATATTTTCATATGCATATGTAAAAGAAAACAAAAGAACACTAGAAAATAAATGAACCACAAACACTGCACACTTGAGCTAGGGTGTGTATTTCAGACTGGACTATATATACAACTGGAAGAGCACAGGCCTGGACTTCTGCACTAGGCACCATGAGTCATGACCCACTCAGGAACACTGACTGAGTCTGGCGTGGGAGCTCCTAGTTTAGGTCCTTGGAAGTTCCCCGGTTCATGCTGAAATCCTCCGCTCTTTCAAAGTCCAGTAGAGTAATGAAATTTGGAGAGAACTACTAAACATGATGCAGGCAAGATATTGATATTGTATAGATAAGAACTTTTGTTCCAAGTGAAGTGCTTTGAATCAGACTTCCCAGGGCTGAGGGAGTATTGTGTTGTTTCCAAGGCCAGGAGGCGTCACAAGGAAGGAGCAAGGCCCTGGGTGCTGTGTAACCACATGGAGCGATGCTACCGCTGTCCTCTCACCTTCGTCACAACCGGCGGAGCATGACGTCCCCGGCTTATAGCCCCTGCCTATCTCAGGTAGTGGGTGACTAGAAGGGTCCTGTGGGATGCGCCAATTTTACTCTGGGCTTGAGAGATGAGAAGCTGAAGGCTGGAAACCTGCCAGAGCTATGCCAAGGGAGCCAACTGCTAACTCATTGCACTTCCCACTGCTGCCTCCACACCAGCAGATAAAAATACCTTCCTCTCCCATACCAGTCAGTCAGTCCCTGTCGAGAAACAAACCTGAACTTTTGTTTTGTTTTGTTTTCTTGAGGTAGGGTCTCACTCCAGCCCAGACTGACCTGGAATTCACTATGTAGTCTCAGGATGGCCTGAAACACAAGACAATCCTCCTGCCTTGGCCTCCCTAGTGCCGGCATTAAAGGAGTGCACCAGCATGCTTGGCCTCGTTAATCTTATATATGTTGTGTTCATATATTCTCTGCTGTCCTGTTTTCTCTCTTTTTTCCTTGGTTTTTCGATTTTCAAGGTAGAGTCTCATTCTAGCCCAGGCTGACCTGGAATTCACTTAGTAGTCTCAGGGTGGCCTTGAACTCATGGTGTCCTACCTCTGCTACCAGAGTGCTGGGATTAAAGTGGTGCACCACAATGCATAGCTTTATTTATTTATTTATTTATTTATTTATTTATTGTATTCTGTCCTTGAAGGCTGAGACACCAACCACACTCACTCTCTGCCACCTCCACAAGCAAAATTGACCATGTGTCAAAAAGCCCCCCTCGCCAAGTGTGCAGAATGGAAGAAAAAGAATAGTGTTGGCCTTGGTACTACGTCGGAGGGGAAGTGTCCCAAAGACTGGTAGGCTATGTGGGCCGGGGCAGTTCATATCCAAGGCTAGTCCTTGGAACAAAACTCCCTCCCTTCTGTGTTCCGGTTAGCATCGATCCCGGGACAGGGCGTTAAGGCTGGGGGGAGGGGGAGTTTCCGGGAACTCTTGGGAAAGCGATGCTGAGAACAAACAGCACTGCAATCGGATTGCGTTCCGGGCCGCACGTGGGGTGGGGGTGACTGCTACTAATCTTGGGATACGCGGGGCCGCACGGGGCGGGAGAGTGAAAGCGCCCCGGGGACACGGTGTAGCGCACGGCCCACGGCCCCTCCCTCGGGCGAGCGGCGCCCAAGGCCGCGGGCGGGAGTTGTGCGCCCGGCCCGCCAGGGTGCGCTCGGCTCCCGGGGACGGTGGGCGGCCGCGTGACCCCGCGCGGCGAGCGCCAAGGCCCGGCTGGGTGCAGACCCTTTGCGCCCGGCCCGGCGCGTCCCCCAACTATAAAGCCCGCAGGCCGCCCGCTGGAGCTCCACCACCGTTCTAGAAGCCCGTCGGCCTCTCGGCTCCTCGCTCCGCACCTCCAGTCTCACCGCCGCTCGGAATGGACCCCAACTGCTCCTGCGCCACTGGTAAGAGAACCCCGAGTTATTGGTCCTTACCATACCCATTCCCCACTACAGAGGTGGGGGGGGGCATGCATAAGCCCCATTCTCCCCCATGGGAGCGGGGAAGTGGTGCTAGTTAGTTTTCCTTGAGTTCTGAGCCGGACGGAGCCGCGTCTGCGGCGCACTGGGCTTGGCGCATGAGCTGACCACTACTATAATTTACATTTCTCTGCGGCTCACCGCTGTCTTCTTCCCACAGGTGGCTCCTGCACCTGCTCAGGCTCCTGCAACTGTAAAGAATGCAAGTGCACCTCCTGCAAGAAGAGTGAGTAGGGGCCTGGTCAGGATATCTGGGGAGGGTGGCCGAGGTTGAGAGGGAACCCAAAGCTGGCTGAGTGTACGCCTCTTGAGAATATCCTTAGCTTCCGGCGGCCGTTCCAGTCGTTTCCCAGACATCCTGCTCTCCCTGAGCTCCCAGGGGCCTGAGCAACCTGTCTCGGTTGAGATATAAGTCCCAAAGTTGCCAACTATTGTTGCTGCCCAGACCTGTGCTATGTTTATTTTCTTTCTTCCCTCTTTCTTTTATTTTTGAAAGAAAAACAAATGCCTCCTGCATATCAGGGAGCAGGTCTCCAGCCTGGCTGCTCTTGGGGCACAAGGTGCTGAAAAGCCCACTCTGACCTCTTCCTCTCTCTTCCTTCCCAGGCTGCTGTGCCTGCTGTCCTGCGGGATGTGCCAAGTGTGCCCAGGGCTGTGTCTGCAAGGAGGCTTCCAACAAGTGCACCTGCTGCGCCTGATGTTGGGACAGCCCAGCTCTCATGTGTAAATAATATGAACCTGGATTTGTTTTTCAGTGACCCTCGCCTTGTCCCCTTTTCTACAAACGATGTGCATCATAATAAAAGTCAATGACTTGACTCTGATTCTGGTTTTCTTTGTGGGACTTAGAACTGGGGAACTGGGTGACAGGCTGAATTGGCGGTGCAGGAGGCCTCGGTTCTGGATTCAAATATTAGCCAACAAGACAAAAACACTGTGTAAGGGTAAAGTCAGGTTACCTCATGAACTTCCTTGTTTGGAAGCAGGATTTCCATGCCCCTTGCATGTGTGTGTGTGTTGGGGGGGGGGGGTAGATCCAAGGTCTCTGACCTCGTGGCACAGAAACTTCTTAATCCTTTATTTTCATTCAGACTTTCTATTCCAGCTTCTGCCCCTTAGATTTTATTTTATGTTTTTCCACGAAGTTGTGCAGGCTGGCTCATCCAGTAGCTGGGATTACAGGTCTGCCCAACAGGCCTAGCTTTAGATTGTATATTTGCAAGTGAGAATAGGGCAGGGCATGGTGGATCGTGCCTGTAATGTCAGCACTTGGGAGGCAGAGTTTGAAGCCAGCTTAGGTAAGACCAACTTTCAAATATCAAAAATAAATAAGCCGGGCGTGGCGGCACATGATCCCTGTGAGTTTGAGGCCACCCTGAGACTACATAGGAAATTCCAGGTCAGCCTGAGCTAGAGTGAGACCCTACCTCAAAAAACAAAAATAAAAATAGATAAATAAAAGCAGATATGGTGGGGCATGCCTTTAATCCCAGCACTTGGGAGGCCAAGGTAGCAGGACTGCTGTGAATTTGAGGCCAGCCCCTGACCACATGGTAAACTCCAGGGCAGCCTGGGCTAGAGCTAGACCCTACCTCAAAATAACAACAAAAAAGTGACTACAGAATGAGAAGTCCAACTACTTCGTTGCCAAAATCCATAATAAACAGCTTTGTGTGTGTCTGTGTGTGTGTGTGAGAGAGAGAGAGAGAGAGAAGACGGAGAGAATAAGGTGTACCAGGACACCACTTTGTGCATCTGGCTTTATGTGGATTCTGGGGAATTGAGTCTGGGCCATCAGACTTTGCAACCAAGCACCTTTAACTGCTGAGCCATCTCTCCAGCTTTGGTAAATTTTTATTTTCCATTCCTCTCAGACCCAAGACTTGTGAAATGATATTATATAAAAAACGAACTCAGGGGCTGAAGAGATGGTTTAGCCGTTAAAGCACTTGCCTGTGAAGCCTACGGACCCAGGTTCAATTTCCCAGTACCCACATAAGCTAGATGCACAAGGTGGCACATGTGTCTGGAGTTCGTTTGCAATGGCTTGAGTCCCTGGCACACCCGTTTTCTCTCTTTCAAATAAATTAATAAAAAAGGAGAATCAACTCAAAGAGAAGCCTATTTTTTATTAAAACATTTTTATTTTGTTTATTTGAGAGAGGGAAAGAGGCTGAGCAAGCGAGTGAGAGAGAGAATGGGCACACCAGGGCTCCAG
Organism: Dipus sagitta; assembly: GCA_036346955.1. Taxonomy (NCBI): domain Eukaryota; kingdom Metazoa; phylum Chordata; class Mammalia; order Rodentia; family Dipodidae; genus Dipus; species Dipus sagitta. Next base: position 238,014,075 of record CM070770.1, read on the forward strand.
CCACTGCAAACGAACTCCAATGCATGTGCCACCTTGTGCATCTGGCTTACATGGGTACTGGGGAATAGAACTGAGGTCCTTTGGCTTTGAAGGCAAGTGCCTTAACCGCTAAGCCATCTCTCCAGCCCTATTTTTAAAGATTCAATGGGAAAGTAATAAGATGAAGTAAGGAAAGTAAAGATCTACCCACTCTGCACAGAATTCGCTGAAAATGATGTGCACTGTGCATAGAGTGCACCCAGACTCCTCCTGTGTGCATACCTCCCTCCCACCCCAGGCAACACTGGCCCAGAAAATCCTACAAGGAGCCAGCTATGACAAAGACCCCTGTCAGGACACTAGGCATCCTGGGAGAGCTCCCAGCTGTCACAATGAAGAAGAACTTGTTCTTTCAAATTCCAGCAATGTGGCCTGGATTTAGAGGAAGTTGCATAGCATTTTCCTGGTAAGACTCGTGTGTGTGTGTGTGTGTGTGTGTGTGTGTGTGTGTGTGTGTGTGTTTGAAAGAGATCGAGATAGAGATCCTTGGCGCCAAATGAAGCACTTTGTGTTAAATCTGCCCTGCAATCAATGAAGGTTGGCTGTTGTCTATGAATAGCCTGGGAGTTTTGTTTCAAGGACCCACAGCAGGGTCTAGTCTATCTGTTGTATGGACAATGGAAGACAGTGGGACACAGCCCTGTGTCTGTCCTCCTCCCTGTGGAAGAGGGAAACCGGCCAAACAGATGGGGACTGAAACAGGCAATGTGAGGGAGGCTAAGGGGACACCCGCTGCCAGTCCTACGCACACATCTCCCCCAGTCACATCTTGACTTCAGTGACCTCGGGTCAGGCTGAGGTGACATTCATAGAGTCACGCTGTTAGTGGGAGTCAGCCGTGACTCAGTTCCTGGAACGCCGGCACGGAGATGACTCGCAGATTTGCTGGAGCGGGCCAGGAAGGAGCGGCTGGATGGCCGAGCGCACAGCCCCGCCTCCAGGGCGGGCGGGCACAGCAAGGGCCCCGCGGGGCTCCAGCTGCGCACGGAGAATCTGCGCCCGCACCGCAGGGTGCGCTCAGCCCCGCCAAGGCCAGAGGGCTGGCTGCAACACTGTCGCGTCGGGGGCAGGGTTCCAGCCACCATGGCGACGGGGGAACTGCCCCGGCTGTGTCCAGATTTTGAAGCCAACAGGCTGCCTCTGGGCTCTGGGTTAGAGCAGTACTTCTGCCTGTTTGTAACTCCAGCTTCTCTTGGGCTAGAAATAGATATTAAGTACTCCTGAACCACACTGGCGTGGCCCAGATCCCAGCCACAGCACACAGTGTGCTTGGACGTGAGGAGGGGCACCCCTTGGATTCTGAGCATAGTGGACTCAGTTCGCCCAGTATCCTTTTTTTTTTTTTTTTTTTTTTGGTTTTTCGAGGTAGGGTCTCACTCTAGTCCACGCTGACTTGGAATTCACTATGTGATCTCAGGCTGGGCTCGAACTCATGGCGATCCTCCTACCTCTGCCTCCCGAGTGCCGGGATTAAAGGCGTGCGCCACCACGCCCGGCTTTTGAGATAGAAAATTCTCAGAGTGTCTGGAAGACAGAGGAGGTCCTCTGACTGCCCCCCCCCCCAAATAAAAGCGGGGAGCGTCCTTGAGCTTGTCTTTGCAGTCTCCACGTTGATAGACGTCAGAGAAAACTATAGTTTCTCTTTATTTCTTGCCGCCTAAAGAAGTTTCCTAGATCTGTTTTCCATAAACAACCTGAGTCCCTCCACGTGAAGGAGCTCCCCTGTCCTATAATTCAAATTCCTGGAAGGTTTAAACCTTACCCTGGTGTTGTAGTTACCTAGAAACTAGAAATGACCCCAGTTTGGGTCTCTAGGTGGGTTTTACCCCCTCCTGCCTTCTCGTGGGCAACAGCTCCTTTTCATCCTCTCTCCTCTTTCCTTCTCTTCATGTAACAAAGTCTCCTTAAATCTAACCCTGTGGTCTGTGGATTTCAATTCTTTAAATTCATAAGAATCCAAGGACACCCCCAAATCCTCGCATCCTATTGGCACATTGATGTAAATTGGTTCATTGGCAGAAAAACCTTATTTCCTGTATCACATTGGGCTCAGTGCATTGGCAAGAAACCCCAAAATATCTGTTTCAACACATTAAGGCACACCTGCCATTTTTCGGATGAAGGGACAGGAGACTAAGCCCCTCACCCTGCTCCCTGTGTGGGTCAGGAGTTCTCTGGACTGGTCATGCTCAGAGGAGGGACCCTGGGCACTTAGTGAGCCTGTGTTGTGTCCCCTGCCTCTGTCCACTGCTGTCTTTCTTACTGGAGCTGAGCTGTGCAGCCTCCTACAAGGGTAGGGAATGCACTGCAGGAAGAGCTGGTAGGGGCTTGCTGGGAACGAAGGGCATGATATGGAAGCCCCCCTGCACCAGTACAAATGGCACTCGTCTCTTCCCTGCACAGCCCAACCTCCCTGCGGCTCAGTCTCCTCAGCTCTGAACAGGCACAAAAGGTAGGTCTGCCTTGTGAGGCAAATGAACTGACACACGTGACGAGTGAATAGTACACAACATTAGGTTACTGTCTTTATTATTAGTATTGGAGACAGCTTTTCTTGAACTAGACAAATATCATTATGTTGCAGGCATGGCGGCACATACTTACAACCCCAGCACCTGAGAGGCTGACACAGGAGAATTGAAAGTTTGGGGCCAGCCTAGACTACACAAAGAGACCCTATCTAAATAAATTAATAAGTAGCTTGAGGACTGGAGAGATGGCTTACAAAGTCTGAGGCATAGGTTTGATTCCCTAGTATCCTCATAAAGTGTCACATACATCCGGAGTTTGTTTGTGGTGGCAGAAGGTCTTAGTGCACCCATACTCACCCTCCCTGTCCATTTCTTTTATTTTTTGCTTTTTAAAAAAATATTATTTATTTATTTATTTGAGACACACACAGAGAAAGACAGAGAAAATGACCGTGCCAGGGCCTCCAGCCACTGCAAACAAATTCCAGACACATGTGCCACCACCTTGTGCATCTGGCTTACGTGGGTCCTGGGGAATCAAATCTGGGTCCTTTGTCTTTGCAGGCAAGCATCTTAACCGCTAAGCCATCCCTCCCTGTCCATTTCTTTCTCTCAAATAAATAAATCTATTTTTAAAAACCTTAATGCAGCCTGGTGTGGTGACACATGCCTTAAATCCCAGCACTCAGGAGGCAGAGGTAGGAGGATCATGATGAGTTTGAAGCCAGCCTGGGACTACAGATTGAATTCCAGGTCAGCCTGGGCTAAAGTGAGACCCTACCTCAAAAAAAAAAAAAAAAAAAAAAGCTTCAACGCTGCTGAAGAATCGGCTTCACATCTGTGAATGTGATGAAGTGGCTGTGATGTTAGGGACATCCCTGATGTATCATTCTGGGACTCCTGTTTATCTTGAGTCTTGAATATGTCAAGCAGGAGAGAGGTGAGAACGACATATTTAGGCCAAATGAAACCTTTCAAACCCCAATGAGTATGCCTAGATTCTCATTGAGCAACCTGGGGTCCTAGCTAGGGACCCTGGGATACAAGCTTGAACCTTTGTGTTGTAAAGCTCTTATTAATACAGTAACCGTTTCATACATAACATTTACTCAAGGCTTTGAGAGAGTTCAAAGATCCAAGGTGATAAAATAGGGTGGGTCACTTATGGTCGGTCGAAAACCATACATTCAGAAATATCAAAAGCAAAATGAGGCCCATATTTTGCGTTTTCATTTAACGCAAGGTCTACACATCACCTAAATAAAGTAACTCCTTCCTCAGGGAATCCCATGTTTTGGAATTCTCCCTCCATGGGGGAGGGTGGTCAGCTATCAATGGAAAGCTACCAGATAGAGGCCCTACACCAATCACATCCCGTGGTCCACTGCTCTGATGCGGAGAATAGAAGGCCGGGAGCCACGACCTTCCTCGCCCCCAGGCTATGATACGCTGGGGAAGCTTATGGGGAAAGCGACAGGTCACGTGTAGCACCAAGTCCTCTGCCCGTATGTCCCAGGCTCCACTTGCGGCTGGCACAGATGTGCGTACCTGAATAGGGAACTGAAATTGCACAAGGATTTACAGGAAAGGTGAACCTGAGGGAAAGGCTCCAGAGAAGGTTCTGGTAAGGCCTGAACTAGGTTCCCGGCAAGTCTGTGTGAGAGAGAGGCAGTCAACTTCGAGGAAATTGGGAAGGACGTGGCGTGGGGCGGGGCGCAGAGCCCCTTGGGTCAGGCGGGCGGCAGAGGGGCGTCCCGGCCCGCGCTGTGCGCTCAGCCCCGCCAAGGTCAGCGCGGACCGCTCGGGAGAGGGGCGGGCACCAGACCCGGGCGGTGCCTTTGCGCCCGGGCTCGGGCTTGGGCTATAAAGTGAGCATCCAGGATCCTAGGTTCCACGTGCCTCCCAGAAGCCCGATCGCCTTTGGCTGGTTCCTTTTGGACTTCGACTCTCTTTAGATCGGAAATGGACCCCAACTGCTCCTGTGCCGCTGGTAAGCGCCCTGGGCTTGCTGGGCTTAGGATCTCGGTTTCTCGGCCAGAGGACAAAGTGGCCCTCTGCTTGAAGGAGAGAAGTGGGATCCTTACTCCTAGCTTTTCCTCGCTGGCCAAGTGGCATCACCACCATTCCGGCTTTCCACTCTCCTCCTAGTTGTCACTTCAGGAGAGGTCTGCTGGTCACCACCCTCCTGCACTCCCAGCATCCTTCTTTCCTTCCGGGAGGGGAGGGGAGGGGACACCCCAGAGAGCCCTGTGCTCCCTAGCAGCGAGGTCGAGAAGTGCGAGGGCGCGTCTGTGTCGGTGCTGCACAGTCACGAGAGAAGCACACTAGTGATCCTCCTGCCTCCAGCCTCGGTCTCGAGTTCACCCTTGTCCTTCTCCCCACAGGCGGCTCCTGTACGTGCGCGGGCTCCTGCAGCTGCAAAGAGTGCAAATGCACCTCCTGCAGGAAGAGTGAGTGGGGGCCTGATCTGGAGGGCTGGGGCTGAGCTTGGGAGGGAACCCAGAGCTAGCCAGGAAACAAACTGGCAGTCTGACCCAAGGAGCCATCCCACCCCACTCCAAGCTTTCTGCACTGTCCTAAATTCACAGGGACAGGCAGCCTCTCTCTACTGGGACACGGACCCTGAAATTAACACTAGTTGTCTCAGAACAGAGCCCTGCTAGGCTTTAAAATGCTTCTCCAGGCTGGAGAGATGGTTCAGTGGTTAAGATGCTTGCCTGAAAAGCCTAACGGCCCGATTCCCCAGTACCCATGTAAAACCAGGTTGCAAAAAGTGTGCATGCATCTGGAGTTCATTTGCAGTGACAAGAGGACCTGGTGCACCTTTTCCTCTCTGTCTCTCTCCCTCTCTCTTTCTCTTTGCTTGCAAATAAATAAATAAAGCTTCTCCATGCAGGCATGTGGTCTCAGCACCTGGGAGTTGATGGCAGGAGGATCAGGCGTTCCAGTGGAGCCTAGGCTACATGAGACCTTGTAAATAAATAAATACTCTGGGTTTTTGTTTTGAAGCAGGGTCTCAATTTAGTCCAGGCTGAACTTAAACTCACTCGGTAGCCTAGGCTGGCCTTGAGCTCACAGTGAGACTCCTACCTCAGCCTCCTGAGTGCTGAAACTAAAGGATTGTGCCACCATGCCCACCATAAATAAATACTTCTGTGGGCATAGCTCCTGTCAGGCCTCATGTGCGGTAAGCCTGTTGTGACCTCTCCCTATATCTCCCTTCCAGGCTGCTGTGCATGTTGTCCTGTGGGCTGTGCCAAGTGTGCCCAAGGATGTGTCTGCAAAGAAGCTTCCGGCAAGTGCACCTGCTGCGCCTGATGGGAGACAGCCCTGCTCCCATGTGTAAATAGCATGGCATGTACAAACCTGGATTTGTTTTTCATACAACTCACCTACTTGCCAGACTCCTTTTTTTTTGTTTGTTTGTTTGTTTTTTGTTTTTCAAAGTAGGGTCTCACTCTAGCCCAGGCTGACCTGAAATTCACCATGTAATCTCAGAGTGGCCTCAAACTCATGGTGATCCACCTACCTCTGCCTCCTGAGTGCTGAGATTAAAGGCATGTGCCACCACGCCCAGTTCTTCAGGCCCCCTTTACTATGAAATATGTGAAAGATAATAATAATAAAGTGACTTGATTCTGACCTTGGTTTTCTTTGTGTGTCTTGAATATAAGGGACTTAGTGAGGGAGTGAACCCAATGCAGACTTGGGCTCTGGACTCAAATGTTAGTCCCACCCCTCCCCCAAATAGGCAAGTGACACTAAACTTTATCCTCTGAACAGTACAAAAGCAGGTCCTAGCGCTTCTGGTGTGTGTGTGTTGGGGGTGGAGGAAGGCGGACATAGTTTTGTCCATCCCTATGGAACACATTAATGGTTCAGAAACTTCCTAATCCTTGGGCTGGAGAGAAGGCACAGTAGGTAAAGGTGCTTGTTAGCAAAGCCTGACAGACAGGATTTGATTCCCCAGTACCCACATAAAGCCACATGCACAGTTTGTACATGAGTCTGAAGTTCATCTGCAGTGCCAAGTATATATATCCCAATCCCGTAATTGCAGTCTCTGACTCTCAGGTTCAACTTTGGTTTCTCATGAGGTTTGAGGCTTAAAAGTGACTGCAAGGTTGGAAACCTAACTCTGAAGTTTCTGGGGCCCTCCCTGGAGTTTCTCAAATTTCACGGAGGAAGAATCCATTTAAGTTTTATCCATTTCCAACCTAAGCCTTGGTTAAGTGAAATGGCATTAATTGTTTAGATAATGAAATTATAAGAATAGCACCCAGCGAGTAAGATATATAAAGAAGTATAAGGTGGCGCACGCCTTTAATCTCAGCATTCAGGAGACAAAGGTAGGAGGATTGCAGTGAGTTCAAGGCCAGCCTGAGAATACAGAGTGAATTCCAGGTCAGTATGGGCTAGAGAGAGACCTTACCTCAAAAAAAGGGGATGGGGACCCTCAAAAAACAAAATACAATAAAACTAAACATTTATTGTGTATATTTCATTTTTGGACTGTCTGGCTATGTAATCTAACCCCTGGCTGGCCTCATACACTATACAGTCCAGGCTGGCTTCCAACTCCCAGCAATAGTCCTGCTGCAGCCTCTCCAGGGCTGGGATTACAGGCGGGTACCACTATGGCCAGACAGACGTTCATTATGCTATGCACTGCACACAGTGTAGACTGTCCCCAGTGTGAGGACCACACATCCACAAAAGAGCCATAGGGGTCCAGGACCCCTGGCACGACACTAGTTCACAAGTGAGGGTTCCCAGCTGCGACTGGGCTCTGTGTCTTTGGACGTTCCTTGCAGAGTCATCATGAATTTCCTCTTTCAGATTCTAGCCCTGGCCGCTTTGGATCAGCAAGATGACCATAAATCCAGAGGTGCGCGGGGAGCTATGGAGAGCCCCAGGAGAGTTTTATAACAACTAGGACTACACCTGTGTCCCTAAATTTCCCTACCCATAGTCCCTGGAAGAAAGTGGAGCAGAATCTCCTTACTGCTGTGCAGAATCGAAATAGGACCAAAAGACTACGGGGTGGACCAGGGGACTGACTGGGCAGGCAGAGATGCAAGGGAGAGACCACGTGACACCAGCGGCCATCCCTACGCACTGCTCACCCTAGCTCAGCGACTCGGGAGCATGGACTAGAAGAAGGCGGTGGTGACATCCACAGTACGTGTCTGGGCTTGCGAGACAGCCACGATTAGGTTCCCGGAACGTTAGTGGATGGGGTAGGACAAGCAAGGACCTGGAAAGGGGTCGCCAGGACGCAGGGAGGCGGCGCGGGGCCGGGCGCACAGCTCCAGCTCTGGGCGCCCAAGGAGCGGCCGGCGGCGTGCACAGATTCTGCGCCCAGCTCGCAAGCCGCGCTCGGCCCAGCCCCGCGCCCAGCGAAGACCGCGTCCAGGGCGGGGCGGGGCGTCTGCGCACGGCCCAAACCGCGCGGTCCGGCCAGCCGCACGCTCTAGCGCCCCTAGCGGCTACCCGGCACCTTCGCGCCTTTTGCACAGCTTCCCCGGAGCTGGAAAATGGTGCCCAGCCTTAGGATGTCCATTTTCCAGCCAAACACACAGTGTGCCTGGGATTGAGGAGAGGGGTCACTCCTGGGGATTTGAGCATAGAAGACCCAGTTTTCAGAGGGGTCACTCCTTGGGATGTGAGCATAGAAGACCCAGTTTTCCCAGTGCTTTCTTTCTGAGTTCTTGGGAGCATGTCCATCTTCCTTGTCCTTCCCTGTCAGAGTTCAGGGAGTGAGGCTCACTCAGGCTGCTCCACCTGATGGCAGTCACCAAGCTGGCCATGCCACGCAGCGGTCTGTGCAGGATTGAGAATCTTCAGAGTGAAAGAAAGAAAGAAAGGAAGGAAGGAAGGAAGGAAGGAAGGAGAGATGGCTTAGCAGTTAAACGCTTGCCTGTGAAGCCTAAGGACCCCAGTTCGAGGCTGGATTCCCCAGGACCCACGTAAGCCAGATGCACAAGGGGGTGCATGCGTCTGGAGTTCGTTTGCAGTGGCTAGAGGTCCTAGTGCGCCCATTCTCTCTCTCTCTCTGCCTCTTTCTCTCTCTGTCGCTCTCAAATAAATAAATATAAATAAAAAGAAAGAAAGAAAGAAAGAAAGAAAGAGAGAGAAAGAGAATCTTCAGTGTCTGGAACACAGAGGAGAGCCTCTTTGGAGTTGAGGACGTCAGGTCCTGGCCTCATCTTGGGCTGCCTCTGGAGCATGGGACCTTTCCTTGTGAGGTGAAAGAGGGACGTCACATAGGCCCTTTTCAGATGAAGGGATGGGAGAATAAGCCCCTCATCTTTCTCTCTGCGAGACCTCCAGGAGCTCCCTGGGCTGGCCATGCTCAGAGGAGGGATGCTGGGGAGTTAAAGAGCCTGTGCTGTGTCTTCGGTCTCACTGCCGTCTCTGGTAGTTTGAATGTATGGCCCCATAGACTCAGGTGTTTTATTAGAATTGAGCCCCTAGCAGGCAGATCCTTGCTCCAGGGGCGTGTGTGTCACTGGGGCCAGATCTGGGAGTCCAGCCCTAAGGCGTGTGGAGAACAGTTTGGAGCTTCAGCTGTTGGAGCTTTTTTGTGTTGGCTGGCTGTTTGGTGGTGTCTCTCTACTTGGACCTATGGAAATGACCCAGTTTCTTCCACCATTGATGGTGTTCCCCTAGAATTTGTAAGCCTGAAATAAACCCTTTCCTCCTAGAAACTACTTTTGGTTAGATGTTTGTCCCAGCAGGGGGGAGCTGCCTGCAACATTCCCCTGCCTCAGGCTCCTGCAGGTGCAGGATGCAGGATTACTCCTTCCGAAGGAGTAAATGGGGCCTTGCTGGAGGCTGAGGGCTGGACTGAATCAGAGGAGGGGACCCAGAGGGCAGCAGGCTGGAGCAGGCTGCCCAGTGACCTGGTTCCCATGACCATCCTCTTCCCCTTCAGGACCTGATTCGTGATCAGAGCAAGAAGAACTTGGAGATGGTTGATTCTTGCTCTTTAGAACGGGGACACTGCGGCCCGGAGAGTGCACAGGCAGCCAAGCCCAGACCTGCTACTGGAGGACTTCTGTAAGTGAACAGTTCTGGAGGTCTGGCCTTCTTTTGACCCCACTAGCCCCAAGACTGACTCCTGTCTTTTTGCCTTGTCCTGCACTTAGGTGGGGAGCTCATCAGCTTGTATGTAGTATGAACATGACTCAGAGATCCTTCAGCCATCTGACAGAGTATGCCTTCGGAAGTACAGGTTCTGTGAAGGAGAGGATGCACTCCGCCAGGCCGTGGGATAAGCCGGACCTGACTTTCCTTCCTAGCTGCTCCTGCTGTCCTGCACGCCTGACATGGGAGCAGCAGCGTCCCTCTGTAAGTAGCAGGACTTGTAGAAATCTGGACTTGTTTTTCAAACAGTCCTCAGCTATTTGCTATATCCCTTTTTCTGTGAAATTTGTGAATGGAAATAAACATGTGCTGACTATTTTGCCTCCAGGGACCTCATGGTGTGAAGAAATTTGGGGCTTGTTTCTTGTTAGGTTGTAGGGTACCCAGGTTGAGGGAGTGGGGGGGTGTGAGTCGGAGGACAGGTGCACAGAGCTCTGTGTTCTTTTCTGGTCTTGACGCTCCTTTGTGAGCTGTGATAGTAGTGTTTTCTGCCTTTTAGAAACCGTCAGCCGTGCTGGCTGCGCTTTCTGTATATTTGTGTCGCAGTGTATACGCCACAGCCACTTATGGTGCACCTACTGCATGCAGTTAGGTCCAAGGTTCTCAGTGACGAGAGGATCATGGAGCTTACAGATTGCTGGAGAGATAATTATGGAACGGGAAGTCTTGTGAAAAAGCAAACAAACGGGCAATGGCGAGTGAGTTGTAGCACGCACCTCTAATCAGAGCAAATCAAGGAGTTGAGGCAGGAGGATCTGCAGTTCAAGGCCAGTCTAGAGTACAGAGCAAAGCTGTACTGTACTCAAACAAACAAACAAACAAACAAAAATGGTGTTAACTGAGGATGCACCTGAGCGTGCCTGAATAAGAGCCACTGGAGACACCCGGGAGCTGCATTACTGCAAGAGCACAACTTGAGCAGAGGCCTAGGGGTCACTGAGATCAGGAAACCAAAGGCCAGGTTTGACATTGTGTGAGGATTGAGGGAGGGATGGACAGAGAACCTGTGTTTCACTCATCTGAATGCCTCCGCCCTGCTCACTCAGCTGCTTCACTGGAGATACTGAGAAAGTGCTCAAGCACTCCACAACCACCCTGACCCTATTCTTTGTTTGTTTGTTTTTTCTATTTATTTGCAAGCAGAGAAAGAGAGAGAGCAAAGAGAGACAGAGAGAATGGGTGTACCAGGGATCCCAGCTGCTGCAAACAAACTCCAGATGCATGCGCCACTTTGTGCATCTGGCTTGACATGGGTACTAGGGAATCGGACCTAGGTCCTTTGACTTTGCAGGCAAGTGCCTTAACTGCTAAGGCATCTCTCCAGCCCTTGTTTGTTTTTCATAGGTAGGGTCTCACTGTAGCCTAGGCTGACCTGGAAATTCACTATGTAGTCCCAGACTAGCCTTGAACTCACAGCAATCTTCCTACCTTTGCCTCCCAAGTGCTGAGATTAAAGTCATGCACCAGCATGCCTGCACTCTATTCTGATTTCTTAGGCCTAAAATGAAACTGGGAGCCACCTTCTTGGCACAGTGGACAGTGCATCAGTCTTATAAGATGGATCTGACAGCCGGGCGTCGAAAAAAAAAAAAAAAGATGGATCTGAGAAACCTGCATTTATTTTAATTAATAATAATTAATTAGCAGTGCAGGGGATTGTACTCACAATCTTGCACATGCTCAGCAAGTACTCTACCCCTGGACTACATGCCCAGCCCAGGAAACTGTAATTTATTATTATTATTTTTTGAGGTAGGGTCTCACTCTAGCTGAAGCTGGCCTGGAAGTTACTCTGTAGTCCCAGGCTATCCTTGAACTCATGGTGATCCTCCTTCCTCTGCCTCCTAAATGCTGTGTTTAAAGGTGTGTGCCACCAAGCCCTGTGAAACTATATTTTTAACAAGTACCTAAGGTTGCAACCCACAGAGGTGACCATGCAGAATCACTTGGTGAAGTAAAATGGTCTCTGTCATTTTCCTTCTGGTCTCAAGATTAGGCAATAATGCTTTTTAGAATTATTGTGATTTTTTTTTTTTCGAAGTAGGTCTTACTCTAGCCCAGGCTGACCTGGAACTCACTCTGTAGTCCCAGGCTGGCCTCAAGCTCACAGTGATCCTCCTACCTCTGTCTCCTAAGTGCTGGAATTAAAAGCCTGGCTTTATTGTGATATTTTAAGTTAGTCTACATGGTTGTGCTTATAGCATTTTCATATGTGTGTCATTCTTTGTTCTAATTTACCTCCCTCCAGCCTACCCTTCCCCCAGACACTTTTTTCTACCCCTGTTAGTATCTGGAACTGCTCCTCAACATATGGCTGCCTGTGCTGGTGGCAGAGGGAAGCTGGAGATATCTAGGTACCTGATGTGGAGAGGCAAGTGGGCCTTACTGTGCAGGATGACAGGGTCCCCTGTCCTCATGGAGAACAACCAAGGCGGATCTAAGCCTCTGGAGATGCTCATGTGCCTGCCCAGTGTGGGTGGGCCAGTGTCCCAGCCAAGAGACTGGTTGTGGGCATAGGCAAGGCAGTGATGTTTTTGTCAGACTTGGTCTGGAATCCCTGGTGCCAGGGTCTCAAATGTACCAGCCGTTGTTCTTTCATAGCTCTGTACAGTTGCCAAGTCTCCTAGGGGATGGGTACACTATGTCTTCCTGGGCCTGCCAAATATTCAACTTGCAGCTTTTTATTTTCCAAGTCATGTGTGAAATGGTATCCTCACTCCATCCCTCACCCCCGCCCTACGTCCTGTCTCTCCTGGGGATGGGTAGAATATGATGTTGACATCTGGTGGAAAGATGATGAACTTCTAAAAAGTTTTTTAAAAATTTGATGTGGCCATTACTAGAATGTCTTGTTTAATTCCAGACACTTCAGTGCTAAGGCTGCCATTGTGAAACAGCCTGGTAAAGTAGTTAGGAACATGGGCTCTGGAGCTAGACTGTTCAGCGGCTCTAACTCAGGGATGTCATGGAGTCTTCTGGGCCTCACATGTCTCATCTGTGAAGTGGGACAGTGAATGCCTCCCCATAGGGCTGCTGTGGTGATGAATGTGTGTAGGACAGTCCTTGGACACATCATTTTTAAAATTTTAAATTTTTTAAAAATTTATGTGAGAGAGAGAGAGAGAGAAAGAGGCAGATAAAGAGAATGGGTGTGCCAGGGCCTCCAGCCATTGCAAATGAACTCCAGACGTATGTGCTACCTTGTGGATCTGATCTATTTGGGTACTGGGGAATTGAACCTGGGTCCTTAGGTTTTGCAGGCAAGTGCCTTAACCACTAAGCAATCTCTCCAAGCTCCCTTGACACATCTTTTGCTTGTTCTTTTTTTTTTTTTTTTTTTCTAGGTAGGGTCTCACTTTAGCCCAGGCTGACCTGAAATTCACTATGTAGTCTCAGGGTGGCCTAGAACTCATGACAATCCTCCTACTTCTGCCTCCCTGAGTGCTAGGATCAAAGGTGTGTGCCACCACGCCCAGCTCAGATTCTCTCCTCTGAGATGTGTAAATTTAAGGTGCAAGTGGGATGATCACAGGGCTATGTGATCATGCATAACTGGTCTGTAAAGAATCCCTTCTATGTGGTAGCCATGAGAACCACTGGACCAAGCTTCAGGCCTGCTTTTCTGTGGAAAGTGCTATAGATCTCAAGGGATCCAGAGGTGCTGGACCTGCTAGAGGGATGTACCTGGCACCTCATTTCTCTTTAGATTCTGAAAGTAAGCCTTATGTTATTCAGGCTTCTTGGAGTGCAAGCAGCAGGAGTGGAGTCTGGTTAAGTTGGACAAAACAAACTCCTAGGAAGGATATTGGGGCTTCATGGAATCTACTGGCAAGATGAAAAATGAGGCCAGAAAATGGAGAGGGCTGGATGTGGTGGCTCCTGCCGAATCCCAGCACTCAGAAGGCTAAGGCGGGAAGATTGCCTCACCTTCTAGGCCAACCTGAGCTACATAGTGAATTCCAGGCCATCCTGGGCTAAAGAGTAAGCCCCTGTCTTACAAAAGTAAAAGAGGTCCTGGAGGGATGGCCCAGGTTCCATTCTCCAGGACCCATATTAGCCAGATGCATAAGGGAGCGCATGCATCTGGAGTTCATTTGCAGTGGCTGGAGGCCCTGGCATGCCCACTCTCTCTCTCTCTCTCTCTCCTCCCTCTTTCTCTGTCAAATAAATAAATAAATAAATAAGAATAAATAAATAAATAAATAAAATTCTTCTTAACAAAAAAGAAAAGGAAAGAAAAGAAAAACAAGTGGATAGGAGGGCTAGAGAGATGGCTTAGCAGTTAAGGCACTTGCCTGTGAAGCCTAAGGATCCAGGCTCAACTCCCCAGAACACATATAAGCCAGAGCACATGGTGGCACATGCGTCTGGAGTTAATTTGTGATTCATGCCCATTTTCTCAATTTCTTTTGTGGTGGCGGATGCCTTTAATCCCAGCACTTGGGAAGCAGTGGTAGGAGGATTGTCATGAGTTCAAGGCCACCCTGAGACTACCTAGTGAATTCCAGGTCTGCCTGGGCTAGAGCAAGACCCTACCTTGAAAAACAAAACCAAAAACAGACAGAAAACCTTAAAAAAAAAAAAAAAGCAGTGGACAGGAGCTGTGGGCAGGTCAGGCAGCAGGCTGTGGCCATGATTGGGGTGCAGCAATTGACACAGCTGTCACCAATGTTTCTTCTGTCCACAAATACCTTGTATCATTGACACTGTGAACAAATTGTAATCTGTCCATTGAATTATTTGTCCCTCACTTAAGACTCACTCCAAGTCTCAGGAAGTCTAGACAGGTAGAATGGGGAGGGGGAGTATTTGAGTATGTATAGATTCTTTTTATTTATTTAATTTTATTTTATTTTTGTGGTAGGGTTTCACTCTAGTCGAGGCTGATCTGGAATTCACTATGTAGTCTCAGGGTGACCTTGAGCTCACAGTGATCCTTCCTCTGCCTCCCAAGTGCTGGATTAAAGGTGTGTGCCACCACACCCAGCTTTTTTAAAAAATTTATTTATTTGCAAGCAGACACAGAGAAAGAATGGGTGCACCAGGGCTTCTAGCCACTGTAAATGAACTCCAATGCTTGTACCATCTTGTGCATCTGGCTTCATGTGGGTACTGGGGAATTGAACCTGGGTTGTTAGGATTTGCAGGCAAGTGTCTTAACCACTTACCCATCTCTCCAGCCCACCTGTAGATTCTTTTAAAAATATATTTATTTATCTATGAGAGACATAGAATGAGGGAGGGAGAGAGAGAAAAAAACAGAGAGAGAGGGAGGGAGAGAATGGGTGCACCAGGGTCTCTAGCCACTGCAAACAAACTCAGATGCATGTGCCACCTTGTGATCTGGCTTACATGGATTCTGGGGAATTGAACCTGGCTCCTTAGGTTTCATAAGCAAGTGCCTTACCCACTAAGCAATCTCTCCAGCCCCAACCTGTAGATTCTTTAGTGGAACACCAGACCCTGCCTACCCCTGAGACTTGCCCTGGGAGTTGTTTCCTATATCAGTAAGCATCCTGGCAGGAAATTAGTGAGCAACTTGGGGACAGTTTAATAAGGAGGTTGTATATAAAGGAGTAGGAAGCGTCCAGAGCAATGCTCAGAGATGTGAAGAGAAAAAGAAAAGATAACCGATAGGCAGTGCACACTGTACATATGTGGAAATGTCACACTAATGCCATGAATATGGGCAGTTGGAGACTAGGGAGATGGCTCAGTGTGGTTAAAGGCACTTGCTTGCAAAGCCTACTGGCCCAGGTTCAATTCCCCAAGTACCCACGTACAGCCAGATGCACAAAGTGGCACACACATCTGGAGTTCAAGTTCAGTGACAAGATGTCACCTGGCACAAGCCATACTCTCACACAAATGAAAAAAATTATATATATATATATATATATATATATATATATATATATATATATATATATATTGGTTTTTCGAGGTAGGGTCTCACTCTAGTTCAGGCTGACCTGGAATTCACTATGTCGTCTCAGGGTGGCCTCGAACTCATGGCAATCCTCTTACCTCTGCCTCCCAAGTCCTGGGATTAAAGGCGTGCACCACCACGCCTGGCGAAAAAAAAATATTTTAATATATACAATTAATGCATGCTAACAAAAGGTTAAAAAATAGCCAGATGTGGTAGTGCAATCTTTCAATGACAGCACTTGGGACATGGAGGCAGAAGGATCAGGAGCACAAGACCATCCTACATTGCAAGTTCAAGGCCAGCCTGGGCTACGTGGGACTCTGTCTCAACAACCCTTCTCTGCCCAAAAATGAAAATAAATGATGGGCTTTGAATATTTGTTACTTTTATGTTTTCTTCAAGGTAGGGTCTTGCTCTATCTGGGGCTGACCTGGAATTCATTATGTAGCCTCAGGATGGCCTCAAACTCACAGCGATCCTCCTACCTCTGCCACCTGAGTGCTGGGATTAAAGGTGTGCGCCACCACACCCAGCTAACTTTTATGTTTTTATTTAATAAATTTTATTTACTGATACAAGTCTTATTATATAGCTCAAGCTGGCTTTAAATTCACTGCCCTTCTACCTCAGCCTTCTAAGAATTGCTTTTTTATTTTCATTTTATTTTGTTTTTTTAAAAAATATTTATTATTTTACAGAAAAAGGAGAGAGATAGAGAGAATGGGGGGAGGGGAGAGAATGGGTGCGCCAGGGCCTCTTGCCACTGCAAACAAGCACCAGAAGCATGCACTACTGTGTGCATTTAGCTTTATGTGGGTATTGAGGAACTGAACCCTGGTCAGTATGCCTTGCAGACAAATACCTTCACAGCTGAGCCATCTCTTCAGCCCAACTTTTATGATTTTTAATGACTGGGTTTAAAACTGGCTTGCAAATTTTAACAACTAATTCACACTCTCTCCCTCCATATACATGTTTTACAAGGTAGGGTCTCACTCTAGTCCAAGCTGACCTGAAATTCACTATATAGTCTTAGGGCTGGCCTCGAACTCACAGTGATCCTCCTACCTCTGCCTCTCAAGCGCTGGGATTAACGGCACCATGCCCAGCTAATATTGTTTAAATGTATTTATTTATTTGCAAGCAGAGAGAGAAAAGAGGGAGAGAGAAAAAGAGAGAGAGAGAGAGAGGGAGGGAGAGAATGGGCATGCCAGGGCCTTTAGCCCCTGCAAATAAACTCCAGATGAATGTACCACTTTGTGCATTTCACTTTTTGTGGCTCCTGGGGAATCAAATTCTGGTCTTTAGGCTTTGCAGACAAGTGCCTTAACTGATGAGCTATCTCTCCAGCCCCAACAACTTTATATTGTCATTTTAGAAACTCAGGGCTATTATTATTATTTAAAATATTTTATTTTTGTTTATTTATTTGAGAGAGAGAGAGAGGCAGAGAGAAGGAGAGGGAGAGAGAGAGAGAATGGGTGGACCAGGGCCTCCAGCTGCTGCAAGCAAATTCCAGATGCATGTGCTACCTTGTGCATCTGGCTTACGTGGGTCCTGGGGAATTGAAGCTGGGTCCTTTGGCTTTGCAGGCAAGGGCCTTAACCACTAAGTCATCTCTTCAGCCCTTGTTTTTTTTTTTTTTTAAACAGATTGTGTGGCCCAGGTTAACCTCAAGCTCACAGCAATCCTCCTGTCTCAGCCTCCTGGGTGCTGGGATTATTGGCATAAGCTTTTATACTTGGCTTCCTATTTTATATATTTATTTTTTTTGAGGTAGGGTCTCACTTTAGCCCTGCCTGGCCTGGAACTCACTCTGTAATCTACACTGACCTCAAACTCATGATGATCCTCCTACCTCAGCCTCCTCAGTATTGGCATTAAAGATGTGTGCCATAATGCCAGTGGCTTTTAGAACACCTAGCTTTTAGCCAGGTATGGTGGCACACGCCTTTAATCCCAGCATCAGGAGGCAGAGGTAGAAGGATCGCCATGAGTTCGAGGTCACCCTGAGACTACATAGTGAATTCCAGGTCAGCCTGATCTAGAGTGAAACCCTACCTCGAAAAATTGAAAAAAAAAAAAAAAAAAAAAAAAAAGGAAGAAAAAGCAAAGAAAAAGAACACCTACGCCTTTAATCCCAGCACTTGGGAGGCAGAAGTAGGAGGAGCACTGTGAGTTC
Source organism: Dipus sagitta (assembly GCA_036346955.1). Taxonomy (NCBI): domain Eukaryota; kingdom Metazoa; phylum Chordata; class Mammalia; order Rodentia; family Dipodidae; genus Dipus; species Dipus sagitta. Next base: position 238,031,848 of record CM070770.1, read on the forward strand.
AAGGCCACCCTGAGACTACATAGTGAATTCCAGGTCAGCCTGGTCTAGAGTGAGACCCTACCTCAAAACAAACAAAACAAAAAATCCTTTAATGTTTAGTTGATTAAGCTTTGGGGTTTTCTCTGAGACAGTTTTTTTTAGACAGTTTTGAATATTGCTTGTTAGATTTATTCCTGGGTACTTGATATAGATGATTTCTATTTTTTAAATTTTTTATGAGAGAGAGTTGGTACACTAGGACCTCCAGCCACTGCAATTGACCTCCAGAAGTGTGTTTTACCTTGTGCACATGTGTGACTTTGCACATGTGTCACCTGTACATCTGGCTTATGTGGGATCTGGTAAGTCAAATGTGGGTCTTTAGGCTTCACAGGCAAGTGCCTTAACTGCTAAGCCATCTCTCCAGCCCTGATTTCTATTTTTTTAATATTTTATTTTTATTTATTTCTTTGAGAGGGAGAGAAAGAGGCATATATACGAGAGAGAGGGTGAGAGAGAGAGAGAGAGAAGGTAAACCAAGTCCTCCAGCCACTGCAAACAAACTCCAGACACATGAGCTTCCTTGTGCATCTGGCTTATGTGGGTCCTGGGGAATCAAACCTGAGTCCTTTGACTTTGCAGGTAAGTGCCTTAATGGACTAAGCCACCCCTCCAGCCCTGCTTCTCTCTTTCTATCCTGTATACTAATACTCTGTCTGTTTTTTTTTTTTTTTCTTGGTATGATGGTGCATGCTTGTAATCCCAGGACTGAGGCAGGGAGATTGAGAGCTCAAGGGCGCTTAAGCTACATACAGAGACCTCATCTTAAAATAAACAAACAAAGCAAAAATTTTCTCATTATTCCTTCCACTGACTAGGACCTCCAATAGGACATTGCAAAAAAATAAGGTGACATCTGGGCTTCCTTGTCTCATTCCTGACTTTAAAGAGACTGACTCTCAGAGGGGGGATCTTAGGCATCTTCAAATCTGGAAACATAAAAAAAGAATCAGCTGCATAAGGTTACCCAGAGCTCTAAGTATACACCCCATCTGGTATCTTCCAGCTCTCAGCTCCTCTGTTCAAGTCTGCAAGTGCATCTTGAAGTTTGAAGAGGCGTTTGCTGCCACCTGGTGGTTATTTTTCTTCATTTCGAGCTAGAAGCTATCTCCACATGGAGTCAACTGTCAGCCAGAGCCATGCAATTTAAGATAAACAGATTTGATTTCCTCAGATGCCCTCGGATGTTAGATGACTGTTCTGATCTTTACAGATCATACAGTGCCACAGGTGTACGGACAGGTACTCGGGAAATTCATATGGAATTATTGGCTGCTGTAAACAGAAGCTGCTAATTTTCTTAGGGCCTAGGATGCCTTTGAATTTGTAATCCTCCTGCCTCATCCTCGTGAATAGCTGGGGCGACAGAATGTGTCTCCAGGCCTGGCTTCCTTTTCTGTTTTGAAGGACTTATAAAAATGTAAATTTTGGGGGCTGGAGAGATGGCTTAGCAGTTAAGCACTTCCTGTGAAGCCTAAGGACCCGATTCAAGGCTCAATTCCCCAGGACCCACGTAAGCCAAATGCACAAGGTGGTGCATGCCTTTGGAGTTCATTTGCAGTGGCTGGAGGCTCTGATGTGCCCCTTCTCTGTCTGTCTGCCTCTTTCTCTGTCTGTCGTTCTCAAATAAATAATAATTTTTTTAAAAAATGTAAATTTTGGGCTGGAGCTCAGCAGGTCAAGATGCTTGCCTGTAAAGCCCAATGACCTGAGTTTGATTCCCTAGTACCTTCATAAAGCCAGACGCACAAAATGGCGCATTCATTTGCAGTAGCTAGAGGCACTGATGTGTCCACTCTCTCTGTGTGTCTCTCTTTGCTTGCAAATAAATAAATAAATAATTTTTTTAAATGTAAATTTTAGTCATGATTCTTGAAGCTCAGGGGAGGGGAGGGGCTGGCAGGAGGGCAGATCAGCAAGGACAGCCTGTCTTGAGGAAGTTCACCTCCAAATACCAGGCAAGGACACCTACATGCCTTTCCCATAAGTCAGAATGCTCTGAGCCTACTATGGGGGCCTGACCTGAGCTCAGAGCACATGCGTGGAAGAAGGGTGGGCACAGGAAACCTTGGGTGGGGGCTGGGAGAATAAACTCCATGCAACAGGAATATGGAGAGACATTTTGTGATAATAATGATATTTTTGCTTCATTCCCACCCCCCCCTCCCAACCCAGGGCCTCACACATGCTAGGTACTAGCTCTACTAAAGGAGGGTTACACCCTCCACTATTTCCTCTTTCTTTTCCTCCCTTCCTCTCCCAGCCTTGAGAGCTAAACTCACGGCTGGAAATTCATCAATTATAGAAGAGAACTAAGAAAGTCTCACATCCAGAGAGATTCCTTGCTAACATTTTCATGTATATTCATATAGTGTATTTTGGGCATTATTAATTTTTAATTATGCAGAATACATGAATATATTCTTCTTGTAGAAAGTTAAAACGTTCCAGATAGGTCTCCACTCTTTCTAGGACAGCCAGCGCTACTCCCGGCCCCTCTTTTTCAGTCCTCACCTCCCAGATGATCACTTAAAACCCTTCAAAGCTGTTCTCCATATACACAGAGTGCAGAAAACTTTTTTCCCTTCATGTAGCATGCCTACTGTGTCCTTCCTTTGCGACATCTGGCTGGTTTCCAGGAGGTGGTGTCTTGTCACTCACCAAGGCTTCCAGAAGCCCAACTGCAATCACCTCTCCTTTTTTCCCCCTCATCATGTTTACAAAAAAAATTTTTTTGAGCTGGGCATAATATGCACGCCTTTAGTCCCAGTACTCAGGCTGAGTGTAGGAGGACTGTTATGAGTTCAAGACCAACCTGGACTATAGAGTGAATTCCAGGTCAGCCTGGACTAGAGTGAAACCCTACTTTGAAAAGAAAAAAAAAAAAAAAAAACCAAGACATAGTGGGTCATGTCTTCTGTTTCTCTAACTCTCCTTCCTCTTAGAACCCTAGCTAAAATTGGATATTCCCATGTGGCCAAGTAACCAAGTTTTGTCCAGTGATTAGTTACGTGCACATGGATGTAAAACTTTAGAGATACATTCTTAGAAAGGATGGAGAGAGCCAAGTGTGATGGTGCAAGCCTTTAATCCCAGCACCAAGAAGCTGAGGTAGGAAGATCACTATGAGTTTGAGACTAGGCTGGGCTGCAGTGTGAGTTCCCAGTGAGACTGGGCTAGAGCCCCTGCCTCAAAGAAAACACAGAAAAGGGGCTGGAGAGATGGCTTAGCAGTTAAGGCACTTGCCTGCAAAGCCTAAGGACTCAAGTCCTTGGACCCAGAACACACGAAAGCCAAGTGCACAAGGTGGCACATGCATCTGGAGTTCATTTGGAGTGGCTAGAGGCCCTGGTGCGCCCATTCTCTCTATCTACCTCTCTCTCTCTCTCTCTCTGCTTCTTTCTCTCTCTCTTAAATAAATAAATAAGATATTTTTAAAAGGAAAAAAGAAAGCACATAAAGGGATGGAAGCTTCTTCAGTCCTTATTCTTCCTAGTCGGAATATGGGTGTAAAGGGCAGAGCTTAAGCAACCATCTTTGGACAGTGGGTGAGATGCCAAGGAGGGAGGAGCAGCAGTGGAGGAGCCCGGATTCTTGTTTTTGTTTTGTTTTTTGAGGTAGGGTCTCACTCTGTCCCAGGCTTACCTGGAATTCACTATGGAGTCTCAGGGTGGCCTTGGACTCACGGCAATCCTCCTACCTCTGCCTCCTGAGTGCTGGGATTAAAGGTGTGCGCCACCACGCCCTGCTGAGCCTGGATTCTTGACCACAGTGGAGCTATCACGTGGTCTGGATGCTCCTCCTCAGACTTCCCTGGTGAATTAGAAAATAATGTTTTATCTAGGGCTGGAAAGATGACTTACCTGTTAAGGTGCTTGCCTCCCCAAGTTTGATTACCCAGTACCCATGTAAAGCCAGGTGCACAAAGTGGCACATGTGTCTGGAGTTCATTTGCAGTGGTTGGAGGCCCCGGCATGTCCATTCTCTCTCTCTAATAAAAATACATAAGTAAAAAAGGCCTTATAACAATGTATTATCTTATTCAAACCACTTGATATTGTGTTGTTATCAGTATTGTTTTGGGTTTATTTCGTGCCAGATGTCTTAATTAGGGTTTAATTTGGAGCATAAAAGAGACAAAAACCAATCCTGATAATATCTAGTGGTTTTGAGGTTCTATAGCCTGGCCCCACTTCCTGTTGACCTCTGCTACCCGACGGTGCTGCAAAGTGACCAGGAGACCTCCTGCTCTAACAACCATGTTTTCCCTGTCACCATGAAATTTATCTCCCAAGACTGTCAACCAGAGCAAACCCATTCCTTCCTTTCTTAATTTTCTTTTTTATGAGAGAGAGACAGTTGGCACACCAGGGCCTCCAGCCACTGCAATCGAACTCCAGATGTGTGTGCCACCTTGTGTGCATGCACAACCTTGCTCCTGTGTCACCTTGTATGTCTGGCTTACATGGAGTCTGGGGAGTCAAACATGGGTCCTTAGGCTTCGTAGGCAAGCGCCTTAACTGCCAAGCCATCTCTCCAACCCCCCATCCCTTCACGCTGCTTGTGGCCAGGTATTTGGTCACAACAATGAGTAAAGTAACTAATACAATTAGTTATTCTATTTTTTTTGTTTGTTTATTTTGTTTTGTTTTTCGAGGTAGGGTCTCACTAGCTCAGGCTGACCTGGAATTCACTCTGTAGTCTCAGGGTGGCCTCAAACTCACAGCAATCCTCCTACCTCTGCCTCTCGACTGCTAGGATTAAAGGTGTACACCACCGCACCCAGCTCCTTTTTTTGTAAGACAGTTCTTGTGTATCCCTTGTTAGCCTCTAACATATTATGTAGCTGAGTATATCTTTGAACTTCTGCTACCCTGTCCCTCCTGCCCAAGTGTTGGGATTAGAGGCCCGTGACACTATGCCTGGTCTTATGCAGTAGTAGAGTGCCACCAGTTGGGGACCTAGCCTTCCACACATGAGCTTGTGTGGGATATTTTACATTCAAATCATCACATACACACACACACACACACACACACACACACAGTAAAATAACTTCCTTCATAAGTTGTTGTAATTACCTTCATTGCTGAGAAAAACATTCAATCAGAAGCAGCTTATGGATTGAAAGGTTTTTGTTGTTGTTTTTCAGGCTCATAGTTAAGAGGGAGTTTCATCATGGTGGAGAAAGCATGGCAGGGCAGACGACCAGCTCACATCTTCAGACGTCAGCAGAGGGCGGGAGCAGCAAGAGAGAGCTAGTTCTGAACCCCCAGTGGCCTGGACTAATAACCCTCAAGATCCGCCTGCAGGAATAGCTCACCTTCTCTAGGAAAACCCCACCTTCCAAAGCCCCCCAACTGGGGAGTGAGTACGAGGCCTAACCATGAACACATGAGGCTATGGGGACATTTCACATTCAAACTGCCAGAGTTGCTTATGCCAGGTGTTTTGCCACAGCAACACAAAGACAGCAGAAATGACTGGCGAGGTGCCCCAGTGCCTCCACCCCACCGCATTCATTACTGCCTTCCCTCCTCATTTACTGAGAGGGCTTTCTCCTAGGTTTATTTTTCAAATTCACTTTTATTTTTATTTTATTTAAGAGAGAGAGAGAAAGAGAGAAGCAGATAGAGAAAGAGAGAGAATGGGCACACCAGGACCTCCAGTCACTGCAAACAAACTCCAGATGCATGTGCCACCTTGTGCATCTGGCTAACATGGGTCCTGGGGAAAGAGAACCAAGGTCCTTTGGCTTTGCAAGCAAACACTTTAACTGCTAAGCCATCTCTCCAGCCCTCTCCTAAGGTTTAAACAGAAGAACAATTTTGTTTGTTTGGTTGCTTTTATTTATTTATAGACAGGGTCTCAGGTAGTGCAGGCTGGCCTCACTGTGAAGTTGAGAATGACCTTGAACTTCTGGTCCTCCTATCTCTACCTCCTGCATGCTGGGACTATAGTCCAGTAACAAGTGGCGTTGAGGATCTAACAGGACTTTGCGAATACTAAGCAGGCCTTCTACTGACCGAGTTATATTCAAGGTCTCACTCCATAGCCCAGGCTGGCATGGAACTCATAGCAATCCTCCTGCTTCATCCTCCAAATTGCTGGGATGCCAGCAGAAAGTTCTTTTATTTCTAAGCATGACCATGGCTGCAAGTCTCTTTCTGTTTTCTACTTTCACTCTTGGAGATGTTTTTCTTCTGTCATTTTGTGTGTGTGTGTCGATCTCCAGCTGCAAATACATTTAATAATCAGCCACAACAGAACCCATAACAGATGGGCTTCAAAACAGATGGCTCTATTGAAAGGCAGCAATTGAAAATGGGGGCGGGGGGGGGGTGTATTTAAACCAATCAAGAAGACAGGGTCTCCTGGAAGCAAAGTTTCCACAAAACCCAAAACCATGTGCCCCAAGCTCCCTTGGTACACTTTTCAGCCTCAGATGAGCCTTCTGGAGGGTAGAGCCAACTTTTTTTTTTTTTTTTTTAACATCTGGAATGTTGAAGAGGCGAGAGCAGAGCCTGGGACCTTGTCAATCAGATTCGCTTTCCCTTTGGCAAATTCAGCATCAGTGACAAATTGCCCAATTTGACATAAACAAAGTTGATAGACTTAGCAAAGCCGTTTTAGACAGCAGCCATGGAGGAATGTGTAGGATGATTTTTTTTTCTTTTTCACTCAAACAGTCAATATGTTTAATAACAAATCAAACAAGCAGATGTTGGCAACACCTACCACCTTCACAGTGTCATCTGATAGTCAGCTGTTTGATTAATGACTGTCTGCGTTCCAATCCCCATCAGTAAGTCGGAAGCAACGCTCACATAAGAACTTCTCGGGAATTCACAAAGGTTTATAAACTCACCCGTGAGGCTTGGTCAGAGCAGACGTGCTGGTCTCCAAAAGGAAGGCCTGGGTACAGGCGCTGGTCTGCCACCACAGTGCTATGAGACGTTGGGCAAGATGCCTAACCCCCATGAAGCTTTGGTTCCCCACAGAATCAGGATGATAAGCTCTCCCTGCCTACTCCTAGGTGATTGCAAGGTTCAAGTGGAATAATAGGTGCAAATCATTTTTCCTTTCATTTTATGTTGTGGTATGTTATTTATTTATTTATTTATTTATTTATTTATTTGAGGTAGGGTCTTGCTGTAGCCCAGGCTGACCTGGAGTTCACTATGTGGTCTCAGGCTGGCCTCGAACTCACAGCTATCCTTCTACCTCTGCCTCCTAAGTGCTGGGATTTAAAAGTGTGCGCCACCATGTCTGGCCTTGTATAAGCATTTTTGTGCAAATGTATTTTTGTGTCTCTTGGTAAACACCTAGTGGCAGAAGATCACACAGAAGTATGTGTTTAAATTTTGTACTTTAACTTTCTTAGAAATTACTAGTTTTAATTTTCTTAGAAAGTTTAACTTTTTTAGAAATTACAGTTTTCCAAAGTGGTGGTATACTTTCTGTTTTCTTTTTTTTTTTCCTTTCCTTTTCTTTTTCCTTTCATTTTCTTTTCTTTTTTTATTTGAGAGAGAGGGAGAGAGAGAGAGAGAGAGAGAGAGAGAGAGAGAGAGAAAGAATTGGCACACCAGGGCCTCAGCCACTGCAATCCAACTCCAGACACTTACGCCACCTAGTGAGCATGTGCAGCGTTGCACTTACTTCACCTTTGTGCATCTGGCTTATATGGGATCTGGAGAGTCAAACATGGGTCCTTAGGCTTTTCAGGCAAATCCCTTAACCGCTAAGCCATCTCTCCATCCCACTTTTCTATTTTCTATAGAAAAACATGAGAAGGCTAGTTCTCTACATCTTCACTTTGCTTATCACCTTCGATCTGTGACGCCCTCTGATGTGCTGGAGATATAACTGCAACTACTAAGACCGAGATGGTGTGTTAACATTAATTCAATGCATGAAATCCTGATCCTTTGTTCACTAGGCTCTGAGCTCAACATATGGCTTTGGGTAAACTGCTTAATCCCTTTGGCCTCCTTTTTCTGCATCTGTGAAACAAAGCTGTCAATTGTAGCTCTCAAAGAGTTATTGTAAGGACTAAATGAGGAAGATCTTAGACCTTAACACAGGGAACTGCACACAATTAGTGCTCAATTAATGATTAATGGTATTTATGTGTTTGCTTAATTTATTGGGTCTGTCCTTTTACAAATCCCAGTTGGAAAGGATAGATTTAAGTGTTTCAGAGCTGTCAGGAAGGCTGATGAAGTTAAGGATTATGATCTGTTTTGCAGGATAGGAACTGTCAACCTTTTTTTCTTGTTATTGTATGTATATGGTGAGTTTGTATGTGTGTGCATGCATGTTCAAGTGTGTGAGTAAGTGAAGGTGCACACATGTCACAGCCTGTATGTGGAGGCCCTAAGATAACTTCCTAGTTGTGGTCCTTACCTTTCACCTCCTTTGAGGCAGGGTCTGTCTCATTGGTCAGGTCTCCATTCACTAGGACAAATGATTCATGAGCTTCCAGGAAGTTCTTTCTCCACCTCCCATCTCATGGTAGGTGTGCTAGGATTACAGACGCCCACCATAAGCTTTATGTGGGGCCTGGGGACCTGAACTGAGGCACTCATGCTATGTGGCAAATGCTGTATCTACTGAACCATCTTCTCAACCTACTATAAACCTCCTTTGACCAAACTTTAAAAAATATTTATTTATTTAAGAGAGAGAAAGAGGCAGATAAAGAGAGAGAGAATGTCACTGCAAACAAACTCCAGATGCATGTGCCACCTTGTGTATCTGGCTTTATGTGGGTACTGGGGAATTGAACCTGGGTCCTTAGGCTTTGCAGGCAAGCATCTAAACCACTGAGCCTTCTCTCCAAACATTTTTTGTTTTTTTTTTTAGATAGGGTCTAACTCTAGCTCAGGCTGACCTGGAATTCACTATGTAGTCTCATGGTGGCCTCGAACTCTCGGCAATCCTCCCAAGTGCTGGGATTAAAGGAGTGTACCACCATGCCCACCCAGTACTCTCTAAACATTTTTATTACCCCCAGTAGGGTCCACACCAAAGATGGCAGAGCAGAGAAATGAAAGACCTGAATCCTTGGTGGGCTACTGTGTCAACAAATCTGACTCTCATTTTACTGTTGGATTTCTAATGCTGTTCGGAAGTAGAACTTATTGTTTAGATCAATTAGTTATCTGCAGCTCAAGTGTCCCCACACACCCCATCCTCCCAGCAGTCCTCCTCTGAGCCTGGCCCTGCTCTCTCTCGGGAACCCAGGAGCTGGTGTTCCACCAAGCACCTCTTTGCCATCCTAGATAATGTCAAGCCACCTTTTGTGCAGCTGAAATTAAACCTATCAACAGGGCGAAGAGGCTTCCCTTTAAGCTTTTAATGTCTCCAGAAGCATATTTGCCCATCACTCAGCCACAGATCACAAAGCCTTATGTAATTTGCTGCCACCCACTAAGAAATCATCTCTGGCAGCAGCAGCTTGGGATAGGAGAGCAAGCGCCGGAGCAGGGGGTTCTGTCTGCTGCTTTTCTCCCATGAACCATGTAGGGAGTAGTGTGGGGGACACTGAGCAGCAAGACAAGACTCCAGACACAGATGGTTGGTGAAGGGGAAGTAATGAGTTTTGGGTCACAGAAAGATTCAAAATCCCATGGTGAAAGCGATTTCTAAACTATTTTACTGTAGTATGATGAATAATATATGTGTAGCAAAGTGCACAAATCTTAAATGTGCAGCTCAATGAATTTTTAAAAAGTGAATACACCCATGCACTCAGCAGCAGATTAAGACACAGAACATTATCAGCCCTCAGAAGACTCCTCCATTCCCTTCCCAGCCAACAGCCCCTCTCCACTCCAAAATAGACACAATTCTGACATCTGTCACCATGGATTAGCAAGTAGCTTCTCCTGATTTGAACTCTGCTTCAACAAAATCTTCCTCTTGTGACTGAATTTTTGTTGTTGTTGTTTCACTGGATTCTTTTGCTTATCATTATGTCTGTAGATCCATGCCTGCTGTTACATGCGGCTGTGGTTCATTCTTTATGTTACTGCAGATAATTTATTTATCCCTCCATTAATGGACTTTTGACTGTTTCCACTTTTAGGCAAATACGAGGAATGGCACTTGGAATATTGACATATCCACTCAAGATACATAAAAACATATCTTCATATGAAAATGTGCACATAGCTGGGGAAAGAGCTCAGTGGATAAAGTTATGCAACTCTGAGTACCTCAGTTTGGATCCCCAGGTCCCATGTACAAGCCATGTGGTGGGCTTCGGTAATCTCAGTATGTCTAGGGATCGAAGGGAGGCAGGGACAGGAGCATCTCATGGAAACCTGTGGGCCAGCTAGTCTGGTGGATGCCGTGATGAGCAAGGAAATGAGAGACTCTGCCTCAAACCAGGTGAAAGGCAGCTGCTGACAGCCAAAAATTGTCCTTTGACCTCTGCACATGCACCGTGGCATTCATGCATGTGCCTGTACACACACACACACACACACACACACACACACACACACACAAACACACACAACTAAATGAGTTAATCTTAAAAAAAAATTGTGCAAGAATACCATATTAGCTTTATTTCTAAAAGCCCCAAATGCTAAGCATATTCTTAAAACTAGTGCATCTTGTGAAAAATATAATTATTCTTGCCTGGGAATGTGGTTTTTTTCATTGTGGATTTATGTATTTGTTTTAAATATTCTATTTATTTGCAATGAGAGAGGAAGAGAGAAAAAAGGGGGAGAAGGAGAAAATAGGTATGCCTGGGCCACTTGCCTCTGCAAACAAACTTCCAGATGCATGTGCCACTTTATGCATCTGGCTTTACATGCATATTGGGGAACTGAACCGTGGGCCAACAGGCTTTGTGAACAAGTGCCTTTTACCACTGAGTCATCTCCCCAGCCCTTCATTGTAGATTTAATTTTCATTTCCTGAAGACTAATTATGTTGAGCACCTTTCATATTCTTTTTGGCTATTTGGCTATTGTTCCAATTCCAGGGAAACAGAACCAATAAAATGTACATAAAGAGATTTAGCCAGGCGTGATGGTGCACGCCTTTAATCCCAGCACTCAGGAGGCAGAGGTAGGAGGATCGCTGTGAGTTTGAGGCCACCCTGAGACTAAAGAGTGAAGTCCAGGTGAGCCTGGGCTAGAGTGAGACCCTACCTTGAACCCCCCCCCAAAAAAAAGAGATTTATTATAAGTACCTGGCTTCTGCCACCATGGAGTACCAACGCCTTTGATCAATGTGCTGGAGACTTAAGAGAGCCTATGGGGTAGATCCCACTCCAGTGTGATAGGCTTGAGCCCTAGAACAGCCAATGTTTCATGTGAGTCCAAAGGCAAGAAATAACTAATTCTCAGTTTGAAGGCAGGCAGAAGGAATTCTCTATTACTCAGCCTTTTTACTCTCTCCAGGCCTTTAACTCATTGGATGGGGCCCACTCACATTAGGAAGGGCAGGACAGTCTGCTTTAATCAGTCTAACGATTCAAATGTTGAATTGACCCAGAAGCATTCTCAGAGGCACACTCAAAATGACTGTGGTGATCAAACAGGCAACCCAGTTAAGTTGACACATAAAATCAACCATCATAGTCTCTTTTGTGAAATACTTGTTCAAGCTTCTTTTTTTTTCCCTCTAATTGGCTTATCTGTCTTTTTCTTATTCACTTATGGGAGGCTTTTTTTACCCCCCCCCCCCAGAGGTAGGGTAGGTATGGTCTCACTCTAGCCCAGGCTGACCTGGAATTCACTATGTAGTCTCAGGGTGGCCTTGAACTGATGGCAACCCTCCTACCTCTGCCTCCCAAATGCTGGGATTAAAGACGGGTGCCACCACGCCCAGCTGAGATTTTTTTTAATACAACTAGATATGGGCCCTAGACGTGTGTCCTGCAGATTTCTTTCAGAGGCTTGCCTTTTCACCCTCAATGGTCTAACTTGACAGTCTCCTCCTCAGGGTCAACGATTATTGTGTTTGTTTAAGGAATGTTTGCCTATCTAAGACAGTCCAGATCAGGAACTAGAACACTACTCTTGCCTTTTAGAAGCTTCACATTCAATCAATAGTCCATGCAGATTCGTTTCCCAGAACTGATAAATTCAACACCGATGCCTGACAGTACTTTCCTTTCTTCCCTCTGAGTTCTCCGATTAACCCTATAAGTCTGTTTCTAGACTCTCTATTCTGTTTCACTGGTCTACTTAGTGCCATTAGCATCTTTGAAAAAGTGCTATCACTTTAAATAAACTTGTGGGGTGGGTAGTGGGTGTGGGTGCACGAACATGTGGGGACCAGAGGACAACCTCGGGTGTCATTCCTTAATTGCTGTATACCTGTTTTGAGAAAGGGTCTCTCACTGATCTGAAACTTGCCCAGTAAGCTGGACTGGCTGGCCACTGAGCCTCAGGGATCCTTCTGTTTCTGCCTCCCCAGTGCTGGTGCTACAAGCATATGCCATCTGCCTAGCATTTTTACATGGGTCCTGGGGACCGAACTCAAATCCTCATGCTTGCAAGGCAACCACTTTACCAGCTGAGCTATGTCCCCAGCTTCATTTCAAATCTTGGTATCTGGAGGTATAAGTTCCCAGCCCACTTTGTTTTTCTCCTTTAAGAATGTCTTCATGGAGGCATCATGGTGCTGGAAAGAAGTGACCAGAGTGCTCAGTACTGTAATATCTCTATCAAACCTTCCAAGGCTTAGGATCTAATGTGGAAGAGGTGGCAGAAAGAATGTAAGAGCCAAAGGAAGGGTAGGACTCCTTACATGCTCCCCCCAGACACAAAATGGCCTGGATATCCATGACCTCACAGTGCCCGATACTAACTACACAAGACCATCATAAGAGGAGGAAAAGATCATGACATCAAAGTAAAACAGAGACTGATTGAGATGGGGAGGGGACATGATGGAGAATGGAGTTTCAAAGAGGAAAGGGGGGGAGGGAGGGTATTACCATGGAAGTTGTTAATAAAAATTTGAACAACAACAACAAAAAAGAATGTCTTCATGGGGCATTCTCTCTCTGCCTGCCTCTTTGTCTCTTCAGGGACACCTTGAAACTACATCATGAATTCCAGGTCAGCCTGGGCTAGGGTGAGACCCTACCGAAAAACCAAAAAAAAAAAAAAAATTTTTTTTTTTTGGTCTGATGTTAAGGTCTTTAATCCATTTGGACTTAATTCTTGTACATGGAGAGAGAAAAGAATCTATTTTCATCCTTCTACAGATACATATCCAGTTTTCCCAGTACCATTTGCTGAAAAGGCTATTTTTTCTCTAATGAGTATTTTTGGCATTTTTATCGAATATCAGGTGGCTATAGCTACCTGGACTTACATCTGGGTCCTCTATTCTGTTCCATTGGTCTACATGTCTGCTTTGGTGCCAGTACCATGCTGTTTTTGTTACTATGGCTCTGTAGTATAGGTTAAAATCAGGTATGGTGATACCACCAGCCTTATTTTTGTTGCTCAGTATTATTTTAGATATTTGAGGTTTTTTGTGATTCCAAATGAATTTTTGGATTGTTTTTTCTATTTCCGTGAAGAATGCCATTGGAATTTTGATGGGGATTAGATTAAATGTGTAGATTGCTTTTGGTAAGATTGCCATTTTCACAATATTGATTCTTCTGATCCAGGAACAAGGGATGTTTTTCCATTTCCTAGTGTCTTCTGCAATTTCTCACTTGAGTGTTTTGAAGTTTTCATTGTAGAGATCCTTTACTTCCTTGGTTAGGTGTATTCCAAGGTACTTTTTTTTCTCTGATGCAATTGTGAATGGGAATGATTCTCTGATTTCATCCTCTGTGTGTTTGTTGTTAGCATATAGGAAGACTACTGATTTCTGTGTATTTATTTTGTATCCTGCTACATGGCTATAGGTGTTTATCAGCTCTAACAGTTTGCTGGTAGAGTCTTTAGCGTCCTTTATGTATAGAATCATGTCATCTGCAAATAATGATAACTTGATCTCTTCCTTTCCAATTTGTATCCCTTTTATGTGTGTCTCTTGCCTTATTGCTATGGCTAAGACTTCCAGTACTATATTAAATAAAAGTGGGGACAGTGGACACCCTTGTCTTGTTCCTGATTTTAGTGGAAAAGCTTCCAGTTTTTCCCCATTTAGTAATATGTTGGCTGTAGGCTTGTCATAAATAGCCTTTATTATATTGAGATATGTTCCTTCTATTCCCAGTCTCTGTAGGACTTTCATCATGAAGGGATGTTGGATTTTGTCAAATGCTTTTTCTGCTTCTAATGAGATGATCATGTGATTTTTGTCCTTCAGTCCATTTATATAATGTATTACATATATTGATTTGCATATGTTGAACCATCCCTGCATCTCTGGGATAAAGGCTACTTGGTCAGGGTGAATGATCTTTCTGATATATTCTTGTATTCTGTTTGCCAATATCTTGTTGAGAATTTTTGCATCTATGTTCATGAGGGAGATTGGTCTGTAATTTTCTTTTTTTTTTCTATCTGCTTGGTTTTGGTATTAGGGTGATGCTAGCTTCATAGAAGACGTTTGGTAGGATTCCTTCTTTTTCTATTTTACGGAAAAGCTTAAGCTGCAATGGTGTTAGTTCTTCTCTGAAGGTCTGGAATGTTTTCAGGGGCTAGGGAGACGGCTAAGTGGTTAAAGTCATGTGCTTGCAAAGCCTGATGGCCCAGGTTCAATTTCCTAGCACCCACATAAAACCAGATGTCAAAAGTGACATAAGCATCTGGTCTTTGTTTATAGCAGCAAGAGATTTTAGCATGCCCATACACACAGAGATATATAAATAAATAAAATATGTATTTTTAAAAATATTTTATTTATTTATTTTTATTTTAGAGAGAGACAGACAGGCAGACATACACACACACACACACACAGAAAGAGAGAGAATTGGCATGCCAGGGCTTCAGCCACTGCAATTGAACTCCAGACACTTGTGCCACCTAGTGGGCATGTGCAACCTTGTGCTTGCCTCACCTTTGTGCATATGGCTTACATGAGATCTGGAGAGTCGAACATGGGTCTTTAGGCTTCACAAGCAAGTACTTTAACCACTAAGCCATCTTTCCAGCCCTATTAATTTATTTGAGAGAGAGACAGAGAGAGAAAAAGTCACACACAGAGGTTCGACTTCTCAGAATCCATGTAAGCCAGATGCACAAGGTGGCACATGCGTTTGGAGTTTGTTTGCAGTAGCTAAGGCCCTGGCACACCAATTCTCTTTCATAAATAAGTATTAAAAATTATATTTGCATGTGTGTGTGTCCATGCACATGCATACACCAGGGTCTCCTGTCATCATGAACAAACACCAGATGTTTGTGCCACACTTTGCATCTGGCCCTATGTGGGTATTGGGGAATTGAACCTGGGCTGGTAGGCTTTGTAAACAAGTACCTTTAAGCACTAAGTCATCTACTGAGCCAACATTGCATATTTTTTAAATTTTTTTAAAACTTATTGAGAGACAGAGAGAAAGAGGCAGGGAGATGGGGAGGGAGTATGATGGAGAATGGAGTTTCAAAGGGGAAAGTGGGGGGAGGGAGGGTATTACCATGGGGTATTTTTTTGTAATTATGGAAGTTGTTAATAAAATTTTGGAAGAAAAAAAAGAAAAATCCAAATTTCATGTTCAAGACACCCATAAACACCAAACGACTACTGTAGAGGTAACGTTTAAATTTTAGTTATCAATAAAACTTAAGATTCTGTTTAAAAAAAAAACAACAAAAAACAAAAACCAAGCCATGGGGCTGGAGAGACGGCTCAGATAAAGTGTTTGCTGTGCAAGTGTGCATAGCTGCATCTGGACCCCCAGAACACATGAAAAGCATCTGTAATTTTACCATGCCTAGACCCAGAAGGGACATGCAGACAGAAGACTCTCACAGAAGCTCATGGGCCAGCTAGTCTGGAGAACACAGTGGTGAACAACAAAATGAGAGAGCCTGCCTCAAACAAGGTGGAAAGTAAAGACTGGCGCCTGAAGCTGTCCTCTGACACCCACACAGGTGTGCCCACACTACACACAAGCACACACACAAATAAATAATAAAAGTCAGGTGTGCCTTCTAGTAACTTGAGATGTCTTACACAGACATCTAATGACCTATGGTGCCTTATCCCAATGACAGTCTTCTTTTTTTTTTTTTTTTGAAAGGGTCACAATAGTCAGCTTTGATGCTCAGATAAAGATGATTACACAGTGGCGTCCGGGGAATGATCATGCACATTGACTATCACTAATCTGAAAACACAAAATCTGAAGTGCTCCAACATCTAAAACTTGAGCACATGACCTTCAAGTGGAAAATTCCATACCCGACCTCATTTGATGGATGGCAGTCAAAACACAGGTACACTAAAATTAGTGCAAAATTTTACCTTCAGAGCCAGATATAGTGGTGCACTCCTGAAATCCTAGCATGAGAGACGCTGAGGCAGGAGGACCTCTGTGAATTTGAGACCAATCTGGGCTACATTGCAAGTTCCAGGCCAGTCAGGCTGCATGGTGAGGCCTTCCAATGACAGTCTTAAGAAAAACAACTTCGCCTTTAAAATTTACTACTCAGGGACTGGGAAGGTGGTTCAATGGTACTTGCAAAGCCTGCCAGCCTGAGTTCAATTCCCCAACACCCCACGTAAAGCCCAAAGCAAAGTGACACGTGCATCTGTGATCCCAGCATGACTATAACCACGGGATGTAGAACTAGGAGAACTGAAGCTTGCTGGCCAGACTCATTTGCAGCAACAAGACACTCTGTCTCCAAGAATGTGGAGTACCACTTCTCTGACTTCCACATGCATGCTCACTGTGGCACTCAGGTACCACTCCCCATGCAAATCACATTATATATATACACACACACACACATTTTTTAAACTGCCAAGTAAGATAAGAGTCTCATGCTCTCTACCAACTGAGCAAGCTAGCCTGAAGCTCTCAGTAAGATAAAAGAGGTATGCCTAGCCGGGCGAGGTGGCGCACGCCTTTAATCCCAGCACTCGGGAAGCAGAGGTAGGAGAGGAGGATCCCTGTGAGTTGGAGGCCACCCTGAGGTTACATAGTGAATTCCAGGTCAGCCTGGGCTAGAGTGAGACTCTACCTCGAAAAAACCAAGGTGGGGGGCTGGGAGAGATGGCTTAGCGTTTACGCGCTTTACTGTGAAGCCTAAGTACCCCGATTCGAGGCTCAACTCCCCAGGACCCACGTTAGCCAGATGCCCAAGGGGGCCCATGCGTCTGGAGTTCGTTTGCAGTGGCCGGAGGCCCTGGCGCGCCCATTCTTCCTCTCTCTCTCTCTCTCTGTCACTCTCAAATAAATAAATAAAAATGAACAAAAAGAATTTTTTAAAAAGGTGTGTGCCACCACACCCTGCTTAAAAGAAAAAAAAACAAGGGGGGGGGGGAAGGGAAGAGGTACTCCTGTCTCTTTAGTTATGGCCCCACACAGGAGCCTCAGGATTGCAGTATGATAAGACTGGAATCCTCCTTAACTGCTGAAAAAGAGCTCCTACCACCTCTCAGCAGCACTGTCCCGCTCTGGAAATTTGCTTGCTGCTCTCCTGCAGTGTGTTGCAGTAAGTTCTCCCTGTCTTTCTGTGCCGTTGGTAAGCTCTTTCTATCACCTCTATCAACCAGCTCTCTGTATGTTGTTTTGCATGGCAGTTAATGGGCATCTGGCTTGTTTCCAGTTGTGTGCTATGATGAGCTCTGTGGTTGTGCCCATTCTTCTCATGTTTTCTGGAGCCCCTGTGTAAGAGCTTCTCTTGAGTGATTACTTAGGAGCTGGAATTGCTGGATTTTACAGTATATAAAGATTCAGCTTTGGGCTGGAGAGATGGTTTAGCTGTTAAGGTGCTTGCCTGTGAAGCCTAAGAACCCAGGTTTGATTCCCCAGAACCCACATAAGCCAGATGCACATGGTAGCCTGTACATCTGGAGTTTGTTTGCAGTGGCTAGAGGCCCTGGAGTGCCCATTCTACACCCCCTCCATAAACAAAGAAAAATAAAATATTTTTTTAAAGACTCAGCTTTAAAAGATCAAGGCTCCGGGGTTGAAGAGATGGCTCAGTGATCAAAGGTGCTTGCTTGCAAAGCCTAGCAGTCTGGATTTGATTCCCCAGGACCCACGTAAAGCCAGACACACAAAGTCGTGCGTGTATCTGAGTTTGTTTGTTGTAGCAAGAGGATTTGGCACACTCATACTCACTCTCTCTTTCTCTGCTCTTAAATAAACAAATAAAATAGTTTTTACAAAGATAAAGGCTCTTATTTCTTTTTTTATATTTTATTTTTATTTATTTATTTGAGAGAAAGAGAGACTGGGCACAGCAGGGCTTCCAGCCATTGCAAATAAACTCCAGATGGGCCTGGAGAATTGAACTGAGGTCCTTTGGCTTTGTACACAAGCACCTTAACCACTATGCCATCTCTCCAGCCCCTCTTATTTCTTTGGGTTATCTTTGTTTCTTCCATGTATTTTTAAAAAATTATTTGTTTGAGAGAGTAGGGAGGGGAGAAGGTATGGACAGGCATGCCAGGGCCCCTTGTTGCCACCACGCCTGGCTAATTTTTTTTTATTTGTCAATTTTCATGAGCATTGATTGATTCATTAAAAATGATTCTTTACATAAGGGAAAAAGCAAGGTAAAAGTAGAAAACATTACTCAGACGGAAGACACTCTTATCTTTGTGGCTCCTGTCCACAGCAGGATCTGGATACATATTTAATAGTGTGAGGACAAGTGTACTCCACATGTATTATTAATTAGCACTGATTTTTACAGACAGGCCATAATATGGTGGTGCTACTCCCAGGCACTTAGGTCAATGAAGCTCATTGCCTTAGTTTCCCTATGTATTTATTTACTTATTTATTTTTAAATATTTTTATCTATTTATTTGACAGAGAGAGAAAGGGGCAGACAGAAATGGCATGCCAGGGCCTTTAGTTACTGCAAATGAACTCCAGACGCATTCACCACCTTGCACATCTGGTTTACATGGGTTCTGGGAAATCGAACCTGAGTCCTTAGGCTTTGCAGGCAAACTGCTAAGCCATCTCTCCAACCCTTCCCTGTGTATTTAAAGAAATCAGGAAACCGCAATTACTCCAGGAAAATGGACTTATTTATAGTTTGGCCAAAAGGAGGTGGTGGAGAAAGAAGTCATTTACTCCACTGTGCCTATGGCCATCATATAATATCTAGAAAGCCACGAGACAAAGGCTGGAACTAGAGATAGACTGATTGGTCCTCTTGTGGGGTTAAATAGGCCTGGGACCCATGTTGTCTCCACTCTCTGTTTCAAAGGTAGATTTTTTATTTTTATTTTTTGGTTTTCGAGGTAGGATCTCACTTAGTCCAGGCTGACCTGGAATTCACTATGTAGTCTCAGGGTGGCCTTGAACTCACGGTGATCCTCCTACCTCTGCCTCCTGAGTGCTGGGACTAAAGGCGTGTGCACGACACCTGGCAGATTTTGTTTTTTTTTTTTTTTTTTTAAACTAAGTGCTGTCCTAGAAAAAGAGGATCTTAGTGATCTCCCACTTTTAAAATCTTTGTATGTGTATGATTGTGTGTGTATGTGTTCGTATGTGTGAATGCAGGCACACATGTACTGTCATGTGTGGAGGTTAGAGGACCACCTCCTGCCTTCCACCTTGTTTGAGGCAGGGTTTTGTTGTCGCTCACCACTGTGTATGCCAGGCTAGCTGGCTCCAGGATTCCCCTCTCATCCTGCCATAGGAAGGCTGGGATTGCAGAAGCTTGTGCTACTGCTTCTGGCTTTCCGTGGGATCTGGGGATTTGGCCTCAGGACCTCACGCTTGTGTGACAGGCGCTTTACCCACTGAGCATCTCCCCAGCCAGTCCAAAATACCACTTGTGTTTTTTTTTTTTGCCTATGTGTGTGGTGTGCACTGTGTGTTTGTTGTGTATGAACATGTGTCTGCACATGCATACACTCTTTGTACGAGCGTGTGGAAACCAGAGGAGAGCGTCAGGTGTTCCTCTCCACTGCTCATCTACACGTTTTCTTGAGATAAGAGTCTCTTACTGATTCAGGACCTTGCCATTTTCATGAGCCTCAGTGATTCTCCAGTCTGCTCCCCACAAGGTAGAGGTTACAGGCATGAATGACCACGACCAGCACTTTATTGGGTGCTGGGGTACTAAACCCAGGTGGTCTCAGTCTCCTTTAGTGCTCTTAACTGCTGAGCCATCTCCCTACCCCGAGCCACAATTTACGAAAGAGAAAAGAGGTTTTTTTTTTTTGTTATTCTTTTTTCAACGTAGGGTTTCACTGTAGCCCAGGCTGACCTGGAATTTACTGTGTAGTCTCAGGGTGGCCTTGAACTCATGGCGATCTTCCTACCTCTGCCTCCCAAGTGCTGGGATTAAAGGTGTGTGCCACCACGCCCAGTTTGAGAAAAGAGTTTTGTGTGACATAAGATCCCCACTTAACGTTAGTCTGGCAGAGCTCCTTGTCCATAAGTCTATTCTTTTGGCATAAGTCTATTTCCCTGATGGAAGCTTCTTGTATTATTTCTATGGAGGGCAGCCTCAGTTGTGGATTCCTGCATTCCTGTTACACACACTCTTTTTTTGAGATAGGGTCTCATGTAGTCCAGATTGGTCTCAAACTTGCTATGTAGCCAAGGATGACCTTGAACTTTGGCTCCTCTTTGCTTCCAACTCACAGGTGTTGGAATTACGGGCATGTGCCACCACACA
The DNA here is from genome assembly GCA_036346955.1 of Dipus sagitta. Lineage (NCBI taxonomy): Eukaryota > Metazoa > Chordata > Mammalia > Rodentia > Dipodidae > Dipus > Dipus sagitta. Next base: position 238,052,646 of record CM070770.1, read on the forward strand.
GTTTATATATTACTGGGGATCTGAACCCAGGGCCTCCTGCATGCTACAAAAGCTCTCTACAAAGTCAGTGACATCCTCAGCCCTGATTTTGTGTGTGTGTGTGTGTGTGTGTTTGCTCGAGACAGAGTTTCACTATGTAGCCCTGACTAGCCTGGTACTCACTATGTAGATCAGGCTGGATTGAATTTGCCTCAGTCCTCTCCTGGGATAATAGGCCACTATTCCAGGATTTGTTTTGTTTTTGTTTCTGCTTTTGTTTTCACTGTAGCCTAGGCTGACCTGGAATTCACTATTTAACCTCAGGGTTGCCTGAAACTCACAGCAATCCTCCTACCTCTGCCTTCCATGTGCTGTGATTGAAGGTGTGCTCCACCATGCCTGGCATATTCCAGAATTTTTACACACTAATTTTCAGCTTAGGATCATGGTTACAGTGCGGCATATTAATAATTCAAGCCATGCAGACACATGGTCTGTCAACCATAAGCATCATTAGTTGTAGAGAAGCATGATTATAATAAATACAAAAAATTAGCTAAAAATAAATCAAGGGCTGGAGAGATGCCTTAGTGGTTAAGGCACTTGCCTGCGAAGCCTAAGGATCCATGTTTGACTTTCCATGTCCCACATAAGCCAGACACACAAGGTGATGGAAGTGTGCAAGGTCGCACTTGTACACAAGGTGGGGCATGCATCTGGAGTTTGTTTACAGTGGCTAGAGGCCCTGGTATGCCAATTTTCTCTCTCGCACACACATTAAAAAATATAATTCAAGTGTGGGGCTAATGATATGACTCAATGATAGGGTGTGTGTTCATTATACTAGCCATGGTTCAATGCCTAGCACAACACACTAAAATGAAGCAAAACTGGATATAATTTCTTTCTTTTTAAAGATTTATTTTTATTTATTTATTAGAGACAGAAAGATAGAGAAGGAGAGGGACAGACATAGAGAGTTAGAATGGGCGAGCCAGGGTCTCTAGCCACTGTAAACAAACTCCAGATGCATGTACCATGTTCATCTAGCTTATGTGGGACCTGGAGAATCAAACCTGGGTCCTTAGGCTTCACAGGCATGGGCCTTAACTGCTCATCCATCTCTCTAGCCCTGGATATAATTTCTTAAGCTGAAGCTTGTGCCCTCTGGAAACTTATATGCTAAAATTCTAACCCCAAGGTGATGAAATTAGTAGGTGGAACTTTTGGCAGGCCATTAAGTTATGAGAGTTGAGTCTTGAGATTGGGGTAGTGTCCTAAAAGACAAACTGAAAAGCTCTCTTGCCCTTTCTGTCATGTGAGGTTATAGCAAGAAGACAGGTGTGTACAAAAAAATTTACCAAAACCAGGAAGTAGGATCACACAGGACACAGAACCTGCCAGTGCTTTGAGCTAAGACTTCTTAGGCTACAGAACTACATAGAACTATGAGAAATAAATTTCATTGCGTATAAGCAACCAGTGTACAGCACATTTTCTCTTTTTAAATATTTTTTATTTATTTGACAGAGAAAGAGGGAGAGAGAGAATGGGTGCGCCAGGGTCCAGCTACTGCAAACGAACTCCAGACGTGTGTGCCCACTTTTGCATGTGGCTAACATGGGTCCTGGGGAATTGAACCTGGGCCCTTTGGCTTTGCAGGCAAGTGCCTTAACCTTTAAGCCATCCCTCCAGCCCATGCTTTCTGTTATTTATTTATTTATTTATTTATTTATTTTACTTTATTTTTATTTATTTATTTGAGAGAGAGAGAGAAAGAGGCAGAAGGAGGTAGAGAGAATGGGCGCGCCAGGGCCTCTAGCCACTGGAAACAAACTCCAGATGCGTGCACCACCTTGTGCAGCTGGTTTACATGGGTCCTGGGGAATTGAATCTAGGTCCTTTGGCTTTGCAGGCAAGCACCTTAACCATTTAAGCCATCTCTCCAGCCGCAGGCAAAAAGAGAGAAAGGGCGGGGGGGGGGGGGGAGAGAGACAGACAGAGAATGGGCATGCCAGGGCCTCCAGCTGCTGCAAATGAACACTAGATGAATGTACCATCTTGTGTATCTGGCTTATGTGGATCCTGGGATATCGAACCTAGGTCCTTTGGTTTTGCAGGCAAGCACCTTAACCATTTAAGCCATCAGCCTAAGGACAGACCTCCTTCCCTAGATGTGTTATCCACAATGTGACAGGCTGCATCCTGGAACAGAAGTAATCATCTCCTAAGAATCAAACTGATTTCCTTCAAGAATGACAGCGACAAGGACTTTTTTGAACAAGTTTACAGAATAGTAATCAACCTGATCACACTTTGACCAGGATTACTTAATTATGCAAACTTCTTGTCTCTGTGCCCCAATTCTACCTTTGTTTAAACCTAAAACTTAATGATACATTTTGATAAAGACAGCAAGAACTTCCCCTGCTTAGGCAATTCCTGAGATCTCTTGTGATGAAAATCCTGTTTTACAGTGCCAAGAGAAACAGTCTAAGGCCACATGGTAAAAAGAAACACAATACACCTGAACACGTGTTAAGAGGTTGGATAGGATCTCTTTAACATACATTTACATGCCCCAGAAATCCTCCCTCAATGCAGTTAGTTGCTTATAGGGCTTCACTTTTTTTTTTTTTTTAAAAAGAAGGTAGAATCATTTATTTATTTGAGAGAGAGGGCAGGGGAGAATGGGTGAGCCAGGGCCTCCAGCCACTGCAAACAAACTCCAGACATATGCGCTACCTTATGCATCTGGCTTATGTGGGTACTGAGGGACTGAACCTGGGTCCTTAGGCTTTCCAGGCAAGTGCCTTAACTGCTAAGCATAATGCCAGCCCCAGACCTTCACTTTTTTTTTTTTTTCAGGTAGGGTCTCACTCTAGCCCAGGCTGACCTGGAATTCACTGGGTAATCTCAGGGTGGCCTCGAACTCATGGCGATCCTCCTACCTCTGCCTCCTGAGTGCTGGGATTAAAGGCGTGTGCCACCACGCCTGGCTTCAGACCTTCACTTTTTGAGATGTAACTCAGAAATTTGTTTTCCCTTTCTCATATTCTGCTTTCTTCTCATGCCAGGAGCTGAGATACCTACTCTGCCTGCCCTGTTGTTTTCCTCTCAAACTCTAATAAATTGTCCTTGAGTCCGAATTCAAGCATATTTTTTAATTCTTTTATCTATGAGACTAATAACCTGTAGTTACAACTAGAAGCCTTCATCTGTTTCTCTTCCAGTGTAACTGGCTGGCAGAGCCTCGCTGGTTGGGGCGAAGGACCCAGGTTCAATTCGTCAGCACCCACGTTAGCCAGATGCACAAGGGGGCGCACGAGTATGGAGTTCATTTGCAGTGGCTGGAAGCCCAGGCGCGCCCATTCTCACTCTTGCTTTCTCTCTCTGACTGTAATAAATAAATTAAAAAAAAATTGAGAGAGAAAGAGAGAGAGAATAGACGCACCAGGGCCTCTAGCCGCTGCCAACAAACTCCAGATGCACGCACTACCTTTTGCAGCTGGCTTACATGGGTTCTAACCGCTAAGCCAGTTCTTCAGCCCTTTCTCATTACTTTTATTTCCTTCCTAGCCCTCCTAATAAATTGCAGTTATTTATTATTTCGTGTCCCTGGCCAGTCTGCACGAAAGCAGGGGACCTGTGTGTCCCGTGTCCCCAGCACCCGGAATAATAGCCTGGCACTTCCTTGGAGCTCTATTTGAGGTTCTGCGGATTGGTCACACACCTTCTCTGAGCCTGCAATCGTGGAATCTCGAACCACGTGGGAGGGAAGCGGGCGGTGGTCGCGGGTGTGTCGGCAGTGACAGCTCCGCCTCAGGCCCCGCCCATGTCCTTGTCCTCCCTCACGGGTGTTCATAAAGTTCATTCGGAGGCGCAGCGCGCGGGGCCTTGTGGGAGCTGCCCGCCTCGGCCAATCAGGAAGCGCGGGCGAGCGGCGCGAGAAGCGGCGGCCGCGTTCTTCAGCCGGGAGCCGGGTGGGCGGACTGCTGCAGTGCCGGGTAAGTAAGGTGGTCTGTGGTCACCCACGTGTCTTGTGTACCTGGCGTCTGTCCTTGAGCCGGGACCCTCCCGAGGTTGGGCGGAGCCCCGTCCCCACGCTCGCAGCCACACGTCGCTCCCTTTCGTTCTCCTGGCAGCCGGGCACGCCTGACGCCGGCGACACCACGTCTGGTCGATGTGCCCCACCGTGGCGGCGGGCAGCGGCCCCGAGCGCTCGACTGTATGCGGCTTCCTTCGGAACGTGGGTCCCTCCGTGGGGAGGACGCTTCGCCGTGCCACATCCCCGGCCCGCCTCGGTCGGCGTGCCCTCCGACCTCCCGTCCCTATCGGGGCCTGGCCCTCGCGCCTGCCACGCCCCGCGTGGGAGCCGCTCCTGCCTGGGAGATGACCCCGTGAGCCGCTGTCAACCCTGGCCTGCACTGTTGGCATCCAAAGGGATCCAAAGAATTGTAACCGGGCTGGCTCACCGTTCTGTGGCACACTCAACACTGCGATACCCAGGCATGCTAGGCCTTTTAAACAAAATTTCAGGGAGTGTTGGGCATGGTGGTGCTACATGGTGAGTTCAAGGCCAGTTTGAGCTACGTGACACTGTCTCACCCTCCCCCCGTTTCCCAGATGTCTTTCAGCACAAGTAAAGGTCGCCTTTTATATTCTGTCTGTGGGCACCACTGTACCCCTAAGCCTGTAACAGTGCCAGATGTTTTGTACTGATACTCAGTCATACCGTCTGCCCCATTCTCCCATGTGTATGTTTTTTGGCATTTTTCTTTTTCTCCTTTTTTTTTTTTTTTGAAGGTAGTGTCTCACTGTAGCCCAGGCTGACCTAGAATTCACTAGGTAGTCTCTGGTGGCCTCAAACCAGCAGTGATCCTCCTACTTCGGCCTTCCAAGTTCTGGGACTAAAGGCATGTGCCACCACGCCTGGCATTTTTCATTTTTTGAAAATATTTTTCTTTATTTACTTATTTACAAGTAGAGAGAATGAGAGAGAGAGAGAAGGAATGGCTACACCAGGGCCACTTGCCACTGCAAACAAACTCCAGGTACACGTGCTACTGTGTGCATCTGGCTTTACATGGGTGCTAGGGAATTGAACCCTGGGCTGTCAGACTTTGTAAGCAAGTGCCTTTTAAACAGTGAATCATCTCTCCAGCCCAGCATTTTTCAAGTTTCACTCATGGTTAGCTCAGCAAATTCTAAATACCTATTATAATAGCATCTGTATATATATTTCTAGCCGGGGCCTCCTCCTTACTTCTCTGCACTGCCTGTTTAACATCACCATTGAAATGGATGATAATCTACTGAAATTGAATGAGCTAGCAAGCTCCCCTACATTTTGCTTCCCCAAATGACCCTTCACTATGTAGTCTCAGGGTGGCCTTGAACTCACAGCAGTCCCCAGTGCTGGGATTAAGGATATATTCCACCATGTCTAGCTTATTATTATTATTATTTGTTTTTTGTTTGTTTTGTTTTTAGAGGTAAGGTTTCACTCTAGTCCAGGCTAACCTGGAATTCACTATGTAGTCTCAGGCTGGCCTGGAACTCATGGTGATCCTCCTACCTCTGCCTCCCAAGTGCTGCAAGGCGTGTGCCACCACCCCCGCCTTATTATTATTATTTTTGAGATAATTTCTCTGCTATGCACCCCAAGTCCACTTTGGCCTCTCGGTCTTCCTGCTTCTGCCTCCCTTGTAGTGGAACTACAGGTGTGTGCCACAAGACCTGGCAAATATTTGCCTGCTACTGCTGCACTCTGCTTTCTCCTCTTCTCCTATGCTGGGGATGGACTCAGGGCTTTTCACACGCTAGGCAAGTGTTGTACTACAGAGCGACGTTCCTGGTTCCCATGCCATTCTTCTCTCATTTAGTAGTAAAAAAATGATCTGGCTAGTCACCTTTGAGTCATCTTTCCTCACTTTCTCAGTCCAGATCCAGTGCTTGCTACCCTTGGCCATGTCACTGTCACCTCTCACCTGTGTTGCTGAATTAGTTTCAAACTGGCCTGCTTATGCCCTGGCTACATTTTTCAGTATAGCAGCTAAAGAGATCACTAGATCATATCTTCTCCTTACTTAAGAATGGTGGTGCACTCTTTCCCCCCCCCCCCCCCGAGGTAGGGTCTCACTCTAGCTCAGGCTGACCTGGAATTCACTATGTAGTCTTAGGGTGGCCTCGAACTCATGATGATCCTCCTACCTCTGCCTCCCAAGTGCTGGGATTAAAGGCATGTGCCATCACTCCCCGCTTAAAAAAATTTTTTTTTGTTCATTTTTATTTATTTATTTTAGAGCAAGAGAGAGAGAGAGAGAGAGAGAGAGAGAGAGAGAGAGAGGGAGGGAGGGAGGGAGGGAGGGAGAGGGAGGGAGGGAGGGAGGGAGGGAGAGAATGGGTGTGCCAGGGCTTCCGGCCACTGCAAATGAACTCCAGACACATGTGCCCCCTTGTGCATCTGGCTAACGTGGGTCCTGGGGAATCAAGCCTCAAACCAGGGTCCTTAGGCTTCACAGGCAAGCGCTTAACCGCTAAGCCATCTCTCCAGCCCCCCTCCCCCTTTTTATGAGAGAGAGAATTGGTGCTCCAGGGCCTTCAGCCACTGCAATTGAACTCCGGATGCATGATGCACCACCTTGTGTGCATGTACAACCTTGCGCATCTGGCTTATGTGGGATCTAGGGAGTTGAACATAAGTTCTTAGGCGTCACAGGCAAGCACATTAACCACTAAGCCATCTCTCCAGCCTGGTGGTACAATCTTGTGATCCCAGTGCATGGGAAGCTGAGGCAGGAGGATCCCAAGTTTGAAGCTAGGCTGGACTATATAGTGAGATCCTGTCTGAAGAATCCCACTCCCACCTCTTCCCCCCTCCAGTAAGTCCCCTCAACAATAGTACAAAAGTTCCTTCCAGTGAGCTCTAGGGCTTTTCAATATCTGACCCACTCTCATTCATTTCCTGCTGTCCTCCCTTTCACTGCCATGAGTGCTTCGACCTCAGGGCTTTTGTGCTTACACAAGAGTGTGTAAGGCTTCTGCCTTATCTTCACTGCTTTGCTAAGCACATTTAGGTTTTCTTTATCTTGTGTATTGTTTGTCTCCCTTTGTAGGTGAATATATATAAGTTGTTTTTGTTTTGGGGGGTTGGGTCTCACTCCAGCCCAGGCTGACCTGGAATTCTCTTATGTAGCCTCAGGCTGGCCTTGAACTCATGGTGATCTTCCTACCTTTGTGTCCCAAGTGCTGGGATTAAAGGACACCACATCTGGCCTTATAATTTTTAAAAAATGTTTAGTTCATTGGTATATGCCTAGCACCTAGACCTGGTCGACAGTAAATGCTCAAGTATGAAATGTTTCTGGCACTGCTATACCCTTGGGGATATAGTGGTGCATGAAGACATCACATAAATAAACACATGAATATAAACTGTAGTATCAGGTCTGTTTTTTAAATTTATTTTGTTTATTTTATTTATTTGAGAGTGATAGAAAGAGAAAGAGGCAGTTAGGTAGAGAGAGAATGGGCACGCCAGGGCCTCCAGCCACTGCAAATGAACTCCAGACACATGTGCCACCTGTGCATCTGGCTGGGTTCTGGGAATCAAGCCTCAAACCAGGGTTCTTAGGCTTCACAGGCAAGTGCTTAACCGTTAAGTCATCTCTCCAGCCCTCAGTCTGTTTTTTGAAGAGGGGTTGGGGGTTGTAGGTCAGTGGTAGAACACTTGCCTACCATGATCGAGGTGATATATTAGCAGAGAGGTCTTAATGAAATGAGAGGGCACATAAGGGGAATATCAGAAAAATTTCTGGCAAGAGGAGTCAGGGGAACAGCAAGTGTGAAACCCTTGAGATGTGAATAGCTGGAGATGTGGTGAGCTTGAGTGCCTAAACCAGCTTCTTAACAGGCTACAGGGTCTCACTCTAGCCCAGTCTGGCCTCAAACTCATGGTGATCCTCCTACCTCAGCCTCCCAAGTGTTGGCATGAAAGGTGTGCAGCCCCACAGCCCAGCTGATGAAAAAAGAAAATGGGATAGAGAGAAAGGTAGATGCTCCAAAGGGGGAGGGGAAGGGGAAGGAGTTGAGCAAGGATCAGGAAGGGTGTTGCAGGAGTGTTCAGGGAACAGGTAGTTTTAATTCAGCCCATTATGTGCAAGACTTAGCTGCTCAGGATGCCTACACAACAGAGACATGCCTGGGAAGAAATGGTACCAATTACTCCACTAGGAGGAACAGTATAGAAGATTCTGAACAGTGGTGGAGGGGCTAGGGTAGGGAGGTGTGGTGGAGAGGCTGGTATGTCTTACGGCAGAGAGCACCTGGCATATACAAGGGTATGACAGGAGTAAACTGCACAAGGCACCCCAAGAAATAGAGAATTCCAGGTATATAGGCTCTGGGGAAGGTGGTAAGAGATAAGGATGGCATGTGTCAGTCTGTTCTATGGAGAGCACTTTCTATACCTATGTCAGAGCCTGAGCGCTTCTGTAGGGAATGGAAGGAGCTGCTGCTGCTGCTTAAAAAAAATATTTTTTTATTTGTGTGTGTGTGTGAGGGGGGGGGATGGGCACGTCAGGGCCTCCTAGGCACTATAAATGAACTTCAGATGCATGTGCCACTTTTTGCATCTCTGGCTTTATGTGGACACTGGGGAATTGAACCTGTATCCTTTTGCTTTGCTGGCAAGCGCCTTAACCACTGAGCCATCTTTCCAGCCTTTTTTGAGGGGGCGGGGGTTCGAGGTAGGGTTTCACTCCTAGCCCAGGCTGACCTGGAATTCACTATGTAGTCTCAGGGTGGCCTCGAACTCATGGCAATCCTCCTACCTCTGCCTCCTGAGTGCTGGGATTAAAGGTGTGAGACACTACACCCGGCTTTCCAGCCTTTTTTTTTTTTTTTTTTTTTTTTTGAGGTAGGGTCTTGCTCTAGCCCAGGCTGACCTGGAATTCACTACGTAGTCTCAGGGTGGCCTTGAACTCACAGCGATCCTCCTACCTCTGCCTCCCGAGTGCTGGGATTAAAGGCATGCGCCACCATGCCCAGCTCTCCAGCCTTTTTTTGTTTGTTTGTATACTTTTCTGAGGTAGGGTTTTGCTGTAGCCTAGACTGACCTGGAATTCATTATGTCCACTCAGGTTGACTTCGAACTCATAGTGATCCTCCTACTTCTGCTTCCTGTGTGCTGGAGTTAAAGGTGTGTGCCACCATGCCCTGCCTGGAAGGGGCTTCTCATGGGCTTAAAGTGGGCAAGTGTTTTGGAAAGACCACTTTGGCAATGGGCAGAATGGGTTGAAACAAGTCTTAGGCTGCTGGTGTTGATTTCAGAGTGTTTTTTTAAAAATTTTTATTTGTTTGGTTTTTCAAGGTAGGGTCTCACTCTCGCCCGGACTGACCTGGAATTCACTATGTAGTCTCAGGTGGCCTTGAACTCACAGCGATCCTCCTGTGCCTCCCAGGTGCTGGGATTAAAGGTGTGCGCCACCACGCCCAGCTTGGTCTTGGAGTTTTTACTAGGAGAAAGCTCTAGCTTGCTTTCAAATAATTTATCTCTATGTATTTGGTTTCTGAGTTTAGAGAATAAGGCATACTTGTAAGTCAGCAATCTGAGGTCATGTGCAGGCGCAAAGGAGAAGGGTGAGTTAGAACTCGAGAAAAAGAAGCTGGGGTGGTGGGCGGGAGGCACAGTGAAGGAGTAGCTATTGGTGATGTTTGTGGTCATGATTAGGGTTGGAGAATTATACAGTGACAATAGGTAACAATGACATGCTTGAGGGGCAGTGCCTGGAAACCCATAACAGGTCAGGGTTTGAGTGCAACAGGGCAGGTTTATACTTCAGGATTAGGGCACTGGTCAGGCAAATACTCTAAGGAATTTAGAGCAGCTTAAAAGTAAGTTACTAAAAATTACATATGATCATGGAAAAGAATTCAGACTTGGTTACAAAATGAAAAGTACTACAGGTTCATGTCTGTAATACTGTACCTTGGAGGCTGAGGCATGAAGATTGCCATGAGTTTGAAGCCAGCCTTGGCTATATAGTGAGTTTTGGACCAGCATGGGTTATAGAAAGAGACCCTGTCCTCAAAAAACAAACAAACAAGCAAATAAAAAACAAACATGAAAGTAATAAACTCCTAGCTTTGCTTTGTGGAGATATTATCAAACTATTTCTTTTTTTTTTTTTTTTGAGGTAGAGTCTCACTCTAGCCCAGGCTGACTCAGGGTGGCCTCGAATTCACAGCGATCCTCCTTCCTCTGCCTCCCAAGTGCTGGGGTTAAAGGCATGTGCCACCACCCCTGGCTTATCAAAATGTTTCTTGCTTTGCTAGTTTATTTATTTAGTTTTTCTTTTGTATTTTTTTTAATGAGAGAGAGGGGAGAGAGAATTGGCATGTCAAGGCCTCCAGGCATTGCAGTTGAACTCCAGATGCATGTGCCATCTTGTGTGCATGTGTGACCTTGCAGTTTTGCATCACCTTGTGTGTCTGGCTTATGTGGAACCTGGAGAGTTGAACATGGTTCCTTTGGCTTTGCAGGCAAGCGCCTTAACCTCTAAGCCATCTCCCTAGCCCTGCTTGCTAGATTTAAAACTTACTCTAATACCTCTCTGAAGGTGTGTCTCAATGACTACATGTTTATTCACTCATGTGACAACTATGTTTTTTGAGATAACATTTCTAGTACCCTGGCACCTTTGTCAACTAAGACTGTTATAGCAAAAGGCCATAGATTGGATGGCTTTAAGCAACAGAAATTTGAGCTGTACATTTGCAGTCCCAGCACTTTCAGAGGCAGTGACAGGATTGTGAGTTCAAGGTCAGTCTAGTGTAAGCTCAGTGCCAGCCTGAATGTATAGTGAAATCCACAAAAACAAGACCAAACAAAAAAATCCACATCAGAACATACAAACAACAACAACAACAACAACAAAATAGCAAACAGAAAAGACCCCAGGCCCAGAAATTGTTTGTCTCACAGTTTTGGAGATGGGTAGTTTGAGCATGGTTGACTTGTGGTGTTTTGTAGATGGTCACCACTTTGCTATTCATGGTGTACACATGGCCTGTCTTTGATCATAAGCCTGAGGTAGGTTGAATGAGGGAAGTCAAGCTCTCTAGATTGTCTTCTTAGAAGGGCACTAATAGGATCTTATGGACCCTCGCCACTCAGCACTTTATTTAAATTTCGCTACCACCAAGGGCTACATCTCCATATACCATTGTTTTGGAGGTTAGAATTTCAGAACAATTTGGGGGAACACATTTTAGTCTATAATACCCAGAAAGTTATGTTGTGCTCCCTCCCAATCAGAACTTCACTCCCCTAAGGGTAACTAGTATTCTGATTTCTTTTTTTTCTTTTTTTTTTTTGTGTGTGTGTGTGTGTGTGTGTGTGTGTTGTTTGAGGTAGGGTCTCACTCTAGCCCAGGCTGACCTAGAATTCACTATGTAGTCTCAGGGTGGCCTCGGACTCAAGGCAATCCTCCTACCTCTGCCTCCCGAGTGCTGGGATTAATTAAAGGCATGCGCCACCACGCTTGGCCAGTATTCTGATTTCTAACACCATAGGTAAGTTTTTTCCTGTTTCTTTTGCTTTTCAAAGTAGGTAGGCTGACCTGGAATTCATTATGTAGTCTCAGGGTGGCCTCAAACTCATGCCTTGTAAGTGATGGGAGTAAAGGTATGTGCTATGACACCAGCTTTCCTGTTTTTAAAATCCATGTAAATCCTCACACAGTCTGCCCTCCCTTACCCTCCTTTGTTTTGAGACTGTCTTGGTGTGTAGTCCAAGCTATGAAGTTACAATCTTCCTGTCTCAGCCTCCCGAGGGCAGGGATTACAGGCACACCACCACGCCTGATGGTATTTTCTTTTTCTGGCTTCTTTGGTTTACCATTATGCATGAAATTTATTTACATTATTCCACAGAGCTATAGTTTGATCTTTCCCAATGCCAAATGATACACAAGAGTATGTATACCTACCATAAAAAGCCCGCATAGGATACTTTTGTATTTACAGTGATTTTATTTATTTATTTATTTGAGAGAAAGAGAGAGAAAGAATGGGTGTGCCAGGGCCTCCAGCCACTGCAAACAAACTCCAGATGCATGCGCCCCCTTGTGCAGCTGGCTTACATGGGTCCTGGGGAATCGAACCGATGTCCTTTGGCTTTGCAGGCAAAAGCCTTAACCTCTAAGCCATCACTCCTACAGTGATGTTTTGAGGAGGTGTGACCCACACTGTTGTTAGGGCCTCATAAAAGCTACAGTGTTTTTCTTTTATGTAAAAAATATATGCTACTTTTCCAGGGGTTTCTGGTGCCTGTAATATTGGCATTGTGACCCTCAGGGCAAGAAGCCTTCCTCGGTTTATAGCAGTTTCTCAGCCTGAGAACTGCTAATATTTTAAATATTTTTATTTTTATTTATTTATTTATTTGACAGAGAAAGAGGGAGAGAGAGAGAGAATGGGCGCACTAGGGCCTCCAACCACTGCAAACGAACTCCAGATGCATGCGCCCCTTGTGCATCTGGCACAAGTCCTGGGGTCCTGAGGAATCAAACCAAGGTCCTATGGCTTTGCAGGCAAATGCCTTAGCCACTAAGCCATCCCTCCAGCCCAAATATTTTAGAACAACTAATTCCTTACTGCAGGCCATTCTGTGTGTGTGTTGTATAATGCTTGGCAGAATTCCTAGCCTCTACCCTTTAGATGCCAATAAGATATATTCTTCTGCCCCATATTGTGGCCATCAAAAAGATGTCTACATTGTTTCAAGACGATGTAGAGCCAGTAATGGTCCTTTGGACTGACTTGATGATCTACCCTGTTTATACCAGTTGTGAGGGGGAGCCAGTGCCATTCCTAGGGTTCTATAAATTCTGTTATATCTAAAGTTGGGGCTACGCCTTCTGAGGAAGCACAGGTAAGTTTAAAGACAATCTCGTGGTGGACAGGCCCTTAGAATCATCCTGTCCTAGGGTGAGAGGGTGGATGCGGGGTGGAGCTGGCTGTTGTCCACAGCTCTTAATTTTCTTTTCTTATTTCTTATTTATTTATTTGACAGTGAGAGAGAGAGAATGGGCATGTCAGGGCCTTCAGCCACTACAAATGAACTCCAGACGCATGCGCCTCCTGGTGCATCTGGCTAAAGTGGGTCCTGGAATCAAACCTGGGTCCTTTGGCTTTGCAGGCAAATTTAGCCTTAATCGCTAAGCCATCCCTCCAGCCCCTTATTCTTTTTTTTTTTTAAATTATTATTTATTTATTTGCAAGCAGAAGAGACAGACAGAATGAGAATATGGAATGCTTCACGAATATGTGTCATCCTTGTGCAGGGGCCATGCTAATCTCTGTATTGTTCCAGTTTTAGTATCTGTGCTGCCCACGTGAGCACTCTATCTCTCTATCTCTCTTCTTTTTTTAAATCAATTTCTTTCTTTCTTTCTTTTTTTTTTTTTTTTTTTAGTTTTTCGAGGTAGGGTCTCACTTTGGTTCAGGCTGACCTGGACTTCACTATGTAGTCTCAGGGTGGCCTCTAACTCTTCGGTGATCCTCCTTCCTCTGCCTCCCGAGTGCTGGGATTAAAGGCATGCGCCACCACACCTGGCTTTTTTAAATTTCTTTTTGGTTTTTCAAGGTAGAGTCTTTCTCTAGCCCAGGCTGACCTGGAGCTCACTGTGTAGTCTCAGGTGGCCTTGAACTCAAAGCTGTCCTACCTCTGCCTCCCAAGTGCTGGGATTAAAGGAATGTGCCACCACACCTGGCTCACAGCTCTTAATTTTCTAGTTGGACCTACTCTCCTGGATAGCCAAGAGTTCCAGAAAGTTCCTGATGTAGTTAATTTATGTTTCTATGTGCTGTGAGGGTACTTCGCTTTGCTTGCTGGAGATGAATTAATATAAGCAATGTTTTATGTGTCAGGAAAGCTGAGAGCACGTGTTTCTTACTGTAAGGCAGGAATGAGTCATCAATGCTGCTGCTAAAGCTCTAGATCTTTCTGTTCTGTCTAGGTTAATTGATGTTTAGTTTTTTGTTTTCTCCAAAAGTCTATCTTTTGAATAATGATCAGGTCTAACTCTCTCTTACTAAGTCTCATAGGACTACAGAGAATATTATACTTTATATTTATTTATTTTCTTTTAGGATAGGGTCTTACTCTAGCCCAGGCTGACCTGGCACTCACTTTGTAGTCCCAGGCTGGTCTTGAACTCACAGTGATCTCCTACCGTTGCCTCCTGATTAAAGGCTAGTGCCACCATTCCTGGCTTCAACAACTTTATTTTAAAACATATTTTTATTTATTGAGAAAGAATGGGGGAGGAAGTAGGAGGGAAGGAGAGTGAATGAGAATAGGCACAATTGGGCCTCTTGTCTCTGCAAACACAAACTCCAGACATATGCGCCACTTTGTGCATTTGGCTTTACATGGGTACTGGGGAATCAAACCCAGGCCATCAGCCTATGCGGGCAAGCACCTTTACCTGTTGAGCCATCTCTCTAGCCCTCCAAGAACTTTTTAATTTTAATTTTTATTTTTATTATCTTCTTTCTTCTCTTCCATTGGCAGCTGAAATAACAGTATCAAGATAGACTTTTTATTTATATATTTTTATTATTTTAAATATTTTTGTTTCTTATTTGAGGTGGGTAAAGGAAGTATGAGCACACCTCCTGTGGCTGCCAGTGAACTATAGATACATGAACATTTTTACACCTGGCTTTACTTGGGCACTAGACAATCAAACCTGGATCTTCAGGCTTTGCAAACAAGTGCCTGTAACCACTGAGCAGTTTTTCCAGCCCTATTTTTATTTACTTCTTTCTTGTGTGGGGTAGTGGTGGCGGTGGTGGTGGTGGTGGTGTGTGTGTGTGTGCGTGTTATATGCATGTGTATGTTTCCTTGAGGTGCCCTATGCACTCAACGGTGGTGGCTGGAATGGAACTTCACCTATCTGACTGCCATCTTCCACCTGAGGTTACAGGCGCACATGATCATGTCCAGCTGCTTTATGTGGGACCCTAAGGTCCTCATGCTTGCACAAGATGCACACTTAACTGCTCAGCCATCCCTACAGCCCTACTTTTCTTTTTCTTTTAAATTGTTTATTTGCAAGGGGAGAGGTGGGGCAGAGAGAATGAATATGAATATAGGTGTGCCAAGGAGACTCCAGCCAATGCAAATGAACTTCAGATGCATGTTCTGCTTTGTGCATCTGGCTTATGTGGGTACTGGGGTATCAGACCTGGGCTGTTAGGCTTTATAGGCAAGTGCCTTAACCACTGAGCAATCTCCCCAGCCCCCTACTTTTCTTTAATTTTTTTGACATGTTTGTACAGTATGTGTATGTATAGTGTATGTGTGTGTGGAGGACAGAGGAGAGCCCTAGCAATTCTCCAGTCTCTGCCCCACCACAGGAATAGGGTGACAGGCACACTGTTTTTTTTTTTTTGTTGTTGTTTTTTTTTAAGGATAAAAAATGGGGACGTTGGGCTGGAGAGATGGCTTAGTGGTTAAGTGCTTGCCTGTGAAGCCTGAGGAGCCCAGTTTGAGGCTCGATTCCCCAGGACCCATGTTAGTCAGATGCGCAAGGGGGCCCATGCGTCTGGAGTTCGTTTGCAGTGGCTGGAGGCCCTGGCACTCCCATTCTCTCTATCTGCCTCTTTCTCTCTGTCACTGTCAAATAAATAAAAATAAACAAAACATTTTGAAAAAAAATGGGGATGTTTATTGGGCACTCAGGGATGGGCAAGTGGATGGGAAAGAAAGCCTACATGTCACCACAACTGGCTCATGATTGAGTTTAAAAGCTGCTCCAATCTTAAGTATTTCATTTATGATGCTGCTTTCTTCTGTTTCTTCTTTCCATTTTCTTCTTTTTCTTTTTCAATCTCAGCAACATATTTCTCAATTTCTTCAGGATTTAGAATCTTGAGGGGCTGATCTCTCCTCATGACAGCAAGTTCAGTATTTTTGCCACCTGACTGGACCACGTCCAGGAGTTCCTTGATCACCAGCTTGATGGTCAGGTCATCTGTCTTGATGGCTTCATCAGTATAGTTCTTGTCCAGGAACTCACGTACTGACTTGGCACCCCGGCCTATGGCATTGGCCTTCCATGCATGATATATGCCTGAGGGGTCTGTCTGATAGAGCCTGGGAGTGCCATCAAAGTCAAAACTCACAATAAGGGCAGAGATGCCAAATGGTCTGCGCCTGTTACTCTGTGTGTAATGCTGCTTCAGACTGGCGATGTAGCGGGTGATGTATTCCACTGTGATCTGGTCCTCAACAGTCAGCCGATGATTCTGGCACTCCACCTGGGCCCTGTTGATGACTATCCTTGCATCTGCAGTGAGGACTGCAAAGACCATGCAGACATTGTCATCCAGAGCACAGATCTTCTGCACTATTCTTTCATTTTGTAGTTTGGCCACTGATTGTTTTTTCCACACTAAGAACAACAATGTTCCTTCCTTGAACACCAGCTGCCATCGAGCCCTTCTTGATGGCCTCCTGCACGTACTCCACTTGGAAGGGGTGGCTGTCGGGCGAGAAGATGGTGATGGTGATGGCGCGGTCGTAGCTCATGCCTCATGCCGGCTGGAGCCCTCGCCACCACTGCCACTCAAAAGTGCACACTCATAGCTGGCGCCGCCCCGCCCGGCCCCCCACACCCGGTTTTTTTAAGTGGGGGCTGGGGATCAAACTCAGATTCATTCTCTCAGACCTTCAGGCTTGCATGTGCTCTTACCCATGGAGCCATTTCTTTATTTTGTCACAAGGCAGCTGTTTAATTGAAGTTATAAAAAAGTGGCAGTAAAATTGATCCAATAATTTGGAAGACTAGAATATTTCATAAGTAATTGGCAGTAAGTAGAATGATATTTCATCTAACCATGATTTATCTGTCCAGAACAATAGGGGAACCAGGCATGGTGACTGATGCCTATCATCTCAGAATTTGAAAGGCTGAGGCAGGAGGGTTTCTGTGAGCTAGGCCAGCCTGGGTTACATAGTGAATTCTAGGTTATCCAGGGAAATATTGTAAAGATCTATTCTCCCCCTAACCCAACCCCCCCCCCCAATAAAAACAGGGGAAAGTTGGAACCTACATAGCTTGAACAATCCTAAGTGAAAATCCAAAATGTTCCACATGGCAGCACAATGGAAGATGTGCACATAAAACTTTCTTTCATGAACAAAATTACTTTTTTGGATTTTTGTTTTGTTTTTTTTGAGCTAAGGTTTCACTCTGTAGTAAAGGCTGCTTTGACCTCATAGTAGTCATCCTGGCTCTGCCAACCCAGTGCTGGCTAACAAAATGGTTAAGAAGATACAAGAGCCAGGTATGGTATATGCCTATAATCCCAGCATTTGGGATGTAGAGGCAAGATTCAAGGCCAGCCTTGGCTACATAATAAGTTTGAGGCCAGCCTGAGATATCACCATATAAAGCTATATGAAATTGCATTCAGGCTCTGTGTATAATGTGTATATGAAACAAAGTTCATGTTTTGGTGTTGGGTGTCATCCACAAGATTTCTCATTATATATAATGCAACATTTCCAAAGTCTGAGGAAAATCTTGGCCTCAAGCATTTTATTTTTTGTTTTTCATCTCCTTTTCATGAAGGAAGAGGTTGAGAGGAGAGGATCTTATTTCAAGGATAAACACATCTATCTTCTGTTGAGTAAACAGTCTGAATATGAGCCTGTTTGTTTGGGTTCAAAGTACCGTTTTCTTTTAAAATTCAGTTTATTATTTATTTTCAAGGAGAAAGAGAGACAGTGGGCACACCAGGGTCTCTTGCCATTGTAAACGAATTCCAGGTACATGTGCCACTGTGCATCTGGCTTTTTACATGGGTAGTAGGGAATCAAATCCAAGCCATCAGGCTTTGTAAGCAAGCACCTTTTACTAACCACTGAGCAATCTCTGCAGCTCCAAAGGGTAGTTTTCTGTGACCCATTTTATTTACAATTTTTTTTTTTGATTTTTCAAGGAGGTATGGTTTCACTCTAGTTCAGGTATTTACATTTCTTTAAAACTTATTTTCCTACCTGAAAGTATGATTCACCCTTGTACTCCTGACACTTGGGAGGCTGAGGCAGGAAGATTGCTGTGAGTTTAAGGCCAGCCTAGACTACAAAGTGAGGTCTAGGCTAGCTTGGCTACAGAGTAATAAAACTCTGTCTCAAAAACAAACACAACAAGAAAAAATTATTTTCCTATCATAAAATTTGAAAGTAACCCCCCTAAAAGGAAGACAGTTATTAGTTGTGGATTTTGAAGAAAAAAATACGTAAATGGCAGCATCAGTTATTACCTCCGATGTGTATAAAATCTACCCTACCCGCTTTTTGAGGTAGGGTCTCACTCTAGCCCAGGCTGACCTGGAATTCATTATGTAGTCTCCGGGTGGCCTCAAACTCATGGTGATCCTCCTACCTCTGCCTCCCAAGTGCTGGGATTAAAGGTGTGTACCACTATCCTTGGCTCAATCTCTCCCTTTAAAAAAATTTAAAAAAAATTTTTTTTAGTTATTTATTTATTAGAAAGAGAGAGATAGAGTAAGAACGGGCACGCCAGGGCCTGTAGCCACTGCAAACAAACTCCAGATGCATGTGCCACCATGTGCATCTGGCTTACCTGGGACCTGGAGAATTGAAGTGGGGTCCTTAGGCTTCGCAGGCATGTGCCTTAACCTGCTAAGCCATCTCTCCAGCCCTAAAAAAATTTTTAACTAATATTTTATGTTTATTTATTTATTTGAGAGAGAAAGGGAGAATGGGCATGCCAGGGCCTTTAACCCCTGAAAACTAATTCCAGATGCTTGTATCATCTTATGCATCTGACTTATGTGGGTCCTGGAGAATTGAACCTGGGTCCTTTGGCTTTGCTGGCAAGTGCCTTAATTGCTAAGCTATCTCTCCAGCCCCAATCTCTCCCTTTTGACTACACCCCAAAATGTAGTAGCGCTAACTGCTTTTGTTAGGTTGCAAAATCTTTGTAGTTAAAAAAAGATGGTAATGGGGTATGTAGTAAAATTGTCCCTCAGGGAGTGGTAATAAATATTGTTTGATTATACAGACTTTCCTCAATTTACTATAGGTTCATGTCCCCATAAAGCCATTGTAAATTGAAAATATGAGTAAAAAATGCACATGAGGGCTGAGGAGATGGCTTGGTGGATAAAGTGTTTGCCATGTAAGCATGAGGACCAGAGTTTAGACCCTCAGTACCCAAGGAAATGCTGGGTGGGTGTGATGGCCTCCTTAATCCAAGAGCTCAGGAGGTAGAGCTGCCTAACTAGACTAGTTGAATTGGAAAGTTCTGGGTTTAACTGAGAGACCCTGCTTAAGTCAAATGAAGTGGAGTGCAATTGAGGAAGATACCATACCTGGACTCAACCTCTGGCCTCCATACTCAGTTGCACATATGTGTACCCACATGCATGCACAGCACAGACGGGCCAAAAAATGTACTTAAGCTCCAGGCATGGTGACACATACCTGTAATCTCAGCACTGTTGTGGAGGCAAAGGCAGGAGGTTCAGGAGTTGGAGATCATCCTTGACTGTATAGCAAAGTTTTAGGCCAGCCTGGGTTTACGAGAGACCCAATCTCAGCTGCTGCCCATCCCCAAAAAGTGCACTTAGTACACTAGCCTACTGACCACCATGTTTATCTACACAGTATTCTGTGGAGCTTCTGTTGTCCTCCTGTGACCATATGGCTGACTGGAGTTCATGCTTACTTTGGCTTCCCAAGCATTTCCATAGAGTATATAGCATTTCATATTACTAGCCTGATAGGGGGACTCAAAAGTCAAAGTATGGTTTCTACTAAATGCTTATCAGTTTCAGAATTCAGAATTTGCAAACCATCCTTAGGAGACCATCTTCAAATTCTACAAGGGAAAGTAGTTACTGTCCTCTTCCCATGTAAGTCATTGGATTGAGACATAGTCCTTCAACACCAAAGAAAGACAGATAACCTGGCCTTTATTCTTTCGTCTTTCTTAGCCCTTTGCATTTCTTGGATAACTAGGCTGCTGGATTGTGGATGATAAGGCAAAGAGAATATTCACATAGGTTTTTTTTTTTTTTCTTTAACTTCTTTTATTTACTTGATAGAGAGGGAGGGAGAGAGAGAATGGGCGTGCCAGGGTTTTCAGCTGCTGCAAACAAACTCCAGATGCATGTGCCACCTTGTGTAACAGGCTTATGTGGGTCCTGGGGAATTGAACCTGGGTCCTTCAGCTTTGCAGACAAGTGCCTTAACCACTAAGCCATCTCTTCAGCCCCTCACATAGGTTTAATATGTTGTCTTGAACTTGAAAAGGACAGTTAGTTCCTCTAACTGTGTATTAGGTCAGAACAACATATAAGGGATAGATTTCATCATTAAATTTGTAGTCCCATATATACTTTTCAGGCAAGTGCTTTAACTGCTGAGCCATCTCTTCAGCACACCATATATACTTTTTAAATAAAAAGTTTAAAGAAAGGAAGGAAGGGGAATGGCAACCAGCTGCCCTCCCTACACACATTTTTTTTAAGTGCTAGGTATCAAGCCCAGGGCTTCATGCATGCTAGGCAAGCACTCCAACATTGAACTATACCCACAGCCCTCATTTAGTCTTTGAAAGTGTTTCTGCTACTAAAGCCTGGTCAGTGTAGCTTTGCTAGAGGTATGTTGCTAGTAAGCATTGAACCAAGATTTACTTATCAGATGTAGTTTATATCCTACCAGGGGTTGGCAAAAATTAAGAATGTTTTATATTTTTACATCTTTGAAAAGATTCAGAAAAAGTAGTATGGCATGTGGATATTATATTAAATTCAAATTGTATACATGATTAAGGTTTGGTTGGAATTCAGATACACTAATTTGTTTTCATGTTGCCTGTGGTGCTGTCAGACTACAATGGCAGAGATGAATAGTTGTGACAAACGTTGGCCTGCATGTCTAAAATGACAGTACCTGCTCTTTTACAGGAAAAACAAAACAAAACAAAAAAAAACACCTTCCTGACCTTGGTTTCTAGGAAACTAGTAAGGGTTTGATAGACAGATCTGGGATGTATGGTGCTGAGGTCTTTCATATTTCCCTTTATTTCTTTGCTTTGAGGTTCTGAAGGCTCTGGTCTTCTGGCGTATATCCTGGGAGTGACATAGGCTTGAGTCAAGAGAATGTCTGGATGATGCAGGGGTCTCTGGTTTTGACCTTTAGCTCACTGTGTGGCAGAGGCTGGTCTTGAACTCCTAATCCTCCTCCCTCTACCTCCCAAGGGCTCTAATTATAAGTATGTACCACCATGCCTTGCTACCTAGTGGTCTATAAAGAACTCAAGGTTCCCCAACTTGGGAGTTGTCTCAGGCCTGGTAAGTGAGAAATATTCCACTTGTGACTGATGCTTTGAAGGCAAAAAGAAACTAATGAGCTAATAATACTAGAAAGCAGACATTTAGACATTTTAATATAAGAGACTAAGATTGAGGCCACTTGTAAAAATATGAAGAGACTGCTCTGGGTACTGCTGTAGAGTGGTAAAAGTACTCAGTAGTTGGAATATTTAAGTATCTCCTCTTTCTGCCTTGATTAAATAACACAATTATGTTAAGAATGTGGAAATTGCCATGTTTTTCATAATTAAGGCTCACATGTGAATAGCAAGTAACTGAAATTACTTGAAGTGTTTTTACTCTGTCTTTATATACAGCTTGGGGATTTTTTTTTCCTCATGCAAGGATATTGATGCACCCCAAAGGACTGTGCTGTGTAGATGTTAAGGAGCAGGTGAATGCAGAGCTGCAGCATGGGGAAACAGAAGTCTGGCCAGCCCTTGGATTAGCTCTAGATACCAGCTGTCTCCTTGAAACTGGGCTTTTGTTTTTTGTTTTTTGTTTTCAATTTTTATTTATTTATTTACTTGAGAGAGAGTGAAAGAGGCAGAGAGAATGGGCACTCCAGGGCCTCCAGCCAATGCAAACGAACTCCAGAAGCATGCGTACCCTTGTGTATCTGGCTTATGTGGGTCCTGGGGAATCAGACTGGGGTCCTTTGGCTTTGCAGGCAAACGCCTTAACCACAAGCCATCTCTTCAGCCCAAAACTGTGGACTTTTAATTCTTCTATTTTATTTTATTTATTTGAGAGAGAGAGAGAGAGAGAGAGAGAGAAAGTGTGTGCATTTGTGTATGTGCACGAGGGCCTCTTGCTGCTGCAAACTTCAAATGCATTACACCACCTTGTACAGCTGGCTCTACATGGGCACTGGGGAATTGAACACTGGATGACTGACTTGCAAGCAAGTGCCTTTCACCACTGAGCCATCTCCTTACTCACCAATTTTTCTTTTAGTGATTGTCTCAGCATTTCTAGGCATGGTAAAGAGATCTAGATCATGGCACCTTTCCAGGAAGAACATTCCTCACTTTTAGCAGTGTGGAGTATCAGCAGCACTAAATAACAGTAGGTCTTCTTCTTTTTTTTTTTCTTCTCATTTTGAGAAAGGTTTTTTTTTTGTTGTTGTTTGTTTTTGTTGCTTTTTGAGACAAGTCTTTTCTCTGTAGCTCAGGTTGACATTGACCTTGTTTCAGTCCTCCCCCCTGGCCCCTGAAATTTTGGGTTATAGGCACACACTATTCCTGGTATTTATTTATTTATTTATTTATTTATTTATTTATTTATTATAGTGCTGAGGATGGAATCCAGGGTCTTGTGCATGCTAAGCAAGCTTTCTATCATTGAGCTATATCCCTCGCTCCACCTTCCCTTTTTTGTCTACTTTTGAATTTGAGACAGGGTCTTACTAAGTTGCCCAGGATGACCTGAAACTTGTGATCCTCTTGTCTCAGTCTCCTGAGTAGCTGAGATTACAGCCCATGCTTCCTTGCCCTGCTTGGGAAGTATGATGGACAGTCAGAAAAATCTCATAAATCATAAGTCTAGATTGATGAATTTTCTGAAAGTGAATATATTGTTGACTAGCATTCATTAAAACAAACACACCAACATATCAGACCAGAAAATTGCCAGAAGAAGCCTCCTTCACTCTCCCAGCACAGTGAGGTTGGTCATTTGTGGAGGCTCAGTAGGCCTTTGGCCAAATGGCATAGGGAGAGCAGTCTGTCATTCAGGGTCCTGGTACCTTCCCCTTTCAGCACTGCCAGAGGCCTCTCAAAGGCTGCTCAGAGGCTTCGTCTTTGATGGCAGGGAGGAAGCCCTAGTTGTTAGTCTGTCCTTGCTGACCATTTGTTCCTCCTTTCCTTTCCCCATTTTGTTGTTTTGACACTGGAACCTCCTCCTGGGTCTTTATTGTGAGTTCTTCCTGCATAGCTTCCCAAAGGTACTGGCAGACTTTCCTAGCATGAAGCTTAGATTCTGGCGTCTGTCCTCCCAAATGATTTTACTTCTATTTGACAGAAAGGTCTTGAGGTTCTTTGCATGATCAGGTTCTGGTAACTTGGACCAAAATTGATAGAGCTGTAGAGATGGCTCAGCAGTTAAGGCATTTGCCTGTAAAGCCTAATGCCCCGAGTTTGATTCCCCATTACCCACATAAAGCCAGATGCACAATGGTGCATGCATCTGCAGTTTGTTTGCAGTGGCTAGAGGCCCTGGTGCACCCATTCTCTCTCTCTCTGCTGGCAGTGGAGGTGCACGCCTTTAATCCCAGCACTTGGGAGGCTGAGGTAGGAGGATCATTGTGAATATGAGGCCAGCCTGAGATTAATTCCAGGTCAGCTTGGGCTAGAGCAAGATCCTACCTCGAAAAACAAAAACAAAATTGATATAGCTTAACATCAATATTTTCTGTCTATATTGATGTTTATAGAGGAGATAAAAATTATGCTTAGGTTCATGAAATCAACTGTTAATTGAAAACTTCCAATGAAATGGGATAACTTTACCAAAGTATTGTGTTGGAAACTAATAAAACCTTTTTGGGGGAGTTGGAGAGATGGCTCATTGGATAAAGCATTTGCTGCTGAAGCTGGAGTACCTGAGTTCAATCCCCAGGCCCCATGTGAAAACCTGGAAACTGGTGGGTTTCTGTAATCCCAGCACACTGGTGTTGATGGTGAGAGGCAGGGACGGGAGAGTTCCCAGAAGCTCGTAGGAAGTTCAGCAAAGAACAACAGAGCAAGAATCCACAGGGAGAAACCCTGCCTCAAGTGAGGTAGACAGGGAGGGTCCACCCGACAATTGTCCTCTGACCTCCATGCCATGCCTACACTCACACACAAAGAAATAGATACAGTTTTAAAAACTAACTTTTTTCTGGTTTTGGTAAAATAAGTTTCTGCTGGTTGAATCAATAGTGCAGCACAAATTCTACTTTTGCCAAGTATGGAATTGTATGAATCTGTTTTCTCTCAGGCAGACATAGAACAAGCTTATTTTCTTTGTGCTCTTCCCTGGAGTTCTATGCAATTTTTTCCCTATATGTATCTGTGTATTTTTTGGTTTGGAATTCTGTTTAGCTGAAAGCTTTCTTCTCTTGTAAAATGACACTGGATTTTGTTTGGGTGTTCAGAAGAAAACACAAGTCTGAACCAAGTACAATGTGAACTCACGCCACTTCCTTTCCCTGCCTCATGCTCTGCAGAGTCTCTGAGCTGGTCGGTCTTCTGCAGGAAATGTTTTTGCTCATGCCTGTGCTTGCTGTGGGTGCTGGTTTCAGAAAGGACAGATTTCTAACAACTGGACGAATAAGCTGTTTCCAATTCAACACATAAGCACCTACTATGTGCTAGGCAGTGTTCCAGGTGCTTGGGTTACGTCAGTGACCAAACACTGTCCTCATGCAGCCTGTGTTGCAGCAGAGGTGACAGGCATCAGGGAGGTGGGGAATTGCAGGGATGGGGTGACTTGCCCTTTTCCCCCCTTCACCTCCTTTTTAGGTCTGAATTATCAGAGCATGGAGGGGTCTTTTCCCCAGCATCCCTTCTTTTTTTGAGACAGTTTCACTATGTACCCTAGACTGGTCTTGAACATTCCTCCTGTCTCAGCTTTCTTTCTTTCTTTTTTTTTTTTTTTTTTTTGGTTTTTCGAGGTAGGGTCTCACTCTAGCTCAGGCTGACCTGGAATTCACTCTGTAGTCTCAGGGTGGCCTCGAACTCTCGGCGATCCTCCTACCTCTGCCTCCTGAGTGCTGGGATTAAAGGCGTGTGCCACCACGCCCAGCTTCTGTCTCAGCTTTCTAAGTGCTGGGATTACATCTGTACCCCCTCAATGTTGGATATGTTGCATGTTTTTAAAAATTAATTAAGGAGAGAGAGAGAGTATGTGAGTGTGTGAGTGTGTGTGTGTGTGAGAGAGAGAGAGAGAGAGAGAGAATGGGCACACCAGGGCCTCCAGCCACTGCAATGAACTTAAGATGCATGTGCCACTCTGTGCATCTGGCTTTTCATGGTCACTGGAGAACTGAACCTGGGTGGTTGCTTTGCAGGCAAGTGCCTTAACTTCTGAGCCATGTCTCCAGCCCTATATATTTTGTTTTTGTTGTTTGAGGTAGGGTTTCACTCTAGTCCAGGACGACCTAGAATTCACTTTGTAGTCTTAGGGTGTCCTCACATGACAATTCACCTACTTCTGCCTCCTGATTGCTGGGATTAAAGGCATGTGCCACCAAGCCTGGCTAGTATATTGCGTTTTTAAGTAGCATGTTCTAGGTTGGCCTCAAAGATAGTGTGACAGTTCAGCTGCAGGAGATGTAGGCAATCAGCCATGACTGTCTGCGTGAGGAACACTCCACTAGAGGACTCAGAGTGAAAAGGTTAATTTAATTTAGGACAGGAATGTGCCTATTCCCTGGAGGGCCCAGGTAAGGAGAGGGTAACAGGGCTGGATATGAGTCTGGGTAGTAAGGGGAAGTGGGCCATCTGGAGAGCTTTGTTGTGTAAGAGGTTTGTGCAGAGGGAGAGGATCTGA
Source organism: Dipus sagitta (assembly GCA_036346955.1). Classification (NCBI taxonomy): domain Eukaryota; kingdom Metazoa; phylum Chordata; class Mammalia; order Rodentia; family Dipodidae; genus Dipus; species Dipus sagitta. Next base: position 238,078,581 of record CM070770.1, read on the forward strand.
CTGAGTGGAAAGGGTCACTGTTTGCTGGGTTAGGAAGACTAGCAGTCAAAGACTGAAGAATTACTTCCTAGTTCTGCCATCCACAGTCTCCCACCAGTAAAGATGCCCAGTTACAACCTGACTGTATTGAGTAAAAAAAAAAAAAAAAAAAAAATGACCTAGGAGCTTTAGTTTTAAGAGTTCTGAGCCGGCGTGGTGGCTCACGCCTTTAATCCCAGCACTCGGGAGGCAGAGGTAGGAGGATCGCCGTGAGTTCCAGGCCACCCTGAGACTCCATAGTGAATTCCAGGTTAGCCTGAGCTAGAGTGAGACCCTACCTCGAAAAACCAAAAAAAAAAAAAAAAAAAAAAAAAAAGAGTTCTGGTATATATATGTGATTTTTTGTTAAAGATTAAAGCCAGCTTGGAACTTCATAAAGAATACCAAAGTATTTGCTTGTTTATTCAAGCCAAGCTATTTCTATTTTAACCTTGTGCCCTGTCTTTAAAGCTAATGCCCTTTAATGCTTATTTCAAAAAGTACTTATCTTCTGGCTGTGGATTTATGGTGGTAATGGTGCCCTTTTAACATTAACCTGTGCTTTATAACTGAGATATAATTACACATTACATTAACACTATAACTGCAGAGGTAGACCAGGGGGATTTCATGGGAGCAATTGAAACCATAGGCTTAAACCAAAGAGCTACTCTTTTATAAGGATCCTTTATTTTATTTGTTTTATTTTGTTATTTGAGATAGGGTCTTATTCTAGCCCAGGCTGACCTGGAATTTACTATGTAGTCTCAGGCTGGCCTTGAACTCACAGTGATCCTCCTCTTGAGTGCTAGGATTAAAGGTATGTGCCACCACCTTGGTTTCCCACCAGGAATAGATGGTAAAGACCCTATTTCTGAAGACTTTACATACTCGGGCTACAAGGCCACCAAGAAATCCTCCTGGAACTGAGCTGAGAACCTCCTCCATGTAGACCAGCTGACAGAAAGCTGGAAAAAGCCATTTTGCATGCAGTTTAATAGGAGAGAGAGAAATCACCAGTGAAGATACTCAACAGTGGACACTGCAAGCCTTATATTTTGCCAGCCAGGCCAAATGAGCCAACGGGTACAATAATGGCACGTCTGTCATGGTGGAAACCAACTGCCCTCTAATTGGACTAGAGGCCCGCACCATGGGAGGGAATACATCCCTGATACTGAAAACTTAAAACAGGGATAGTCATGAGCCCTCAGGGTGTAACGTCTGCTGCTGTCTGGCTAAATGCATATACTATGCTTATCAAACTGCCCAGTAAGCACTTCTCTTAATGTTCATACCCATATATTAATGCTACTCTCGCTTTTAGTAGAGAACCTTCTCTTTTCAGATAGCAGTGACCTAGGGATGACTCAGAAGGCATCATGGTGTGGAAAGAAGTGACCGGAGTGCTCAGTACTGTAATATCTCTATCACACCTTCCAAGGTCTATTGCGGAAGAGGTGGTGGAAAGAATGTAAGAGCCAAAGGAAGGGTAGGACTCCTTACAACATGCCCCCTCCCCCCCCAGACACAGAATGGCCTGGATATCCATGACCTCACAGTGCCTGACACTACCTACACAAGACCATCATAATAGGAGGAAAAGATCATGACATCAAAATAAAAGAGAGACTGATTGAGATCAGGAGGGGATATGATGGAGAATGGAGTTTCAAAGGGGAAAGTGGGGGGAGGGAGTATTGTCTTACAAACATGGAAGTTGTTAATAAAAAAGTTAAATAAAAAAAAAGTTATGCGCCACCAAGCCCAGCAGGATCCTTTCTTAAAATATTTATTATTTATTTGACCTGTATGCGTTTGAATGTATGTGCATATTGGCATATGCGTGCCATGGCACATGGGTGGAGGTCAGAGGACTACCTCAATATCTATGCTCCACCTTCTTTGAAATAGGTTCTCTTGATGTTGCTGTTGCTACCAAAAAAAAAAAAAAAAAAAAAAAAAGCCACATTAGCTGTCCTGGGAGCTTCAGCTTCTCCTGGCTCTGCCTCCCCTTGTCATATGCACTTTGGGATCGCAGATTCATGTGCGTCTGTCTTTACAGGGATACTGGGGAATTGAACCCAAGCCAGTGGATTTGGCAAGCAATGCCTTCAACTGCTGATTGATCTCACTAGACCCTGCCCTGCCCCACTTAAAATATTTTTTAAAATTTTATGTTTATTTATTTGCAAGCAGACACACACACAGAGAGAGAGAGAGAGAGAGAGAGAGAGAGAGAATGAATGAATGAATGAATGAATGAATGAATATGGGCACTTCAAGGCCGCTAGCCAACATAAACTCCACATGCATGTACCACTGTGTACATCTGACTTTATGTGTGTACTGGGGAATCAAACCTCGAGGTCCTTAGGCTTTGCAGGCAGGTGCCTTAATTGCTAAGCCATCTCTCCAGCCCCAAGACTTATTTATTTTTTTTCATGGTAGGGTTTCAGGCTGGTCTTGAACCCACTGTGAAGACTTTACATACTCACTTACTCCTACCTCTGCTGAGTTCTGAGATTAAAGGTGTGTGCCACCAAGCCCAGCTAGTCCCCCCCTTCTTTTTTTTTTTTTTAGTTTCTTCCTCAATCACTGTCCACTTTATTATTTTTATTTCACATTTTATTAATAACTTCCATGATTATAAAAAATATCCCATGGTAAAACCCTCCCTCCCCCCACTTTCCCCTTTGAAACTCCATTCTCCATCATATCCCCCCCCCCCCGCCCTCAATCAGTCTCTGTTATTTTGATGTCATGATCTTTTCCTCCTATTATGATGGTCTTGTGTAGGTAGTGTCAGGCACTGTGAGGTCATAGATATCCAGGCCATTTTGTGTCTGGGGTGAGCACGTAAGGAGTCCTATCCTTTCTTTGGCTCTTACATTCTTTCTGCCTCTTCTACAATGGACCCTGAGCCTTGGAAGGTGTGATAGAGATATTACAGTACTGAGCACTCTGGTCACTTCTTTCCAGCACCATGATGCCTTCTGAGTCATCCCAAGGTCACTGCCATCTGAAAAGAGAAGATTCTCTACCAAAAGTGAGAGTAGCATAAGGGTATGAACATTAAGAGAAGTGCTTACTGGGCAGTTTGATAAGCATAGTATATACATTTAGTCAGACAGCAGCAGACGTTACACCCCTAGGGCTCATGACTGCCCCTGTTTTAAGTTTTCAGTATCAGGGATGTATTCCCTCCCATGGAGTGGGCCTCCAGTCCAGTCTAATTTCAATTTTCCTGTATTTGTTAAGATTTGCTTTGTGTCCTAATATATGGTCTATTTTAGAGGATGTTCCATGTGCTGCTGAAAATAATGTATATTCTGTAGCATTTGGATGAAATGTCCTGTATATATCTGTTAGATCCATTTGTTCTATGATCTAATTTAATCCAGATGCCTGTCTGTTTATTTTTTGCCAGGATGACCTGTCAATTGATGAGAGTCGGGTGTTGAAGTCACCTACTACCACTGTGTTTGGTGTTATCTGTGACCTTAGTTCTAGTAGCATTTGTTTGATGAAGTTTGGAGCCCCCATGTTAGGTGCATGTATGTTTAGGATTGTAATGTCCTCCTGTTGGAGTATGCCCTTAATCAATATAAAGTGACCTTCCTTATCTTTCCTAACTAATGTTGGACTGAAGTCTACCTTGTCAGATATTAGGATAGCAACCCCTGCTTGTTTTCTAGGCCCATGTGCTTGAAACACCATTTTCCAACCTTTCACCCTAAGATAGCGTCCATCCTTTGTAGAAAGGTGCGTTTCTTGGAGGCAACAAATTGAAGGATCCTGCTTTTTAACCCAGTCTACAAACCTAAGTTTTTTGGTTGGGGCATTGAGGCCTTTGATATTAAGAGATATTATTGAAAGGTGTGTATTTATTTTTGCCTTTTTTTTTTTTTTTTGTAGTTCTTCCCGTTTTACCATTGCCTTCTTGTATTAACTAGTATTTAGTATGGCTTGCTTTTTCCAGGTTCCTTATATGTGCGCTTTTCTTTCTCTTCAGCACGGAGGATTCTTTCAAGTATTTTCTGTAGAGCTGGTTTTGTCTTCAATTATTCCTTTAGCCTGCTTTTGTTGTGGATTGTCCTTGTTTCTCCCGTCTATTTGAATGGATAGCTTTGCAGGATAACCTTGGTTGACAGTTGTTATCTTTCAGAACTTGAAATACATCACTCCAAGCCCTTCTGGCTTTTAAAGTTTGAGTTAAGTAATCTGCTGTAATCCTGATGGGCTTGCCTTTGTAGGTAACTTGATTTTTCTCTCTAACTGGTTTCAATATTTTTTCTTTGGTTTGTATGTTTAGTAGTTTAATTATAATATGGCAAGGAGAGGTTCTTTCCAGGTTTTGTCTGGTTGGTGTTCTAAAGGATTCCTGTATCTGCATTGGCACCTCTTTCCCAATTTGGGGGAAGTTTTCTTCTATGGTTTTGTTGAAAATGCCTATTATGCCTTTGGAGTGAAATTCTTCTTCTATTATACCCTGAATTCTTATGTTTGATCTTTTCAGTGTCCTGAATATCTTGAAATTCCCATTCATACTTTCCTATTAGTTTGTCTTTCTCTTTGTTGAACTGTATTAGATCTAACATCTGGTCTTCTAGTTTAGATATTCTGTCCTCTCCTTCATCCATTCTGTTGGTGAGATTTTCTACAGAGTTTTTTATTTCGTTGACTGTGTTCTTCATTGCTAGTAATTCTGACTGGTTTTTCCTTATTATTTCTATTTCCTTATTTATATCTAGTATTGACCTCCTTATTTTATTAAATTGGTTTCCTGTGTCTTCTTTGATTCCTTTGATTTCCTCTTTGACTTCTTTGAGCATATTTATAATCATTCTTTTGAAATCTTTCTCAGGCATTTCCTCTAACTCATTCTCACTGGAGGTCATTTCTGATGGATTAATACTTTTTGTTGGATTTATATTGTCTTGATTTTTGTTTTTTTTTGTGTTATAATGTATATATATTTGCATCTTGGATTAATTTAATGCTTCGATTTTCTAGTTAGCTGCAGTATTATTAGATGTATCAATCAATCTGATGTTATATATCTTCAGGGTAGGAGCTTAAGGTACTAGGTGTGGCTCAAGACTCTCAGAGCATCTACAAAAGTGACCCTAGGTGTTGGGTTTGCCTGCTATGAGAGTATTCAAGTAGGCTGAGTGGAACAAAATATAGGCGGATTCTAAAATTTACACTTTCAATGAAAAACAGCACAGAGTATTTATGCAAGAGTAGGTATTATGACAACCAGATCCTCTAACAAAGTCACTGTCCCTTAGGGATGTGGTGCCCCACACCCTTAATCCTGTCAACAAGGAGGTTAAGATTTTTGGTCTGTTGAGGGTTCCAAGTCAACTTGTGACCAAGTGAGACCCTTCCCTAATGTATAACAGAAGAGGAAGCAAAGCCACTATAATTTAAGAGGCAACAAATAACAAACCCAAAATATAGCTTATTTAAGAATGGCAAATCCGATCATCCATCAGATTTAACATATAATTTATTCTGATATGGAAGGTGCAATTAGCACCTCCGGTTCAGGCCTATATACCAGGCTTATTTGGCGGGTACTGACCTGGTGTAATCCCAGTTACCTTTTGTGATGATTTTGGTCCCAGTTATGTTGTGCTCCTGCTTGGGTCCCTCTCTGGTGCACCATAGGCTGGCTGGGTTGTTGGACCGCTGCTCTGGTCGCCGGTGCTGGGTGCTGTGAGCTCCCTCCCCTGGTCTCTGTGGCTTGCTCTGGCGGTGGGGAAGGGGAGGCTGTGGTTGGTGGCTCTAGTTCTTCAGCTGGTGCATGTGATCCTCTACCTCGTGATTTGCTCCTCTGTTGTTCACTGCCGTTCTCCCTTCATATTTCTTGAGTTTGCGAAGAGCTCCAGTGTGAGTGGAAAATCCCCTCACCTGGCTTTTTCTGTGGCTCAAGCCGAGCCTTGCAGCTGTGGCCCTGCAGACCTGGTGCCGCCGCTGCTGGAGCCGCTTCTGCCTGCCTATGTGGGCTCTGGATGCTCTGGATCTCTTCTACTTCTCTGTTGCTGTTGGTAATTTCTTATACACCTCACTTTTTAGTAGAAGAGTGTATTTTGCTGTTTTTTTTTTTTTTTTTTTTTTTTTTTTTTTTGAGGTAGGGTCTCACTATGTAGTCCCAGGTTGGCCTCAAACTCAGTGATTCTACCTTTGCCTACCAAGTGCTGGGAATTAGGCATGTGCCATGACACCCAGCTTTAGTCCCTCTTTGAGACAAGGTGTTTCCATGTATGTCTTTGAGGTCTAGAACTCACCATGTAACCCAGGCTGGCCTTGAGCTTTTGGCAATCCTTCTGCCTCAGCCTCCTTAGTTGTTGAGATTATAAGTGTGAGCTACCATGCCTGGCTATTTTTTTAAAAAAAAAAATTTAGCAGTGTAATTTTTTTAATGATGGCCATCTCTATTGATATAAATGATGGCAGGAGTTAAAAGTACGCTCTTGATTAAGAGCCTTGTATCAGGATGGTACAGTACATATATGATTCATAAATGTATAAGTAGCAATTAAATACCAGCACTATTGTTTATTTATTTTTTTTGTTTTTGGTTTTTCAAGGTGGGGTCTCACTCTAGCCCAGGCTGACCTGGAATTCACTATGGAGTCTCAGGGTGGCCTCGAACTCAAGGCAATCCTCCTACCTCTGCCTCCCGAGTGCTGGGATTAAAGGCGTGCGCCACCACGCCTGGCATATACCAGCACTATTAATAGGACTACTCTCTATGGTTATTTTGATTCTGTGTTGTCAGAGAAACAGGTGTACTTGTTAGTAATGTGGATGTTTTTAAAGTCAGTTTTTATTTACATTAGTATAACTACTAGTGATGGTATTTTTAAAACTTTTTTTTTTTTTTTCGAGGTAGGGTCTCACTCTAGCCCAGGCTGACCTGGAATTCACTATGTAGTCTCAGGGTGCCTTGAACTCACAGCAATCCTACCTCTGCCTCCTGAGTGCTGGGATCAAAGGTTTGTGTCATCCTGCCCAGCTGTCATCATGCCCAGCTTAAAAACATTATTTATTTATTTATTTATTTATTTGAGAAAGAGAAGGAGGAGAAAGACACACACACACAGAGAGAATGGGTGCATCAGGGGCTCCAGACATGCGCCATCTTGTGCATCTGGCTTATGTGGGTCTTGGGGAGTTGAACCTGGGTTCTTTGGCTTTGCAGGCAAGTGCCTTAACTGCTAAGCCATCTTTCTAGCCCTAGAAACAGTTTTTAATTTTTTTTTTTTGTTTGAGAGAGACAGAGAGAGAAAGAGGCAGATATATAGAGAGAAATGGGCATGCCAGAGCCTCCAGCTACTGCAAACGAAATCCAGATGCATGCGCCACCTTGTATATCTGGCTTATGTTGGTCCTGGGGAATGGAGCCTTGAACTGGGGTCCTTAAGCTTCACAGACAAGCGCTTAACCACTAAGCCATCTTTTCAGCCCATAAAACTTTTTTTTTTTTTTTTTCCGAGTTAGGGTTTCACTCTGGTCCAGGCTGACCTGGAATTAGCTATGTAGTCTCAGGGTGGCCTCGAACTCTCGATGATCCTCCCACCTCTGCCGCCCAAGTGCTGGGATTAAAGGCTTGCGCCACCACACCCAGCCCATAAAACATTTTTAAAAATATATATTTGTACTTATTTATTTGTAAGCAGAGAAAGAGAGAGAGAGAGAAGGGTACACTAGGGCCTCCTGCTGCTAAAACTGAACTCCAGATACATGTGTCACTTTGTACATCTGGTTTTATATGGGTATTGGAAAATCAAACCCACGCCATCAGGCTTTGCAGGCAAGGACCTTTAACAGATGAGCCATCTGTCCAGCTCTTAAAAACATTAAAAAAATATATTTTCTTTATTTGCAAGGTTTTGCAGTCAGGTTCAGTTTGCTGGCAGAAAACACCCAACCAAGAGAAGCTTGTGGGGAAAAAAGGTTTATTGTGGCTTACAGACTTGAGGGGAAGCTCCATGATGGTGGGGGGAAATGATGGCATGAACAGAGAGGGTGGACATCACCTCCTGGCTAACATAAGGTGGACAACAACAACAAGAGAGTGTTCCAAACATTGGCAAGAGGAAGTTGGCTATAACACCCATAAGCCTGCTCTGAACACTACACTGCCTCCAGGAGGCTTTAATTCCCAAATTACCATCAGCTGGGGACCTAGCATCAGAACACCTAAGTTTATGGGGTACAGCCGAATCAAACTGCCACACAAGGAAAGAAGAGAGAGAAAGAATTAATGGGCATGCCAGGGCCGCTAGCTGCTGCAAACAAACTCCAGATGCATATGTCACTTTGTGCATCTGGCTCTACATGAGCACTGGGGAACTGAACCTCTTTTCAGTCCCAGTCCCTTCCTTAAAAACTTTTTTTTTTTTTTTTTTTTTTTTTTTTAGGTAGGGTCTCACTGTAGCTCAGGCTGACCTGTAATTCATTATGTAGTTTCAAGGTGGCCTCAAGCTCATGGTGATCCTTCTACATCTGCCTCCCAAGTTCTGGGATTAAAGCATGCGCTAATGTGCTACCATGCCCAGCTCCTTAAAAACATTTTTAATGACAGTATTCATACATGTACATAATTTTTTTTGTTTGGTTTTTGAGGTAGGGTTTCACTCTAGCCCAGGCTGACCTGGAATTCACTATGTAGTCTCAGGGTGGCCTCAAACTCACAGCGATCCTCCTACCTCTGCCTCCCAAGTGCTGGGATTAAAGGTGTGCACCACCACGCTTGGGTTTACATAATGTATTTTGGTCATAATTCCCTACCATTACCTTCTTTTTTAAACAGCTTGCCACCACCTGAAACAGTAAGACAAATGAAATTATTATTATTATTTTTTGTTTGTTTGTTTCTTGAGGTAGGGTCTCACTCTAGCTCAGGCTGACCTGGAATTCACTATGTAGTCTCAGGGTGGCCTTGAACTCATGGTGATGCTCCTACCTCTGCCTCCCGAGTGCTGGGAGTAAAGGCATGTGCCACCACGCCCGGCTATTTTTTTATTTTTTATTTTAGAGAGACAGAGAATTGGTGTGCCAGTGCCTCAGCCACTGCAATTGAACTCCAGACATTTGTGCCACCTAGTGGGTATGTGTGACCTTGCGTTTGCCTCATCTTTGTGCGCCTGGCTTACGTGGGTCCTGAGGAATCAAACCTGGGTCCTTTGGCTTTGCAAGCAAGCGCCTTAACCACTAAGCCATTTCTCTAGCCCCTTTAACATGTTTCTTTTTAAAAAATTTTTACATTTTTCTTTTTTAAATTAAAAATGTTTTAATTAATTTATTTATTAGAGACATTGAGAGGGGGAGAGAGAGAGAGTGATTGAGAATGGGCACACCAGGGCTTTTAGCCACTGCAAACGAACTCCACACGCATGTGCCACCATGTGCATCTGGCTTACATGGGTACTGGGGAATTGAACCTCGGTCCTTAGGCTTTGCAGACAAGTGCCTTCACTGCTAAGCCATCTCTTCGTCCCTTCTGCCTTGTCCTCCTTCCACTGAATCTCTTCTAGACCCTCTTCTATTTGATTTTTTTCTCTCTCCATCATCCATGATGAAATGCCTTCTGAATGGCAGCTCAGGTAGGGTGATGGTACCCTCTCTTTCCTGAAGGCAAATGGAGGGATTGGAAGTAAAGAGTGGGTGTTATTTTAGACCTCTCAGAGATTACTACAGTGGCTTTCATTTCCTTCTCTGCGTTGAGTCTGGAAGGAGGCAGGAATTCTGTGGCTTAATGTCTTTGCATTTGTTCTGATGGCAGAAATCAATCTTGGGGCTGTCAATTTGCAAAGAAATGATCTGTTCACAGTCTGACTCATTTTCTGTGTCAGGCCTGTTCTTGGGCTATGTTCAGGAACAAATCCTGCTTGTTGATGAGCTGTCTCCTTGTCTGTTTACAAAAAGTCCTCTAGTTTTGTTAAGATTGTTACAGATTCAGACAATGTGGGAAGCCCATCTTTCTCCTTTGACTTAGGTCTCTTCTGTTCCCCCATCTAGGATCTGCATCTCCAATGGATACAGAGGGGTTTGGTGAGCTCCTTCAGCAAGCTGAACAGCTTGCTGCTGAGACTGAGGGCATCTCTGAGCTTCCCCACGTGGAACGGAACTTACAGGAGATCCAGCAGGCGGGCGAGCGCCTGCGTTCACGTACCCTCACACGCACATCCCAGGAGACAGCAGATGTCAAGGCGTGAGTCTTGGTGGGGAGGCAGCATTATGATTGAGTGATTCAGGGGCAGGATCCATTTCTTCTTTCCTGCCTTGAATTCAGATGCCATCTGTGAATGGTAGTCACAAGGCAGATTGTTGGGAACTCAGAGGTTTTGTAAACAGGTCAGCACTCTTGGTGTATTTTCCTGGCTCTTTGGGTTTTCAGGATTTTCCAGACAGTCTGCCTGACCAAGCTGGGAGCCCATATCATAGGCAGAGATGGTGGCAGGTGGGGGTGGGAGGGAATGGAAGATCCCTGTTCTGTATAAACTGGCCACAGTAGTAGATCATAAATGGTTTCTCTAAGTATGTTAGTAGATGTGGGCCATACACATAAGTGCTACCGAAAGCCAGAAAGCACTCAGCCACAAGCAAAGTTTTTAAGGGTAATTGGAAAAAATTGATGAGTAGTCAGTGATGAGAAGCCATCCAAGTACAGAGTGATTCTGCTTGATTATTGTCAGTGACTCTAGAGGCTGCCTCTGAAAGGCCTTGAAATACAGTGCCCTCTAGCTGGTTGTAGAACTGGAAGGTGGGTGAGCCCCAGGAGAATGCAGCTGGGGGCAGTGCTGACTAATGGGGCCACACAGCATCAGCAGGACTGTTGGTTCCGCAAGGATATATTTAAAGGCTCCATTGTGGCTGGCTTGGATTGTATCTGGGAATACAGCCATGAGTTAGACATAGTCCTTGTCCTCAAGAGGCTTGTAATTCGGGAGGCAGGGCAGAGCCCTCCCCACTCAAGAAACAAGCTGCTCAGAAGTTTGCTTAGACTTAAGAGTTTGCTTAATCCTCACAGCCAAAATCAGGACAGTGATCTCCAGATTATAGTTGAGCAGCAAGATTTCAGAGAAGGCATGTAAGCCAGGACTGAAACCCAGCGAGACTGACTACAGAGTACATAGCACTAAAAGGGCTCTGGGAGGCTAAAGCAGGAACTGCTACCTACCTTTGGTGATTTGGGAAATTCAGTGGGATTCTATGCAATAGATTTGGGGAAATGCCTTTCCTCTCTTTAGTCTTGATTCCTTGACCTTGAGAAAGACTTAAGTGCTAGTGTTAATGTGGAATATAGTCTGTTTCAGATACTTATTTAATGTCAAAAGAGTATGGAGGAAAAAAAAAAAAAGAAGAAGAAAAGAAGCTGGGTATGGTGGCACACACCTTTAATCCCAGCACTAGGGAGGCAGAGGTAGCAGGATAGCTGTGAGTTCGAGGCTAGTCTGGAACTATAGAGTGAGTTTCTGGTCAGTTTGGGCTAGAGTGAGACCCTACCTCAGGGGGGAAAAATAGGAAGGCTTCATTCTTTTCTACATAATGTTGAGAGCTAAGTGTTTGATTGTTCTGTGGAGTCAATAGGATGTTATAGAAATACTATAGGCTTACTTAGAGTGATCCCTTCCTCCCCCCTCCCTTCCTTCCATCATTCATTCATTGAGATTGGAGCTCAGGTAGCCCAGGCTGGCCTCAAGCTTGCTATGTAGCTGAGGGTGACCTCGAATTTCTGATCCTCCTGCTTCTACATCCTCAGTGCTAGAGTCATAGATGTGTACCACCACACCCCATTTCTGTGACTTTTGGGACTGAACAAAACCAGGGCCTTTATGCATGCTAGGCAAGCACTCTACTAATTGAGCCACATCCCCATCTCCTAGTGTTAATTTATGAAATACTGAATTTGATTCTGTTGGCCTTAGTAAGGACAAGTCAGACGAACCCTGCCAGGGCTTCCCGTCCTTCCCGTCTAGCCTTGTAGCAAAATGCAGCCCACTCCTCTCCCGCCCTCATTCCTAGCACTCCAGCCAGCTTTTAGACATTTCTGCTAACTTGCTCTCCCTGCAGGCTCCTTACTCCTGTTCCTGGCTGTCTACAGTTACCCCCAGTCTCAAGCAGGCAGGCTCTGTGCTTGTGTGCAGCGATGCTGCTAGAGCAAAACCCATGGATGCCAGCTGAGTTGCTATAGTTATAATTTAATTGCATCAGCTTTATAGCCTATTAAGAGCAAAAAAGGGGAAAATGTTTTCTTGGTAACAATTATCAGTCATGCTCTCTTTCTTGTAAATTTCCATTCTTCCTCATCTCATTCTACCTTAAATTCATTATTTTAGGGAGGAGGGAGTTGGAACATTGAAAGAATGGATATAGGGTGGGGCAGGTGCTTAAAAAGAAACCAGAGGGCTGATGACTGTATTTTTCCATCTTCTTGATAGGCAGAGACACAAGCTGTGATGTGAATATTTTAGTGCATGCTGGGATGAGGGCAGAAAAGAGAACTGAATAGGACAATTATTTTTTTAACATGGAGTAAGTTTGAAGAAAATTTTGACTCTAAGGTGTTGGTTTAGATTGTAAATTTAAACATGAATTGTTTTGTACTAAATTCTTCTTGTTTAAATATACTGTGTCGGACTTTGGGGGAATTGTTTTTTTCTTTTTGAGATGAAGTCTTACTGTGTTACCCAGGGTGACCTCAAACTCACCACTCTCCTGCCTTAGTAGCTTGGATTATAGGTGTGTGCCACCTTCCCCAGCTTTAGAGAAAAGATTTAACCACGTTTATGTATGTATGTATTTTAGCTTTTAAAAATTGTTCAACCCTCCCCCTACACATCAAGAAGAACTTGTATAGCATATATAAAGGTATAAAGCAGGGATTTGCAGACTGTGGCCCAAGACCACATCTTGTCAGGTGCCTGTTAAGTCTCACTGGAACTCAGCCATGCTTATTTATTTTACATATTGTCTGTGCTGCTTTTGTGCATAGCAGAGCTGAGTAATTTACATTATATGGCCTGCAAGGCTGAAATATTTACTTACTGTTTCTTGCAGAAAAAGCTTGCCGACTTCTTGTGAAAATAAAATAAATGAACACCCATGTGTATATTGCTATTAAGATATAGAATATTATCAGTGTTGGTGAAACGTTCCCTGAGTGTCTTATCATCAGTTGCTTCCCCCACTTCCTTCAAAAGAGATAGAGCACTGAATTTTTCCATTAAAACTTCTGAACCCAGCTGGGCATGGTGGTGCGTGCCTTTAGTCCAGCCACTCTGGAGACAGAGGTAGGAGGATCGCTGTGAGTTTGAGGCCACCCTGAGACTGCATAATGAATTCCAGGTCAGCCTGGACTAGAGTGAAACCCTGCCTGGAAAAATCACACACACACACACACACACACCCACCTTCTGAACCCAACCAAAAATGTACAAAGGGCTGATCAGCCTAGACTAGAGTGAGATTCTACTTTGAACCCCCCCCCCAAAAAAAAAAAAAAAAAAAAAAAACTAAAGACATAGTGATTACTTTCTTCCCTAACTTTATCCTTCAGGCTAACTAGTGTCATTGATATATTCATTCTTCTTCTGTTTTCTCTGATCATGCAAAGCATACACTAACATTTATTTGGCTAAAGTTATACGGCAATTCATTTTTTTTTGTTTTTTGAGGTAGGGTTTCACTCTATTCCAGGCTGACCTGGAATTCACTATGTAGTCTCTCAGGGTAGCGTCTGCCTCCCGAGTGCTGGGATTAAAGGCATGCGCTATGGCAAATTTTAACTTTGTTTGTGATACTACTACTACTAAGCTGTCTTTTTAGGTACTTAACATTTTCAAGTACTTAGTATTATCAGATACTAATATGCTTGATTTGTATTAGTGACAGCTTCCTAAATTAACACTGTGAGGAAGGTCAGATAGCAAGTGGGCAACTAGAATTCAAGTTCAGCTTGGGCAATAAGAAACCCTTTTAGGGAGCTGGAGAGATGGCTCATCAGTTAAAGATACTTGTGTACAAAGTTGGCCCACTCTTTTTTTTTGCATATTTATTTATTTATTTCTCAATTATTAACATTTTCCATGATTATAAAAAATATCCCGTGGTAATACCCTCCTTTCCCCCCCACTTTCCCCTTTGAAATTCCATTCTCCATCATATCCCCTCCCCATCTCAATCAGTCTATCTTTTATTTTGATGTCATGATCTTTTCCTCCTCTTATGATGGTCTTATGTAGGTAGTGTCAGGCACTATGAGGTCATGGACATCCAAGGCCCACTCTTAATGGTGGTAATATGTTTAACAATCACAGCTTTAGTAACCCAAAATCAATCCTTGTGCCAATAACTTTAAACTTGCTTGAATTTTTCCTTTGATAAACCATACATCTTTGATCTTTCTATTCTATATCTTCTGCCAAGCACACCTGCCCATTATTTTAAATTCGGCCTTCATAAAACTCTCAAGGCTTGGGCAGCCAGCCCTTATGCCAGTAGCTCAGTCCCAACAAACTTCTCTGCTGTTTCTCCTTTCCCTTTGAAAGTGCATAAGCCAAGCCTCCAAACACAATTCTGTCTTCATTTAGCATTTACAAAAATTTTTTTTGTTTATTTTTATTTATTTGAGAGCGACAGACAGAGAGAGAAAGAGGCAGATACAGAGAGAGAGAGAATGGGCACACCAGTGCCTCCAGTCACTGCAAGTGAACTCCAGATGCTGTAGTAGACAGCTTCAGGTTCACTGAGATAAACTTCCAGACCAGGCACGGTTATGGAGGAAGGGATTTATTGAAGCTTACAGATCGAGGGGAAGTTCCATAACGGCAGAAGAAGCTGGCCTGCCTTCACAGGACCAAGCGGAGAGAGAGAAGCACAAGCCTAAAAGCCAAAAGCCACACCGCACAGCACACTTCAGGAACTCCTGCTAGGCACACTTTGCATATCTTTAGATTGAAATCTGAAACCCACCACCACACCTAAAGATCCACCCAGTGACATTGCCTCCAGCCAGGTGGCTGCAGAATGCAAACTACAAACAAATAAACAACTGAATATTTTGGGGGCCATCTATTCAAACCACTACAGATGCATACGCCCCATTGTGCATCTGGCTAACTTGGGTCCTGGAGAATCGAGCCTTGAACTGGGGTCCTTAGGCTTCACAGGCAAGCGCTTAACCACTAAGCAATCTTTCCAGCCCTCATTTAGCATTTTTAAACTCTCACCAGAGCACAAGCCAGGTGCTGCATAGTGCTTATAGGTGTCACTTGCTTTTCTAACTCCAATAGCTATTTTTTAAAATTTGTTTCTTTCGAGTTAGGGTCTCACTGTGTATGTAGCCCAGTATTGCCTGGAACTAAATATGTAATCCAAGTTGGCCTCCATTTTCTCTAACTCAGCTTCTCAGGTGAAGTATAGGGGTGAGCCACCACCCTCTGCTTAATAGCTGATTTTTAAATTCTGCTTTTTTTTGGGGGGGGGGTTCCTTTCTCTTGAGGTAGGATCTAGCTCAGGCTGACCTGGGATTTACTATGTAATTTCAAGCTGGCCTCAAACTCACAGTGATCCTCCTACCTCTGCCTCCCTAGAACTGGGATTAAAGGTGTGTGCTACCACCCTAGTAGTTCTGGGCTTTTTTTTTTTTTTTTTTTTTTTTTTACTCTGGTATCCCTTCAAATCATTTGGGTATTGGATACACTCTCATATATTACTGTGAAGATATAGTGCCATGGGACAGAATTTGGAAATAGCTAGCAGAATAGACCTAGCAAGCCCCTTCTATCACCCAGTGGAGTTACTGTTGCAGGTGGCAGTGACTACTAGAGATACCCAAGATTCATCAAGGTGCTGCGAAGTGACAATTGAGTGCTCTGCATTGGATGAGACATCTTTATCACACCTTCTAGGGCTCAGGGAACATTGTGGAGGAGGTGGTGGAGAGATTATTAATGCTACTCTCACAGTTGACCAAATAAGCTTTTTGCAGATGGCTGGGGAGACTCCAGACTCATGGAAGTGCTGAGAATAAGTGGATGTTGAGAACTCAGTGCTGAATATGACATCTCTAGCTCACCTCATAGGGTGAGGAGGTGTACTTTGGGGGACATTGTCCTCTGGACATGAAGTGATTGATGTATTCATGACCTCATAGCAGTTGTTGGTTGTCTTATCTCTATAAGACTTGCACAGTATAGAGCCCAACGCCATTTGACGTGGTTAATGGAGGAGGCAGAGGTAGGAAGATCACTGTGAGTTCAAGGCCGCCTGAGACTACATAATGAAAGTGAACCTAAATGCTTTTTCAGTTGGCGACATGACCACTTAGATAGGAACAGTATCAAGTAACATTTTAATACGTCGTTAATAATTGAATTGTTGGGAAGGCTTGTTACTGCTGTCTGGAAATTGTCATGTGTATAGTGTAGGATAAAAAACACCTTAGCAATTATGGTGGTAAAATTGTTGTGGAAGGGCTGGAGAGGTGGCTTAGCGGTTAAGCGCTTGTCTGTGAAGCCTAAGGATCCCAGTTCGAGGCTCAATTCCCCAGGACCCATGTTAGCCAGATGCACAAGGGGGCGCACGCATCTGGAGTTCGTTTGCAGTGGCTGGAGGCCCTGGCATGCCCATTCTCTCTCTCTCTCTCTCTCTCTCTCTCTCTCTCTCTCTCTATCTGCCTCTTTCTCTCTCTGTGTCTGTCACTTTCAAATAAATAAATAAAAATAACAAAAAAATTAAAAAAAATTGTTGTGGAAAAAGGAGGTACAGATGGAAAGTCTGAAGCAAATCTCTTAAATTTGACTGGAATTATCAGTATGAACTCATGATATAACTTATCTTAAGAAAAACTAAGACAGAAATTCCGTTTCTAGTTCTGGCTATTGAAGAGACCTAGAAGTAGTGTGGCAGTTGCAGTTGCCCAGATAATTGTCTCTAAGGTTCTTCATGTAATAAAGACAACTGGGACTCTTGGGAGAGTTGCAAACTCCTCAGGCCTGTGTAAGATGAATTTGAAATCTTGTCATATCAGAGGGCTAAGAAAACTTCAAGACCTACTTGAGTAATTTCAGTAAGAACTCAGCAGGGGCATTTAGAAAGCAGGCTGTGTGTGGATAGTGGTTTAGTGTAAGGTCCTGTGTTTGATCTTCAGCACTACACACAAAAGGAAAACAAAACACAGTCCCCAAACTCAGAAACCAACTTGAAGAGGCTTCTACTTGGCCAAAAATAAGACATTTTAGCTTCAACAGAATAAGAAATGAAACAGATTGAGACACATCAAGTATGTTGAAATTCATGAATTCATAATAACACTAAAACAAAGTTCATCAGTCAGTCACCATTTGAGGATGCTAGAACTCATTGATCAGTGTAATCACATAGCTAACCAGAGTTCTCAGAATGGAAGTATTCTAACTTATGGAGACACAAGTAGAGTTACCTTTGTTATAACTCACAAGGAAAGAATGAATCTAAGCAGTAGTCATAAGCGGCTCCAGACATTACAAATAGAGCTAACCAGGCATTACTTAGCTCTTGATGGAAGTATGAATAACAGCACGAACAGCAACCGCAAAGCAGTGGCATCTGAATCTGTGCACCCTGTGGTGCACTTACTTTCAGTGCTTAGAGGACAGAGGAACATGTTTGGTAGCTCATAGGGGTTGGGTCAGTACCTCCCGCTCTGTAAAGTGTCGCTTGCTACTCTGAGTACAGGCCGTTTATCAGAATCATCATGAGCTTTTTAGACATTGAGAATATTGGGCTCCATTTTGGAGCTATTGACTTAGAACCAGCATTTTAAGAAGCTGGGGGATTTATGTGGGTAATTAAGCTTGAGTAACACTGTTTTACAGGACATAAAATCCAAAAAATCTTCCACAGAGAATTTATAAGCAAAAAGAGATGAGGGTGGGGTAAGAAAATGCACAGATTAAAAAAAAAAAAAAAAGCAGGTGAGCCGGGTGTGGTGGTGTACTCCTTTAATCCCAGCACTTGGGAGGCAGAGGTAGGTGGATTGCTATGAGTTCGAGGCTACCCTGAGACTACATAGTAAATTCCAGGTCAGCCTGGACTAGAGTGAGACCTTACCTCAAAAAACCAAAAAAAAAAAAAAATAAAAAATTAGGAGGCATATCTAGCATTTACAAGTAAAGCCATTATTTGGAGTTTATTCAGACAAATACAAACTTTAAAATTATGAGATAACTGGGGAATATCTTGGATCTACTTCAAAATAATCCGAATGACAGAGGGCATAGATGAAACAGGATTGGCTATGACACCTGAATAGTTGAAGCTAAATGTCAATATAAAGAAGTTCACTCTTTATATTTTGTAATTAAAATTCTTTTCTATAACAGCAAGAAAAGAAAACTGACTATAGATTGCTATAGTCATCAACACATATAGTGACAAGTATTGGGGAAGAAGATGTGGGAATTGTACATTACTGGTGGTAATGTAATCCTTTGACAGTTTCTCAGAAGACAGAAAAGTTACTGTTTGACCTAAGAGAATGCAAACACATTCATGCAGATACTTATGTTCATGGCAACATTTTTCATGATAGTGAAAATCTGGGGACAACCCAGATGCCCATCAGCTGATGAATGGATATGTATATTGTACAGTGGGATAAAAAGGAACAAAATTCTAATATATAGATATATATCAAAAATGGATGAAGCTTGAAAACATGATGCCAAGAGAAAGATGCCAGTCATATAAGACATATTGGACCATTCCATTTGTGTGCAGTGTCCAGAATAGCTAAAGCTATTGGGATAGGAAGTAGGTAAATGGTTGCCAAGGTCTCGGGGAGTTGTGGGAGGAAATGGAGAACTACTTACAGAGCTTTCGTTTGTGGATGTTGAAAATATCTTAAAGTTGACTGTAGTGATGGTTGTATAATTCTTTGAATATACTAAAATCAGTGTATTGTATACTTCAACTGGTGCATTTCATGGTATGCAGATACATGCCAGTAAAGCTGTTCTGAAAGAAGCGGGGGACATTATACTAATACTCCCAGCTGTGCTCAAGAGCTGTCAGCATGAGAATCATTGGGAGGAAAGTTGTACAAATGGTTCAGTTTTCAGCCAGAGTTGGGAAGCACTTGTTGGTAGGAGAGAGAGACTAGATTGTCTGTCTGGTGTGCTAGCTTGGAGGGGAAGCCCCAAGGAATGAACTAAAGGAGACAAAATCTCTAAGGAGGAACTTTATGCTTGAGCATCATCTGTTGCTGTTGTGTTTACCAGAATACAGTTAAATATGGGAACCCCTTTCTTCTGGAAGGCTGTTAGCTCAAGATTGAAATCTTGGGTTCCACTTGTAGGTGTGTGAACTCATGGTCCTCCTGCTTTAGCCTTTCCTGTTGGTGTGCACTATCTCACTGAATTGTTTTTTTTTTTTTTTTTATATTTGTTTGTTTGTTTTTAACCCAATTGCCAAGAAGAGGAAAAATGAATCTGTTTTTCCATTTCTCTTCAAAGACATTGATTGGTTAGATAATAGCCTCCTGTAATCTTGGCTAGATAGGAAACAGGGAATTTGAAGATGTGCTGACATTGTATTTGGCTTTAGAAGAGAAGCCATGCAGAACTGGTCTTGGATTTGGGGTTCTGTCCTTGAACAGATCACTGACTGCTGCAGACCTTTAGCTTTCTCAACTAGTGTTTGGACCTGGCTGCTCTGACGTTTCTAAGATTCTGTTCTTTACCTGTCTCTTCAGAGGCTATAGGTGTAAGGCAGTGGTTGGGAGTCTGTGTCTAAGAATACATGACGTGGCCCTGCCATCCTACCCCTGTGACTTTGGACAAGTTGGTTAATCTCTTTGCACTTTAGTTCTCCCATCTATAAAATGAGAGTGAATAGGGCCGGGCGTGGTGGCACAGGCCTTTAATCCCAGCACTGGGGAGGCAGAGGTAGGAGGATCACCATGAGTTCAAGGCCACACTGAAACTACATAGTGAATTCCAGGTCAGTCTGGAATAGAGTGAAACCCTACCTCAAAAAAACAAAAACGAGGGGGCGGGGAATAATTACGTCTATCTCACTGATTTTTTGTGTTTTTTTTTTCAATATAAAGTGTTAGGCGCTGTCTAGCCAGTGGCTTTATTTGTTTCGTTCTAGACAAGACCCACCCTCTAATTCAGATCTCTCACTGCTAAGTGCAGCATTGTGTCTGTTATTCCAGGTGAGAGACCTTTATGGAAAGATATAAAGACAATCATAAAAGATACGTGAATAGTAGATCATTTTCCAGTCAAGTGCTCTACCATGGCCCTGTTCTCCTATCCATGCCAAGATAGGTGGGAAGGAGGGAGGGAGAGAGAGAGAGGAGAGGAAGATAGACAGAAAGAGAGAAGAGGAGAGAAATGGGCACTCCAGAGCCTCTTGCCGCTGCAAACAAACTTCACACATATGTGCCTCTGTGTGCACCTGGCTTTATGTGGGTACAAGGGGATCTAACCCTGGACGGGCATTGCTGAACCATCTCCCCAGCCCCAGATAAGAGGTTTTGAATGAAAGCTATTCTCCAAAATTTTATGAAGTATGTTAGAAACCCTAATGCTACTTTCTCCCTCACTCTTATTCTTGTCTTCCTGTCCTATATCCCCATGTAGGTCAGTTCTTCTGGGGTCTCGGGGACTTGACATATCCCACATCTCCCAGAGATTGGAGAGTCTGAGTGCAGCCACCACCTTTGAACCTCTTGAGCCTGTGAAGGACACAGACATTCAGGTAAGTGCTACCAGGTATAGATGCAACCCAGAAAATGTACCCCAGGTTGCAGTCCCTGGCCCTTTCTTCACCAACTGGATTAGTAGTGCCATTGTTCTTTTTTACCCAAATGTTGTAAAAACAGGATTTGGAGATCGGTGAGGGAATCACTGGGTTGTTTTCAGAATGCTTTGTGTGGCTGGATTTAAGAAAGCAATCCCAACCTGTACTTGAGTTCTAATAGTTCAAATTATGAGAACAGATTCCTCCCTCCCTCCCTCCCTCCCTCCCTCCCTCCCTCCCTCCCTCCCTTCCTTCCTTCTTTCTTTTTCTGGTTTTTCGAGGTAGGGTCTCTCTATAGCCCAGGCGGACCTATGTAGTCTCAGGGTGGCCTCAAACTCATGGCTGATCCTCCTAACTCTGCTGGGATTAAAGGCGTGTGCCACCATACCCGGCGAGAACAGATTTCTTTACTTGGGCTTAATCCAAGGCAGAGACATTAGTTGTAAGTTTTTCTTGTTTTCTATACTAGACTTAAAATAATTGCACCATTTGTTTTTCATATTTCTCTTTTGCATCTTGCTTGTATTGGTTGGCAAAGAACTGGGGGAATTTAAGAGTACTATTTACTGAAACCTATGCAGTGATTTTCAGGAAGTGTTTGGCTGCATTAGTGGCATCAGGAAATGGCCTAATAGAGCACTCCAGTCTCATTTATCCAAACATGTCACTAGGAGTTGATAGCTGTTTTAATCTAATCAGAAACTAATATAAAATTGTTAAGAAAAAAAACTCATGGTCCATTTAGTTTTGAGGAATTGGAACATTGAAAGCACTCTATATGTGGGGCACAATTTTTTTTTATTGGTTTACTTTTTTTTTTGAGAAGGGATTTTGCCATGTTTCTTAAGCTAGTCTCAGATTCCTAGGCTTAAGCCATCCTTCTGCCTCAGACACAGGAGCTAGACATGTATGCTACTATATACAGCTTAATAGACTATTGAAAGGACTCAGGTCCTGCAAATGCAAATCCTGGTAGAAATGGGTAATGATTCTGTGAGTTCAGCTTGAATTATACTCTACCCCAAGACCCTTTTAGTCCACTGGATGACTACATGTTTCCATTTATTCTAATTTAGAAACCTATACTTTGAGTTGAGAGTTGAAATTATATATATTCATGTTTTTTTCCAATGATTGATATGTTCCTAAAGCATGAAAATCCAGAATAAAAAAATTATATGCTAAATTATATTTGCCTATCCCCTTATAAATTCCTTCTTATTTCTGTGTGATGTGTACTTCACTTTTAAATATTTATCTATTTGTTTATTTATTTATTTGGTATTTTGAGATAGGGTCTCACTCTAGCTCAGGCTGACCTGGAATTCACTATGTAGTCTCAGGGTGGCCTTGAACTCACAGTGATCCTCCTACTTCTGCCTCCCAAGTGCTGGGATTAAAGGTGTGCACCATCACGCCCGGCTCTATTTATTTATTTTTATTTATTTATTTGACAGAGAAAGAGAGAAAGAGATAGAATAGGCGCACCAGGGCCTCCAGCCACTGCAAATGAACTCCAGACGTGTGCGCCTCCTTGTGCATCTGGCTAACGTGGGTCCTGAGGAACTGAACCTGGCTCCTTTGGCTTTGCAGGCAAACGCCTTAACCGTTAAGCCATTCGTCCAGTCTGTACTTCACTTTTAAAACAACTTTTAGGGCCTGGGGATAGGGTCTCAGTAGTTAAAGTCACTTATTTAAAAAGCCTGCCAGCCCAGGTTCAATTTCCCAGCAATCATGCAAAGTAGTGTCACCTATACAATGGGAGGCAGAGCCAGAAGAATCTGATGCTTCTGGACCAGCTAATCTGATGTTTAAAGCAGTAAGAGACACTATCTCAAAGAAGGTGGAACATAGACATTTAGAAGTTATACTCTGACATGTCTGTCATGGCATGTATCCAACCCCCGCCCAGCCAATAAATAAAATTTTTTTAAAATGAAAAAACCCCAGGCAGGCGTGGTGGCACATGTCTTTAAGTAGCAGAGGTAGGAGGATCACTGCATGTTGAAGGCCAGCTTGGGACTACAGAGTGAATTGCAGGTCAGCCTGGGCTACTGTAAGACCCTACCTCAAAAATAAATAAATAAAAACTAAAAACCTCACAATTTTTAGGTATTCTTCTCCTATAGTGCAAGTACTGGATACTCTGTAAATAAATACTTCTAACATTGATGAGATGAGTGAATGGGAAAGGGATCAAAAAAAATCTGGCCAGGCATGGTGACGCGCGCCTTTAATCTCAGCATTTGGGAGGCAGAAGTAGGAGGATCGCCGTGAGTTCAAGGCCACCCTGAGACTACATAGCGAATTCCAGGTCAGCCTGAGCTAGAGTGAGACCCTACCTCAAAAAAGAAAAAAAAAAAAATCTGAAAGTTGGGCATGGTGGCACATGCCTTTAATCCCAGCATTTAGGAGGCAGAGGTAGGAGGATCGCCGTGAGTTCAAGGCCACCCTGAGACTACATAGTGAATTCCAGGTCAGCCTGGGCTAGAGCAAGACTCTACCTAGCAAAAAAACAAAACAAGTCTGAAAAATCAACATATCTTGGGAACAACAGGCACTGGCTGAAAGATTTTTATTTTCATTTTTTGAAAATATTTTATTTATTTTTGTATTTATTTGAGCAATAGAGGGAGAGAAAGGAGGAAGCGAATGGCAGATAGATAGAGAGAATGGGCACACCATGGCCTCCAGCCACTGCAGACGAACTCCAGACGAGTGTGCCACCTTGTGTATCTGGCTGACGTGGGTACTGGGGAATTGAACCTGGGTCCTTAGGTTTCTCAGGCAAGCACCTTAACTGTTAAGTCATCTCTCCAGTCCTCATTTTTCATTTTTTTTGAGGCAGGTTCTAGGCTGGTCTCAAACTTGAGATCTTTTTGCTTTAGCCTCCTGAGTGCTAGGATTACAGGTGTGTACCATAACACACTGCTTGGGTGTTTTTTTTTTTTTTTTTTAAGTGTGTTTAGGGCTGGAGAGATGGCTTAGCAATTAAGCTCTTGCCTGTGAAGCCTAAGGATCCCGGTTCGAGGCTTGATTCCCCAGGACCCACATTAGCCAGATGCACAAGGGGGCGCACACGTCTTGAGTCCGTTTGCAGTGGCTGGAGACCCTGGCGTGCCCATTCTTTCTTTCATTTCTTTCTTTCTCTCTCTCTCTCTCTGCCTCTTTCTCTCTCTGTTGCTCTCAAATAAATAAATAAAAATGAACAAAAAATGTATTTACAGCCGAGCGTGGTGGTGCATGCTTTTAATCCCAGCACTGGGGAGGCAGAGGTAAGAGGATCACCATGAGTTCAAGGCTACCCTGAGACTACTTAGTGAATTCCAGGTCAGCCTGAGCTAGAATGAGACACTACCTCGAAAAACCAAAAAAAAAAAAAAAAAAAAGATTTAAATTTATTTGCAGGCAGAGAGAAAGTGGGTACTCCAGGGCCTCCAATCACTGCAAATAAACTCTAGGTGCATGCACCACATTGCACATCTGGCTTTATGTGGGTACTGGGGAATTGAACCTGGGTTGTTAGACTTTGCAGGCAAGTGCCTTAACTGCTAAGACATCTCTCCAGGCCCCCCCTTTTTTTAAAAAAAAAATTTATTTTTGAGACAGAGAAAGAGGCAGAGAGAGAGAGAGAGAATAGGTGTGCCAGGGCTTTTCAGCCACTGGGCGATATTGCACACTTGCATCACTATGTGTCTGGCTATGTGGAGATTCAAAAATGCGTTCTTAGGCTTTGCAGGCAAGCGCCTTAACTGCTAAGCCCTTGAGTGTTGTTTATTTTATTTTTTTATATTTTATTTATATTTATTTACTTGAGAGAGACAGATATAGAAATAGGCAGGTAGAGAGAGAGAGAATGGGTGCTCCAGGGCCTCCAGCCACTGCAAATGAACTCCAGATGTGTGTGCCCCCTTGTGCATCTGGCTTACGTGGGTCCTGGGGAGTTGAACGTGGGTCCTTTGGCTTTGCAGGCAAGTGCCTTAACTGCTAAGACATCTCTCCAGCCCTAGCTCCTGTTTTTTATTTATTTATTTATTTTATTGTTTTGGTTTTTCGAAGTAGGGTCTTACTCTAGCCCTGGCTGACCTGCAATTTACTCTATAGTCTCAGGGTGGCCTCGAGCTTATGGTGATCCTCCTACCTCTGCCTCCCGAGTGCTGGGATTAAAGGTGTGCACCACCACACCTGGCCTAGCTCCTGTTTTTAATTTACCTTGTTATTCTTGGAATACTTTCTTAGAATATTCAACATTTAGTGATGCACCTCATTCATTTTACTGATGTGGTATTTCATCTTTTAGTCTTGAGAAAGTGACAGATTTTTTAATGTATTGAGTCATAGTGATCATCTCTCCTAACTTTTTGCTGAATGCAAATAGCATACTAGATGCTTCCCTAACAATGTGTACTCCTCACATCAAAGAGAATTCCTTCGTTTGAAACTAGCACAACTCTAAGCTTTTATCCTGTGTGGGGAAAGATGCCTTCATTTCATAATTTTCCTTCACACTTTGTGCCAGAATAGTTTTAAAAATGCCAAATGATGGGGCTGGAGAGATGGCTTAGTGGTTAAGGCACTTGCCTGCAAAGCCTAACAACCTGGGTTTAAAGCCAGATACACAAAATGGCATGTACATCTGGAGTTTGTTTGCAGTGGCTCGAGTTCCTGGCACACCCATTCTGTCTTTTCTTTGTCTCTTTCTGCTTGCAAATAAAATAAAAATGACAAATGAGGGCTGGAGAGATGGCATACCAGTTAAGGCACTTGTCTGTGAAGCCTAAGGACCCAGGTTTGAAGCCTCAGGACCCATGTAAGTCAGATGCACATGGTGGTCCATGCGTCTGGAGTTTGTTTTTAGTGGCTAGAGGCTCTGGCACACCCATTCTCTCTCTCTCTCTCTCTCTGGCATGCCCCTTCTCTCTATCTGCCAACCTCTCAATAAGTAAGAAAAATATATATATATACATATATATGTATTTTAATGCCAAATGACTAATCTACTGGGAATGTATCCTCTGGACCTGAAGAAAAGTTCTAATCATGTGATTTTTGAAATAAGCCCATTGACTTCTTCTTGCCAACATAGACTTTAATGTGGTTTTGGCCTAAAAGATGAGGCTTTGAACAGATTCAGTCTGATTTGTGTTTTTGTCAGTAGGGGTTGGCAGTTTTCAGTTGTGGTATGTGGTTTCATTGACCCATGTTTAAACTATATGCATCCAGTAGTATCATGCCCTTGCTTGACTTGTGTAGTAGCTGGCTGACTTATGTCAGCCTTCAATAGTTTCTGTTTTAATTTTTCCCGTAATTGAATGTGTTATCCATGAAGAGTAAAATTGGACATTTTCAGTTACTTTTTTTTTTAAAGAAAAGTCACATATGGTAGCTCATGGTCTTTTCTCCATTTATTTTATTTTATTTTTGCATATGTATGTGTGTGTGGTTGCATATGTGTAGGTGTCGAGGCCAGAGGTCAACACTGGGTGTCTTCTGCAATTATTCTCCACTTTATTTTTTATTTTTTGTTTATTTATTTGACAGTGACAGAGAGAAGGAGGCAGAGAGAGAGAGAGAGAGAGAGAGAGAGAGAGAGAATGGGCATGCCAGAGCTTCCAGCCTCTGTAAACGAACTCCAGATGTGTGCGCCCCCTTGTGCATCTGGTTAACATGGGTCCTGGGGAATTGAGCCTCGAACCGGGGTCCTTAGGCTTCACAGGCAAGCGCTTAACCGCCAAGCCATCTCTCCAGCCCTCCACTTTATTTTTTGAGACAGGGTCTCTCACTGAACCTTCAGCTTATTGATTTGGAGAGACTGTCTAATCAGCAAGCCCAGGGCCTTTCTTCTCATTCCTCTCCCATACTGGGATTACAGGCATGAGCAGCTGCAGCTGACTTTCACATCAGTGCTGGGGATCCAAACTTAGGTTCTCATGTTTCTATAGCAGACACTTCACTAACTGAGCCAACCCCGCAATTCCTTTTCCTTTCCTTTTATTGTGTGTATGTGTGTGCATGTGTACCACAGCACACATGTGGAGATCCAAGGACAGCTTCAAGGTGGTACGTTTATTTTAATAGCTATATTGAGATAGAATTTACATACTATTAGCCCATGAACTTTTTTTTTTTTTTTCCAGATAGGGTTTTGATATGTAATTATGGCTGGTCTAGAGCTTGGTATATAGCTCAGGCTGGCCTCCAACTGCAACTGTTTTTCTTTCTTTTTTTTTGTTTTTGAGATTGGATCTTGATCTAGCCCAGGCTGACTTGGAATTCACTATGTAGTCTTAGGCTGGCCTCAAACTCACAGTGGTCCTCCTACCTCTGCCTCCTGAGTGCTGGGATTACCGGTGTAATTGGCCTGATTGACTTTGTTATGAACTTTTGTTTTTCAACTAATGCGTGTTTTTGAAACAAAATATACTATACCTTAATCCCATATGCCAAATACCAGTCAGTGTGGAATTATTATGTGAATTTATAAGATCCTGAAAAAACTGTTCATGAAAGGACATGCTAATGCATCCTTTGACTTGTGCCTAGGTCAGGACTTTCTGCTGTTTATTGACTGTTTTATAAGCCCACAAAAGCATTTTCCCATGTGTAGATTGTCCTTTTCTATTTGGTAAACACTGATGGTATTTCTTTCTGTTTCTAATGGAGCCTGAAATTAATATGGGTCTTGTAGCGATTGTTTTGTTTGTCATAATCAATGATGCTTGTGTGCATCATTTTTTAAAAAGTTGTTGTGGCCAGCAATGGTAATATCTCTTCAAAACTACTTAAATATACACATGGATATAGTAATAGACTTCTTAAAAATGTTTATTGATTTTACTTTTTGAAAGTGGTCATAAAGAAGGCCTACATATTTGTATAATGGAGGTGAAGAGATACTGCTCTGACCAAGTCAAAGTGACTTTGTAGCACTTGGGTACAAGCCTTACTGAGATCTGCTTGCTCACTTTTATCCTGGAGAAAAATATTGAGGGCAGATTGCATATCTTTACTGAGATCTGAATAAGCCTAATGCATTCCAGACAAAATGTATATTATAATAATAAAGTACAAATTTACATAGTTCAGTTATATTCTGGGCTTTTCACTAGATTACATGTATATTTCAAGAAGGCTGTATAGAAATAGCCTATGTCTGCCATGAAAATTGGGCACTACAGTTTCTCAGCGTTAAATTGTAATATTTCTAAATGGCATTGGACTAAACCATGTTAGATTTTTAGGGATATTGCGACAAATTACTAGGTGCCTAAAACAACAAGACTACTCTCTCATGGTTTAGAGGCCAGAAGTTTGAGAACAAGTTGTTGGCAGCTTGCATAGCCTCTCAAACCTAGGGAATCCTTTCTCCAGTTTTTGATGACTGACTTTTATAATTCTATGGCTTGTGGCAGCATAGACCTACTCTTCTTCTTCTGTCTTCATAGGTCTTCTCTGGTGTTAAATCGATCTTTCTCTTATAAGGGTCCAGTCATTGGACTTAGGCCGCGTCCTAAATCTAGGATGATCTCATCTCTAGATTCTTAACTTAGCCACATCTTCAAAGACCGTATTTCCAAGTAAGATCATGTTTTAGAACTTGGACATATTTTTAAAAAATTATTTATTATTATTATTTTGGTTTTTCGAGGTAGGGCCTCACTCTATCCCAGGCTGTCCTGGAATTCACTATGTATTCTCAGGCTGCCCTCAAACTTATGGCAGTCCTCCTACCTCTGCCTCCCAAGTGCTGAGACTAAAGGTTTGCACCACTACACCCAGCAATTAATTTAATTTTTGACAGATTATACCCTTTTATTCCCTCTCCCCTGTTCCCATTTTCTCTTCTGGCACCCTCCTCTCTGGTATTACTGGCTTTACTGTGGGGTCATGATGGCCTCAGTCAGTACCAATAGGATAGTAGGGGGACTGTGCCTTTGGATATTCCACCCACTCTTTGGCTCTTATAATTTTCCCACCCTCTCTTCTGCAATGTTCTCTGAGCCATGACAGGTTGGCAGTCTGATTTAGTGTTGAGTTCTTTGTAATCTCTGGATTTCTGCTTTGCTAAATGTGCTTGATCACTGTGTCTGCCACCATTATCCTGGAGCTGGTTATCAGGTTACCATTTTAGCAGTAAGGGCAGTGTTCATGGTGCTGCTTCCCCTGCAAGTTCTCCTGGGCCCTGGCAGATGTGGAAGAGGGGGCAAGGCTCGTGATGGGCAGTCAGTTATCTTCTTGTCTTATTTATGGATCTCGACTCCCCTCCGCTTTCTCTGCCATCTGTAAAATAGAGTAGATTCTCCAAGAGTGAGAGCAGCTTGGGTTAAATGGGGCATACAAAGTTATTTGAGAGGTTTTTGGTGTGCAAGCCCACTCATCTTCAGAGAGCAATGTGGGCTTCTTTGTGAAGTGTGAGTTTTCTGACTAAGGAAATCTGACTTGGTTTCCAGTACCAGGTATGAGTTCTCTACCACTGAGCAGGCCTCATATCTAATCAGAGAACATTGGTTACTCACAGAGGCTGTGTGCCACTATTGCACATGTGTGTACTTCTTGTCCTGCTGGTTAATTTCATAGTCTGCAGAATCCCCTGCTTATTCATGCTGTTTCCTTCCAGTAGCTCCCATAGTGCTTTCCAACACTATGGGGGCTAACCAGGAGAGTGCTAGTTTCCCTTTTGGTTCCAGCATGATAATCTGATGTTTGGAGAGGGGTGGGTGGAGTGACACTTCAACCCAGCACTCTTACAGAGCCAGATTTTTTTTTTTTTTTTTTTTTTTTTGAGGTAGGGTCTTGCCCAGGCTGACCTGGAATTCACTATTTAGTCTTAGAGTGGCCTCGAATTCCAGGTGATCCTCCTACCTCTGCCTCCCGAGTGTTGGGATTAAAAGTGTGCACCATCATGCCCAGCTTCTTTGTTTGTTTTTGAGGTAAGGTCAACCTCTCAGAGCCAGAAAAATTTAAATTTTAGCTGAACTCCTATTTCCCAGCCACATGGGGTGAGCAGCATTGAACTAGGCTGTCCCGTGACTAGGGGTCAACAAAGGATCTAATCCTACCCTCAGCATTCTTTTGAGGTCTTTGGGTAGTGGGGCTCACTGCATACATCTGACTTCAGTTTAATTGAACTCTCTCAAAACAGGTTACTGAACCATCTGTATTGAGGAGGTTTCTGCTGACCCTTCCCCTGCCCTCCCTTCCCCTTCCTCTCTCATCCCCTCTCCTCCCTTCCCCTTCCTTTTTATTTGCAAGCAAGAGAGAAAGAATGAGAATGGGCATGCCAGGGCCTCCAGATTCTGTAAACTCAGTACATGTGCCACTTTGTGCATCTGGCTTTACGTGGATACTAGGGAATTGAACCCAGGTCATTAGGCTTTGCAGGCAAGCACCTTAACCACCGAGCAGTCTCTCCAGCCCTAACTTTTCTTTTTGAAATTTATTTATTGGGTCTTGTTATCTACAGAGCCCTTGCTTGCTTGATTTTCATTATGTAGCTAAGGCTGGCCTCAAACTTGCAGTAGTCCTTTGCCTCACCCTACTGAGTGCTGGGATTAGAGGCCTGTACTACTCCAGTTTAAATACATACTGCTTAGAGTCAGCATAGGTAAGATTTTTAGTGGTGCTTTCCTGAGAGAGGAGGAGCTGTTTTGTGTGTAGATATAGTCTGTGCCTCAGCCAGCTGGATAGCCCACCCTTTCTTTTTTCTATTATAGTTGAAGCCTTTGCTCACCGCCTTCCCTCAGTTTGGAGTAGTCTTTGTGGAATCTCTAATCCTGAATTTCATTTTAAGATGTCTACACTTTGCTTAGGTGCTACTTCTTGCATAGTTTTCTCATAGCTCAGTTCCCCATGACCTCCAAATATAACATGCTGACTTTATCACTTAGGAAAAGGAAACTTTCTAAATGTTCCCTTACAGACAAAAAGAAATCTAGAGATTATGTTGTTGGGATTAATTTAGCTAATTTCAATCTTAGATAAGAAGTGAAAATCTACCAAACACCAAACCAAAACAAAATTCCCATAAATCTCTATTTTGTAATTTTTATAACCTGACTAAATGTTCATCAGGTGTTCCTCATAAACTTAGGTGTTCTGAATGCTAGGTTCCCAGCTGATGGAGATTTGGGAATTAATGCTTCCTGGAGCCAGTGTATTGTTGGGGTGGGCTTATGGGTTTCTCCTTGCTAGTGTTTGGCACGCTCTCCTGTTGCTGTTGTCTACTTTATGTTGGCCAGAGGGTGATGTCTACCCTCTGCTCACGCCATCGTTTTCCCCTGCCATTGTGGAGCTTCCTCTCGAGTCTGTAAGCCAAAATAAACCTTTTTTTTCCTCAAAGCTGCTCTTGAGGTGATTTCTGCCAGCATTGTGAACCTGACTGCAACACCCCTGTCTCCTGAGGTTTGGGATTACAGGTATGAACTACCAGGCCAAGCTCTAGGACTTCTTTTTAAGAAATACAGCAGTCTTTTCATCTTTTTCTAGAAACCAAACTGCTAAACAAGTATATCAAGGAGATATATTACCAGAGCTACTGTAGTAAATTTAAGGAAAAGATGAGGTTTGTTCATAGAATTTATACCCAGTTGCATATTGATTATTTGTATAATGTTTCTGAGAAATGGTTTGAGTAGCTAAAACATGCATATCTTCCATCTTGATCTTCTGCACTCAATGGGCTTGACCAGGTTTCTTTCCCTGCACCAAATGTGATGTAGCCGGCCCTCAGTGATTAGAGACTGGGTTGAAGGACTGCAAATGCTGAGGAAGTAAGATTTTGCTCTCTCCATGTTTTCACATAATGGAAAACATGAGGCTAGTTCCTGGTGTGGATGTTTTTTGGTAAGCAT
The DNA here is from genome assembly GCA_036346955.1 of Dipus sagitta. Lineage (NCBI taxonomy): Eukaryota > Metazoa > Chordata > Mammalia > Rodentia > Dipodidae > Dipus > Dipus sagitta. The sequence continues at coordinate 238,110,257 of CM070770.1, forward strand.
TTGTGTTTATTAAACTCCTTTATGAGGTTGATGGATTGGCCTAGCCACTACAGGCATTTGCTTGCAAAGCCTGCCAGCCTGGGTTCAATTCCCCAATAGTCACTCAAATAGGCACACAAACTGGCTCATGCATCTGGAGTTTATTTACAGCAACAGGAGGCCCTGGTGTCCCATACTCTCCCTCTCTCAAATAAACAAATAGTTTTGTTTATAAGCCGGGCATGGTTCATACACCTTTAATCCCAACACTTGGGAGGCTGAGATAGGCAGATCACCATGAGTTTACTGAGTTCCACATCAACCTGGGCAAGAGTAAGAACCTACCACAAAACAAAAAACAAGCCAGGTGTGGTGGCACATGCCTTTAATCCCAGCACTAGGGAGGCAGAGGTGGGAGGATCACTGTGAGTACAAGGCCAGTCTGAGACTACATAGTGAATTCCAGGTCAGCCTGGGCTAGAGCAAGACCCTACCCCTGAAAAACAACAATCAAAAAAAAAAAAACAAACCCTTTTTATTATCTTTCTCTTACCCTTAAGGAGGTCAATGGGAAGACAACCTTTCTTTTTGAGTTTGTAGAGGACTTGGGCATTTGAACTTTGCCCTTTCCCAGCTTATAATAGCTGCCAATTCTGGTCCTAGCATAGCCTGTGGTTACTAGCAAATGAATCTGAGTGTTGTATTATGCAAGGGTTTTTGGTTAGAGTGATACTCCAGGCACATTTTAGGCCAAGAATTGGGTAGTAACTGAACTATATGTTGGAAACATGCACATCTTTCTGCAACCTGCTATTGTTCAAGGACAGGACTCGTACCAGGCCTCATTTCCTGTGTGAACACAATGGTGTCCACACCACCCTTGCTTAATAAACATATTTACTATTCCTTGATATTAAACTCTGACCAGTGTAAGTCTCAGCTGTCAACAACCATAAATGTGTAAAAATTAAAATAGTGTCTTCATAGAGGCAGGCTAATGTGCCGCCTTGTTTTGTGTTTGTAATTAGGTAGCCTAATACTCATTACTGTGGTTAGAACTGCAATAATTCAGTTTTTCTGCCTGTTTTTGATAAAAGGTAGGCTTTGTGGTCTGGTGGCGAAGTATGCAATTACATTATTCAATGAATGTAATTAAATATGGTAACTCGAGAAGAAAACTGGGATTGTGGAAAATGTGAGAAACTGCTTTTCTGTGAGCCAAGGATATAAGATCTCAGTCCTTGTATTTATCCATTCATAGTCGCTGCTGAATGCAAGGCTTTCAGAATAAGCAAGTAAATGGCTGCTGAATGCATTCTGAGCAGGCAGGAAATGACAGGCTGTTTTGTCTTCTCAGAGGTTTCTTGTATCCTGTAGTGAGTGAGAGAATATCAATTACCAACTTGAAGAAAGAAATTGGAATGGTTCTGTTAGAGTATTTTGGACAAGCCCACAGCTAAAATATTTATCTAACATCTTAATAGAGCACATTGGATATTGGCCTGGCTTTGCCTTTGAACTGGTATTGAGGCCCTCCTTCCTCCTTCACCAGCTCTCCTCATCTGCCAATAGCTCTTGACGCCCCAGCACTCTGGAGATGGGGAGCCCGTGTCATCATCTTTGGTCAGGCATCTTTAAATCATTTGGTTCAAGAACCAGAAATGGGCACACCTTTTAATCTGTTCAACTATTTGATGCTGGGTAGGTGTGATTGTAATGGTGGTTAAAGCCTTATTGAACATTGAATGCATATCCCAGAAGGCAGCTGTTGACCCTGTGCCACTTTGATCTGCTTGTCCCAGTGTTTTGTGATGAGCTCTTCTTTCCTTTTTGAAATGTTCCATCCAGATCTTTCCAGGCTGTGGAGCAGTATGGCTCCTTTGTTAGATCTGTGGTGGATGCTAAGTGTGACCCTACAGTTTCAAAGCTTGGGGCCAGAGTTTGGGTGTCTCCATGACCAATGCCCATTCTATGAGGAAGTGGAGAGATGGGCTCAGGCTGGGGAGGTGTATTTTTCTTCTCTGTTGTCTGCTCTTTGATAAGACTGGGGAAAAGAAGCTGCATGGTAAAGGGTAGCATTCTCTGGCACAACACGTGTAGTTAGAACCAGATCCATTCTTTTAAAGGAATTTTCCTGTTTGATGGATGCTCAGCGTTTGTCTTACACTTGACATGTGAAGCTGAATGAGTTCCCTAAGCCGGTGTGGCTGGCTGCCACACTGAGGCTCAGGCCCTGCACTCTCACAGCCGCTGGTCTCAGTGATCCGAGCATCAGCAGCAGTGCGCGTGCCACTTCAGTTGGCAGGCCAGGCCTTGCTTCTCACTGTGCAGTGGCTGTGTGGCTGAGATGCCATCAGCAAAATCCACCAGAGCTTTTCAGAAGCCTGTGGCACTTGAAACCCTGTCACAGAGATCTCGGCGCAGGGCCGGGCCTAACAGAGCTGCCAAGAAATTGCTTAGAAAGAGCCCTTGCCTTTTGAAGCATATTTACAAGCAGGACCAGGCTATTTGTTTAATTTAGAAAACAAAGGAGAGTCTCAGGCCAGCAGACTGGAAGTGGGAGTGTGGATTTGCTGACTCAGTTGTACTATTGCCTAGTTTTGGGTTTTTTAAAAAAAATTTTTTGTTCAGTTTTATTTATTTATTTGAGAGTGACACAGAGAGAGAAAGAGGCAGAGAGAGAGAGAGAGAATGGGCGCTCCAGGCCTTCTAGCCACTGCAAACGAACTCCAGATGCGTGCGCCCCCTTGTGCATCTGGCTAACGTAGGTCCTGGGGAATCGAGCCTCGAACCAGGGTCCTTAGGCTTCACAGGCAAATGCTTAACCGCTAAGCTATCTCTCCAGCCCCCTAGTTTGGTTTATTTCTTTGAAAGGCATGAGCAGAGGGATAGTTGGTGTGCATGAGGGGCATGCTTCCCTTCCTTTTTCCTTCTAAAATGCTGTTGGTGTCTCAAGGATAGACAGAACCATGGAAGGTTGTGATATACCTGATTTGTTCAAGTAACCAAAATGCATGGGTGTGCTTCTCTCAGCAGTTCCACTGTGCCTAGGTCAGGTGCCTCACATTTGGGCACCACCCTGTTAGTGTTGTCACCTGCTGGTGCCAGCTGAACCTGTCTAAATCCTGAGCGATCGGTACCGGGGACTTGAGCTGTGTTGGGGGTTGGGGAAGTCACTAGAACCAGGGGACTTCAGGTAATTTTCTGCACAGGAGCCCAGAGGCAGCAGTTTGCAGAATTTTTATTAGAACAGCTCTGTGTACAGGGTTCATGCAGAGTTTATGCTTATACAAAACAAAGTAGAGGGCAACTTCCCTCTCTCAGGAGCAGGAGACATCTTTGGCTAACTTGAGGCTGTAGGTAATTATTAGACCTCTCTAACAGCTGGAGAATTGACACTACAAACACTGTTCTAGTATTCGGGGATCAGGCACAGGTGTCCTTCAAAACATAGTGTTAGCAGCAGAATCAGAGTGTTCTGCAAACAGAATGCAACAGGCTAAAAACCACCTACAAAAAAAATTTTTTAAGAAAAAGATTATAGGTAAAGCTACGTATGTATATCTATAGCAGATAATGATCTGTTTTAAAGCAAATATTTATTTGAGAGAGAAAGACAGACAGAATGAGTATGGGCACACCAGGGCCTCCTGCCACTGCAAACAAACTCCAGACACATGCACCACTTTGTGCATTTGGCTTTCTGTGGGTATTGGAGAATTGAACCCAGGCTGTCAGGCTTTGCAAGCAAGCATCTTACCCCTGAGCCATCTCTCTAGCCCAAAGCTGCTTTATTTAATCAGTGCTTTTTCAGACCAGGTTTTTCTTTCTTGTTTGTCTCAAATTGAGATTTTTATGAAACAAAATGAATTCCTACAAAAAAATGAAATATAAACATGTAAAATCCAAGCTCTGATTTTTTGTTTTGTTTTGTTTTTTGTTTTTCGAGGTAGGGTTTTCCTCTAGCCCAGGCTGACCTAGAATTCACTCTGTAGTCTTAGGGTAGCCTTGAACTCACAGTGATCCTCCTACCTCTGCCTCTCAAGAGCTGGGATCAAAGGCGTGAGCCACTATGCCCGGCTCCCAGCTCTGATTTTTTAAAATTAGATTCAGTAGATAAATGGCATTAGGTTGTTATAAAAGTTCCTAACTGGGCTAGAGAAATGGCTTAGTGGTTGGAGCACTTGTCTTCAAAGCCAAAGGATATAGGTTCGATTTCCTAGGACCCATGTAAGCCAGATGCACAAGATGGCACATACATCTGGTGTTTGTTTGCAGGGCTAAAGGCCCTGGTGCGCCCTTTCTCTTTCTCTCTCTCTAAATAATAATTTTTAAAAAGTTCCTAACTAACTCAGGAGGCAGAGGTAGGAGGATTATTGTGAGTTCAAGGCCACCCTGAGACTATTATTCCAGGTCAGCCTGGGCTAGAGTGAGACCCTAATCTCAAAAAAGAAAACAAAAGAAAAGTTCCTAACTACATATTCCTAGTTTTGTACTTACCTGCTGTAGTCTGGGAGTAAGTGTTTGCAGACTGGTACTCCTTTGACTAGACTATGGTGTATTTATTTTATTTTATTTTTTGTTGTTGTATTTTTTCTTTTTTAATATTTTTTATTTTTTATTTATTTATTTGAGAGCGACAGAGAGAGAGAGAGAATGGGCGCGCCAGGGCCTCCAGCCACTGCAAACGAACTCCAGACACGTGCGCCCCCTTGTGCATCTGGCTAACGTGGGTCCTGGGGAATCGAGCCTCAAACCAGAGTCCTTAGGCTTCACAGGCAAGCGCTTAACTGCTAAGCCATCTCTCCAGCCCTAATATGTATTTTTTGACTATGGTGTATTTAATATTCTGGCTGCTTCCCTTTTATCCTTGCTGTGCAGGAAAATGCAGGTCAAAGCAAGTTTGAATCAGTGGGTATTTATTATTTATTTTTGAGGTAGGGTCTTGCTCTAGCCCAGGCTGACCTGGAATTCACTTTGTAGTCTCAGGATGGCCTCAAACTCCCAGCAATCTTCCTACCTCAGTCTCCCAAGTGCTGGAGTTAAAAGCATACACCACCATCCCCAGCCATGTTACTTTTTAAAAATATATTTATTTATTTGAAACAGAGAGAGAGAGAGAGAAAGAGGCAGATAGAGTATGGGTACACCAGGGACTCTTGCCATTGCAAAGCTCCAGGTGCATGCACCACTTTGTGCATCTGGCTTTACATGGGTACTAGGGAATCAAACTTGGGCTGTCAGGCTTTTTCACCAAGCTTCTTTAACCACTGACCCATCTCTCCAGTCCCCTGTGTGTTAGGTTTTACAGTAGCTAACATCATACAGGCAAAACTGAGGTTTATTTATTATGTCCAGATGCCAGTACTTTCTGGGCTCCTCATTCAATCCTACCAGCACCGTCTGAGGTGGTTATTCACCCTTACTCCATTTCTTAGATAGGAACCTAAAGCCTACAGAGGCTAGGTATGCAATACTTGAACTCCATGCTACCAATGAGTTCAGTACCGTACTCTTAGACCCCTGGATTTTGAATTTCATTTGTAGACTGAGATAATTTCAGTGAAGGGGAGATTTTTAAAGGAAGAAAGTTATTGGAAGTATGCAGTAGAAGAATTTTGAGAGAAATATGTGATCTTTTGAATGAATGTGGTAGGCAATGCTTCTATCTATACAAATAGTAGTAAAACAGTGTTGAAGAAGGGGAAAGCCAGAGAATATAGCTTGGCGCAGACCCCTGCTGGGTTTGGGGGGTTGAGTTTAGATGAAGGCAGATCTGCTTCATCTGGTCATCCTCCAGGTGTTGCTTTCTTGCCATAGCTTTCTGCTTGCTGAGCTGTCAGTTTAATTTACTGTCTAAAGCAGAGCCTATTATTTCTCAAGTCTGTTGCCCTTCAGGTTCACAGGACAAGATTTCTGTGAAATCCAAGAGCAGCTTTTAGTTTCAAAATGCCAAGGCTTTGTGCTTGTGCAAATAGATTGTGTACCAGTTCTGCTTGATCATCTTTGTTTTGCTTCTGAAACTGAGCTTGGGATAGAAGGGTGATGCTACAAGCAATCTAAAGAGCACATCAAATTTTTACTGTAATACTGAACTATTGATTGTTGACTTACTTAATGCAGACCCATTTCCTTACTTAGTGTCTAACTGGCCATTAAGCTCTGGCAGTGTGCCGAAATGTTGAAATCTTGTATTGTATAATATGATTTGGCTGTCTAAGGGTATATCATGTGTATTTGGATTTTAAAGACACAAAGCTTTCAACTTTGTGTGTACTCTAGAATACAGGAAAGAATTTATGTATAGCAAGATTATTCACTTTGAGGAGATAACATTGAACATTAATACCATGCAAATTACTATTCTCTGACCTTGGACTAACTGACCCTTATAATAAATATAAACTAACATCACTGAATCCTGGAGAGAAGACTGCACAGGGAACTAGAAAGGGTGGTAATGAGAGCATAGGAGTAGGTTACAGTTAGGTAGTCCGTGTCAGTGACCTGAGCATTTGCCTGACACTACTCTGTTGGTACAGGGTTGAGTGCAGTCTGGCTATGGAAGGAGAGGGCTGCTGTGGTGTCCTTTCTATGAAGGGTGATGGGCTCCGAAGTAGTTGAAGGAAAAGCAGTCATTGTTTGCAAAGAACATTGACTTCTGTCGTAACCTGCACACCCGTTGACTGGAATAGGGTGTGCCCTTGCCCTTTGAGTTAAGGTGAAGCCAGTCAGATGCTACAGAAATACTAAACCTGGGCTTTTATTGATTTTATTTATTTATTTATTTGAGAGAAGAGGGAGAAAGAGAGGAAGAGGTTGGGGGAAGGAGAATGGGTGCACCAGGTCTTCCAGCCACTGTAAATGAACCCCAGAAGCATGCACCACCTTGTGCATCTGGTTTATGTGGGTACTAGAGAATCAAACCTGGGTCCTTAGGCTTTGCGGGCAAGTACCTTAAGCCATCTCTCCAGCTGAAATGTGGAGGTTTGTGTGCAGATGAGAACTAGGTGGAGACTCAAATTTCCCCTATCCATAAAAGTAAGGCACTCTTAATTCAGAAAGCTTGGGAAATGGCTTTATAGCATACTGTCTTGACTGCCATACTGCCCTATGTAGTTGTCAGAATGGCTACCATTTTGGATCTGTTGAGTTATGTGGACCAAATATTTGTACCGTGGAAAAATATTGTGTGAAATAACAAGGGAAATTGTTATATTTTAACAGTGAGGTGAGGAATTAGTACATAAAGTGTGCATTAGAAATAGACACAAAATAGCTCTCATTCATTGCTCAGAATTGTTAAATTCCTGTATAATAATGTGTATAAATAATGTGCAGTGTTTTTTTGTTTCTTTCTTTTTTTTTAAATTCTATAATGGAGAAGCCTCCTATTATGTGAAAAGGAATCTAAGAAACAGACTTCAGGAACCAACCATCATGCCGTTTTCCCCATCAAATCACTTGGAACATTTGTCACTGAGGAGGTCTGTGACTTTGTCCTAATATGGAAGATTTAGGGGTTGTGGTAACAGGCCAGGAATTTTGTGTGATCTTTGAGAAAACATCTTAATGCTCTTAGCATTTGTGTAGTACTTTCAGTGGGCTTTGCCTGTCACCTACTTGTTCCTTATAGTGTTTGAGATGGAACCAATGGGTATTGGCCTCAGAAGAAAAAGAAATTAACACCAAAATAGATTAGTTACTATCAAAAGTGGAGCTTGAACCCAGGTAGCTATGTCTTGTCTTGCTGAAGAATGCATCAAGTGGTAGCCTGGCTGAGTAGCTTCCATATTACTTTTTTTTTTTTTTTCTGCAAAAACACTGAGCCAATTTTGGTAGGGTTTGTTCTGATATGCATATATACATACATACATATACATATACATATACATACATATATATATATATATATATATATATATATATATGTGTGTGTGTGTGTGTGTGTGTGTGTGTGAACTTTTAAAAAAATATTTATTTGAGAGAGAAAGAAAGGCAGATAGAGAGAATGGGTACACCAGGGCCTCTAGCCACTGTAAAACTCCAGATGTATGCGCCCCTTGTGCATCTGGCTTATATGGGTCCTGGGGAATCAAACCAGGGTCCTTAGGCTTCACAGGCAAATGCCTTAACCGCTAAGCCATTTCACCAGCCCTTGTTCTGTTTTTGAGACAGGTTCAAGTCACCCAGGCTGTCCTCCAAATTAATACAGGTATATAAAGATTATCTTGTAGCTCTCTATAATTGAAAATGACCTTAAACTCCTGATTTTCCTGCTTCTGTCCCCCAAAAGTAGTAGGATTATGGGCACAGGCTACCATATCTGGCTTCTGGCTTTTGTTGTTGTTGTTTGTTTGTTTTATTGTTTGAGACAGGTTTGAAGCTGACCTCAAAGTCCTGATCATCCATTCTCTCAGCCTCCTGGTGCTGGGATCATAGGTGTGTACCATCCTAGGTGAAAGACTTGCTGGTTAACTAAATGGATTATAAGGTTGAAAATACTATGCAGAGAAAAGTAATTTGTGGAGATGGGGCAATGGCTGAGCAGGTAAGAGAGCTTACTATGCAAGCATGAGGACACAAGTTTGTTCCCCAGTGCCCACCTAAAAAGCCAGGTGTGGCCAAGTACCAGCACTAAGGCAAGCAGAGACAGCAGAATCACTGGGGCTACCTAGTCAGCCAGTGTAGCTGAAAAAATGGGGGTGCGCTGAGTTCAGTTCAGTGAAATAAGGTAGAAGAATGATAGAAGACAACCTGTGTCTTCCTTTGGATCCCCACATGTGTGCCTTAGATGCACACATGAGTGTATCTGTACACACATATTTAATAATAGTAGTGCTGAAAAGGTGAATCAGTGATCAATGTACTTGCCTGCAAAGCTTAATGACTCAGGTTCAGTTCCCCAGTACCCACATAAAGCCAGATGCACAAAGTGACACATGCATCTGGAGTTCATTTGCAATGGCTGGAGCCTCTGTCATGCCCATCCATTCCTTCTCTCTCTCTCTCTCTCTCTCTCTCTTGCAAATAAATAAATAAAATGAGAAAAGAAAATTTAGGGTCTCGTTCTAGCCCGGCTGACCTGGAATTCATGTAGTCTCAGGGTGGCTTCAGGCTCATGGCGATCCTCCTACCTCTGCCTCCTGAGTGCTGGGGTTAAAGGTGTGTGCCACCATGCCTGGCAAAAGAAAGAAAACAAAAAAATGAAATTTGTTACCAAACTGGCTTCTGTGAGCTCTGTACTGGGTAGTGGATGCCACTTTTTCCATCTGAGGCATATTTAGGAGAAAGAAGGCATGTTGATGTTTGCTGCTGCTGCTGCTGCTGCTGCTGCTGCTGCAGACACAGCTTTCTTCTCTTCACCTTTATGTGAAGGGGCTTAGAGTTTGGAGATTTGTTACCCTGCAGCCCATCAGCGGGCTTGAGGCCAAGTAGGTCCTTGCTGGCATGTAAACAGCTTCAATATTTGGAACCTTAGACTAAAATATTAAGGTTTAGAGCAGTTTGGAGGAAGTGTTGATTTCCCTGCCCCCTTTCTATTTTACATTTGATCCTTCCTTTCCTTTTCCACTTTCCATTCTTTGTGTTGGGCTTTCTTTTGGTTTATCGTTTCTTCTTTGTTCCTTTCCTTCTTGCTTTCCACCTGTGCTCTGCATCCCTCTCCCTGTTACCCTCTTCTCTTGGCTGTCCACAGGAGCTACCATTGGTCATGGGAATCTACCAGGTCCACTGAAGGGCTGGGGACAGAAGGAAGGTGGAAAACATTGTCGGGGAGGGTGTTAGTCCTTTCTTCTGACCAAGTATCAGCTGTGAAATATTAACCTGTTTAAATGGCTCCTGTAGACCTGTAGTGTGTACCCTCCTAGGCTAAATGGCACAAGGAGTGGCACATGTAGGTGTGACGTTGAGTTGGACTTGTGCAACTGGTGGAAAGTGCTCTGCGGAAGCCTAGCCTTGTTTCACTCAGCTGGGCTGCCTCCCTGTGCTGTGACACATAATTCTGGTCATGTCAGGAGGATCTAGAGCCACCTCATCTTTCTTCATCTCTGTCTTTTACGTTAATTTTCTAGCTCAGGTTGGTTTTAATGTCCTGCTGCATGACTCATGCCCTTTGGCAACTAGAAGCAAGGTTTTGGTTGATGGTTTAAGAGTGTGGTACCCAGGACCATAGCATCAACATCACCTGGGGGCTTGTTGGAAATGAATGTTCTCAGGCCCCAGGCTAGTTTTTTTTTTTTAATTTTTTCTTGTTTATTTTTATTTATTTGAGAGCAACAGACAGAGAGAGAAAGAGGGAGAGGGAGAGAGAGAAAGAGAGAGAGAATGGGCGCGGCAGGGCTTCTAGCCACTGCAAACGAACTCCAGACGTGTGTGTCCACTTTGTGCGTCTGGCTAACGTGGGCCCTGGGGAATCGAGCTTCGAACCAAGGTCCTTAGGCTTCACAGCAAGCGCTTAACCACTAAGCCATCTCTCCAGCTCCCTAGGCTAGGTTTTTAACAAGTGCTCCAATTTGAGACCACTGGGTTATGTGAGCACAGAAGTTTAATATAGCTAAACTCAGCCTTTCTAGCTGTTCTGGTGACTTTTGGACTCAGTTCACTTGTGCTACCCCTTAACCTTGAGCTTTTACTTATTTACTTGTAAGGAGAGAGAGAAAGAGAGAGAGAGAGAGAGAGAGAGAGAGAGAGGGAGGGGATGAGAATGAATGAGAATGGGCAGGCATGCCAGGGCCTCTAGCCGCTGTAAGCGAATTCCAGATGCATGTACCACTTAGTGCATCTGGCTTTACATGGGTACTGGGGAATTGAACCTAGGTCCTTGGCTTTGTAGGCAAGTGCCTTAATCACTAAGTCATTTTTCCAGCCCAAAGCAGTTTATTTTTGAAGTGTTTGAGTCCATAAAAGATTTGTAACCATCTTTTGTTGTTGTCGGTTTTTGAGACAATGTCTCATGTAGCCCAGGCTAATCTTGAACTTATTGTTGAGCTGAGGCTTTCTTTGAACACCTCATCCTGTTTCTACTTCCCAAGCCTGGGATTATAGGTATATGCCACCCCATCCAGCTTGTAACCACCTCTGTTTTTATCTGTTTCATTGGGGACACAGTGGTCAACAAAAAGTATGTTTAAAAATGCGTATGTTAAAAAAAAAATGCGTATGTTATGAATTGAAATTTATCAACTATGATTCTCTCATTTTGGAGGAATTGAATCTGAAATTGAGGCTGCAGCTCAAAGTACACTGCTTAAAACACAGCGAGACCCAGAGAAAATGAAAAAGAGAGGGGGACACAGGAAAGGGATGAGGGGGATTAATAATCCTATCATGGTTAATCATCATTATCCTCTGATTGCTGTGAGCCAATATGCTATTGCTACTGTAAGCGTTAATAATTCATGGACGGACTATGCCAAAAGGAGTAAGCCTTAAATCTGGTCTCTCAGCAGATTATATACACCGTCTGCCGTCAGCAAGAGCCAGAGGAGATGAAAGATGGGTTTCTTTTTAATGCATTAACCTGCTTTACTCTCCCTTTCTTCCCATCACCTCTCCTCATTTCACCTTTGCATTTTCTTCTCTCTACCCTCCTAATTAAATGAATGCTGGGATCGTGAGTTTACTGTTCATGACATTAGATTTTACTTTTTCTTAGCTGTTGGTAACAGCAGATGCCATGAGCGAAAGCAGAGTGACAGAATAGAGTTATTTCCTTGGAAATGTCTAAATTAGTCAGTCTGCATATTTGAAAAGTGTGCAGCCCATGTTTGAGAAATCATTTGATATGATTTCTCTTTATTTAAAAAAAAATAATCCTACCGTATAAGCAGTTGAAGATAACATATAGTAATGCTGTTACATAGGTCTGAGGTATTTTCCCATTTTACAGATGAAATTGAGGCAGGGTCAGTGGCTTGTGTATAGTTGCCTGGAACCCATTTCTTCTGACTCCAGCTTCAGTATGTGCTCTGTAAGGCTTCACTATCTCTTAGTTTTTAAAAAATATGTTATTATTTATTTATTTATGAGAGAAAGAGAATGGGAGTGCCAGAACCTGTAGCCACTACAAATGAACTCCAGACGCCTGTGCCACCATGTGCATCTGGCTTATGTAGGTCCTGGGGATTCAAACCTAGGTCTTAAGTTTCGCAGGCAAGCACCTTAACCACTAAAACATCTCTCCAGACCTCTCGTAGTTTTTGAAATCATATTTAAATACTTCTATGGGGCATGTTACTAGATTAGGCTCTAGCAATATATAGATAGCTTCACAGGAACACATCACTGGGTTAAATTCTGAATGAGAATTTATTTAAAAGCAGTACAGTGCAAGACAGCTGTGCAGTATACAGTGCAGGGAACAAATTGTATTTGCAGTTGTGCCAATGTGTTTAGAACTTCTGAGTGACAACCTTCCACCACTTATTGGCCACTTACTTGCCTGTGCAGGATGCTTTGTAAAGTGCACTCTAAATGGGTATAATGTTATCCCCATCCTTACTACATTTTCAGGATTTAAGAGCCTGAGGAGATTTGGCTATTTGATATGCCCCTGACTTGGGATGTGAGATAATAAAGTAGTAGAACTTGAAGCATTTGGTCTCTTCAGTTGTTTGCGGTGGACTAGGTGGAGATATTGAGAAAATAGGACCATTGTTTTGAAAGCTAGTTTCATCATGGCTCATGGCCTTTAGAAAGGCTGGTGGAGAGAACAGTGCAGAAAAAGCAGATTTTAAAATCAGCCTTCCCCCCCCCTAAGTTTTTAGAATTGCAGATGCCTGTATCCCAATTTCAGAGCTGAGAAGGGTATAGTGAGAAGGGTATAGGACAAAAGGCTGACTGTATTTTTGGGGAGGTATAAGTTTCTGAGGCTAGACAAGCTGTGCCCTCCTGTGTGCAGTGGTGGGTAAGGAAAGGAAAGAACTCCTCTCCCATTCCTTCATATCAGGCTAGCATCCCTAGGACAATCACTGTTTTGTGCTCCAAATTCATTTTCTTGTTATTTTTTTAAAATTTTTTTGTTTATTTATTTATTTGAGAGCGACAGGCATAGAGAGAAAGAGGCAGAGAGAGAGAGAGAGAGAGAGAGAGAGAGAGAATGGGCGCACCAGGGCCTCCTGCCACTGCAAACGAACTCCAGACATGTGCACTGCCTTCTGCATCTGGCTAACGTGGGTCCTAGAGAATCGAGCCTCAAACCGGGGTCCTTAGGCTTCACAGGCAAGTGCTTAACCACTAAGCCATCTCTCCAGCCCATTTTCTTATTATTTTTCATGTATTGTTTAATTCTTTTCTTAAGGCTTATATCCTTGCTTACAATTTTTTAAAAAATATATTTAAATATTTATTTGAGAGAGAGAAAGAATGGGTGTACCAGGCAGGGCCTCCAGCCCCTGCAAATGAACTCCAGACACATGTGCTACCTTGTGCATCTGGTTTACGTGGGTACTGTGGAATCAAACCGAGGTTCTTTGGCTTTGCAGGCAAATGCCTTAACCGTTAAACTCTCTCTCCAGTCCCTTGCCTATAATTTTATCATCTCTTGGTGTCAAATACCTTAAGGAATGACATACTAAAATTTTGATCTTTTTTTTTGTTTTTTTGAGGTAAGGTCTCACTCTAACCCAGGCTGACCTGGAATTCACTATGTAGTCTTAGGGTGGTCTCGAACTCATGGCCATCCTCCTACCTCTGTCTCCCGAGTGCTGGGATTAAAGGTGTGTGCCACCACACCTGGCTGCTAAAATTTAAATATTTTATTTATATATTCACTTGAGAGAGAGAAAGAGAGAGGTGGAGAAAGAAAAAATATGGGTGCTCCAGGGCCTCAAGCCCTGCAAATGAACTCTAGGCGCATGCACCACCTTGTGCATCTGGTTTCTGTCGGTATTGGGTAATTGAACTTGGGTCCTTGGACTTTGCAGGTAAGTGCGTTAACTGCTAAGCCATCTCTCCAGTCCCACCATATTAATTTTTTGATTGTTTTATTTTTGTTTTTTTGAGGTAGGGTCTCACTCTAGCCCAGGCTGACCTGGAATTCACAGTTTCAGGGTGGCCTTGAGCTCATGGCAATCCTCTTATTTCTGCCTCCCAAATGCTGGGATTAAATTTGATAATTATAAATGATGGCTTTAAATTTTATAATAAAGATTATTGAGGGATTCACAAAAAATAAAAGCATGATTACAAGTTTGTGTCATTGAAAATTTTCAGGGATATGTATTTTGTATACATTAGTGAATATGAAATTCTAACCTCCAAGTGAAATAGTTTATTTTTCTCATGTTTAAATTCTGTTGGATAATTTTAGTAATTCTGTTCTTTTGTTGAGGAGTCCTTTATTTATTTTTAACAAGTATGTGCTCTCTTTTAGCTAAAAGCAGAAATAGTAAATATGTGCAATAAAAAGTTTACATGAAAATTAAAATGTTGATTTTGTCCCTGTAAAATAACAGCAATAATATGACTGACTCTACTAAGCATATCTCTGGAAATGTGGATTTATAAAAGAAATCTTGGGATGGTGTTTAGCTGTAGTATTTGTTCACATTACAGCTTCACTACTAAATTTAAAACAGATTTTGTTTGAAAGAATTCTATTTACAGTCAACCTGGCAAGAAATGCATCTGTTCTGTAAAGTACATTACTAACAAGAATTAGCAAGGGCTGGAGAGATGGCTCAGTGGTTAAGGTGTTTGCCTGCAAAGCCTAATGACCCAGGTTCAATTCCTGAGTACCCACCTAAAGCCAGATGCACAATGTGATGCATCCATCTGGAGTTCATTTGTGGTGGCTAAAGGCCCTGGTTCACCTGTCCCCCCCCCCCCCGCTTGCAAATAAAATAATTAATGAGCTGGAAGCTATTCTTGTGAGACCACCATTATACCTCTATAATAACTGGGTCTTGAGCATGCAGTGGGCAGTTTTTCTCTGGCAGGTCTGGCAGTTGGTGTATAGTGCTATGCAGAGAGCTTTGTAAGCATGAAAGAAAGCCAAGCCCAGGCCTAGCTAGCACCTTGGCCAAAACCTGAGTTTCTCTGTCCCTTATTTTCTTAATTTGTGCCACAAAGGCAATGCATTTCTCAGAAGGTTTAAGCTATGAATTTCATGAGTTTTTATATACTTATCATTTCATTTAGTTTTTTAATATTTATTCTATTTATTTATTTTAGAGAGAGAGTGAGTGAGTGAGAATGGGCACGCCAGGGCCTCTAGCCACTGCAAATGAACTCCAGACGCATGTGCCACCATGTGCATCTGGCTTACATGGGACCTGGAGAATCGAACTGGGGTCCTTAGGCTTCGCAGGCATGTGCCTTGACTGTTAAGCCATCATTTAGTTTTTAATTGTAGCTTTTTCCCATGTTGTGCCAGTTCTTGCCAAAAGTCTCATTTGTTCTCTTTTTCTGAATACTGAAGTCTCTTAGGTAATGTGTATTGAAAGAAAGTGACAGAGACAGGCAGATGACAGGGAAAGTGCTCACTTTCTCAAATGTGGAGGGTTTCTTAATGCTGTAGTGAATTGTTAGGTGTGGTGTCACGTGTATAATTCCAGCACTCCTGCAGCAGAGGCAAGGGGGTCACCAGTGCCAGTTTGAGGCCATCCTGGGCTACATAGTGAGAGTTTGTCACAAGCTGCAGTGAATTGCCTGGTGGAATATTTGTGGATACTTTCTCTTCCTATTTTAGGCCCAATAGTGACTGCTGAAATCTTCCTTTTGAAATTTCCCCCACACAGGCAGCATGAACTCCAGCTTCTCTAAGCAAGGAGAGCTGCTTCTTTTCCTTGTTTCTTGACCCTTGAGCTATTTGGCTTGAGCATGAACAAGAGAGAATGAGCCTTAATTTGTTTTACTGCAAAAAATAAAGAAATAAATTGCTTAAATTTTGTATTCGTCATGCAATATTCAAAATGAAATGTTTGTGATAAATTAGTAGGTTGGTTGTTCATTCTCAGCTGATTTATAAGGACAGATGAGCTGTGCTGTGAATGCTACACCACTGACCTTCTCATTTCTCCTGAACTTCCATGGCTCTGTGGGAAGGAAGCTGACTGTGGGAACTGAATACTGTTGGTAATGATGCTTATTCACACACAAGAGTTGGTGCCTGTGCATTTGGCTAAGAACTACCTCAGCATCTGTCTTACCACCTAAGGCTGGAATTATCTCAGGAAGCTGAAGAAATTTGAAAGAACAAACGAAAGCAAAACTAATATCTGTCTTCCTTTAACTAATCATCTGCATCTACTTGGGTAAGACCTAGTGGACACTAATAAAATCAGTGGAATGGTTTTGTTGAGTGCCCATAAAAACCTGATGGTGGCTGTTGAAGATAATTAGAACAGTTATAAATTCTGGATGCTGCCTTGCAAAAGCACTTCATCTCTCTAGAGAGCCAAGGCTAAGATTCCTATAACAGGATCAAACTGTCCAGTTGAATGGGAGTGATGGGAAATTTTGAATGCCCTGGGAGCTCAGAGGAGATGAAGGAGACGATAATGGGCTAGTTCTGGGGAAGTTGAAGAGTGCCCCCCACCCTCCAAAGAAAAAGTTGATCTGAATGAGCCGTGAGAGATGAAATGTACTTAGCTTGCATAAAATCAAAGGGAGGGACGAGAGTGCCAAGCTGACAGTAGCCAGAGAGGGAAGAGCAGAAGTGGGCTAAGAGGTGACTCTGCTGGGATGTGTGTGTGTGTTATAGATGGAGTGAGTGCCAAACAGTGGAGTGTAGGCAGCGGGTACTGCTGTAAGTTTGGGAATAGTCTGTGGCCATACCACCCTGGATGTGCTCAATCGTGTCGGAAAGTTTGGGAGCAGATAAATGTTGAGAAGAAAGGAGGGTGGGTGGACAGGCATGGTAGCATACACCTGTAGTCTCAGCTACTCAGAAAGTTAAGACAGGAGGGTTGTGAGTTCAAAACCAGCCTATATACATACGATCTCAAAAAATAAATTAAAAAGAAAGGGGTACCCATTAGCAATATTATTTGATCTTCTCAGCAACCCAGTGAGCCTGGCAGGAGCCCAACATGAGTCTATAAAAATCTGATTTTAGGGTAATCTGCATATGGTTCATGTAGATCTTTGCAGTTGCCTATCTGGTTATGATTTTACTTGGCAATGGTTACAATTCTACTTGAGCTCTAGAATTTCAGTAGCTCCCTTTGTGTGTTCTATAACCTCAATATTTGCATTATGTCTTATGTTAATAAATGTCAGGCTTGTGAGTTTTCTCTCCCACTTCATTTATTTAATTATATGTAGGTATGTATAGATAGATAGACTGAGTGTTGTTATGTAATGTAGACTGTCTTTGAACTCAGAATCCTCCTATCTCAGACTCCTACTTTTGGGATTGCAGGTGTGCACTACCATACCTGCCTTGGCCTTAGTAATTGAAACAGTGGATAACCTCATAGACATATAAGCATGGATGGGTTTGTGTTCAGTTAATGACACAGTAAGTAGAGCAGTACCTCCTATGTAAGTGGTGTCTTTCTGATGTTTGACCTCAGGCACCGGTGCTAAAGGCTCCGTTGGTTGCTACTACTCGGTCCCATCTACTTTGAGGCCTTTGCAGCGAGTGTTGTACAAGTCCTAGCCCAGCTTGCCTTACTTCCTTAGGAGACTCGGGAGGTGAGGAAAGAGGGGTTTGCGTTGTTTTAGGATTTCTTTTAATGCAAAGAAATATCTTACTTGTTGGCATAATTAAAGCAGGAGAAACTCTTAAGAGATGCTGTGAGGTGTGTGTGTGTTGGTCCTCAGTAAAGGCGTCTTCTCTTGTACTGAACCTCACGCATCTCACTCAAGCAGATTTTATAACAGTAGTTTGACTTTAGCCACCCTTGGGCCTTTCGTTTTTGTTGTTGTTTTTTCCCTGCCCCTTCCATCCCCAGACTCAGGGCCCTCTGTGGCTGCATATCCGCTGTGCTCCAATACAGTATTTATTTGATCAGAAACAAAAGAGTGTGTTTCTTGCACTGGTTCAGAGAGAAGTCCCCCAGGATTGTCTTTTGTTCAGTAATTGGAGCATAAGCTGAGCCTGGTTAATTTCAAAGCTACCTCCAACATACGTTTGCTCCCTTCCTTCTCTGTGCAGTTTCCGAGCTGTTAGCGGGACTTTATATTGGGTCTAGAACAACAAAAGCTTGATTTGTTGACTGTTAGCAAAACTACTGTGACATGACACCTGCTACCTGCTACGGCACAGAACACACTGTTGGTACAGTTAATTTCAAGTTAGGGTAAGAAAACTGGAAAGCCCTTCAGCTTCTCAGCATTTGTTACTAACACAAGCACCTTGAATTATGCACTTGGTGCTATCACAGTGAATAAAACAAAGGAAACCAGAGCTGACTTTTCTGTTAGTATCATAAATTCTCTCATTGTTACTTACCTGCAGACACCAGTGTATTCTGTGTTCCTGTGCTCATTCTTTTTAATTGAAGTTTTCCATTAGTTTTTATGAGGCTGAAATGTCAGAAATCACTCAGGGTATTTAATTGGCAAGTTCTGATATAAGGAATGTTAATTATATATTAATTGCTTTTCTTTTAAAGCAACTAAGTCTATAATGGTTTTGTTTCTAAAAAGACACAAAATGATGGTAGATAAAATAACCTTAAGTAGCCAAACTCTAGCTGCTAAATAGCCGTTAATATTTTAAAAATTTAAATATAAAGCTGCATTATGAAATTGGCATGTATCCCACGTCTCAGGTTTTGCAAATATAGGTGTTGGGTTTGCAGCCAGCATATTGCAGTCTTGGGCTTTGTGGTTTTGTTTTGAAGAGGGAATGGTCTTTCTCTCAATTTTTCTTTGCAACCCTTGCCAGGATGACAGCCCACTACCTGACTGGCCTGACTTTAATCATCTAGGGCTGAGGGATCCATGTAGTTGTAGCTTTGCTATTTTTACAGAAGCTTTTCTATAATTGCACGATTATTTCCATTATTGAATTTCCTTTTGTGACGATGAGAAAAGCATATTAGGATTTTGATGTGATCTTTAATTTTCAGCTTATACAGTAAAGCTTGGAGAAAAAAAAATATCCTTCTCTGAGGAGCGCTTTAAAAACCATTGTGGAAAAATAGGAATATTCATTACTTACACATCATATATTTTCCCCTAAATGTTATACTAAGAAGTGACAGTTGAGCTGAGCATATGTTAATGAAAGGTCTGCATTTTCTTGTCACTAACAGCTTCATTGCTGTATATTCCTGAGATGCAAACAACCTCTGTTCGGTTCAAAGCTGTAATTAATGTGAATAGTTTAGTATCAAAATCTTCTAAGAAGCCACACGTGTAAGATGGTGAATTTACTGTTGTCTCGGAAGGACAGTGTACTTGACAAGGGCACAGGGATCTGCATGTTGGAGCTACCCGTAATGTAGAGTAAAATGGCAGAATCTGTCTGCTGCTGTAGACAAATCTTTTAACTACCATTTATTTTAGCATCGTGGCATGTGCAAATTCCTGCTGCTCAGTTCAGGGACCAGCTTTTCACAACTGGTGTTACAATCTGTGGCCACAGCACTGCATCACAATGCAGCAAACTCATTTTCCACCTTAACCAAACATGACAGCCGAAGCGATTATTAACCATGCAAGATGTCGGAAGTCATCAAAAATTCACATCAGAGTAATTGCAGTGGCTCGGGTCCGTGAAAAAAGTATCATAGCATTCCTTGCCTACATGTTGTCTCTCCCCCTCTTAAATCTTAACTTGGTACAGTCCGTTAACAATAAAATACCCTTCTGTAACCTATAAACTGTTACTCCCATCAGTTTGTGCTTTCAGACTGATAGCGGACTTCCCCGCATCTGTGCTGAGCACCTCGGGTGGTGGTGATGCTTTGCGCTGGGGCTGCAGTGGCCCCTTTCCAGGGTGGCCTGCAGTCTCATTGTCTAATTGGACTCTTTAGTGCTTCAGTCATGTTAGCACTTGCAGAGAGGGTATTCTTTCCCTTTTCTTCTTTTCCTCTTTTTCCTTCTCCTTTCTCTCTCTCCTCCCTCCTCCACCTCCACCTCCACCCCACCCCTCAGTTCAGACAGCAAAGGATGGGAAAAACTTGAGCACTGGCTCTGGCAGCACTTTTCCACATAGGAGGTGTGGAAGAGCCGCAGTGACCTCCAGCATCGGCAGGTCTGCAACTCCTTACGTTTGAAAGCTGCAGGTAGGATTGCTTGTCTTATAAAGAAATTGAGATAAATGCACCCTGGCAAATGGAGTGATAGCGTGTTGTAGTACATCTGAAAGGGCAAGGTCTTGGTTTGTGTAAAATTTTGATATAGGTTTGGTAGCAGTTAACTCATTTGATAGAAAAAGTACTCCATTCTTCTGTAAATTGTTCAGATTTTTGCCATTCTAATGTTTTCCTAAAAACAAAAGTCTGTTGGGTGGGGCAGAGAGAGATTTTCCTAAATATTTAGATAGTTGAATTTTTTGGTGGATTTCATCTTTAAGAAGCAAGTAGTACAGATTTTCTGTAGGATTTTTAAAAAAGACACAAGAGTTGCAGAATTGTTGTTTGATGTGAAATATTAAAATAGGATTTCTTTTCTTTGCTAAAACCAGATCCTCTGCAACTGAGGTGTGCATGTGCATGCATTTGTGCTTGTCTTACCATAGAATCCAGTAATTTGTGTTCATGTCTAAGGAAAAATCACTAGCAGAGATATTTGGAACTATCTCACAGGGGACGTTTTGGCAAATGGATTTAAATGAGAAATGGTAGCACATAAGATATGGATTCTTAATCATTATTAGTTATTGGCAATTTAAGAAAGTTTTGATTTCTTAAATTCATCCTCAAAAGAACTTGAGTCTTCTACATGTATTTAAGAATTGTGATTTGTGCAAGTGAAATGAAAACTTCCTAAGTGTTATAAAATTATCAGGAGAATAATAAGATAATGTTGCCCATAAGTAGCATGTAATACCTTAATTATCACATTAATTATGTTAATATCAGAGATAAAATACTTTTAACTCAACATTAAAAGCAGCATGTTATTCCCCCCTTAAAAATAAAAACAAAGGTGCTGTACACATCTTGTTCTCTCAAGGAAGGTATTTGTATTGTGTGACCTGTGGGCTCTGAACCTCTTTTTGAAGCTTTGACTTGGAAATTGCTCACCTAGTTGAGGCTTTAGTTCCCTTCAGAGGTGTGGGACTTTCCTTTACTCTCAACAATGGGAAGACTTGAGGAGCTGTCAAGTGAGGAATGGAAGAGCTGCTCAGGAAGGGAGAGGAACTGTGAGAATTTGACTCCTCAGCACTGAAGATCTGGGATTACCTGACTAAGATTCCTTTAAGACTCTGACCCAGGGCAGCATGGCAAAGAATTGATTTCTAGGATGAGACAATGAGCTGTGGTTTACATTTTATAAAGATGGAGGAAATTTCTATCACTGACCCTATATGGGAGATGACTCAATTATCTGTGCCTTGGTACAGTTGCAAATTATTTTCCTTTGTCTGAAGTGGGTGGATGCCAGTGCCTTCATCAGAGCTCCTTAATGTAATGTATGGGAAATGTCTCAGCCACCATTTTTAACAATTAGCTGTATCATGGGCGAGGTGAACTGAATTGGAAGGCAACTGCAGGGCCCTTTCGTTTACATGAGCTTCTGTGGCAAGGAGCTTTGTTACTGTAACACTAGGAATGGGTTTGTACACTGTGGAGGAGAGGTCTGTAGGAGGGTGGAGAACATTCCCAGAAAGAAAATGGAATCCTTTTGTCTACAGTAAGTATTTTACGTATAGTGGTGAGATGTTGAAAATTTGTCTTGAGTAAAATGGGTAAAATAGAATTTTAAATGAATGCTGCCAATGTGAGAGGTGTGACGGAAAAAAAATTCTTGGCTTTTTTTTGTTGTTGCTAAAAATCAGGTAAACTGCATTCTTCAAATACGGAATTCATGAGTGATTTTTAGAAAATAATTATATTATTTAATTATCCATTAAGTTAATGAGAAGTATAAATTCATCCCAGAGAAATCAGATGGAAATGGTTTTTGAGAGAAAAGAGAATCCAGGTGTGATAATTAAGAGTTTAGGTTTCTTCTTACTATCTTTATAAAGAATGCTCTTCATTCCTGGAAAGAACTGCTATATTTGTTGCTTATTGATAAGACAATACTTCTGTGTTATTGACCTGTCATAGATGATTAAAATCTATAAGCAAAAATATTTTGAAAAAACGAGATTTTATTTTCAGTGATCAATAGGTTTAGGTTTTCAATCTGATTTAGGTTTTCAATCTTACTCGCGAAGTGATTTAGTACTTTCTGCTTAATTTATAACTGTGATTTCAAAACTACTCATGTAAAACTCATTTGTAATTATAACCGTGATTTTTAAAACATTTAGTTTAATTGGATTTTATCTGGTTTATTTCTTTTTTCCTTTATTCTTTTACTAAGAGGAAACAAGTGAATTTAACTGTGGCTTGTGTGTTTATCTTTTAAAGGCTGAAGAATTTTTATCTCATTAACCCTGAAGAATGTATAGTAAGTTTATTTGGCAGTGAACTGTGCTATGAAGAGTTTGCTCAGGAAGCTGTAGAAGCTGTTTCAGGAGTTGCATCTTCACAGAACCGGGTATCTTAAACCTGTAACTTGATACCACATTTATACAGCCACCACTTCTAGGTCTTGCTTGTTGCGTGAGCTTCTGTTCCCCTGGTCTCTGGAAACTGTCTTCATTATTTAATAATATGAGAACCCAGGCAGAGGACAGTTTTCTTCACATCAGCCTTTTCATTGATTTTGTAAAAGTCAGTTGTAAGCCCTGGCTAGAGTCCTACAAAGATTCTGAAAATCCATGATACTAATACCAGCTTTTAAAGTAAAAGCCTAGCTAGCCATGTAATTTTTTTCAATTGATCCTAGAGGCCTACGTTGAATGCATATCTTAGATATATTTTGATATGCAAAGGAATTCTTTTCTCCTTCATTTTGTTTTAACAAGGTTTGCACCTTGAAATAAAAATGTTTTAGGGCAGCAAATTGCAACTCCATTTTAACTGCTGCATAAACATGGAGTGGATGGTAAAAGGGGTGGTATCCAGCTTTCCTTTGAAATTTTTAAAGGAGCACTTTCTTGAAGAGTCTGGTCTTTCTTCGTGCAGGCTGTGTGAAAAGCTATCAAATAATCACCTTTTTAAATAGCCTGGGAAGGTAGCAGAGACTAAGTTGCTTCGTTTCCTTTGCTTCCACCGTGTTGTATGAAAGTTTGGCTACTAGAAGAGGCTCTTCCTGGTTTCTTGGAGGGTATTTTTGATTCTCTGCAGCCTGGAAGCCTTTCAGTTTTCACATGAAATTTTAGACTGCCTGAGTAAGAGTAAGGGGCTGATTCTTTTTGTGACCCCCCCACCAATTTTTTTGCATCAAACCCTTGACTACTTTAACAGTACTATAGTGTAGATTAGCCAACATGTCAGCCAGCCCGCTAGGAATCCTTCGGTGACACTAAGATGGCAGTGAGGAAGGAGTAAAATGGCGTCACCAGGAGCGCTGTGGTGAGAGCTGGACCAGTTATTTTCCTTCAGTTCTAGCCTGGAGCCATCATTCGGAACACTGCCTTTCTAATTTGTAGTTGCTTTTTATTGTTAGAAGATAGTTTGGAGATTTTTCTGAAGATTCACTTAATACTTATATCAAAATGGCTTCACATACCACTTTTAAGAAATTGTATTAGCACTTCTGAATTTCCTTAGTGTAGAAACTTCTTATATCTGATGAGTTTTTAGAAAATGAAGGACTGTATAAACCTTTATGGTAAGGTGAGACTAGCATTTCTATGAAAGTGTGTTATCTCTGGAGTCACTGGCACTCTTTGTGGGTTGTGGTTATTTTATACATGAAATACATTGGGGCCTCAAAAAAACAGAGCAGTAGTGTTTCTTCTGGGGCTCATAGTGTAGATTATTTTGCACTTGTAAGAATGGTAATAACAATGCCAATTTTAACCCCCTGTTCATCTTGCTCATGGATTTGGGATTTCTGAGCTGGCCTTAGAGTTTCTATACCATACTTACCTCCTCTTTCTGTTGGATAAGGCAAGGCTTACTGCAGATAACTTTCTCACTGCCATGCTTTGAAAAATGACTGATCTTGCCAACTGGTGCTGCTGTCTGCATCTGATTCCATTTCTTTCTGTTCATGGGCTGGTTTGTGACTGATAGGACTGGTAGATTTAGCTTTCAGCAAAGTCTGTCTTTGCTGGAGCAACCTACTCACCTAGGTGTCCTTTTCAGTTGTGCCAGGAGTGAGTTGCCAAGCTGTGCTTGGCATCCTTCTGGGCTCATGTTGAAGATGATGTGTCTTTATGAATTTGTCATTTATAAATAAGCTCTTTCCTGCAAGTTGAGCTTTTAGGTTGTGGTGATGGTTAAACGTGAAGGGCAAGGCACACCTCAGCTGGGTAAGGTCTTCACACCCATCTGCCAGAGCTGGGACGGAGCCAGGCTTTCTGAAGCCATCCAGATGTGAGGGGCCACAGTGCAGGGTTGCTCCTTTTGTGGAAGAATAGATTTAGCTGCCTGTCACATTTGGGTGGTTTGTATTTGAAAAATGGCCTTGCCTTCCAGCTACTGTTGGCTTGTATTTGCTGCTCCCACTAAGCACTGTTTCATGTTTTCTGTATGTAGGATGACAGTGGTAAGCTGTCTGTTCAGCATTATTCCTTGGCTCTGACAGGGTAAAGTCAGAACATTTCCAAACTTAATTAAGATTTTAGAGAGTATAAAATCATAAGCACTATTAACAAAGGAGTGCCTTGACAAAATCCCACAGAAGACAATGTGAAGTTATAAAAGGGAAAATTATTTGTTTCAGAGGCCTCCACACAGATTTTTGAAAACCAAATTTTTGAATAAGAAGAGACTGCAAGGAAACCAGGGCTCCCTGTTCTATAACAGCCATCAGCATATGCATTGCTGCATAGCAGGAGGAGCTGGGATTTTTGACTGCAGTGTAAATGACTGACACCGGGTAGCAGCAGGGAATTAATATGAGCTGTGGCTCCCAAACATTGTCTTCACAGCGCTCCTTGTGCTTGCTAAGTAGAACTCAGGCTTAA
Source organism: Dipus sagitta (assembly GCA_036346955.1). Lineage (NCBI taxonomy): Eukaryota > Metazoa > Chordata > Mammalia > Rodentia > Dipodidae > Dipus > Dipus sagitta. Next base: position 238,135,329 of record CM070770.1, read on the forward strand.
TCCTGAGCTCTGCGGAAACCAGCCGGCAACGCTGCTGCTCCCACCTGACTGCCTCTGAAATACACCCCGTGCCGTCCTTTCCTCTCTCTCAGCCCCCAGATCTTGCTTTTGTTTCGTTTCCAAAGGTAAGAAGAGACTCAGTCTGGCAAAGCTGGAGGAGCTATATCTTGCCTTGTGTTTAATGTTAATAGAAGATTATTTCAGTGGGTCCTTTTAGGGTGGGGTTTGAAGATTCAGGATTTTCAAACCATGGGGAGGGTGCATTCTCACTAAAACACAGGTGGGTTTAGTACCCAAAGTCCTGTGGGTGTGGACTAATCCACCTCTAAGATGGACAGCAAACACTTTTGTCTTCCTTAATTAACCCCCTTGTCTCTCCCTCACCTACTTTGGGACTCTTATTTTTTTAGATCTGCTCATGTCTTCGGGTGAGAAATAGGCTCTACTGCTGCTCTTTGATGCTAGGTATACTTTGACACACTATTAATATTTATTCAGTTTGCAAACCCTATCAAAAAGGCTTTCCAGGGCTAGAGAGATGGCTGAGCGGTTAAGCGCTTGCCTGTGAAGCCTAAGGACCCCACTTCAAGGCTCAATTCCCCAAGATCCATGTAATCCAGATGCACAAGAGGGCACACGCATCTGGAGTTCACTTGCAGCAGCTGGAGGCCCTGGCATGCCCATTCTCTATCTGCCCTTTTCTGTGTCTGTCACTCTCAAATAAATAAATAAAAATAAACAAAATTTTTTTTAAAAAAGGCTTTCCAGGGCTGGAGAGATGGCTTAGCCATTAAGATGTTTGCCTGTAAAGCCTAAGGACAAATGTTTGACTCCTCAGGTCCCATGTAAGCCAGAACGCACAAGGTGACACAAGTGCACAAGGTTGTACACGCACACAAGGTGGTACATGTGTCTGGAGTTCAGTTACAGTGGTTGAAGGCCCTGGTGTGCCCAATTCTCTCTCACATGAGCACGTTAAAAAAAATGCCAGTCTGTTGGACTTGCCTCAGAGAAAAAAAAAAAAAAGGCTTTCCAGAATCCTTCCCTTTCTTGTGTCTCCTTAGTAAGTGTGTCAGGCTTTGGGAGGCCAAAGGGAGGAAGGAGAGAATGCTCATAGTTGTCCTTGCTTTCTCTTCTGGGGCCACTTCAGCTGTCAGAACTGCTGGCTGGCTACCCTCCCTTGATGTCAAGAACTGTCACTTGTTTTCCCAGTGAGTGAGGCAAGAGGATGGCCAGTAGAGCCCTTCATGGCCCTCCTGCTTCATCACAGCCCCTCTGGCTCTGGCTTGGGCTTACTTTTCTTAGAGTTGTAGTCACAGCACTGATGAAGCTTGGGCGTTCTGTGATCAGCTAAAGAAGATTCTTTCTCAGCCCTGAAAGGGTGTGGCAGGGCTTTGCTAGATTTGGGAGGAGAGATGGTTCTGCTGAAAAGCATTGTTTTTCCCATGAACACCATAGCCATCACTTATTATATTACTCCTTTTATCATAGCCTAATACTGCATCCCTCTGTGGAGTCTGCAGAGCTTTTCAGTAGCTAATACGTAAACTGTTTTCCTTCCCTGGATGACCAAGGGCAGGAGAAACAGATAATGAGAATGTCCTAGGACCCCTGAGAGGGACAGAAGTGGCTTTGCAGTAGTGACATGGGATTTAAATGGTCCTTGCTTGATGGCAGTTTCTACCATTTTTTAAGTGCAGCAATTCTATGTGCCCAGCAGACTCAGCTTGGTGCTTTGATGTAGAAGTAGGACGAGGCATCAAGTAGCATGGTATTGATAAGCGAGGTGTGCCGTGCATCTCTGTACCCCTTGCCACTCAACCTCAGGAATGGCATGTCACTGGTCTTGCTGTTTCTTTCTTCATAGCTTTACCCAACGCTGAAATCTTGGAAGTTGGGTTTTTGTTCTAGGGTGATTTTTTTCTTTTGGGAGAAGACATGGGGTAGTAAGGAGACAATCTGCAAAAGATATAGGACTTTGGAAGGCTTGTGGCTTTCTATTGTTGTGCCCTTAAGAGAGGTATGTCAGCACATTGAGGTCAAAATGATGCTCATATGCCCTTTGCTGGTCTGGGTGGAGGCAGTGCCCAGTGCTGTGCATTCTTGAGTTAGAATCTCTTTATGCACATTGGATTCTCTTTCATCTGTGAGAATTTGTAGACCTGAAAACCAGTTTGGATTATGGTAGTAAGTAATTTGTTGTGCTTTAATAGATCCAAATCTATCATGTAATTGTGTGATCCTCTTTGTAGCCCAATAGCAGGAACCCAGGTACAAAATGGGAGCCAGCATCCTGACAGTGACAGATGGTACGGTGCTTGTGCAGTATTGCCAAGGTCTGCCACCTGTGGCTCTAGAGCTGCCTGCAGCACCAGTGAATCTGCTGAGCCTGCAAATGGTGGGACTCAGTGGCTTCTCCTGCAGCATCTGCTGCCACCTGCTGAATGAGAGCAGCTAGGTTTTTGCATAATGGCACAGGGAAAAAAAACAAAAACATATAGCAGCACCAAACATGTATTTCAACAGGTAATAGTAGTTTTGTCCACTTGTAATACTTTCTTCAGGGGTATTTTTTATAGATGTGCCTGCAGTCTGTGAACAAATGATTTAAAATATTAATTTGTTTCTGTAGAAAGCAAGCAGTAGGACTTACTCTAAACATCTGAGTTGGAGAATAAAGCCTAGACTTTAGTATTTGTGCAAGAGATCTAGTTTCTTATGGGCCTTTATAAACTGACACTCTGTATATTCTTATTATGGTAGTAATAGCTGTTGGGTAAAATATCCAAATGTAAGCCGGGTATGGGTAAGCTCAGACCTAGGCTGCAGAGTGAGTTCCAGGTCAGCTTGGGCTAGAGTGAGACCCTGTCTCAAAAAAAGAGAGAAGACAAGACAAGGAAAAAAGGAAAGAAAAAACTCCCAGACATGGACTGCAGAGATTGCTCAGTGGTAAAAGGATCTTCTTACAAAGCCCGATAGCCTGAGCTCAATTCCCAGTACCCATGTAAAGCCAGACATATGAAGTGGCACATGTGTCTAGAGTTCATTTACAGCAGCAAGAGGACACTCCAATAGTTACTTCTCTTTCTGTCAGATAAATAAGTAAATCTTTTTTAAAAAAATTACAAGAAAAAATCCAAAGCACCAAACATACTGTAAAGCCTTGTGTGGATTCCCCAAGTCTTGAAATCACTCAGATTTAGAAATTTGTCAGTAATGATCATCTGTGCACTTGAACAATTCCTTGAGGTGTCCGTGTAGGCACCACACAAGGGATCTAATGAGACACACATGCACATACACAAACTGAGAAGCCCAGCATCTCTGAGTGCTGGCAGAATTCCTGTCATGGTCACCTGAAATTATCCTGCCTCATCCTTCCTTGTTTCCCCCATAAGTAGGAGTTTTACCTTTGTAAAAATTTCACCTCGGAGTTTTCTTTCAGAACATGTCACTTGTTAGAAAGTGGGAAGAAGTTTTGGGGGGAGGTTAAAGGGGCAATATTTTATTCAGAATGGCTTGACTGGTGCAGTAGTCTTTGTAGAAAGAAGCAAGACTTCTCCAGCATTATCCAAAGTTCTAAGGAGTTTTTGGAAACAGGGTCTCACTGTAATTCAGGCTGACCTAGAATGCAGGCTGGCATTGAACTCACACAGCATTCTTCCTACCTTAGTCTCCTGAGTGCTAGGATTAAAGGTGTGTACTACCACACCTGCCTTCCTTCTAAATCTTGTTTCATTTTGGAGTAGGTTATTGACAGGTTCTTCTACTGCCTTTCAGTTTTTTTTTTTTTTAATTGATTTGAGAGAGGGGCAGAGAAAGAGAGAGAGAATGGTCATGCCAGGGCCTCCAGCCACTGCAGACAAACTCCAGACAATCTGGCTTATATGGGTACTGGGGAATCGAACCTGGGTTCTTAGGCTTTTCAGGCAAGTGTTAACCATTAAGACATCTCTCCAGACCTTTTTTAAAATTTTTTATTTTAGTTTTTTTTTTTTTTTTTTGAGGCAAACCCAAAAGACTGGCCTTTTATTTATTTATTTATTTTTAATGAGAGAGAGAGAGAGAGAGAGAGACTTAGGATGAGAACTGGCATGCCAGGGCCTCCAGTCACTGCAGTGAACTCCAGACACATGAGCCCCCTTGTGCACATGTGTGACATTGCATGCTTGAATTGCTGTGCATCTGGCTTATACGGGACCTGGAGAGTGGAACAGGAGTCCTTAGGCTTCATAGGCAAGTGCCTTAACTGCTAAGCCATCTCTCCAGCCCTCAGTTGTTTTTTATTCATATTTATCTTCTTATTTGGCGTATTTAGCCTTCTTAGCTTTTGCTTGTGTCTTGGCAGTTGTTCAGCCAGAACATTCATTCCTCATGCCACATTCACTTTGTATTAATATTTTGACTTTGAAATTTGGTTACATATTTTCTATTAATTTATGTACATCATACACATTAAACAAGAGGGCACACAAAAATGTCTTGTAGCAACCACCATGTACAGTTGTTGTTGCAGCCAGCTTTGTGTTCCTGGGACAAGCACCCAACCAGAAACAGCTTCTAGGAGGCAAGGTATTTTAGGCTTACAAATTCTGGGGGCTCACTTCCATAGGTGCATGCAGAGAAACACCACCAACAGCCAGCACCACACCAATGCGCAAACAGCCAGAGCTCCAAACTGCTTTCCACACACCTTAGAGCTGGACTCAAGATCTGCCTGCTAGGGATGTAAGTTGCAAGTTCAATTTTAATGAAACACCTCTGAGTCTATGGGGCCATACATTCAAACCACCACATTTATCTTGTGTCACATTCCTTTTGGTAAATGTCCAACCTGTTCTGGCACCTCACCCTCCATTTTGATAGGATGGATGGCTAGTTGGTCTGTTGAGGGGAAGAGCTAGGACATAGTCTTATGTTGTGAGAGCCATAAAATATGTGGCTGTTGTTTTGCAAGCTTAGACTTGATTGATTTATTTGTTGCAGTCAGGAAATTTACATATTCAATTCAAATTGTTAGTAACTGTTGAGACATTCCTTCTTTGTGGACAGATGCAAAGAACTGTGAATCACTGTACTTTTTTTAAAAAATATTTTTTGCCATTTTTCTTATCCAACTTAAATGAATACTGAAATTTCAGAAGAGACTCTAGTAGTTTTCACTTTTGGAAAACAAGTACAATAAAAGAATTTGGCTGTTTGGCAAAATGAGCATCCTTTTACCCACTACTTTTTTCCACTAGGTATTCTGAATGCCAGAGATTGGCAGGGATTAAAATAAAGCAGTTTCATGCTTGTCTTTCTGGGCCTTTGCCATTTAAGAGCTGCTTTGGCCCTTGGGTCCTTGAGATTTAACCACATGTTTGGTAGGAAAATGGACATACCTTGAGGTTTTTGGATTAGGTTGTGCTCTTCAAGTTTTGTGTATAAGATGTATATGAAATAAATGAATTTTATGTTAAACTTTCATCCCATCCCCAAGATAACATATTATAATGATATATGCATAGAGTCCAAAAATTTGCAACTCCGAATCCTGAACACGTCTAGTTCCATGCATTTCAGAAAATCAGACAACTGCTTTAAGAAGTAGGAGTCTCTGTGTCTTAGCTTCATCATCTGTATAGGAGAACTGATATCAGAAGAAAAGAACAGTTCAAGCTTAAGAATATTGTGCTGGACATCTTTAATCCCAGCACTCAGGATGCAGAGGTAGGAGGATCACCGAGAGTTTGAGACCACCCTGAGACTACATAGTGAATTCCAGATCAGCCTGGGCTAGAGCAAGACCCTAACTTGAAAAAAAAAAGGTGTGAACAACCTAAGTATCTACAACAGGAACACAGTTCACAGGAATGTAGTAGATGACAAATAGAGGCATTCAAAGTTATCTTATAGAATTATTAATATTCTTTGATGATATACATGACATATTTAATCATAAGAACAACATTACCCAAGTTATTAGAAAACATATACATGTGCGTATATGTGCGCAGAACAAACACTCTGGAAGTGTATACAGAAAATGTTACATGTCATTGTAAGGTTGTATTTGGACAACAACTATTGGGGGGTGTTGTTGGTATTCTCTAAATGTTATACATATATTTTAATGTACGATAAAACAATAAGCTTGGGCTAGAGAGATGGCTTAGTGGTTAAGCGCTTGCCTGTGAAGCCTAAGAACCCTGGTTCAAGGCCTGATTCCCCAGGATCCATGTTAGCCAGATGCACAAGGGGCCTGCACGCGTCTGGAGTTCGTTGGCAGTGGCTGGAGGCCCTGGCGCGCCAGTCTCTCTCTCTCTCTTTCTCTGTTGCTCTCAAATAAATAAATAATAAACAAAAAAAAATTTTTAAGTAAGCTTTATCAAACTTCAAAAAAAAAAAAAAAAGAATATTGTGCTGGAGCTGGGCATGGTGGTACACACCTTTAATCCCAGCATTTGGGAAGCATAGATAGGAGGATCGTTGTGAGTTCAAGGCCACCCTTAGACTACATAGTGAATTCCAGGTCAGCCTGAGCCAGAGTGAGATCCTACCTCGAAAAAAAAAAAAAAGAAAAAAAAAAAAAAGAATATTGTGCTGGAAGATAGCTTAGTGGATAAGGTGTTCCCTATCAAACACTTAAAAAATGTATGTGTTTTAGAGTTCATGGGAGAGAATTATAGACCACCACAGTTATTCAAGATAATTGAGCGGCCTTTTTTTCTTTTATTATTTATGGAGGGGGGAAGGGAGAGAGGGAGGAGAGAATGGGTGCACTAGGGCCTCTAGCCCTGAAAACAAACTCCAGATACATGTGCCACCTTGTGTATCTGGCTTATGTGGGTCCTGGCGAATTGAACCTGGGTCCTTAGGCTTCTCAGCAAGTGCCTTAGCTACTAAGCCTTCCTTTTTTATTAAGCTTGTGGCTGGCGACTGAGAGGGGCTCATGCCTGAAAGTACTCTCAGTGAAGAAGCTCTGGGGTGGAAGCCCTGAGAGTGTTATCAATGCAGACACAGTCCTCCCGGGAGCTAGGGAGTTTGAAGCTGAAAGTCACCCAAGCAGGTGTAAGGTTTGTGCAAGACGCAAGACGACTCTGAGGCAGGAGAAGAGCTTTTTATTTGAGTCAGAGCTGCTGGGCGGGCTGTCTCAAGGAGAGAGAGCAGCTGGCCTGAGTCCAGATGGTTTGGGTTTTTATAGAGTTTTTCTTTTTGGGAGGTGGATACAGGGGACAAAAGGACTAAGGAATTCAGGAGAGAACAGGGACCAAATAGAGAAACTAATTAATCAGGGGGACAGGGACCAAGCTGAGGAGGTAATCAATCAGAGAATGGATTGCCATCAGAAGAGGAGCCAGGTTGTCTATAAGATAAGATCAGTTAAGAAACATCTTGTAATGAAAATATGTTTGTTCTGCTCTGAAGATTATGAAACTGGTCAAGCTTATGGTTCTTCAATGACAAAGAAATGCTAGTTAAATGCCAATGAACTATTTTTATATGAAATATATAAATTTCTGGGGGTGATGGTGGCAGTGGTGCCTCTTGTTACCATATGTAAACCACTTGAACACTTTCATCAATATTGCCATCATCTGTTTACAATCTCAGTATATTTTCTCAAAGTCTGTTTAATTAAAGTTGTATGGAATGATGTAACTAACAAGCAATAAAGTCTGAGTTATGATTATAAAAAAAAAGATAAGATCAGCAGGAAACTGTGGCCAAGTGCATTGTTAGGTCAGGGGAGTAGGGGTTAGACAATGTAGACATCCAAAGTTGCATCAGTCTGGCTGCTGTTATTCTCTTCCTTCACCTCGACACCATTTTGGGATTCTTGTCCTACCTAACAGCAGGCACCTTAGCTATTTTATTCCAGTAAATGGAGTCAGGGCCTAGTTAGGACAGAGCTATTTCACCTGTAATCCCAGTGCTGGAGAGATGGAGAGAGGAGGTACTGTGAGTTTGCAAGCTAGTTTATATCGCCCAGTCAGTGAGCTCTGTTTCAGTGACAGGCCCTATCTCAAAATGAAGTATAGAACAGCTGAGTAAGACACCCAACATCAAACCCTGGCCTCCACATGCATGCACACACATGATCCCGCACACTTGTGCACACAAACGCACACCACAGACAACTGAAATTTAAGGATATTTTGCCTTCTTAGGGGCTTTATCATCTTAGAGAGAAAGAAATACTTATTTTCTCTATTCAGAGGTTTACTGTTTCTTATATATTTCAGAAACAGTTACCCGGAGAGTCAAAACTCAGTTTTAATTTTCTGGCTCTGCTTCTGATTGAAAATCCTCGCTAATGTGCTTTAATTGTTGAAACCTCAATTTCTCATCTGTTAAATGGGGTTGGAGGGATGCAGGAGAGCCTAGGATGGTCATGTCTTCCATAGTCAAGGATTAGCAGTAATGTCTTTGAACTGCCTAGAGCAGTGTCTGGCCCTTAATTGTTTTCTCAATGGAGGTCATTATGTATTAAAGAGAGCTGGAAACCAAAACCTAGTCAAGGAGCCAGTTCAGGGTCTGTTCCAAGACTGGCAGTGAGGCCCTGGATATAAATGGGAAAGCTGGGAGTAGTCATTTTAGCCTCACAGATCTGCAGGCCTCTCAGTGGAAGGGGAACTGTTGGGCCTTCTTGGCTGATGGAGGAGGAGGGCTTCAGAGTGGCCAGAAACCAGCTCACCCTCCACTTCCACACCCCAGCCTGACTATAGAGAAGTCACTTCACTCTTCAGAGTGAGAGCAGGGGAAGTGAGAAGAGCTTCATAGAAATTGGAGGGAAAACACAAAGGGAAGCCAAAGACAAGACCAGGGGAATCCTGGGCAGAGGCAGGTCATCTACCTACTGTCTGTCCGTCCATTCGTCTGTCCACCTATCCATCATCTGTCTGCTCGCCCATCCACCTACCCACCCACCCATCTACCCACTCATTCTGTAGTTTAAGCTAGCCTGGAACTTACCATGTAGCCCAGGCTTCCCTCAAAGTTGTGGCAGTCCTCCTATGCTGGGAGATTACAGGTTCATTTTTTATTGACAACTTCCATAAATTTAAACAATATACCAAGATCAAAATACTCTCCCACCACCCTCCCTCCCCCTTTTTGTTTTCAGTGTTTTGTAAGTAGGGAAACTCAGTATTGCTTCCTTTTAAATTTAGTTCATTACAGCCATTCCTTTCCTTGGGATGAATGTTTCTTAACCAAGACGAACCACCACTAGATGGTGCACAGATCCTGGCACCATTCTGTACATGTTACTATTACTTTGAAGATTCTTTTCAAAAAATAGGCAACTAGCTTCTTTTTAGAAATAAATTATGATGTACAGCCTCTTCTCATGTTTCCTTTTAGACAGGAATAGAGATGAAAATCAATATTCAGAATGTACATATAATTGGCCTTCTGTAGCTATGGGCTCCATATGTAGATTCAATCGAGTGCCAAACAAAATGGATCTGTAAAAATTACATCTAAGCTGGTCTTAATGGTGTGCACCTTTAATCTCAGCAATTGGCAGGTAGAGGTAGGAGGATCACTGTGAGTTTGAGGTCACCCTGAGACTACATAGTGAGTTCCAGGTCAGTCTGAGCTAGAGACCCTACCTTAAAAAACAAACAAAAAAATTGTATCTGAGCTGTGTGCTGACATGTAATCCCAGCACTTGGGAGGCTGAAGCAGGAGGATTGCAGGTTCTGTGCTAGCCTGAGTTAGAGATGTGACAAGATTGTCTCAAAAAAGATTATCCCAAATATACTCAGACTTTCTTGTCATTATTCTCTGAATAATATGGTATCTAAATTATCCCTCAGCATTTATATTATATTAGGTATTGTAATATAAACATAGTTGAAAGTATGTATTACATGCAAATAGTTCCTGGGAGGAAGCTAGGACCAGTCTCCTATGGATACTGAGGGGTGACTGATGGGCTGTTTGTGTTATAGATACAGGCCAGTTTTTGTGGTACATAATTGTTAATGATCTTTGATCATAATGTGGGTGATATCTAAAATTTGATCCTCATGCAGAAAAAAATGCTTCATTTAATGTCTTGAAATTTTTAAAAAGTAGCTATCTAGTAAATATTTTAATGGCATATATTATAATCTGCCTCAAAGTAATAATGTCCTTCTTTTTCTTTCTTTCCCCTTCTCCTTTTTTTTCCTCTCTCAAATAAATTAAAAATAAAATGTTTAAAAAAAACCAGAAAAATGAAACTAGGCCTTCGCAAACAGTGGTTTCCCTGCTACCCTGCCAGCATCCCCCCAATGGCTTGTTTCACTCAGTTCCCACAGAGCAGAGCAAGTCTGCCCACCTTTGCAGTCCATGATAGTTGCACAGCTTTGTTTATAAGTAAAAGCCTTTAGCTTTAGCTACTGAAGAAAACCTTGAAACAAAGGGAAGCTAAGGCTTGCTAGAGCATGCCTATAAAAATTCCAGCACTTGGGAGGTGGAGGTAGGAGCATTAGGTATTGAAGATCATCTTCAACTACACAGTGAGTTTGAGGCCAGCCTGGACCTACAAGAGGCCCTGTCTCAAAGTTGGGGAGGGGTTGATAATAAAAGTTTGCTGAATTTTGCTGTGCAGGGTATAAACAAGGTACATTAAAATCTTCATTATTATTTTTTATTGACAACTTCCATAATTGTAAACAATATCCTATGGTAAAATCTTCATTATTATCTAAGCTGGCTCCCCTGTAACAGCCAGAAGCCTAGACTAGCTGCCCCTTTCTGAAAGGACCACAGCTTCCCTAGCTTTGAGTGCTTGAACTTACAAAGGCCATCACATTATTATTAAGATGTGGCTGAATGAAGCCTCTTCCTAAGCTGTCCTCATAGTCTGCTTATCAGCATAGAGACCTTGGAATAGTCTTTGCATTGAATCCTTAGTTATGCCTCCCCTTACCTTGGAGGAGTCTCAACTGAAGCAACTGTTGGCTTTGTTTTGGCCACTCTCTGCCATCCCAGTTTGTGGTATGGTAGCAGGTATAGGGGAACCATCGGCCAGTACATGAGGAATCTCAAAACTATATGAAGATTATTAATCAAAACCCAATTAACCATTAACTGAGTTCTTAATACAAGAAAATTACCAAATGGGTCTTAGTTAATGTGTCTTAAAATTTTCTTTAAATATTTATTTGTGAGGATAGAGGTGGGTGAGAGAGAAGGGGCATGCCAGGGCCACCTGCCACTGCACACACACTTCAGATATATGTGCCACTTTGTGCATTTTGGCTTTACGTGGGCACTGGGTAATTGAGCCTGAGCATCAGGCTTTGCAAGCAAGTGACTTTAACCACTGAGCCATGTTTTCAGCCCTGAGTATGCCATTGGGCTAGAGAGATGGCTTAGTGGTTAAGGTGCTTGCCTGTGAATCTTAAGGACCCAGGTTTGATTCTCCAGTACTTGTGTAAGCCAGGTGTAAGTAAGGTGGTGCAAGAGGCCCTGGAGCACCCGTTCTCTCTTTCTCTCTCTCTCATAAGTAAAAATAAACAATATTTTTAATAAACATTTTAGTCTTTGCATTGTATTCCCCCAAATTCCCTTTTAAAAAAGAGTAAATCATCATGAAAAAAATGGACATTTTAGATATGTATAATGTGCCAATAGTGTACTTGACATACATGTTTCTTGCCTTACAGAGTTCAGTGTATCAAATGTGTAGAACAACGAACTCTTTCGTATTGCAACTAAGATTTGATTTCCATACATTAATGAATGTATCATCTTCTTCCTTGTTCCCTGGCTCCCAACCCCGAAGCCGTGAAAGATAAACTTCACTCTTGTGTGAAGGGCATGGTGTTCTGCCTATGTGCTTCTATGGCTCATGAAACTGTCCTTTTGCTTCCTGTACCAGACCTCATCTCAGACAAATGAGAGTAGTGAACAGTAACAAAGAAATCACCGTGGGTTACCTTTCCTTAACGTCTTCAACAGATCTAGACCTGACTAGTATTTAATAACAGTGCTACATGTGTGGAGCCTTAGGCCAAGAACTTAGTTATGTTATCTTGTTGTTCACCTGTAAACTGAGGTTTGGAATCTGTCTAAAGGCCTATCGTTAATAAATGAAGCACTAGGTTTTTTGGGGCTTGGGGGGTGTTGAGACAGGGTCTCATATAGCCCAGACTGGTCTGAAACTTGTTATGTATCCAAGGATGGCCTTGAATTCCTCCTCATTCTGCCTCTGCCTCTCTAGTGCTAGAATTATAAGTATACAGTACCATGGTCAGCTCTATGGATACCTATTCTACAATGTACTTATGGTTATTAAGAGGTGAATTTTAACCTTGGTTGTGTCACTTTCCTCCTCTTTCATAGGGTTTCCTGAAGAATGAGAAAGACAATGCCCTGCTGTCTGCCATTGAAGAGTCCCGGAAGAGGGTAAGGAAATAAACCAAACCATAGGTGCATAAAGCCCTACACAGCTGTGCATAGCAGGAAAGTACTGGCCTTAGGTGGCCTGTTTCCTTTATCATATACAGCATGGCCACATCATCTTTTATAGTAATAATTTCTCAAGCTCTTAGAAGAAAAAGAAGTTTGGGTCTGGGAAGATGGCTAAGCAGATAAGAGTGTTTCCTATGGGGGCCCTGAGACTGCATGAGTTTGATTCCCTAGCACCCATGCAAACAGCTGGGTGTGACCACCCGTGACTCTAACCTCAGTTTCTCTGGTCAGCTAGGTTCAGTCTCAGGGACACAAGTGGACAAGTGCTACAGAAGGACACCAATGCTCTCCTCTGGCCTCCACATGCATGCATGTAGTTCATGCCTGTGCATACACTACACATACTACACACATATAGACACAAAGAAGTTTGTTGTTCTAAGGATAATAAATAAGTGAAAAATAAATAAATAAGTGAGCCAGAGTAGCTTTTATACATATCCTACTTCTACCCGCACAAAATGCCCTCAGCCTGAAATCTAGGTAGATGATTTAAAATAGATGTTTTCTGGAGTCTTTCTTTCTGGGAGCACATAATGATTGTTAGAAGGCCAAGTAGTGTGAGATCTGCAAAAGCATTCCTGCAAGATGCTTACAGTTCATTTACTAGCATGTGAGCTATCCCCGTTTGTTCCTGACAAGGATCTGAAGATCAAACCCTTTCTGTAACATCCCAGGTGAGAGGAAGAGATGTGGGGGCTAAAGGGAAAGGAGGAGAAAGGCTGTCAAGTTGGAGCTGGCTCTGGGAGAGCAGCTTCTCTGGGAAGTGCCTGGCAATCTACCCACAGTAGCTCTTTACAAAGAGCATAGGAGAAGAGTTCTGTTTTGATGTTTATTAACACAAATGTCAGGTGCAATGTATTTATGCATTATTTGTGCAGTTTAAAATTAATAAAGTGAAAAATGCTGCTTCTCAATGTGTTTTTCTTTTTCTTTTTGATTTTTTTGTGAGAGAGAGAGAATTGGCATGCCAGGGCCTCCAGCCACTGCAGTCAAACTTCAGACGCATGCGTCATCTTGTGAGCATGTGTGACCTTGTGTACTTGCATCACCTTGTGTGTCTGGCTTACGTGGTATCTGGAGAGTTCAACATGGGTTATTAGGCTTCATAGGCAAGCACCTTAACCACTAAGCCATCTCTGCAACCCTGTTTGGTTTTGATTTTTTTTTTTTTTTAATTTGGTTTTTCGAGGTAGGGTCTCATTCTTGTGCAGGCTGACCTGGAATTAACTATGTAGTCTCAGGGTGGCCTCAAACTCACGGTGATCCTCCTACCTCTGCTTCCCGAGTGCTGGGATTAAAGGTGTACACCACCATACTCTGCTGTTTTTTGTTTTTTGAGGTAGGGTCTTACTTTAGTCCAGGCTGACCTGGAACTCACTCTAGTTCCAGGCTAGCCTTGAACTCACAGCAGTCCTCCTCCTACTGCCTCCTGAGTGCTGGGATTAAAGGTATGTGCTACTATGCCTGGCTTGATGTTTTTTCCAGAATATTATGCAATGGTAAAACTCCTCAGTAGGACTGATGTGGGGTTGGAAGTGGAGAGGGTTGGTAGATGCTGAGGGCTTGCCAGCTCTAGTTTATAAGAAATCTTCCAAAGGCATTAAGTGACTGATATCCTTAATTATGAGAATAAAATCTCCCCACATTTCATTAATTACATTTTTGGCAAAAGTTCTTTGACATAGAAATAGAGAAAAATCACTTGATTCTGATTTGAAAATATTTGAAAAGGCATTTTTGTTGTTGTTCACACTCATGAGTTTCTCACCAAAATTGATTCTCCTGCTATAAAGGACCAATGAAATTCTGTTAGGATTGTTGGATGACTCCGAGCCTTATTAATCCATTTACCCTGCAGAATGTGTTTCTGGAATTGGCAGCCTGTGAACGTTGTGCCATACTGAGACTAAATGTGCAGCCAGCCAAAACATTTAGGTGACACACCACAGTGCAAAATGTGTGTGCTGTGTGTTTGTGAGGGCGATGTGAAGGGTTGGGAGCCAGCCTAAAGGAGACCTCTGACTCATCTGGACACCAGGAGATTACTGCTGAGCACGAATCATTTTCAAACAAAAATGATTTGAAAATCAGCATCTTCCTGGCATTTTGGTGGTAATTTCATATTTGCATAACTTGCCAATGTCCTGCTGAAATGCCAAGAAAACAAGCTACAAAACCACAAATGTGTCCTAGCTTTTCCCATTGGTATGTCCCAGCAAAAACAGAACAACATTATGAGAACATATGCAGTGTTCCTAAAAGCCCTCAACAGCTCAGTAATAATCAGGTGAGGAGCCAAAGCGCATGGTCTTCTTCCCTTAGGAAAATGGGTTTAGTGCTATTCTTACCTAATTCGGCTGCCCAGCTCTCTCCCTACCTTCCTTCCTTTTTAAAAAAAAAAAAAAATTATTTATTTTTATTTATTTGAGAGGGGAGGGGAAGACAGACAGAGAGATAGAGAAAGAGGGAGAGACAGAGAAAGAGAGAAAGAATGGGTGCACCAGGGCCTCCAGCCACTGCAAACAAACTCCAGACACATATACCCCCTTGTGTATCTGCCTTACATGGGTCCTGAGGAATTGAACCAAGGTCCTTTGGCTTTTCAGGCAAGCGCCTTAACCACTAAGCCATCTCTGCAGCCCCCTACCTTCCTTTCTTAACTGTGTCCAAGGGGAGCTTCTTTCCATACATAACAGTACTTTAAGTGACTTGGATTTAGTATATAATAGTTTCCCCACTGCTTTGTTCTTTTCCATACACCCTTTCAGTGTACCCTCTAATCTTCCCTTGGCTTTCTTTCCTGCTTTGCCTCCCACCTTGACTCAGACCCCTACTGCCTCCCTCTTCTCCTGCTTCTTAGTTGAGGAGCTCTGTCAATGCTCCCTCGGTAGTTAGCATCCAGCAGTTGAGTCGTTGCTCTGCCCAGAACAGGCTGGAATCAGGCAGATGGGTGGCTGATCATCCCTGATTAGCCCACAAATTGGATGTTCCATTACCTCTAATGTGATTAAGATAAGATGGGGGGGTGTGGCCAAGGGAGGAGAATTTTAATGTTAGGACATTTATTTTTATTTGAAGCTCCTTATCATGTAACTGAGTGGAATGAGGCTGTTTCTAAATCAGTAGCCTGGCATACTTCTCAGAAACAGCTGAGGACTCAAGCCCTGAGAGCTTCCATTTTTCAAAACTGTTGGTATTTCCAAAAGTACCAGGCAAGAAAGAATTCTTGGCACACGGGTGGGAAGCCTAATAAGCCAGGCCATAGTTAA
Source organism: Dipus sagitta (assembly GCA_036346955.1). Taxonomy (NCBI): domain Eukaryota; kingdom Metazoa; phylum Chordata; class Mammalia; order Rodentia; family Dipodidae; genus Dipus; species Dipus sagitta. Next base: position 238,151,054 of record CM070770.1, read on the forward strand.
CATTTTAGTTGTCATCTGAAGCTGAAATTCTGCCCCACTGTGCTCATGCACTCTCTCTGTCAGTGCTGTGTTGTCCGTTCTCTTCAGCAGCTTTACCACTATGCCATTGTTTGTTGGCCAGGGGGCTTCTTAAAACGAACTCTTATGACTCTTTGTGTGTCCTGGACTGCTATATGTGTTCCGGTCCTCCTGCCACATGACCTTACATTTTACTGCATTGGGGAAAGGTCCAGGGCTGAGGAAGACAGTTGGCTTGACCACTAATAAGAAAAGCTTTAGCAGAAACTGGCCCACTTGTGTCCTCATTCTGAATAGTGTCTTGGAAGCATGCTTCTCTTCTCAAAATTCACAGCCTGTGTGCTTATGCTCACCTGGGTAAACAAGAGGCAAGGGTTTTCCACTGTGTATTTTTGAACTCAGGCTAACTGTCCAGAATGATCTGTTCAGCCTGATTCTCAGTGAGATTGGGGGGGACCCAACTTATGACTGTTTAAAAAGTTGGTGCTGGTCATTTTCCCCATGTCTTCAGAGCACATAGTAGAAGAACATACAAAAACATCCCAGCCTTATTCTGTCCTTTTTTTTTTTTTTTTACATTTTAAGAGTCTCATGCTCTACCAATTGAGCTAGCCAGGCATCCTATTTTTTTTTTCTAATAGCAATAGTTTCTTTTTTTATTTTAATATACTTTAGGAAACAATATGCAAAGCCAAGCTTTCCCACCATTTCCAGGTAACAGTGGGAAGCTCCAGTTACACAAATGGAGCGTTTTGTCAGGCATCCTATTTTTTCGCATTTTAATAAATGCTGTTCCCAACTCAGTGCCTTTATAGAAAGAGTATATTTGATTTTTCTAACAGTTCCCCAAAGCTCATGTATATGGATATTATCAGTATGAATGATCTGCATTGCCAAAAATAAAGCAGGCATTACTAATACTCCCTCAGTGCTGCCTGATTAGATGCCGCTCTCAATGTAAATGAAATGGCTTTTTGAAAAGTGGGCTTAACTGATGGGAAACCTGGTCTGCCAATTAGAGAGTAACAGGCTGAGAACAGCCATACTTCACTTACTGTCTTGTTCTCCTATCCCTCCTCCCTCCATTCCTCTTTCTCTTTTTGCTTGGCCTTCTGAGCACCTTTGTTTTGCCAGCTGCCTGCATGTCACTACCAGTGGATGGTGGTGAGACTTTGCATACTTTGTTGAGGGGTCTGGTGGGAAACTTAATTCCCAAAGAACTTTTTCCTGTTAGTGGCTTTCTCTCTGCTATTTAAAAAAAAAAAAAAGGAAGATCGTTGGGAGATTCTTGTGTCTTTGCCTTATCTTAAGTGCTTGTCACATCTTAAGATACCACTAATCTTTTAATCCATCATTATTTTATGAACTACAAAGAAAAGACACTACCATGGCATGCAATCAGTTGTAATAGGCAGCCTAATTCCAGACAAAGCTGTTTGTCTTCACAAGCACGGGGGAGATGCCTAGCATCAATAATCACTGGGGAGATGCATGTCAAAAAGGCAATGAGACACTACCTCACACTCTACCAAAAAAATAGAAAATAGCAAGTGAGAGGGGCTAGATACATGGCTCAGCAGTTAAGGCACTTGTCTGCAAAGCCTAACAACCTGAGTTTGGTTCCCCAGTACACACATAAAGCCAAATGCACAAAGTGGTGCATGCATCTGGAGGCCCTGATACACCTATTCTCTCTGTCTCTCTCCTTTTTCTCTCTGCATGCAAATAAATAAATTACGAAATACATACTTTAAAAAAAAAAAGAAAATAGTAAGTGTGGTGAGGTTTGGAGCATTTGAAACCTTTGTGCACTGTTCGTAGGAATATAAAGTCTGGTGGCCTTTATGAAAACAATCTACATGTTTTCAAACACTTAGCACTAGAATTGTCATATGATCCCAGAGATTCCACATCTGAATATATACCCAGAATTGAGAACCTGGACCTGAGATATTTGTACCCCAATTTCTTAGCATTACTCACACAGTACAAAGTAATTCTGACATACGCCACAATGTGGATGAAACTGGAGGACATGTTAAGTGAGTAAGGTAGCCACAAAAACACAAATGCTATGACTCTGCTGATAAAGATAACTAGACTCTAGAGACAGAAAGTTTCAGGGTGGTTACCAAGGGTGGGCTGGAGAAGAAGGCTTAGTGGTTAGTGAGTACTAGCTTTAGTGTGGCATACGAGTTCTGAGGATGGATAGTACAGTCACTGCACAACAGTGTAAAGATATTTCATGCCATTGAGCTCGATACTTTAAATTGGTGAATCTGCCTAGGCATGGTGGTGCACACCTTTAATAATCCCAGCACTCAGGAGGCAGAGGTAGGAGGATCACCGTGAGTTTGAGGCCACCCTGAGACTACATAGTGAATTCCAGGTCAGCCTGAGCTAGAGTGAAACCCTACCTTGAAAAACCAAACCCCCCCCAAAAAAAGAAAAAAGTCAATCTTATTATGTGTATTGTCCCACAATTTTAACTTTTTTTTTTTTAAAGCTGGGGAAAATGGCTTAGTGGTTAAAGGCACTTGCTTGTAAAGCCTCCCTACCTGGGTTCAGTTTCTCAGTACCCACGTAAAGCCAGATGCCCAAAGTGGCACATTAATTTTGAGGTCATTTGTAGTGGCAAGAGGCCTTATGCACCCATTCTTTCCCACACATATACATATAATAATAAACAAATCAATAAATATTACAAAAACAGTTTTTAAAATGTCTTAGAATCAGTGAAATCAGATATTTTGCAACAGTTGCCAGTAAATAGTGTAAAAGATAAATTTACTTTTGGGGGCTGGCGGGTGTTGAGGTAGGGTTTCACTCTAGCCCAGGCTCACCTGGAATTCACTATGTAGTCTGGACCTGGCCTCAAACAGCAATCCTCCTACCTCTGCCTCCCAAGTGCTGGGATTAAAGGTGTGTGCCACCACACTCAGCTAAAGGATAAATTTTAAAGTAGGTTGGTTTGCTCTACTTCTGGAGAGGTTGGTTGGGTGGGGGCCCCACTTTCCTATTCTGGGCTTTAAAAGAAGCATGGGTCTGGCGTGGTGGCTCACCTTTAATCCCAGCACTTGGTAGGTAGAAGTAGGAGGATCACTGTGAGTTCGAGGCCATTCTGAGACTGCATAATGAATTCCAGGGCAGCCTGGGCTAGAGTGACACCCTACCTTGAAAATCTAAAAAAAAAAAAAAAAAAAAAACGTGGTGGTCTGCCTTTCTTCATTGGGTCTGTTCTTCTCTGGCAGACCTTTGGCATGGCTGAGGAGTATCATCGAGAGTCAATGCTGGCTGAGTGGGAGCAAGTGAAACAGCGAATCCTTCACACGTTACTGGCATCAGGAGAGGATGCGCTTGACTTTACTCAAGAAAGCGAGGTAAGTCGGACCAGAATTTATTAAGAAAAGTACACAGCTTACTTGGCTTCTGGCGCAGCTGAAACTTTCCACCATGGAACAGATTTTGGTGGGCTTCCAGGAGACCTCAGTTGCCTGGATTTCCTGCAGCATCCCGGGTACTTCTATGCAGTCTCCTGCATTTTCCTTAGACACTCTGACCTGTAAAGTTTATGTGTCCCAGAGTTCTGGCCTTGACCTCTTTTTTTCTCTCTCAATCACTGCCCTTTTGGTTTTATTAGGCTTCTGGCTATAAATGCCATCTATGTGCTACCGACTCAAATTTCACCAGCAGCCCTGACTCTCCCACAAGTGGTCTTGCATTTCAAGCTAAGTATGTGTCCTCCCAACCCAGCTTCTCTTCTCACAGATCAGGTCAAAGACTTCACATTCACTTTTCCCCTCTCCCATCTCACATCCACATCCCTCATATGTTGACAAACCCAGTTAGCCCTGCTCTGAAGATGTACCAGAGTCCAACTACTTATCACTTCCATGTCAGCACTGTGGTCTGAACCACCATCATTTCTTACTCAAATTATTGAACCAAGGTCCTAACAGGTGATTTTTTTAGTTGCCTATCACTTTATAACAAATATTTCGTTCCTTACTGGCAAAAAGCAAGCTTTGGGCTTGGTTATATAATTGGTTACATACTTTGGCTCAGGGTTGTTTGAGGCTTCAGTGAAGGTGGGGCCAAGGCTGCACTTGGAGAAGGCACACTCCCGAATCATTTTTGTAGTTTTTGGGAGGCCTCGTTTCCTGGCTTCTGGCTGGAGATATCAGCTCCTTGTCATATATGCTGCTCACAACCATGAAAGCTTGCTTCCCCTCGTGCAGAAGGAAGGAATCCAGAGAGAGCTGAAGAGCCTCCAAGACAAATCACAAGCATCGTCTTTTTAGTGATACCCCTCATCTTGATGGTTAGACATGAGCCATTAAATCCAGGCTGCATTTGAAGGGAGAAGACTAAAGGCTTGAAACCAAGAGGTGGGGATTAGTGAGGCTATTTTACAAGTTGCCCACCATACTGATCTCCCAGCTTGCCTTACAGCTCATATAGTTCCAGATGTAGCAGCCACATTAATCCTCTTAAGAGACAGATTTCTGTCATTGCTTTGCTCAGAACCCTCCAGTGACTCTGATCCCACCCATCTTCACCATAACTGAGTCTCAGTGCCTAAGGTCATCCTATGTCACTCTCCCTGTTCTTGCTGCCTAAGCCAAACAGGCTCATTACAGATTCCTGGCAGGCTTGCTGCTACCTCGGGTTCTCTGTGCTTCCTGCTGCTTCTGCCTTAACTGCTCTTTCCCACAAGTGACTTCATGGCTAGTCGACTCCCTCACTCCCTTCCAGCACTGATATAGGCCATCTTTGGTTTTCCCAGGCCTAGATATCTAAAATCCAAACAAAGCCCTACTCATTTAAAATTCCCTCCATACCCTTTTCTCACTATATTTTTAGCACCTTTCTATTGTCCATTTCTTACAGTAGATTATGACTTTTGTGAAGGAAGGATTTTTGTGTGTTTTGTTTACTCTTTATGCACCTGGTGCCAGTTAGAGTCCCTGGAACACGGTGGATGCTTAGGGAATATTTGCTGAATCATTTGGCTCAAACTAATTTTGTATGAATGTGCTAAGTTAAGATTTTTGCTTCTGTTTATATATAATTATATGGTTCAAAAATTAACCACCCTGCCTCTAGATAGCCTAGTTACTTCCTCTGTTGTAACCCATAGGTTTACAAATACAAATGTCAAGTGTATGTTCTGCACCTTCTTACACAAAAGTTAGCTCACATTGTTCAGTATCTTCCTTGTTTCTCACACTACATGCTGGAAGGTTTTCCTTCAGGGAATTTTGGGGCTGCACCTAGGACCAGCCAGAAAGTGTCCCTCTTAATCAATGATGTCTGCCCTTGTGCCTACTACAGATTTACCACCCACAGTGTGGGTCTGGAAGTGCTGGACTTGAAATCCTGCTGTAGTAGTGAGTAGTTCGGAGGCCTTATCCACACTGATTAACCCTATATATAGGGTCTTCACTGGTGAAATGGGATTATTGGCACAGCCAGTGATAGTGTAATGTCAAGAACCTGGCCCATAATGGCCACTCCTTACTATCTTTTTTTTTTTTTTTTTTTTTGTAAGGTCTCACTGTAGTCCAGGCTGACCTGAAATTCATTCTGTATTCTGGGGTGGCCTTGAACTCATAGCAATCCTCTGCCTCCTGAGTGCTGGGATTAAAGGCGTGTGCCACCACGCCCTGCTCCTTACTATCTTTTGTGTGTTTGTGTGTGGGAGGGTGTACACACACGTATGTATGTATGGAGGCTGGAAAACGTTGAGTGTCTTTCTATATTGCTCATCTGTGTGTTTCTTGAGATGGACTTACTCTCTGAATACAGAGCTGCAGTTTTTGCAAGCCCCAGCCATTCTCCAGTCTGCTGTCCACAGGACTGAGGTTATAGACATGTGTGGCTTCACCCAGCTGTTTATGTGATCCTGAAAAATTGAATTCAGGTGATATCAGGCCCTCATGTTTGTGGTAGAAGCCTTCTCACCTCTTGAGCTATCTCCTTAATCCACTTAGTACTATATTTTTAAAAGTAATTTAAGATAATTTGGAGGTAGATAGTTAATTTGTTATTATATATAAGTAGGGGATTTGTATGGGCACATCAAGTGTTGGATATAGTTAAATTTTTAATGTTATAAAAATGATAGTGTTAACATTTTTTAGGTATTATCACCAGTACTCCTTAATACTTGTTTTTCCAGAACTTGTTTCATGGGTACTTAGCTTTGTTTTTTGTTTGCTTGTTTTCTTTCCTTTTGAGACAAGGTCACACTATGTGGCCCCTGCTATCCATGAACTTGCAGTCCTTTTGCCTCATCCTCTCAAGTGCTGGACTACAGGCATGTGCTCCTATGTTGGGAGTGGATACTCCACAGGCTTTATGTATATTGAGATGGGGAAACAGAGGCTCAGAAAGGCTTAATATGCTGGCAAGACCCAGGACTGTTGGCTTTTAGCTTTTCGCCTTATTGACATCTGGGTCAAAAGATAGATAGGTTTCCTATTTGTGGGACTTGCAAGGCCAACATTCTTCTTAGGCAATTTGCTCTTGATTTAAAACAAAACAAAACAAAAAACCAAAACAGGTTTTTCTATCTAGTTTGTCCCCAGATACATGGATGCTGAAGCCTACTATCCTGGGAAATTGTTCCTTAAGGACATGGTTCGACATTTCTTAAACTCAAAGACTTCAGGCTCAAAACACAATCCTTGAGAAAGAAGAGCTATAATGTATATGAGCCTTGGCCAACTTAATGTTGCCTTCCCAATTCCTTCTGAATCTGGGCAAACAACTAGAACAGCTCACAGTTTTATAAACTTCATTTTTAAAAAATGGTGTTAATAGGCTGTGTTCTGTACAGGGATTTGGAAGTAATTATAAATTGCAAATGAGATATTCTTCCCTGATTGCTCTTCTCTCAAAGCTAGATGGGTCTATTCAATAGACTCTTCTTCCATGACCTCCAGGCACCTTGGAGAGAAGTTAGCCACGCTTGTGCTATTCATTTGGGACTCCTAGCAGAATGAAGAACATTGCTAAGTTGGCAGAAGATGAACACAGATCTCTTCAATTTATCTAAAGAACTGCCATTTTCTGGAAAGTTGTATGGTTTTTATTGTTTGTTTCTTTATAATTTTTTTTAGAGATAGAGTCTTGGTATATAACCCTGGCTGATCTGGCACTCACTATGTAACCAGTGTTGACATCAAACTCATAGTGATCCTCCTGCCTCAGCCTCCCAAGTAGTATGCTTACTTGTAGTTGTTGTTTTAATTTACACTTGTAGTTTTTGTTGTGTAGCATTCATTCAGAAATGTGTACAAATCATAAATATGTAACTCAGTGAATCATTACAAACAATACACATAAGTAAGGAAACAGAACATTACTAATACTTCAGCAATCCCTTTTGTGCTGCCGGTAGACCCCTGACCCACCCCAAACATGAAAACAATTTTTTTTGTTTTTGTTTTTCGAGGTAGGGTCTCACTCTAGCCCAGGCTGACCTGGAATTCATTATGTAGTCTCCAGGTGGCCTCGAACTCATGGTGATCCTCCTACCTCTGCCTCCCAAGTGCTGAGATTAAAGGTGTGTGCCACCACACCCGGCTCTAGAACTGATATTTTTTAAAATATATTTTATTTATTTGTTTGCAAGCAGAGAGAGGTAGGTAGAGAGAATGGGCACACCAGTGCCCCCTAGCAACTGCAAACGAACTCCAGATGTAGGTAATGTCATTTTGTGCATCTGGCTTTACATGGTTACTGAGGAATCAAAGTTGGGTTAGGCTTTGCAGGCAAGCACCTTAACCCTTGAGCCATCTCTACAGCCCTGGAACCAATATCTTGACTTCAGATATTGTAAATTGGTTTTGTCTGTTTTGAACTTCTTGTAAATGGAACCCATTGTATGTTTCCCTTTCTGCCTTTTTTTTTTTTTTTTTTTTGGTATGACATTCTGTGTATTGTTATGTATAGTAATAAGCTATTGGTATTTGTAGCGAAACTGTATATAACTGTAGTTTGTTTATCCATTCTAGTGTTGATGGCATTTGGATAGTTTCCAGTTCTTGGCTTTTATAGTTGGTGCTTTTGTGAGCATTCTTGTATGTACCTTTGGTGAGAATGTATTTGCATCTTTATTGAGTTAACCTAAAAAGAAATTGCTGGGTCAGAGAATATGAATGTATACAGCTTTAGGGCTAGAATTGTAGATCTATGGCAGAGCACTTGCCTAGTATGCATGAGGCCCTGGGTTCAATCCCTAGCACCCAAAAAAAAAAAAAAAAAATCACTTCAGCTTTTTTTTCTTTTTCTTTCTTTCTTTCTTACTTTTTTTTTTCCAAATTTTATTTATTTATTTATTTGTGAGAGGGAAAGAGGTAGAGAGAGAAAAAGAATGAGAGAGAGAGAATATAGGTACACCAGGGCTTCCAGCCACTGTAAACGAACTCCAGACACATGCACCAGCTACCTTGTGCATATGGCTTACATGGGTCCTGGGGAATCAAACTGAGGTCCTTTGGCTTTGTAGGCAAGTGCCTTAACCGCTAAGCCATCTCTCCAGCCCCTTGTTTTCTTTTGTGAGACAAGTTCTCACTCTAGCCCTGGCTATCCTAGAACTATGTAATATAAGCTGGCTGTAAACCTCGTATAAGCTGGCTGCAAACCTCAGCCTCTCAAATGCTGGGATTACGAGCATGAGCCACTATGGCTAATTGGTTTTCCGAAAAGATTTTATCAGTGTATCATCTGCCAAAGGTATGGAAAATCCCATTTGTTCCATATATCTGCCACATTTGCTGTTGTCTTCAGAGTTTAGCCATTCTGCTGGCTAGGTGGAACCCTGTTATCACAGGCTTTTTCCTATCCTTCAAAATGAGGGGAAGGAGATGTTATCTCCACATTGTCACCCTGTGCAGGTGGCCAGACAGTGTGAAGGACAGAAAGCAGGCTCTGGAATTCAACAGACCTTGAATTCTTGAGCCTGGATTTTCTGTTCTAAAATGCCTTTCTGTTGTGGGATGCAGAATCTACGTGAAGCCTCAGCCCAGTCCTGGCACTGAGTGCATACTCGCAGGTCTGTGTAGTGTTAGTGTGGCTGTTAGCATTTGGTAAGCTCCACATTATCAGGTTCAATCATTAAAAAAAAAAAAAACTTATTTATTTATTTTGAGAGAGAGAGAGAATGGGCGTGCCAGGGCCTCTAGCCACTGCAAATGAACTCTAGATGCATGCGCCCCCTGGTGCATCTGGCTTTCGTAGTACTGGAGAATCAACCCTGAGTCCTTTGGCTTTGCAGGCAGATGCCTTAACCACTAAGCCATCTCTCCAGCACCAGGTTCAATCATTTTAATATGGATCTTAATAGAAGAATAGTTAAAAGAAATAGCACTTGGGGGCTGGAGAGATGGCTTAGCAGTTAAGGTACTTGCCTGCAAGGCCTAACAACCCAAGTTCAATTCTTTAATACCCACATAAAGCCAAGAGCACAAAGTGGCACATGCATACCTCTGGAGTTTGTTTGCAGCAGCTGGAGGCCCTGGTGTGCCCATTCTGTCTTTTCATGTCCCTTTTCTCTCTCTCTCTCTCTCTGCTTGCAAATAAATGAATAAAAATTGAAAGAAAGGGGCTGGAGAGATGGCTTAGTGGTTAAGGCACATGCCTGCAAAGCCTAAAGACCCTGGTTTGATTCTCCAGGTCCCACATTAGCCAGATGCACATGTGTCTGGAGTTCATTTGCAGTGGCTAGAGGCCCTGGCTCACCCATTCTCACTCTTTCTCTCACTCTCTAATAAATAAATAAATAAATAAATATAAATAAAAATAAAAAATCTTTAAAATAAATTGAAAGAAAAAAAAGAAGTACTTGGTATCTGCCTCACTCTTTTCTCGATGTCTTACTGTAAAGAGAAGCTTAAAAGTTTTTATTTATTTATTTATTTATTTATTTAATTTATTTGACAGAGAAAGAAGGGAGAGAATGGGCACACCAGGGCCTCTGGCCCCTGCAAATGAACTCCAGATACATGTGCCCCCTTGTGCATCTGGCTAACATGGGTCCTGGGGAATCGAACCAGGGTCCTTTGGCTTTGCAGGCAAATGCCTTAACCACTAAGCCATCTCTTCAGCCCCTCCTTTTTTTAATTAAAAAAAAAAAAAAAAAAAAGAAAGAAAGAATTTAGCCGGGCATCCTGGCTCATATCTTTAATCCCAGCACTCGGGAGGCAGAGGTGGAGAATCACCAAGAGTTTGAGGCCACCCTTAGACTACATAGTGAATTCCAGGTCAGCCTGGGATAGAGCAAGACCCTACCTCAAAAAAAAAAAAAAGAATTTAAAGCAAAAATTGAACAGGTATGTTAATTTCTGAAATACTTTCCCCTCAAGCTTTTCAATAACAGAAGAGCAGAAACACACTGTTAATGTCTGTTCCTAGCTAGTTTTAATAAAGGAAATGCTGCTTCAGTGGCATAAGGTCAATTCAGAAAATTAATTTCCTTAGGATGTCATTGAAGAAAGAGTTTTAACTTTTAAAGGAGATTGGAAGATTATTAATGTCTCATGTGGTCAGAATAAAAATGATATGTTTTAAAGCAAGAAAGAGACTTGTGGCTTGAGCAGTATGGGGATTCCTGGATACATGTTAACCAACATTTGAAACATAATTTTGTGTGTGTGTGTGTGTGTTTCGAGGTAGGGTCTCAGTCTGGTCCAGGCTGACCTGGAATTAACTATGTAGTCTCAGGGTGGCCTCGAACTCACTGTGATCCTCCTATCTCTGCCTCTTGAGTGCTGGGATTAAAGGCATGCACCACCACACCTGGTTTGAAACAGTATTTAAAGGTGAATTGAACCTCACTGGCCTAGGTGGATGGATTAGTCAATGTGTATTCCCTTAATGTATTGTCTAGTAAATAACTTAGCAAGCAACAGACTTGCTAGAGAAGCTGAACTGTATAATTTAATTACAGCTCATTCTAATGTTATTCTGCTGTGTGTTATGTGAATCTCAGTGAATGGTGAACAGCCTCTAATTTTGATTTAATACCATATCTTACCGGACCTATTACCATATCTCATTAATTATCAGTCACACATCTTTTACATTTGAACATCTCTGAAATCAAGATATATTTTAAGTTCAGTAGTGTGTCATAGTTTTATAGCATTTCTAAAATATTTTATTTATTTGACAGAGAAAGAGGGAGAAAGAGAATGGGCGTGCCAGGGCCTCCAGCCACTGCAAAAGAACTCCAGGAACGTGCGCCCCTTTGTGAATCTGGCTAACATGGGTCCCTTAGCTTTGTAGTCAAGCACCTAAGCCATCCCTCTAGCCCCTGTAACATTTTTTTATTTCATAGTGGAACATATAAAGACATTCTAGCATGTAATAGATGAGATTGGTGAAATAACAGTAAAAGTTAGACTGATAGAATTTGAAAATTAGATGATTCTAAGTTATGTATTGTGGCTTCCCAGCAGATTCTTGGGGGATGGGCTTGGTGATTTGAGTGGAATTTCAAGTATACAAAATGTTCTTTCAAAAAAAAAAGATTGGTCCTTCATTTTATTGGCAGTATGTGGTGTATCACAGTGAACGCCTATGATCCCACTTGGGAAAGCTAGCTGCTATTTATGACCTCCATCAGACACATCCTTCTAGTTCCTTCTCGAGGACTTCCCTGATTAGGATTTATTTGTTTGTTTTTGTTTATTCTTATTTATTTGAGAGTGACAGAGAAAGAGGCAGAGGGAGAGAGAGAGAGAGAGAGAGAGAAAACGGACGCGCCAGGGTCTCCAGCCACTGCAAACGAACTCCAGATGCGTGCGCCCCCTTGTGCATCTGGCTAACGTGGGTCCTGGGGAATCGAGCCTCGAACCAGGGTCCTTAGGCTTCACAGGCAAGCACTTAACCGTTAAGCCATCTCTCCAGCCCCCTGATTAGGATTTATACAGTCATGTATACTCATCAGTTTATTACCAACTGTAAATGGTATCATTGTGTTTACTAGGCTCTCCAGTATGATATTGTTTTGTTTTGTTTTGTTTTGTTTTGTTTTACTCTCTAGATTTAAGAACAAGGTCACATGACAGCTGGGTTGCATTTAGAACCCTAGTCTTCAGGTCCCTAGTTGCTTTTCTCTAGTATTACTGGGCTTTCATAGCTAAGTATTGCATGTTGGGTACCTTGATGCTCTGTGTTCATCATGCCAAACCATTCCACTTGGAAAAGAAATGCTCTCCCTTCCCTTCTATGCATACCTATTTTGTTGTCACCCTAGACTTGTTTGGGTAGGAGTGCTGCTTTATTCCTTCTGCTGTACCTTCCATGCATATACCTTGTACCATAGTAGATGTGAAATTAGTTTACTCCCCCCCCACCCCCCCCGCATCCCAGAATGGCTGTTTTGTGACTGCCTTCCACTCTGAGAAGCCTATTTCCAGTCTGTCCTCTGGAGACTGCTATTTCGCCATGTTCTTCCAGGTTTCTGGTGAGCCTCTGTCTGGCTCTACCTGCTTGTCTTTATAGCCTTTGTGGTCTCTGGTTCCCTGCTTCTGTTGTCCACCCTGCCATCTCATTGGTCCTGTCCTGCCATCCTTAGTACAGTTGAGTGTATAGGCTACATGCTGCCCACTGCAGAGAAACTCAGAGGCCAGAGGGGTTCAGAACATACCTCCCACTCCCCATACTGGCACCCACTTTCCCTGGAATTGGAGTTGAATGTCTACTAGGCCCTCTGTTCAGGAATTACATGTGCACATCCTGTTGATGGATAACTGACTTTGTGTTGGTGAGATTGTGGCTTGGCCAAGGGCAACTGAAGGAGAGGTACTTTTGAAAACAAGAGCATTAGGCAAAATTCATTTAAATGGAAATCTGAAGACTGGAAACCAACTACTTTTTAAATGGATAGTTTAAAAAATTAGGTCTTTGGTACTGGCAAATATTTCTCAAGGCTGTTCAAGGATAGCTGAAACACCGGTGTCCTTGCAGAAATGCCTTATTGCTGTTCTCTGTGCCCCCCCCCCACACACACATAGGTTATTGGACTTAACATGGTCTGTTCATATGATTCTTTTATTTCTCAGTGATTCAGTACTACTGTTAACCATTTCTGGGTGTGTCTTTATCTGCAGCCAAGTTACATCAGTGATGTGGGGCCTCCTGGTCGAAGTTCTCTGGATAGCATTGAGATGGCCTATGCCCGGCAGGTGAGTGCACATTCAAAAAAGATTTAATCCAAGAGAGAAACCTGGGAGCCTCAGGAGAGTCCGAGGGGAAAGCGACTTCCCATAAAATTCAAACCTAAGTGGAAACGGGCCTGTCACTTGCGGGATTGGTTAATATTTTACCATGTGCACCACTGGAGAATTCTGTTAAATTGGCTAATCATGTGATTCAGATTTGATGCAAGGAAATTGAAATCTGCCCTCTCCACTGGACCAGGTGTCCTGATTTGCATTGTTGGCAATAGCTATGTGTGGAATGAAGGCTTAAGGAACTGCTGCATAGCAAATGGAGTTCTGTATTAACTGAATTACTGGTCCATCTAGTGGTATGGTCAGAAATCCTTCACTTAAACTCTGGCTGAGAGGGATTGTCTAAATGCTTTCTGCATGCTGAGCATCATTTGGTATTGTAGTAGCCTTGGAGAAGCTTCTGGGTACACAGGGCCATGCTCACAGTTCCTTATCACAAGCATGCAGTAGGGCATGTGGACTGGGCTGTTGTGTGGTAAGGAGAGGCACTCTGTTCATCTAAGGACAGGGCATTTCTGGGATTGACTCTTGGACTAAAGCAGTGCCAGCCAACCATTGTGTTTATCAGAATGCCACTTTCTCCACAAAGTCTCAAGAAGGTGGATCATCCTATACTTGCTCAACTATGTCCAACTTCCACGACCCTGCAGGTCACTGCCCTCTCCCTCCCCTCCTGCCATCCTGGAATGGAGTTGTTAGAGGGAAAAAACAATGACAGCTGTGAGGCTGAGCGAGGGTCATGAGAAACTGTTGGAGCCTGTGCTCTTTAGCAGAAGACTCCATCTTAATCTGCCGGTTACTTGGTTGATGTACTTCGGCCTTAGCTGAAATCCCACTTACCTTGCTGAGAAAAATGGCCTAAATGCTTTTTAAAATGCCTCTCCTTCCATTAACATTGCCACTTCAAACTCAGCTTTCCACAGTTGAGTTCCAACTGGGCATTTCACTACTGGCCTTCATTTCCTTGTCCTCCAAACTTTGGATCTCTCTCCTTTTATGTTTCACTGTCATTATGTGGCTGATGCTCTTCATTGCTGCAGCCACCACCAGGTCAGACCCAGTGAAACTTATAAGCTTCTGAAGAGAGAAATGATACTGTTTCTACCTCTGCAGAGCTAAAGCTATAGAACTTTACATTTTGTAGCACATAGGACCCTGTAATGCCAGCTCTCTGTTTACATGGCACTCCCATGGAATGTAAAGTTTTATGTCCTGTGTTGAGCATGGTGCCTTGCAAAAGGAGGCTTCTAAGACGTGCTCATTGCATCATTGAGCACCACTTATGGTTCAGAACCCTGCTAGTTAATCTTCATAACAGGCTCGAAGCTAACTGATACTGTCATGCTCTATTTAAAGTAGCAGAGAGAGGTTCTGTGGGATCACAGTTTGTCCAAATGCAGTCTCAGTCTTTGGTAGAGCAAGGAGTTCAGATGCAAAGTGAAATCTTCCACAAGAGTAGAATTTACTAGTTTTTAGCCATCATTACTTTAGTGTTTTACATACAAAATCCAAAGTAACAGTTGCCTTCTTACAACTTAAACAGCATATCATAATTGGATTGAGGTTTTTTTTTTTTTAACCTTAACAAGCATAAATTCTTTCTAGGAGAAATGAATATTGCAAATGAATAGCAAATGCTATTCCAGTACATGTGAAGGGAGGCTGCAACCTGACTTGGTCTGCGAACACTGGATCTGGACCCATTTAGTCTTTGATCTGAATTTCATCAGACTTTGACCTGTTTTTTTTTTTTTTAATAGGGAGAGAAAGAAAAAAAAAATGGGTATGCCAGTACATACAAACTAGCCACTGCAAACAAACTCCAGACACATGTGCATCTGGCTTTATGTGGGTACTGGGGAATTGAACCTGAGTCGTTTGGTTTTGCAGGCAAGTGCCTTAACCGCTAAGCCATCTCTCCAGCCCTGGCCTGGTTCTTTAAAAGCAGCAGCCTGACCTTTGTTAAGTCTTGTCATCTTCCTCTTTGGTCCTTGCATCCTGCCTGAGGCATGAGGCACACCTCTCCCAGAACCACCTTGTTCCTGCTCTTCAGGTAGTTGCAAGGCTGGGCTAGCAGTTAGCTTTGATGTGTTGCCTACAGAGCTGGAGAGCTAGCCCTGTAGGTGGCCCAGCCACCTTGAGGAAAGGTTAGGTTGTCAGAATCTTCTACACACAGTTTGCTAGCTTCAGAACTGCTTCAGGAAGTCTTAATAGGGAGTGAAAATAGAAATTCACTTTGCTTTCCATTATTTCAGATTTATATCTATAATGAAAAGATTGTGAGCGGGCACCTGCAGCCCAACCTCGTGGACCTCTGTGCTTCCGTTGCTGAGCTGGATGATAAGGTAGCACCTGGAGCTAACCCGAGCAGAAACACAAGGCCCAGAGTTCAGATGGGATTAGCAGCTTGCTGACTTGGCTGAAAATGCACTGGAGAGACTCTTTTCCATGGGATAAAATTCTGTTTTTCAGAGTTTCTTTCTTTCTTTTTTTTTTTGGTATGTTTGTACACTTGTGCCAAGGTGAACATGTGGAGCACAGAGAAAACTTCAAGTGTCAGTCCTCACTTTTTACCTTGTTCAAGGCAGGGTCTCTTGTTTACTGCTGCATTCGCCATGCTATCTAGCTGGTGAGCTTCCCCAAGACTATCTTTTCTCCACCTCCCATCTTCCCCTAGGTTTGCTGGGATTGCAGCTGCATAACATTAAAAAATCCAGCTTTAGGGCTGGAGAGATGGCTTAGCGGTTAAGCGCTTGCCTGTGAAGCCTAAGGACCCCGGTTTGAGGCTCAGTTCCCCAGGACCCACGTTAGCCAGATGCACAAGGGGGTGCATGCATCTGGAGTTCGTTTACAGAGGCTGGAAGCTCTGGCGCACCCATTCTTTCTCTCTCTCTCTCTCCCTTCTCTCTGTCGCTCTCAAATAAATAAATAAACAAAAAAAATTTTTTTTTAAATCCAGCTTTAGCTGGGTGTGGTGGTGCACGCCTTTAATCCCAGCACTCGGGAGGCAGAGGTAGGAGGGTCCCCGTGAGTTTGAGGCCACCCTGAGAATGCAGAGTGAATTCCAGGTCAGCCTGGGCCAGAGCGAGACCCTACCTTGAAAAACCAATAAATAAATAAATAAACAAACAAACAAACAAGCAAATAACCCAGCTTTATATGGGTTCTAGGGATCTGAACTCAAGTAATCATGTTTTCATGGCAAGCACTTTATTCCCTGAGCCATCTTCCCAGGCATCTGAGTTTCATTTTAAATAATTTTAGAGTGATTGATTTTAAAGATAACTTTTACTTATTTATTTCAGTTACTTATGTACAGAATATGAACTGCAAACAAACTCCAGATGCATGCATTACTTGTTTTTAATTTTTATTTGAGACCGGGGGCATGGGGAGAATGGGTGTGCTAGGGCCTCTAGCCACTGCAAACAAATTCCAGATGCATGTGCCACTTTGTACATTTGGCTTACGTGGGATCTGGAGAATTGAACCTGGGTCCTTAGGCTTCACAGGCAAACACCTTAATTGCTAAGCCATCTCTCCAGTCCCCCCCCCCCCCTTTTAATGCAAGAGAGAGAGAGAGCGCACACCAGGGCCTCCAACCACTGTAGTTGAATTCCAGATGTGTGCACCACCTTGTGCACATGTGCGACCTTGTGCATTTGTGTCACTTTGCGTGTCTGGCTTATGTGGGACCTCGAGAATCAACTATGGGCCCTTAGGCTTTGCAGACAAGTGTCTTAACTGCTAAGCCATCTCTCCAGCCCTAAGGTGAATTTTTCAAAGGTAAATTTTCAGAAAGCTTAGCCAGGCTCAATTAACAGTCACAAGAGTTCTCTTTGCACTCCTCAATCACCATTTTCCTTCTGTACACAGACTAACAGGTTTTCTAGGTGAACAAATTGCAGAGGGAGTATGCAAGCCCCTAGAACTTGAGTCATTACAGTGTTCCTCTTTGAATCCCCCCATCCCCACCCTGTGTGCTGCTTACTCTCTCTGTACTCCTACCCCTACCAATTTTCTCCTCTACAGAGGCGAAGCAGTGGGTGGACAGACTGTGTTGGTAGGTGCTGGGGGGAGGTGAAAAGGAGGGAAGGATAATTATGGGAGCAAGCACCCAAAGACAGATTTTTGCTGTTTTTTTTTTTTTCCCACAAATGTTCTAACTTTTTTCTAATAGTAATATGTAAGGCAGTTCAAGCAGACATTGACCAGTCACTCCACCACCTAGAAAAGTCACAGCTTCCACTTTTGAGGGTGACCATGAGAACAGACTTTTTTCTTCTGTTTTGGGAATTAAAAAAAAAAAAGTGTAAGCCTGCATGTCTACCAGTTGCTGCTGTGTTTAGATTATTGCCAAGGGGCCCGGGAACACATTTTAAAGGAGAAATTCACAACCTGGGGGAAATGAGACCCACTGGGTAGGGTAACACAAAGGAAAGAATGCAGCTCCTTCCTGGAGACACTTTTGGAGGAGTGAATGGGAAGGAAAGTGGGAGGCTGGGATGCTGGCAAACAAAATGGGGCTAGAGCGCTGGCCCCAGAGAGTCTCTGGAAGGACAAAACCTGTATTATTTAGGTTAAACTCTTATTTTAATCCTTAAGAAACCTAAATAGCCTTGTGAGGACTGAAATGTAGCACTTGAGTTCAGACTCCCAGAGCTCAGAGCAATTGCATATGTATTCGTGCACCCTTCAGGGACAGCCCACTGGCCTCCAGTGTTCTTGTGCTTTTCTGCGCCTTTATTTATTTATTTTAAACTTATTTTACTTTATTTATTTTTGAGAGAGAGGAAAGAGGCAGAGAGAGAGAGAGAGAGAGAGAGAGAGGATGCATCAGGGCCTTCAGCCACTGCAAGTGGACTCCAGACACAAGTACCACCTTGTGCATCTGGCTTACGTGGGTCCTGGGGAATCGAACCTGGGTCCTTAGGCTTTGCAGGCAAGTGCCTTAACCACTAAGCCATTTCTCCAGCCCTCCTATGCTTTTATTGATGTCAGGCCTGGTATGGTCACTGATCTGGGAGCAGCTTTAGGCAGGGCAGGGGTAATCATCAGTGGACAGACTAAAGCCCATCTTCTGCACTGTTTGAGTTGTTTTTTTCTTTTGTGGGGTGGGGGTCTCAGACAGAAGACATTAACCTCACTTTCTCCTCATCCTGCCTACCTTTGAAGTCTCTAAGACTCTGAAGTAGTCTAAGTGCCTCATAACTTTTCCTTCCCTACAGCATTGTTACATGCAGAGCATTTCTGACATGTGGACCATGGTAAAACAAATGACAGATGTGTTGTTGACGCCAGCAGCTGATGCCCTGAAAAGCCGCAGCAGTGTGGAAGTACGCATGGCATTTGTCAGGCAGGCCTTGGGATACCTGGAGCAGAGGTAAGGCCTGAAGTCAGCTTTCTTAGGTCTGAAGTAGTTCTGTGGCTGAGTGCACTGTAGCTGGGATGATTTAAGCCTGAGGCTGAGATAACCCTATTCTTACAGATAAGGGGAATGATGCATTTGGGAACTGAGTAAGGGGGAGCACTGCTGAAGTCTCTTTATTTCTCTCACTTAATCCTCTTTCCTAATGTGGTTCATCAATTACTCTTTAGACTCTTGTTTTCTCACAGCATCTTGATTCTTTTTTATTTTTGGCAAGCCAGGCTCTTAGCCACTGCGATCGAACTCCAGATGCTTGCACTACCTAGTGCACATGTGCTGTTTTGTGCTTGTGTTACCTTTGTACATCTGGCTTAGGTGGGATCTGGAAAGAGATCGAACCTGGGTCCTTAGGCTTTTCAGGCAAGCACCTTAACTGCTAAGCCATCTCTCCAGCCCAGCATCTTGATTCTTGCTCTGGTTGTATGACCATGTCAAAACTTAGGAAGATCTCTCTAACCTTACTCTGATCTGGGTCTTCTCAGTTAGTCTCTGTGAGGCAGGGCTTTGCCCAGCTGTAAGGCCTGTGCTTTGTGCTTGGGCTTTTTTTGCCACCTACTCACTAATCAGAGCTGGTTGTGGCTGAGTCCTGTGCTCTAACTATTGTCCCCTTCATTAGTAGGTCCTGTGCCATTCATCCCTCCTCTCAGAGCTCTGAATGGACCAGCAGGGGTTGTCCTGAGTGTGCAACAGACTCTCTTTATTTATGAGACAGGGTGCTGTGAGCCTCTCCCTGCTGGCTTGAGAAGAGAAAGCCCAGTTGAGTATACTAACTAAATCACAGCCCTTTGCCACTGAACCTCTGCACCTGCCAGCGGCCTTGTAGTATGGTTGCTCTTTGTCAACAAAACAGTACTTCTTAGGAAGCTTGCTGTAACTGAGGGAATTCAGACTTGGGGCAGCGGGGAACCAGTTTTTATACCAAATGCAATATTAATTACACGTTAGCTACGTGAAGTGAACACCATCCAACCTATATGTTCACTAGCCTCCATTCCCTTTTTAGGAGAAATCCAAAACTCCAAAGGGTTTTTTATTCCTCTAGCCTTGGCACAACAACTTTATAAAATAATTCTTCAGACTTTGGCTAAACTTTTGTTGATTTTTAGCGTATTGATCTCTAGCCCCTGGTTTTAAACTTTTTGCTGATGCTATTTATATAATATTTCAAGTGGTATAATGGTACAGCTGGCGAAGTGCACCCAGCCCCACACAGTCTTTTTACATATAAGGCCAAAAATGTTGAGAGAGTATAGGGTTGGTCTTTCTCTGCCACACTCCATGGTTTGCGATAAGACATAGTTTTCTTAGCTCTCAAGGAATTTAGGCTACTTTAATTTAAACCTTTGCCAGCACATGTTTTGGAAGAGATGGTAGTGGGCATCTGTCTGTCCTCACTGCTACACAGCTTTCTATTCTCTTATCCTCTGCTTTTGAATAGTTCCAGTGCTAGGAGGTTCATTACATTGGGTAAATTAAATTGTGCTTTTTCATTAAAAACAGTATATGCTTTTTACAAGGAATTTTAGAAGGTGCTGAAAAAATCTGCAGAAAAAAGAAGTCCCCTGTTCCTCATATCCAGAAGCTCCTAGTACCTTATAGTTTACTCCCTTTTTTGATACATGAGCACTTTGTTTGATGATGATAACATATACAATATGTAGTTTAGCATAGCTTTTTGCAATTTTATTTATTTAATAATATTTTTTAATATTTAATATTTTTAATAGTATTTTTAAAATAGAAAAAAGTGCCATCTTGTGCATCTAGCTTTACATGGGTACTAGGGAATCAAATATGGGTCCTTAGGCTTTGCAAGCTAGCATCTATTCTAAGCCATCTTTCCAGCCCTAGCTTTATTTTTATTTATCATTGTCACATTTTTCATTATGTTTTTATTAATTAACCTTTTCACTTTCTCTTGCTGTTTTTAACGTGATATGAACATCTTTGTGCTTATGGAACACCTGCTCTTTTAAGGCAGTTGTTTGTATTAATCACTTATTTGGATGATTATACGACTATTTGGTATGGAAGCACTTTAAAACACTATCAAAAAATTTAAGAAACATGCTAACAAATAGAAGAATGAAAAGAGAATGATAGAAAGTCATTATTTTCCAGTCATCAGTATAATAATTGGTTTATTAAGGCCCATCAGTGGAAACTAAAATTGTTGGATAAAAGATTACTGATGGGCTGGAGAGATGGCTTAGCAGTTAAAGTGCTTGCCTACAAAGCCACAGGACCCCAGTTTGATTCCCCAGGACCCACGTAACCCAGATGTACATGGTGGTGCATGCTTCTGGAGTTTGTTTGCAGCAGCTAAAAGCCCTGGCATGCCAATTCTCTCTCCCTCCCTCCCTCTCAAATAAATAAATAAATCAAAATATATATTTTTTTAAAGATTATTGATGAGGGCTGGAGAGATGACTTAGCGGTTAAGGCGCTTGCCTGCAAAGCCTAAGGACCCATGTTTGACTCTTCAGATCCCATGTAAGCCAGATGCACAAGGTGATGTCAGCGCGCAAGGTCACACATATGCACAAGGTGGCACACGCATCTGGAAATTGATTGCTGGAGGTCCTGGCACACCAATTGTGCCTCTCTCATTAAAAAATAAATAAATAAATAAATAAATAAATAAATAAATAAATAAATAAAAGAAACCCTACTAGAGCTGTAAGCTGGAACAGTTATCTCTCACCTCTGCCTTTAAAGCTCTTGAGTCCTGGTGTATTCCCTAGGAGTTCTTTGGAGTATCCACAATGATGAGAAGTCTTTACAAAAGCAAATAATGGAACTGTTTTCTTTCCTATATGAGGTTTTACATCTAGGCCCTGCCCTGAGAATCCACAGCCTAATACTGTGGGTATGGACATAGATGTGTATAATACATGTTTTTAACCATCTCTACTTTTCAGTTATAAGAATTACACCCTTGTGACTGTCTTTGGAAATCTGCATCAGGCCCAGCTGGGTGGTGTGCCTGGGACTTACCAGTTGGTTCGAAGTTTCCTGAACATTAAACTTCCGGCACCTTTACCTGGGCTTCAGGTACTGACAGTCTTCTCTACATAGTCAGACACACCCCACCTGGTATTTCTAGGCATTCACAGTTGAAAGGAGATTCTTTGTGAAGAGGCAGGAGTGGAGGGGTGGTGAGGGAGCCTGGTTGGAAGTCAGTGGTACAGGAGTCCAGGGTGAAATTAGGATCCCGGGTGGAGTGAGAGGGCATCAGATCCTGGACAAGTTTTGAAAATGAGCTGAGAGGGTTTGTTCTGGACCTTGAATGTGAGTATGAGGCAGAGTGGAGGATATCTTAGAGGTTTAGGGCTAAAACAGCTGGAAGAATGGGGTTGGACATGGTTTCTAGAATGTGGCCCCTCTTCTCAGCTTGCCGTCCAGCTAGGGATTAGTACATCATGGTATAGTGTACAAATGTTAGCCTGTAGCTTTGTGCGAAGAGTTGGGACATATAGAGAAGGGTAGTTTCATGAAGGGTCACACTTATTCTTGAAGCACAGGTGCTCACCATCAGCAGAGTCAAATGTATGAGGCTGCCAAGTATATGGAGTGGCAGGTATGTGGAAAGGCTTGGTGAGTTTGTGCTAGTTGGTGAAAGCCTTGAGTGCTAAGCTGAGCACTTTGGACTTGAACAATTTAGGGGAGTAAAAAGGCAAGTGACACCATGTAATCCAGGTTGGCCATGGGGAGCTCAGGAGGTCTGCAGCCTACTCCTCTAGAAGAGTTGGTGAAATAGAACAGTAAGTTCAGCCTGCTATGAGGACAAATAACAAGCAGGGTGGGTGCTCTGCTTGCTGGGCAGAGACTACTCAGTCACCTGATGTTTGGTCAGAATGCCTACAAGTGTGTGATACCCGGGTGCTCAGCATTTGAGAAAATGTAGAATGGCTGATTACTTGTTAGTAGTTCATTGTATGAACTCCTGTGGATAACAGTAAGTCTCTTATTGGTCAGTGATGTCTTTAGCCCTTGGGTTGTGGGGATCATAGAAATGTTGGTGTGAAAGTCATCACAGAATAGCCTCCTTGTGGCTACTATGGAATTTCATAGAGAAAACACAGTGCTGTTGTAGATCAGATGGGCTACATGTATGAGAGAGGAACTCCTGAGCCACACCGTACAAATTTGTTTCTTTCTAAAACAAGGAGTAGGAAGTTAATAACGGTTCTTAACTATGTGGTTGTAATAGAAACTAAGGGGCTTGATACAAGGACAGAGACTTAGCTGGGTGTTGGCACATCAGAATGCAGTTAGTTTTGTTTGTTTGAGCATCTCTCTTTCATCCTTTAGGATGGAGAAGTGGAAGGCCACCCTGTCTGGGCATTGATTTATTACTGCATGCGCTGTGGAGACCTACTTGCTGCATCCCAGGTGGTCAATCGAGCCCAGCATCAGCTAGGAGAATTTAAAACCTGGTTCCAGGAGTACATGAATAGCAAGGACAGAAGGTATGGTGAATGACGTGGCACATTCAGAAGCCACATGGAAGCAAAGGCGTGCTTGCCAATGTTCTCTTCCTTGTATGAGCTCAAAATGAACTTCTGCTTTAGGATTAAAAAAAGAGAGAGAGAGAGAAGGATCTTAGAAGGTGAGTAGATCTTGGGGGTGAATAGTTGTTGAAATCATCAATGAAAATCTAGAAATACATACATCTATGTTTGGGAAGTTTCCTCTGTCAGTGAGGGACTATGCTGGGAGCATGCCTTAACTTTGCATGATTCACAGACAATCAAAGATGCTTTATAAAATAGGACTTTTTAGCCAGGAATGTTGGTGCATATTTATAATCCCAGCACTTGGGAGACTAAGGAGATTATAAGTTTGAGGCTAGCCTAGGTATATAGCAAGACCCTGTCTCTAAAGGATAGATAGATAGAAAGATTAGATAGATAGATGATGGATGGATGAAATAAAATGGGACTTTTTGTATTATATTCACTTGTTGAATATAAGTGCTTCTCTGTTCAATGTAGAAGTATGTTGCCATGCACTGCAGAGCTTCCTGTGACAGGGTGCTTTCACTTGACCTGGGGAGTCTTTACTGAAGTGGGTCTGTCTGTTCCCTTATGTCTTCAGATTGTCCCCTGCTACTGAAAACAAGCTCCGGCTTCACTACCGTCGAGCCCTTAGGAACAACACGGACCCCTATAAGCGGGCCGTGTACTGTATCATAGGCAGGTGTGACATCACTGACAACCAGAGTGAAGTGGCTGACAAGACCGAGGACTACCTGTGGTTGAAGGTAAGCACAGCTTCCTTGCTTGGGTGGCCTTTTACCCCTTCTCTGTGTTCAAGTTCTTCACACCTACTTAATGCATGATGCCAATGATGACCAGTGGATTTTATGTCTACCAGCCCCTTTTTATTTTTAATTTCCTGATAATATTCCACTTTCTTTTCCTTTCCTTTCTCCTATTTCTTTCCCTCCTCTTCCCCCTTCTCCTTTCCCTTCCTCTTCCTCTTCTATTCTTTTTTTTTTTTTTTTACTATTTATTTATTTGAGAGAAAGAGAGAATGGGCACACCAGGGCTCTTAACCACTGCAAATGAATTCCAGATGCATGTGCATCCTTGTGCAGCTGGCTTACATAGGTCCTGGGGAACTGAACCGGGGTCCTTAGGCTTCGCAGGCAAACACCTTAACCACTAAGCCATTTCCCCAGCCCTTCTTTTTTTTTTTTTTTTTTTTTGGTGCTAGGGATGGAATCCAGGACCTGGTGTGCTGTCAGTAAGCTGTACCCTCAGCCCAGTGGCCACAGTGTCTCATGCAGCATCTTGCTCACAGTATTAAGCACAACTGCCCACTTGGCTGAGAATGTAGTTTGTACCAATGTGTGTTTCCTTTGGAAATTTAGTTGAACCAGGTGTGTTTTGATGATGATGGCACCAGCTCCCCACAAGACAGGCTCACTCTATCACAGTTCCAGAAACAACTGCTAGAAGACTATGGTAAGATCCTGAAAAATCACCTTTTCTCCTTTTGTCCACTTAAGGCAAACCCACAGCGTTCCTCTGGGAAAGTCTGTCATCCCTGAATTCAGTTGAACTGTAACCATTTCAAATCAAGTAGAGACCATGTTGCCTTAAGAAATATTTGTGATTTAGCTACTCAGGATGCTAAAGCAGGAAGAGTATGAGTTCGAGACCTGTCTGGACTACAGTTTAGTGGTAGAGTGTTTACCTAGCATGCAGTCCCTGGGTGTGATCCCCAGCGTCACACCACCCATGTGCACACACAAGAAATGTGTATGTATGACTTGCATGGTCATACACAGTAAACTTCTCACTGAAACTCTGAACTGCTGTCGTTGACATTTGCTTGGGAAAGATACAAACAGGCCTTAGTTGTTGGTTACCTGTAGATCTTGCCAGTGGCAACATCTGAACACAAAGGAAAGAACAGTATTTTTTTTTCTTCTTTCGCCCCCTCATTGCCTAACAATTCTGGGAAGTAAAGGATAGAGGATTTCAATTAGTGTCCAGTAGTTGCTGAGTTCAGATGTACGTGCATACAAATGCACCCCAGCTTCTTTGTGATGTGCATTTCTGTATGAAGTCTCTCTTAGCACAGCATAGGAAATGAACTAACTCCTTTTTGAACTGTTTTAAGTCTTTAACTCTATTTCTCTCCTAATGGACAATTGGGTTTTATTTCGAAGACTGCTGCTTGCCAGTCCTATCGTGAGGTCTAGAGAAGGTGGGGGAACCAGGTCACGTTTCTTTTGGAGACTCCCTTCCGTTAATCTAGACTCTTGCTGCTCTTAGTTCCTACCCAGTAAGGCCAGGGCT
This sequence comes from Dipus sagitta, assembly GCA_036346955.1. Lineage (NCBI taxonomy): Eukaryota > Metazoa > Chordata > Mammalia > Rodentia > Dipodidae > Dipus > Dipus sagitta. The sequence continues at coordinate 238,176,556 of CM070770.1, forward strand.
GCTGCTGGTGGGTGAGGATGCTGGTGGCCGCTACCTTCTGAGTGGGCTTTTTCTTTTCCCCAGGTGAGTCCCATTTTACGGTGAATCAGCAGCCTTTCCTCTACTTCCAAGTGCTGTTTCTGACGGCACAGTTTGAGGCCGCCATTGCTTTTCTCTTCCGCATGGAGCGGCTGCGCTGCCATGCTGTCCACGTGGCTCTGGTGCTATTCGAGTTGAAGCTGCTTTTAAAATCGTCGGGACAGAGCGCCCAGCTTCGTGAGTATGTGTATCTTGTCCATGACAGTGTCCACAGAATGGTGACTACTACCAATTTGGCCAGAAGGTGCCAGTCATTTCAGAGCATTGTAGACACTTGTACTTTCTTAATGATTAGTTTTGGGCTCTTTGCTTTTTCTGCCTTTGTGTTCCCTGTGCCAAGTGCTAGTTTTGTGGCTAAAGCCTTGCCATGGGTCTCCTTCTTATTAGGGCTCTGGCTTTAATGACCTTGGAGATCCTGACCAGTATCATACATGGGTACTAAAGGCAGGCAGAGAGCCAGATAAATGTTGGTAAATGGCTTGTGGATTCCTTAATAGGGCAACACAATTACATACAGTATGAGCCATAAGAATCAGGAGTGTGATCTGTCAAAATCCAACATACTGATACTTTACTGCATGAAGAATTTCACTCAACTGTCTGTATGGAGAAATGGAGGACTGCCTAAGACCATATTGGGGAATGGGCTGGGCCTGTGCTCTCACCTTCCATGGGTCCTAAGTTGTGGGGACTAAGGGCTCCAAGGATGTGACTCCTTCTGTTTCCACAAGCAGTTAGCCACGAGCCTGGTGATCCTCCCTGTATGAGGCGGCTAAACTTCGTGCGGCTACTCATGCTCTACACACGGAAGTTTGAGTCCACGGACCCAAGGGAAGCACTTCAGTACTTTTACTTCCTCAGGTAAAATCTGCTTTTGCCTTTCTGCCTGACTAGTTTTGACTTCACCATTCTGAGAATGGCTAGTAATAGAGACCTTGAGTTTATACCAAAAGCCAACCAGCTGCCCGTGACTCTTTTCAGGGACGAGAAAGATAGTCAAGGAGAAAACATGTTTCTGCATTGTGTGAGTGAGCTTGTGATAGAAAGTCGAGAGGTAGGTCATTTTCTTCCTGTCCCTTTCCTCAGTTCTCAATCTCAGTACATGTTCTCACACTTGGGTCCATGTGGGTATGGTGGATGTGGCCATTGGATGGAGTTTTCTTTGCTTCCTAACAATTAAAATGCTGATTTCAGTCTCACTGTCTACTAGCTTACCTGACTTCTCTCTTATACCCTATTTTCTTCCCCTTTTTTTCTCTAAGATATTGTGTATAATGTTTGTTTTCTTGGCCAATAAATTAAATAAGTTTTTTTTTCCTCCACAGTTTGATATGATTCTTGGGAAACTAGAGAATGATGGAAGTAGAAAGGTAGGTTAAGTATGTCCTGAAAGAAATGTTAGTTTACAGTTGGGGGCTTATAATTGGCACTATACATACATATATATGTATGTATGTATGTGTGTGTGTGTGTGTGTGTGTATATATATATATATATATATATATATACACACACGCACACACATTTTAAGATGCAAGGTACCACAAAGTTTCTTATTTTAACAAGCGGAATATGAAATTACAGGCCCAGTTGATGACCTTGGTTATATATATATATATTTTTTTACTTTCTTTATAAATTTGTGATTAGATAGCTTTTCTATTATGTTCAGAGTACTTGTCTTTTCATGCCTCCCCCTCCTTATTGAGCCAAGAAAGCTACATTTTTGCCATTTGGGGCTGAGAAAATTTGAAGAACAATAATTGATTACTGTGCCTAATTTCTGAGGACTAAGGGCTCAGAACTCCATGTCCACTGTGGAAACACTGTCTCCTGGGAATCTTTGCAATTCTTCTGAGGCTTGTTATACCACAGGGTATCAAAACAGAAGGGCAGAGTACAGTCCCGACCCTGACTCTCCCTGGGGCCTTACGAAAGTCACTTGCCCCTCAAGTACCCACTTTCTCCTGTATGAAAATGGGTGGCTTGACCAGGCACTTTAGAAGAGAGGCCTGTGGTGCCAGTGATTGTGGCCCAAGCTTCTCCGACACTGTGCTGAGCTCGTAGTATGCAGTTTTACTACAATCACCAAGCAAGGTGCCTGTTTTCCAAGTGAGGAAATTAAGGGAGGTTAATTATTTTCTTCAAGACCACACAGTTGGAATCTGAACTCAGTTCTTCCAGCCTCAGAGCTCATGCCGTTTGCTGACCAGGGGCAGGTCACTCCAGCTTGAGCCAGCCCTGAGAATTCAGCTCTGATGGAGAATCAGAGTAGACAGTCCATCTTCACTCTCCCATGGGTTCTGCAGCCCCACAGACTCTCTGACTGCTTGCTGTTGAATGGTGATGGAGATATTTGTCCAAATATCCTGACATCACTTGTCATGTGTGTTTTCATTACGAAGTTTCTGTCACCATCTGTCTTAGAAAGCAAATCCTGAGTCTCTAAGACATTTTCTCTAAGCCTCCTAAGATTTTTCACCCTAATTCCTACTCCTTTGCAAATTTAGAATCATTGATAATGTTACTTCCTCTGGGTCATTTTAGAAAATAAGAAAGCACAGACGTCCCATTGCCAACTCCTTCATGCCTCCATTAGATGTGCCTTGCCATGTGTCTTTCTTTCTTTCTTTCCTTTTTTTTTTAAAAAAATCTTTCCATAGTTTTAGTAGCATCTTTTTTGTTTGTTTGGTGTTTTTTGTTTTTCAAGGTAGAAAGGTAGAGTTTTACTCTAGCTCAGGCTGACCTGGAATTCACTATGTAGTCTCAGGGTGGCCTCAAACTCACAGCAATCCTCCCACCTCTGCCTCCTGAGTGCTGGGATTAAAGGCATGCGCCACCACGCCTAGCTCTCAGTAGAATCTTTGAGACAGCCATGTCGTGGATAAAACCATGTATTGTTTGGGGCAAGCATTTTCAGTTTAAGTGTTTTAATTCTATTTGCTCTTAATTATTTAAAATAATAGCTCTTTACACCTGTCTCTTCTTCTCCATAATTTGTCTTGTCAGCCTGGAGTCATAGATAAGTTTACCAGTGACACAAAGCCTATTATCAACAAAGTTGCTTCTGTGGCAGAAAATAAAGGACTGTTTGAAGAAGCAGCAAAGCTTTATGACCTTGCCAAGGTAAGATGGGCCCTTTCTCATGGCCTTTTTCTTCCCTGCACTTAATAGATCTGTTGGCCCTTTGGCATTAAATACACAAATATTACAACATCACCATTGTTGAAGCACTGTCCCTGTCAAAGCATTTTCTCTAGCACTTAGGCAGTTAATGATCCAGGCAGGGTCAGATTCCCAATTTATAGAGTTGTGCTGCCTGTTAGGTCTCTGGCTGGAGAGCAACATGTTTGAAAGACTGACCTGCAGTCATTGAGCTGTCACCTCCCTCCCTCAGCGGTAGGGCAAGCATCTGTCACATTTTGATGGCGAAACTTCCAGTGAAAAACCACTGTGGTTCCCCTGTGGTAGTCCCATACCAGCCAGTAGCATGTGCCCAGGAACAGTGCCATAGCTGGAGCCTCTTGAGAGCCTGGAATAGATATTTCTACCCAGGAACATGTGGTGGTTGCTGATGGTTTAGATGACCTTAAAAGATTACCTTCTCCTTTTGTCAGAGGAATAGACAAAAAGCTGTAATTCATGTTTTCCTAAATTCAAAGGTATTTTGATTGAGATGTAATAAGGATATAGAGAAATGTACAGATAGTAAGTGGATAGTAGGTGAATTTTCCATTGATGTATATATCTGTTTAATCCATATCCTTAAAATACAGAACCATTCTGTTCATCACCTCAAAAATTCGCTGCTTGTGTTCTGGTTATTTAGTTTGTCCTGTTGATTCTTCCCTTAATCTTCAAACGAGCAGAATGCTGATAAGGTGCTGGAGCTGATGAATAAGCTGCTGAGCCCTGTTGTTCCACAGATCAGTGCCCCACAGTCCAACAAGGAGAGGCTAAAGAACATGGCCCTGTCCATTGCTGAGCGGTAAGCCCAAGCCCTGAGGTACGCATGCTAATGCAGACCACGACACATGCTCGGCTTGACTAGGTCACAACAGGTGGCCCTTACAGGGGTGTGCTAACTCACCTGCTTCAGAGGCACTTAGGAGCACAGCCAGTGGTGGAGGGTGGAGGGTGAAGGTGCTCTTGTGGCCTGTGCTGGAGAATCTACCCCGCAGGTGAGGGCCCTGAGTGCTCAGAGTTTAACTCCGTATTGAGGCACTGTCTTCAGGTAATCCCAATACAGTGACCCAGGGGAGGCTGGGTTTGGGATATTTTTCCACTGCAACACAAAAGAAACTTTTTGGCAAGTAAGGTCTCTGCACTTAGCAAATAATTCTCAGATTGGCCTGTGGGGTTTTTGCTAATGAGGACCTCCTGCCCTTCCTGGAGACTTCCCTACAGAAATGATGCTAAAGGTAGAGCATGGTTATTTGTACAGAATACATAGAGGTGGGGTTACAGCAGATCCACAGAGTAAACACTGCTGACCACAACCTCCTTCTCCCTATCCAGGGAGCTCCAGAGGTTGTGATGCATTTGAAGTACTGTCCCACAGTTACGGGTTATGTGAAAATTTATAATGCTCCCTGGCTCCCTTCTTACCTCTCCTTTTTGTCTTTCAGTTACAGGGCTCAGGGAATAAGTGCAAATAAATTCGTGGACTCCACATTCTATCTTCTTTTGGACTTGATTACCTTTTTTGATGAGTATCACTGCGGTCATATTGACAGAGCCTTTGATGTAAGTTTTAGCAGGGCCGTTTGAAGTGCAGGTTAATGTATGCCCTTGAAAATTATAAACACTTCATAACACTCCTTTAAAACAAAGGAAATGTCAACAGTATGCCTGTTCACTCAGAAGAAAAGTGTGATCCTGTGAATTTAAAGATTTCTGTGTTGTCCCCACCCCTACTCTTTTAGTATCCCCTTTCACTTTCATCTGGAAACAGAGACTTCTCAAAATATTAGAGGGTCTTTGAATTTTAAAATGGTCTCAAAGCTGGGTATAGTGGCACATGCCTTTAATCTCAGCACTCAGGAGGTTGAGGTAGGAGCATCATTGTGAGTTGTGAGTTCCAGGTCAGCCTAGGCTACATACAGTGAGACCCTGCCTTGAAAGACCAAAAAATAAAAATAATTGTCTTATAAAATGAGGATGAGAATCAAGTTAGCACTTCAGAATCCAAGCCTTTGGCTGTGGGAGAGCAGCATTTTCTATTAGGAGAGCCCTGATTGAGCATGTGACAAGGGGACTAATGTGGCATATGGGGCTGTGGGGTTTTGTTTTACACAGATAATTGACCGCTTGAAACTGGTGCCCCTGAGCCAGGAAAGTGTGGAAGAGAGGGTGGCTGCCTTCAGAAACTTCAGTGATGAAGTGAGTCCTTTTCTTGCCCAGTCACTGAGTTCTATTTTTCCTCTTCCAGAATGGGAAGGCTTTTGTTTTCATGTAGCTAATAACTCTGACATCTCTGCTTGCCATCTAGACTGGATTTATCCCAGCCGGGTCCAGTTTCAGCTGTTCTGGTGTTCTGGGAGTGCATATAGTGTATTCTCGGAATAAACAGATTTGTAGTTGCTCCTGGGACTGTGGCCTGATTCTTGTATCATCCACTCATACCAGAGGGTGTTTGAATGCTTGGCTGTGATCTGCTTTAAGTATTTCCATGGTGTTTATGAGCCATTCCAATGAGTCACTGCTGCCGCCTCCTGCTCTTTTGTCTGAACAAACAAGTGCACTGGCTGTGGACTGTTACCACCCCAGAAGCCCCAGAGCTACTGTCTCCAGTGCTCTGAGCACAGTGCCACCATCCAGCCCAGGGATGCTCAGCTGGGCTGCACACTGGAACCTCTAGGAGAACTTCAAAACTATTGGTGTCCAGGTACTGCTACCCAAGATTCTTTTCCTTGAAAGGGATTGCAGTCTAGCTCCCCCTGGTCATTCTTGTGTGTGCTAGGTAAGTCTTTAAAGCACATCCTGGTTCTGGGATATCATTGGTGGCCTTTGAATTCAGAATGGCTCCTCGTTAAACAAGCGACTTTTATGAGCATCTCTCTGTTTCATAGAAAGAGGTAAGGCCAGCCTCCGTACTTGAGCATGAGGAGGGTGCGTCCGTGCTGGACTTTGGTACTAACAGCTCAGAAGCTGCCCTTGGCCAGCATGCATGCTAGGCCTTCCCTTCATACTGAGGGAGTTTTCTACCCTTAGCCACTGTTCCATCCTTATTTCTTACCTTCCCTGAGATACATGGTTTAGTGCATCATGGGCTAAAGTAGTACTTTAGCTCACTCTGCTGCTGTCCACCTCCCAAGGACTCTGTTGGACATGCAGGGTCAGTGGCAATAGCCGAGCAGGCCTGAAGCTATGGGTATTGGTGGTGACTGGAGAATCAATGTGTATGCCTCTGATACTAAGTCCAGATGCATTTTAGTCCTCACTTTGCAGCTAGCCCAAGTCTGTATGTTCATCAGATGAGACCATGATGCTTTTAACAGACTTCCACCAAGAGGGACATAAAGAGCAGGAAGTGTGACCAGTGAACAGCAATTCCTGGAGCTTGCTGTCACACTAGACTTTGCAGCCGCCAGCTCCTTTCTGGTGACTGCAGCTCTGCATCAGCATCTGTGGCATGTGCTTCTTTCAGGCAGAAGCCATGTTCCCTCCACTTGTTGGTTGTGTTGGGGACTCCCTTTTCCTTATTCCAGGTGTTTCTCTCTGTGTAGATCAGGCACAACCTCTCAGAAGTGCTTCTCGCCACCATGAATATCCTGTTCACACAGTTTAAGAGGCTCAAGGGGACAAGTCCATCCTCAGCATCCAGGCCCCAGCGAGTCATCGAAGACCGCGACTCTGTAAGATCCCAGCGTTCATGAGAAACATTGCTGAGAACCACTTTGCTGGTTTGGAATCCTTTGCCCTCCTATGAAACCACATGACCTTGAGCTGCTCTATGATCTGACACCAGAGTAAACCTTGTGTCATAAAGCTCCTGGAGGAAATCAAACATTGATGAGATTGCTATTCTTCTTAAACTGGGGGGGGGGGGCGAATCAAAGACAATGTTAATGTGTAATTGATTCTATAAGAATTTTCTGTTCATCTTAAAATAAGATTAGGAGGCTGGGGAGATGGCTCAGTTGCTAGTGTTTGCTGCACAAGTGTGTGGACCAGAATTTGGATTCCCAGCACCCATGTAAATGCCACACGTGTGTGTGGTGGCCACAATAATCCCAAAATGTGGGAGATAGAGGCAGGGAATCCCTGGGCAAACTGGCTAGTTCACTAGCTAAATCAGCAAGTTCTAGATTCAACTGAGAGTTGATCCTGCCTTAGTAAAAAGGTGGGCAATTGAGGAAGACACTAGTATCAGCCTTTGGCCCACACATGCACTCATACCATACACATATACACATGCAAAAGAAAAACAATCACAAGGTTACTTTGTGAGTCTTAGCTCATTGGTGAACACTTTAATCAAAATCATATTTTGGGAACTGAGGAGATGGCTCAGCTCAGCTGGTAAGAGCACTTGCTATGCAAACATGAAGATCTGAGTTTGATCTCCAGCACCATATAAAAAGCTGGGCATGGCCATGCATGCTTAGGACCCCAGTGATAAGGATGGCAGAGACAGGAAGATCACTTGTCAGCCAGCCTGACTGAGAAACGGAGCTCCAGCTTCAGTGAGAGACTGTTTTCAGAAAAGTAAGGTAGAAGAGTGACAGAGATAAACATCTGAAGTCTTCCTATGGCTTCCGCCCACATGCCCAGTGTGCCTATTTGCACACACATGTGCATACACCATGCATACACTAAACATACTGCACACACAGAGACCAATAAAGAAAACTATATTTTATTTATTTTCAAGCAGAGAGAGAGAGAGAATGAAAATGGCCATGCCAGGACCACTTGCCACTGCAAAGGAACTCCAAATGCATGCACTACTTTATGCATCTGGCTTTATTGGGTACTGAGGAATCAAACCCAGGCCAGTCAGGTTTTGCAGGCAAACATCTTTAACCACTGAGCAATCTCTCTAACCCTTAATTTTTTTTTCAAGGTAGAATCTCACTGTAATCCAGGCTGACCTGGAACTCACTCGGTAGTCCCAGGTTGGCCTTGAACTCAAAGCGATCCTCTTACCTCTGCCTCCCAACTGCTGAGATAAAAGGTGTGCACCACCACTCCTGGCTTAATATTTTATTTGGATCAACACTTTATCTTATTTTATTTATTTATTTATTTATTTATTTATTTTTGGTTTTTCGAGATAGGGTCTCACTCTAGCCCAGGCTGACCTGAAATTCACTATGGAGTCTCAGGGTGGCCTCGAACTCACGGCGATCCTCCTGCCTCTGCCTCCCGAGTGCTGGGATTAAAAGTGTGCGCCACCACATCTGGCTTGGATCAACACTTTATTTGATGTAAACCCTTGTTTCTCCTGTCATAGCTTCACAGTGGCTAAGTGACTAAGACAGCATTATGATCCCCATCATTCTGCTAGGGAAACTGAGGCATGGAGTTGAGAAGCACTTCCTTACTCTTGTGGGTCCTCAGGGAGCAAGGAGGGCAGAGGCCATGTGTGGAACATGGCTGGGTGTGATTCTTTTTTTTTCTTTTTGTTTATTTATTTATTTGAGAGTGACAGAGAGGAGGAGGCAGAGAGAGAGAATGGGCACACCAGAGCTGCCAGGCTCTGCAGACGAACTCCAGGACACATGCGCCCCCTTGTGCATCTGTGTAACATGGGTCCTGGGGAATTGAGCCTCGAACCGGGGTCCTTAGGCTTCATAGGCAAGCGCTTAGCCGCTAAGCCATCTCTCCAGCCCATGGGTGTGATTCTTGAATCTGCCCTTATGCTTCCTGCGGTGCTTCCAGCTGCACCAAGCCAGGTGGTTGGGACTCTGGACTCAGCAAATATCTGATTGCTGTGACAAAAGAGTAGAGGTGTTTGGCCCATTTAAGCCATGAGACAGGACAGTCAGGGTGTGTGTGTATTTTAATTACCTGTCCCAGTATCACCAGGGTACATCCCTAGCCTTTATTTCTGGCTCTGTAACCCAGGTTGGCCTTGAACTCCTGATCCTCCTGCCACAGCCTCCTGAGTGTCAGGATTATAGGCTTGTGCCACTACTCCTAGCTCCACCTAATTAAGCTCCAACTAATCAAGGTCAAGAGTGATGGTGGGACTGCTCACCTTGAGGGATGTGAGGAACAGTGCTTGGGAGTGATCCATGAAATGGTCAGTTGATCCATGCGGGCACTAGAGGCATCTGCTGGTCTGTAGCTGCTCTTGGGCAGACAGTGTCTATGTGCAGATGTGCCAGTGGTGAGCTCACCATTCCTGCATCTTGGCAGGACTTTGTGGTGCAGGAGGCCCAGTGCCATGCTGTCCATGTGGCTGTTGAGACAGGACAGTTCTGGTGCTGTGTGCCCTTTCAGGTCAGAGAGGGCCTGTCTTACTGTGTGGGGTCAATGTCTCTTTTCAGACACTTAGTTTTCACATACCAAGGCTGGAGCATAGCTCAGTGGTAGAGCACAGGGAAGAAAAGTTGCATATGAATAAAGCTGTTGCCTGTCTTCCCCTTGCCCAAGACTCTCTGTCTTGAGTTTTGCTTTCTCTGAAGACAGGGTGGGTGGCATTGAGCAGCTTATTCATGAAGGTTGCCTGACACCAAGTGGTTTCCTGCTTTACAGTGACGTGCTGCATATTCTTTTTGCCTAAGCATTCCTAATTATTATTTTTCCTAAATTTTCCTAAATTCTTAATTTGCCTCAGCATGGCCAAATTAGCCATGAATGCCTATGCATTTTTTTAAAACCTTTTCAGGAAATACAGTGAGTATTTTCATCACAAACTAATACTTCTTTTTGTTAGGGCAGTATTAAGGACATATTCTTTCAGTTCATTTCACACATCAGGCAAAAAGCATCTGCGTTTCAATTGTCTAAACCAGCCTGTGGTGACCCTTCAGGTTTCATTACTGGTTCAGAAAGATGTAGACATTCTGTCTAGTGGGAGATACTTTACTTTCTTGCTGGCATAAGCATGCCTCAGAATGAACAACCTGAGGCCCCAGATCCCAACATCTGGCTTTTTAAAAAATATATATTTTATTTTTATTTATTAGAGAGAGGAAATGGGTATGCTAGGGTCTCTAGCCACTGCAAATGAACTACAAATGCATACACCAACATGTGCATCTGGCTTAGTGGGTTCTGGGGATTCGAACCTGGGTCCTTAGGCTTTGTAGGCAAGTGCCTTAACCACTAAACCATCTCTCCAGCCCTAAAAGCTATCTTTTTTTCAGTTATTGGAAATACCTGGCTTTAAATTTGTAGGACTCCCTTTTCTCCTCTTGAAACAGTCAGAAATGTGATAAATATTGTTGCCTCAGAAGAGAAGACCAAGCACCTATGTCATGGAGGGAAAAAAAGGAGGACTCAAAGGAGAGAAAACACAAGAAAGAGATGGAAAGAGGGAGCTTGGAGCCTTTGCCTGTGATGTTCCTGGGGTTTTGTGGGGCCCCAGAAACTCAGATCCTTATGGAGGCAGATGAACAGAAACTAGTCAAGAGGAGGGCAGGGGTAGGCTCAGAAGACAGGAGCAGGCAGTTCAGAAACTCAGTGCTGTGTCAAAAGCTAGTCACATGTGAGGCAGCTTGCCTAGGACCCATCAGCCATTGCTTAATAGAAGGGCTTTGGCACCCTGTGGAACTGGTGCCCCAGTGGACACCATGTTGAAGGAATGTGACAGTGAAGGGCTGTCCATGGTGCCATAGGGTGGGGCATGGAAGAATGTGGCGGTGGTTCTCAGTAGACTGCTCTGACTTGAAAGCTGACCATTTTTCTTTTCTTCTCTCCTTTTCTCTCAGCAACTCCGCAGTCAAGCCCGAGCCCTGATTACCTTTGCTGGAATGATACCCTACCGGACGTCTGGGGACACCAATGCGAGGCTGGTGCAGATGGAGGTCCTCATGAATTAAGTGCCATGCTTTGGGGGGGGGCGGGGTTGAGACTACACACTTCGGTATATGAGCATGTGGGCCTGCAGGGCTGGGCTGTCTGGTTTTGTTTCTGTTGTGTTATGTTGTGTTTTGTTTTTTGTATTATGTATTTTTGTCAATATCAATAAATTTCTTTGATTTGTATTTCTTTTCAACTTTTATTTTCTTTTTTTTTTTCCTTTAAAATTTTAAGTTTTTATTTGTATTGGGAAAAATGCTGTCAGGATTTGGGAGTCAGAGAATGAGGGGCTGTGTAAGTATCTGTAATTTGGCTAACTTGACCTTAAATTATTAAAAAATGACCCACTATAAGTAAGGAAGCAAAGCCTTTGGAAGTCACTGTCACTGAGAGATTGCCCTCGTAGCTGAGTCACAGTGCATATCCATGTTTCTATTTGAGTGTGAAGCCATCTCAGCCTTGTGTGGAATTTCCAGTGCTTCTATCCTTCCTGTTGAGGGGCCTTTGGAGGCCAGGTGGTCCAAGACCACCTCTTCTTGGATTCCAGGACCGATTAGTCTGCTACTCTGTTGAGACCCTAGTGGAGGTCAAAGTATGGTCCTTGGAACACTGTAAGAAAGATGGAAGATGCAGGTGCCCAGCTCAAGCTGGAGGCAGGGTGAGCCTTGTCAATCACCCTTTAGCTGCTCCATGGAACGTTTGCTCACCAGTGGGTCTTGTGTACAACAATCCTTTTATGAAAATTTTGAAACCTTTCTTCTTCCATCTATGGCATTCAGTCGGTCTATTTAAATGATCCCTTCATGGTTATCAGGGCTGAGTGACCAAGAAAACTCATAGGCCCCATTCTGCATGTCCATTGTACATAAACCATGAGACATCTGCATTGATTACTGAGCTGTAGTTGTCATCTGTCCTGGGTACTATTTCTCCCACCACCAGTTCCAAGGCCATAGACCAAGCTGGAAAGGGGCTGTGGATGAACATTGGCTCCTGGGCAGGGTATGTTCTGTGGGTACTGGACCATTCCTGAGGTATGCTCTTTCCCACAGAGTCTCCAAAGTGGCTTTGCTCCTGGGAAGAATTCTCTCGTCACCTCTTCTACCTTTCCTTTTGAGAAAGAGCTGACGGAAAGGTAGTGGGATGTTTACTCCTCATTTGGATATCTCCCATATTCCATTAAGGGTGTAGCCTTAGGGTGAGCAGTGCTGTGTTCTGCCCTCTTCCTCTGATCCCATCTTGTCAAACTGAGCTTTGCTACAGACTGAGAAAACAAGCCCTTTAGGGGACTTGAAGAGTAAGTGTGCCCTGCTTAGGTGCACTGAAAAACAAATGAAATGATTTGTTTTCACAGTGCTTTAGCAAGAGTACTCTGGGCTTTTCATAGAACGTGGCCTAGAGTCTTTTCTTAGAGTTGGCCCTGAAACATGATTCCATAATGAGAGAAGACTGGAATTGTTTCAGTCCACATTTACTTGGTGGCCTGTCTCCTCCCTGGGAGTTATCTACGCATTGGTCTTTCCCTGCTTTATGCACTCCTGGCTGCATACAGAACTGCCCACCAGCCCTTCCATGAGAGTAGTAGTTCATTCACCCACAGATGAGATAGGAGAGAAAAGAGGTGGGACCTTGACATGCTGTGCTGGGGAGCTGTGAGTGATAGTGATGGTTGGCAGGGAAGGACTTGCTCAGAGACATTTGTAGAAGGAATAAGAGAACCTGTTTTATACCAGCTTTTGGGTCAGGCCTCCCAGAGCAAATCCCAGTACCTTTCGTACAGGCTCATTTTGTGGCCTGTTGGGACTGTGCTGAGTTTAGGAGAAGTAAGTTGACTTTGCCAGGCCACATCAGCAGGTTCTTGTGTACCCAGGCTTCCAGCTATGCCCAGAATTCATGATGACTGTGACTTCATGATGCTGTGACATTAGCTTCAAAAGTCACCCTCCACTCAGGTGTTCAGGGAACTAAATCCTTTACCGACATGTTGTCTCATTATCACTTATTTACTCAGAGAAGCTAGGAGAAAATGCCTAAAGAATCTTTGTCTTCCAAGGATGAGATTCCAATCTTTCTAGCAAAATCAAGGGTATATGGAGGCAGGCAGAGTCGTTGGCTGTCTGGATATCTCATCATTAACTCATGGAGACACCCACCACACACACACCAAACTGGAGATACGTTTAAGTGTTCCACATCCCTTTCAGGGCCTGGAAATTTGATTTCACTCATTCTATTTCTTTGATTTTTTTTTTTTTTTAAATAAACTACCTACCTAACTTTGAAGGAAAAACTGAAGTGGTAAACTCTTAGAGTAGGTTTTTGGTTTTGCCATTCCTGAGCTGGGAGATTGATCAAAGGGCGGGACGTGTTAGTATACACTGCAGCCAGAAGACAGACTCAGCTCCCGCCCTGCGGGAACTTACACTTGAACTGGAATCATAAGGACAGTGCAGCAGTCTCTGTTGTTACTTAGGCATTTAAGTCCTAGGGTTTAGGCTACTTTAAGAAAGACTTAGGGACTTTCATAGTGTCCAGCATTTGTTATTGTAAATAACGAAACAGCAAAAGGCGTGTCTACTGTTGGGTTTTTACCTTGGCCTATTTGGTTGAGCAAATGCTCCTGGCCTGAACCCTAACACTAATTTAGCAGTTACCTGTGGAGGTGTCAACATTCTGCTACTCTACGCTAGATCATCATGCCCATGTTTCTCCTTGGTTCTTATTCCTTCTACAAACGTCTCTGAGCAAGAACCTTTGTTTAGTATTTCTTGTCAAATTTCCACTACACCATTCACTTCACCCATTCCTGGGGCATGCTGAGCGCTGCGCTGGAGAATAATCTTAAACTGGCATATTGCCCCAGGCCTCCTAGAGAGTTGCCAGCTGACTGGCGCCTGAGTACTGTTTTGGGTTGGAGGAGTCTTCACTAAGACTGAGTACTGGCTCGGGCTTCAGGGTGGTGCATTGCTCTGGTATGCTTTTGCTCCTGGCTGCCTTTGCCCTTCAAACATGGTTACTTGAGGGTTGAGGTGGGTAAAAAAAGTTTGCCTGGGGCATTGGCTTGTTGGAGTAGGAAGTGTGGATGCAGTGGTCCCAGAAGGGGCATCTAGCCCCAAAGTAGATGTGTTGCAACCCTCTGGTGGCCTCAGCAGACCTGGCCTAGCCAGGCTTTTAGGTAGTACCCAGGTTAAATGAGCAAGTGAAGGACACTTAGTTACCTTTGAGCTTCAGGTAACAGAAGAGCAAGTTATATAATGTGTAACTCTGCCTTTTTCTGGCTGTTCCCATGGCTTGGCCTCTACTAACACTCAGTGCCTAGAGGTTGAGGGGCCTGGCACAGCATGCCTGCCAGCCAAGAGCTCTGCAGTAGAAATGGTAGCAAGCAATAAAGTCACTTGAGAGGGTGGGAACTGGAATTCAGCTTTAAAGAGGCAAGCGGGCCGAATGATTGGGATCATAGTGGGCCCCAGTTAACCTCGGCTTCTGTTCCCTTCATCAGGGACTACAAAGAAAGGGGAAAGCAGGAAAAGTATGGTTTTTCTCAGTTAATGGGTAATTTGTGTTAAAAACACAGTAGGATGATTTAGCTGGGTGATTCCTTTCTCTCATCCTGACATTTCTGATGTCACTGTGTGGTGTTGGTGGGGAGAGGAGAGAGGGTGGGGAAATGGATGTATGTTCTGTGTATTCCCTTCTGTACTGTAACTTCTGTGTTTGCTCTGCTCAGGATGGTTCCCTCGCTACCACCCTTGTCTATAGCCAGTAAGTTTCTGCAATCTTCTTCCAAAATGCCATGCTCCCTTTGTTCAGTCCTTCAATGAAACAGGAACTCCTCTCTGGCCTTTCCTGGGATTGTCCTTAGCTGAGGCACAGCCTGGGGCTCCTCAGAATGCAGCAGAAGTGTCTCTCCTGGTCTCTGGGTCTGGGAAGTCCCAGGAGCCTCTGTAAGTATAGGTCTCCGGACTCAGCTTCTGACTAGGGCTTGGGCAAGGTCAGATTCTGACTGGAGGTGAAATAGGATGATAAAAGCATTTTGATGTTAAACCCAGCATATGGCATTCTGGGCTTGGGACCCTTTATTTTGGACCCTCAGTTGAAGGCATTTTAGATGGTGGATGGCTTTGGGAAAGGGGAGGCAGAAGTAGAGGGCTGTCTGTTTCTCATTTGAATGGCAGGAGGAGCTATCTCCTATTTTTTTGGAACACTACTTGCTATGTTTTTTAACTTTTTATTAACAACCTCTATAAGTATAGACAATAAACCATGATAATTCCCTCCCACTGCCCCCATTGCCCCCTCCCAAATACAACTACCCTCCATTGAACCCTTTATTTTTATTTTTGAGTGAGCAAGCAAGTGAGAAACAGAGAGAGAGAGAGAGAGAGGATTGGCAGGCTAGGGCCTCAGCCACTGAAATTGAACCCCAGACGCTTGCGCCACTTAGTGGACATGTGCGACCTTGTGCTTGCCTCACCTTTGTGCATCTCGCTAGCATGAGATCTGGAAAGTAGGTCCTTGGGTTTCACAGGCAAGCGCCTTAACTGCTAAGCCCTCTCCAGCCCTGAACCTTTTCTTCTTTCCTATTAGTTTCTCTTTTATTTTGATGTCATCATTTTTCCCCCTCTATTATGAAGGTCTTGTGTAGGCAGTGTCAGGCACTATCAAATCATGAATATAAGGCCATTTTGTGTCTGGAAGAACTTGTTATGTTTTTAACCAAGAGCATGTCAGCCTGTGCTCTTTCCTGGGACCCTCTCATAGGTAGGCCTCCAGGAGGCTGCTTGTTGCTCGTATTAGTGCCTCATACCTCTCATAGGTTTCATGGTATCCCCTGAATCTGAACTGGCAAAGCTGTGGCCTTTGAGGGGACCCTATTAAGATGGGTGAGATCAGACAGAAAAGGTCCCCTAGGGCAAAGAGTGACCTGTTGATACAGGTTTTTTGTTTGGTTGGTTGCTTGGTTGGTTTTTCAAGGTAGGGTCTCACTCTAGCCCAGGCTGACCTGGAACTCACTATGTAGTCTCAGGGTGGCCTCGAACTCAACGGTGATCCTCCTGCCTCTGCCTCCCAAGTGCTGGGAGTAAAGGCACCACCACGCCCAGCTAAGGGTTTTTTTTGTTTTGTTTTGTTTTTGGTGGGTGAGTTCTGAGTCACATAGTAGATATCAGAGCCAGGTGAGTTGGCACATGCTTGTAGTCCCAGTTACTTGGGAACCTGAAGCAAGAGGATTGCTTGAGCCCAAAGGTTCAAGGCTAGAAAGTAATACACTTGATTTAAAAAAAAAAAAAAAAAAAAAACTAGTCAGGTAGCTAGAAAGATGAAACGAGGGTCATCAGTCACCCCAGTGTGAGTGTCCACTGTGAAATGGCCAGATTTCAGCAGCAGAATCCCCTGGAAGCAAAGAGCCACAGAGGAGGAGGACTGAAGGTAGGAAGTGAGGCCCAGAGCCTAGGAAGCTTTGCACTGGCTGCACAGTTACAGGAGGAGTTCCTCCTGCTCTGGAGGCCCCACCTGTTTCCCCTGCAAGGCCAGCTTGGAGACACCGTTTGCACCACCCCAGACCTGCCCATACTTGAAGTAGGTTCCTCCCATGAGCTCTCATACCACTTAGCTTGCTGATCAGCTGGTTGGGATTTTTAGAAATATTCAAAGCAAACCAAAAAGGTCAGTTGGTTTCCTCAGAACTGATGTGTGGGATGTGGCCCTCTGGTGGCAGCCATAGCTATTCACATTAGAAAGCACACATTGTGCAAGAAGGGTTTGAGAGATGTTTGCAAGGGCAGGATGAAGAGCTATGAGAAGCAGAGCTTGAACTCCCTGTGGAATGAGTGACCATACAGCTCTGGAGAGGGGCTAGGAGCTGTCATGGGCCCAAGGGTAAGTCAGCCAGTCACATCCTGGGGAAAGCTGGGGTACCGGTGCCCATGCCCTCAGCTAGTGGGAAGATTAACTTAATCCCTATGAATGATTTATCTGGGTCTGTCTTTCTGGTCCTTCCCCAGGTGCAAGTCAGTGGGGATCCCTCTGTTCCCCATCCCTTTGGATGGCTGTCAGAGTGGATAGTATGTCCTCTGCATTTGGCTTGTGCCCTTCACAACAGGCTTTCACATGGGGAAGGGTGATTCAGTATTCTACACCAAGAGTGCCTTTTTCTCCCTCCCTCCTTCCTTAATTCCCAATCGAAAATTAGGTCAAAGCTGGTAGGTCACATTTTGCTATTAGAGGACAGATAGTAATGTGTCAGGTTCAACTTATGTTTCCTTTTTAGTCCATGACTACTAGAATTGGATAATGCAATCTAACAAATGCTTGAGGGCCTACCAAATGTCGAACGTTGTTTTAGGACCATGTCCTGGGAAATGAGGATACAGTGAAGCTCAATCAAGGTCACTGCCCTCTTCCTCAGGTGGGCAACAGTAAGGAACCCCTTCCCTGAAGCATGATCTCTCCTTGGCTGACCTGATGGCTCCACTGTCCTCCACTTAGCATCTGCCACCATCGTCCCAGCATCACAACATGGGGTGCTTTGTAAGACTGAGGTGCAGCCCTATTGTCTGGGCCTCACAATGTAGATGGGGAAGAGAGACAAGTGCATACACACAAACAAACACTAATAAAATAGGCTGAAGACATTGTTACAAGAAAAGAGAGAGCTGTATGAGGATTGATTGAAGCTGGCCATAGCAAATGTGCACCTGTAATCCCAACTACTCAAGAGGGCAAGACAGGAGGGTTGCAAGTCGAAGGACAGCCTGGACAACTAAGCAAGACCCTTTCTCAGAGTATAAATAGCTGAGGGTTTCTTGGTGGTACATGCTTGCCTAGCATGCACAAAGACCCTAGGTTCATTTCTAAGCACCACAAAATAATAATAATAATGGGAAGATGAATGGAAGGCATGATTCCCAAGGCTGGGCATCTGCCAGGGATAAGGATTCAAACCCACAGAGATGAGAGCACATCAGATGAGTGGCCACATCGCCAGCTCAGGATACAGCAAGCACCAGGTCACTTGCTGGCCTGTTTCTTATCCCAGTGGTATTACTCGTCAAAAGGTTTCCTATGGCCTTGAAGCCGGAGAAACAGCAGGACTCAGGTAAGTTGAGAGACTGTCGGAGGTGACAGGCCTCATGTTCAGCCCTTTCCTGGCCACACAGAAGCCTGACTGTAGGGCCTCTGCCATGTTCATGAGGTGAGTACTTGGGGGCCAGGAGGACAACTAGGAGACCCATGAGGCAGAGAGATGAGTCAGGCTGTCTGATTTGGGGACACACACTTATCTATGCAAACCAGTCACAAGGTGCCTGTTGCCCTGAGGCAGTGGAGGCAGCACAAAGCCTGGGGGCCAGCACATGTCTTCAACTAACCAGGAGAAAAGAACTTTTCAAAAGCCCTTTACAACATGAAAGATATGTTCATGAAAACCTCCAAGTCAGCAGCTCCTTGATCCAGAAAAGCTACCCTCTGGGATGTGCCCAAGCTGAGCCAACACGCTGCCTTTCCTCTGGCTTCGGCTCCAGCTCCTGCTCCAACTCTGAAGCCCTCAAACCTCCTTGTATCTGAGACTCACCCGGGGACATCTTGAAACTGCTCCTGGGCCCTCCCTCGCTAATCTGCTGACTTCAGTGGCCCAAGAAGGAGCTTAGACACTGGTGGGGCCTTTCAGACCCTGTCAGGATCTGGAAGCAAAAAGCCTTGTTCTGACAAAGTGGAGAGTGATGAAGTAGGTCTGTCAACTTCTAATGAGGAAAGCCCCCACCCCAATAAATCTGTTTATAAACTGTCTGACAGGTACTAACTAGGAAGGTGAAAATTTGGCCTGGTTGGGGCGGGGGTAAATGCACTAGACCTAGTCCCATGGAGTTGACTTGCTCATTGACCCCACCACAATAAAAGCCATCCATATGGGTTTTAGTATTGAGTAGTTAACCAGTAAAAATGACATCAGATGTAGGGTGTCTGTGTGGGACGAGCTGAGGCGCATTTTACAGGAAATCACAAGTCCCCGAGTATCTGACACCTCGGGCTGAATCCCCTGCTCCAAGCCTAGGCTGCCTTGAGTGGGGGTTGTCCTCAGTGAACTCAAAGACTGCTGGGGACAAGAGCCAAGCTTCCTCAGTGCACAGTCTTTAGAGCAGCTCCTTGCTAGGGCTTTGCACCCCAGGAAGCCCCAGCCACCAGGGAGCCTCTGCAGACTTGCAGCTGCCCCTAGGGCTGGGGACCACTGGCAAATGAGCCTCGGGAACTCTACTACAGAGGTTAAGGAGATTGGGAAGTCATTCTGGATCTCTGGTGATGCATAAGAGCTGATGACTGAATTTCTAGAATTCTCTGAGCATTGCCTACATTTTGCATCAGCCTCCCCTGAGAGCCTGAGTGCCGATGCCTGCAAGCGGGCACAGCCGTCTCCCTCTAGCTTTCTACTTTCTGAGCCTGGGCTGCTTTGTGTCACTCTTCCCTCAGCCCACCACCTCAGCAGTGGCCCTTTACCAGAGAGCACTGTGTTCAGCTAATCACAGTAGCCAGGGGGAGTTAGTTTTCAGTAGCTAAAGAGCTGGTACCAAGAAAATATAAAACCTTTCTGTTTGCAGAGCACTGTGAATGTCCGCCAAAGTCCCTGCTAGTGATTGGCAGCCCACAATTTGTCAGGCGGTGAAACTAAAACACCCCGCTTGTGCTCCAAGTATGTGGTGCAGAGCCAGGCTTCTCCAACAGCTCATGTGTGGGGCATCCCTCTGGGGTCAGGGCCAAAATGGGTCCAGTTTGGGTATCAGGGCTGGGCTTTTAAAAGCAGCTGTGTGATTCCAAGCTTCCTTGGTCATGTAAGAGTAGATAGATCATGAATGCCTGGGGTCCAAAAGAGCTTATTAAGACAGGCCTGATGGCACACATCTGTAATTCCAGCACTCGGGAGGCAATACTCTGTCTCAAAAACAAACAAACAAAAAAGAGTGTTCTGAAGGCGCTGCCCTCCTAGCTTTCCATAAGGTGGAAGCAAAAGTATCAGAATTCAAGACCAACCTTGGCTACCTATGAGACCCTGACTTTAGAAAACAAGAAAAGGGGCTGGAGAGATGACTCAGTGGTTGTGGCGCTTGCCTGCAAAGCCTAACAACTGAAGTTCAATTCTCCAGTACTCAGGTTACGCCAGACGTACAAGGTGACACATGCATCTGAAATTCGTTTGCAGTGACTAAAGGCCCTGGTGCACCTATATCCCCCCCCCCCCACTTTCTGTCTGTGCAAGAAGGCCAGCTTGAGACTACATAGTAAATTCCAGGTCTGCCTGGGTCAGGGTGAGACCCTACCTCAATTTTTTTTTTTAAAAAAAAGAAAATGTCATCATGGGCTATCTATGCCTTCAATATCTTTTGATATTTGACTCTGTCTGATGTTGGTTTGAATTGGTCTCAAGTACGCTGTGTAGGCAAAGATGATCCTTAACTTCTGATCCTTCTGCCTCTAACTCCTGAGTGCTGGGATTACAGGCATAGGCCACCCCACCTTGCCCCAGACCCTGTCTTAACAACAAAAAAATGTTCTACTTAAATGTGCCTAGGAGATTCAAAATTGAACAGAATGACTGCCTCCACTACTGCTTTCAAAAAGAAAAACCATAAAAAATAAAGCTAGAAAGGCTAACTATGTATTTAAAAATGAAAGGTAAGGGGAGACAAGTGGGTTTGAGTCATTGGTCTCCTGGCAGAGTCACCAGGGTACAGAAAATTATCTGTTACTGTGGACCTGTGTAGCTACAGCGGGACTGAGCTCAGCCCAGCCCTGTACTGGACATTTCAACTAAGCCTGCAGAGGAAGGATAAGAGTTGGTGGAGATTTATCCTTTATGAGCCAAAAAATTAAATATGACTCTTTTATCAGCTAGTCACTACTAATCATGATTCCATTTGTA
The DNA here is from genome assembly GCA_036346955.1 of Dipus sagitta. Taxonomy (NCBI): domain Eukaryota; kingdom Metazoa; phylum Chordata; class Mammalia; order Rodentia; family Dipodidae; genus Dipus; species Dipus sagitta. The sequence continues at coordinate 238,197,518 of CM070770.1, forward strand.
CCTTGCCTGCCAAAAGCTCTAATGTTAAATGATCATTTATCTTTCTTCCTTTATTTGCAGTATTTCAAGCACCTTACTCCACCTTTGTCCTGCCAGAGGACATCATTCCTTTTCTGAACCCATGCAGCATTGTACCCGTAGATTTATGCCATCATGCCTGGGTTGTGGCTATTGACCTTACATCCTGTGATAAACTGTGCTCCCCTGAGGGCAGTAACCGTACCTTGTCCCACACAGCCTCCAAAAGACCCACAGTCTAATGAATCATTAATGTCTACAGCTAGCTACCTCTGGGGTGAATGTTGGCTAAACAGTTTTTTTTTTTTTTTTAAGTCTGTCCATGAAGAAAAAGGAGTCAGCAGCCCTTCCTTTAAACATGAAGATGTCTTAATGCATTCACATTTTCCTTTTGTTTTAGCTGTCCATAGCTTTGAGGTGCCTAAGCAATCTGCTGCAGGTAGAAGGACCAGGATGGCTGCATGCATATCCAGGTGCTCTGCAGGGCTCCACCAGAGTCCCAGTCACTCAGCCCTGATGCTGGCTTCCTGGGGCTACCCAGGGTCTGGAAGCTACTGGCTGCTTCGCTCTCGCTCTGTCTGGACCTTTTCCGTGCAGCCACCAAGTCTGTGAGCCCCTAGGGGCAGGGACCCAGCTTCAGCCCTAGGTCTCAGTGTGAGTCTGGCTTGGGGGGTCTGGTCAGGAAGATATCCATATGGGCTTGCTGCTGCTATCTCGGAACAGGAGCCACGCCCCCAAGGAGGAGGAAGCCATGAGTTCTGGTACGGTTGCTGCAGCTGGTGTTGTGAATCAGGCCGACGAGCAGCGCATCCTCTTACCCGGCTATTTCACGACACCAGGGTTGCATCCTACCCATCCTCTCCAGGCAAGCCTCGTGGGACCACTGCAGCTCACAGGGATGTGGGGATAGGGTGGGCTGGGGTGACTGGGCATGAAAGATGTTTCTCAACAGACCACAGTGTCTCCAGGGCACTGCTCCTCAGTTCCCCGGGGAGCTTTAGACAAATGTTGGTGCCTGGCCCTCCCTCTCCTCCATCCAGGCCCATGGAGTGGAGGTTCCGGTTCTCATGCAGTTGGAGCAAGTCCAAGTTAGGCTGTTCCTCTGTTCTTTCCTGGCCTTTCCCATGGCTCCTGCTGGCCCTCCCTGGCCTCATCCCTTGGTCTTACTCTGTATGCCACACCACCCCTGCCCTGGCCAGCTGACAACCAGGACAACAGCCAGCTCCTTACCCTGGCACCCAAGGCCCTTCCTATCAGGGTTTCCTACTCAGGAACATATGACAATTCCCCACCGTGTCTCCTATGCTCCCTGATTCTTTCCACCAGCCCCAGCCCCACATAAATTCACATTCTGGCTATGAGCTCTGCCTTCGGGACTCCTCACCATCCTTTGTACACACACACACACACACACACTCAACTGCCTCCTTAGCCACCATTGCCATGAGCCTGTGGTGGCCCCTGGTTGGCCCCCCTTAGTTCATTCTTCACACAACAGCTAATGTCATCTTCAAAGAATACAAATCTAACCATCACATAGCAGAGCATGAACTATGTAACATTAGTCTACGAGGCCCATGTTCTCTCTTCTATATACAAACTCTCTTTCCTTGGTCCCTCTGTTCCAGCAGCACGGGCCTCCCTGGCCTAACCCTTGCAGTGCCCGTTCACATGGGGCCCAGCTCTTCCTCAGCTCAGGGTTTTAATCCTCAGGCCTAATGTTCCACCTAAGAAAAAGCTTTGTTTTCTTAATAGTAATTATCACGAAATGTATCCTAACTATTGCTTGTCTATTTGTCTACCTCTCCTACTAGAATGTGAGCTCCCAGAGGGCAGGGGCTTTGTTCTGTTCTCTGTGGGGTCTTTCTTGCCCAGGACAGTATATATATATACACACACATATATATATATGTATGTCGATATATATTCAGTAATCGAGTAATAAACGAGGTGGGATGGAGAAAGAAACCCCTTTCAGCCTTGTGTCTTACAATTTCTTCCCTGCTTCTCAGGCCTACATGCATCCACCCCAGCTCTCCCACCCTTACCTACCTCTCCCCTCGGCTTCCCTCTCCTGGTAGCCTCCCTCCTGCACTAAAGATTACATGGTCTTACTGAGCTCTCAGCCAGGCCAGGCTATGGGATCCTGGAAGAGCACAGTCGACCAGTCGACGTGGAGGGGTCTCTGTCCTCCGGGCTCCATCCCCTGCCTGTGAGGTGCTTGCAGGAGGGTCGTGCTGTTCCTCTGGAGAGCCAGGGCTGAAGATGGGCAGGCATATGGCTAGCCCTGATGTAGATGTCACTTCTGCCTTGCTGCTGTAGTAACTAAGGCCAGAGACTTGTTCCAAGACCCCTAGAAACTAACAACAGAAATTCCCAAGGCCACATCTCAGCTGTGCTCAGTGTGTGAGACTCTCAGGGTACCTGTCCTATGGTCCTCCAGGAAGCCAATTTGTGGAAAGGAGGGACTGTTTGACCCAGTACCATGCCCCCATCGGGAAGAGTCTCTGAGCATTTCTCAGATGAATTAAACAAGAATCCCCTTTCTTGAGGGTCTGTGCTTTGTGATAAGGTATGTCAAACAGTCCTTTTAGTTTGTCCTGTTGATAAGCCCATTGAAAGGACCTGCCAAACCTCATCCCACCCCAGGAAATGCAGGGGAGGAAGAGAGGGTTCTGGAAGTGACCCATGAATTTCTCCCACCACACATAGGCAAGGGTTTAGAGGGAGGAGGAAGTGACATGCCCAAGGTCATCCAACACATTAACAGCCACTTACCCTGCCCACACCCCCAGCACTATTGGAAAGTGGCCCTGGCCCCTTCCTTCCTGAGATCTTAATCAGGAATTTTCCACAGCTGCCAGGGCTGTGGCACGTGGAAATTGGGTAGGGATGTTGGGCGGCTATGATTTTTGCCAGGCAGTTAGCAGTTTAAGAGCCAGGGAAGATAAGATCTGCCCAGAGGGGACTGTAGGAGGGAAGGGGTGACTCTGGGGAAAGGCCTCACACTTCCCGCCACCCCTTGCAGGGAAGGTGGAAAATTGACCCTGGTCAAGGTCCTTGGCTTGGAGTGCCTTGACTCCAACCCCCTGGCTCCACTGTGTCTGGGGACCTGTCTCTGCCGAGGGGCTGACAGTCCAGGGAGGACTAGGCAGGGGAACCCCTGTACCAGAGGAGCTCTGAGAATGCTCTTTTTGAAATCACATAAGCTACAGTGTCCCTTGGCTCATCTCTTAATGTCCAGCAGGGGCATGTGCCAGGGGAGCCTGGGAGAGCCCTTGACTGGCCCCTGGGATAATCCTGCCAGGCAAGGGTCTCTATGGAGCCACTTTGTCCTCCTTGGGTCTAGTCCCTTTGTTCATTGTTGGTTCAACACACATTTGTGGAGCATCTCATCTGTGGTATTCTAGTTGCTTGGGATTGCACAAAAGAGGGCCAGACTCCTGCCTTCATGGCCTCTCATTCCAGCAAGTTGGAAGGCCCCATCACCAGAAAAGTACACTGGGTAAAAAGACTTACTCATGCTTGGGTGAGGCTCCAGGCCTCTCAGCTCAGAGTGACTCCCTAACATAGTTTACTTCTCTGTCCAGCTTCAGCGTCCACTGGCCCTCTGCCTGGTCCCTTCAGCTGGACACACCTGCCTGGACCACCCTGGCTCAAGGCAGCAGGGGTCTGCCAGGACTCTCTCAAAGCTCCCCCTGAACGGTTGTGGGGCCTCTAAGCACCCTATGATTGGTCTTCTGAGGAACCTGCATGGGCTCTGAGAGGCAGGGCCAGGCTGAGAGAGACAATGTGCCCTGCCATCTTCCTGGAGGATAACTGGAGCCCAACATAAGCTGAGCCCAGCCCCCAGAACTGACAGGGATTTTCTGACCTTCCTCTAGAAAGCCTTGCCTGGTTGGCCACACCCTGACCTTCCTGTGGGGCCCTCTCCTGCAGTTGCCCACAGCCGGTCTGGTCTGTTTCTGTGTCTAGCTCTCCCTAATACTGCAGCACTGTTAAGCGTAGCCATAGGGCCCTCTGCGTTTCTGCTTCCCGCTGCCACGCATACACGGGATGGTTTGGTGGCGAATGAAGAGATCTTCAATCTTCCTGTAAGCCACTGAATAGATCACACCATCATGGAAATGGCCTGAGACAGTGAGCGAGAGGTCGGGGCATGTGTTCAGGAGGGCCAAGAGGGGAGGAGGGTCGCAGTGTAGATACCGAGCTTTGGCTGACCCAGGGGAGTTGTGTCTAGTCCTTAAGAGGCAGGGTACGGTGCCAGGCCTTTCGGTACCACATCCATCAGCCCACTTCATGATGGAAAGCTGACCATGGATGGAGCCACTGACATAGAAACTGAGGCCATACGTCCTTCCTTTGTTAGGGCACATCAAGCATCCGCTAATCACGCATCTCTCAAAACCCAGACCAACCTCTTTCACACAGCCCAGATCAGGTTCTGCTATGTCCCCCACAATAGCTTAGTATCTCTGCTGACTAGAGTCTGCCCCCAGGATGCTGAGCCAGGGGCTCCCACTGAAGGGAGCCGGAAGAGTGCTAACCGCATGGCTCCAAGGAGGGAAGGCATGGGTGCTCTGAGCCCCGTGGAGTGTGGCTCAGGTGTGATGTTGAGCCTCACTGTCCTGGAGGCTGCAGGCCAGCCCCAAGCCCTCAGGAGTTGTCCACCCAGTGGCAGCTGCAGGTCTTGTTTGGAACCACTTGTCCTAATGGCTTACGTAGACTGAGATATGTAGGAAGGACACTGAAACATTTGGGGACAGAGGTTAGAGCAAGAGACAATTCCTTTTACATGCATGTCCTTCTTTTAAAATGTCATGCCATTCATCTATTCAAAACTAGTAAATAAATAAAAATACTCTTCTATATGGGAGGTTTATGAACCTATAATGGTGGAGCCCATAGCAGACTCCCTCTAGGGTCCCTCTGGAGCCTCTCTGTTGACTGCTCCTTCCTGGGTTCTGGCAGGGGACCTCTGCTACCCCAGACTCGAAAAGCCACTGCAGAAGGCAAATGTCTGGCATTGTCAGCCGAGCCCGTCTGATCCAAGGCGGGCCCCTATGTCAGTGAACAAATTAACAGGGGCAGGACAACAGTTGGTGAGTGCTCCGCCTCCCGCCCCTATCCAGGACCCTGCTCACCAGCCATGGGCGGTTTGGTTTGGGCCAACCTCCCCGCCTTCCCCCTGCTTCGGCCCAGCCTATAAAGTCACCCTCAGTGTCCTGGTCGACCCTGACCCCCTCCCTTGACACCCTGAGCCGCGATGGCAGAACTGCCTGTGACAGACACTCCTGGGGACACGGCTTTGTGCAGTGGGCGCTTCACCATCAGCACACTGCTCGGGGGTGATGAGCCCCCACAGACTGCCTGCGACAGCAGCCATGCCAGCCACCTGACCCACGGCAGCACCTTGTACATGCGAACCTTTGGCTACAACACCATCGACGTGGTGCCTGCCTACGAACACTATGCCAACAGCGCCCTGCCCGGAGAGTCCAGAAAGGTGCGGCCCACCTTGGCTGACCTGCACTCCTTCCTCAAGGTAAGCACCAATTCAGAAGACAAGACCACCTGCGCTGCTGTGTGACCTGGGCCCCATGACCCGCTCTCTCTAAGCCATGCTCCTACCACCTGTGCTGTGGAGACTGACAAGCATCTCCCTCAAAGATTGAGATGCCCAAATGAAATAATGGGTGGAGGCGCCATGACAGCTGGGACACAGGTAATGCTCATTGTGCAGTTGCTGGCAGCCCCCAGAGAGAAAGTGAGCCTCTCAGTAGACGATGCATGCAAACAGAGGTCACCCCCACTCCGCCACCCCCCGGCTCTGAGAAATGGGGAGAAAGGAGCAAAGCAGGCCGTCTCCGAGATCAGCTCTCTGATATTGCTGTCTGGGAGACGGGCCTGTGTGGGCTGCAGAGCTGGGGCTGTGTGGTCACCATCCCTATGTGGCCCCACTTTCCCAAGACAAGCAGGCAGCATCAACCTTGGCTCTGGGGTTGAGACTTGCCTAACTTCTGGTGCTCCTCCCCACCTCTGAGCAACCCTCAGAGGGTTCCCTGTTCCAATGGGGCCCCTGAGAGGAGGTGTCAGACAGAAAAGGAAGAAATGCCCAGAAGTGGAACTGCAGTCACCCTGGCTGTGGACCTGGAGGTCTGCAGTCCTGGAGCAGAAGCTCTGGTTGTAGTCCAACTGTGCCACGCACACTGTGTGGCTTGGGACAAGCTGAGTCACCCCTGAGCCGGGGGGAGATACAAGTATCCTGCTGTTCTTCCGAGGCTGTGTGCCTGTCACTTCCCAGCCCTCTACGCATCACAGGGAGGAGGTACCCCAAATGACCAGTTCCTGTGGCATCTAGTCCCTGTCGTAATACAGCTTTCTGGTTTCCCTCTTTTTTCTTTTGTTTTAAAGTTCTTTATTTTTATTTTATTTTATTTTATTTTATATTTTATTTTGAGGCAAGATCTCACTATAGCCCATGCGGATTTGGTACTCACTCTATCCTAGGCTGGCCTCAAACTCAGGAGGCTCTTCTTATCTCAGCCTCCCCAGTACTGGGATGAAAGGAATGAGCCACTTTGCCCAGCTTATTGTGGAGATCTCTCTCCCTCTCTCTCTCTCTCTCCTTTTGAGGAAGAGTCTCACTATAGCCCAGGCTGACCTGGCACTCACTCTGTAGTCCCAGACTGTCTTCAAATTCATGATGATCCTCCTACCTCTGGCTCCTGAGTGCTGGAATTAAAGACATGTGCCACTATGCCCAGCTTTCTTTTTTTATTAAATATTTAATTTTAATTAATTTATTTGACAGGGGGTGGGGAGAATGGGCACGCCAAGGCCTCCAGCCACTGCAAACGAACCCCAGACACATGTGCCACCTTGTGCATTTGGCTAACGTGGGTCCTGAGGAATCAAACCTGGGTCCTTTGGCTTTGCAGGCAACACCTTAACCACTAAGCCATCCCTCCAGCCCAGCTTTCTTTTTTTAATATTTATATATTTTTTTAGAGAGACGAAGAAAAAATAGGTGTGACAGGCTCTGTTGTCACTGCAAACAAACTCCAGATGCATGCACCCTGGCTTTACATGGGCACTTGGGAATTGAATCCGGGTCATCAGGCTTTACAAGCAAGAGCCTTTAACCACTGAGAAATCTCAAGCAGTGCTCTACCAGCAAGGTTATTGGAGGGCTATCCATATGCAGCACCATGGGGCAGGCAGGACTAGATGCAGAGACCCTGGGCCCCAAGCTCTTTCTGTCTGACTCAAGATGATCTCTGGGCCCTCAGCAGGAAGGCAGCCACCTGCACGCCCTGGCCTTTGACAGCCGAGCAGGCCGTGAGCTGACTGATGGACTGGTGGAGGACGAGGCAGGCACCGACAGTGAGCAGAGCCCTGGGGAGCCTGTGCGCTTCGGCTGGGTCAAGGGGGTGATGGTGAGTGGGTACGGGCTGATGCTCACTGTCTGGGAAGGGAGCGGGGACAGAGCTCCACCCAGGCTCTGCTCTGAATCTCTGGCTCTAGTGGCCAGGGCAGACCTAGGGCTTAGCCTGGGCCTCAGTTTTCCCATCAGCAGTGACTTAAAATTGCTTCTGGATTGGCTTTCTCAGCCAATTTTTTTTATTTGTGGACTTGGTTGAGGCCCAATCCTGAGGGAGATATTGAATTGTTTACTTACTAATCCTGTAACCACTTCCTGCCTCAGTTTCCTCCCTGTGAAATGAGCATTAAATGAGTTCATAGAAAGTCCTTGGAGCCATCTCTGCCGGAAGTTATAAGAAGGTTCCTTCTTGAGCCACCAGGGGGCAGCACCAACACATAAATCCACAAACTTCCCCACCCTTAACTTTATCATGGTGCTAAGGGCAAGGTTTGATGTAATTTGGAGCATGAGTAAGTTTCCAGGTAGTAAAGAATCAAGTGACCCCGACTTTGAAACAGTGAAGAATTACATGATTTGGGCCGGACGTGGTGGCATATGTCTTTAGTCTTTAATCCCAGCACTTAGGAGGCAGAGGTAGGAGGATCGCTGTGAGTTTGAGGCCAGCCTGGGACTACAGAGTGAGTTCCAGGTCAGCCTGTGCTAGAGTGAGACCCTTAAAAAAAAAAAGAAGAAGAATTACATGATTTGGGCTTTGAAAGACTATGAGAGGACCAGATGCTCTGGGAGGCAGGAGGTTAGCTTCTGATGGGACTCTGTTTCTCCATCGGAACCCCTCACCCTCACCCACTCCTGAAGGCATGGGTCCCTTACCCAACCCCACAACTTGGTAGAGCCAAGAGCCCTCCCTCCTGGGAACTTAGGCCCCAATCACAGCCTTTGGCCCAGCTTTAAATGTGAGAGCAACCTAAGCTCTGATTTCTGCTCTCAGTGGGGCACCAGCTCAGTTGGCATTGGCTGACATCCCCTTAATCCCAGCAGCTACCAAGGGCCATGACTGGGGTTGGCAGACACAAGGTTGTAGGCTTGGAACAGGGTGAGTGTGCCAATGCTGCAGCCCATCCTCAGGCCCTGATGGCCTGATCCTGCGGAAGCGGGTAATGCAAGAAGGAGAGGTGTCTCCCAGGCCGAGGGACAAGCATTGGCGCATTGGCCCTTGGGCATCTGGCCCATTCAGGGAGCTTCTAACGGCTCTCTCCTCTCAGATCCGATGCATGCTCAACATCTGGGGCGTGATCCTCTACCTGCGGCTGCCCTGGATCACAGCACAGGCGGGCATTGGTGAGTGCTGTGGAGGGGAAAAAGGGTTTGCTTGAGGCCTTCTCCAAAGCCACTGCAGAGCTTAAACTTGAGCTTTGGAGGCCTCAGGCCATGCCTGCTCCTCGCCAGCATAGCCTGAGGCCCCCACAGTAACAGAGGTGAGGGTGGAATGGCAGCGACACATTGCATGTGGAGTCAGCGGTCTTGAGGGCTTGCTCTCCCTGTTTGCCCTGTCATCTGACCTGTCTGGGCCACCCGGTGTGGTGGTGCATGCCTTGGATCCCAGCACTTAAGAGGCAGAGGCAGGAGGATTGCTGAGTGCAAGCCTGGGACTACAAAATGCGTTCCAGGTCAGCCTGGGCTAGAGTGAGACTCTACCAAAAACAAAAAAAAATCTGTGTAGCCTGTCTGGTTGTTGTTTTTTGTTTGCAGACGGTCTTGCTATGTAGTCCGGGGTGGCTTCAAATTCTCCACTCTCCTGCCTAGCCTCCCGAGTGCTCAGATGGCAGGCGTCTGGGTGGGGAGCTCACTGCTTCTCAGACAACCAAACCTGAGGCTCAGGGAAGGGACTCAGGTGGCAAGGAGCACTGGGGACAACTGGGGTTCCTTGCGTTGACTGAGTATGGGGGTGCTCACGTTCACCTTGCACAGTGCTGACCTGGCTCATCATCCTGCTCTCGGTTATGGTGACGTCCATCACAGGCCTGTCCATCTCAGCCATCTCCACCAACGGCAAGGTCAAGTCAGGTGTGCACCGCCGTGCCCTCCTCTCTTTCACTCTCCAGCTTTGCCCTGGGTCTCTGAATTGCCACCCTACCCCTAGAACACTCCAGGATGCCCCCCATGACTCCAGGTGGGAGCTCTGTGCACACACCCCACTGTCTGGGGTGACCTCACTTACAGTCTACCTTGTGGCTTGTGGTCACCCCTTCTTCAGCCTTTTCCCGGCCCTGATTTGCTCTGTTGGTGACTGTTTTTCTGGCTTCTGTCCTGCTAGGTGGTACCTACTTCCTCATCTCCCGGAGTCTGGGCCCAGAGCTCGGGGGCTCCATCGGCCTCATCTTTGCCTTCGCCAATGCCGTGGGAGTGGCCATGCACACCGTGGGCTTTGCGGAGACTGTACGGGACCTGCTGCAGGTTAGGGGCCCGGCCTGGGCGGTGGCAGCTAGGGAGCCTCTCTGAGCCAGGCCTTCCTCCCGCTGCCTCCGCCTCATCTTACCCATCACAGGACAAAGTCATATCTGCTCACCGTGGAAACAATGACAATCTCATCAAATAAAGACCATCCCCACACGTCCCCTTTTGGGATGCGTGTTGCCTCAGGGGCAAGTGGCCGGGCAGCAGCCACTCCTGGATCTGTGTGGTGGGAAGGTGCAGGCTGCCTGAGGGAACCTAAGTGGAGTAGGGGAATCTGAAGGAGTGGGGTGTGGGACAGCTGACCTGCTTCCTCCAGGAATACGGCACGCCCATTGTGGACCCTGTCAACGACATCCGCATCATCGGTGTGGTTACTGTCACCGTGCTTCTGGCCATCTCCCTGGCTGGCATGGAATGGGAGTCCAAGGTAAGGGGCACGGGGAGAGGGGTCACATGGAGAAGTGGGACCCAGGACACTTGGTCCAAGGGCTGGTTCTGCCTCCTCTTAGGGGTATCCACTGGGATTAAGTTTTTTAAAACACATTTTATTTATTTAGTTATTTGAGAGAGAAAGGGGCAGAGAGTGAGAGTGAGAGAGAGAGAAAGAGAGAGAGAGAGAGAGAATGGTGCGCCAGGGCCTCCAGCCATGGCAAATGAACTCCAGACGCATGCACGCCCTTGTGCATCTGGCTTATGTAGGTCCTGGGGAATCGAACCGGAATCCTTTGGTTTTGCAGGCAAATGCCTTAACTGCTAAGCCATCTCTCCAGCCCTAGTATTAAGTTTTGTTGCTATGACAACAGACCCTAAGTAAGACAAACTTTGCTCATCTCTCAAATAACTGTTGGGGGCCTGTGGTCCAGGGCCAGCACTATGTCTTCTCTGGGGAGGTTGGACCTCCAGACTTCTCCCATCTTGTGGCTTCTTCCATCCCTAGAGGGAGGCCCTTGTCCATTGGTCTATAACGGTCACCATCTTCATGTCAGGTTCAGGTGGAAGAAAAGGAAGAAGGGTAAACCAAAAGAAGGGATTCCCTTCCCTCTCTTCCATGTGAAAGCTAGAACATGAACCTAGCACTCCGTCTCACACGCCACTGCCCAGAACTTGGTCTCATGGCCACGCGTAACTGCAAGGGAGGCTAGAAATGTGATGTTTGTTTGAAGCTTGTATCCAGCTCCCTGTCGGAGGTTTCATGCTGTGAAATAGGGGAAGAAGGGCTGCTGGGCTACAGAACTGGGCAAGAAAGGAGCTTTCGACCTGGGCGGGGCCTGGCTCTGCTGCCTCTTTACTTCCTGTTGCTCACCTGCCTCCCAAGATGCTGACCTCCTGGCAGTCCAGTCCCTAGACCTTCTACGGCTCACTCATCCTCTGCCTTTATGTGACTGCTCAAACGTTGCCTCCAGAAAAGCACTTTCCCAGCCCCCCCCCACTAATGGAGACCCTCACCATCACCCCCTGTGCCCACTCTCAGCTGGTTTTCTATTTATCAGCAAGACAAGAAACCCTGGCCGACTTGTTCCCTGCTCCAGTCCCAACTCCTAGGGCACAGCTCACTACCCGCAGTTGTGATTGAACGAGTATGTAAGTATAGGCTCCCTGAGGGTATGGAGCTATAATCTGGTCTCTGGGTGCTTTGCCCACAGGCCCAGGTGCTATTCTTCCTCGTCATCATGGTCTCCTTTGCAAACTACTTGGTGGGGACGCTAATCCCTGCATCCGAAGACAAGGCCTCCAAAGGTTTCTTCAGTTACCATGGTAAGTGCAAGTCAGGCTTTGACTGTGGCTCTGTGGATGAGAACAGTTTGTTTCTGTGTCTGGCCCATTAAGTGGGCCCAGGACCACAGAGTGCCATCTTCCACGGCCAGAGGGTGCCAGAGGTCTGACCGCTGGCTTGACTGGGTTCGGGCCTAGCCAGGGGGCCAAACCCCCCAGATGTCCCTGACTTAGACATTGGTTTTCCAGGGGACATTTTTGTCCAGAACTTGGTGCCCGACTGGAGAGGTGTTGATGGCAGCTTCTTTGGGATGTTTTCCATCTTCTTCCCCTCAGCCACCGGCATCCTGGCAGGGGCCAACATCTCTGGGGACCTCAAGGTGAGCAGAGCACATGGCACTGGCGAGGGCTGGGAGCACAACCTTGTCCCCTGTTCTAGGGGAACTGCTGGCTACCCAGTTTGGTTCAGAGACTGGGAGCAGAACTTCCAGCCCCAGTCAATTCCCTTCTACTCTACTCTGAAGCTACCGCTCGATACCAGCTATGATCTCAGCCTGGCAGGACATCCCATAATGAGCTAGTTGCCTCCTAATTTCTGGGACCCTCAGCCTAAGGGAAGACTCACCCAGGTATGGCTGATGTCCCCTGACTTTCCACTGTCTTAGACATTGCAGCATCTTGGGTTGGCATTCAGGACTCTAGCCCACCTTCCAGCTTCATGCCTGAACCTGGTCACCTTCCCCAGGACCTCTACTCTGCTCAGAGGACCTCCTGGTTTGCCCACGACACTCTCAGGCCTTTGAGGGACATGAGCATGCACTGCCCTTGTTTCTTTATCTCCCAAAGGGCTTTGTGCCTCTTTCAAATTCCTCCCCTAACACTGTTGCCTGATCTTCCATTAGTCCTGGTGCTCCCAGAATAACAATGTCAACCCTGTGTTTCTGTGTCCCCATTCCCAGCTTAGAGTCTGACACAAGCCAGGTGCTTGGTATGTTTCTTGATTGATGGAGAACCGGAGTGTCAAAGCAGCAGTCACGGTAGGGGTGTGCAGTGGGGGAAAGACAGGCTCAGAATGGCACAGGTTCCAGCAGAACTTTGGGTGAGAGTGGGGTTGGGCTTTGAAAGGTGAGACACTGGGGGAGCCCTTGTCAACAGCAGGAACCAAGGTGGTGGCATGTCAGAGTGGGTGACCAGCAGAGAGCCTGGTGCTGTGCTGGAAACTCAGAGCTGACCCTGACCCTGACCCCAGAATCCTCCCACTAGAAGCTGTTCCTTAATGTTGCTTCTCACATGAACTAAGAATTGGGCAAGCCAGGAGTGGTAGTGCATGTCTATAACCCCAGCTCTTGGGTGGCTGAGGCAGGAGTTCAGGGTCATCCTCAGTTATGTATAGTTTGAGGTCAGCCCAAGCCACATGAGATCCTGCTTCACCAAACCAATCAAACCGAACCAGAAAACAAACAAAAACTCAACCAGTCAAAAAGTTGTGCCTGAAGATATTATAGAAAACAGCCTGTTCTAGAGGGCTAGGCCTGGGGTTCACAGTGGGGTGCTTACCTCCTCTTCTGGAATGCCTGCCCTGACTTCCCTGCAGGCCTAGGTTGCTCTCAGTCAGCCCAGACCCTCTCTGAGCACTGTTAATTGTCACCACTACTTAATCAGGCTCCTGCACCCAGTGCTCAGACGGCAGGGCCAGCAGCTTATCTGAGAGTGGATGAGGCTTTGCCTTTCTTCAGCCCCATGTCTTCAAGTCTTAAAAGCCTCAACGAGGCTCTACCACTTCTGTGGGACTGTGTGGCAGGCTCAGCCCCCTTGGAGAGACTTTGGGCAAGTCCTTAAAAATCTCCCTGGGAGCTGGGCATGGTGGCACACGCCTTTAATCCCAGCACTCGGGAGGCAGAGGTAGGAGGATGGCCGTGAGTTCGAGGCCACCCTGAGACTACACAGTGAATTATAGGTCAGCCTGAGCTAGAGTGAGACCCTGCCTCAAAAAAAAAAAAAAAATCTCCCTGGGCCTTAGCTTCCTACAATACAGCCCTCACCTTGCAGGGCACGGGTGAGGGGCGAGGGAGCTATGTCACATAAAGGATTTAGATAGTGCCAGGCACAGAGGATGTGCTAAGAGCTAAGTGACATCACTGTCCTGTTTCTCAGCATGCAGACAAGCAAGCCCCCACACAAAGGTGCAGGAGCTGGCTCAGAGCCACGCAGGTGGCGAGAAGCCAGGATGCAAGACTCATTTAAAGACAGCCACTTTTTGGCTCTTCAGATATTTTTGTGTAGGCCCAGGGTGTGCTGCAAGTCGGGCACTGGCCCCATCCGTAACAACCCCATGTAGAGTTATCTGCTATGTCCTATGGGGGGGGGGACTGAAGCTCAGAGATGTTAAGGGTCCTTTCTCAGGGCACACAGCTAGAGAGGATGGCCTGTCTTGTGAGACAGCCTCCAGATCTCAGACCAATGAGGGGGCTGAGGGCTGGGGTGTTCTTCCTGAGGCTGCAAAGTCACACAAATTGAAGGACTTAAGGCAACAACAACAACAAAATTTCTCCCAGCTCAGGAGTCTGAAAACCCCCAGCCAAGGAGTTGACATCAGGACCATGTCCCTCTGAAGGTAGAGGACAGGTCCTCTCTGGCTTCCTCCTGGCTGTGGTGACTCCTGACACTGTCACCCTTGGCTCATCACTGTAATCTCTGTTGTCACTCTAACCAATGACCTTTTCTCATTTTTGTCAACCTCCTCTTCTCAAAACGCCACCAGGCCCTCAGCTCCAGCATGACCTCATCTTTATTTGTTATGCCTTCAAGGACCCTGTGTCCAAATAAGAGCACATTTTGAGGTTCTGAGGGACATGGATTTTGTGGAGGGGGGCAATACTTAATTCATTAGAGTTGGGTGGAAGGCAGTCCTGGTCTTGTTGGCCTTGGGGGTCAGGAACTCCCTCTATACAACCCAGGTTGTTGGGCAGGTTTGGCTGGGCCAGGGCCGTAGGGTCCCCAAAGCAGAGATCCCAGCAGACCTGGGGCTCCTGAGAGCCTAGCCTCCCTCCTCTCTACACCTCTGTTCCCATCTCTCTGCAGTCTGTGGCCCTCCCTACATACTATGACTCAGCTCTGGTCTGCGGTGTTCCCTGCTGACTGGGCAGTGAGCAGGGCTGGCCCAGATGGTTACAGATCCCCTGCTCATGGATGACTTGGCCTTCTCCTCTTGGTTGAGGTCAAGGGCTGGGGGAGGGGAGGAGAGCCGCTCTTGGACTTGATGTAAACATCCTAGCCTGTGTGGCTGCTCCCTGCAGCCCCTGGAGTCTGAGGCTGTGGAACTCGGTGGGTCAGGGCCAGAGGTACCAAAGGCTTCAAGAACCTTCCTGCCTCACAGGTGTGCCACCCTCCATTTTCCCACTGGCTGGGTGGGGCTGCACAGGCCACCTCTGAGGAAGTGACGTTTGGGGAAGTACTTAGAGGAAGGAACTCGTAATGGGGGAGATGTGTCATTACTATGAGGGGAAATCTCACTAGAGCATTCTGCCTTGGAGCAGAAAGAGAACATTTGGGGCACGTCTTGTCTTTATTCTATTTATTAATCAGTGCATGATTTGATGTGACACAAAGGCTGACACTGAGCACGGTTCACGCCTGGGAACTTGGCATGGACTCGTTCATTTTGTGACAGTACAGGCATCCTGCTGTCGCCCCACTTACAGATGAGAGTGGCCTGCTGCTAGTCCTTCCCTCCTAGCCTGCAAGGAATCCTCAGGGGGCAGGTACAGAGTTGTTATTGGGGTTACTGCAACAGACTTCTCAGGCCTTAGCTCTGTGTCTGGGGTCATTCACATCTTCTGAGGGTCTTTAATCACGGGACACCTTCCTTTCAGTTCTAGACAGGACTCTCAGGGGCCAAGGTCAGGGCTGCTGTCCACCCTGGCCTGCATCAAGACACAGAGGCCCAAAGGAGGTCCACAGGGTGCCTGAACACCCCGTGTCTCCCACAGGACCCTGCTGTGGCCATTCCCAAGGGAACGCTCATGGCCATATTCTGGACCACCATCTCCTACCTCGCCATCTCGGCCACCATTGGTGAGTGGACCAGCCCAGCTGGTGGGGGTAATACAGGAATCCAAGTCCATCTTGAAGCGGCAGTGGAGAGGACCACAGGGCGGAGCTGAACCCTAACGGGACAGCTGAGTGGGAAGAACATGGTTGCCCCAGGGGAGTGAACCCTTGACCCCTGCTTCTGGGGCACATGTCATTTCGCCTGTGACCAGAGCATCTTCATGGTGACGAAGACCAGGCCCCTGTGCTCTCCTGAGGTGCTAAGGATCCAGTCCTGGGTGTGAAGATCTTGTAGGGAAGCCACACTCTTCCTCTGAGAGCATGAAGGTGAAGCTCTTAGCAACTGACTGGCCACTGCCCGTCCCTTGTGCCGCGTGTCACATTTAATCTGGACGCTGTCATTTTCTCCCTTTTGTAGAGGAGAAATTGAGGACTCAGAGGCTGAGTGACCTGCTCAAAGGTTTTATAGCCCCTGAGCTGCAGAACTAGGCTTGAATGCAGGCCTAAGCTGCTACTTCCTGCCTTGGACTGAGATTCTCAGGTAGCCAAGGGACCTGGTCTTGCTCATGGCCACACAGGCCTTGAGAGCCAGGTTACTGCTTGAAGAAGATACTGGACAGGTTACTTGAACTCTCTGCCTTTGTTAAAAGGGGGCGGCAATAAAAATCACCCTGCTCACGGTTATCAAAGTACCTCAAAAATGTGTCCATGTGGCTATTACCATTATTATTGTTACATGACAAGGAAGAGCCGACATGCCCACAGTGACTCGCCCTCTAGACGAGGCCAGCATTTTGGAAGTGGGGAGAGCAGGGCAGAGTAATGTGTGGTGGTTTGGATCAGATATTCCCCATAAACTCATGTGTTTTCTGTAGTCGGTGGCAATTCGGGAGGCGGAGTGTTGCTGGAGGAGGTGTGTTGTTAGGGGTGAGCTTTGGGGTGCTATAGCCAGTTCCACCTTGCCAGAGCTGGCCTCACTCTCCTGCTGTCGTTTTCCACCTGCTGTGGCAGAGGTGATGTCCAGCCTCTGCTTGTGCCATGCTTTCCCCGGCCTTCATGAAGCTTCCCCTTGAGACTATAAGTCAAAATAAAAACTTTCCTCCCATCAGCTGCTTCTGGTCAGGTGCTTTGTCCTAGCAATGCGAAGGAAACTACAACAGTAAGGAAGAGAAAGAGGGAAGAGTCCTTCCTCCCCCCCCCCAACACACACCTTCCTCCTCCTCCCAGGCTCCTGTGTGGTGCGTGATGCATCTGGGGATGTGAATGACACTATGACTTCTGGCTCCGGAGCCTGTGAGGGACTGGCCTGTGGCTATGGCTGGAACTTCACCAAGTGTTCCCAGCAGCACAGCTGCCACTATGGCCTCATCAACTACTATCAGGTACCAGGGCCCTGCCGGAGGCCATTCGGGGCTGGGCAGGCACGGGAGGAGGCGGCCGCTGCAGGGAGCCTTGCCCCAGGCCTAGGGACGGGCTTCTTGGCTCAGATGAGACTCGGTGCTCAGTCTCTGCCTGTGAGCAGGCTCCGGGTCCCCAGGTGAGGCTTCCCTCCGACAGAAGCGTCAGGACCCAGACCTATGCTCCGCGGGGCTTCCAGCTCAGCCCCTGCACCCCCACAGACCATGAGCATGGTGTCAGCCTTCGCGCCCCTGATCACGGCCGGCATTTTCGGGGCCACTCTCTCCTCTGCCCTGGCCTGCCTCGTCTCCGCTGCCAAGGTCTTCCAGGTGAGGCCACACGAAGGGACTACTGAGAGTCCAGTGTTGTGCTTGGAAGGGCCAGGTAGGAAGGATCCTGGGGACTGCTGAGAACTCCCAGGGGTGATGTGACAGGAGTCTGGATAAAAGGGAAAGGAGGTAGGCTGGCAAGCTTTTGAAGAAAGCATCGACCTTCCTGTGGGGGGCCCCAAGCTCCCACCTGAGACCCCGCAGCCTGTCTGCAGTCCCAGCAGTCAACACTCAAAGGATACCATTGGCCTTCTCCTTCTGTCTTCACGTCAGCGCCACGGGGAGAGGGGGCTGGGATTTGCCCCACTTAGCGGAACCAGAACCGGGGAGCTGCTGAGGTCAGGGAGAGGGCCACATCGTGGTGAGAACACAACCGGCCCCCAGGGAAGGGAGGTGGCAGGTCCCAGGCTGGGGCTGAGCGTGGTGTCTGCTTCCCACAGTGCCTGTGTGAGGACCAACTGTATCCTCTGATCGGCTTCTTCGGCAAAGGCTATGGCAAGAACAAGGAGCCTGTGCGTGGCTACCTGCTGGCCTACGCCATCGCTGTGGCCTTCATTATCATCGGTAAGAGGCCCCTCCCCCAGCCACTCGGAGGGGCCAGCTCCTCTTGTTCCAGTTCATTCAGCCAGGCCTGCTGGCAGTGGGTACTCAGCGAATAATGCTTGTTTTGTGTGCTGGGGACAGAATCCAGGCCTGGCCAGACACATAGTCTGCCACCAAGCTACACCCCAACCCCAGAGAGCAACTCTCAAATGGGCAATGCCCTGCCTCTAAGGCCTTTGGAAGGCCACGAAACCCTTTAGCACCTCCAGACAGTGCAGCTCCCTAGCCACACCAAGCAGTGGGCCATTCTGTTGCTAGAAGGTCCTCACCTGTCTTCCTTGGCTTGATGGTCTAATATCCTGGTGGCTGGGACACGCCCTACCCCGTCTTCCACCCCCAGACACCTTTGGAGATGAGGCAAGCTGTCAGGTCCCTTCTTGTGACCTGATACAAATAGTTGGGTCAATATCTTCACAGGTGTATAAACTAGACAAAGTCAACCTCTTACCACCAAACACACACACACACACACACACACACACACACACACACACACAGGCTTCACTAGAAGCCCCTGGAGAGAGTGCCTGGCTAATTAATTAGGAGGACTGTCCTTATCTCCTGGCTTTGCCATATGCTTCTTGTGTGCCTGTCAATAAGTCACTTATCTGAGCCTGTTTCCGCATTTGCAACACGGAAGTGATAGTGCATAGCAGGTGTGTCACACAGGTAGACAGGGAGAGAGCAAGGGTATGAATACACACCCACATAGGTGCAACAGCTACTGTGTCCTAATTAATTCAGCCAAGGGAATAGAACTCACTGGGAAGAGAACAGGGTTGTTGAGGCTGCAGGGGCCCCTCCCAGAATCCACAGGTTCCTTTCTGCCACAGGCAAATCCCTGTTGCTTAGGCTGGCTCTACCAGTCACCAACCCCTGAAACTTGCCCTGAAAAGCTCCCAGATACTGAATCCTATACCACATGGAGAGGTGACAGGGCCAGACGCAGGGCTTGGATACATTTAGTCAGGTTCACCTTCTCTGGACCCACCCCTGCCATCCCTGCCAGGGCCCAGGCCCGTTCCCTATGTAGACCACTGACGTGGGGCTAATGTCTTTTTCTCTGGGTGGCTTTGAGTAGGCTACACTCAGGACCATGTCTCCAGTTGCTCAGGGCGACTCAGTGAGATTATATGTAGGTAAATCAGGCACAAAAGAAGTGCATGTCTTGTTTTACGGTGTCCAGGGATGCAAAGACAAACATTGACATGCACAAGTTTATCTTGGAGAGCTGGGGCAGGCACGATGGGGAAGAAATGAGGTGTTGTGAATGGGACTGCAAAAAAGTCTGGGGTCACATCAACAAATACATTCCTTACAGTAACTTGTGGTCAAAAAGTGTCACAACCACTGTTGTTGATCACCTCATAGGCTGAGGGTCCACTCTTATCTTCTTAAAAGCTGGCAGTGCATTTTTACAAGACACTGTCCCTTTTGTGCACCTGGCTTACGTGGGTACTGGGGACTTGAACCTGGGTTGTTAGGCATCACAGGCAAGCACCTTAACCAGCAAGCCATTACTCCAGCACACTGTCCCTTTTATAAGAGGAAGGACCCACTTCACAGATGAGAAGTTTGAGCTAACAGAGTCTTGGGTGCCTTCCTGGGAGCCCCTGCCCTTTGATTGTGGGTACCAGGTAGCTCCACGGCAGTCACCCAACAGGACGCCCCTTCTCTCCCTGGGTCCCTGAAGCTGAGCTCAACACCATCGCCCCCATCATTTCCAACTTCTTCCTGTGCTCCTACGCCCTCATCAACTTCAGCTGCTTTCACGCCTCCGTCACCAACTCCCCTGGTGAGCAGACCAGAGCCCACCGTGGCCACGGGAGAGGGTGGCTGGGAAGGGTAGGGAGGGCAAGGCTTTGGTGGAGATGGGCATTCCAGTGCTATCCCTTGTTTTGAAACCATGTTCACCCACTGACAAGATGTGCCATTCTTTACGTCCATTACCAAGCAACGTGCCTATGGCTGGGATTCATGCATTGCTTAGTCAGAGGTGATTCTAGTTTGTCCCGTTCCAGCTTTTTGGGAGTCAGGCTTCCGAAAGGGAAGAATTTGCCAAAATAAAACACAACACAACAAAACACCCAGCCAGTCATGGTGCTGCAATCCTTTAATCCAAGCGCTTGGGAAGCAGAGGAGGTAGGAGTATCCTGTTAGTTTGAGGTCAGCCTGGAACTACAGAGTGAATAGGTCAGTCTGGGCTAGAACGAGACCCTAACATGAAAAACAAAAAACAGACCAGCCTGGGCTGGAGAGATGGCTTAGCAGTTAAGGCGTTTGCCTGCAAAGCCAAAGGACCCAGGCTCAATTCTCCAGGACCCATGTAAGCCAGATGCACAAGGTGGTGCATGTGTCTGGAGTTTGTTTGTGGTGTTAAAGGCCCTGGTGTGCCCATCCTATCTGCCTGTCTGTCTCTGTCTCTCTCTCTCAAATAAATAATATATATATATATATATTATATATTAATTATATATATGCATATATATATATATTATATATGCAGACCAGCCTAGACTATATAGCAAGACCCTGTGTCAACAAAGCCATTAAATAAATAAAAACAAACACTGAGCCGGGCATGGTGGTGCATGCCCTTTAATACCAGCACTCGGGAGGCAGAGGTAGAAGGATTGCCCAGAGTTCGAGGCTACCCTGAGACTACATAGTGAATTCCAGGTTAGCCTGGACTAGAGCAAAACCCTACCTTGAAAAACAAAACAAAACAAAACAACAACAAAAACCAAAAACCAGTGCACACTGCCCAGGTCCAGGGGCATTGTTCATATTCCAGCAAGCAGAGGTGACAATAAAGAGATCTGAGGAAGTCTTTTTCTTTTTCTTTTCTTTTTGAGGCAGGGTTTCACTCTAGCCCAGGTTGACCTGGAACTCACTTTATAGGCCAGGCTGGCCTTGAACTCATTGTGATCCTCCTACTTCAGCCTTCTCAGTGCTGGGATCCTGGGTGTGTGCCACCACACCTGGCTAGGAAGATTTTTTTTCTAATCTGCCACAAGTCAGTAATTGTGTTGTTACCCTTTCACATAGAATACATGTGCCAGGGAACAGTGGTCACTAGTGGTGGCCCTGGCCTGGCACAGAAACAGGCAGAATCATGTTTTCCCCTTCCACCTCATCCCCCGGGCTTCACAGAAACCTTGGGAGCTGGCACCCTTGCTGATGTTGAAGGTCCAATGGCCATGTTTGGCCAGGACTGGATGCTGCCTCCCTAGTACAGCTTGTCACCATGGTGAAATGCCAGCCAGGCAAGGGTGTGATCCTCCCCAGAGCTTCCAGGCTCTGCCCCAGGCGTTAAGACATGTGGGACCCTTGGAGTTCCTGGTTGGTGGGCACTCCAGTTCTGGGCAAGGAGGCGTGCCTGCTGCCATAGCTCTGGCCCTGGAGGAGACTCCTGAGTGTGGGCATGCCCACTGACCCGGCCCTGCCCAGGGTGGAGACCCTCCTTCCGATACTACAGCAAGTGGGCGGCGCTGTTCGGGGCGGTGGTCTCGGTGGTCATCATGTTTCTGCTCACCTGGTGGGCGGCCCTCATCGCCATCGGAGTCGTCCTCTTCCTTCTGCTCTATGTGATCTACAAGAAGCCAGGTGTGTGAGCTCAGGCCCCCAAGTCCTCATGGGCTCAGTAACCCTCTCCCAGTCTATGCATCAGGGCCAGCCCCTCAGCCCAGATGGAGCCCAGCCTCTGCCCGGTACTTTCTGCGGCCCAGGCGGGCCTCCACCTCGACCCCCTGGCTAGGTGCTCAAAGGGATGTAAGCACTTAGAGGCAGGCTTCCATGTCAGACCCTTAGGGCTCTGGAACTTCCAATAGGGACCTTCTACTGCTGTACCACCCAGGCCTGAGGATGGCAAGGGGCCTGTGTGAGGGTGGATATACCTGAGCCCTGAGCACAAGTATCTCCCGGCATGGAATGGAGGTCCTGGGGGGACATTAACCTGAAGGCAGGACCCTAGAACTCTACATTTGAACTTGGTCCTCCTCATCATTATGCAAGTCTGCTGGTTAGATGGGATAATAGCTATAGAGTTGAATACCTTGATGCATAGCTTGAGTTAGGTGATCATAGAGCAATTGGCTCTAGCCCTACACATATCAGGAAAAGAGCCATGAGCTGTCCATCGGCCAGAGTCCCTGCTCCCAAAGTAGTTTGTACCCTAGGGAAAGCCGACATTCCCTCCTCCCCAGCATGACTGCTGATTTTGTTAATTTTGAATCTCGTTCACCCTCCGACACATGCTGTCAGAGGTGAACTGGGGCTCCTCAGTGCAGGCTGGCTCCTACAACCTGGCCCTGAGCTACTCCGTGGGCCTTAATGAAGTGGAAGACCACATCAAGAACTACCGGTGAGCAGGGTTTCTGGGCCCACCTAGGATCCTGAATCCAGTTATGACCCCCCCCCAGCCCCAACAGAACCAAGCTGGGCTTGGCACCACTAAGAAAGGTTAAGAGGACTCGGGCTCCTCCCAGCTATCAGGGAACTAAATTTGACATTGACCGATGGGGACAACACAAAGGAGGAATCTCTATGCCTCACTTTCCGTGGTAGAACCTTTTCTGGTGTAAGGGTGATTTGTTGTAATTCTCATGACAAGAACCCTAGGACGCTGACAGTGATAAGCCTGTCCTGTGTCTGGTGGCCTGAGCAGTAAGGACAAGGAAACCTAGTGTCATTGCCATAAAAAAAAAAAAGCTGAAAGAGACCTTAAGTCACAGCTGAGAAGATGAGTCCCAGAGCGTGCAACCTTACCTGTGGCCATTGAGATCCAGGGTGATATAGAAGGTGGCCAAAGTCCAGGGGTGCCTGCCTTTGGCTTGCTGACCCTGTGGGCTCTCTCCTGACACTTCATGTCCTGTCTTTCTTCCCAGCCCCCAGTGCCTGGTGCTCACAGGCCCCCCCAACTTCCGCCCAGCCCTGGTGGACTTTGTGAGCACCTTTACCCAGAACCTCAGCCTGATGATCTGCGGCCATGTCCTCATTGTGAGTGTTACCTGGGGTGGAGAGGGCCACCTGCACCCCAGTACCACCTGAGTGATGTTCACCCAGGGGATGTGGAGCCAGCAGAGCCTGGCCAGGCCCCATGAGGCCCACATCCCCTTTCAGGGTGTCCACTGCCCTGCCTCTTGCCTGACCCTTTTATCTTCCTTCATGACCCCTTTCTCTTTCTCTCCGTCTCTCCATTTCCCTCTCCTTCTGTTCTTATCCTCCTCCTCCTCCTTTCTCTCTCTCTCTCTCTCTCTCTGTTTTGAGACAAGGTCTCATGGAGCCCAGGCTAGCCAAGGATGACCTTGAACTCCTGACCCTCCTACCCCTACCTGCCAAGTCCTAGAATCATGGACATGCCTGGCTTTCTCCCCTTCTTTCCCTCACCTACTCTGTAAAAGCAGATGGGTGCCCCCGGGGACTGTCAAACCTGCAGGCGGCCTCCAACACTGCAGAGGGGCTGAATCAGGCTAGATGGCAAAAGTAGCCCCTGATGCCGCCTCTCCCCTCACCCACAGGGACCCCGCAAGCAGAGGATGCCCGAGCTCCGGCTCATTGCCAGCGGGCACACCAAATGGCTCAACAAGAGGAAGATCAAGGCCTTCTACTCTGACGTCATTGCCGAGGACCTCCGCAGTGGCGTCCAGATTCTCATGCAGGTGCACTGCCTGTCTTCCTTTGCAAGTTGTTACTCGATGGGACAGCTTACATAGAAGGCCCAAGGTCCTGGGAGTCTAGTTTAGGGCCACTTGACTGCAATAGGAGCTCCCCACTTTCTTGTGTTTCAAAACGTGCTGATTTAAGGAATGTTCTCAGTTCCGGGGAGCCCTGGAAGCCTGTGAGGGTTATATGATCTTGGCCAATTCCTGGTTTTGTTCTTATTTTATTTTTATTTTTGCTAGTCAGAGATTGAGCCTATGACTCTATACCTGCTAGGCAAGTGTCTACCACTGAACTACATCTCAACCTTTTTCCTGTTTTTTGTTTGTTTGTGGGTCTCAGTTGCCCAAGCTAGCTTTGAATTTACCCTGTAGCCTAGGCTGATCTTGAATTTGCAATCCTTCTGCCTCAGCTTTCTGAGTAGCTGGGATTACAAGCCCTGTACCATGAACTCCAACCCTGCTTTATTTTCTGATATAATTTGCATAATTAAAGTGAAAGCCAGAAAATGTATAGTTTGATAAATGTTTGCAGATGTAGACACCGCCTGGGGGTGTTTGACTATGGCTTGGGTTACGGTTATTGGGCAATGAATTTACTGCTCAGTCTTTTCATGAGTAAAGTGAGCT
Organism: Dipus sagitta; assembly: GCA_036346955.1. Taxonomy (NCBI): domain Eukaryota; kingdom Metazoa; phylum Chordata; class Mammalia; order Rodentia; family Dipodidae; genus Dipus; species Dipus sagitta. The sequence continues at coordinate 238,221,760 of CM070770.1, forward strand.
GTGTGGATATAGAAACAAGTTGTACTTCTGAGTCAACATAGGAGAATCTTTTCAGTAGTTTCAACCATTTCTTTTTTTTATTTTTTATTTGTTTATTTTTACTTATTTATTTGAGAGCGACAGAGGGAGAGAGAAAAAGAGAGACAGAGAGAATGGGCACGCCAGGGCCTCCAGCCACTGCAAACGAACTCCAGACGCATGCGCCCCCTTGTGCATCTGGCTAACGTGGGTCCTGGGGAATAGAGCCTTGAACCCGGGTCCTTAGGCTTCACAGGCAAGCGCTTAACCGCTAAGCCATCTCTCCAGCCCTCCACCATTTCTTAAGCAGGCATGTACTACCACATCCAGCTTGATTCCTTTTTTCTTTTGGTGTGCATGTGTGTATAATGTGTGTGTGCTTCTGGGGGATTCACCTGTCTTAGCCTCCCTTCTCACTGTAGGCATTACACTGCATGTGCCCCAGTGTCTGTCTTTACATGTGTTCTGGGGATGCAAACTCAGGTATTCATACTGTAGGACAAGCACTTTATTAACTGAGCCATCTCCCCAGCAGCCCCTCTAAATATTAATTTTTATTTATTACATATAGAGAGAGGCAAATAGGGAGAGAATGGGCACTCTGTGGCCTCCAGATGCTGCAAACAAACTCCAGACACATGTGCCATCTTGTGCATCAGGCTTACACGGTGATTACTGGGGAATCAAACCTGGGTCTTTCAGCTTTGTAGGCAAGCGCCTTAACCACTAAGCCATCTCTCTAGCCCAAGACTCCCCTTTTCAAATTTTACTTTTTATTTGAGAGAAAGATGGAGAGAGAGAGAAAAAAAGAGAGAGAATGGGCATGCCAGGGTCTTCAGCCGCTGCAAATAAACGCCAGACTCATGCAATGCCTTGTGCATCTGGCTTATGTGGGTCCTGGGGAATCAAACCTGGGTCCTTAGACTTTACAGGCAAGTGCCTTAACTGCTAAGTTATCTCTCCAGTTCCTCAAGGGCCCCATTTTTAAATTACATGTATTTATCTTGAATTACACACTTTAAAATGATTAATTTTATTGATTTTCCTCCAAACATTTACAAGAATCTTTAAACAATAAAAAGACAAGATCCAGGCAAGAAATTTCCTTAATTTCTGCACTCTGGAGGCAGAGGCAGAAGGATTAAGTTTGAGGCCAGGGCTGGAGAGATTGCTCATAAAGCACTTGCCTACAAAGCCTAAGGACTTGGGTTTGATTCCCCAGTACCCATGTAAAACCAGATGCACAAATTAGCACATTCATGTGGAGTTCGTTTGCAGCAGCCGGAGGCCCTGGTGCACCTATCTTTTTCTTCTCCCTCTCTTTTTGCAAATTAATAAATAAAATATTTTTTTAAATATGGAAGTTGTCAATAAAAATATTTTTAAAAAGAGTTTGAGACCAGCCTGGTCTACGTAGTGAGACACTGTCTCACTAACTCTCCAAAATAAAACAAAACCACAAAACCAACAAAAGAGAAGGAGGGAGAGGGGAAAGAGAAGAAAGAAAGAGAGGCAGAGTGTGAGATACTTGATGGCCCAAGAATACCACAAGCTTGCCATCCAAATGTGTCTCGGGCTATGAGAAATACATTTCTGTTGAAGTAAAGGGCTGGGATATTCTAGAGCCAATGGGATAGTAAGACCTTGGCCCAGGAAGCATGGAGAAACCACAGAGGTAACTTTCACCTTCTCATGGTTTATCCAGGTGTACAGGACACTGAAGGGTGGATAGATTTCCTAAACCCCTGTAGCCTGGGTGGAAGGAAGGCTGGAGTGAGAAACTCACTGTTGCCACAGAGCTCCTGCTGGCTCTGAGGCCTGAAAGGCCCGCTCACCCCTCTGAGCAGCGCCCCCCTGACAAGCCCCCCTCTGACAAGCCCCGCTCCTCTCTCTGACCAGTCCCACCCCTCCCACCCTGGCAGGCTGCAGGGCTGGGGAGAATGAAACCCAACATCCTGGTGGTCGGGTTCAAGAAGAACTGGCAGTCTGCTCACCCAGCCACAGTGGAAGACTACATCGGCATCCTGCAGTGAGTGACTGCGGCGGGTGGGCGTGACCCTTGAGCTGTGGGTTTGGGCCACTGGGGCCGTCTGGGCCTCCGGGAGGCTGGAGTAGAAGCAGTGGGGACTGTGACAGGTTGAGTCCACTTGCTGAGGGTGTTCCCACCCTGACCTTTGGGTCAAGGACACCAAGGTCAGAAGAGAGGTGGCAGGTAACACAGAGTGAAGTAAGCCAGGGGAGGTGGGGCACTGGGGAGCAATGGGGACTGCAGCTTACTAGGGAGAGCAGCTGCTGTGTGGCTCTTGTCACTTATGCTCAGAGTGTGAGCTCTGTGTCACCAGATCTTCAGCTTTTCAAAGCAGTCGCAAATGAGGTATTTTAGGGCTGGAGAGATGGTTGAGTGGTTAAGCGCTTGCCTGTGAAGCCTAAGGACCCCTGGTTCAAGGCTCGATTCCCCAGGACCCACGTTAGCCAGATGCACAAGGGGGCACACGCGTCTGGAGTTCGTTTGCAGTGGCTGGAGGCCCTGGCGCGCCCATTCTCTCCCTCTCTCTCTCTCTCTGCCTCTTTCTCTGCCCATCGCTCTCAAATAAATAAAAATAAACAAAAAAAAATTTTTTTAATGAGGTATTTTAGGCAAAATCCTCAGAGGTCCTCAGACAACTAGTTCAGGAGCTCTGAGGTGCTGCTGCTGAGCAGAGAAGGGGAACCAGACCAAGAAAACCCCCGAGTCCACGGGGCTGCAGCAGTGGCTCCAAGCCCTGCTACCTACGGCGCTCCACTTCTCGCAGCGTGGAGAACGAGAACACCGTCTGAGTTGCTCTTCAGCCTTCATGCCGCAGAGAGGGCTGGGGACTGGGGACTGGGGACACGGGTCAGCGGGGAAAGTGCTTGCACAGCAAGCATGAAGACCTGAGTTTGGATCCCCAGTGTCCACATAACAATGCTAGTCATGGTGCACATGCCTGTAATCCCAGCTCTGGTGAGACAGAAATAGAAGTACCCCCAGGGTTTGCTGGCCAGCTTGTCAAGCTGAACCAGTGTGAGAGAGACCCTGCCTTCTAAAATAGGGTAGAAATCAATTGAGGAAGACGTCTGACCCCTAGTGTCTACACGTGTGCACACACATATGCACATACACAAAAGAAACGAACAACAGCCGGGCGTGGTGGTGCAGGCCTTTAATCCCAGCAGTCAGGAGGCAGAAGTAGGTGGATTGCTGTGAGTTCAAGTCCACCCGAAGACTACACAGTGGGGCTAGAGAAAGACCATACCTGAAAATACCAAAAAAAGAAAAAAGTAAAAAGAGAGAGAGACCAAGTGTTGAGACCCTGTGTCTGTTGTTAACACACTAGGTGACTCACAGCCGTCATTCACGCTGCTTCCAATACAATTACAACAGAAGGTAGAAAACCTAGTCCTCAGGCTCCCTCCAGCTGCACCATTCCGAGACAGCCCAGAAATGTGTAATTGAAGGAGTCTAGCAAGGATTGAGTTTAGCTTGATGGATTAGACTTATGGGGACCCTAGGTTTTGTAGGCAGTAAATGTACCTTTGAGACAGAAGTCTTCTAGTCTTCTACACCCTTTATATATAGACAGTCTATCTCACGAGGGAGGCCATCCTGTGTGTGTGTCTGTCCTTAGCTTTGTAATCTGAGCAGTACAACCCTAATCATAGCTACTCACTTCCTTATGGGTATGACTACTTCCCACCCCCAAAGTCAGGGTTGGCATGGCAAAGAGTGTGCATCCCCACCTCTTGTGGGCAGAGATAACCAGGATCCAACTGAGTTAGGAAGATAGGGTGTGCTTTGAAGCCCAGCCAGACTTGGCTTGGCAGTTTGAGTATAAACTGTCCCCCATAGCCTCAAGTGCTTGTGACTAAGCCTCATACTTAACCTCAGCCGGTGGAGCCTTTGGGAGACGGAACCTTGCTGGAGGAGGTGTGTGGCTGAGGTGGTTTTTGAGATTTTTTTTAAAAAATACTTTTTATTTTTATTTATTTATTTGAGAGAGAGAGAATGGTGCACCAGGGCCTCTGGCCACTGCAAATGAACTCTAGACAGCCACCTTGTGCATCTGGCTTTCCATGGGTAATGAGGAATTGAACCTGGGTCCTTAGGCTTCGCAGGCCAGCACCCTAACCGCTGAGCTGTCCCTCCAGCCTGGTTTTTGAGATTTATTAGTCCAGCCCTACTGGGTGTTCACTGGCTAGTTCAGTCTCGCTGCTCCCTCCCTGCGGCGGATGTGTGAAGATGGGAGCCTGCTCCCTTCTCTGCTGTTGCTTCCTCCAGCAGGATAAAGCTTCCCCTTCAAAACTAAACTGAAACAAACCTTTTCTTCCCATCTGCTGCATCTGGTCAGGTGGGGTTTTTTGTTCCCCAGCAATGAAAAGGTAATTGCTACATTTGATTTCCTCCAGAGTCCTAGGCAACTCTGCAGTTCTTATTTTATTTCACTTATTAGAGAGGGAGAGAGAGAGAGAGAGAAAGAGAGAGAGAGAGAAGAGGCAGATATATAGAGAGAATGGGTATGCCAGGGCCTCCAAATGAATTCTAGACACATGTGCCATATTGCTCATCTGGTTTATGTGGCTACTGGGGAATCGAACCTGGGTCCTTAGGTTTCACAGGCAGGTGCCTTAACCACTAAGCCTGACTCTCCAGTTATGTTGACAAATTACACATGGGAAAACTGAGGCCCACAGGAAGTTGAACCAATGTTAGATAACCGATCCAAATACTAGGATCCAGGTTTCTGGGACCAGGAGTCTGATTCCTCCTCCTCTTTTCAGTGATGCCTTCGATTTCAACTATGGTGTGTGTGTTATGAGGATGCGCGAGGGGCTCAATGTTTCCGAGGTGATGCAGGCACACAGTGAGTACACGTGCCGGGTTCCTGTCAAAAGCCTGTTTATTTAAGGGGTGGAGGGAAGAGGGAGAAAATTAGTAAGGAATAAAAGGTCAGACTCGCAAATAAATAAATAAATAAACAAAAAATTTATTTAAAAAAATAGGGCTGGAGAGATGGCTTAGTGGTTAAGCGCTTGCCTGTGAAGCCTAAGGACCCCGGTTCGAGGCTTGATTCTCCAGGTCCCACGTTAGCCAGATGCACAAGGGGGCGCACGCGTCTGGAGTTCGTTTGCAGTGGCTGGAGGCCCTGGCACGCCCATTCTCTCTCTGTCTCTCCATCTGCCTCTTTCTCTCTCTGTCACTCTTAAATAAATAAAAATGAACAAAAAATTTTAAAAAAATAAAATAAAATAAATAAAAAATAAAAGGTCAGAGTCTCATAAAAATCAGCCCTTGAAGCTCCCTTAGAGCCCATCAGGTTTCCAAGTGGAAAAACTAAGGCCCAGAGAGGGGAAGAGACCAGTTCAAGGCCATGCTTCCATTTAGGGGGCAGAAAGAGGCCTGAGAACTCCCAGACTCACCATCAAGTATAAAAGGGGAACTGATAGAAGAAAGGTAACAAGGGCACAGAGGACCCCACACATGTAAAGTCACCAGAAAGTAAAACACCCACCCAAAGGCCGTGGAAACTGGATGGCTGGGTCTCGAAGCTGTCTGTAAGGCACAGGGTAGGGATGTGCCCTACATTTGAGAGTCAGGCTTGACTATGCAGCCTCTGAATTAGTAATAGAATAGGGAAAGAAACACATGAAGACAAGTGGAGGGCAGAGCCTGGGTACAGGCAGATGAGACTCTGTTTCTTGTAGGCAGAGGCTAAAGATGTCCCTGGGGACCAAGGGAATATCTGACCCTCAGCCGCTGAACGAGAAATACCTATGCAGCCACTGCGACAGGGTCAGAAACTATGGTCCTGTTGCTGCTCTAGGTTTGGGTCACAGCAAGGACCAAACAATGCCTCTGTCCCCACTCTAGGGTTCCAACCCTCTAAGGACAAAGCAGATGCTTAACATAGTCTCTCTCTTTTTTAGAGCCTTTAAAAAATATTTTATTTATTTGAGAGAGAAAGAGAGAGAGAGAGAATGGGCACACCTGGGCCTCTAGCCACTGCAAACGAACTCCAGATGCATGAGCCATCTTGTGCATCTGCTTTATGTGGGCACTGGGGAATCAAGCCTGGGTCCTTTGGCTTTGCTGACAAGTGCCTTAACCACTAAGCCATCTCTCCAGCCCATTAACATAGTCTCTTAAACAAAGTGTTCTGAGGAGAGAGGCACAGGATACAGTGGTTAGAGAAGACCGCTGAGGAAGACAGGGCTGGGAAATGAGTGGCTCGGGTGGGATACTGTCCACCAGAAGTGTGGATGAGCATGGCCTGTGGAAAAGCAGGAGAGAGTCAGTGTGGCTGGCGTGTGCAGGGCCAGGACAGAGGGAGCAGGTGCCAGGTGACTTGAGACTGTGGGACCGAGGGAGGAGTGGGGACCTTCTTCTGGTCATAGGGGAGTCCCAGGAGGTAAAGAACCCAGCATGCCCTGAGGAAGTACCTGCAGCCCAGCTATCCCCCTACTTTTTTACAAAAATTTTTTAGAGAAAGAGAGAGATTGAGAATTGGTGTGTCAGGTGGGCCTCAGCCACTGCAATCGAACTCCAGACGCTTGCGCCACCTAGTGGGCATGTGTGACCTTGCACTTGCCTCATCTTTGAACGTCTAGCTAACGTGGGATCTGGAGAGTCAAACATGGGGCCTTGGGCTTCGCAGGCAAGTGCCTTAATCGTTAAGCCATCTCTCCAGCCTGTGTTCCCTTATTTTGCAGTTAATCCCGTGTTTGACCCAGCAGAGGACGGCAAGGGGGCCAGAGCCAGCGGGGCCAGACCATCTGTGTCTGGCACAGGTCAGTCCCCCACCCTCTTGGAGGATCAGGATGCTCTGTCCTGTGAGGGTGATAGTGTCAGGTCACTGTCACTTGAAGACTTACCAAAGGCCCATGGCTTTTCCTTGCGACAGTGGTGCCCTAATAACTGGGCTGGGGACCTGGAGGGTCTGGACTCCTATGAAACGTTGCCAGCCTGGTGGAAAATTTGGGTCCCTGGGCTCAAGTTCCACCCTTTCCAAGACCCCTTCTTGGCCACATACAAATGCATCAAGGGGCAGAGGCTGCTGTTCCCTTCATTCCCAGAGGCCCCAGGAGGCGGGGTAATAGGCAGGAGGTACAGGTATCCTGAGGTGTCTCTGAGGAGGAAGGAGAAAGAGCAAGGGAGGGAACCCTTCCATTTGAACAGGGTTGTCCCTGAGATGGCAGAGTGGTCCCTCCCAATAGCTCCCCAGGGCCCCACAGAATCTGGAGAGAGAGGAGCTGGAAGCCACCTGGATGGCCTATGTGCCCAGGGCCCAGCTCCTGTTTCAGGCAGGTCCAGGCACCAAGTGTGCTGCTGTACTCTAATCTGCCTCCCATCCTTCAGTGGCCCCTGAGGCACTGGTACGAGAGGAACAGGCCAGCACCATCTTCCAGTCGGAGCAGGGCAAGAAGACCATTGACATCTACTGGCTCTTTGATGATGGAGGTCAGGCCCCCTCAGATCTGTCACTGTCTGTCTTCCACATCTCCGCATCTCCTTGCCTGTCCTTTCTGGCTCTGGTGGGGCCCAGAGCCCAGCAAAGGGGACTAAGGCCTCGGCGTGCCAGTGAGCACTGGGAACAGAGCTGGCTCCCTCTCACTGACCTCCAGCGGTTCAGATATAAAATGGTAAACTTTGGGGTGGGGGAGTTGAGGTCAACACGAGATAGAACCTTCTGTGTAGATGGAGCTAGGGCGTCCCAGGCACATGACATAAATTGGCATTATGGATTAGTGCCCAGGAAGGTGTAGGAATAGTCTTTGCTTCATAGAATCATAATTTTTCCTAGTTTTCTTTTTAAAAATATTTGTATTTATTTACAAGAATAGAGACAAAGAGAATGGGCACGGCAGGGCCCCCAGCTTCTGCAGACAAACTCTAGATGTATGCATCACTTTGTGCATCTGGTGGGCACTGGGGAATCGAACCTGAGTCATTAGGCTTGCAGCCAAATGCCTTAATGTCTGAGCTATCTCTCCAGTCCTTCTAGTTTTCTTAAAACCTGACTCTTGGTTTTAAATGTTCTTGCCTTTGATGGAGTCAGAAAAGACCACACCTTGCCCTCATAGAGCACCTCCAGCCCTCCAAGTGTGTGGGTTCCACATCCTCAGTCTCAGCTAATTACGGATCACAAAATATTGAAGAGCCAAACTGTGTCTTACTGCACATGTACGAACATGTTTTTCTTGTCATTATTTCCTATGCAGCAAACATAGTAACAATTGTCACAGCATGTGCACTCCGGAAAGGATGAGGTGGCCTAAAAGATATGGGAGGATGCATGTCGATTCTATGCAGACCTTCCACTGCTTTATAGAGAACTTGATTTGAGCATCTGAGGGGCGGTCTTGGAAACAATTCTCCTGCAGATCCCAGAGCATGGCTCTAATCATGATACCTAACATAGGCTGAGCACTTACTGCATATATGCCTGGCACCAAGAGCTCTACCTGGGCTAACCTAATGCCATGTCCTCTGCAAATAAGGAAACAGGGGCATGGTAGATTATACACTGATGACATGGTGGTTGGGCCTTGGGCTCTTTAGAGAAATGGCAGTGAGGGAGGAGCGCTCCCACCCACTGGTCAAATGTTCTGTTTTCTAGAAATGCCAGTCCTATAGATGTTCATGTATAATCCTCAATTACACAATGCTAGCTAGCTCCTTTATCTAAAACCACCATGCTGGCCTGGCATGGTAGCACACACATGCAATCCCAGCACTTGGGAAACAGAGGCAAGAAGATCAGGAGTTTAAGTCCAGCCTCATCTACATATTAAGATCTTGCCTCAAAAAAGCTAAACGAGCACTGGAGAAATGGCTCAGCCGTTAAAGGCACTTGTTTACAAAGCCTGATGGCCTGGGTTGGACTCCCCAGTACCCATGTAAAGCTAGATGCACAAACAGGTGCATGCATCTGGAGTTTGTTTGCAGTAGCAAGAAGCCCTGATGTACCCATTGTCTTTCTCTTTCTCTGTGCTTATAAATAAAAATATTTTTGAAGCTGGGCGTGGTGGTGCACACCTTTAATCCCAGCACTTGGGAGGCAGAGGAGGATCACCGTGAGTTTGAGGTCACGCTGAGACTACATAGGGAATTCCAGGTCAGCCTGGGATAGAGTGAGACCCTACCTTGAAAAACCAAAAAAAATTTTTTTGAAAAGCTAAATAACAATAATAATGATGATAATGAATGATAAAAAAGCTAAAACTATTGCATCAACCAAGCGTCATGGCAAGTGGGTTTAGTCAAGTGACCTCTTATACATGTAGGGAGTAGAAGTCGAGAAGGGAGGGGCTTGCTCATGACAGTGTGGGGCGGGAACCCACATAAGGCTCCATCCTGAGTTTTCTCCTCTGGATTCCTGGGGACTCTCCATGCCAGGCCTCACCCTCCTCATCCCCTATCTCCTGCACCGCAAGAAAAGATGGAGCAAATGCAAGATCCGTGTGTTTGTCGGGGGCCAGATCAACAGGATGGACCAGGAGAGAAAGGCGTAAGTGGAGGCCACGGCGGCTGCTCTGATCGAGTCGTCTCACCTCCCCAGGGCTGCTCCTTGCCTCTTCCCGTGCCCGCCCGCTACCCCGATGTGGTCCTGGGGCTGCCCCAGAGCTCAAGCCAGCTCTGTCCAGGCCACAGTGATAGTGACTGAGGCTCAGGCAGGGGTGGGTCTCTCTCCATGTCCAAAGTGTTCTGGCTTCTTCTCCCCACTTAATGAGACGTAGGTGCCCAGGCCTTGCATGGGTGGTAAGTGCTAAAGTCACATAATTCTTCAAGAAGAGACTTCAAGGAAGTGAAGTGGGATGAGAATCCTTCCTGGCAATGTCCCCAAAGTGGGAATGCAGGTTCTGGGAAGACAAGAGGCAATTTGAGTGGCTGGGAAACCGTGACCACTCATAGGCAAAAATAGCAGCAAAAGGCAAAAAATAGCACCAAATCTCTTGGTGAGGAGTGGCTTTTAACCCCTTTGGTCTGTGATTGCTTTTGCAAAAGATCTTGGCTTAGGGTTGGCTTGTCATTGAGCTCAGTTGTCATGTAAGTTTCCTGTCCCAGCAGGTGTAGTGCTCCGCCTCTTAGGCTTGGCAGGCAATGATATCTGGACAGGGTTTCGTGCACTGGTTTATTTACACGGGTTTTCATTGTCATCTTTTTGTGGCAAGAGGAGCTGTTTTCTGTTTAAAATTAGATGAGATTGTTCAGTGGTTAAGGTGCTTGCCTGCAAAGCAACCCAGGTTTGATTCCCTAGTACCCATGTAAAGCCAGATGCACAAAGTGGCACATGCACCTGGAGTTTGTTTGCAATGACTAGAAGCCCTGGTGTGCCCATGCTCTCTCTCTTTCTCTGTCTGTCTGTCTCTCCTTCACTCTCTGCTTGTAAATAAATAATTTTTTAAAAGATAGCAGTTTTTAAAATTCGAAGATGGAATTTCCTTTTGAAATATATCTAAATGTCTTAGTCTGATTTATCATGGCTGGAATGAAACACCTGAGAAACTTATAAGGAAAAGGGCTTTATTTTCACTGTTGTTTTGCAGGTCCAAGGACTAGAGGCTACTTTTGGTGATAGCCTCTTGCTGGTAAAAACCTGAAGTGTTGCAGTACACACAACAAGACATAGGGAGTGTGTGTGTGTGTGTGTGTGTGTGTGTGGTCTCTTTCTTTTAATTTTTTAAAATTTATTTTCAAGCAGGAAAACAAAAAATGAGAATTCACCAGGGCCTCTAGCCACTGCAAATGAATTCCCAATGCACGGACCACTTTGTGCATCTGGCTTTATGTGGGTCCTGGGGAATCGAACCCACACTAGCAGGCTTTGCAAGCAACTGCTTTTAACTGCTGATACATTTCCCTTTCTTTTTTTTTATTTTTATTATTTTTATTTTTTTTTAAATTTTTTTTGTTCATTTTTATTTATTTATTTGAGAGTAACAGAGAGAGGAAGAGGCAGATAGAGAGAGAGAATGGGCACGCCAGGGCCTCCAGCCACTGCAAACGAACTCCAGACGCTTGCGCCCCCTTGTGCATCTGGCTAACGTGGGTCCTGGAGAATTGAGCCTCGAACCAGGGTCCTTAGGCTTCACAGGCAAGCGCTTAACTGCTAAGCCATCTCTCCAGCCCATTTCCCTTTCTTTTCTTATCAAACCACCAAGATTCAATCATGGGCCTCCACCCCAATTGCGCTGTCCAGTCATAATCCTGTCCCAGAGCCCTCCCTCATGAACACCAAAGGGAGATTAAGCTTCCACTCTTTTACTCTCTTAAGATGGGGATTAAATTTTAACCTGGGTTCAGGGAACAAACTGTCTTCAAATCACAGCATTACCTTAGAATAGGAGTTGACTTAGACTCAGTGGTACACCCAAGGTGCCAAGTTGGCATGAGTCATGCAGTTGTAATCGGGCAACTTTGGCTTTCCAGCAAGGCCAAATGAGGCTGAAGGTCATAGGTGATGCCTGTTCAAACAGCTGGGATGTTTTGTCCACAGAGAGGAACCTGGCATAGGCTCCAGTGGCTATGATGCCCAGGGTCAGGATAGAAGGGTGCCCCTGGCCTCACACCCCTGGTCCTACACCAGGATTCCACTCCCGTGTTCTCTTCCTCTAGTGATTTCAGGGCAGCCCAGCAGTACTATCTGCATTTGTCCCGTCCTCTTCCCAGCACCATGAGAAGAACTTCACCATCAAAAGGCCCTTTTTCCCACAAGGCCAAGGACAGCATTGCTTGGGTACAGCAGCACCTGGCCTCTGGGATCGCTGTAGGGTAAATAGGTGGGGAAGGTTCTGTGGGAGTCTTTGCTTCCTGTCTCACCTCTGAGCAGCAGCTAGGTTCCATGGAGTTGTCTTAGCCCAAGACTGTGTTGTCACTGGGTAACAGCATGTCCTTTGCACATACATTATGAAAACTTTTCTGTCCTTAGCTGTCTCTTGGTGGGTCACGTGACTGGCTCTCTCTATGACCCAAACCTGCTGACTCTCAGTGCACACTAAGGTGAGGCTGCCCACAGCTCTGCTTTGAAGACCCCACTCCAAGTGCAGGAGCCAGCAGTGGCCCGCACTCCTCTCAGCATGCTTCATACTGTCCCAGCAGCTCAGCACCCTCCTGTCACTCCCCTGCCTGTGCCTTACCCTCACCAGCTTCCTCCTCCAGCGAGCCCAGTGGTCTCAGCTTGGTAGGCACATCACATTATGTGGGTATCACCTAATCCACCCTCTGTCCAGGATTTCTGACCCAGTAGTGGGCTGGGGCCCCACAGGTACGCTGGTCTGCAGGCTTCTTGGATAATTCCAAAGTGGACGCTCTCCCGTCCCAGCCTAGAAGTCTTTTCCACCATGTGCCATCCAGCCAGAGAGTGACCTCCCAGAGACTATACAAACCTCAGTGGCTCCTCTTCTATGAGCAGCAGAGTTGACACCATATGGCTGCAGCTCCTAGTTCTTTTCTTGGCTCTTATGTGGTGATCGCGTGTCCTCAGCTGCTCTTTAGTTTCCCTCTTCAAACTTGCCATCCCTTTGACTTTCATTCTAAGTGTGGCCCATGGTTTAGCAGCATCCCAGGCCCCACCTAGACCAGCCAAGTCAGAATCTGCAAGGTAACAGGTCCCCAGCAGCTTGTGCAGAGATGGTCCCCAAGTCAAGTACTGATTTATTGATTGATTTTATTTCATTAAACAGTTTATTTATTTGAGAGTGAGAAAGAGGGAGAGAGAGAGAGAGAGAGAGAGAACAGGCACTCCAGGACCTCTAGCCACTGCAAACAAACTCCAGACACATGTGCCACCTTGTGCATCTGGTTTACATGGGTACTGGGGAATCAAACCTGGGTCCTTAGACTTCACAGGCAAGCGCCTTAACTGCTAAACCATCTTTCCAACCCTTATTTTTTATTTATGTGGGTCTCATGTAGTTCAAGCTGGCCTCCAACTTACTGTGTAACTGAGGATGACCTTAAACTTCTGATACTCTTTCTGAGTATCAGCTTCTGAGGATTACAAACTTCCTCCACCATACTCAGTTTATGCAGTGCTGGGGATTGAACTCAGGCCTTTGTGCATGCTAAGAAGGCACTGTATCCACTAAGCCACATCCCCAGCACCCTCGTCCTTACCATATTCCCTACTGGCCTCTGGCCTCCTGTGTTGAATGCCATCTCCACGTGGCCGAGCCTGATCTGTGTGGCTCACATTGGAAACTCAGTGGGCACTTAATAAAAATTAGTTATTGAATGAAAGAATACTTTAAAAAAAGATGTATCTTATTTTTATTTATTTATTTGAAAGATAGAAAGAGGCAGATAGAAAGACAGAGAATGGGCATGCCAGGGCACAGGGCCACCTTGTGCATTTGGCTTATGTGGGTCCTGGGGAATCAAACCTTAGTACTTTGGCTTTGCAGTCAAGTGACTTAACCACAGGCCATCTCTCCAGATCAAAAGAATGCCTTTTAAAACACTTCATCTAGCCAGGCGTGGTGGCGCACGTCTTTAATCCCAGCACTCGGAAGGCAGAGGTAGGAGGATCACTGTGAGTTCGAGGCCACCCTGAGACTACATAGTGAATTCCAGGTCAGCCTGGGCTAGAGCGAGACCCCACCTTGGGGGGAAAAAAAACCAAAAACAACACTTCATCTGTCCTTCAGGATCATTTCCCTGCTGAGCAAGTTCCGGCTGGGATTTCATGAAGTTCATGTCCTTCCTGACATTAATCAGAAGCCTCGGGCTGAGCAGTAAGTATTCAGCACTGGGGTGGCCGCCTCTGTGCCCTGTAAATCCTTTTCCCTGCTTGCCCTTGCTGCAGTCCCACTGGCTGCCGCTCACACGGGCTAGATATGTTATATCTCAGGGCCTTTGCTCCAATATCCCCTGCCTTGGGCACAGCTGGTTACAGAAGCAGAGGTCCTTCGGGCCCAGAAAAGTCCCACCCCCATTATTCTTTCTTTGCCCTAATACTCAGTGTGGCTCTTTCTACACCGTCCACTTAGTGTTTATTTGCCCATTATCACCCAGCCACCCAGGAGTGCCATGAGGCTGGGGCCTAGTCAGCCTCTCCTAGTGTGGGGTAGCTCATAAGCTGGCACGAAACAGGGCTCTATGTCCACATGTTGAGTCAAGGGTGGAGGAGGCCAGGTCAGTTGTATGGATGGCCAGACCTGACTTCACAGGCAAGCCACTCAAATGTAGATGACAGGGTCAAATGAGTTCAGCCTGAGAAATAGGTCTCTATGGGTGCCTTGAGCTCCCAGCTTAAGCTCCCTCCACGTCCCTGGTTCCCCTGGAGATGGGCCACCTCATTCAGTCTCACCTACTCTCTGTGGCCCAGCACCAAGCGGTTTGAGGATATGATTGCACCCTTCCGCCTGAACGATGGCTTCAAGGATGAAGCTACTGTTGCCGAGATGAGGCGGGACTGTCCCTGGAAGATCTCAGATGAGGAAAATAACAAGAACAGAATCAAGGTGCAAGAAGGAAGGGCGTCACTGAGGAATGGGGTGGGGAGGGGATCCTGGCCATGTGTCCTGAACTTCCTGAGCCACCCACCTTGGTCCCCATCCTGCTTTCCCCTCCCATCCACTGAGATGTCCTCGGGCCACATGTGAGGGTTTAATGGTAGCTAACCACTGTGGAGCTTCATGCAGGCCTCAGCTTGAGAGCCTGGTCCTCCTGATGTTGAAGTGGCCCCAGCCATGGGTGGGCGGTCCAGAGCCCTGCTGTCTTCTCCCTGCATCTCTGTGCCTGGGGGAAGGGGTTCATGCCACCGTTGTCTCGTGGGTCCACCAAGTTGCCTGACTGTCTCCCCTCACCTATAAACACTATTCTAGACATAGCCCAACACCTGGGCCATCCCCTTCCACAGCCCCACACAGCCTGGAACTTTGGAGACCTTCTGAATCTATCATCCAGGATCCTCTGTCCCAGGGGCTCAGGCCACCAGCTGGCTCATGTGAAAATGCTGAATAAGTTTAGTGGCTAAAGGAAATTCTCTCAGTCTGTCACCAGAAGAGTGGAGCCCGTCTCTGCTCAGAGTCCCTTGATCTTTTATGAGGAATGCCTTCTTTGTTCCAGATAATCACTCATGGACTGTCTCATTTGATCCTTCCCCCACCTCTATGGGAGAGCATTATCATTCCCATTTTACAGGAACCCACGGAAACTCAGGGAAGGTTGAGCCTTGCCTAGGCTCTCTGCTATGAAGCCTCAGGCTGACATTTCAACCCAGTAAAGTGCCCCCTTCTTCTCACTATTGTTCTAACCATGGGAATAAAGTCAGGCAAGGGAAAAATAAAAGGTTTCCTGTAGGAGGTACACTTGGTAATTAGTCCCCGTATGGGTCCCTTTCTTCTTAGGCAGAAGAATCTAGAATTGTTTAGGGAAATTATTCTGTATCTAGTTGGACTGGGCAGGGGGTGGGCTGCTATCAAAGCTATGGGAAGTGTTGACCTTGGCTTTCCCTGGTTCCAGTCCCTCCGGCAGGTGAGACTGAATGAGATTCTGCTGGACTATTCTCGAGATGCAGCTCTGGTTGTCATGTAAGTAGCTCCTGGCTGCCTGGAGGCAGAGCCTGTCCCCCGGCAAGCACAGAAGCTCAGGGAGGGGAACGGTCCTAGGGTGCTGCACCCTCAGCCTGGGTAGATTCCCAGCACGTGGCCAGGCTGGCCTGGCCTGAGTGCCAGCTGGCTGGTCTTGTGTCCCAGGCATTGCTGACCTTCTGTGCTGTTCCTTCCTGGTTCACTCCTTCTCCTGCCAAACAGGCTTGGCAAAAGGGCACAGCTCATCCCAGAAGCCAAACCCGTCCCCTTGTCCCCTTCTTTGGGAATTACCCAACTCTCATTGGCTATTCTCCAGGCCTAACTAATTTGGGTGCTAAGTCTGGACAATGGGAAGAAGGGCCTGCCACAGCTGCGCTGTTCCCACATCCGGCTCCATGCTGTCCCGTGGTGTTAGCCTGGGCTGAGCAAGTGGAAGATGAAAGCGGGAGGAGGGGAATCTTTGTGCAGCTCTGTTGTCTGTGAGGCCAGCAGGAAGAACACGGGCAGCCAAGCTCCCTGCGTCCGAAGTCAGGGTAATGAGGATCTTGCCAAGGCAAGTAAACGCATTCTCACACTTGCTGGAGGCCAAGCACCTGACCATTCTGCAGGGCAGCCAGAGCCTGCTGGTCCTGTTTGCTCATGCCCTGAAGCCACAGCCAGCTGCATCATTTGCAGGGCTCCTACCAAACCAAAATGCACAGCACCCTGCTCAACTTCCTAGATTTTTTACTTATTTATTTATTTGAGACAGAGACACACAGAGAAAGAGGCAGAGAGAGTATGGGTACACTGAGGCCTCTTGCCACTGCAAACAAAATCCAGATGAACATACCACTTTGTGCATCTGGCTTCAACACGGATAATAGGGAATCGAACCCAGGTTGTCAGGTTTTGCAAGCAAGAGCCTTTAACCACGGAGCAATCTTTCCAGCCATCATTTTTTAAATTTGTCTTTTTGTTTCTTTTGTATGTGCATGTATATAGTAGGTGTGATGTGTGGTGTGTGTGTGTGTGTGTGTGTGTGTGCTGTGCAGGGGGCGGATGCAGCAGCACCCCGTGCACACATGAAAGCCAGAGGTGTCCTCCTCCGTCATTCACCTACTTGTTTCCTTGAGATGCGGTCAGGCTCCTCATTGATTCCGGAGCTTTGCCAGGTTCACAAGCCCCATCGATTCTCCCATCTCTGCTCCCCACAGGACTGGGGAGCTATTTATGTTGGTGCTGAGGAGGCAGACTTAACGTTCTCAGGGCCCCTCAGGCTCTCACGCCTGTATAGGAAGTATTCTTAACCACTGAGCCATCTCTCCAGCCTAACAAGTTATGTTTAAGTTTTTTTTTTTTCCTGGTAGTGTCTCACAAGTTATTTTTTGGGACACTTCATGTTGCTTGGACAAACATCCAAACTGACACAGTTTACAGAAGGAAGGGTTTATTTCAGGTTTACAGAGTCTAGGGGAACACCACCAATACTGTAAGAAGTTAGCTCTGTTTCTTAGCTCCAAGCAGAGAGACAGCGCCGCCAGCCAGCGCCGCCAGCAAGCACAAGCTGCCAGCGCTCAATCTGCTCTCCACACTCCTTTGGGCTGGAGTCAGATCCACCCCCAAACACACCTCAGGGCTGGACTCTAGGATTTGTCCCCAGTGACGCCTTCCCCGGCTGCTGGACCAGAGACCCAAGTGACAAGTTTAATTTTAATAAAACATCTAAGTCAATGGGGCCATACATGAACACTATCACATTTCAAACTACCACAGACAGGGTCCTTGTAGCCCTAGGCTGGCTATAAACCAGAACTCTTTCTGTCTGAGCCTCCCCAGCACTGGGATTCTGAGTGTTCACCACCATGCCTGGCTTGCTTAATAATAATGAAGAGTGTCAAGACATGGCCCACTGTTCAAGGCACATTCTTATCGAGATTGTGGGAGAGCTTTCTCGCAAGCTTGACGTGGTTGAAAGGAGCAGGGCAAAAGTGGACAGTCATGGGTTGGTCACTGCAGTAGATGGATGGTGATGTGGGTGGGTACCTTCAGTGGCATGCTTTTCTGCATTCATGCATCTGAACATTTCAGTGAATCTGCAACATACCATCAGGCCAGCCAGGCAAGCCCAGATCTGCCATCAGGAGCAGTGGGGGCATTGGGAAGGTTGCAGAGTAGCCTCCAAGCCTAGACCCTGCATGGGGCTTAGAATGCAGGAGGCTTGAGCATGCTCCATTCCTGGCCTTGTCACCACCTGAGCTGATCTGCAGAGGCCAGGGTCAAAGGGCACTGGACTCACAAGAAGAGATCCTTGAGCTCCTTGAGCACAAGTCCCATGCAAGTCACATAAATCCCAGTCTTGGGCCAGCAGTACCCCCTTTCCAGGGATCCTCTTAGGCAGAAGTGCCCTTTGAAGATCGATATGACAAATGGGTTCATACCAAAAATGTTCAATGGCTTCTAACAGATGAACAGGACAGTGCCAGGTGAAGCCAGAGGGCACCCACCAGTCAGGATTGAACTCAGCACCCAGTCAGAGACCATGGCTCATCTACAGACCCATGACAGTTCAAGGGCCAACAGCCACAGTTTCTTTGTATGGACAGAACAGCAATAGTGGGTTATTTGCAACTAGTAGAATTTGGCCTGCAGCAGAGTGGAGAGTGCTTTGAGCTATGAGAAACCCACTTGGTGAGGCTGAGGCAGGGGGATCACCTGAGTCTAAGAGTTCAAGGCAAGGCTGGGCAACACAATGAGATCATGTCTGAGAGACAAGGAGGGGGGGAGAAGGTAACAGGGAAGGAGGAGATTGATTTTTGGATAGTATTGAAACTCACTCAACCAGAGTTGGTTCAAGAACCATGTCTTTACTCAGAACTATAACGAAATACCACACACTGAGTATCTTCTAAGCAACAGAACTTATTTCTTTCAATATTCTGGAATATGAGAGGTTCAGTATCAAAGCAGCAGCTGATTCAGTATCTGGTGAGGGCCAGCCTTCTGGTCACAGTTAACCCCTTGTTTCTGTGTCCTCAAATGGTAGAGGGAGAGAGGGAGCTGTCTGGGCATGCTTTATATGAATATACATTCTGTTTATGAGGGATTGTCCTTCTTAACCCAATAGCCTCCAAAGGCCAACTCCTACACCTATTACCTGTCACCCCAGTGGGGATGGTTTCAACAGGTTTAGTCTTGGCAGGCAACATGTAGTCAGACCATAGCAAATGACTTAGTAACATTGTCCCCCCACCCCCATCACTTCAAAGTGCCTGTGGACAGGAAGACATAGACTTCTTAGTGACCCCTGATGTCCTATATGGAGTGACTGGCAGTTACCCTTTCCAGTTGGATCAAAGCATAGAAGTCTAATCTCAAGCAGTTGCCAGTCTTTCTCTGGGTCACCCCAGATGTCACCAGCACTTGCATGCACTTTTTCTAAAGGGAGAGCTCCTTGTATCCAGTTCTCAGCCAGTGGTGTCAAACACAGGAAGTCTGGAATGCTCTCCTGTGTCACTTAAGGCATAGAAGGAAAAAAAAAGTCAAGTGTGACAGCAGAGCATTAAAGCAGATGTGACCCTTGGAATGCAGGGCCCTGTGTGACCAGTGTGCATGCTCACCCATGAAGCTATTCTGCCTCAAATGTCACCTCTCAGGACTCCTAGGGAGATCATATTTTTCCCTACAAAGTGCTAAGGGAAGGGGCTCAGTTTGTCTCCAACACCTCATTGAGAATGTTCCTAAGGCAATATTGGCCCAGGGCGTGGCAGGGGTCAGAGTGCAACACAGTGCCTATGGCTTCTTCTGAGGGTGCTCCCAGACTTCTCCCAGGGCAGGGGAGCCTGGGTGTATGCTTTCTGGGGCACACAGCCAGGGCTCAGCTTCCTGAGTGCTACCTTTATTTGAAGAAGCAGACTTGCTATTTCTGACCTGCTTTTGGGTCAGTAACCCCATGTCTCTGTGGCTTCAATTCCCTAATGACTACTGAAGAGTCTTTTTCACCCTAACATGCCATGAGGTCAAGTTTATTTGCTATTAAAATGAGTCCATGTCTCAGGCTACATGATGAGGAATTTCATGTGAGAGGTGACTTCCTGATGGCATCTCTCCCTTCCTGTCCCCCATTCCCCAAGACCTCATAGGAAAAGTTAATCCCCACCAACCAGTCTTGGTGGGATCAGCTGAGACCAACAATGTTACAGATGACACCTGCACATGCCCCACCATGGCTGGTAGGCACAGCTGTTGCCCAAAGGCACCTGGCTGTCTGGCCAACTCCTTGGGGAGGAAGGACAGAGCGGCTGAGTGAAGCTCACAACTCTCCAACTAGGGAGCAGCTCAGCCCTTCTCAGTGTGCACTGAGCTCAGCTTCAGAATTCCCAGAGGGCCCCAGAGAGATGCAGACTTCTCAAGATGCAAATTCCTTGGTCCCTTTCAGAATCCAGAAGCAGGTTGGGGTAGAACCCAAGACCCACATTGCCCAGAGTCTAAGCACAAACAAAAGAAAAGAAAAAAAAGAAAGAAAGAAACTTTTCAACACCTAGCTGCAGGGATGACCTCCCATTGTCTAGCAATTTGGAGTGCTCTCTGGACATTTTTCTAGAGCCAATTTTGAGGCAGCAATCTGCTGTTTGCATCTACTAGTTAGTATTTATCTGAACACACACACACACATACACACACACACACACACACCTGTGTTTGACTGTAGCTACACCTGCATAGGCATGAGTCAGCCTGGTACATAGGCCCATGGCCTTTGACTAGACTAGCAGCCTGGTCCTCGCAGAACCAGCCACCTCTTTTGTTCTGAAGGGACCAGAACAGCAATCATCACCACTGCATTTGCTAGCTAGGCTACTCTGGACATTGGGCCTTACTACTTTTCAGAACTGTATACGTTGTGTTCCTCAACCGCATGTTAAAGACAAGGAAGTCACCGCAGGAGTTAAACCCCTTTGCCCAGGACCCAGCAAACAGGAAGTGGGACTGTATCTCAGAGCCTGTGTCCACTGTACTACTCTAGAAGTTTACTTCTGCACCTTGTGTAGGCCCACCACTGCCTTGTGTGGTGGATGAGAGATACTATCACGAACAAAAGTAGCTTTGTTCTAAAAATTAGCAGGTTTAGGTGAGCATCCTGTTGGCAGGACCAAGCGTGTAGTCACTGGTGCTGTTCAAAGCGCTGCTCCTGGGGCAGGCCCCAGGCTCCACCAGAGGAGGGCACTTCCTGCTGAAGCTTCCAAGTGCTCAAGTGGGGAACATCCTGCAACCAGGCAGGCACCTGTTCCCCTGGCCTTTGAAGTTTATGAATTCAGTTCCTGTCAGCAACAGTGATGACTTGAGCCTTGGGCACACCTGTGAAACCTGCAGACCTTGGTTTCACTCTTTTCCTATCCCTTTTCCCTGGAAAGTCACCAAACCAAGATGACACTTGCTTAGTGAGATGCCCTTGTTCCCACCCACCTTCCCCACTCCTGATACTTGCTCTTTAAACAGGGCGGTGGTCGTCTGGAGTGCCGCTCTGACAATGGCAGGAAGCAGGAAACAGCTGGTTAGGGATCCCCGGTTCTTGGTGGGGCGTGGTGAACAGAGACAGCTGGTGGGACACCTTAAGAGCCTGGTTGGGCCGGGCGTGGTGGCGCACACCTTTAATCCCAGCACTCGGGAGGCAGAGGTAGGAGGATCGCCGTGAGTTCGAGGCCACCCTGAGACTACATAGTGAGTTCCAAGTCAGCCTGGGCTTAAGTGAGACCCTACCTCGAAAAACCAAAAAAAAAAAAAAAAAAAAAAGAGCCTGGTTGGGGTCCCATCTCAGCCATCACTGGTTGGCTCACCTCAGGCTAAAGTGCTTCCCATGTGCCAAGCATGCATGGTCCCTCTGTATGCCCACAGCTATCTGATGAGGGTGGTTCCTCTGTTATGTTAGAGAACTCTGAGGCTCGGGGCCGGCTTGAGCACTCTGCCAAAACCACCTCTCAGGCAACCTCTTTGAGGCCAAATTCTGAACTCAACCTCAGGGCGACTCCAACCGCCCTCTTTCCCAGCTGGGCAGGAGGGCTGCTGGGACCTCTGCCCATCACCAGGCTGTGTTGAGGCTCAGATGAAACAATGCCCATGGACGGACTTTAAGGAATACAGATGGTCACTAATAGCCCCTTGCGAGGAGCTGCAATCCAGACTTCACATAGTACCAGCTGTGTCTGTGGGATACAGCCTTCCCGAGGAGCCCTGAGATCTATGGGCGTCTCAGTCATTTTTGGAGTTCTCAAGATGGTAGAAAAGTGGGTCTGTGAAATAGCCCACAAAGCATGAGCTAACAGCATTCCCAGGACGTCTCGTTATTTGTACAATATTACATAATTTGGAAAGGAGCAGTGCTAGTCTGCCTCCACATATTCCTCAGAAGAGGCAGGACAAGGACACCCAGCCACATCACATGAGCACGTCATGCTATTATGGCTTCAGGAAAGTGTGTGGCTGTAGAGGCAAGCCTGGCATTATGTGCCATGTGGCTTGATGGGGTGGAATCTGCCACTTAGCAAGCCTACTCCTGGCCTCGCTGTAGGAGAGCATGTTCTGGGCACAGGGGAGCCGGGGCAGGATTGGCCCAGTCTATGAGTGAATGAGCGAGAAAACACACATTCCAGTGGGGGAGACACACAGTAAATAAATGCAGCCCAAGATGCTTTTGAGATTGCGAAGGCCCAAATGGACCTGGCTCTCTGGCCAGTGCCTTGGGGAGGAAGGACAGAGCAGCTAAGTGAAGCTCACAACTCTCCAACTGGAAAGCAGCTCAGCCCTTCCCAATGTGCACTGAGCTCAGCTTCACTAGGAAGGGCTATGAAGACAACGCAGTGGGCAGAGGATGGAAAGGCATGGTCGCCTTTTCGGAAGCAGGTGATTAGCAGAACTGAACTGAGACAGGACCTGAGTGATTCAAAGGAGTCAGCCAGAGCTGGAGATGTGATTCCCCAGGTGGCGAGAACTTCAAGTGCAAGGGCACTGAGGTGGAAGCAAACGTGGCACTTATTGTAGGAAGGGAGAGAAAGCCACCCCGTCTTTCTGGGTGTGAGGAAGGCTGAAGTCGTGGGGGTTGGAAGGGACTAGATCATAGGGACATGCAGGTGGTTCTGTTTAAAAATGCTCGTGTCAGCCAGGCGTGGTGGTGAAGGCCTTTAATCCCAGCACCGGGAGGCAGAGGTAGGAGGATCACTGTGAGTTCAAGGCCGCCCTGAGACCACATAGTGAATTCCAGGTCAGCCTGGGCCAGAGTGAGACCCTACCTTGAAAAAACCAAAAAAAAAAAAAAAAAAAAAAAAAAAAAAAAAAACCTCATGGCTAAAGACAGGGTTTGAGGAAATCTGGGGAAAGGGGTGGGGGTCTTTCTTAATGTGAGTGATAAAAGAAGGCTCTGAAGAAGGCAATGAACCCTGGGTAATTCCTCTTCTGTCACTTTTCCTCCTACAGCACCTTGCCCATAGGGAGGAAGGGGAAGTGCCCCAGCTCCCTATACATGGCCTGGCTGGAGACCCTGTCCCAGGACCTCAGACCTCCTGTCATCCTAATCCGAGGAAACCAGGAGAATGTGCTCACTGTTTACTGCCAGTGACACTGGGCGTGGTCACGCCTCCAGAAGCTGAGGGTGTGTGGGACAAGTCATAACTCGCCTGTGTCCAGTCCCGCGGACAGGACTTGCTCTGGTGCACATTAAGTCATGGCATCTGATGGTTCCGCTGTAGAAGATGTTTTCAAACTGGCTGGATCCCACTTCCATCAGACATGTCTTCTGGGATTGTTCTCAAGGAGAAGCAGCAACTGGGGTTACATAGACAAGTCTCTGGAAGATTCTCTTTTTAAAACGTTGTCTTTTGTCTTGACGACCATTAATTAAGACTTCAGTCCTTGATTTGTGTGCTACTTGAGTCTGAGTGCTCAGTGTGCATCTTGGCAGATTCCACAGACCTCCACACCAGTCTCCTTCCTCCATCAGCTAGGAGGGTGGGGACCCACCCTGAGGACACGAGAGAGCACTGAGGACCACAGGGCCCTCTGAGCCTGCACAGTAATACCCACCTCTTCACAGCCCCCCCTCACTCCTGTCACTTTAAGTGATGGCTCCCCCTGTCCTCACTGGCAGCTCCTTGCTGTCTTCCGTGGCTCTTTGTACCAGGGACGTTTAAGGTTCTCTGATCACAACTCACAGTAAGAAACAGGGTTTTCTGTGGAGGTTCCAGTTCCACACACAAAACAACTGAAACAGATGTATCACAAAACAGCACTCACTCTGGGTGGAACCCTCCAATATTTTCTGTTCTGCTTCTTTTTAAGGTTGTCATCCACTAAATGATTTTTCCCCCCTGGTTTTTTGAAGTAAGGTCTTGCTGTAGCCCAGGCTGACCTGTAACTTACTATGTAGTCGCAGGGTGGCCTAGAACTCATGGCAGTCCTCCTACCTCTGCCTCCCAGGTGCTGGGAATAAAGGTGTGCGCCACCACGCCTGGCAGGTTGACCTTTCTTTTGTGGATGGGGGGAAAAGCCCCTGTTGGCCCCTGCTGCTATCTCCTAGCCCATCTCAGGGAAGAACAGGGAACTAACAGAGGGTCTGAGGAAGGAGATTGGTGGTGGGCTCACGGAGAAAGTGCAGCAAGAACGGGCATGGTTCAGGGACCCCAGGGGAAGGGTGTTAAACTATGGCTATGGCAAAGGGTGAGGAGCAAAGATTCAGGGGGAAAAAGGGACGCTGAAGGGGCCATAACGGTGGCAAGACTGGCAAAGAAAGGAAAGAGCAGGTCCCACCCAGCCCAGAGCTGGATGGAAGGAATAACCAGCCAGAGACGGAAGGAGAGCAGGTAGAGATGGCGGAGTGGGGGAGGGGAGGTGGAGGTAGATGCTGAGGGAAATGAAGGTGGTAAAAGGGTCCATATTTGACTCAGCAAAGTATGCTTGGGTTACTGAAGAGTGGACCTCCTAGAATGGTGACATCCACAAATCCAGGGTACAGAAGTGGGACATGCATCATTAAGAAACACCAAACTCAAGGCCGGAGAGATGGCTCAGCAGCTAAGAGCACTTCTCATGCAAGCATGAGGGCCTGAGGCTGAGTCTGGTTCCCCAGCACCCACGTAAACATACGGGCATGGCCATGCCCTTCTGTAAACCCAATTCTCTGGGAAACAAAGACAGGAAAATCTTGGGTTTGTGAAAACAGGAAGTGTGGAATCAGTGAGAGACTCCATCTTAAGGAACTATGCGGATGAACAATGGAGGCAGATGTCTCCTCTAGTCTCCTCTTATGCACACACATGCCTACAGCACACACACACACACACACACACACACACGAAACACTGAACTCAAAATGCAAAGTGTAAGGCGCTCTGCCTCCATAGAATAATGGAGAGACAGAAAATGGAGCTGGTTAATGATGTGCTGGCTAAGCTGTCTTCTAATGCCGAAGGAGGCATCAGAGTAGCAGAAGGAACAGGGCATCTTTGGGTTTTTCTAACCTCTAAGGTCACTCCAAGGTCATTTAGTCATGAAAGCTGTTTTCTTTTGATATTTGAACCCAACAGATTCTTTAGTGCTCCCATTACAAAGTCTGAAGGCTCTGGGCTCCTAGGCTGTTGCAAAATCCTCACTGTTCTCACTCTGTCAGGGCTTCTGAGCAAGATAGGTCTTGTGGGCTGCCAGGGACCTGGGGATGGGCCTGGGCTTCAGCCTCCGTCAGGCCAAGCTGGCTTTTCTGGAGTCACGTGCTAAACGATTTCCTGGCAAACGATGTCCCCTCTTCAGACCTTTGGGAGTCTACGGTTTGAGAAGAGAGAATGCTTTGGCTTTGGGTGTTACAGGAAACTTAAAAAATATGTTGGAATTAGTTTAAAAAAAATAATAACAGTTCTACTAAAAAGAAAGAGGGCTGGAGAGATGGCTTAGCGGTTAAGGCACTTTCCTGCAAAGCCTAAGGACCCATGTTCAGCTCCCAGATCCCATGTAAACCAGACGCACAAGGTGATGCACACACAAGGCCACACATGCACGCAAGGTGGTGCATGCATCTGGAGTTCTATGGCAGTGTCTGGCGGCCCTGTGGTACCAGTTCTTTCTCTCCCTCTCTCTTGTGCATGCTCTCACTCTCACATGCTCTTGTTTAAAAAAAAAAAAAAAAAAAGGCCAGTCTATTGGGCTTGCCTCAAAAAAATTAAAAAAATAGTTGTTTTTTTTTTTTTTTTTTAAGGTTACCTAGCCTAGACTAGGCTTAGAACTCACAATCTTCTTGCTTCAGCCTCCTAAATACTGGGATTACAGACCTGACAAACCACAGCCTCCTTCTCCAAAACTTCAACAGTGAGGTCCAAAGCAGTGAAAGGAATAAAAACACATTCTCTTAGTCAACAGGACTTATTTGTTTGGGAACATACTGTTTTTCAACTCTGCCGACTGCTTTGGAAAAAAAAAAAAAAATCAGCTATCACTTCCCCCTCCCCTCCCCCTCCACCCAGGATGAAACTGTTCTCTCCAGAGGTCTGCATGAATATCTCCAGCAGCTGTTTCTTTTCCCTCTGCTTCTTACATGCATTTGCAAATGGCCTTGTCCCTGCGGTTCGGATCTTACCTCAAAGCTGAGAGGTACAGAGATTGAGTGTGGAGAGTCATGGTGGTGTGGCCACCAGAACATTTGGGTCTGAGTCTCTGTTGCTCTCCAAAATTAGCTGTGTGACCTCAGAAGCACTCCTTAACCTCCTTGGGCCTCAGTTTGTGAAATCAAAGAATTGGAGCAGAACAGGTGTCACCAGGATCCTTACCTGCCAGTGAGTGTGGTTTTTTGGTCCAGGCTTGGCTGACCAAAGCTGTGGTTGCAGCTGGAGCTGGAGCTGGGCAGGTGGGGACAGGGGTAGACGTTCTTCAGCTGCTCTGCCATGGGAGCTTTGAGTCCATCTCTAAGACACTCCAGAGGACCATATGCTCTGTTGGGCTGTGGGTGGGGAAAATATTCTGGTCCACCCTGCCTTTTGGGTGATGAAATGTTTCATGTTATTGCATTTTAGTGTTGGGACGTATTTTCCCTGATGTTGCCCATTTTGTTATGTGTGTCCCAGAGAAAGGTAGGTCATGGGGTAAAGACAGCTTCAGCTAATACCACCCAGCCAGGGACTCCCACTTACCCCCCCCCCCCCACCACCACCACCACCATTGCCCAAGCCACTGCCCAGTAAGGTAGTTCCTAGTTTCCCTCTGGGCATTTCAGCTTCCAGGGTTAGGAATGTTTCCTTGCAGTTCTCAGCCAGGCTTTTTGTGGCTTGAAGTAAGCACAATTCAGACCATTTCCTGCCAAGTAAACTTCTAGGCAGAAGGCTGTGGGCCACAGTAACCCATGTAGAGGCCCAGCTTGGACTGAATTCCCATGCAGACACCTGTCTGGCATCTCCGGTGTGGTCAGAGGGAAGTGGGTTTCACAGGAACAAGACTAGCTGGAATGTCCAGAAGAACCACTTGGCTGGGAAGCCCCTCAAGCATATGCAAAGCAGCCAGGTTTTGCTTGTGACTGCACACACACAGCTCAGATCTACTAACCAGCTTCAAGGATGTTCATAGAACTGAGCCCAGGGAAGGCCAGCCACCTGCCCCATCGGTAACACCCACTTGTGGGAGTTTTAATCCTGTGACTGAAAACACAAATGTCACAAAAGTAGCTGCTTCCTGAAGGGCCCCATTGAACCTTCCCTTTTTGAAGGCACTTGAGATCTACCTGGTCAGGAGGCCAGAGAACAGGGGCAAGTGGCAAAGACAAGTGTTTCTGCTTACAAGTGAAAGACAGTCACAGCGCTCTCAGCAGCAGCTGACGAGCGGAGACAAAGCCAAGGGTATTAGGAAGTCCGTACAACACGGTATTGAAAAGAGGCTGGGCAGGGGGAGCTGGAGAGATGGTTTAGCGGTGAAGGTGTTTGCATGAAAAACCTAAGGACCCAGGTTCAATTCCTCAGGACCCATGTAAGCCAGATGCACAAGGTGGCACATGTGTCTGGAGCTGTTTTACAGTGGGTGAATGCCTTGGTGTGCTCACTCGCACTCTCTCTCCCTCTTTCTCTCTCAAATAAATAAAATAAAATAAATACAATTTTAAAAAGAAAGAAAGAAAGAAAAGCAGCCTGAAGAGCTGGGTGCGATGACTTAACCCTGTAATCATAGCACGTAGGAGGCTTAGTCAAGAGGATTGCTATGAGTGTGAGGCCAGCCTGGGCTACAGAGAGAAACTCTGTCTCAATCCCCACCCCCTTCATAAAAAGAGCTTGAAATATGGGTAGGTTTCAGCAGAAAGACACACAAGAGAGTTAGGTTGAGAGAAGGTGTTTCAAGCAGTAGGAATAACTTGAGCCAGTGCCAGCAGAAGGACACCCCTAGGCATGCTGGGAGAACCAGAAGTAAGCTGGTGTTCCCAGAGTGTGAGAGGTGTGTGCAATGGGAAATAAGACTCAGAAAGCTAACTAATATACAGAGGCCCTGGCTATAAGGCTGACCCATAGTCAGTCATGGTAGTTCATGCCTGTAATCCCAGCACTGAGTAGGCTGAGGCAGGAGGATTGTGGGTTTCAGGCCAGCCTAGGCAAGATAGAAAACCCCTGACTTAAAACAAACAAAAAAGGACTAGAGAGATGGCTTAGCAGTTAAGTGCTTGCCTGTGAAGCCTAAGGACCCCGGTTTGAGGCTTGATTCCCCAGTACCCATGTAAACCAGATGCACAAGGTGGCACATGCATTTGGAGTTCATTTGCAGTGGCTGGAGGCCCTGTTGTGCCCATTCTCTCTCTCTCCCCTACCCCCTTCTCTATGTCTTAAATAAATAAATACATACATTCATAAATAAATATCTTTAAGCCAGGCGTGGTGGTGCATACCTTTAATCAATGCCCTCAGGAGGCAGAGGTAGGAGGATTGCCCATAAGTTTGAGGCCACCCTGAGACTACATAGTGAATTCTAGGTCAGCCTGAGCTAGAGTGAGACCATACCATGAAAAAAAAAATCTTTAAAAAATATGTTAAAAAAAAAGAGAGAGAGAGAGATCTGAGCTGGGCATGGTGGCACATGCCTTTAATCCCAGCACTTAGGAGGCAGAGGTAGGAGGACTGCCATGAGTTTGAGGCCACCCTGAGACTACAGAATGAATTTTCCAGGTCAGCCTGAGCTAGAGTGAAACCCTACCTCAAAAAAAAAAAAAAAAAAAAAAAAAGAAAAGAAAAGAAAAGAAAAAGAAAAAAATAAATAAAACACTCTAGGCCTCAACTGATGAGTGAATAATGAAGATATGGCACATTTATACAATGGAGTTTTACTCAGCAGTAAAGAAAAATGAAGTTATGAAATTTGCAGAAAAGTGGATGGATCTGGAAAGGATTATACTAAGTGAGGTAACCCAGGCCCAGAAAGCCAAGCGCCACATGTTCTCCCTCATATGTGGATCTTAGCTACAGAGGATTGGGCTTCTGTGCGAGAAGGAAAAAACTCAGTAGCAGAGGCAAGTAAGTTAAAAAGGAGATAGAAAGGGAAGAGAAAGAAAGGGAGGAGGGCATTTATTAGGTTGGTATTGTATATATGTAAGTAGAAAGATTGAGATGGGGAGGGGATATGATGGAGAATGGAATTTCAAAGGGGAAAGTGGGGGGGGGGTACTACCATGGGATATTTTTTATAATCATGGAAAATATTAATAAAAATTGAGAAAATTAAAAAAAAACACTCTAGGGCTGGAGAGATGGTTCAGTTGTTGGATGTACAAAATGGCATATTCATCTGGAGTTCATTTGCATTGGCAGGAGGCCCTGGTGTGCCTATATTCTCTCTTATAAATAAATAAATAAATAAATAAATTAATTAATTAATTAATTAATATTTTAGAGACTGCAGTGCTCTCAGGAAACCCAGAGGTGCTCACTACTGACTACTGAAGGTGATGGGCAAATCCAGACTTCAGGAATTTGTTTGGCTTGGAGGTGGGAAGAAAAAAGCAGGAAGCCCAGGGAAGAAGCTGCACAGATTCCTAAGTCAACAAGGCTCGAAATTCTAAACAAGGGCTGGAGAGATGGCTTAGTGGTTAAGGTGCTTTCTGGAAAAGCCAAAGGGCCCAGGTTCTATTTCCCAGTACCTGTGTAAGTCAGATGCACAAGGAGGCACGTGCATCTGGAGTTTGTTTGCAGTGGCTAGAGGCCCTGGCATGCCTTCTCTCTCTCTCTCTCTCTCTCTCTCTCTCTCTCTCTCTCTCTCTCTCTCTTTCCCTCTTTCTCTCTCTCTTTACTAAATAAATAATAAAATATTTTTTTTAAATGCTAAACAAGGTAGATGGAACAGAGAAAAGAGGGGATACAAAGATCAGCAGGAAGAAATGCAAGTGGGAATTTTCTGAATGCATATGGGAATGGAGTCAAGACCCCTGAAGTTAGGTCCAGGTAGATCTAAGAATAAAGGAAGCTCCAAACCTATAGGGCAGGGAACAGGCTTAGTGTGGAGGGAAAGTAAGTAGGTTTGGTTTTGGTACTGGAGTAGTGACTTTCTCATCTCTGTGACAAAATACCTGACAGAAGCAACTAGAAAAGGAAAGGTGTGGTGGTTTGGATGCATGTCCCCCATAGACTCAGGTGCTTTATTGACTCTTGTAACTCTGGTCTCCAGATGCCTGGGTGGAGGGTGTGTCACTGCTGGCAGATCTGAATTCCAGCCTAAAGCTATGCACAGCAGTCTGAGCACTGAGGGTCCTACTTGCTGCAGGGTCCTTGCTTGCTGCCTGGCTGTGCTTCTGTGTGGTGTTGGCTAGCAGTGGCTTCTCTCTGCTTGGATCTGTAAAAGGGGATCAGCCTCTTCCGCCATTATGGAACTTCCCCTGGATCTGTGCACTTCAAATTAATCCCTTCCTCCCATAAACTGTGTTTCATTTGGATGTTCATCTGTTGTAGTCAACCCTAACTGCGGGCAGCATCATCCCATGGATGCTGGTGTTTGGCTCACTTTCTCCTTTTAGATGATCTTGGACCCCACAGCCCATGGGATGATGCTGCCCACAGTTAGGGTGGGTCTTCCCCACCTCGCTTAACCTAGTCTAAAAACTCTACCACAGACATGCCAGAGGATTTGTCTTAGGTGATTCTAGATCCTGTCAAGTTCATGATCAAGAGTAACCACACCAGATACAACCAGGTTCATCAGAACCGTGGCTGCAGAGCTTGGGAAGAGCTCCTGACCATCCATTGCTAGCCTGAAGGTCTTGGGAGCCCCGGAGCTGAACTCGACTTGAGAATCATGACCATGAGGTCAGGGATACTGATGGCATAGCTAAGCACCCAAGTCATAGGCTGGAAGAGGTTGGAGAAAGCACAGGAAATGAGCAAGAAATCACGGAGGCCAGACCTTGAGGAGGGTTACAGTTAGGGAGCAGGAGGAAGAAGAAGTAGTCATCTGGGGAGCAGTGAGACCAGATAGCTCAGGAGCCTCCAGAGAAGCTGTTGCCGGAAATAGGAGGCCCACACCATAGCTACAAATGGCTGAGGCCACAGAAGATGCTGTTGAGTTTGTGGTCTGGACACCCTAGAGGCCCAGCAGAGAATAACATACTGACATGGTTGGCTAAGGCTGAGGACTGAAAGTCCTTGTCCCTCCATCCTTCTTGCTTTGCCATCTCCATGGCTGTGGACCATGTCACACTTATTTTTTCCACTGATTTTCTCACCCTGTGCTCGGGAACCCCACCAAGCCACTCAAGGGCACTTGAGAGATGTAGAACTTTGGGCTGTTACAGGTTTCATTATGACCTTCCAAATGAGTGATCAAAATGGTGCCTCTAGCCTATGGGGACGTCACCTTCAATTCATATCTTTTTTTTTTTTTTTTTTTTTGGCTTTTTGAGGTAGGATCTTGCTCTAGCCCAGGCTGACCTGGGATTCACTATGTAGTCTCAGGGTGGCCTCAAACTCACAGCAATCCTCCTACCTCTGCCTTCCAAGTGCTGGGATTAAAGGCATGTGACACTATGCCCAGCTCAATTCATATCTCTTTGTTCATTTTATTTTATTATTTTTAATTTATTGCTTCCTGGGTTCAGCTTTCTACATCTTCTGTGTTCCTTTCCTTGCATTTTAAATCTCTCCTTTCTGAGATATAAACACACTCTAATCTCTACTACTTACTCCCACCCTGGAACGGAGATGTGCACTGCTCCATGAATAGTCACACATTACCCCAGATTTTGCGCAGCCCCCTCACAGTTAGGGGGAGCCATGCAACTCGCTTGGTTAGTGGGCCTTGAGAAGAACCCCTGCTGGGCTGCAGTATTGAGAAGCAAGATCATGGTCCCCCTGCTCTCTTTTCCCTTCTTCAACAAGCTGGAAGCTGCTGGCTGAGGTGGCAGTCTCAGACAGGTGCAGGTCTTTAAACTTTTTAATTTAATTAATTTATTGGCACATGCATGTGAGTATGTGTGTGTGTGTGTGTATGTGTGCATGGCAAGGTTTCTTACTGCTGCAAATGAGCTCCAGATGCATGTGCCACTTTGCACATGGCTATATGCGGATGGTGGGGAATTAAACCCAGGCCTGCAGGCTTTGCCAGCCTTTAACCTCTGAGCATCTCCCCAGCCCCTGTAGGCACCATTCTGATCACTCAGTGTTGATGTTGAGATGAGGGGCATGAAGAGTTGTCTGATCATCAAAAAAAAATATGCGTAGAAGATAAATGGAGAAATGTTTGCTGTATAAGCTACAAATGCCTAGAGGGTAATTTGTTACTGCAGCAGACCCTAACATCATCCTAACTAAAGTACTCACTAAGTAACCAACAATCAAAACACCTTCCCTTAAAGGTACATGGTAGAAACTCCATCAAGTTTCTACCCTGTTTTCATCAAATCTCCATTGCTGACTTACTGGAGTAGAAAGCCTGTATGCGTGTTTTCTGTTTTTCCTCCTCATTCTCTAGCACAGGCAGGCATTGAATAAACGTCTGTAGAGTGAATCAATGAAGGAAGAAAGAACAGATCACACTAGCGGGATGGGAGCAGATAATAAAGGTCAATGGAGCATTGTGGAAGCTAGTGAGATCCAGCTACTGGGCTTGTGAAAACAAGCAAGGGATGGAAGGAAAGCCAGGGAGCCAGCTGTCAAAGGTGCTACATGGGTGTGCACTTGGGAGAGAACCCCAGAGGTCAATAGTGCATACCTGCTGATAGGTAACTTTTCAGATTAGAAAAGGCTGCCAGGGCTGGGATGATGGCTCAGCAGTAAAGACCACTTCCTGTGCTAGCATGAGGGCTGAGGAGGCTGGAGAGACTCTCCAGCCCTAGGACACACATAAACAGATGGTAGTGGCTATACAAACCTACAGCCCCAGCCTGTGACCTCAGTCCCATGGGGAGCAGAGAGAAAAATCATAGAATTGCAGGGGCTCATAAAAAAAATAACAAGCTGGGCATGGTGGCTCACGCCTTTAATCCCAGCACTCGGGAGGCAGAGGTAGGAGGATTGCCGTGAGTTCAAGGCCACCCTGAGACTACATAGTGAATTCCAGGTCAGCCTGGGCTAGAGTGAGACCCTACCTTGGAAAAAAAAAAAAAAAACAGCCAGCTCTGGGATCAGGAAGAGATGCCAGCTCAAATAAGAACTGGTGGATGAGTGATGGAGCAACCAGAGAACACCCCAGGGACACCCAAGTACCCTTTCCACCACTGCAGGTGAGTACCAGGGCACCACATGTAAACATAACATGTTTATACCACATACATACATGTGCATGCATACACACCCATAGAATATGGGGGCATGAGTCTTCCTCTATGGGGAGATGTTCAAGGGTTCTTTCTTGGAGGAAGATATAGTTGGTTAAGGTGAGTTTTGGAGTAGTAGCACAAATGTGTTAGCTTTCCATTGCTGTGACAAAACACCAGAGACGATCAGCTTACAAGGTGGGAAGGTATATATTCTGACTCACAGTTTCAATGCGTGGCCACTCGATTCCATTGTTTCTAAGCCTGTGGGGAAATAGAACATTGTGGTGAGGGCTGGAGAGATGGCTAAGTGGTTAAGGCACTTGCCTGAGAAGCCTAAGGACCCGTGTTCTACTCTCCAGATCCCACGTTAGCCAGTCGCACAAAGGTGAAGCAAGCAAGGTCACACATGCCCAGTGTCTGGCTGGATTGCAGTGGCTGAGGCTCTGGTGTGCCAATTGTCTCTCTTTCCTTTCCCTCTGTCTCTCGCTCTCTCTAAAATAAAAATAAATAAATAAAAATAAACATCATGGTGAGGGATATGTGGTGGAGCAAAGCTGTTTACTTCATGGTGGATGGGAATGAGGGGGGATGATGAGAGACAAATATCTGAGGTCTCACTACTTGTCTGGTAAAAGATCACACTCCAGTGATATCATTTCCTCCCACTTCTAAAGAATGCCCTGAGGCTATGATCAAGTCTTGTAGTAGTACATGGCCTTTGAGGGATCATTAAGATCAAAACCATAACAGCAAGGCACAGGAGGAGAGGGCCGGTCCTCCTCACACACTGAGTGCTTGCTGCAGGACCGGTGAGCAGAGCTATTTCTGTCATCTGACAAGGCTTTGCAGAAGTTCTGAGTTTAGTCTGAAACCAGTTTCAAGAAGGTGGGTTTTTTTTTTTTTTTTTTTTTTTTTTTTTGGTTGTTTGTTTGTTTGAACCCAGGGCACCATGTATTCACAAGTGGGACTTTTGCCAAGGGTGAGGGGGCCAATGGGAAGAAAGAAACCCATACACAACCAAAACTCCACTTTGGGGTACAGAAAATACTCTGTGTACAGGAAAAGCTGCATGACATTTCAAATAAATTAATTTTTTCTGCTCCCTGTAAAGTAAAATGCTAGGTTATGACGGGAATATTTAGCCAAGGGCTTTAAGAGAGGCTGCGATGTGGGATGTGGGAGGTGACTTCTGCGGTTACCTGGGTTTGTGTTCAATTGTGATGGAGGCAGAGTCCACATGACTATGTGTGTCCTGGAGCTGAACTTAGGCAAGCAGGGACAGCCATAAACCTGCAGCTGGACATTGCAAACTGGCGTCGTGCCGGCTGTTACTCTGAGGGACAGGAGTGGACCTGCCCATGGTACAAGTCTTTGCTGTAGGAATCCAGGAGGAATTTAGCCACGTGGCGGACGTTACTCTATTTGGCTTTCTTCCTCCACTGGTGGAAAGGCTGGGCAACAGCACCCACCAGAGTAGAGCAGCCCTGGGGAGGTTTTGTGTTCATCGTGGAAAAAGGCACCACCTGGAATCGGCCATTTTCTGCTTCCAAGTGGACTGTGCAGCGGGCTGAGCGCCGCGCCATGTGCGGTGGTCATGCTGTTGAGCTCCAAGGGGTTTCGTCATCCCACAAAGGAAGTTCTGCACGCATTAAGCAATCACCCCCAAGCCGCTCCTTGCCAACCACTAATCTGCTTTCTGTCTCTATGGATTTTCCTATTCTGAGTATTTCATATAAATAGATACAATGTGTGGTCTTTTGTGTCTGGCCTCTTTCTCTTAGCACATGGTTTCCAAAGATCACCCATGTGACATGTGTGTGTCAGGACATCCCACTGACGGCTGCATAACATTGCCCTGGGTGCAAACATCACATGTTACCCATCCATCAGCTGATGGACATCTGGCTTGTTTCCACTTTGGGGGAGGCTATTATAAATAGTGCTACAATGAATATTAATAAACAAGCTTTTGTTTGAACTCCTGTTTTCAATATAATCCTGGGAGTGGAATTTATAGGTCACATGGCAATTTTGTGTTTGATCTGTAGGGACCATACAAATCAACCTTGTAAAAGGTAGAGTTTATTTATTTTAATCTTTTTTTGTTTGTTTGTGGGTTTTTGTTTGTTTGTTTGTTTGTTTGTTTTTGAGGTAGGATCTCACTGTAGCCCAAGCTGACCTGTAATTCACTATGTAGTCTCAAACTCACAGTGATCCTCTCACCTCTGCCTCCCTAGAGCTGGGATTAAAGGTGTGTAGTTTAGTCTTTTAAACAGTGCTGGGGTCTTGCACATTCAGGGCAAGTGTTTGACCACTGAGCTACATACCCTAGCCCCAAGGGTGAAGTTTAAAAATGGACCTTTCTATTAACAGTCAGATACCTTGTTGGCTTATTGTAGCTTGATACCAGATGTCAGTCTTGACTGGCTACAAGCCTTTAGGGAGAATCTCATGTACTTTGAGATTTAAAAAAAAAAAAAAAAAGGATTGATTTTAATTTTCTTTGATTTACAAAATGCATAGTAGGACAGCCATGAAATAATATGGAAATGGTGGTCACAAGTCCTCAAAAATTGAGACCGTCCTTTATAAGCAAAATCACTTTCTTATCACTGGCCATGGGTCGTAGGTGGGGGGTTGCCTTTGGGTGGCTCTAGTAAGGCAAGAAAACTGTTCTAGTTTAGCATGGGCAAAATTACCATGAGATGAATTTCACCAGAAGGAAAGAGGATGTCCACTTCCTGGGCCACTGGAGATGGCTTTTGCATGTGGCCAGGCTAAGACTTCAGAAGTCACCATAAAAGGAAAAGTTTCTGGTTAGTGTTTAAATTACTTAGGGGATTTCTAGAAAACAAATAAAAACAAGAGTTTTGAAAACAAAATGAAGAAGTTCACTAGAATCAGTGACATGAGACTATTTTAAATAAAACATACATATAGTCAGTGACCTTTTGCCAGCTCTGATTTTGTGAAGGCTCCTTCCGGATCCTCCTAGCCTGACTGAAGTAAGACAGGCCTTGGTTCCTTTGTCTTCGCCCTCTCTGAGATCGCCTCACAGCAGGCCTACCACAATTGTAAACTTTCCACAACCCTTTCATGTGCACACATCCCATTTAAGAACACAGATTTCCCCTCAGCTCATTGTCTTTCTTTCTGAGATCTGCTTGGATGTCTATCTTTGTTAAGGGACGCAAAAGAACACATACTAAATAATCTCATTTGTACATAAACAACTGGAGTGGCTGGAAGCAGAGCAGCAATGGCAGAGACAGGAGCAGCAGAGTCAGGGGAAGGGACACTGGGAGTGGTGGGGTGTAGGAATGCTCTGTATCTTGATAGGGCTGTGGGTTACTAGACGACAACTTGCCAAAACTCTAGATATATATGTGCCAGTGCAGACCTAGTTAAGTAATAATTTAAAAAAAAAAAAGAAAGAAACTCACCAGTTCTTCTACAAGTGAATTGAACTATTTTTTAAAATATTTTATTTATTTATTTATTTGCACAGACACACAGAGAGAGACAGGGGGGTGGGGAATGGGTGTGTCAGGGCCTCTAGCCACTGCAAATGAACTCCAGGTGGGTACTGAGGAATTGAATCCAGGTTCAGGCAAGCACTTTAACCTCTGAGCCATCTCGCCAGCCCGTGAATTAAACTCTTTTTTAAAAGAATATCTATGTTTATTTATTTGGGGGGGGGAGGGAGAATGGGCGTGCAAACGAACTCCAGACGCATGCATTTGGCTTACATGGGACCTGGAGAATTAAACCTGGGTGCTTAGGCTTCGCAGGCATGTGCCTTGACTGTTAAGCCATCTCTCCAGCCCCCGTGAATTAAACTCTTGATGTCACTGTTTCCCCAACTGAAAGGTGGAAATGATAATAGCATTCTACTCTCTGAAACAGCTGTAAGAATTGAATGAATGAGGTTATACAAGATCCCTAAAGCTGTGTCTGTCAGCCCGTGAGAGAGAGACAGAGAGAGAGAGAGAAGAGAGGGCACTGTTTGTTTTTATTGTTTGAGAGAGAAAGAAGCAGAAGAAGCAAAGAGAGAGAGAGAGAGAGAATGGGCATACCAGGGCCTCTAGCCCTGCAAATGAACTCCTGATACATGTGCTACCTTGTGCATCTGGCTTATGTGGGTCCTGGGGAATTGAACCTGGGTCCTTTGGCTTTGCAGGCAAGAGCTTTAACCTCTAAGCCATCTCTCCAGCCCCAAGAGGACATTGTTATTTCTAGGCATGAGCTCCCTTCACTCTCAGGCTTCTCTTGCTCCTGCTTTGGTTTTGCAATGTTGTGTTTGTTGTTTTCACCCTCCCCCAAGCAAGTCGATCTTACTGCAGATCTACACTTCCTCTTGGATGAATCAGTAGGGTTGTCCCTCCTCTATAATGACTTGGATCCCTACTGATTCTGGGCACATCCCTTCTATCACAAACCTCCCACTGCCCACAAAGCAAGGTCCACATTTCCAAGGGTAACCAAAGTCTTTCCTGAGCTGATTCCAAGACTTTTACATTCTTATCGTCTCTGACACTAATATTGTATTATTTGTTTTTTGTTTGTTTGTTTTTCAAGGTAGAGTCTCACTCTAGCTCAGGCTGACCTGGAATTTACTATGTGGTCTCAGGGTGGCTTCAAATCATGGCAATCCTTCTACCTCTGCCTCCTGAGTGTTGGGATTAAAGGTGTGTGCCACCACGCCCAGCTAATATTGTATTCTTGTCTAAAAATAAACCCTCTACTTATCACACTTTGCCAGTTGTGCCCAAACCTAGCCTTTGAACTTGTACTCAATTGGGTATGTCAGGTTCTAAAGCAGTTACCTTCTCATGCTGGGACAAAACACCAGACCAGGGGCTGGAGAGATGGCTTAGGGGTTAAGGCGCTTGGCTGTGAAGCTTAAGGACCCATGTTTGATTGCCCAGCACCCACGTAAGCCAGATACACAAGGTGGTGCACGCATCTAGAGTTTCTTTGCAGTGGCTGGAGGCCTTGATGTGCCTGCTCTCTCTTCCTCTCACTCTCTCTCAAATAAATAATTTAATTAATTTTTAAAAAAGGCAGGATTGGAGAGATGGCTTAGCGGTTAAGGTGCATGCCTGTGAAGCCTAAGGACCCAGGTTTGATTCTCCAGGTCCCACGTAAGCCAGATGCACATGGTAGCACATGTGTCTGGAGTTCGTTTACAGTGGCTAGAGGCCCTGGCACACCCATTCTCTCTCTCTCTCTCTCTCTCTCTCTCTCCCGCCGTGTCTCTAATAAATGAATAAATAAAAATAAATCTTTAAAAACAAACAAACAAGCAAAAAACCAGACCAGAAGCAGCCATGGGAGGAACAGCTTTATTTTGGTCAAGAAGTTTCATCATGGTGGAGAAAGCATGGAAGGCCTGAGCAGGAAGCCTGGGCCACATCTGCACATCAGCAGGAAGGAAGTAGTCTGGGTACTAGGCCTGGGATTATGAGCACATGCCACCATGCCTGGCTTTTTTACATGGGTTTGGAGAATTGAACTCAGGTGCTCATGCTTACAAGGCAAACGCTTTACTGACTGAGCTTTCTCCCCAGACCTAGACAGTATTTTTTTAAATTTATTTTTATTTATTTATCAGAGAGAGAGAGAGAATGGGCACACCAAGGCAAATTGCAAATGAACTCCAGATGCATGTGCCACCTTGTGCATCTGGCTGATGTGGGAACTGGAGAATCGAACCTGGATCCATAGGCTTTGCAGGGAAGCACCTTAACTGCTAAGCCATCTCTCCAGCCCTTTTATTGTTTATTTTTGGGACAGGCTGACCTCAAATTCATGATCCTCCTGCCTCAGCTTCCCATGTGCTGGGGTTACAGGTGTGTGACACTACACCTCATTCTAGATATAGTGCTGCTGCATGGATTAGCGGTCCATACATTTTTGTTACTGGGGAGCATATATTGTATGGAAATATTGTAATTTATCTAACTTCCTGGTGATGGACAGTGACTGTCCCCACTGTTTGGTGCTATGAAGAATCAAGCTGACAATACATTCTTTTTTTCCCTCCTGGTGTGCTGCTGGTGCACACCTTGAATATTCTATTTTTATTTATTTGACAGAGAAAGAAGGAGGGGGAGCGAATGGACGTGCCAGGGCCTTCAGCCACTGCAAACGACCTCCAGACGGATGCACCCCCTTGTGCATCTGGGGAATTGAACCTAGGTCCTTTGGCTTTGTAGGCAAATGCTTTAACTGCTAAACCATCCCTCCAGCCCTACATTCTTATATAAATCTGAGTATAGCTCTGTCTTTCTCCTGGGTTAACCCACTAGTATAATGGTTGGTTCTAAGGATGGTGGGCATAACTTTATGAGAAAACTGTTAGACCAAATTCCACAGGGTCGGACCACTTTATACCTTTATCAGCCACGAAGGAGTGCTCTGATTGCTCCACACCCTTGACATCGCTGCTGTTGTAGGAATCTTCACATCTCTGTCCACCTTGTGCTGCTGCTATAGCAGAATACCACAGTCAGAGCAGCTTGTAATGAACAACAGCTTGTTGGCTCACAGTTCTGGATGTTGAAAAGCCCAATATCAAGTTGCCAGCATCTGATGAGGGGCTTCTTCTCTCTGTATCATAACATGCAAGAGGGTATTACTTGATGGAGGAGGAGAGAAAGTAAGAGAGAGAGAGAGAGAGAGAGAGAGAGCGCGAGCACAGGACCATGAGTGAGCTCACTCCCATAGTAACCACATTAATCCATGCCTCATGGTCTAATCACCTCATTTTTATTTTTTATTTTTTGGTTTTTCAAGGCAGGGTCTTGTTTTAGCCCTGACTGATCTGGAATTCACTATGTAGTCTCAGCGTGGTCTCCAACTCACAACGAATCCTCCTACCTCTGCCTCCCAAGTGTTGGGATTAAAGGCGTGCACCATCACACCTGGCCTTGCTTTTTTTTAGTCTAGGCTGACCTGGAATTCACTATGTAGTCTCAGGGTGGCCTTGAACTCACATCAATCCTCCCATCTCAGCCTTCTAAGTGCTGGGATTAAAGGTGTGCACCACCCTGCCTGGCTAATCATCTCTTAAAGGTCTCACCACTCAGTATTCTCCCAGTGGCAATCAAGCCTCAACATGAGTTTGTTTCTTGCATGTGACAAACATTCAAATCTTAGCACTTCATTTTAACAAAGAGACCTTGGGTGATTTTGTGGCAGAACCAGGTTTGGGAATCAGTGGGATGGACTCACTGCTATTCTCTAATTATCATTGGCTAATTAAGCACTTATTAAATGTCTACATGTATCTCAAGAGCTTTAGTAATGTTGCACTGTTTAAACGTCACAACAATGTTGTGAAATACATACTATTATTATCATTCCTACAGCTGAGGAAAGTTAGGTACAGAGAGGTTCAGTAACCTCCTAAGGTCATAATAACTGGCAAAAGCTTGGATTGAAAACAGGCAGTTTGGCTTGAGCTCATGAGTTTAACCACCCATACAAATTCTATATATAAAGTTAACTGGCCCCATGGGACTTAATCACTACTTGTTGCCATCATGATTTTTGTTCAATTTCCGCTCAGAATTCAGCTCAAATTCCATCCCTTTTAATCAACTTTTCTCTGACTCTCTCTCCTGTTTTTATCTCGGTGGAATCAGAAATCCTTCAAAAATGAGATGAGGGCTGGAGAGATGGCTTAGCGGTTAAGGCATTTGCCTGCGACACCTAAGGGCCCCGGTTCAATTCTCCAGGTTCCACGTAAGCCAGATGCACATGGTGGTGCATGCACCTGGAGTTCATTTGCAGCGGCTAGAGGCCCTGGCGTACCCATTCTCACTCACTCTCTACTTCTCTCTCCTTCTGTCTTAAATAAATAAATAAAGAGCTGAGTGTGGTGCTGCACACCTGTAACCCCAGCACTTGGGAGGCGGAGGGTAGAGGATAACAAGTTTAAGGTCAGTCTATGCTACGTGGCAAGATCCTGTATCCAGAGAAAAAGAGGAGGACTAGGAAGAAGAAGACATTGTGGGTATGAATGGAGGTTGTCAATAAAAATTTTGGGGGCTGGAGAGATAGTTTAGCAGTTAAGGCATTAGCTTGTGAAGCTAAAGGACCCAGGTTAGATTCCCCAGGACCCATGTAAGCCAAATGCACAAGGTGGCGCATGCATCTGGAGTTCATTTACAGTGGCTGAAGGCCCTGGTGTGCCCATTCTCTCTCTCTCTCTCTCTCTCTCTCTCTCTTTCTATCACTTAAATAAATAAAAATAAAATAAAAATTTTAAAACTCTTTAAAAAAGAGGAGGAAGAAAAATGTGACGCTTTTGGATTCTTTTATTTCTGTTGTCATTAATTTGTGGGGTCACTAAGAGCAGGGCCACGTTGTGTTTATCTTTTTATGCTTGACACATTTATTGACTGGAACTTAATGTTTTTCTAGATGCACTATAAGCAGAACTACCAAAGTTCTTTAAAAGAAGCTATTTCAGGGGCTGGAGAGATGGCTTAGCAGTTAAGGCACTTACCTGCAAAGCCTAATGATCCAGGTTCAATTCCAGAGTACCCATGTAAGGCCAGATGCACAAAGTGGCATGTGCATCTGTAGTTCATTTGCAGTGGCTAGAGGCCCTGGTGCCCCCATTCTCTCTGTCTCTCTTCTCCCTATCTCTTTCTGCATGCAAATAAATATTTTTTTTAAAAAAGAAGCTATTGCATAGGGAGATAATTCAAGAGGGAAATAAATTGGATCACTTTTCTCCAGATGGGGATGCAAAATCAACAACACAGAATTTCTCCTCATAGCTGAGGTTTGAGCCCAGAGCCTCATTTGTTAGGCACACACACTACCACTGAGCTGAATCTCCATCTG
The DNA here is from genome assembly GCA_036346955.1 of Dipus sagitta. NCBI lineage: Eukaryota > Metazoa > Chordata > Mammalia > Rodentia > Dipodidae > Dipus > Dipus sagitta. The sequence goes on from CM070770.1 coordinate 238,263,911, forward strand.
GCTCTTTCCCACTGAGTGGAAATGTACTTCTGAGCTGTCTTAGGGCCTTGAGACTTGTCCCTGCAGGCTCGGGAAAGGTATGCTGCTGGCATACTTAATTGCCAATGACACCCTTATCTGCTGCCTGTCTGCCTCCCCAAAGGCCTTTGCTGTCTTATCTGGTCTTGCCCCACTGGTAATTTCTAGTCATACACACTACCAGCTCATAATCAGTTATTTTCTCTCATTTATGGTATGAATATCTCCATAATTTGAAGTGCCAAGTGCAAAATGAAAGTGTAGGGATTCTGAGGAATTAAATGGGAAAATAGTACGATGTTAGGCCATGTGTGGGGCTCATTCTATTGGACAAGTCCCATGCCATAGGAGCCATTCCTGGGCTCTCCAAAGCAGTCCAGAAACAGTTACAGAAAGCTGAGCATGCAGATGCTATTTTATTTATTTCTAAGCAGAGAGAGAGAGAGAGAAGAGAGAATAGGCATGCTAGGGCCTCTAACTGCTACAAATGAGCTCCAGATGCACACACCACTTGATGCATGTGGCTTTACGTCAGTACTAGGGAATTGAACCCTGGTCATTAGGTTTTGCAAGCAAATGTCTTAAACACTGAGCCATCTCTCCAGCCCTCAACAACTTTTTCTTTCAAGATAGGGTCTCACTCTAGCCCAGGCTGATCTGGAATTCACTATGTTGTCCCAGACCTTGAACTCACAGTGATTCTCCCACCTTGGCCTCCTGAGTGCTGGAATTAAAGGCATATGCACCAGCTCCCCCCCACACACACACACACCAGCAACTTCTTAATATAAAGGTAGCTTAGAAAGAAGCCATCCAGAGTCATGTATTACATTGTCAGTGGATTGCCAGCCAACACTCAGCTGTTGTAGAATATAGAGCATCATCCTGAGAGAGGCTGAACTTTTGAAACAAAGCCTTTAGGGGCTGGGAAGTTGGCTCAGTGGTTAAAGGTGCTTGCTTGCAACACCTATTGGCCTGCTGTTCAAATCCCAAGCCACCCACCTAAGCTGGCCCCATAAAGGTGGCACAAGCATCTGGTGTTTGTTTGTAGTGGCAAAAGGCCCTGGCACATCCATGCACACGTGCAAATAAATAAAAGAAACAGAGTCTTTGTAGATAATCAAGTTAGGGTGAAGTCATTAGGATGGCTCTACTACAATACGACTGTTATCTTCATAAAAGAGGAAAATTTGGACATGGGTATCTGTGCACAGAGGAAAGGTGATGTGAAGCGTACACACTCCCGCATGCACGCATGTGCACACAGGCAGGTCGAAACTGAAGGGACGTGCCTGCAAGTCAAGGAATGTTAAGGACACAGGGCAAGTTTAGAAGCTAAAAGAGTAACATGAACAGATTCTCCCCCGAGGAGGTACCATAGCCTACACTCTGACCTCGGATACCCAACCTCTTGCACTGTGGAGTAATTTCTGTAATACACACAGAGAGTCCTGCTAGCCTCCTGTCCTCGACAAGCTCCTGACATAGCTGGAAAAACAGGTGTCCCAATAGGATTAGGACAAAGATGAGGTCAGGGCAAGGACACTTTTGTTTTTCAAGCTGAAAGGGATTGAGGGAATGCCTACAACAGAGAGGTCTTTGTGGTTGCGATTCAAGAATCTGAGACTGCTGCCCTCCTTGTCTCAGCCCAATTGAAAGGCAAGCAAGGGTTGCTAGCCCATTCACGATGCTCCTGTCCAGTGTAAGCTGCACTGTGGCCGGCTTGTCAATCATAAGCGCAATGTCCCGCCATCGATCCACCCGTCAAGGCTGGAGACCCACAGGCCAATTGACAGCAGGTGCCTGGATTCTCCATCTTCAGCCCAGGGCAGCACCTGACTGCTTCTTCCTTGACCTTCTAACGCGCATCTACCCGTCAGCCTGGCCGTTCTGAGCCGAAGCTAGTCCGGGTGGGGAAACTGGAGGGGAGCACCCAGGGATGGGATAGGGGAAACGGGCCCTGGCACCAAAAGGGTGGGGGTGCTGCTTTGTGAGGAAACAATTTGCAGAAAGTGCTGAGAGTCTGCCAGACTGCTCCCCGCGCCGGGCACCGCAAGCACGGGACACTAAGGACCCCGGCCCCCTCAGGGTCGGACCCCGCGCCCCAAAGCGCGCGCAGACATGGCCACCGAACCCCGGCTCCCGGACCGCAGCCGCGACTCGGGATGACGCAAAGGCGGCTGGTTGCATCAGCCCGCACCCTCGGACTCAGCCCGCCCCTCCGCCGCCCCGACCCGGCCTCTCATTGGTCCACGTTAGGCAGTGACCTCCGCTTCAGCCAATGGGTGGCAGCCACAGAGAGGCCAGTCTGCAGAGCCCGGGCTTGGGGCGCCTATAAAGGGTTCCCGAGGCGGGGGCGCGCGTCCCCTAGACGCGAACTGTTGGCGAGGAGCTTCGGACGGCTGCGACGCCGCCTGCCCGGCTTCTCGGAGCGCAGCCGGATGCCCAGCGCCGCTGACATGGAGCCCAAGCCGGAGCCCGAGCTGGTCACGCTCCTGGTGAAAAGCCCCAACCAGCGCCACCGCGACTTGGAGCTGAGCGGAGACCGCAGCTGGACCGTGGGCTATCTCAAGGACCACCTGAGCCGCGTCTACCCCGAGCGCCCGGTGAGAGGGGCCCCTGGGGATGCCACGCCCGTCCCCCACCCCCTTCCGGGACCTGCTCCCTTCGCCGGCCTGTCACTCACCGCAGGGCTGGGGTCCCCTTCCTGACCTGCTTGGCCAGCGCGTCCCTTTGCCTGCCCAGTGCCTGTCACCTCCTTGTTCCGGACCGCCACCTCCCTGTCCGCTTCCCCGACGGGCTGCTGACCAAACCCTTGTCTCTCCACTTTCCACAACCCCCCCCCCCAAGACTGTCATATTCTTGCCTCTCAAACCCAGACCCCTCCCGCGTCCTGCTAGGTGGCTTCCAGCCTCGGCCAAACCTGGGAAGCAGCAGTTTGACCTTGGATTAGTCATTTCCCCCTCCCAAATCTCAGCCCCACCCCACCCCCAAACAGCCAGGAGACTAGGTGTGTTCCTAATTAGGCTTGCGTCTAGTGGGTAGAAACAAAATAAATGCTGCAAAAGATTTCTGGGTGCAGCGGGGACAGGAGGGGCCAGGGGCTGGATGTGTGGCGTGAGCGCCTGGGGACTCAAGGTCCCACGCCCAGGAGCGAGACGTGGCTCTTCCCCTCCGGCCACCTTCCGCCCGCTGCTCCTCCCGGCCGCGGGACCCGAGGAGGGGCCCCGGGAACTTCCCTGCCAAGGGTGATGGCGAAGGGAAGTGCGCAGGAGTCGCCCTGAGTCTGGTTTTACGACTTTGGTTGGCCAGTTAGGAGACTTTTCCTGCTTTGTTTTGGTGGACACATCTGTCAACAGCGCCCTGGGTCCCGCCCTCCCCCTCCCCGCCACGTGACAGGCTGTGCTGCTGGCCCTTCCTGTATTTACTCTTTACTCTGATATTATGTAAGCGCCCACGAGTGTAATTCTCGATTAAACGGGAGAGGGCATCGGGGTGTCAGCAGATAGGGACTTGAGCCACTCGCATCCGAAGAACTTCTACTGGTAGCAGTGTGTGGGTGGCAGCTCGGTTCATTCCAATATGGAACTTAAACTCTGAGTTATTAAGGACTTTCTTTTTCTTTTTTTCTTCCTTTTTTATTTTTATCTTATTTTTCCTTTCTTTCTTTTTTTTTGGGGGGGGGGGGCGTTTCAAGGTAGTGTTTCACTCTAGCCCAGGCTGACCTGGAAGTCGCTATGCAGTCTCAGGGTGACCTCGAACTCATGGCGATCCTCCTACCTCTGCCTCAAGGGCTGGGATTAAAGCCATGCACCACCATGCCCGGACTGTTAAGGACTTTGTTTTGGTGTAAAGCATCCAGTCTAGCCGCTCATGTAGGCCCTCTGCAGTTTCACTGTGGGCCCTTCCAAGAATGAGGTGGCCTTGTTGCTGGGAGATGGCTGTCAGGCACACAAATAGGCCATGCTGGCCTTGTATCTAGTTGCATCATTTGTAAGAGGCCGTGTTTTGACAAGTGTTTTCCTTGGCAAGGAACCTTGCCTCTATACTGAATGTGAAGACCTGAGGTTTTAAACACAAGATATTTCAGGTATACACATCTGTGCTTAAAAATGATGGGGAATGGGTACAGTGTTATGAGCCTGTAATCCCAGAACTTGGGAAGCTAGGCAGGGGGATCACATGTTTGAGGCCAGTTTGGGCTACATAGATCAGGTAAAGCATGCTTAACATTTGTTTTTTGTAGTAGGACATGGTATAGTGTGAGAAATCCCCCTTTATAATATCTGCTTAATCTCCACCCCTCGCCCCCCATTCAGCCTTCAGGGTGAGGGCAGTATCATTTGAGGCCTGTAAAGGGGGAAAACCAGCCTGGGTGATGGTGCATGCCTTTAATCCCAGCTCTCAGGAGGCAGAGGTAGGAGGATCGCCATGAGTTCAAGGCCACCCTGAGACTACAGAGTGAATTCCAGGTCAGCCTAGGCTAGAGGAAAACCCTACTTCGAAAAACCAAAGAAAAAAAAGGGGGGGGTACAGGGGAACCATTCAAATCCACAGGCAACTGGTTTTTAAATATTTTTTTCTGGGGGTTGAGTTCCATTTATAAGATTATTTGACAAATTGGTGTTATAGCATTTATCTGTAAAGTTATGAGAACAATGGTGAACACAGCATACAATATATTCTTGTTTTAGGTCGACAGTAAAAAGTCCTGACATAGGATAAGTAGATGCAGAGTTGTTTTTTTTTAATTTATTTTTTTATTGACAACTTCCATGATTGTAAACAATATCCCATGGTAATGCCGTCCCTCCCCCCAGATGCAGAGTTTTTTGTTTGACTAGTTGTTTTCCATTGAGATAGAGTCTCATAGCCCAGGCTAGCCTTTAACTTGCTATATAGCTGAGGCCGACCTTGAACTTCTAATTTTCCTTGCCTCTACCTCCCAAGAACATTATAGACATGTGCCACCCCACCTGGTTAGATGAAATTTTGCTTGTCTGTGTAGGGGGGGGGGCGTATTTTGTGGCAGGGTTTCACTCAATAGCCCCCCCAGGCTGGCTTCAAACTCATGGCAATCCTCCTGCCTCCTGATGTGGGGATTCTAGACAAGAGTCAGGTTGGCTTCTTGTTCTAAACACCCTGCCTTATAATTTCAAGCTATTTGGAAGGAAGCTTTTATTCTAGAGTTTGCATATTGGTTGTTTTGTCCACAAATTCTTGCATGAGCAAGTAGGCAGGTGGTGATCTTCAAGGTGATGATTTTGAAGCCCGGTGTGGTAGTATATACACACTTTTAATCCCAGCACTCGGGAGCCAGAGGTGGGAGGAGCACTGTAAGTTCGAGGCCAGCCTGAGACTACATAGTGAGACTACATAGCCCAGGGTCAGCCTGGGCTAGAGTGAGACCCTACGGGTGTGGGAGGGAAGGTATCGATTTTGGTATACTAGGTTACTTGAGGCTACTGTTTTTAAGTACAGCTCTTTTACAGTTTGGCTTCAAAGGAGTTAAAAATAGATTTGAAAGCCGGTCCTGGTGGCACACACCTTTAATCCCAGCACTGGGGAAGCAGAGGTAGGAGGATCACCATGAGTTCGAGGCCACCCTAAGAATACAGAGTGAATTCCAGGTCAGCCTGGGCTAGAGTGAAACCCTACCTCGAAAAACAAAACAAAATAAAACAAAACCCAAAAAACAAAGATTTGAAAAGTGAGGCGTGGAATCCTAATAACACTAAGGTCACGTGTGGAGAAGGAGTTGGAATCTTGACCCCTCAGTAGCAAGTGACCTTACGTGGTTTGGGTGACCTGGACAGCCCTCTGAGTTTTCTAAGACCAGACTGGTCTTTGAAGTCAGCTGCTGGTGGAACCCTCAGTTCAACTTGTGTTTTCAGTAGCAGAGAGCCCTTGGCGTAAGAAGTCGGGCATGCTGTCATAGTTCTTATGGACTAGGGTCGCCTGCCATCCGAAATTTATGTATTTGCATGTTACAGATCAGCTTAAAGTCAAGTACTTTGTAAATAAATGTTACAGATCAGCTTAAAGTCAAGTACTTTGTAAATAAAAGATTTATATCTGAGGCCTTTCAAGTAGTGTCTTTCTGCGGTGCTGGGGCGAACATACATTCAAGTTATTTATGTGCAAGTTTCTTTTAGAAACTTTTAGAATTTGTGGTGGATAAATGCTGACCTGTGTTTTTCTTTCTGTCCACAATCAGCGCCCAGAGGACCAGAGGTTAATTTATTCTGGGAAGCTGCTGTTGGATCACCAGTGTCTCCAGGACTTGCTTCCAAAGGTATTTTGTGTCAGTTTACACATTAACTTTGGGTTGTTTTAAAGCATGTACCAGGTTGAATTCAGGTCCTGAGGTCCCTGTTTTTTACTCTCAGCAGGAAAAACGACATGTTTTGCATCTGGTGTGCAATGTGAAGAGTCCCCCCAAAATGCCAGAAACCAGCACAAGGGTATGTCATATGCCCGCTTTCCTGAATATAACAATCCTGTCCTTCAGATCCTCTCAGGGAGGAAGAAAAGGAGTTGAGTGACCTCAGAGGAGAGATTTCCCAAGCTAGCCATCTAGGAATTAGACTGTGTTCTCAGTGCAGTGCGGGTTTGGTGCCGTGGCAGCAGACTATTGCTTGTGTCCTGAGTGGAAAAGTGGAGTCACTTCTGACACTGTCTGCTGGGATATGATTTGACCTGTGGTTACCATGCACCCAGAAATGGCACCAGCACAGTGCTTGAAGAGAGCTTACTGTAATGAGTACAGAGCACATTTCTTCTCACCATTAATACATACACATATACACATAAATATTATACATAACATATACAATATGGATGTATTTCCTTTTGAAATGTCTGTGGTGACTATCTGAGTAAGAAAAGGCTACAGTCTTTAGTAAGTGATTTTTAGAAACTTATGTTTCATAGTCAAAAGTATTTATTTTATTTTATTTTTTATTATTTGACAGAAAGAGGAAGGGAGAGAGAGAGAATGGGCCCTCCAGGGCCTCCAGCCACTGCAAACCAACTCCAGACGCGTGCACTCCCTTGTGCATCTGGGAAATCAAACCTGGGTCCTTTGGCTTTGCAGGCAAATGCCTTAACCACTAAGCCATCCCTCCAGCCCTTATTTTTCATTTTGCAGTATTTTTCAATGTACAATATTAATCAAATGTGACATGCTCTAAATTTGTACTACAACTTTATTTCCAACAACATCTGAATATAATGTGGGAAATCCCCTTTCCTTTACATTGTTGGCTGGTTACATTTGTAAATTGTATTGGTTAAATTTAAATATATTTTATTTATTTATTTGAGAGAGAGAGGATGTGCACGCCAGGGCCTCCAGCCACTGCAAACGAACCCCAGACACATGCACCCCCTTGTGCATCTGACTTACATGGGTCCTGGAGAATCGAACTGTGATCCTTTGGCTTTGCAGGCAAATGTTTTAACCGCTAAGCCATCTCTCCAGCCCCTGTATCGGTTAAATTTAACTTCTAGAATGAATTAAGTTTAATGCCACAAATTTTAGCATAATCAGGAAACTTTCTCATTAGTGATGGCCATATTGGAGGATCTTATGAAGCTTCTACATAGTAACTCAAAATGTGTATTGTCTCTGTTTTTCAGCATGTCTGTGTGTGTGTGTGTGTGTGTGTGTGTGTGTGTGTGTGTGTGTATGTATGTACATAGAGAGACTGAAATCCACATGTAGAGATTGTTTGTGCTAGGGCTTGAACCCAGGGCTTCTGCAGGCATATATATATATATATATATAACTGTGTGTGTTGAACAGACTTCAGAACTTGTTTTATATGGGCCAGGGATGTAGCTCAGTTGGTTAGAGTGTTCACCTAGCCATGGGTTCGGTCCCCAGCACCACATAAAACGAGGTGGTAGGCACACTTGTCATCCCCATACTAGCAAGGTAGAGGCAGGAGGATTAGAAATTCCAGGTCATCCTTGGCACATTTGTTTTGTATAGCATTGTACTTAGTTAATTTTGTCAAGTTCAAGGGTGTTTATGGGAATAAGTGCTATTTGCATCAAAATATTTTTTTAGCTTGATTGCAGACAGTTGCATCAGGTCCTTTGTTCTGATGTTCCTATTACTTACCTTAGAGTGCTGAATCCACAGAGCAGCCTGATGGCCCTAATCAGGGACAGTACCTTGGGGATTCCTCAAGTGATGGTTTAAGGCAAAGAGAAGTTCTTTGGAACCTTTCTCCCTCTGGCTGGGAGAATATCTCAAGGTGAGTGTTAATGAGGAACATGCATGTGGTTCATTCACATCAATTTCAGAATAAGATATGTTTACACATGTATAGTCAGCGCACTTTAAAGTGTACATGATGGGTTCACTTTAAAGAACTCTTGTGCATTTAGTTTTTCTTTGGAAATATATAAAAAAAAAAAACAGGAGATGCACAAATTGAAAATAGAGGTGGGCTGGAGAGATGGCTTAGTGGTTAAGACGTTTGCCAGCAAAGCCTTAGGACTTGGGTTCAATTCCCCAGTACCCATTTGAAGCCAAATGCACAAAGTGGTGTATACATCTGGAGTTCATTTGCAATGACTAAAGGTCCTGGCATGCCCCTTTCTCTCTCTGTCTCTCTCTCTCTCATATAAATAAGTAAAATATAAAAAAAATTACAATATTGAAATAAAAAAAAAGAAAATAGAGGCATTTAGCCCCCTGCGGGTGTGTGCTTCCCCATGGGCTGCCCACTTGGTTGTTCTCATGACAGAAGAAAAGTCAATCTCCTGGGTTTATCCCAACAAAGGTGACAATAGGCTAGCAGACTGAGAGCACTGAGCCAAGGACTGTGTGAAGACGCTAGAAAAGGCTATTTCCTGAGTGCGCTGAGGGCTGTTCACTAGAGTGAAAGCCAGACGTTATCCATGCGCTAATATTTAGTGGTCACAGTTCTTGGAACATGTAGTTATGAAAGTGCTTTTGAGAAAAGTGATGTGCCAAATGCAAAGTGAGAGTCCTTCTCTTTGAGGCGGGGTCTCACTCCACTCAACTTTGTAGCTCAGGCTGGCTTGGGTTACAAGAGTATGCTAGAACACCTAGTAAAATTGTAAAATTTATATTTGATATTTTTTTGTTGTTGTGTTTTTGAGGTAGAGGCTCACTCTAGCCTGGGCTAACAACTCACTCTGTAGTCCCAGGCTGGCCTTGAACTCACTGTGATCCTCATACCTCTGCCTTCTGAGTGCTGGGATTAAATATGTGGATCAGCACCATACCCAGCTATGTTTGTTTTTTAAAAGATATATTTATTTATTTATTTATGAGAGATAGAGAATGGGCACACCAGAGCCTCTAGCCACTGCAAACCAACTGTAGACGCCTATGCCACCATATGCATCTGGCTTACATGGGTCTGAGGGAGTGGAACCTAGGTCCTTAGGCTTCACAGGCAAGCACCTTAACCTGTAAGCCATCTCTCCAGCCCTATATTTGATTTTTGATAAAGTCAAATGTTTGAGGAAGGGGTAGGGTACTTTTTTCCTGATAAACATGTTTCATATATGCGAAAATGGGAGGAGCTATGTAATGAATCCCTTCAAGACAGTCATTGTAAGTTTTGCCTTCTTTTTGAAGTATTGAAAAATAATTCCTGTTTCATCATTTCATCCCTCCATACTTCAGTATACAACTGTGGAACCTTTTAGTTATTTTGTACAGTAATGTCATCATCATGAGAACTAACAAAAATTTTAAAAGTAGTTTTATCATCTCACTTCTGTGCACTGTAACCTTTCAGATGCTCAAAACCAGTATCACAACAAGGTGTACTTGTATTGGAATACTACTTAGTCAATGCTCTGTGTTGGAATTTTGTTAAAAGACTGTGCCCATGTACATTGGATAATTGGAACATTACTGAATAGGAAAACTTAAAACTGCTTCCTCCACCCCCCCTTTTTCTTCTTTGGTTTTTCGAGGTAGGGTCTCACTCTAGTCCAGGCTGACATGAATTCACTATGTAGTCTCAGGGTGGCCTCGAACTCATTGCCATCCTCCTACCTCTGCCTCCCAAGTGCTGGGATTAAAGGTGTGCACCACCAAGTCCGTCCACCCCTCCTTTTTTTTCAAGGCAAGGTCTTAACTGTAGCCCAGCCTGACCTGAAACTCACTCTCTAGCCCCAAGATGGCCTCAAACTCACAGCGATCCTCCTGCCTCTGCCTCCCAACTGCTGGGACTAAAGGCGTGCACCACCACACCCAGCTATGCTTCTTCCTTTTTATTATTGTACAGCCTGAGTGTTGAAGCTTTTCGCTAATTACATGACTGTCACTATCAACTTGTTGATTTCATTCAATGAAAATATTTATTGAACATTGAATCTATATAGTGATAACCTGTAGGGATGATCATCACATAACCTGTAATTTTCCTCAAATTTTTTGTCATGACTTTGCTCTAAAGCCCTGCCAAAAGGAGTGTATTGTGTTAAGGGCCCAGCACTGCCACAGGTAGCCTGAGTCATTCCCTACTTTGGCACCTCTATTCTGGTAAAGCCACATCTCTGACTACACGAAGTTTATTAAGTAGAGATAAATAATCTGGGCTGGGGAGATGGTTCAGCAGTTCAAGGCACTTGCTTGCAAAACCTGCTGGCCCAGGTTCAATTCCCCAGTGCACACATAAAGGCATTTGCACAAAGTGGTGCATGCATCAGCAGCAAGAGGCCCTGGTGTGAAAAATAAATAAATAAAAATATTTAAAATTTAAAAAATAACATCATCAAGCTTTCCCTCAAGACTGTAATCCAAAATTAAAAGTTTAAAAAATTAATAATAATAAGGAAATAAAATAAATTACATTTGAAAATGGCATGGTGAGACTTAATACTTTATATGCTAACTATAAAAATATTTTAGGGCTGGAGAGATGGCTTAGTGGTTGAGGCTCTTGCCTGCGAAGCCTAAGGACCCAGGTTCAATTTCCCAGAACCCACGTAAGCCAGATGCACAAGGTGGCACATGCATCCAGAGTTTGTTTGCAGTGCCTAGAGGTCCTGGCATGCCCAATCTCTCTCTAAATAAATAAATAAATCAAAATTAAAAATATTTTAAAGTAGCACATGCTTCAGATCTAAGTAAAGGCATTTGGAGAGGCAGAGACATACACCCATAGGTGTCTTCACAGTATGTCTTCACAATGGCTATGTATAAGATCCTGTGGCTTTCTAAGTTACATTGTGCAAAGGAAATAATTTACAACAAGGTTTAAAGATTAAGCAAAATTTAAAATTATACTAAAAGTTTACAAGTTCTTTTACTTCTCTACTTAATTCTCTTGAAGAATTTCCACTTGTAAGTCAAATTGTAAGGTAGGTATTATGAGGTGCATTGTTAGATTTAGGGATGACAGAGGAGTGCTGGCATGGTAAAACTCAGGGGTTCCAAACATCTGACCCTAAGTAAGCATTGCTTGTTATGAACTTTCTGACTTAAAATGTCTTTAGGAAAATAAGCATTTATTCATAAAGGCAGTTTTTATTTTATCCATTGTATTGACAGTTTCTGACTCCGACCAGCAAGAATTTTAACTAGATTCTGCTGTGAGCGGTTTCTGCTCCTCCTCATGTCCTCTTTTTTTCCCTTTCTACCCTGCCCCAACTGTATAAGAAGTTCAGAGCTCCCTCTGCCCCCACCCCTCAATGTGCCCCCAGTAAGGGAAGGAAGTCTGGTATCACACAGACCATTTCTCAGAGTGCAGCCCCACTCCTCCAGCAAGCCCCATGGTTTTTGCTGAGCGGTACTTGGAATCTCCTCTATCAAAGGAGGGTAGATCACACCTCACAAGGTTATTGGAGACCCAGTTAACCTATGTGGGACACCTGATGGTCAGTAAGGACACGCATGACATCACATGCACCCAGAACTGCCACAGATTGTGATCTGAGGTGAGGAAGGAGGGGGTTCAGACTTGGGGGCAGATGTGGCTTGTGAGCGCGCCCTCAGATCTGGTCAGTGGATTTAGTCCTCCACTGAGTCTTCCTGAGAGCAGGCAGGCAGGCAGGCAGGCATCTACTCGCCCTGTAACGGCTCAGCCCATTGCACCTCTGCACGCAAGGCACGCATAGCAGTCCTGTTGACACCATGGTGAGAGCCTGGGCAGGGCAAGGGCTCTTGTTTCCTTGGCTTCAATTCTTGATTATCATTCAGTATTCAGCTCTTCCTCTCTGACCGACTCAAAACCTGCTTGTTTTCTCTGAATCTGTTTGTAGGACTGAAGCTGTCCAGCAGGCTTTCCAAGGCCTGGGGCCTGGCTTCTCTGGTTATACAACCTACGGGTGGCTGCAGCTCTCCTGGTTCCAGCAGATCTACGCAAGGCAGTACTACATGCAATAGTGAGTCTTTCATAGCCTGGGCTGTCGGGAATGAAGGGAAATCCTATCATGCTGTGAAGTTCAGGAGGGAGGGAGGGGCGTGGCTTCCTCCTTGCAGAGCCTGGTTCTTGCTGGTTCTGTGGTGGATTAGTGTTCATGACACTGACTGGTGTATTGATGCAGGGGTGCTCAGCTAATGAAGGTCTTCTTCACAACCTTTGTTTAGAATGTGTTACCTCTTTTTAGGTTTAAATCTTTAAAGTTTTGTGAAAATTTTAATTTGTTAATGCACTTTAATCTTATCACAGTCTTGGTATTTAATTCCAAATGAATTTTCCAGTATGGCTTTTGTTTAGAGAAGACATCTATAGATATGATTTCTTAGGTCTTTTGTTCTCCACTAAATTGAAGAAAAATTAGGCTTTTATATATCTGGCCATAATTATTAGCAGTGAATGACTCCTATGTAAATAAGGTTGTGAATGAGAGCCATGGTTTTCAAAGTGTCTTGACTCAACAGTGTCTGCCATTATGCTTGTTATTTTAGTCTGGCTGCCACAGCTGCCTCAGGAGCCTTTGTCCCAGCACCAAGTCCACAAGAGATACCTGTGGTCCCCGCACCTGCTCCAGCCCCTATTCACAACCAGTTTCCAGCAGAAAACCAGCCAGCCAATCAGAACGCAGCTCCCCAAGTGGTTGTTAATCCTGGAGCCAATCAGAACTTGCGGATGAATGCACAAGGTGGCCCTCTTGTGGAAGAAGATGATGAGATAAACCGAGACTGGTTGGACTGGACCTATTCAGCAGCTACATTTTCCGTTTTTCTCAGCGTCCTCTACTTCTACTCCTCTCTGAGCAGATTCCTCATGGTCATGGGCGCCACTGTGGTTATGTACCTGTAAGTAATGGCTACTCTTTACCCCTTTACGAAGATCACCCTGGAACTGTGACCTGAGTACAGATTTTTTTTTCCCAAACAATCTGTCATTGTTGGAGGTATATTCAAGTTGAGTCATTCTGTTATGTTTCTGCACATGCATGTTCATATGTAAGTGGACGTGTGTGTGGAGGGGGGCACCTATACATGAATGGATGTGTAGACCAGAGGTCAATATTGAGTGTCTTCCTCAGTCATTCTCTACCTTATTTTATTTATTTATTTATTTATTTAGGTTTTTTGAGGTAGGGTTTCCCTCTAGCCCAGGCTGACCTGGAATTCACTATGTAGTCTCAGGGTAGCCTCAAACTCACATTAAGCCTCCTACCTCTGCCTCCTGAGTGCTGGGATTAAAGGCGTGCACCACCACGCCCGGCTCTACCTTATCTTTTGAGTCAGGGTCTGTGAGTGAACCTGTAGTTTACCAGATTGGCTAGACTAGCTAACCATTACTCCTTAGGGACCCTCTGCCTCCCCAGCACTGGGATTACAGGTTCACACCTCCATCCCAGCTTTTACATTAGTGCTGGGGATCTGAACTCAGGTCTTGATGCTTTACCTGCTGAGCCACCTTCCCAGTCCTCATTCTGGTACTCCCAGTACAAGGAATTCAAAGCTTTGTGGCATATTGCTCAGCACACATTATATATGTCAATGCAGGAAGAAGAGTCTCATCTTTTCCTCTAGATAAGTTACCTTCCAGGCACACAGGCCACAGTAACTGTCATACTGAGACATAGACATCTGTACCTTTTCTAAGAACGTGGTTGTCTTCATCAGGCTCTCTCTGTCTTCCAGGACATAGGTCAGGCAGTGGCTGTTGACAGCCTTGAGAGGCCAGTGACCATGTACCACCTCCAGAAATAGAATTTTAAATTATTTATTTATTTATTTATTTATTTATTTATTTATTTATTTATTTATTTATTTATTTATTTATTTATTTATTTGCATGTGTGTGTATATGGGTGTGTGTGTGCCACTTCATGTGTGGAGGTCAGAGGACAACCTTGAGGTGTCTGTGTTTTTTCTCCCACCATCTTTGACACGGGCTCTCTTGCCACTGTCATCAAAAGCCAGCTGGCCTGTGAGCTTTGGATCCTCCTGGTTCTGTTCCCATTGTCTTAGGCATGTTGGGAACTCGGAAGCACGTGCCACTTTGTTGTCCTGCTTGCTGTGGGTACTGGGGAGGATCAAACTTGTTGCAGGCTTTTCAAGAAGTGCCTTTAACTGCTGAGTCATTTCTCCAGCTCCAGAAATAGAATTTTAAATTATTTATTTATTTGCATGTGTGTGTATATGGGTGTGTGTGTGCCACTTCATGTGTGGAGGTCAGAGGACAACCTTGAGGTGTCTGTGTTTTTTCTCCCACCATCTTTGACACGGGCTCTCTTGCCACTGTCATCAAAAGCCAGCTGGCCTGTGAGCTTTGGATCCTCCTGGTTCTGCTCCCATTGTCTTAGGCATGTTGGGAACTCGGAAGCACGTGCCACTTTGTTGTCCTGCTTGCTGTGGGTACTGGGGAGGATCAAACTTGTTGCAGGCTTTTCAAGAAGTGCCTTTAACTGCTGAGTCATTTCTCCAGCTCCAGAAATAGAATTTTAAATTATTTATTTATTTGCATGTGTGTGTATATGGGTGTGTGTGTGCCACTTCATGTGTGGAGGTCAGAGGACAACCTTGAGGTGTCTGTGTTTTTTCTCCCACCATCTTTGACACGGGCTCTCTTGCCACTGTCATCAAAAGCCAGCTGGCCTGTGAGCTTTGGATCCTCCTGGTTCTGTTCCCATTGTCTTAGGCATGTTGGGAACTCGGAAGCACGTGCCACTTTGTTGTCCTGCTTGCTGTGGGTACTGGTATATAAGAGAATGAGCCGCCACACTCCAGCCACTTCAAACTCCAGATGCATGGCCACTTTGCATCTGCTTACATGGAACTGCGAAACTATCTCTCTAGTCCTCTAAATTCTTATTTTTTTGTGTTGTTTTTTTTTTATTTATTTAGACTATTGAGAGAGAGAAAAGAGGAGAGAGCCCGTTCCACGAACCCAGCTGAGAGAGGTAGGAGATCGCCGTGGTTGAGGCCACCTGAGACCATCAGTGAAGTCAGGTCCTCTAGATAGACCCTACCTCTGCAAGGAGAGGAGAATGGCCATCCAGCTCAGCCACTCAACAAACTCACAGACATGCGCCCCCTTGTGCATCTGGCTAACATGGGTCCTGGGTAATCGACCTCAAACCAGGGTCCTTAGGCTTCACAGGCAAGCACTTAACTGCTAAGCTATCTCTCCAGCCCTCATTTTCTTTTTTTTTTAATTAAGAAGTTAAAAAAAAAAAGCCAGGCATGGAGGCACACGTCTTTAATCCCAGCACTTGGGAGGCAGAGGTAGGAGGATTGCTGTGAGTTCGAGGCCACCCTGAGGCGATTGCATAGTGTATTTCCAAGTTAGCCTGGGCTAGATTGAGACCCTACCTTGAAAACAAAACAAAACAAAAAACCAGCAAAAAAGAAAAAATTAATATATGAACATACAATAATTTGATCATGTTCCCATCCCTTTATCCTTTTTTTTGTCCTTTCTCTTCTGCCTCCATCCCCTGAGAACCACCACCTCCTTCTCCTCCCCCTCCTCTTCCTCTTCTTCTTCCTCCTCCTTTTTTTTTTTTTTTTTTTCGAGGTAGGGTCTCACTCTAGTCCAGGCTGACCTGGATTCACTATGTAGTCTCAGGGTGGCCTCAAACTCACGACGATCCTCCTACCTTTGCCTCCCAAGTGCTGGGATTAAAGGTGTGTGCCTCCATGCTCAGCCTTCCCTCTTTTTTTTTTTTTTTTTAAATATCTTATTTATTTACAAGGGGAAAGAGATTAAGAGAGAGGGAAAAAGAGAGAAAGAATGAATGAATATGGGTATTCCAGGGCCTCTAGGCACTGCAAATGAACTCCAGATGCATGCACCACTTTGTGCATCTGGTTTTATGTGGGTAATGGGGAATTGAACTTGAGTTGTCAGACATTGTAGGCAAGTACCTTAACTGCTGAGCCATCTCTCCAGCCCAAGGACTCTCCTCTTTCAAGGTAGTTCTGCCTCTCTTTTATTGTCTCATTCCTTCTGCCCTCCTCCATCCTCCATGTCATGATGTTGATGGGCTTAACCTGTGCTGGTCTTGTGGGGGTATTCATACCCACTGTGGGGTCATGAATGTACCAGTCAGTTCATGTCAGGAGGATACAGCCCTAAAGTATGCCTACGCACCCTGTGGCTCTTACATTCTCTTTGCTGCCCTCTTTTCTGTATAGGTGCTGGGATAAAGCTCAGGTCCTTGGGCTTGAGCAGCAAGCATTCTACTTGCTGAAGCATGGCCCCAGCCCCAGAGCAGAACTGGCTTTAAGACTTTAAATATTCCATGCATGGTCCAGAGAGCTGGCTTAGTGGTTAAGACACTTGCATGCAAAGCCAAAGGACCTAGATTCAGCTCCCCAGAACCCACATAAGCCAGATGCACAGGTTGGCACATGCATCTGGAGTTTGTTTGCAATGGCTGGAGGCCCTGGCATGTCTATTCTCTATCTGCACTCACTCCCTCCCCCTGCTTCTTTCTCTTACTCTCTCAAATAGATACAATAAAATAAAAATATTCCATGCAATACTTGTCATGTGCTAATGGGAATTTTTGCAAATGTAAAAAAAGTTTCTTTTAGATTCAGTAGTATATAACAGTATGTTCAAGGTATGGAAACTGCTAATGGACAGTTATTATTATTATTATTTTCAAGGTTTCAAGGTAGGGTCTCACTCTAGCTCAGGATGACCTGGAATTCACTGTGTAGTCTCAGGGTGGCCCCGAACTCTCGATGATCCGCCCACCTCTGCCTCCCGAGTGCTGGTGTTAAAGTCATGCACCACCACGCCAGACCTAACAATTATTCTAATTAAAGATTAGGCCACATAAATACATCACACAAAGTGGAATTCCTGAAAATATCATACAGAAATAGAATTTTTAAATTATTTATTTATTTGCATGTGTGTGTATATGGGTGTGTGTGTGCCACTTCATGTGTGGAGGTCAGAGGACAACCTTGAGGTGTCTGTGTTTTTCTCCCACCATCTTTGACACGGGCTCTCTTGCCACTGTCATCAAAAGCCAGCTGGCCTGTGAGCTTTGGATCCTCCTGGTTCTGCTTCCCATTGTCTTAGGCATGTTGGGAACTCGGAAGCACGTGCCACTTTGTTGTCCTGCTTGCTGTGGGTACTGGGGAGGATCAAACTTGGTGCAGGCTTTTCAAGAAGTGCCTTTAACTGCTGAGTCATTTCTCCAGCTCCAGAAATAGAATTTTTATAAGATACACTAATTAATACATGATCCTAAGGGTATAGTTTTATAACAAAACTTGTCTCTGAAGTATATTTTCCATTGTTGGCTGAGCACTGCCTAAATTAATGATGTGGTAGTGTTAAATACTGTTTGATCCTAGTTGAAGATCAGATTACTTCTTTGCTCTGACACTGGCTACCAGGAATTTCAATCTATGAAAGGTCACCAGCAGTAGTTGTTCTGTGGCGGCCCAAGAAGAGCCTCATGCGGCCAAGGACATCATTTCCCAGAGGCCAGTCTGCCAGCCTGGCTGCCTGCCCAGCCATTGGGCCAGAGCCAGGAGTTTACCCTGCCCTCTCCTGAGGATACTCATTTGTTTGCTCCTTGTGTTTCATGGCCTGCAGGAAGACGCCGATCCTGACACTGAAGACCCCAACCGCCTTCCCCCAGACCGCGAAGTGCCGGACGCCGAGCAGACCAGCCCCTCGTTCATGAGCACAGCGTGGCTAGTCTTCAAGACTTTCTTTGCCTCTCTTCTTCCGGAAGGCCCTCCAGCTATAGCAAACTGATGACACACTTGTGCTCTGTTGCTGGAGGCTTTGACAGGCATGGACTGCATCATCTGGCTCCAGCTGGTTTTCCTCACCTAGAGTGACTCAACATCATCTAAAACCCACCAGGACTAATATATGCTTTTGTGACCAGCAAAAGCACAAAGTAAGACATGAAGCCTTGATACAAATTGATGAACCAAAACTGAACAGGGCTTCTCATGTCTTTATTCTGAAGAGCTTTAATATATACTGTATGTAGTCTCATAGGCACTGCAAGTAGGAGGCTTAGGTGTCGCATGTTTATGCCTGAGGAACCTCCCCAGGTGTGTGTGTGTGTGTGTGTGTGCATGTGTGTTGTATATAGAAGTCATAGATGCAGAAATGTTTCTGCTGGTACGATTTGATTCCTGTTGGAATGTTTAAATTACACTAAGTGTACTACTTTATATAATCAATGAATTGCTAGACATGTTAGCAGGACTTTTCTAGGAGAGACTTACGTATAATTGCTTTTTAAAATGCAGTGCTTTCAACTGAGGGCAACTTGGCAGAGGCGAAGCCTTTGCTAGGTTTTCTGTTCAATAAAGTTTTGCTATGAATGACTGTGGCAAAGACTCCTGTTATCCTGGCAGAGGGTCAACAGTTCAGCTGCTGATTTAAGTACCCTGAATGCTTTTTTCCTAAATATTTTGTTTATTTATTTACTTACTTATTTGCAAGCAGAGAGAGAGAAAGAATGGGTATGCCAGAGCTTCTAGCTGCTGCAAACTCCAGATGAATGCACCCACTTTGCATCTGCCTTTATGTGGGTACTGGGGATTTGAACCTGGGTCGTTAGGCTTTGCAGGCAAATACCTTAACCACTTAGCCATCTCTCCAGCCCCTGAACACTTTTTATAAAGGGCACTTTATACCCATGGAGGATGATAAGATAAAGTCATGAAATTTTTTCCTGTGTATACCTCCGTTTCTTCTGCACATGGCTTATGTAGGAACTCACCAATGTTAACTTCCCCTGTCCCCCAAATTCAAATCCAGTGGCATCAAGTTATTGTACTTGGCAAGTCCACAGTAGTTTCACCCAGTCAGATGGCATGCCTTTGAACTGAGCTTCTTTGTGTGATAGTAATCTGTTAAGTACTAATTTTGTCAGTAATTTAAAAAGCAAATTTCTCTATTTGCACATTAATGATGTTATTAGGTTGAATGCTAAAGGTTGGTCAGTGTTCTTTTTGGTAAGTAAATAGGCCTTTGGTATCATGACGGTGATCATTTAAATTAATCCTTACTCCAGGAATAAGTATACATCACATCACACTCCCTGGACAATGCATACTAAGATGCTAGGTAGATACAAACGTTGTTCATGAATTTCCATGTTTTCAAATGCAAACTGAGGTAATTATGTAAAGCATGGGTCCTGGAGAATTGAACTGAGGTCCTTTGGCTATGCAGGCAAATGCCTTAACCACTAAGCCATTTCTCCAGCCCCAAGGAAGCAGTTATTAACAATTCACAACAACTTGGGTGGAAAGGCTTGTTGCTTGCAGAGGTGAGACTATGACCATCTCACACGGGGCCTCAGGCAACTGTTTGTAATGCGTAGGTTCTGGGCAAGACGTTGCAGTGTCAGGTTGTAGGTTAAACTTTGCATTCCACAGCCCCAACATCAGTAGTGCTGGCCCATTTCAGAAAAGTCATCCAAGGCATGAAATGCAGGGCTACTTGGATCTTGCCTTTCATATGGGTTCACTTAGGTCTATGTACTTACGGTGATACTTGCATGTTTCTGTGCCCACATCGCGCTATAGAGCAGCAGCATCCTCTTTCTTCCTGGAAATAGTCACCATGGCTGTTACATCCTTCAGAATAGAGAACCAATTTCAGATGCCCCCAAAGTGATTCAGAAAACTTGGCCTTAAGACTTCCATTCTTCTAGAACTATTCTTGGCACACACACAATCTATCAGGCACAGTTCTATCACAGAAAACAGCAAGAAGACACACAGTACTTTTCTCACCTGTTTTAAGACGGGCATAGCCTATAATGTCCGCCACTCATGGTCACCCTAATCCCCCGCGGCAGTGGCTCTCCAGCTGGTTGGTTTTAGAGCACATCATGAATTGGCAAGTACGGACACAGAAAGGCAAGTTTAAAAAGGTTTATTTTAAGAAAGTACAGCAGAACACTCCAGAGTGGAGGGAATCACGAGCAGGTAGTCCAGGTGATGACTAAGGGATATGGGATGAGTTTCATTGGTTAAGTCTAAATGTATATGGAGGACATTGGTTGGTGAGCCAGGGAGGGTGTCGCAGACTCGGAAAGAGCCCGCCAATGGGGAGAAATAAAAAGCCTGTGAAAACTTCCTACGAGGAAGAACCCGGGATCTGTCCCTGATGGGCGCCTTGAGTTCCTGTTTAAGTTCAGATTGGAGTTGCCTTTTGTTCTCTTGGGCCTGTGTTAACTACCTACAAAAAAAAGCTACCTTGCCCTGATCTGTGTCACTTCTACTTCTCCACGAAGGATGTGTTTTAGACTTCCGGTAGTACCAACCCATCTGGTAGCCTAGGTGACCACTCAGTGACTAGCGGGCAGGTAGTACAGGTAGATACTCCAGTCAGAGGGATGGCTGTCAGCCCAGCCAGCCAGTGTGAGATTTCATCATGCCACTCACACTGGTGTAGAATTGAAAAACTTAGGAGTTATTTCTGGAATTTTCTATTGAATAGTTTCAGAACAAGGTTGCCTTGGGCAACTGAAACTGTGGGTAAGAGAGTTGCAATTTTTATATTTTCTGTGATTAGAAAGAATGGGCTTACCTGGTATAGAGGCCAGCAAGGCAAGGGTGAAATGATAGGGCGGGACCAGATGCTACAAGTCCCCAGGCCCAAATATTTCTTCCTCAGAGAAACCTCAGTTTTGCTGTTAAGACCTCTGAGCTCAGAGCTTCCCATTCCCCAGCTCAAGTTCTGCATAAGTAGCCTGAAAGCTTCCTTGTCCACTCTATAAACAGTCTCAATAGCAAGGCCAAAGTCTCACCTTAGAAGTGGATGAATTACAATGTGCTTCGAATTTACCTTGCAGAGTGTCTCCTGGGTATTAATGGTGGAAGGAAGATAAGGTTGGATCTGGCTGGGTTTATGGATACAGCAGAGCTCTGGGATTTGGTGCTTTGGTGTGAGGGGTTATGGTTGGTTGGTTGATTGGCTGAAAAATGGATCAAAAGGTGGCCTATATCAAATGACTTGGAAATGCCATAGCTGCCTTAATATACTAGAGAGGAAGGGCCCCAAAGACCTGGGCAGACTGCAGATTTAGCAGGGACTTACCAAGTATCCTGGTTACCCAGAGGACACAGCTCTCGCAGCATCTGTGAGGTGGCTCCAGCATCACTGAAGAGCTGCTTTGCAGATCAAAGGTTACAGTGGGACCCGCTGCCACAAAACAGTAGGCCTAGTATGCCTCAATACAGTGGGATGACTGGGTCCCAGTGGCAGGGCCCAAGTAGCAGCAAAGACCTAGTCCAACTTGCAAAGACCCGTGGCAGTGGCTCCTTGGTTACTGCCATGTCCCTAGGAGAGAACGAAACAGCTAAACTACTAAATTTGTAGTTGCTCCATATAGCAGAAAAGTTCTAGGTCAAATGAACGTGAAGAGCCAGCAAGTTCCATGACTCACTGCCACCTTCCATTTGCTGTGAAGCAAGTCTCTTGGTAAGGAGCAGAATTTCACGGATACCATGAAGATAGGCAGGCATTTGACTTGAAATGCTGTGCAGGGAAGACAGATCCGCAGCCAGAAGGCCTTCTTCAGTGGAAGCAATTCAATGCAATAAACCTGCCACCTGCCAATCACCCGGGGGCATGGGGTTCTGTCAGGGGCTTCGTATCCACCTCTGTGACCAGCAGAGTGGGCACTCCGCAGTGGCTGCGGCCCGGTTGGCTTAGTGAGTGGAAATCAATGCTGCTGGGCTCAGACAAAACCTCCATCCTGCCACTGTGGTCACTGTGTTTCTAAACCCACTGGGCAATGGTAGGAGCAAAAAGGGCAAGAAGCAGACTGGTACAAACACGTCGTCATACTTGATGAACAGGACTAACTTCTCCCTCCTCTCAACCCCCACTTGCCTGGGACCCAAGTCTAATGAACAAGAAAACAAGCTCATCCCACTGTTGCCAGAGAAACTCAGACTCACCTGAGTTACAGCCTTGGGTCCTGTCTACAAGCAGGGCAGGGCAGAACAGCCGTGTGAATCCCCTAGTACTTTGTGATGTACTAGGGAGACCATCCTGATCAGACACGGCTGCTGAGCTGCAAGCTGCACACCTCTACGCTACACAAGCTACCCAGGCTATGGGGTTCAGTTACAGCACAGAAACAGACTAACATTGGAGCTGTACTAACACCCACAACCGGGAGGAATGCTTCCACCCATCGGACCAGGTGCCATGCTGCTTTGGGCTCCATATGCTTCAGTAGCGACAGGCCAAGAAGGAAGCTACTCTGTTGGCCAGAGTGATAGACCCTAATTAGGGAGAGGAAATCGAGCTTCTGCTGTGTGATGAAGACAAGGGAGCAGATGTCTAGGATATAGGAGATGCCTTAGGGTATCTCTTGTACTGCCACACTCCAGAAAACCATAACAGCCTAGTTCAGGAAGGAAGGTTTGGGGCTGTCTTAACAGGGAGAGAACCCACACTAGCCAAAGTGTTCACTAAGGGCAAAGGAATGTGGAACAGGCAGTAGAGGAAGATGAGGAATACCAAGTGTGACCATGTGACCAGCTTCACATGAGCAAAGTCATGTTCATACGCATTGTTTGTGACTACCTGGGGAAAACTTGTATATGAGAAATCTATCTATTGAATGTTTTTGTTTTCCTCTCTCCTTACCATCTAACATAGGATGTTAATTCACAGTCATTAACTTTATATCCCAGCCTGTAAGCCACAGGGTATGAGGAGGAAGAGTGGTCATCTCCATGGAATTCTGGGCAGAAGGTCAGTCAGTGTGTCTCCATTGCCCAAGGGACAGTTGTCGCGTTAGATAGGAGTATGACTCTTGGTCTATATCTGGAGATTAAATGTGGTCCAAGGAGATGTGTGTGGGTGTCATGCTGACAAAGAGTGCACTTCAGGGGTCAGCCTTGTGTGTGCTTAGTTCAGTCTAGTTCTCCGGCCGTGTCTGTTGTGGTAGAACTCTTGCACCTACAGTTTTTTTTTTTTTGTTTTTTTGTTTTGTTTTGTTTTTCGAGGTAGGGTCTCACTCTGGTCCAGGCTGACCTGGAATTAACTATGTAGTCTCAGGGTGGCCTCAAGCTCACAGTGATCCTCCTACCTCTGCCTCCCGAGTGCTGGGATTAAAGGCAGTGCGCCACCACGCCCGGCTACCTACAGCTATTTGACTGTAAGTCAAGGAGATGGTCCCCCCCTCAACCTGGGAGGCCTCCCTCTATCCAATCAGTTCAAAGACCTTGATTGCAAAGGTTTGCTTGAGGGAGATGAAATGAGGCTGCAGCCTTAGCTGCTGCCTGAGGGCCCAGAGAGCCGGCCGTGGCCACACGAGCCTGTGACGGTAAGCATGCTGGCTCTACCCGGCTTGACAAAACACAGACTGGTCCAAGCTCTGCGGGTATCGAGCCTGGCAGGCTGTGCCACTTGTTCGAAGTCAGGAACCTCTTCTGTTGGCTGTATGTCTGAGAACAAAGGCATGTGGGGTAGCTCCATTGGAGGCCAGAGGTTTGTTCCAGGGAGAGGGCTGGGAGCAGCAGGAAGAGGCAAAACTTAGCCGAAAAGATTTCTCTGGGGTGGAAGTGATGGTGAAGGAGGCTAGGAGAAAGGTAGCTTCTTTTAGGTCATTTCACTTAGAGATTGAGGCCCCGAGAGAACCAGGAGATGCCACCCCATACACTCCCTTGCCCTGGCATAAGAACAGAACTCAGAAGAAATGGAGCTCATGTCTATCAAGATGGAGCTACAGCGCCCCCTGCTGCCCACAGTCTAGCACTACCTAGATAGATGGTCCAGGTGGGCTGGTGTGGAGTCCGCCCTCCTGGTCTTCCCCTTGCATATAAAGGCTCTCATCTTCCAGCCTTGCCCTTTTTCCTCTTTACGGAGCTATCTCTGGATTCTCTTTCATCTCTGCTTGGATACATGTGAATGTAGCTTCCCCCTCACCCAGGCGAGAGCATGAGACTATTTCTTGGTCTGGAAGAACTTTTCTGCTGGCCTCTATTTTATGGTGTGAGGTAACTTCTCACTTTGCTTACGTGCATGGTTTTCCTCTGGTCTCTGAGTCTCCCACGTGCGTATTTCCCTTACCTATAGATCTACCACGTGGGTGCTCTCACTAACTCCAGGCCTGTGTAATTTCTTTAAACCCGGGGAAACCATAAGTGTGATTCTCTTCATTTCTGATTTCTCCTCTGAATTTCTTGGTCTCTGCTTTGATATGTTCCCTCTGATTCTTCCTTGAGCCTCACCATTTGCCCTCTTAACTTCCCCCCATGGGAAAGCACATGGCAGATGCCATGTGTTCCTTCTGAGTCTCTACAGACACACCTGAGTTCTATCTTCCACGCACTTGCGGCTCTACCTCAGTCTTTCCTTGAAAGCCTCAGGTTAACTACATGCTTGTGGCTCTACTCAAATTTGTTTTTCCCCAAAAACCTCAATTTCTCCGGGCATGGTGGCACATGCCTTTGATCCCAGCACTTGGGAGGCAAAGTTAGGAGGATTGCCATGAGTTCAAGGCCACCCTGAGACTACATAGTTAATTCCAGGTTAGCTTGGGCTACAGGATAACCTTATCTCCCCCCCCCCCAAAAAAAGGGGGAAAATAAAAACTCAATTTATCTTAAATGAACCTTATAATTTTTGCAGTGTTCCCACATGAGAATGTGTTTCCTACTTCCCACATTTATGACTCTGCTCTAGCTTTCCTTCCTAGATCCCAACCTCCCTTAAGTAAATCCCACAATTTGTGATTTCTCCCTTAAATAAACCCCACAATTTGTGATTTCTTCCTAAATAAGCTTAATAATTCATAATTTATCCTTCTTGAGTATGTCTTTATCAATTCTTTGTTAATGGTAGGACAGAACCCAAACTTGGGGTTTACAAACTTGGGGACCCTTCCTAAATCCCCAAACCCTGAATCAATGGGATTAAATGATGAAAGGAGGGTGGAGAGATTGCTCAGTGGTTAAGGAGCTTGTTTGCAAAGCCTAACGACCTGGGTTTGATTCCTAGTACCTACATAAAGCCAGATGCACAGAGTGGCTCATGCATCTGGAGTTTGTTTACAATGGCTAGAGGCCCTGGTGCTCCCATTCTCTCCCCCCTCTTCCTTGCAAATAAATAATTTAAATGATGAGGGGTCCTGGGGTGTCATGTCGGGCAGCTCTTGATGACATGCCACAGCAGTACCACTGTCAGCCTTTCATCACTGTGACAACATAGCTGAGAAACTCAGCTTATCAGGAGAAAAGGTTTTTTGGCTCCCAGCTTCAGAGGGATTAACCCACAGTCATTTGGCTCCATTGTTTCCAGGCTTGTGCTGAAGCAGAACAGCATGGTGGGGAGCATGGATTGAGGAAAGCTGCTTATTTCAAGGAGGGCAGGGACTAAATATAACCTTCAAAGGGCTCACCCCTCACTGACCTGCTTCTTCCAAACAGGCTCCACCTTCCAGAGTTTCCCAATAGCCCATTAAACTCCAAATCTCTGAATAGATGAATTCACTGATGAGGTCAGAGGTCTCATGAGCCCAATCACTTCCCAAAGGTCCCATCTCCAAACTGCTGCACTCCAGACCAAGTCTGCAACATGAACCTTTGGGTAGCACTTAAAACCCAAACCCTGGGCTGGGGATAAAAGTGCTTGCTGTGCAGTGGTGACGTACCTGGGGCCAGATCCCTGGGACCCATGTGAGGCTGGTCACGGTAATGCCTGTCTATAATGCCAGCACTTCCAAGACAAGACTGGAGGTGGAGACACAAAACCCCAGAAACACAAAAGTTTTTTGGGGGGCTGGAGAGATGACTTAGCAGTTAAGGTGTTTGCCTGCAAAGCCAAAGGATCCCCCTTCAACTCTCCAGGACCCACATAAGCCAGATGCACAAGGGGACGCATGTGTCTGGAGTTCGTCTGTAGTGGCTGGAGGCCCTGGTGCACCCATTTTCTCTCTCTATCTGCCTCTCTCTCTCTCTCTCTCTCTCTTGTAAATAAATAAATAAAATATATATTTATTTTTTAAAAAAGCGTTTTTAGCTGGGCATGATGGCGCATGCCTTTAATCCCAGCACTTGGGAGGCAGAGGTAGGAGGATCACCCCGAGTTCGAGGCCACCCTGAGGCTCCATAGTGAATCCCAGGTCAGCCTGGGCTAGAGTGAGACCTTACCTCGAAAACCCAAAAATAAATAAATAAATTAAATAAAAATAAAGCGTTTTTAAAAGATCCAAAACTGTAACATCTGGACTCTCTGGTGCCCACTGAGCACACAGGTACTGGCACATGCGGAGACACAGGAGTCTGGGCTCCAGCCAGCACACAGAGAGGCACACCACGATGTCATCCGCACCCAGCAGTCAGGACCCACCTGCTGCCAGGAATTCCTTGCCCTCATGGAGTTTACATCCTAGTGGCCCAACAGCGACTACACAAGGAACAAGTGGACACAAAGTGACAAGGGCCAGGAAGGCAAGCATGGGAGGAAGAGAGAATTACGAAGCCGGGCACACTATAGATGGCAGTGGCTTGGGGGAGGGTGAGTGTCTGGACATAACAGCAAGTGCAGAGCGGGAAGAAGCTGGGCATAGCACTTGTCCCTCATAGTGGCACATGGCTGAGGCTGAGCCAAAGAAGCTGAGAAGAGGTGAGGCCCAGCAGTGGACAGAAACAGTCACCTGTGGGACACTAGAGGACAAAGTGAGGAACGTGAGTCTTAGCCAAGTGAGTGACGTGAAAGCCATTGGAAGAGGCATAAGAGGGGAGGGAACCTGAGCCCCGTGTTGCTCCATGGAGCCAGAGTTTATGAA
The DNA here is from genome assembly GCA_036346955.1 of Dipus sagitta. Taxonomy (NCBI): domain Eukaryota; kingdom Metazoa; phylum Chordata; class Mammalia; order Rodentia; family Dipodidae; genus Dipus; species Dipus sagitta. The sequence continues at coordinate 238,291,136 of CM070770.1, forward strand.
GAAAAAGAGAGGAGAGTAAGTGTGGTCACAATGCAGGACAACATGTGTGACAACAGTGGTCACAAAACAGTGGTGACCCCACCAATTATTGCTGTCATTAAGAACAGTCATATGTTCCCACAATAACAGAATTGCTTAGTGACATACCTTTCAGAACATGTCTTGTATAATTAGACAAGGTATAGCAGTTACTTTTTTAAAATTATTATTTATTTAAGAGAGAGAGAGAGAGAGAGAAAGAGAATGGGCATGCCAGGGCCTGTAGCCACTGCAAATGAATTCCAGACGCATGTATCATCTTGTGCATCTGTCTTTATGTGGGTCCTGGGGAATCAAACCTGGGTCTTTTGGCTTTGCTGGCAAGCTCCTCAACTGCTAAATTATCTCTTCAGTCCAGCAGTTACTGTGTTATTGCTGGAAAAACACCTGACCAGAAGCAGCTTTTGGAAGAAATGGATTCATTTCAGCTCATCATTTTGAGGAGAAGTTTCTATCATGACAAGGAAAGTGTGGTAGTTTGAATGGATGGCCCCCAGTATAATTTGTAATTTAGAACTGTAGCCACCTGGCTGGAGGAGGTGTCACTGTGGGGGGATTCTGGGTGTTGGATCAGAGTTGGGGGCTGAACCAACTAGAGCAACATGGAAATAAAGAGAGAGAAGATGAGACCTCAGCAGCAGGCTGTACTTCATTGGAGAGCACGTGAGCAGCAAAGGGTGGCCAGCCCCATTCTGCAGGTTTGAGGCTGCCGTGCCCGGAAGCATCTGAGCTGGATAGTTAAAGGGAGGGACAAGCAGGGCAGAGAATGGGGGAAGGGAGAGGGAAAGACATGTGACAGGGCCATTTCTTTGTTGACTTGTCTTCCCAGGTAGGACTCTTAGGTTTTTGACTAGTTTCTTTGATGATAGCAGGTTTGCATGACTCCTGCAAAGTTATTTACAACCCAAAAGAACTTCCTCTGTGCTAAGGCCTGTTCTGGAGGGGTCAGGGTCGGCATGTCAGCATTTGTGGGGGTGGATCTGGAATTCCAGTCTGAAGACATGCAGAGTTCTGTCTGGAGTGCTGAAGTGTGCTTGCTTATGCGGATGATGGTGTTGGTTTCTCTCTGTACCTGATCCCGTGAAAGCGGGCCAACTTCTTCTGCCACTGTGGAACTTCCCCCGGATCTAGAAGCTTCAAATAAATTTCCTTCCTCCCATAACTGTGCCAGGTTTTGAAGTCATCTCAGCGACCTGATGCTGTCTGCTACAGAATGTGCCGGCCTGCAGCACAAGTCGAAACAGACCTCGAAGGAGGGAGTGGGAATGAATCTGAGACAAGAACACAAGGAATGGAGCCAAGACAAGTTCTGATCAAGGCTCGCGTTTATTCAGGCAGACATAGCTTATATCTAGAAGATAGAACTTTTTTGACAATGCTTACATGCCTAAGGTCAGTTTCACCAGGGTCGTATGTTAATCCCTCTATCAGGTGCCCGCTCCACCTAGGCTGTATACTAAACAATGCTTTAGGATCAGGTGCTTACTCTATCTATACTGTATACTAAACAATGCATAGGATCAGGCGCCTTATCGATAAGGCCTTAGTATTAAGAGATTAGAGGATTAGAGACCACCTGCAGCTCCCAAGGTCAGAGAGCAGCTGCAGTTCCCGACAACAGAAAGCATGGCAGGAACAGGCAACCAGCATCACAGCCTCTATCAGTGGGAAGGAAGAAGAGTGTACAGGACTATAGAACACCAAGGCCAGCCCCCAGTGACAAACTTTCCCCTGCAAGGCTTCACTTGTCAAAGTCTCCATAACTTTCCCAAACAGTGTCACTCACTGATGATTGAGATTCAAACACATGCGTCTATGGGGGACACTTCACGTGCAAGCCATCATACAAGGTGTTCCAAGGAAGAGCAGCCCGTTATAAGCCTGTGGCAAACCCTGTAGCGAGTCCAGACCAGAAATGAACAGAAGACCACCCAAATAAAAATTAAAAAGGAGAATCTTTATTAAGCTAGCAGGTGTCTGTCCCTCTCACAGCGTGGAGGAGAGCAGCCCCGTCCTATTTTCACAGTGAGTTTTCAAAGGCAAAACCCACACTCCTTTACAATGACCTCCCCCTCACTCTTCAGTCATCCCTCCACCCCAATTATCTTTTGTAAGAGCAAGCAAGCAGGATTTACAGAAGGAGAACTTGGGCAGATAAGGGCGGGTGAGACCAAACACCAGATGAAGCTGTATGGAGAGCCAGGCCGCCTCGGCCTCAGGGCAAGACTAACCTCAGATGTCTTCACTGGAGTCAGGCATGCCTTCGGGCTTGTAGTTACTGCTCTGTGTTAATCTTTACTCTCTGTGGCTCCTTGAGAATGTCAAGATGGCTGAGTGGCCTCGGATGGCTTCCCTTGGGTTTGTTCATCAGAGGTTTTTTCAACCCCACTCAGCATCATAAGGTGACAGAAATCAGATGAAGAAGCAAGAGGGCTGGGCAGGATTGGGGTCAGGGAGGTTGTGTGGGTGAGGTGGCAACTCACTGTGATGCAGACAGCAGCAACAGGAAGGCCTGAGGTCTGTTCTGGTGACAACTGTCTGGTCTGAGAGGGAGGCAGGGTGTAGGAATGAGGCCTGTACCTGGAGGCCCCTTCCCCGGGGAGGAGTTGTCCTCAGGGAAAGACACTAATTGGCACAGGAGAGTCCATTTGGATCCCAGTATGGAACCTAGGCAAAGTCACACTTCCTCTAAAAAGCTCCTGCTTCCCAGGTGACCCAAACCCTATGACATGGGACATCTGCTCTGCCACTACACAAGGTATCAAGGAAATTGTGACACACTTTCCAAAGGTGGTAAGTGTTTTTTAAAAAAAGTGATAAAAAGTTGAAGGGCATGCTGGCTAGAACACACCAGTCTAATGTGTTATTTTTAAATGTATTAGGTAAATGTATTTTCCATTTAGAGTGAGGATATAAAGTTCTCCTTTAAAATACATTTACGTAAGAGAGCGAGTCATTTTAAAAGGTTAAGTAAACAAGAGTCCATTGCATATGTAGAAAAGGCAGCAATTCTGGCCGCAGCTCCTGCAGAATGGACAAGCAAGAAACCCGACCCGCTAAAGTCTGTGCGGGCACAAAGCCCATGAACATGTTTTCAAAATAAGGTGAAGAACACGGAAATGAGTGGGTATCAGGGTGGGTGCTGTGTGGGAGCCTGTGTGCATGACCTGGTGTGCACGCCTCACAGCCAGACTGGATGCCTGGGGGGGGGTGCTTACATATCCCTACACAAGTGCATATCCGTGCACACGGGCACATAAGGCTACCTGCGTGTGCCCGTCTGTCCATCTCTCTGGCCATGTGTGTGGGCAGAGGGTATCAGATGTGTGCACGTCTTGAGACCTGGTGTTAGTGGTGACATTGAGGTGGTGGGGGACGAGGTGGCATTGCCTTTTCCCAGCCCTCAGCATCACCCAGAGGAGCTGGGCTGGGCCTGAAGCCTGAGTTGATTTGTCACCAACCACCAGGGGGCGGCTGACAACTGGGTAGAGGCTGCTCACCAGAGACCAGGTTTGCTCTGGTCACCTGGGCCTCTCCACACTTCATCAGCCAGACAGGGTCAGCTCAGAGCCTGACACCCCCATCTGCATCTCCCCTGGCCTCCTTCAGGCCTCTGCTTTAGTCAGTGGCCCCCTGGCTAAACCTTCTGAAAGGCCCTGGGCAGAGCTGTTGTTATAAAGTGGGTTGAGTGCAGGGAATCCAGGTTCTTATGGAGTCCAGGGAAGGGTGCTTATGTCCCAGGTAGCCTGGGTTTCTGCAGGGCCCTCCGGGAGCAGAGCTGCCCTGGCCCTTTCTGGCTCTTCCACAATCAAGACTCTGTACCTATCCTTCCTGCACCCAGCCCTTGGCCTGTTCAGAACCCTGCCAATTCCACGCTTGACCCTGGCATGTGTGGTGTGAACCCTTTTTGGGGTGCTAAGGTGTAGAATATGTACAGGAAGTAGTGTCTCAGAACCAGCCTAGTGCTGGTAGCATGACCAGCGGGAAATGCTGGTCCACCTTCTTGTGCAAAGGCATACTGAGGCCTTGCTCCATTCAGGAACTCGCCTTCCATTAGGGGCGGCTCCCTTCCATCCTCCAGAGCTTCCCAAGGCCTTGCTGGAGCACAGGAAATGATGGGCAGGGGCAACCTCTCAGCCAGAGAGTATGATGGGAAGCCCCAGGGGACATTTGGCCTGTGAACCAAACACTGTGTTCAACCCTTTCCACGGCCTACACCACCTATGCCTGAATGTAGAGGGGTTGGCCATCCTCTAGGCCTCAAGGGAGACAATATCCCTTCATCTCTGCCCCACCTTCAAGTTAACAGACAAACCTGTAAGAACTACACATACATAACCAGAGGCTGGGTGTTGTCATCCTTATCTGCTTTAGAGAAATGAAGTCATATTATGGGTATTTCCTTATCCATATGCCTGCATCCACAGGGCCAATCAACATAAAGTAGAAAAAAATATATATTTTGGCCGGACATGGTGGTGCATGCCTTTAATCCCAGCACTCGGGAGGCAGAGGTTGCAGGATCGCCATGAGTTGGAGGCCACCCTGAGACTACATAGTGAGTTCTAGGTCAGCCTGGACTAGAGTGAAACCTTACCTCAAAAAAAAAAAGTATATTTTATTTATATATTTATTTTAGAGAATATGAGAATGGGCACACCAGAGCCTCTAGCCACTACAAACAAACTCTAGATGCACGCGCCACCTTGTCCATTTGGCTTTATGTAGGTACTAGGGAATTGAACCTGGGTCTTTTGGCTTTGTAGGTAAGTGCCTTAGCCACTAAGCCATCTCTGCAGCCCGGAAAATTTTTTTTTCCGTTTTCTAAGGTAGGGTCTCACTCTAGTCTAGGCTGACCTGGAATTCACTATGTAGTCTCAGGCTAGCCTTGAATTCACAGTGATCCTCCTACCTCTGTCTCCTGAGTGCTAGGATTAAAGGCATGTGCCACTATGCCAGAAAATGTAATTTTTTTAAAAAATATTTTTGTTTATTTTTATTCATTTATTTGAGAGCGACAGACAGAGAGAGAAAGAGGCAGAGAGAGAGAGAATTGGCACACCAGGGCCTCCAGCCACTGTAAACGAACTCCAGATGTGTGCGCCCCCTTGTGCATCTGGCTAATGGGGGTCCTGGGGAATTGAGCCTCAAATCTGGGTCCTTAGGCTTCACAGGCAAGCGCTTAACTGCTAAGCCATCTCTCCAGCCCCAGAAAATGTGATTTTTAAAGCCAGGCATAGTGGCGCATGCCTTTAATCCCAGCACTCAGGAGGCAGGGGTAGGAGGATCGCCATGAGTTCAAGGCCACCCTGAGACTACATAGTGAATTCCAAGTGACCCTGGGCTAGCATGAGACCCTACCTCAAAAAAAAAAAAAGTATTTTTTAACGTTGCATTCTTGCTCACCTGTACTGGGAAGTTAGGCCTACGGACAAAGCTCCTACCTGTACTGGATATGTACAGAATTTTCCCCCTGGCTATTATTCCCCAAATGATACAGAACTATTAGTTGCATAGCATTACATTGTCTTGGGTATTGTAGGTGTGAGGGTTTATACTGTCAACTTTCAAGAATCACCTATGAAAGGTCATGCAGATTGGGTTAGCCCCAGTGTGTGTCTGTGGGGCATTATCTTGATTACGTTAATCAAGGTGGGAAGACCCTACTGTGGGTGGTACCATTCCATGGGCTGGGGTCCTCGATGATATAAAAGGAGAGCTGGCTGAGCAGCAACACTCATTGTTCTCTACTTCCTCCTTGTTGGCATGATGGTGTGATGCTGCCTGTCTGCTCCTGCCGTGCTTTTCCCACCATGGTGGACTCTCCCCTCTGGAATTGTAAGCCAAAGTCAACCCCTTCCTCCCCTAAGATGCTTCTGGTCAGGTATTTTTGAAGGAACTAATACAATAAAAGATGATTAAGGTATATGGGAGGCTATGACTAGGTTCTAGGCAAATACTATACCATTTTATAGAAGACACTTGGGCACAGGGGTCCTAGAATTCATCCTCCATGGCTACCAAGGGTCAAGTGTTTCCCCTTCAATGACCACTGGGGTAAGTTGAATAGTGTTTCCCCAACCCCATAAAAGGTAGCTTTGGCCCAATTCCTGAAACCTGTGAGTGTCACTTTATAAGGAGAGAAAAATATTTTGCAGTTATGATAAAGATGGGGAGAATGCGGAGATGATCTTGAATTAGCAAGTTAGGGGCAGATGCAGTGATGTGTTCTTAAAAGACAGACACGGGGAAATTGGACACATGGTGCTGCAGAGATCAGTGTGAGCACAAAGGTCGAGACAGCGATGTGGCCACTCATCAAAAAGCTCTGGCATCCACCAGATGATGGGTGAGGTCCCCAGAGCCTCGTGAGAATCTGTCCTGCTCGCCCCATGGTCTCAGTCCAGTGTAGATTTGTTTATGTGCGTGTATGTGTGCATGCATGCATATGTATATATGTGTGTGTGCATTTTCATGTATGAGCAGTGCACATGTGTGTATGTGTGTGTGGAAGCCAGAGGACAACCTTGGGTGTTATTCCTCAGGAACAGCCATCAAACTTTTAAAAAATATTTTCATTATTTATCTGCAAGCAGAGGAGGAGAGAGAAAGAGAGAGAGAATGGTACATCAGGGCCTCTTGCCACTGCAAACAAACTCCAGGTGATTGTGTCATTTTGTGCTTCTGGCTTTACATGGGTGCTGGGAAATTGAACCCAGGGAGTCAGACTTAGAAAGCAAGCACATGTGTGTCTGGAGTTTATTTGCAGCAGCTAGAAGTCCTGGCGCAGTTAAGGCAAAGCCAAAGGACCCTGGTTTGATTCCCCAGGACCCACATAAGCCAGATGCAATAGGTGGCACATTTGTCTGGACTTCATTTGCAGTGGCTGGAGGCCCTGGCACACCCATTCTCTCTCTCACACTCTCTCTACTTCTCTCTCTCTCTCTCTCAAGTAAATAAAATATGGCTTTTAAAAATGTGGTAAAATATCATGAATATTGACTTGGCGCTAGCATTCCATTATAATTGGTACAATTTAACTTTCAAAAAGCACTACTTTTTTGTTTGTTTGATTTTTCAAGGGAGGGTCTTGCTCTAGCCCAGGCTGATCTGGAATTCACTATGGAGCCTCAGGCTGGCCTTGAACTCACAGTGGTCTTCCTACCTCTGGAATTCTGGGATTAAAGGTGTGCACCACCACGTCTGGCAAAAAGAACTACTTTTTTTTTTTTAATTATTCATTAATTTGAGAGAGAGGGGGAGAGAATGGGTGTACCAGGGCCTCTAGTCACTGCAAACAAACTCTAGATACATGCACCACCCTGAGCATCTGGCTCATGTGGGTCCTGGGGAACTGAACCTGAGTCCTTTGGCTTTGCAGGCAAGCATCTTAACCATTAGGCCATCTCTCTAGCCCAGACTACTTTTAATAACTGGTTTGCAAACTGCCTGGAAAGCCAACAACTGACTCCCCTGAGTAGACCAGGCTCTCCCAATCTGCTGGATCTGTGAGCAGCTGACTTTTGCTACTTGAAGGTCAAATCCTGAGATTCAGCCTGATTTTCAATGGTGACACTGGCCAGAGCTCTGTCCTCAAGCAAGGGTTTTTCTGAGTCACTGACCCTCTGCAAGAATGCCGGCCCCTCCCTCAGCCTTTGTTGCAAACAGGAGGCCATGGCCCCATCCTTCCAGTCTGTTCTTGCAACCTGGAATGAGGCCTTCCTGTCCCAGCTGGCTGACCCCTTGCCTTGTTGCTCTTAAACTTAGGTGCTTGCATCAGCCATTTCTATTGCTAACAACAAATACCACGGACTGGAGACTTCGTAAAGAAAATAGGTTTGCTTTGACTCACATTCAGGTCTGAGGCAAACAGCTTCATGCTCTAGTGACTTCTTGCTCTCATAGGCCCAAGGCAATGCAGGACATCACGTCATCAACATGGGGAACATATGCACATGTGAGAGTATGTGTATATGTGCACGTGCATGTGGCTGGTTCCCCTCCTCCACTTCCTCCTCCCTTATTCTCCTCCTCCTCTTCACTGTCTTCCTCCTTTTTTAATGTATTTATTTATTTGAGAGAGAGAGAGAGAGAATGGGCATGCAAGGGCCCCAGCCACTGCAAACGAACTCCAGACAAATGCACCACCTTGTGCATCTGGCTTACATGTGTCCTGGGGAATTGAACCTGGGTCCTTAGGCTTCACAGGCAAGCACTTTAACCACTAAGCCATCTCTCCAGCCCCTCCTCTTGCTTAGAGACAGGGTCTCATGTAGCATGAATGTGTCTTCCACCTCCCAAATGGTAGGATTACCCCACACTGGGGTAATGATGAAGTCACTTCTGCCCTCAGCTTCTTCTCAACCCTGGGTTTGTTTTCTCTTTGATGCCACATTCTTCCTCCTCTGAGAGGCTCACATGCTTCTGCAGATCCAGCACTTATCTCCGAAAGGGACCTCGCCACCAGCTCTTGCTACTGTGTCTTGATTAATACGAGTCATGTTTTAGACCACTGGAATTCTGAGTGGGTGGGATGAAGGTTTCCCACCTGGGTTCTGGGTCCAGATGTACCATAAGTTCCTCTACCTGATTTATCCTCTAAAAATGTGATTTTGGTATCACTGCATAAGAAAATGAGGACCTCGGGGTCAGAGGGCTGCCACCCTGTTCCACCATGGGACAAACTCAACAGTAGTGCTTGCACAAGCCTTACTAAGGCAAAGAAAAAAATAGTAACACAGGTTTTGCTAGTTTCTTCACTACGTAGTCTCAGGGTGCTCTTGAACTCCCAGCAATCTTCCTACCTCAGCCTCCCGAGTGGTGGAATTAAAGGCGTGCGCCACCACATCAGATGCTTTACTAGGTTTTGTTGTTTTGAGGCAGGGTATCACTGTATCCCAAGCTGGTCTGAAGCTCACTATGTAGTCTAGGCTGGCCTCAAACTCTCAGCAGTCTTCTTGCTTCAGCCTCCCATGTGTCAGGGTTACAGGCATGCATCACTATGCCCAAACTTCATGAGCTTTTTAAAATGTAGTTGTGTTTATTTGTGAAAAGAGAGAGAGGGAGAAAAAGAAAAAGAAAGAAAGAAAGAAAGAAAGAAAGAAAGAAAGAAAGAAAGAAGAAGAGGGAATGAGTGTTCAGAGTCTCTTGCTGCTGCAAGCAAACTTGATGCATGTCCCACTTTGTGCATCTGGCTTTAGGAAGGTCCCGGGGAATTGAACCCAGGCCAGCAGGCTTCACAAACAAGCGCCTTTAACTGCCAAGCCATCTCTCCAGCCCTTTACTAGATTTTGATACCTTGTTCATTACGGACCTTTTACATTATTTTTTTTTTTTTTTACTGTGGTAAGATACACATATCAAAATCGCCATTTAGTCCTTTGTATAGCTTTGTCGCACTAACTCACATTGTGCCCTCTGATTTTTTTTTTTCATCTTGCCTAACTGAAACTCGACACTCATTCAGCAATGCCTTCCTCTTGCCAGGCTTTTCCCATCTCTTTCGTACACTGAAGTACTTCCGATAACTGTGCAGCATTTATCCTCTCCTGTGCTGGGTGCCTCTCTCCTCTACATGAAACAGTTCTTTGTACATGGAAGAGGGAGGGTCCTAAGACACAGGAAGCTAATAAACTCAGGAAGTGGAACAATTTTGAGGGAACACTCTCTTCCATGGAATTGCCTGTGAAGCGGACAGGGAGCTACAAGGATTTAGCTTTTGTGAGCTGTCATCCATGTTGGGGTGGGCTTTCAATAGTGCAGCTGCCTTTGGGTCACCCAGGGTCCTGTAAGTCACTCTGATGAACTCACTGGTTCCTGAGCTAGACGGGTGGGCTTGTTTCTTTGGTCTCTTACTGGAGCTCTTACTTGTAGCGAACAGACATTTGTTCTGTCTCCAGAAAAGGCCATGCACCACACCTGGCCCCTGAACAGGCACTGACAACCAAAGACACATTGGCAAGGAGTAGTTGCATGACCCCTGTGATGGGTGTAACTGAGGCCGATCTGTCTGAGGGTGGACACCCATGGGCTCTGTCCTGATGTGACTCTTTCTTCACATGGTCTGGGGTGCTGTGCTGAAGTAGCAGTCACATGTTCACTGGTGGTGGATAGGACACGCAACCAAGCCTGAGCTGTCTGAGCGGGAAGCATCTTTGGCAGGAATCCCAGAGTGGCCATCTTCGTCTACATGGTATGGGGTGGCCACCCTCCTTGGTGGTTATAGTCTGGTTCACATTGCTGGCAGAAAACACCTGACCAAGAGCAGCTTGTGGGAAAAAGTTTATTTTGGCTTACAGACTAGAGGGGAAGCTCCATGATGGCAGGGGAAAACAATGGCATGAGCAGAGGGTGGACATCACCCCCTGGCCAACATCAGATGTACACCAGCAACAGGAGAGTGTGCCAAACATTGGCAAGAGGAAACTGGCTATAACACCCATAAGCCCACCCCCAATAAAACACTGCCTCCAGGAGGCATTAATTCCCAAATTGCCATCATCTGGGAACCTAGCATTCAGAATTCCTAGGTTTATGGGGGCGCCTGAATCACACCACCCCCGCTCGTCATGTGAGTATTGGATGCCCTCCAAATGGTTGATGGGCTAGAGAGTATATCCCAGTCCCTGGAAATGGCATTACTGGATGAGAGTGTAAGCTGGCTGAGGCAGCAGGTGCCTGGCCTTTGCTGTGGGTGATAAGGCACATAACTGAGTCTCCTCTGCGTGCCCACAAGGAACTTGCCCATGTAAGGGAAGACTTACATGAGGAAAAAGACACTAGATGTCATCCTCTGGAATAGCCTCTGGTTTTGTAGGAAGAGGATGAGCTGGGGGCTTGTCGTTTCTTACAGCTGGTGGGATGCAAGGGAAAGAGAGTACAAGTTAGATCTGAATCAAATCTGAGCCCTTCCTGGGATCAGATGAGAGGAACCAGACAATGAAGAGACACAGAGAGGGAATGAGGTAGAAGTGGCAGAAGATATCCCTCAGGTCCGACCTCTAATACAGACAAGGGGGAATCTGTGATTCTGTATGTGGATGGGAGCCTTGGCAATGGCCCAGTGCAGGGCACTGTGACAGAGAATGCCCTGCACCTGAGCTGCTTCAACTGGGGGAAGACTTTAAAACTAGAAATAGAGCGCCTCTCACAGCCTGGCCCATGAGACAGTGGGGCATGGGGTGGGTTGGATCCATCCTAGTACTGTGGAAGCAGAAAACTGAGTAATCTAACTACCCATCCCTCCTTGAGACAAAGGGCTGCACAACCCCTAACACCCTATTTCACCAGTACCCACATAACACTAGATGTGTAAGGCGGCACATGCATCTGGTGTATAAGTAAAAAAGACCAAGGAAGAATCTCTCTCACATGGGGAAAAGTGCGTCTTACATACATGGTTCAGGTCCATTAACGTGAATTAGGCACCCCATTAAAATAAGCTCCATTGCCCAGTTCAGATGTATAGAAAAGTCTCTGATTGATTACTAGGCCCCGGAGGACCACTGATTCAGGAAGAGCCCACCCCCAGGGGCTAAGTGTGGGAAAAGTTGGGGAAGAATCCAGAAGCTGCTGCTTACAGCCATCTCGGATGAGGCTGAATCAGACTGGAGGTCTAGCCTTGCCGGGACAGGTGGGGTGCATCCATGCTTCCTCACGCCACTCTTACTATGCTCCCAATCAATTAATATTACTATCATATTATTGTATCAGTTATTTACCTTGTTGCTGTGACACAGTGTGTGGCAAAAAAACTTAAAAAACAAAAAACAACCTCTTGTTTCCTTAAGTTTTATTTATTTGAGAGAAAGACAGAGAGAGAGAGAGAGAGAGAGAGAGAGAGAGAGAGGGAGGGAGAAAAAGAGAATTTGCATGCCAGGGTTTTCAGCCACTGCAAACAAACTCTACACACATGCACCACCTTGTGCATCAGCCTGGGTTCTTAGGCTTTGTAGGCAAGTGCCTTAACCACTAAGCCATCTCTCCAGCCCAAGAAGAAGGAAGGGTTTTTTTTTTTGGCTTACTTTTTGGGGGTTACAGTCCATCATGACAGAGAAGTAATGGTGGCAGGAACATGAAGCAGCTAGTCACATTGTGTCCTCAGTTAAGGCTGACATCCAAATCCAGAGAAACAGATGAATAAGAGCCTCTCAGGAGTTGGGGGCTGTGGCCCAACTGTTTAATGCTGACCTCAGATGGGGGTCCAGCTGAAAGCCAGCAGTGACTCCTGGTTGGGGGAGAAGAGGGAAGGGGCTCCTGGGATGCAGGCCGGACTCAGAAGCCAATCTTCAGGACCCTCCTGAGCCACCAGCCAAGGTAACAGGAAGTGGCTGTGATGGCAAAGTGACCTTGTTTGGGGTCCGCAGCCTGCTCAAGTATCACATGCAGATAAAGAGGAAACAGACACAAGTGGGAGCAATACAAAGTGCTCTTTGGTTTGGTTTGGTGTTTTGAGACACAGTGGCTTTTAACTTGCTGGAGACTGACCTTGAACTCATGGTCTTCCAGCCTCCGCCCTTTGAGTGAGGGGATTACAGGTGCTGCCACCACCCCAGGTGCAGATTAGTGTCAGGTGAGATTTTATTTTATTTATTTATTTTTTTTTTTGGTTTTTCAAGGTAGGGTCTCGCTCTAGCCCAGGATGACCTGGAATTCACTATGTAGTCTCAGGTTGGCCTCGAACCCTCAGCAATCCTCCTACCTCTGCCTCTGCCTGTGGTGGGATTAAAGGTGTGCGCCACCACTCCCAGCCCTCAGGTGGGATCTTTGACTTCCAATTCTGTCAGTGAAGTTTTAAAGTTTCCTCCAACCAAACAACAATAAACACCCCCCTCAGACACAAAGAACCCCTCCCCCAAAAGTTAAGATTTTCAAAAACAAGGAAGTGGGAGGAACTATCACACCCAAAGTCATATGATGACTACAGGCAGGTGACATCTTGGAGCAATAAAAGGACATTGGTGAAACACAAGAAAGAAATGTTCCAGTACTTTCTGAGGCTTCTCTTTAGAGGACCTTAGGAGGATAGACCAGGAGTGCGGCCTGAGTGGTCCTCTGGTTTGATCGATAGATTTGACTTACATAACTTTTGTTTTTTTCCTACTGTACATGCTCCTTCCCATGATGCATCTGATTTTAATCACATGCACAGCCAGTCATGCATACACATGAAATGGTAAATAGGAGGTGCCTCTCTAAAAGTTCACTTTGAGGACACAATTTGCCTTCTGTTCATGTCCACACAACCAGTCCAGGCTGGTAGGCCCCCTGCTGTTCTGATTCCTAATATATCTAAGAACATTATTAAACAGGTACTGATCACAAGCAATGGTTGCTAAGGGGAGGATAAACCTATTCATTACGTGGCATGGGGTACAGGTGGGGTACAGGTTGCTCGGTGAGTTGTGAGAAGGATATGTTCACTGCTCAAGCCAAGCAGTGTCCAGAGTGGTTACACTATTCCTTAGATCTGGCTGCCTCTGAAGGAAGAGTGAGAGTTATGGCCGGCAGTGTTCATTCACTGCAACAAAAGGCCCACAAGAAGGCCAGATGCAGGCTGGAGAGATGGCTTAGCGGTTAAGCGCTTGCCTGTGAAGCCTAAGGACCCCTGTTCAAGGCTCGATTCCCCAGGACCCACATTAGCCAGATGCACAAGGGGGCACACGCATCTGGAGTTCGTTTGCAGTGGCTGGAAGCCCTGGCACGCCCATTCTCTCCCTCTCTCTATCTGCCTCTTTCTCTCTCTGTCACTCTCAAATAAATAAATAAAAATGACAAAAAATGTTAAAAAAAGAAGGCCAGATGCTATCACACTTGCCTTTAAGTTTTAAGAATCTGGAATACAGGGTCCTGAACTAGAAGGGTGGGCTTTTCTGACTTTGGCCTGGTTTGATTCCCCTAGTTTTTAACCTCTTATCCCCAGGGTCTCTCACTGTGGTGCCAGTCAGCTGGTCCTGGCTGCACTGAAGCGGAGCCCGCTTCCCTCCCCACTCCATGACCGCCAGTACCCTCAGTCCTTGTCCTCACAGTGGCCCAGGAGTAGAGCATAAACAACGGCCAGGAGGACAATAGCCCCAGGAAGTCCTATGGTCCCAAAGCAATGGGGGCCTCACTGTGGGTGGGGTGGCTGGGAGGCCTGAGCTAAAGGCTATCTTCCACCCACCCATCCTCTTAGCTGAGGGGGCCTCTGTCATGATTGTGGGGACAAACTCCGAGGGCTGTGTGTCCAGGGGAAGGAGACTAGCCTCTCTGAACTGTGGTCTAGCTCTGCTCTGCCTGCATTTCTGGACATGACCCACTCCGGCTTCCTTGGCCCTGTCTTTGGGGCAACTGGACCATGTTTCTGCAGCCCTGGCCCCTCCCCGACTGGCCACTTGGTCCCATTTGTCACAGGGAAGTTCTTGGCTCCAGCTGTGGGCAAAATATATGTTGTGATTTTTGGAAAGATAATCGATCCTCATGACTTGAAATCCAAATGCAGAAACCATCCATAGGATTCTTTTTTTAAAAAAAAAATTATTTATTTATTTGAGAGAGACAGAGAGCAAATGGGCACGCCAAGGCCTCCAGCCACTGCAAATGAACTTCAGACACATGCGCCACCTTGTGCATCTGGCTTATGTGGGTTCTGGGGCTTACGTAGATCCTGGGGAATTGAACTGAGATCCTTTTGCTTTGCAGGCAAATGCCTTAACCGCTAAGCCATCTCTCCAGCCCCCATCCTTAGGATTCTTAATAGTGTTCTGTCCCTTTAGCTCTTGAGGTACAAAAGGCAGGAGCAACATCTTCCCACTTGACAGGTGGAGAAAGAGAGGCTCATAGTGTCACACAGACCTGCCTGACTCCAAGTCCAGTGCCCCTGCCCACCCTTTCTCCCATGTCAGGGACTTGTGGGAGCATGCAATAGGAAAGCTGTAGCTGTAGGTAGCCAATGGCCACACTACCAGTGGCCACAGTCTCACCTGTCACCTGGGCAAGCCCAGGTGTGGTTGGGGGAGGGCTGTGGAAAGCCTTGTCCTGCCACTCACAATGAGTTAGAAGTATTCAGAGTTTAAGCCCTGTGACATCATCAGCTGTGTGCCTGGCGGAAGTGACTGAACCGCCCTGGGTCCAGGTCGCTGGACTGCGAGATGGAAGATCAGAGATAATATCTACTGTAGGATTGTCATGGGATGGAATGAAATGAGTCACATGAAAAGTGTGGCACTGTGCCCGCAACTTTACACCTTAGTCAACTTTACACTTCCTGTGCACCTACTATGTGCCGAGAGCGTGCTTATGCGGATGCAGCCTAGCCGCCATCCTAGATGCAGATGCTGACCGCCTCCCAGGCTCCTAGCGTGCAAGAGCTGCACATGCATGGGGGTTATGTGCAGCCAACAGTCACATCACCTTCTGGTTCTGAGGTGGAGGACACCTCTCCGCATGTCCCCACTTGGGGTTCTGGGAGAGGATGGGCTTTCCTATTCCTCGCCAGTGTGCAGTGAGAGCTTAGGAATACCTTTCCATTGAGTAAATAATCAATGTGGAGGAGAGCCATAGGCTGCCCCTACGCCAGATAAGCTTACTTCAGAGTGGAAGGATTAACAAGCGATCTGATTTTTTTATTTTATTATTTTATTTGTTAGAGGGAGAGAGAGAGAGAGAGAGAGAATGGACACGCCAGGGCCTCCAGCCACTATAAACGACCTGAAGTTGCATTCGCACCCTTGTGCATCTGGCTTACGTGGGTCCTGGGGAACTGAGCCTCGAACCGGGGTCCTTCGGCTTCACAGGCAAGTGCTTAACTGCTAAGCCATCTCTCCAGCCCTGGATATTTTATTTTAAGACAAGCTCATGCCTTCGAACTAGCTATGTAGTTAAATATTACTT
Source organism: Dipus sagitta (assembly GCA_036346955.1). Classification (NCBI taxonomy): domain Eukaryota; kingdom Metazoa; phylum Chordata; class Mammalia; order Rodentia; family Dipodidae; genus Dipus; species Dipus sagitta. The sequence continues at coordinate 238,307,045 of CM070770.1, forward strand.
GGAACTCCTAATTCTCCTGTCTCCACCTTTCACGTTCTGGAATTACGTTTTTAAAAATGATAATTAACATAAAAAGCTTTAGGAGCACGAGAGGTCATCCATGTAAGTGGTGCTGTCTCAAGGGACTAACAGAAAAGCAGGGGTGGTCAGGACAAGTGCGGGCCAAGGAAGGCTGTGATGTCCGAAGTCCAGGCCTGAGAGCTGCCTCTGTCATCTGCTGGCTTTTGTTACTATCTCAGTACATTTGAGGCTGAGCTTAGGGAAAGCAGACACACTGTCTTTTTTAAATAAAAAAAAATTAAAGTTTTATTTATTTATTTATTTATTTGAGAGAGAGGAAAGGAGGCAGAGAGAGAGAATGGGCACGCCAGGGCCTCTAGCCATTGCAAACAAACTCCAGACGCATGTGCCACTTTGTACATCTGGCTTACATGGGTACTGGGGAATCAAACCCGGGCTCTTAGACCTCACAGGCAAGCACCTTGAAGCCCACAGTCTTTCCGGGGCCCCCTGGTGCCCAGACCAGGCGTGCTAAGCCATCTGGACAGACACTTTTCCCCATGTGTTCCGCTGGGCACAAGATACCCGCTGGCCTCACAGGGGCCACTGGTGAGCCTGCATGTGCTGGGAATTCCTCCGTGTTACTCTCTTTACTTCTTTTTTGTCTGGAACCCTAGGACGTGGGAATGAGCCTCGTGTCAGACACTCAAAATTTCTGATTCCAGGAACCGCCACAGCAAGGAGACATTAAAAGGGGCACTAGCACGGGAGCCTGGGAACGCTCGGGGAGAGCAGCCAGCACACCCTGCCCCAGGCACAGCTGGTGCAGGTGATGGGGATTTTGAGAACCCCCACGGAGGACAAAAGACAAGGGCACAGGACCTGAATATCCAGGGTGGAAAGGCTGCCACTAACCACTGCGTGACCCATGCCAGCTTACCTGCCCTCGCTGGGCCTTAGCTTCTTTCTCAAGACAATAAGGTACTAGTGAGGGTAAACTCCAGACTGCAACATCTGTAAGAGTGAGTCATACAGACAGCAGGGATGCAAGATGATGGTATGGTTCAGAGATGCAATTTAAATGCTCCAAGAAACCATGGTGAGGTCATCAGGCACTTCTGGTCTTTCAAAGGAGAGTGAGGGGGAGTTGGTGCTAAGGGGCCACTCTCTCCTTTGCAGCCAGGTTTTTGTTTTTTTAAGTTTTAAAAATATTTCATTTATTTGAGAGAGAGAGAGAGAGAGGCCGATAGAGAGAATGGGTGCGCAAGGGCCTCCAACCCCTGCAAATGAACTCGAGACACATGTGCCAGCCTGTGCATCTGGCTTTATGTGTGTACTGGGGAATTGAACCTGGATCCTTTGGCTTTGCAAATGCCTTAACCTCTCAGCCATCTGTCCAGCCCTACAGCTGGGTTTTCAGTGTCATACCATAGTGAGCCTCCAACTTAGCTCACTGGGCAGAAGGCTCTGGCAAGGACTGGATGCCCTTATCTCATGGCCATTGTATTTTGACCTCTTTCTGTTTATGACAAGTGAGAGGTAAAGTTTTATCTTTAGACACACTTATTTAAGGAGAAAGAGGAAAAAAGCATAAATTCAAGGAAGCGTATAAAGGTAGTCCAAGTAGTAGTCTAATGAAACCCACACAATAGGAGGGTACTGGTGGTGAGGGCATATGAGCTAGAGGGTGGGGCACCCTGCTCCAATGTCCAGCACTGATCCCAAGGGGAGGCCAGAGAGGCTGGGCAGGAAGGAGGCAGACCCCTGGAGCCAGAAAGGCCTTGCCGGCAGGAAGCGCCTCATGTCCCGTGGGGGCTGGGTGGATGAACATAGAGGAGCCCCAGCCGCCCTCTGAGCCAGTCGCAACTGCTGCTCAAACACCATGCTGGCTGCCACGCTGCTGAGCCTGGCCCTGCTGGGCAGTGCCCGTGCCTGTTCCACCAGTACCTCGTACACGGCGGGCATCGTGTGCCGCATCACCAAACCCGCCCTCCTGGTGTGTAAGTACGGCAGTGACCACACAGGGCCCATAAAGAGCTCTCCTCGGGGACACCTGCTGCTGTCAGCAGCCAGCCCTGCAGCAGGACTGTCACTCAGACAGAAGAGCTTTGGCGGTGAGATGAGAGCCTCCGACCTCATGCCCAAGGTCCAAGTCTGTGGTGAGGTCTTTGCAGGACTACAGTCAGGTGCATGGTTCTCTGGTGACACTGCATTGATCTGCGATTCAAGGAGCCTGGTTGGAGGGGGGTCAGTTTGGGGCAAAGGTTCAGATAGTGTACATTTGGTCTTGGAGGTCATTCTATGGCCAGAGTTAGGCATTCACATAAGCCCAGGCTAGGTATACTCATTACCAACTGCTGTGTAACCTTGACGAGTTCCCCTGCCCTCTTGGCCTCGGGCTCTTGTTCACTATGCCGAGGACATAGGGGGACTAAAACTGCATGATCTCTAACACAGAATATCACCAAGTGTGAGAGCCAGGAGGATAGATTCAACTGTACTGGAAGCCAAGGGTCTGGGTTCAGCGGGGCTTAGTATTCAGTTGAAACCAGGGATGGTGGGGTTCCCATGCAATAGGATCCAGAGGTTGGAGTATGAACAGGATCTCTGGCCAGAGTCAGGGCAGGGCTCCGTGTCTCTGAGCAATGTCCCTTAATTTTTACCCAGAGCAAACCCCACCTGGCACCTCAGCTATGAGGCTTTCTAGAAGGCCTCGTCCCAGAAAGGCTGAGCCATGGCCCAGGCCCTGCTGGACCAGTGTGGGACTTGGCTGGTCTGCATCCTCTCACCCGCCCCTCCTTCCAGTGAACCAGGAGACGGCCAAGGTCATCCAGACAGCCTTCCAGCGAGCCCCCTACCCAGACATCAAGGGCGAGAAGACCGTGATGCTCCTTGGCCGAGTCAAGTATGGTCTGCACAAGTGAGTAGCTGGTGGGGGGATTGTGGGGTAGACTGGGGCTGCTGGGGGAGAAAGAGCTTGGGACTTTCCTGGATCCAGGGAGGAAGGGACAGTGGGAAAACCTGGGGTTCTCATCTGACATACCTGCACCCAGCTTTCAACCTGTCTGCCACTTATAAGTGGCCCTGGGGTGACTGGCATGTAACCACCTCTCCAACAGCCCCTGTAAGAAGATTCAAACATCCAAGGCTCTTTCCCTCCACCCACCCCGGAAGGAGGTAGCAAAGAGAGGCCAAATATGGCTCTCTCTCTCTCTCTCTCTCTCTCTCTCTCTCTCTCTTGCTTTGTTTGTTCTTGTTTTTTCAAGGTAGGGTTTCCCTCTAGCCCAGGCTGACCTGGAATTCACTATGTATTCTCAGGGTGGCCTGGAACTCACAGCAATCCTCTTACTTCTGCCTCCCAAGTGCTGGGATTAAAGGTGTGTACCACCAAACCCAGCTCCAAATAGGTCTCTTGATTGGGTTTGTGGTCATGGCCAAAGGCAGGCGCTGTGGGCCAGATTCCATTACAAACTATATCTTATTTCTTTTTTTAAAAAAATATTTTATTTATTTATTTATGAGAGAGAAAGAGACAGATAGATAGAAAGAGGGAATGGGCACGCCAGGGCCTCTAGCCACTGTATATGAATTCCAGACACATGTGCCCCCTTGTGCATCTGGCTTACGTGGGTCCTGGGGAATCGAACCTGGGTACTTAGGCTTCGCAGGCAAATGCTGTAACTGCTAAGCCATTTCTCCAATCCCCTATATCTTATTTCTTATTTATCATAGCCCACTAAGGGTCCTGCTTAATAAATAAGAAATCAGGAGGCTGGAGAGATTAAGTAGCTTGGCAGCCACACAGCAAGGCAGGCATATCTGAACTCTAAGATCAGCTCCTGGGGCGCACCTATTACCTGGCTTCAGGCTGATCTGGAACCCGGGTCACTGTATTTATGTGTGCAGAGGCCACAAGGCATGGGAAGATGCTATTAAGAGAACTTATCTTTGTTTTAAAACCAACCTCAGGCTGGAGAGATTGCTTAGTGGTTAAGGCACTTGCCTGTGAAACCAGGCTTGATTCCCCAATACTCACGTAAGCCAGATGCACAAGGTGGTGCATGTATCTGGAGTTCATTATCAGTGGCTACAGGCCCTTGTGTGCCCATTCTGTCTTTCTCTGTCTGCCCCTCTCTCATATATATATGTATATATAATATATTCAAAAACAACCCCCTCCTCAGTCTCAACAGCCTTATGGAAATAGTACAGAAGCCTATCCTTCTTTAGTGCCACCAGGGGGCGCTGGCGCTGCTGGAGTGCGGCTGCTGGAGCAAGAGAGGCACTCAGGTGCCCAGGGCAGTCTATATGACATTGGATGCTAATTTTCCCTTCTGTAAAGCCAGGAGAATGCCATCCTGGGCCTGTGTCACAACAGGCCAGATACTGCAAAAGTGCCTTGTGGGTTGTTACAAGAGATACTATCTTTAATAAACCAGCAGTAATTCAGAGAATAGCTCTCCTTCCCACATAATGATCACCCCACACAGACATGGCTGGGTGGGGCAGAGGGACTGGTGATGGGCTGTGACTGAGAGTAAGTAGTGAGTACAAGGAGGATCCTTTAAAAAAAAATTTATGGGCTGGAGAGATAGCTTAACAGTTAAGACGCTTACCTGCAAAGCCAAAGGACCCAGGTTTGATTCCCCAGGACTCCTTTAAGCCAGATGCACAAGGTAATGCATGCGTCTGGAATTCGTTTGCAGTGGCTGGAGGCCCTGGTGTGCCCATCCTCTCCCCCTCTCTCTCCTTGCTCTCCTTTCCCTCCCTCCCTCCCTCAAACAAATAAATAAAAATTACGTGTGTGTGTGTGTGTGTGTGTGTGTGTGTGTGTGTAGGCCACAGCACACCTATGGCGACCAGAAGACAACGTCAGAGTGTCTGTGCTCCACCTTCTTTGACACTGAGTCTCTTGCCATTACAAACTACCAGCCTGCAAACAAGCTGACTACCTGGCCCAGGAGCTTCGGGCTCTCCTGGCTCTGCCTCCCCTGTTGTTAGGTGCATTGGGATTAAACAGGCATGTACCACTTTGCATTTGGCTTTATGTGGGCTCTGGGGAATTCAACCTGGGCCAGCAGCAGGTTTTGTGAACAAGCACTTTTAACTGCCAAGCTACCTCTCCAGGATTATTTATGCTGTTGTCTCTGAATGGAATAAAATTGAATGAAAGAATAGAATAGAATAGATCACTACAGAACAAATAGAATAAAATAGAATAGGAAGAACAGAACAGAACAGAGAAAGGCCAGCCAGGGTCACCTGGCTTTTCATTGCTGGTCCCCACTTGTCACGGTGACTTATAATACAGGTTTTGGGGTGGGACAGACCCAGGATAATGTCCAAGCTCTGCAGAAGCCGTTTTTTAAAAATATATTTTTTTATTTTTATTTAAGAGAGAGATACAGAAATAGGCGGGGAGAGAGGGAGGGAGGGAGGGAGAGAAGGGGTGTGCCAGGGCCTGCACCCACTGCAAACGAACTCCAGATGCGTGTGCCCCCTTGTGCATCTGGCTTACATGGGTCCTGGGGAGTCAAACCTAGGTCCCTTGGCTTTGCAGGCAAGTGCCTTAACCGCTAAGCCATCTCTCCAGCCCTGCAGAAGCCTTTTGAAGCCCCATAAAATCGGGGCCACTTCTGTCTCTGCTCGGTGGGCACAGCAGCAGTAACCCCCTCATGAGGTGGCTGTAGCCAGAACTAAATGCGGCCCTCCAGCGAGTGCTCACCCTTCAGTACAGCTCCAGCCCCTGCTGGACAACAGCCCCACTGGCTGGTGGTCCACGTGTTGCAGCTGACCCACAGGAGAGCCAGGCATGAGGGTCCCACTGACCTCTCTACCTCTGGCCTCTGCTCTTTGGTCCTTGCTCCCAAAGGGTCCTCGCTGAGGCAACCTTTGCCACCCGTGCCCACGCCCCTGTGGCCCATGTCTTCCTTGAACCCACCTGGAGACCTCCAGCCGGGCTTTTCTCTGTATTTAGCGTCATCCTAGGATCCTCTCCCTAGCCTCTAGCCCCTCCCCGTCCCCTGCATGTCAGTTTTGCCAGGAAGCCCTCCGTGTTCATTTCTTGTTTGCCTTCCTAGTGACTTTCCACATTAGGTGGCTTCAATCAACACATTTTTAAAAAATCTTACCGTTAAAGGAAAAGGTTCAAAGTCTAATGGGATATCACTAAGATATAGTTAAGGTGCCAGTAGGGTACCCTTCTGAGGTCCTAGGGGAGATGAAGTTCCCTGCCTCTTATAGCTTCTAGAAGCTTCCACCAGGCCCTGGCTTGTGGCCCCTCCATCTCTGAGGGCAGCAAGGGTACATCTCTGTTCCTCCTCCCTGATCACGTGTCCCCACCTCTTCTCTCCGGCCTCCGTCTTCCGCAGTCCAGGGGGCTGTGCTTGCCTTGTATCTTCTCTGGTTGCCGACAGTCACTTCCCTTTCGCCACATCAAACTATATCTCAAAGACTGGGAGGTGGATGTTTAGAGGGTCACCGTTCTGTTTGCCACTCTCAGCAGCCCCTCAGGCAACCTTGGAGGCTGGTTCCAAGGCTCACTGAAAGACCCGGGTCAGCGTGGATGACTCCCCTGTGAACTCAATGCCGGGGGACAGGACAGGGCCAGGGTGTGTTGAGTCTGTGGGGAGGAAGGCAGGGACAGCTCCCTGGCTCACAGCACCCCTCCTCATTGCCCTCTGTCCTTGCAGCATCCAGATCAGCCATCTATCTGTCGCCAGCAGCCAGGTGGAGCTGGTGGAGGCCAAGTCCATCGATGTCTCCATTCAGAATGCATCTGTGATCTTCAAGGGGACCCTAAGCTATGGCTACATGGGTGCCTGGGGGTAAGCTTTCCCATGCGTGGGTATGCCACCTGGTGGCCTCTCTGGGACAATAAAGGAACCATGAAGGCAGAGGAATGAGGGTGCTGGGTCCCTTGCTTTTTGCAGGCTGGGCATTGATCAGTCTGTTGACTTCGAAATTGAGTCTGCCATTGACCTTCAGATCAACACGCAGCTCAGTATGTGCCTGGCTCCCGTGGGGAGGTGGGAGACCGGGCTCTGGGGAGGGAAGGCTGGGCAGACAGGGTGTTCTGAGACTGCAGTTCAGGGGAACCCAGAGCCAGAACCTTTGGCTACCTTGTAGCCCAGGCTGTCCTGATGGGTACGGGCCCCTCTCTGTAGCCTGCAACTCTGGTAAAGTGCGGACTGAGACCCCCGACTGCTCCTTGTCCTTCCATAAGCTACTCCTGCATCTCCAAGGAGATCGTGAGTAAGTGAACACCTCTGTGACCCCTTTCTTTGTACCCCATCCTGTGTACCCCACGCCTAGCTTCTCCGTGGCCACCCCACTCAGGGCATACCCATGGATAGCTAAACTAGGGCATCCAGATCACTCATGTGGGCCATTCCCACCCCCTCCTCATCAGCACAGGCTGAAATATGGAAAAAGACATAACTCCATGTTGAGAATGTTGAGAATGCACTACAGGACCACTGCAAAGAGCAGGGTCCTGAGGTTCAGAGAAGCCCATCACATAACCAGACTGGGACCCCAGAAGGAATCTGGTGACAGATTCCTGGGAACAGGCACCTCTGTGCCCCTGTAGCAAACGGATTCATGTTTGACTGTGAACTTTGAGCATGTCTGAGTACAGGGCGGGTGTGAATGTGACAGGAAGAGGTCCCTCCTAAGGAAGTCAGTGGTGTTGTTAACACTTGGGCTGAGGCACTGTGAGGCTTAATGTTCTCAGCTGGAAGTGGGGTTAACGCCTTCCTCCTCAGCTCTAGGAGGGTCTGGAAGCTAGCAGAACCCTCAATAGTGCTGGGCACACAGTAGGTACTCAATGCATGCCCATGACTGCATGTAGGCCCACTGTGGTTCTTGCCACCCTCCGCCAGGCCTGGGTGGATCAAGCAGTTGTTTACAAACTTCATCTCCTTCACCCTGAAGCTGGTTCTGAAGGGACAGGTGAGTGAGGCCAGCTGAACCGCGTGTGGTCCAGAGCCATGCTTGCAAGCCGGTCCCCCAGCCCTCCCCGCTCTTCCCTCCCTGTGTCCATGGCCAGGGGCCACCCCAACACAGCTGGAGGGAGGCGCCGCCCGCCTCTTCTCTGGCCTCCCTGCCTGCCTGGTGAGCAGCCTGCCTTGTCCACTCCAGATCTGCAAGGAGATCAACGTCATTTCCAACATCATGGCCGACTTCGTCCAGGCAAGGGCTGGTGAGTTCCGTCTGAATGGTGCAGAAGCAGCAAGCTGTCCCGTCACTGCATGAGATTGGGACAGCTGCTCTCAGAGTTGGCTCTGACACTTGCTGATTAGTTATGGCACAGCTATGACAAGTCACTGCCCTCTTGGAACTGTAGCCTTATAAACTGTGTGATCTTGAGTAATTTACTGAACCTCTTTGAACCCTTCTTTCCTCGTGGATAAAAGTGGGTGTTGGGCTGGAGAGATGGCTTAGCGGTTAAGACGCTTCCCTGCAAAGCCAAAGGACTCAGGTTCTATTGTCCAGGTCCCACGTTAGCCAGATGCACAAGGGGGCGCATGTGTCTGGAGTTCGTTTGCAGTGGCTAGAGGCCCTGGTGCGCCCATTCTCACTCTTTCTCTCTCCATCCCTCCCTCTCTCTGTCTCTAATAAATAAATAAATAAAAGTTTTAAAAAATGGGGGTAATAATAACACCTACCTCACAGGATGGCTTTGTGAATTGACTAGGGGAAAAATGAATGTAAGAAGCACAAGACAGTATTTGGGGCATCACTAGCTCTTATGATCACAGGTAGAATCCTCACCACACCATGCCCCTGGCACCAAGCCCACCAGCAGCAAATGGTTGGATGGAAGATGAGAAGGAAGAAGGCAGTGTAGAGGTCTTGTGCTCCCCTGTGCTTCCTAGAGCCACTTCCCAGCAGGCCTTGGGTTGGGAAGGAGCTGCTATGAGGCTGTGCAGTGTAGAAGAAACCCTCAGGACTCAGTGTTACCATCTGTCTAGTGGTGGCATCCCTGGGTCACTGGGAGGAATGGAAGACAGTGGAATAGGTGCTGTACGGAGTGGGCAGCCATGTACTGTACTAATGAGCAGGGCCACTGTTTGCTGGCCTTGTTACCTGCCCAGCACCTGACCTCTATAGCTAGGCAGTCCTCACCATCACCAATTTTATCTTGCTAATAATGACATAAATTTATTGTGCTGAGAGGGCCCCCACCCAGTAGGAAGTGGAAGAGAAGATTTTCTTTAGAGAGAGAGAGAATTAGCGCACCAGGACCTCAGCCACTGTAATCGAACTTCAGATGCTTGCGCCACCTAGTGGGCATGTGCGACCTTGCACCTGCTTCACCTTTGTGCATCTGGCTTATGAGGGATCTGGAGAGAGATTGAACATGGGTCCTTCAGCTTTGCAGGCAAACACCTTAACCACTAAACCATCTCTATAGCCCCTGTTGGGTTTTTTTTAAAACTAACTTTACTGTGTTTTATTTTTAGTGTTTATTTATTTATTTAAAAGGGGGATGAGTGTGCCAGGGCCTCTTGCCACTGCAGTGGAACACCAGATGCATACACCACGTTATGCATCTTGGCTTTACATAGGTAATGGGGAATTGAACCCTTCAATAGGTTTTGCAAGCAAGAGCCTTTAAATGCTGAGCCATCTTTCCAGTCCAGGCTTTGAACACAGGTCTGCTAAGGCTGGAGTGCCTATCTGGTCTTGCTTGATTCCTAGCATGGAGATGCTGCCAACTGTAGCAAGGAAAGCAGGAAAAATCACGTCAGGCTAATTTGGGAGGGGAGACCAGGTCCCTCCTCAGTAGCCTAGCCTGCTGCCCAGGGCACACAGGAGCAGCGCAGGAGGGAACAAACCACTGGCTTCCTTCCTACTGCCCTAGCTGCTGAGGCCTGGAGTTGGAATCTGGCAGTCTCTGGGATGCCATGGGGGTGCCTCTGCCCCACCCTCAGGGAGTGTGGGCGGAGCTAGGGGAGGGGGCGGGGCAGCTTCTCTGGGTGGGTCTAAACACACAGAACTCAGACTGGCCAGACATCGACAGTCGCACCCAGGACAGGCTCCTGACAAGACCTGAGGGAGAAGGGAGAGCGACCTGTGCCCCATCCTGGTTCTACTCCTGGCTTCTACTCTAGCGTGGTCTGCTTGTGCCAGTCAAGTTTTATTGACAGCCACGCCCACTAACAAGCCTTACAGCCTATTAGGATTAGTGGCCACGGAAGGGTGGGGTCTACTGAGCCCAGAGTATTTACTACCTAGTCCTTCACGGAAGAAGTTTGCAGATTCCTGTCCTGACCACAAACCTCAGGTCAGATTCCCATCCCCCCCCCCCCACATTTTCTGGGAGAAGATTCCAAAGATCTCACTGTATTGGGTGCTCTCTCTCTCTCTCTCTCTCTCTCTCAGGCACTTTTGCACCAATGATCTCAGGGCACACACAGCCCAGATATATACACTGTCCTTGGGGTGAGGACACAAGTCACCCAGGGAATGCAGGTCACTGCCTCCCATTTGTCACTTGCAATAGAGGGTCAAGGATTACAGCCTTGGTCCTCAAACTCTGAGCCCTTCTTCCCCGAGGACTCCCACATGGTGGGCCCCCCCCCCCAACAAACAGAAGCTGAGAAAAGAGAGAATGAAGTTTATTCCCCCCCCCCCCTTTCTCTCTCTCTCTCTCTCTCTGCTCATGTCCTCTTGGGCTCAGATCTGGTGTGCAGCTGCGAGCCTCTGGGTTGGAGCTAGGGTGCTTGGGTGTAGAGAGCCAGTGAGCCAGGGCTGTCCCCATTCTGACCTTTCCCCCCCCCCTCAGCAAACATCCTCTCTGATGGAGACATCGGGGTGGACATTTCCTTGACGAGATCGCCTGTCATCACAGCTACCTACCTGGAGTCCCATCACAAGGTGGGTGTGGTAGGTAGGAGGGGAGCGGGGAGCAGGTTTCCCTCCCTGTGGGCTCTTCCCTGCCTGCAGCTCTCACCCAGTGAACGGGTCTGAGGGTTCCCTGGCCACACCTCTGCAGACAGTTTCATGCTGTGGCCGGAAAGTCAGGGCCTCAGCCCGTGTTTTCTCCAGGGTCATTTCATCTACAAGAACGTCTCGGAGGACCTCCCCCTGCCCACCTTCTCACCCAAGCTGCTGGGGGACGCCCGGATGCTTTACTTCTGGTTCTCTGAGCAAGTCCTCGACTCCCTGGCCAAGACTGCCTTCCAGGATGGCCGCCTGCAGCTCAGCTTGGCAGGAACAGAGTTCAAGGTAGGGGATAGGGCGGGCTGCTGGGACATCTGTGTGTGTGTGTGTGTGTGTGTGTGTGTGTGCTATGTGCGCATGCATGCCCACCTGTGGGGAGGATCAAGGAAACCCTGTATGGCCATCTCCACTATAGCCATAACATTAAAGTCTAGCATTTACTGAGGCCTACTGTGGTGTAAGACTGATCAATTTATCAGCAGATACTTAGGCAGAAGAATACACAGACACATTGTCACACAGTAGTTCTGTGCTACCACTATTTTTGTTGCATTCACTGTGAATAAGTAGTGCTGCCAGTTTTATTTTGTAAAAATATACAAACAAAATTTTAAAAATACAATAGGACTGGAGAGATGGCTCAGTGGTTAAAGGAGCTTTCTTTTCTTTTTAACAGTGTGCGGCACCATGCCTGGCAGTTATTTTTTAAATTTCATTTATTTATTTGAGAGAGAGAATGGGCACACCAGGGTCTCCAGCCCCTGCAAACAAACTCCAAACGCATGCATCCTCTTGTGCATCTGGCTTATGTGGGTCCTGGAGAATCGAACCGGGATCCTTTGGCTTTGCAGGCAAATGCCTTAACCGCTAAGCCAGCCCCTAAAGGCGCTTTCTTGCAAAGCCTGTTGTCCTGAGTTCAATTCCCCTGTACTCACATAAAGCTAGATAACACAAAGTGGCACATGTGTCTAGAGTTCATTTGTAGCTGTAAGAGGCACTGGCACACCCCCCCACACACACACCCTCTCTCTCTCTCTCTCTCTCCCTCTGTCTCTCTCAGCTCATAAACAAAAATAAAACAAGAGACATGTTAAAAACACAACAAAGCTCAGAGTGGATAGGTGCTTGTCCCAGACTACACAGGTTGGAAGAAGTGACTTCAGAGCCAGAAGAGCACTGCTAGAAATGCATAGGTGGCATCCACTCTGTGCCTAGCAGTAAATCAGTAGGGAAGCAGAAAGAAAAACCCCTCAGTGTCCCACAGCTTGAGTGTGGCAAGCCTCCAGCCAGGTTAGAGTTCCTTATCCAGATCTTGTCTGGGGCATTGGGAGTTGGGTCTGGGGAGGGTCCAGCCCCTGACTGCACGCATCCCTGCAGTGTCTTTCCGAGGAGCGACCTTCTCACCCACTCCCTCCCTTCTTTTAGGCTGTGCTGGAGAGGTGGCGACTTAACACCGACCAGGTCATCAGTCCAGAGGTAACTGCCTGTTGTGTGGGGTCTAGCTGATGCACCCCAATCCTCTTCCTACTGTAGGAGCATCCTGGCCCTGCAGCCAATCACAGCCAAGGGACAAGTTTAACAGCAAACACTGAGCTAAGACCTTCTGTCTATTATAACCCTGAGGGCCAGGCAGTGTTTGAACCCCAAGTCTCCAGAGGAAAGTTTACTGAGTGGCAGGACTGGCCTTGAGCCACTGTTGCCCCAAAGAGGCTGCTCTATGCTCCTGCTCCAGAAACCCAGCCCATAGACCCCTGGGGTGAGAGGCTGGAACCCCAGGGTCAACCCCAGGCTCAGAGAGCTCCCATGATAGCATGCAAACTATTGGTTGCTGATTCCAAAGCCAGCCTCAGGTGGGCTTCTCAGGGGACACAGCTTCTGCTCTGCATAATTCCACACCTCAGAGCAAAGTTGAATGCACTCTTGTTCTTTCTGGTTAAACCTCCCTGAGCCTTCTGGTAGATTCACTCCCTCACCCCACCTTGATGGTTTGCTCAGCGTCCTTCCCTGCCATCCCTCAAATCTCCAGCTCCCCTCCCATCTCTCTTCCACAAACTCAGTAACCAGTACCAGCTGCTTCCCTGAGAGCTGGGTGGTATCCCCAGTCAACAGAACTCCTTTGGCTTCCTGCTCCCAGTCCGCCCCCCAGTGCCCCCCTCAGTCCTCCCTAGCTTCCTCAGCCCTGCAAGTTCTTCTCCCTCCTTCCAGGTCTGCAACTCAGAACCACAGCACACACCTGACCTGTCCTCCCTCACTGCCTTGCCGAGTGTTGTCCATCCTGTGTCCTCTCTGTTCCAGTCTGTCCACTTCTTCTTGTTTGTATTCTACTAGGCCCAGATGCCATCATGTCATCTGGGGACCCATCTGTAGTCCATGTCCTCTACAACCTATCCCCCGTCTTCCCAAGAAGCGATACTGACTGCTCACCTGACGGCGATGGCCTGAAACTCATAGAAGATAAAGGTTAATGTTAGGCCACAGATACAGTCACTTTAAGAGGCACAGCTGCTCAGAGCTCAAGGCTGAGCAGGAAAGTAAGACCAGCCCCTCTATTGCCAGGGACTCTAAGACCACTTGAATTATGAACTTGGCATTTCCTGTCTCTTCCCATCCTCCTCCTCCATGCCTTCCTCTATGACTCCTACCATGTAGGCTGAGTCACGTGGCATGGAATTTTCCCCACTTCCCTTGGAACTCTATAAATGCAAGACATTCCCTTTGTTCTTTGGAAAACCAAAGCTTCTCTCTCTTTGGCCCTAGCGATCCCATCATGCATACTAGCCGCTGCCCCCTCTTCTTCTGGCCTTAGGACCCCATCATGTTGCCTAGGTACGATTCTAATAGAACACCAACTCTAAAAGGACAATTTAGCTCAGTGCCTCTCTCGTGGACCAGGCTGTTCTTCCTCTCTATCAGTCAAGAGTCTTGGGGTGCAGGTTCTCTATTATGGGGTGCTTACCCTCATGTTTGTTGTGTTTGCTAAGTAGCTGCCATGAATGATAGCCTTCTTGTAGAGTTCTCATTTTTGTCTACTTCTGAGCGCATCGGTAGTGAAATTTGGTTTTTCTGTGGACAGACTATGCCTACTGGATTATCTAAATTTCCTACGAGGACAGTTTTGCATTTAATTATGCCAGGAGCACTAACGGTCATTCATTGGTCTGGATTTTGTTTTGTTTTTCAAGGTAGGGTCTCACTCTAGCCTAGGCTGTCCTGGAATTCACTATATAGTCTCAGGGTCTCCTCGAACTCACAGTGATCCTCCTACTTCTGCCTCCCAAGTGCTGGGATTAAAGGCATGCACCACCATGCCCGGTTTGGATGTGTTTTTTCCAAGTTTTAATTTTAATTTAGTTATTTTATGAGAGAAAGAGGCAGATAGAGAAAGAGAAAAAATGGGCATGCCAGGGTTTCTAACCACTACAAACGAACTCTAGACACCATCTTGTGCATCTGGCTTTACGTGGGTACTAGGGAATCAAATCTGGGTCCTTAGGCTTTGCAGGCAATCACTTAACTGCTGAGTCATCTCTCCAGCCCCTGGGCTGGATGTGTTTTTATGTTAATTTCTGGCTCCGGAGGTCCTACACCATGCCAGACTAAAGTAGAAACATATACTTCAGTCCTAATATTTTTGGATTGTTCTTATTTGTGACATTGTTGTTACTTTCAAGTAGAACTTCCCATGTAGTGTAAGATAACCTCAGACTCACTGTATAAGCCAGATAGATGGTCCTGAACTCTTGATCCTCTTGCCTCAATTCCTTAGTGCTGGGGCTCCAGGTGTGAAACACTGTGCCCTGACATGGCTTTTTTTTTTTTTTTAAATACATTTACTTATTTATTTAAGAGACAGATAATGGGCGTGCCAGGGTCTTTAGCCACTGCAAACAAACTCCAGATGCATGTGCCACCTTGTGCATCTCGTTTATGTGCATCCTGGGGAATCAAACCTGGGTCCTTAGGTTTTGCCTTAACCACTAAGCCATTTCTCCATCCCATGGCTTGGTTTTTTTAATGTACGCCCTCCACTCCACCCCAAACCTCCTTGTGGCTTTCTTTGGCAAGTATAGATTTTAGTCTCCTTTCCACAAAATGGAAATATCTTATTTCTAGGTCAGTACCTTATCACTTTCTCTCTGAGGGCATCAAAGCTCAGGGCCATGTGGTTTTGGGTCATATCCTCTTCTGTGTCTTGGGGCTCTGTTGTGACTGCCCAAGCTTTCAGTTCACTTTCCCTATTCAGGACCTAGGATGGCCCCTTTCCTTCTTTTGAGCTCAGCCATGTGTTAGTTAAAACATTCTGTTCTAATGTAATTGGCTGATTGAGAGGATTGTAGCCCAGTTCTGCCAGCCCAGGTCCTGTAGTTCTGCCCACCTGTGGACTGAATGTGCTTTCCACAGGACCTTGGATCACACTATTACCTCTGCCCAAAGGGCCCCCTCCCCTTGTCCCATCTGATTCCCCCCACTCTGTCCAGGACAGGTTTCTCTTGCTTCCAGGCCATCCACCTGTCCCTTCAGGTCCAGCTTCAGGGTAAAGGAGATGAGGTTTGTGAATAGCTGTTTGATCTACCCAGGCCTGAGGGGAGCAAGCACCACAGTGGGCCTGTATAGACACAGTCATGGGCATGCATTGAGTGCCTACTGTGTGCCAGGCACTGTTGAGTCTAGATCAGGTCAGCTTGATCTGTCCATTCAAATACTCATCAGTTACAACTGAACATAGTTCTGATTGTCTGATGAATGTTGAGTTTTCCAGGCAGAGGCCATGTGTGTTTAGCTCTCTGCTGAACCTACCTCCTGGCCCAGGACCGAAGTCCACTGAGGCCCCCATGGATATCTCTAGCAGCAACAGAAACATCTGGAAAGGGTCACCATGCAGCAGGGCCTGCTCTCCACTCCATCCGTGGACTCTCTGATTTCAGCCTCACTCTTGTCGTGCCCATTTTATAGACAAGAAGATAAGGCCCACAAGACTAAGTGACTCCATCCTTACCATGTCCCTAGAAGCAGGCAGGGAAGAGCATCACTGGCACACAGGTGACAAAACTGAAGGCCAGAGGGGGCAAGAGTCACTGGCAAATTAGTGTTGGGGTACAGCCTGAGGCCTGAGCCACCACCCTGGGCTATTTCCCTCTTTTCCCTTCGGGATCCCCAGTCAGGATCGTCTGTCTCTGGGGACGTGCCTGCAGCCCCTCCGATGGACCCTTTTCTCCCACAGCTGCTCAGCAACTCCCCCACCAGCCCAGTTCGAGTCACTGTCCACTGCCCGAAGAGGCCCACGGTCTCCTGCCAGAGCAAGGGCGTGGTGGTCAGTTCCGCCGTGGTAGTGGAATTTCTCTTCCCACGTGAGGATGGACAAGGCCCTGTGGCTCACACTTTCGAAGAGGTGAGGTGGACGCAGGAGGAGGGTGAGGGACCCGGTCGTGGATGGGCCGTGGGGCGGGGAGCTGAGGGCCTCTGGAATCTCCCTGCTCGCCTCACCACCTCTGCTGGTCTGGTGGTTTCTTATCCGTGGATTCTGATCCTCATGATCACAGGACGTAAGCTGTGAGGGGTCCACACAGGATGTCTGCAGGTTTGCTAATAGTTTCTTCTTTCTTAAGCGAGTGCTGGCCCACAGGGATTTGTCACTTAGGTTACACCTCCTGTCCACATACTCATTGGTACCACTTGGCTTTCCTGGTTCAACATGCTGTATATTTTAGGAAAAGAAATATATATATATCAGACATATTGCTGAACACCCCATAGAGGTTCTTGAGTGGCCCCTACAATTAAGCACTCTGACGTTTCTCTACGTACAGATTCCACATGAAGCAAGAACCATACACAATACAAAGCCTCCCTCCCAATGGCCACATCATGCCAACAAACAGTGTAATGAGCAGAGACAGTAAAAAAAGACTATAACCTCTAATTTTGCCCAGTGATACGAAATTAAGAAGTTTGGCCAGGGAAGGCACTTAAGCAACTTAACACTCCATATCAAGGTAGTTTGAAGGTTTTCTGGAGTCTGGGTCTTACATACTGCCATGTGAACGCACCACCAAGGGTGGCTGGCTAAACACACGTTCCTGGACCCGTTTCCTGAGCGTCTGCTATAGGCATGGGGCGGGGCCCAAGAATGTGCGTTTCCAACATGCTCCTCCCCGCTGGTGCCTAGGCTGCCTGGCTTCAAGATCACACTTGGGGCACCAGCCATCTGGGGCATTGGATCTCCAGAGTGTGAGAATGTGGACACATCTGGCCACTCACTGGCAGAGGAATCCCCCTCTGAGGTGGAGGGTGGTAGTGATTCAGGGAAGTCCTGATTCTTGGTCATTCCGGCAAGCCAGGAAGAAGTTACTGGGAAGGTGGGCAGGTCAGAAACCAGGAAAGGAAGTGCCCTCGATACTTCTTAAGTCCGAAACCCAAAGCCATAGACACTGGGAACTTTCTCCATTCTGACTTTTTCAAACTTTTTTAAACTTTTTTTTTTTTGTTGTTGTTGTTGTTGTTTGCTGTGCCAGGGATGGATTCAGAACCTTGGGCATGCTAGACATGTGTTCCATCATTGACTACATCTCCAGACCTATTTCATTTTTAATATCCTAGTACTCTGTGAATGTCTGTTGCTGGCTTTTTTTTTTTTCTTTCTTTCTTTTTGTTTTTTGGCTTTTGGAGGAAGGGTAGCCCAGTCTGACCTAGAATTTGCCACGTAGTCTCAGGCTGGCCTCAAATTCATGGTGATCCTCCTACCTCTACCTCCCGAGTGCTGGGATAGGCATGTGCCACTATGCCCGGCTTGTTGCTGCCTTTTTATCCTGAGTGTGATCCATGTTCCTGGTTTCTTCATGACTCATGTTATTTTTGCTTGTGGTGCTAGGATGGAACCCAGGGCCTCACACATGTTAGGCAAGCACTCTTCTACTGAACTATGTCTCCAGCCTTCTTCTAATTTCCAGAAGACCAGTAGTTCAACCTGCTCCCGAGATTCCCCAGGACCCACTGCTCTTCATGCCTCTGATTGCTTCACGCAGAGGGGCAAGAGCCCTGGGCTCAGAGGACAGTTCTTTGTTGTGGACAAGGGCAGCTCATAGAATCTGGTTTGTCTCCCCCAGGACATTGTTGCTACCGTCCAAGCCTCCTATTCCAAGAAAAAGCTCTTCTTAAGCCTCGTGGATTTCCAGTATGTGCTGCGGGGTTGGGGGGCTGGGGGTTTGAGGGTGGACTCAGCAAACCTGTCTCAGACCTATGTGGGCAGGCACAGGACTGGGACCTGGTGGGGACCTGTGGCTCCTTCTTTCAAGGACTTAAGAGTGTCTGTGGGGAGAGCAGAGCCCTCCTTACTGTTAGCATTTGGAGGAAAAGACACCATTGTGCAGGGGAGAAGCTCATGAGAGGGTCAGAAGGGCTCCTCTGGAAGAGACTTTATACATTTGATAAGGAAACGAAAAAAGGATTCTGAGAGTTTCTTTTCTGGGGGTTTCATAGGAAGAAGCCCAAGAAAGGGTTGAATTCTTATCATATTTATTTATTTATTTGCAATCAGAGAGAGAGAGAAAGAGACAGAGAGGCACACACACACACACACACACACACAGAGAGAGAGAGAGACAGAGAGAGAGAGACAGAGAGAGAGGATATGAATGAGCATGCCAGGGCCTTGTGCCACTGCAAATGGACTCCAGATGTATGTGCCATTCTGTATATCTGGCACTACTTGGGTGTTGGGGAATTGAATTGAACCCAGGCCAGCAGGCTTTGCAAGCAAGTGCCTCCAACCCCTGAGCAATCTTCCTAGCCCTCTTTTCACCTTTTTTTTTGAGATGGAGAGGATGGCCAGGATTGAACTCAGAGCCTCTCCTGTATGAAGCAAGCACTTCATTACTGAGCTCCATCCCTAGCCTCGATTTGTTTTTGAGACATTCTCACTGTTACCCTGGCAGGCCTTTGAACTTGTGATCCTTCTGCTTCAACCTCCCAAGTAACTGGGATTACAGGCCCACGCTACCAGGCTAGTGAGCCCTAGTGTTTTATTTATTTATTTACTAGAGAGAGAGAGAAAGAGAGAGAGAGAGAGAAAGAGAGAGAGAGAAAATGGGCTGTGCACTAGGATCTCCAGCCACTACAAACTTAGGTGGGTTCTGGGGAATCAAACCTGGGTCCTTATGCTTCGCAGGTAAGCTCCTTAACTGCTAAACCATCTCTCCAGCCCAGCCCTAGTGTTTTTGATACAAGGTGTCTCTATGTATCCCAGGCTGCCCTGGCGGTAATGATCCTAATTGCCTCAGCCTCCTATATGCTGGGATTACAGGAGTGCGCCACTATACTGTGCCCTGCTAAAGTAGATCTCCTCTAACTTTTAATTTTCTTATCTTCTCTTCTATTTCAGGATGAAACCAAAGACTGCTTCCAATATGGCTGAGGTAGGTAGTTGGGGCAGATAAGCCCTGTGCGACCTCATGCCTTTAAGAAGGCAGACAGAAGGCCCCAAGAGAAATTAGGCAATGGGACCAAAATAAATTAGACCAGATGGTCCTTTCTTCTGCTGTCTGTCTGGAAAGCTGCTGGGGTCATGGTGATGTGGACTAGGGGGCAGGAGAGTACCAGCCAAGTGGCCTCTCCCTGGATCTGTTTTCTCCTCTGTGGAATGGGGTGAAAACCCAACTAAAGTCTAGAAAGGAACTCTGGGAAGAGGCACTGTCTGAGAGCACAAGGAAAGGGCTGGGTCCGTCTGGATCCATGGGTGTGGGAATGAGCGCTTCTGTGTAGCCATCTGTCCTGTGGGTCACGTGTACGCTCTAGGAAGCACTCACCGTGGGCTTCTCGTTGGCAGAGCAGCTCCGAGTCCATCCAGAGCTTCCTGAAGTTGCTGGTCACCACCGTGGGCATCCCTGAGGTCATGTCTCGTAAGTGTGGGCTGAAGGGAAGGCTGGGGATGGGATCCAATGTCACCTGTCCCCACTTCTGGATTGCTCAGTTGCAGAGGGCCCTCCTAGGAGGAACCAGAGCTGTCTCTCCATCTAGACACTCGTGTCCCCTGGGTCCCTTCCCAGGCATCTCTCCCAGCTGTTGGCAATTAATGCCAATAGTGTCTAGGTGCATGGTCCCCTGATTCTGGCTCTCCTTAAGAACATTGCTTGTGTCACCCCACCGCTGGCTTAACCCACTTTAGGGACACATGTCTCCTAATAGCAATCTGAAGAAGTAGCAGAAAGAACCATGATGGTTGGGAAGACAGTAACCCAACTCAAGCCTAAGCTTCCCCTTCTTATAAAATGACAGCATCAGACTTGCTGATCCTTAAATTCTCTTTGGACCCTGGCATTATAAGATATCAATCCATACGTACCACTCTAACGATGGCACTTCAGATGTGTGGGAGCATTTAGGACAAGGTCCTACACTACAGGGAATTCTTTGTTTCATTCCCCACAGCATATATTGAGCTGGCTGGATATATGCGTTTTTTTGTTTGTTTTGTTTTTTGAGTTAGGGTCTCACTCCAGCCCCAGGCTGACCTGGAATTGACTATGTAGTCTCAGGCTGGCCTGGCCCTCACGGTGATCCTCCTACCTTGGCCTCCTGAGTGCTGGGATTAAAGGTGGAGACCACCACGCCTGGCTTCCAATATATTTTGATTATAATCTCCATCTCCCTTTGTCCCATGAGCCTTCATTTTAAATATCTGCTGTTGGGCCGGAGAGATTGCTCAGTGGTTAAGGTGCTTGCCTTCAAAGCCTAACAATGTGGGTTTAATTCCTCAGTACCCACGTAAAGCCAGATGCACAAAGTGATGCATGTATCTGGGGTTTGTTTGCAGTGGCTAGAGGCCCTGGCATGCCCATTTTCTCTGTCTGTCTGTCTCTCTTCTCTCTGTTTTTCCCTGCTTGCAAATAAATAAATAAAACATTTTTTAAAAATCTGCTTGTCCACAAGGCTTTGGTAGACAGGGAAGGAATAAAATCTGGACTTACTCTGGCTGAAAGTCTTGGTCTCTCTCAGCCTCCGTTTCTATATCATGAAGCTAAGCTATAGGGGAAGCCAGGCATGGTGGAATAAGCCTGTGATCCCAGCTGCCTGGGAGGCTGAGGCAGGAGAACTGCAAGTTCAAGACTAGTCTAGGCTACAGAGCAAGTTCATGTACTGCCTGGGCAACTTAGTGAGACTCAAAAGAGAAATCAGGGCTGGAGAGATGGCTTAGCGACTTAGGAACTTGTCTGCAAAGCCTAGTGACCATAGTTTGATTCCCCAGTGCCCTCGTAAAGCCACATGCACAAGGTGGTGCATGCATCTGGAGTTTGTTTCCAGTGTCTAGAGGCCTTGGCATGCCCATTCTGTCTGTCTCTCTTCTATCTCTCACTTCTTGAAAATAAATAAATATTAAAGGAAGAGAAATAGGGCTGGAGAGATGGCTTAGCAGTTAAGGTGCTTGCCTGCAAAACCAAAGGACTCTGGTTCAATTCCCAGGACCCAGGTGAGCCAGATGTACAAGGTGGCACATGCGTCTGGAGTTCATTTGCAATGGCTGGAGGCCCTGCTGCACCCATTTTCTATCTGTCTCTTCTTCTCTCTCTCAAATAAATAAAAAAGTTTTTTAACAATCTTTTTAAAAAAGAGAGAGAAATAAAAGGTTGGGGATGTAGCTCAGTGGTAGAGCACTTTCCTAGTGTGTGTGAGGGCCTAGTCTCCACTACTGCAAAAGTCAACTAAACACATAGTTCCAGAGTGAACAACGAAATGGGTTGCGAAGGAGGCTGTGTGTGGTTTTAAAACCCCTGAGAAGCTCCTGCAAGCGAGGAGTGACCACCTGGTCATGCCTGGGTGTGGGTGACCGTTGTTGCGCCTTGCAAGCAGGGTGGATCCAGACAACTGTAGGCCACTTGGCCAAGAGGGGCTCCCAGAACATCAGTCCCAACATCTCCCCCCTGAGGCTGCCCAGTATGCCCCAGCCCGAGGCTGACCCTGCTCCCTCCCCTGCCCAGGGCTCGAGGTGGCATTTACAACCCTCATGAACAGTAAAGGCCTTGACCTTTTCGACATCATCGATCCTGACATCATCACTCATGACGTGAGTAAAAGTCCAACCCATCCCGGGGGGGGGGGACCCTCCCGTGCCCTGTCTCCCAGCCAGAAAGCCCCAGACAGCTGTCTTGGGTTATTGGTGGCTGTTGGGGAAGAGTTTACTGCTGGTGGCCTAAGAACCTGCTCAGCCTGTCCTTGTCACCTGCAGGGCTTCCTGCTGCTGCAAATGGACTTTGGCTTCCCAGAGCACCTCCTGGTGGACTTCCTGCAGAGCCTAAACTAGGAGCTCCGAGATGCTGACTGGGCTGGAAGCAGATGCACAAACCGGTCTCACCGGTCTCACCGCAGACCCCGGCGTCTCTGTCCATCACGGCGGTGGGCATTGGGATGGGGGCGGGGAGTTAGAAACTGGTTCTCAGTTCCTGTCTCTCTAAGGCTCCCTGGCATTAAATACTCTGCCCAGAGACGGAGGGCACTTCTGTGGATGGGGATCCAGGAGACGAAACAAAGAAAAGATACCTCTGGCCTGTCCTGCTCCTTGCTAAACAAATTGACAAGCTGAGGCCCGGCTGTCTATCCTCCACTCTGTCCTTCCATGACAACGGCTCCCAAACCCTCCACAGCTCCCTGGTGCCTGGAGAAGACTAAACTTCTCAGCTTGAGATTGAAGGTTGTCCCCAGTCGGGCCCCGGCACACCTTGTGACTTCAGCTGCAATCAGGGACCCTCAGCCACACCCTTCTGTCCCCTTCACATCAGTCAGCGTTGCCCACTTGGCTGCCTAGTCCAGACAGGTCCCTGTAGCAGGTGCCCCTCCTCACAGCCCTACAGAGCCCTTTGCCATCCTAGAGCTAGATCAAGGCCAGGATCTCCGGGAATCTGGTGGTCAGTCCTACCTCTAATGACTCTTTCCTACTCCTAGTTCACACAGTATGTGTGCTACTTATGGCCCTCAGTTCACACCTGAGGAACACAAGGTGACCAAGGCACAGATGTCACATCCATCAAGGTCCTCAGAAGCAGAGCACAGACTCCAAACAGGAACACACTGGGGGCTGAGGGGGGTGGGGCTCAGACACTGGCAATGCCAAACTTGTGCCTCTGAGTAACACCCAGTCATCAGCAACCCACCCCCAACCAGAGGTGTCATCAGGTGCCACTGAGGGAACACCATCTCAAGTGGTGTCCATGCCCACCAAGACCCAAGGCTGTGATTGGCTGAGCCTGGGAGAAATGCTTGATTCCCCGCCCCCCGCCCCACCCAGCTCAAGTCACCTTGATGGACAGCAGCTCACTGAGGAAGCTGGGAATCAGAGAAGAGGGCACAGTTAAGCTATTTCTTACCGGCTGAGTAGCAGTTTCCAAGTGGGCACATGGGAAAAGATGCTGGAGCCAGAGAGGACAGCGGCCTGGGCCCAGCCACACCATTCACTCCTCACTCAGCAACAAGCTGACAAACCCACCGACCCAACATCCTCCATTCATTCTCTCAAGGTTCCTGCAGATTCCCGGATGCTAGCCCTACCTGCCAGGACATACCCTGAGGCCATAACCTTGTCAGCAGAGTATCTCCGGGCCCCATCTTCCCCTTCCCCCACAATACCTTCATTCCATTCAGCCCTTTGCCCACCATCAAAGCTCCCTTCCTGTGACTAGTTTCCTGCCTGAGCCCAAAGCCAGGATCTGACTCATCCCCTGTCCCAAATGGTTTCCACAGCGAATAGAAAGTGAGGGGTGGGGGGGATGAGGGAATCCCAGAGCAGGAGGGGAGAGAGAAGGCTTCACAGAGGTCTGGTTTCCAGTGGAAGAGGAGGATGGATTCTCCACACAGGCAGATGAGTGAGACTTCAATGCAAAAGAGAAATACCGATGTGTGGCTTTCCAGCTCTCCTTATTATACTACAGTCTGTCTAAGGGGTTTTTCCTCTCATCCCAGGTTTGGAAGGTTTTCTCCAGGTGTGGCCAACACATTGCACATTGGCCAAGTAGGATGGTTTGTCACTACCCTGCCACGTTGTGGCAGTATTGAGAGGTGGAGCCTGCAAGACGTCATTAAGAGACCAGTGCCTCTTTCGAGGGACTCCACCAATTCCCAATCTCTCAGGGCTGGATTACTGACTGCAGGGCACATAGTTATAAAGCCAGGCTGCCCCTTCCACCCATGCCCACCTGCCGTTCTGCTCGCTGCCATGTGTGGAAGCACGCAAAACCCTCTCTAGTGCCGTGCTCTTGGACTTCGTAGCCCCCAGAGTTGTGAGCCAAGTGGGCATTCCTTTATAAACTACCCAGCTTTGGGTATTTGGCTAGAGCACATGGAAACAGTCCAAGACGTCCAGCAAGACGCCGGTATGGGCAAAGTTGACCAGGGCAGAGGAGATCATGACAGATCCAAGAAGGGCCAAGGAGGCCAGTGTAGCACCGAGCAGCCGGGAAAGGCTGGGATGAGAGAAGATGAGGTCAGAACAGCAGGTAGGCCCCTGCACAGAGGTGGCAAAGGGGCCTGGCCTATTATTACAACAGCCAGCAGGCAAGGGACAAGGGAGTGGCGGGCAGGTGAATGACTTTAAGAAAGGTTTAAGAAGATCTGAGAGGAGTGTTCTATCCCTTGAGTTGAATGTCTTCTAGTGTCTCCCTTCTCCCTCCAAGAGCTCTCGGGCCCATCTCCTTCTTCCCCTGGAGCCCAGAGAAAGGCTTTTACCCTGGAAGCAACCAGGAGCATGGGGCGTGGGGCATAGGGGAAGGGAGAGGGACTCTTCAAGGGCAAAAGAGCTCACTAGCTCCTGTGTCCAAACTGGGCATTCTAGACCTTGTGATATTGTCCTCCAGGGCAGTGACACTAGTTAGAAGCCACACTGGGCAAAAACTGCTTCCTTGGAGGGAGGGGTGCTGGGGGTGGCCCAAGGTCCTTCTTTAATGCCACAAGAATAGCAGAAGAAGTTGGCAGCCCCAGAAAGCTGCATACTCTTTTGCCATCACTAAGGCACATAGAGAAACCATTGCCCTCACAAACCGTGCCCTGGCTGGGATCCTGGTGCTCACCCTTGCTGCAGAACGAAAGGTAGGTGTACCTGTTGGCTTCCTTCCCTGTCCTTGGAGAACAGGCCCCTAGGTCTGAGCCGGAGGTCACTTTTCTGTCACCAATACTTCCCGAGAGCATATGTAGCAGATGTTTCTGTGTCCCAGAGGGTTGCTAGACCCGGACCAGTGTGCTGGGCCCTCTTCCCCAAACCTGCTCCCTCTCTCCCAGCATGGAAGCTGTGTCTTGGGCTGAAGTCAAAAGTCCAGGAAGGCTTCCAGGCCTGGGTCAGGTGTGGGCTGACCAGCTTAGAATCCTTCGCCTGGAGGCTGTGCCCGTTTCTCCTTCCTGAGGCCAGGACCACGACGAAGGACATCCTGCCACTGAAGCCACTGGGCCTGGGCAAGATGGGTCCCTGGCGGAGGGGAGAGAAGGTTGGGCCCAGGTCTAAGATAAATGTGGGGACCCTGGCACACGTCCACAACTCCCAAGCCCTTTAGAACCAAATCGTTAACACAGGCAGCTGAACACTTATGCCCGGATTGCATTTAAGCATGCTAACAGTTATTGAGAAAGGCCACAGACCAGCTGACCGTGGCTCAGCATTGTCTAGCTGGGCCTAGAAATCCCTTCCTCCCTCCTTGAGGTGTGAGGGTCCACTTCTGTTCCTGTCACCCAAGGAACACTTTTGTCCTTAAGACCCAGCAAACCACACTCTGCAGTCCTGGATCTGTCTGCTTTTCTTCAGTCACAGCATCTTGAGCCTGTTTACTTTCTTTTTTTGTTTTTTTGAGGTAGGGGGTCTTATGTTGCCCAGGCTGTCCTGGAACTCACTATGTAGTCTCAGCCTGGCCTTGAACTTACCCTCCTACCTCTGCCTCCTGAGTACTGGGATTAGAGGTGTGCACCACCACACCTGGCCAAGTTTTCTTTCTTTCTTT
This sequence comes from Dipus sagitta, assembly GCA_036346955.1. Lineage (NCBI taxonomy): Eukaryota > Metazoa > Chordata > Mammalia > Rodentia > Dipodidae > Dipus > Dipus sagitta. Next base: position 238,332,961 of record CM070770.1, read on the forward strand.
TTTTTAATTTTAAGTTTTTTAAATTTATTTTTATTTATTTATTTGAGAGCAACAGACAGAGAAAGAGGCAGATAGGGAGAGAGAGAGAGAGAGAGACAGAGAGAGAGAGAAAGAATGGGTGTGCCAGGGCCTTCAGCCACTGCAAATGAACTCCAGACGCGTGCGTCCCCTTGTGCATCTGGCTAACATGGGTCACCTCAAACTGGGGTCCTTAGGCTTCACAGGCAAGCATGTAACTGCTAAGCCATCTCTCCAGCCCATTAATTTTAAGTTTTATGAATTAGAAATTTTATTACATGGACAAATCATGTGTTAGTCCTATTCCCTTTCTCCCTGCCCCCATTCCACTGAGGGCCCTCCCAGTGGGGTTACTGGTATTCACCATGCAGTTGTGAATATAGCAGTCAGCCCGCCCCCTCTTCTACAATGTTCCCTGAGCTGTGGTAGGTGTGGTTCTAAGTCTACTTCAGCATTGAACTCTCAGCAGCTTCTGGATTTCTTTGGTGCATGTTGAATATCCTCAGTGTCTGTCTCCTTCACCCTGACACAGGTTGTCAGGCTCACCATGGAAGCAGCATTTTTGCTCATCTCGCCAGCTCCTTTGTGGTGTCACCTGGACTCTGGCTGATGTGCAAGAGGTGTTGAGCCAGTTTTCATACATAGCCACCTGGCTTTTTCAAAGCAGGTAGCCATGTAAATTACACCAGAGAAGGAGGATGCCCACCCTCGGCCAAAGGAACTGGATACTGATGGAGAGGCTTTAGGTCACATGCCAGGCTGAGCATAGGGAGAATTTGGGGATGTAGCTCTCCCAGAACCTTTCTTGTCCAACCTGATAACACCGTGGTGGAAAGAGCACTGGGTTCAAGACTCTGCTCTTCTCCTAACTGCCGTGTGACTCACTGAATCTCTCTGGACCTCATTTCTTCCCATGCCTCACAAGATGGTAACTGGTGTCCTGCCCTCCTCACAGGTCTGTGCAGGGTTACGTGCATGTAAAAGTGGTTTTTCTTGTCTGCCTGGATGGGGACTCTGTCCACGTGTGCATGCACCTACTCTGCCTGTGCAGGGAGCAGGATATAGTCTTTCTGTGTGGGGCCAGTCACACATAAGGGTTGGGACACGTGAGCTGACCCTACTGTTAAAACATAATTCTGCCAGGCGTGGTGGCGCACGCCTTGAATCCCAGCACTCAGGAGGCAGAGGTAGGAGGATCACAGTGAGTTCGAGGCCACCCTGAGACTACAGAGTGAATTCCAGGTCAGCCTGAGCTAGAGTGAAACCCTATCTCGAAAAACCAAAAAAAAAAAAAAAAAAAAAAAAAAAAAATCTTCTCACATATTCTCACATATAGAGCTAAGAGCCTACATTCCTAACAGTTGCCCACCACACACGACAGTGGCCTGCGAGGCTGTGATTCCATCATATGACATATAAGGCTGGCTGAGATCAAGGCATTGGTCACCAGGAGTGGGTGAGCTGGGAGTTAATGCAAGCAATGTACTGAAAACTCAATGCTGCCCCACTGTAGGCTATAGGGAGATTTGTCTTGCTCCTTGGACCTGCAGACGAGAGCAGAAATACTAGGGTAGCTTATGGGCTTCAGGCGCAGGCTGCATGTGCACCAACGTCAAGTCATCAAACTGTCGACCACTGGATGGTAGGTGAAATTGCCATGTCCCACCTCACACATAGATGACCCAGCGGAGGCTCAGTGTCATGGCATCTGGCCAGTGTGACGTAGCCAGCAGACAGAGAAGACTTGAACCCGGGGTGTCTGGTACTCAGGGGTGTGATCCAGATCCCTTTTGTTGTGGCTCGAGCCCACAACACCTGAGGGATGTCACCAGGAGGTGGGGACATAGTCTTCCTTGAACACACAGCCCACCACAGGATGAAGAAGGCCTCCTGTCCCAGGACAAGGGCAAAAAGGCTGGAGGAGTTATGTAAGCGAACTCTCTCAACAGGACCAGTGACTTACTTTCTGACCTGTCACTGACTGCTGCTTGCCTCTTCCTGGGCTGTCCCCTTCTTCCCATCCTCCCTCCTCTGTTGGCGGGGTCCCTCCCCTCGTTGCATAGAGAGTCCTGACTCTTCTGTAGACTAGGCGGCCCTGGCACCTGTTGTCTTGGGGTTTCTTTGAGGACCATAGGCGACACAGTTGTACTTGTCTCAGGTCCAGGAGTCAGGGAGCCCTGTGAGCCAGTCGTGCTCAACACCATCGCCTTCATCCCTCCTTGTCCAGCCTAGGAGGAGGCGCCGGAAGGTGGCTAGGCTGGAGTCGCTGCCGCCCAGGTGAACCCACCTGAGCCCCTCCCACGTGGCCTGCTTCCCAGGCTGGGATCGCCCGAGCTGGCTGGTTCCCGAGCGGCGCGGGCCAGGCAGCGGAGGAGAGCCAGGCGCCCGCCCCGTGCGCAAGGCTGGCATAGAATCCACGTGATTTCTCATAAGAGGCTCGGGTCCCTTGCACTGGAGCGACAGGCGGCCCGGCTCTACTTTCAGTTTCGCGCGCGGCGTAGCGCAGCGCAGAGGAGGGAGCCGGGAGCTGCGGAGCGCTGGCTGGTGAGTGCGGCAGCGGCTGACCCCGGCTGGGGCGCGGCCGTGGCACCGGGTTCAAATCCCACGCCCAGGGGGAGAGGGCGTGCCATAAGCCCTGCAGCTCCAGGTGCAGACGGGGGTGGGGAGGGGTGGATGGACGCCGGGACCAGGGGCCATTCTGCAGTTGGGAGGATGAGTTGAGGGCCACAGAAGATAGGAATTCCGGGGTCGTCCAGTTCAGGGGCCATACTATATGACTGTGCTCCCCTCTCCTTGCACCACACCAGTCGCCCCCCTGGAGATAACCTCGCTTGCTGTTTTTTTTAAATGAATTTTTTGTTTATTTTTGTTTATTTACTTGAGAGAGACAGAGAGAGAGAGAGAGAATGGGCGCGCCAGGGCCTCTAGCCACTGCAAACGAACTCCAGACGTGTGCGCCCCCTTGTGCATCTGGCTAACGTGGGTCCTGGGGTATCGAGCCTCGAACCCGGGTCCTTAGGCTTCACAGGCAAGCGCTTAACCGCTAAGCCATCTCTCCAGCCCTGTTTTTTTTCTTATTATTATTTTTCAACTTTTCATTGCCTTGTTAAGATTCACGGAAGTCACATTTTAAATATCACAGTTCCCAAGTTTTAGCTTAAAAGACCCTTGTATTATGGAGGTCCCAACAGTGTACAACAGTAGAAGGAATTGGACTAGACTGGGCTATGGTGGCTGGCTGATCTCACCACTCCTCTTCTCCAACCTTAGGCCGATGGTTTCGGCTCTACTAACCCTTATTGTGAAACACATGTCAGATACTAGAGCGACTTAACGGAAATAGTGACCCCTGAAAAGACCACTATTTCCGTTAAGTCGTATACATGGCGTTCTCTAACTTTTTGTTGCACGCTCTAATTTTTTTAAAAACAATTCGTTAGTGTCAGATGACCACTGTTGCTGATAGACACTTAGACTTCTAAGTAGCCAAGGCCCGGGGTTCGTCTTGTTCCTTGCCTTTACCATTGCCATGTGGTCTTTAGTCTCTTGTCTTTTGGAAAGCCACCACCTGGGTGCTAGGGTGGCCCTATGTGAGGGTGTGAGAGAGAATCTTGCCTTCAGCACTGTTTGTTCGCTCTCTCTCTCTCTCTCTCTCTCTCTCTCTCTCTGTCTCTCAGTTTTTTCCAGGAAAGGTCTTACTCTAGCCCACGCAGACCTGGAATTAGCCTCAGGCTGGCCTCAAGCTCACAGCGATCTTCCTACTTCTACCTCCCTAGTGCTGGGATTAAAGGCGTGCACCACTGCGCCCTGGCCCCCAGCCCCCATTCTCTTTTGAAGGGGTTGAGAGTCCTTATAAAAGCCATTTTGAAAATGGCTTCTCACAATTTCCAGCTGAAGGTGCGTGGAGTATAGCCATACCTGGCTCTTGTCTTTCTGAGTCACTTATCTTCTCTTTATGGGAAAAAGAAAGCTAGAAGAGCAGCGGACCTGCGCTGTGCTGTAGCTCAGTGATGGACTGCTTGCAAGGCCCTGGGCTTCATCAGCTCCACAAAAATTAGTAAATGAAGTTCCGGGCTTGCTCTCCTGTCAGACAAGAGAGGGAAGGAGAGTTGATGACTTGAGGTGCATAGGGACATTCATGCAGTGTTCTTCCCTCAAACCCCTCACCAATGTCTATGCCCAGCTGCTCTGTCTACAGAAAGAGCACCATGCTGGCTGCCTACCTGTCCTGGAAGGGAGACCAGCTCGAGCCCTTGGCACTTACTGGATGGCCATGAGCTATCATTTCATCTCTTGGAACCTTGGTTTCCCACCTGTAACACAGGTACAATAGATTTTTTAAAATTTATTTTATTGTATTTTCTTTATTTGTTAGACAGAGAGAGAGAGAGAGGGAATGGACATGCCAGGGCCTCCAGCCACTGCATACGAACTCCAGGTGCATGTGCCACTTTGTGCATCTGGCTTACACCTTAACCACTAAGCAATCTCTTCAGCCTCATGATGGATTTTTTGTTTGTTTGTTTGTTTGTTGGTTGGTTGGTTGGTTTTTTGAGGTAGGGTCTCACTCCAGGCTGACCTGGAATTTAGTGTGTAGTCTCAGGGTGGCCTTGAACTCACAGCGATCCTGCTGCGATTAAAGGTGTGTGCCACCACACCTGGCTTCATATGGATTTTTTAAAGGGTTGTTTCTTGGATTGAATGAGACCCAGTAGGTACAGGTCTGGGCCACAACAGTGAGGAGCCTTGGGTCTTGATGGAGACAGAGAGCTGAAGCCTTAGGGAGGATCACAGTTTGCTTAGCCTCATTCCTGGACCAAGCAGATGGCAACAGGGTCTTTTCTGTGTCTCTGCACCCCAACATACCCTACCCCTTCTGAGGAGAATCCAGTAAAACTTTCTAGAATGTGTGAGTTGGGCCCCTTAAGAGAGACTTCTATTCACCCCCAAATATGACCTTATTTTGAAATAAAGTGGCTGCAATCAGCCAGTTAAGATGAGCTTTGATGTGGGTCCACTATGACTGCTTCCTGGTAGGAGAGAGCCACATGTGAACACAGACCCTGTGGAGGGCAGCCAGAGGCTTGCAAGATGCAACCACAAGCTGAGAGACACCAACAATCGTAGCCACCACCCAGGCTGAAGGAAGCAAGGTCAGATCTTTCTCTAGTGCCTTCAGTGGGCACACCTAGTCTATAGACCTCCAGCTTCTAGCAAGCAGAGCACAAAGCTCTCTTGTTCTGGCCTACTTGCTTTGTTACCATAGTTGACACATCATTCTAGCATCTCTTCTCTACCTAAACTGAAATTGGACCAAGGAAGGAGAGACATGGGGAAAACTGTGTGGAGGTGTGGTTCAGTGGTCCAGAGCTTGCTTAGCAGGTACAAGGTTCTGGGTTCAATCCCCAGTACAAAAAAAAAAAAAATCAAACACATTGTAAGTGTTCTCAGGACAGAAAATATTGTTGTTTTCTTCACCAGATCTATTTTTTTCAATATGGGTTATTGTCCTAACATCTATTTAGCTGAAATTGATACTGCAGGGAAAACACTTTGGTGATTTGAAAGAAAATCAGAAAAATGGTTCATTCTGGCTTTTGATGTCTGGAGAGCCTAGCTTCTGGCCTTTAGATCACCTTGGAGAGTCCTCTGCAAAACCAAGCGGAAGTTGGGGAGCAGGTAGCACTGGTGGGACTTGTCACCTGGCTGTGTGGGGCTTCTGGGTCCTTGAGATCCAGTAGAGTTGGAGTGTTCCCTTTCTTCTCTTTAGGGAAATCCTGAGCGTTCCCAAGCTCTCTGTGCACTGGGGTGAGTGGAGCTTTATTCTGCTGGCCACTTCTGACCCAGGTCCTTCTTCGTCTCTCAGTGATCACTTTCTCACCCTGACGGACTAGGGCATGAAACCTGCCAGTGTCCAGGGGCAGGGAGAAGGGAGTCAAGGAGTCCTGAGCTCAGTCGTCCTTCCTGCTCGAGCTTGGGCTTGGGCTCCATCCTGGGCCCTGCTTCAAAGTTCTCTCATAAAATGCCCCTCCAGAAAGACTTTGGCCGACCTCTGGCTGGCTTGCCACTGATGTTTGGCAAAGGAGAACTATAAATTGCTGAGGAAACACTGAACTTACACACAGAGCCTTTTCTGTGTGTGCCTACTTGTGTTTTTCCTTTCTTTCCTATTTATGTTTTATTTTTTTATTTTTGTTTATCTAAGAGAAAGAGGTAGAGAGAGAGAGAGAGAGAGAGAGAAAATGGGCACCCCATGGCCTCCAGCCACTGCAAACAAACTCCAGATGCATGTGCCACCTTGTGCATCTGGCTTACATAGGTCCTGGGGAATCAAGCCTCGAACCGAACTGGGGTCCTTAGGCTTCACAGGCAAGCGTTTAGCCGCTAAGCCATCTCTCCAACCCTCTATTTGTGTTTTAATGGACTCATATAAAAAGAAAAATAGAATCTCGCCTGTTAAAGTAAAAAAGTGTGGAATGTGTTATGTTAAAGCAAAACTAAATCCTATGCTATTTTAAAATTAAGCTGGGTGTGGTGGTACACATCTGTAATTCCAGAACCTGGGAAGTGAAGGCAGGAGGATTGTGAAGTGGAGGCAGCCTAATTATGGAGTGAAACGCTGTCTCAAAAAATAAAATAAGTAAATAAATTTAAATGAAATAAAATTACTGGGCATGGTGGTGCATGCCTTTAATCCCAGCACTCGGGAGGCAGAGATAGGAGGATTGCCATAAATTCAAGGCCACCTTGAGACTACATAGTGAATTCCAGGTCAGCCTGGGCTAGAGTGAGACCCTACCTCGAAAAACCAAAAGAAGGAAAAGAAAAAGAAAGAAAGAAAATTGAATAGTTAATACATTCACATAGACAAAAAGATAGAGATCTAAAGTAAATCTCACCGATGTGGTGGCACATGCCTTTAATCCCAGCACTTGGGAGGCAGAGGTAGGAGGATTGCCGTGAATTCAAGGCTACCCTGAGAATACATAGTGAATTCCAGGTCAGCCTGGGGCTAGAGTGAAACCCTACCTCGAAAAACCAATATATATATAATCTCCTTCCTTTCCCTGTCTTCATCTACACAGTTGTCTCTGAAGGCATGTGATGTCATCAGGCTCCTGTGTCTTCTTCCAAAGAGAGTCTAAGGGGCCTTTACCAATAGGAATCTACACATATACATATACACATAAGTATGAAAGTATATAAACAGGGACATATCCACTTCCACATCCACATTCACATCCATCCACACATATACTCCCCCTCTCACAGTGGTAGTGTTAACAGTGTGTTTCCCCCTCCCCCCCTTAATGAAACAAGTCTTTTTTATTTGTTTTACTTTATTTTTTAATTTTGTGCTGGGGATCAGCCTGCTAGGTGGATGTTCTTGCACTGAGCTATATCCCCAACCCTCTTTCCTAATTTAACTATAAAATTTGTATTGATATGTAGTCATCGCACACAGTGGTATGTGGGTTTTGTAGAGACATTTCCTGTAGGTGCACCCTGTGCTTTGACCACATACACTCCTTCTTCCCAGCGCGCCCTCTCCCAACATTGCCATTCATTGTTCTGGAAAGTCATGCTTCCACCTTTATGTCTTATATACATATGTGACATATATGTGGTTTTATACATCTATATAAAATCTAGAATCCACAAATGAGAGAAAACATGCAATATTTGTCTTTCTGAGCCTCTTCTAAAGTGTAATTTTTTGAAATATATTTTATTTTTATTTATTTAAGAGAAAGAGGCAGATAGAAAATAGGGACACCAGGGACGCCAGCCACTGCAAACGAACTCCAGACACATACGCCACCTTGTACACGTAGCCTTACGTGGGTACTGGGGAATTGAACCAAGATCCTTAGGCTTTACAGGCAAGTGCCTTAACCATTGAGCAGTCTCTCCAACCCCTGAATCTGTCTTTTTTCACTTGTTATGATGACATTCAGTTGCATCCCTTTTCTGCAAATACCATCCTTTTGTTCTTCTTTATGGTTGAGTAAAATGTCATTGTGTATGTGTACCCTATTTTCTGTATCCATTCCTCTGCTGATGGGTATCTAGAATTATTCTATAACTTGGTTATTGTGGGTAATGCTTCAGTAAACACAGATGTGTACGTTGATTCAGAGCTCTTTGGGTACTTCTAGGAGTGGAATAGCTGGGTCATATGGTAATTCTATTTTTAGTTTTTTTTAGACACCTCCATATTTATTTTCATATAGGCTGGACTAAGTTTCATTCCCAGCAGCAGTTTATAAGGGTTTCCTTGTTCCCTTGAATCCTTGCCAACATCTGTTATTTGTTTTCTTGTTTTGATGATAACTGTAGCAATTATTTTTTCACTGTTGGGACAAAATACATGACCAGAAGAAGGAAAGTTTTTTAAAAATATTTTACTTATTTGTTTGAGAGAGAGAAAGAGAGAGAGAGAGAGAGAGAGAGAGAGAGAGGAAGAAGAAGAAGAAGAAGAAGAAGAAGAAGAAGAAGGAGAGGAGAAAGAGAGAATGGGAGTGCCAGGGCCTCCAGCCACTGCAAACGAACTCCAGACACATGCACCCCCTTGTGCATCTGGCTTACGTGGGTTCTGGGGAATAGAACCAGGGTCCTTAGGCTTCACAGGCAAACCCCTTAACTGCTAAGCCATTTCCCAAGCCCTGTTTTTTTTTTTTTTCACAACGCCCCCTCCAGCTTATAGTTCCAGAGGGTAGAGCCTATCATAGTGGGGAAAATATGACAGGAGCAGGAAGCCACCTTACACTGACATGTCAGCATAAGAATAGCAAGATTGGCCAGACTGTAATACCTCAAGGCTTGCCCTCCATAACACTCGTCTTTTAGCAAAGCTCCATCTCTTAACAATTCCACAACCTTCCCAAATAGCACCACCACTGTGAAACAAATGTTCAAACACATGAGTCTATGGGGGACATTTACATTCAGTCCACCAGAATAGCCATTCTGATTAAAGTGAGATGGAATTCAATATTGTTTTAATTTTATTTTCTCTGATGAAAAGATGCTGAGCATTTTTTATGTTCATTGGCCATTTATGCTTCATCTTTTGAGAACTATCTGTTCATTTCATTAGCCCATTTGTTGACTGTAATATGTGGGGGTTTGGTAATTTATTTTTGAGTTCTTTATATATTAATCTCTGTTAGACATATAGCTAGTAAAGATCTCCTCCCATTCTGTAGGCTGAGTGAAAACTCACTTAACTTGTTCTTTTGTTGTATAGAAGCTATTTTAAAATTAAAAATTTTTACTTATTTATGGGGGGTGGTGGTGAGAGAATGGGTGTGCCAGGGCTTCTAGCCACTGCAAACGAACTCTAGACACATGTGCCATCTTGTGTGAGTTTTGGGGAATTGAACATGGGTCCTTAAGCTTGGCAGACAATTGCCTTAACTACCAAGCCATCTCTCCAGCCATAGGAGCTTTTTAATTTCATGCAAATCCTATGTGTCAATTTTTGGTATTATTCCCCGGACTATTGGGTCCTTTCCAGAAAGTCCTTGCCTATGCCTATATCTTAAAGTGTTTTGCCTGTGTTTTTCTCTTAACAGTTTCAGAGTTTCAGGTCTTACATTAAGGACTTTGATACATTTTCAGTTGATTATGTGCAGGGTAAGAAATATGAATATGAATATAGTTTATTTTTCTACATGTGAATATGCAGATTTCCCAGTACCATTTGTTCATGAGGCTGTCTTTTCTCTAATGTGTGTTTTTGGCAATTTTGTCAAAAACCAGGTAGCTATTGTATGGGCTTATTTCAGGGTCTTTGTTCTAGTCTACTGATCTGCATGACTGTTTTGTGTATTAACATGGTACTAACCATCTTTTTTTTTTTACTATGACTCTGAAGTATATCTCTCTCTTTTTTTCTTTTTCCTTTTCTTTTTTTTTCCAGGTAGGGTCTCCCTCTAGCCCAGGCTGACCTGGAATTCACTATGTAGTCTCAGGCTGGCCTTGAACTCACAGTGATCCTCATATGTCTGGAGTGCTGGGATTAAAGGTGTGCGCCACCACACCCAGCCACTTTCTTTTTCTCTTTTTTTTTTCCACTATATTTTTGTTACTACTGCTCTGTAGTGTATCTTGAAGTCAGATGTGTTACTATTAACATTGTTCTTTTTGCCCAGGATTGCTTTAGCTATTGGGATCTTTTGTGCTTCCAAATCAATTTTGGGATTGTTTTTCTAATTCTGTGAGGAATGTCATTAGAATTCTGATGGATATTATGTTGAATCTGTAGAATGTTTCTTGGTACTGTAGCCATTTTCACAAAATTAATTCTACCAATCCATGAACATGGAAAGCCTTTCCTGCCAACACGTGATGTGTCCGTATGCAGTTTCTACTTAATAAAAAAATATGAAAAAGAAAGTCTTTTCATCTTTCTTTTTTTCTTCTTGTTTTGTTTTTCGAGGTAAAGTTTCACTCTAATCCAGGCTGACCTGGAATTCACTCTGGAGTCTCAGGGTGGCTTTGAACTCATGGCGATCCTCCTACCTCTGCCTCCCGAGTGCTAGGTGGGATTAAAGGCGTGCACCACCATGCCTGGCTCTCTTTTCATCTTTTTAAATTCATTCTTTTTTTTCTTTGTTTTTGGTTTTTTGAGGTAGGGTCTTGCTCCAGCCCAGGCTGACTGGATGGAATTTATTAGGAAGTCTAGTCTCAGGCTGGCCTCTAGCTCACAGAGATCCTCCTATTTCTGCCTCCCAAATGCTGGGATTAAAGATGTATGCCACCACATCTGGTCAATTTCTTTCTTAAGTGTTTTTAAATTTTCATTGAAGAGGTTTTTCACTTACTTAGCTAGTTTTTTTTATTGACAACTTTCATAATTATAGACAATAAACCATGATAACTCCCTCCCCTCTCCCCTTTCCCCTTCACAAATCCACTCCCACCATATCCCCTCCCTGTCTCAATTAGTCTCTCTTTTATTTTGATGTCATGATCTTTTCCTCCAATTATGATGGTCTTGTGTAGGTAGTGTCAGGCACTGGTGAGGTCATGGATATCCAGGCCATTTTGTGTCTGGAGGAGCACGTTGTAAGGAGTCCTACCCTTCCTTTGACTCTTACATTCTTTCTGCCACCTCTTCCGCAATGGACCCTGAGCCTTGGAAGGTGTGATAGAAATATTGCAGTGCTGAGCACTCCTCTGTCACTTCTCACCACTATGGTGCTTTTTAAGTCATTCCAGAGCTCACTGCCATCTGAAAAGAGAAGCTTCTCTAACCTTTGGTTAGTTTTATTCCAAGGTTATTATTATTTTTTAAGGCTATTGTACATGGGATTGTTTTCTGTATTTCTTTCTCAGCATGTTCATTATTGGTATGTAGTAAGGCCAACAATTTTTATGTTTTGTACTACTTTGCTTAGTGTTTATCAATTCTAAGAGTTTTCTGGGGCAGGGTCTCTTATGTACAGGATCATTATCATCTATAAGTAGATGTGGTAGTTAGTATGTGAAATGTCCCCCATAGCCTCAAGTCTTACAGTTGATCCCTACCCGGTGGAGCCTTTGGGAGGTGGATTGGTGCTGGAGGGGGGTTGTCACTGGGGCAGGCTGTGGGATCTTATAATGCAGCTCACTAGCCAGTGCTAGCAAGTTCATTCTTTTTTTAGAATTTTCTTTCATTAACAGCTTCCATGATTGTAAACAATATCCCATGGTAATTCCCTCCTTCCCCCCACTTTCCCCTTTGAAACTCCATTCTCCATCATATCCCTTCCCCCTCTCAATCAGTCTCTCTTTTATTTTGATGTCATGATCTTTTCCTCCAATTATGATGGTCTTGTGTAGGTAGTGTCAGGCATGGTGAGGTCATGGATATCCAGGCCATTTTGTGTCTGGAGGAGCACGTTGTAAGGAGTCCTACCCTTCCTTTGGCTCTTACATTCTTTCTACCACCTTTTCCACAATGGACCCTGAGCCTTGGAAGGTGTGATAGAGATATTTCAGTGCTGAGAACTCCTCTGTCACTTCTCAGCACCGTGGTGCCTTCTGAGTCATCCCAAGGTCACTGCCATCTGAAAAGAGAAGTTTCTCTAACCAAAAGTGAGATTAGCATTAATATATGGGTATGAACATCAAAAGAAGTGCTTATTGGGCAGTTTGGTGAACATAGTACATACATTTAGCCAGACAGCAGCAGATGTTACACCCCTATGGCTCATGACTACCCCTGTTGTAGGTTTTCAGTATCAGGGATGTATTCCCTCCCATGGAACAGGCTTCCAGTCAAATTAGAGGGCAATTTTTTCCCCCACAACAGACATGCCACTATTGCACCTGTTGGCTCATTTGTCCTGGCTGGCCAAATATAAGGCTTGCAGTGTTCACTGTTGAGTATCTTCACTGGTGATTTCTCTCTCTCCCATTGAACTACAGGCAGTGTGGCTTTTTCCAGCTTTCTGTCAGCTGGTCTACATGGAGGAGTTTTCAGCTCAGCTACCATTCTTTTTTAAAATATTTTTTTCTTTTTCTTTCTTTCTTTTTTGAGGTAGTGTTTCACTCTAGTCCAGGCTAACCTGGAATTCACTGTGTAGTCCCAGGTTGGCCTCAAGCTCACAGCAATCCTCCTGCTTCATCCTCCCAAGTGCTGGGATTAAAGGCTTGCGCCACCACACCCAGTTGCAAGTTCACTCTTGCTGTTGCCTACAAGATGTGATGCTCAGTTGTCTGCTCTGCCATCTTTCCCCCACCATGATGAAACTGTAAGCCTTTTCTTCCATCAGCTGCTTCTGTTCATGTGTTTTGTCTCATCAACAAGAGGCTAACTGGTGTAGTAGGGATTTCTATTTGTATCCACTTTTCCTTTCTCTTGTGTTATTGCTCTAGCTAAGATTTCAAGTACTGTATTGAACAAGAGTGGAGAAATTGGACACTCTTATCTCACTCCTGATTTTTAGTGGAAATGCTATGAAGTTTTTCTTCATTGAATATAATGTTGGCTATCAGTAGATAGCCTTTATTATGTTAAGGTATGCTCCTTCTATTCCTAGTTTCTTCAGGGTTTGTTTTTAAATCATGAAGGGATATTGGGTTTTGTCAAAGGCTATTTCCACATCTCTTGATGTGATCAGATGATGTCTGTCTGTGAGTTATGTGATATATTACATTTATTTATTTGCATACACTGAGCTTTCTTTGCATCCTTGAATGAAGCCAGTTTGACAATGCTAAATGTTATTTTTGTTGTGTTTATGGATTTGGTTTACTTTTATTGAGAAATTTTTCATGAGAGATTTTCCTTTCTGTTGTGTGTTCATCTGGCTTTGGTGTCAGGGCAATACTGGCCTTGTTTTGCTTTTGTATTTTTTTAAATTTATTTGACAGAAAGAAGGACGGAAGGAGGGAGGGAGGGAGGGAAGGAGAGAGATAGAGAATGGGCGCACCAGGACTTCCAGCTGCTGCAATTTTAGTTGTTGCAAACAAATCCCAGGTGCATGTGCCACCTTGTGCATCTGACTTACATGGACCCTGGAAAATTGAACCTGGGTCCTTAGGCTTCACAGGAAAATGCCTTAACTGCTAAGCCATCTCCAGGCCTTGCTTTTGTATTTTGAGAAAGGTCATTTTTTTTGTTTACTTGCTTGCGTGTTTATTTGTGTACTGAAAATTGAACCTATGTCTTCACACATGCTAGGCAAGTGCTCTACCACTGAGCTATACCCCCAGACCTAGTGTGTGTGTGTGTGTGAGAGAGAGAGAGAGAGAGAGAGAGAAGAGAGAGAGAATATTGACTTTGTAAAATGAGTTTGATAACATCTTTTTCCCTTCTATTTTATGGAATGGCTTGGGGCACATTGGTGCTAGTTCTTATTTATAGGTCTGGTAGAATTCAGCAGTGAATCAGTTGGAAGTGGCTTTATGTATCTCTTCTGATTAATTTTGATTTGAAGTCTATTTTGTCAGATATAAGTACAGCTACACCTTCTTGCTTTCTAATTCCATGTGCTTGGAATATATTTTCTATCCATTTACTCTAAGGCTGTGCTTGTCTTTGTCAGTGAGGTGTATTTCTGGGCATCAACAAATAGATGGGTCTTGCTTTTCATCCAATCTGCTAATCTGTGTCTTTTGATTAGAGATTTGAGGTCATTTAAAAATAAATAAATAAATAAACCCAAAGATATAAATTTAAATGAAATAAAATTGAATAGCTAATATATTCACATAGTTAAAAGCAGACAAAAAGATATGGATGAAAAGTAAATCTCCTCTCTTCCCCTGTCTCCACCTATACAGTTGTCTCTGAAGGCAGCTGATATCATTAGGGCCCTGTGTCTTCTTCCAAAGAGAGTCTAAGGAGGCCTTTACCAATAGGGATCTACACATACACATATACACATACATATACAAGTACACAAACATGAATTCCTTTTGGGGGTTAACTTGTATTCCTAGTGAATATTTTTTTTAAAAAAGAATAAAGTTGAAAGTTATAGGGCTTCCAGAAAAGCTTGAAGGAAGCGATGTTCTGGTTGTCAGATAAGGACAAAGCAAAGGTGCACAGGTCTAGGAAGCTGCATACCTCCCTGAAGGGTGGGGCGTGGGGAAACATCATGCTACTTATTTCTGTAATTGTTAGAACTTTCCAAATGAGTGAGGCTGTAATTGTATGCATAAAATAGTACATTTTCTGTAGACAGAAATGATAATTTAGTTTTAAAAGTTGACTGGCCTTTTGTTGACAATAACATCATGTTTCAGCAAGGAAACATCCCGTAGATTCAGTACAGGGTTTCTTTTCCATTATTTTCCTGCAATGCTGGGGATTGAACCAGAAGCTAGCTGACCCTGCCCATGGATAGCATACTGCAGTGTCATTATGCAACACATCTCATTTATTTGAAAATGCATTTTGAGGATCCAGCTGTGAGCACCTATAATCCATTACCTTTGTACCCACTGTACAGTGGCAAGCTTGTTGTGGACATCTGGGTTGTCTAAGCACTGCTGACAGAATTTTCCTAGCCCACACTGGTTGTCTGAGAATTCCAGCTGCTATGATGGGCATATAGCCAGGGTGGGGGAGGAAAAGAGACTTAGCCACCCTGGGAATGTGTTTGTCATTGTTTAAGAGGTTAAAAGTCCAAGGTCAGGGTGCAAGCAAAGATTGACTGGGCTCGGTGGGGAGGCCCTCTTCCAGACTGCAGAATGCCTGGTTCTATACTCACATGATAGAAAGAGAGAGAATATGCTGGGCTCTTGCTGGGTGTGGTGACACATGCCTGTAGTCCCAGCACTCTAGAGACTGAGGTAGGAGGATCACCATGAGTTAGATGCCAACCTGGGCTACAGAGTAAATTCCAGGTCAGTCTGGGCTAGAGTGAGATCCTGCATCAAACTAAACCAAACCAGACAGGACCAGACAGGACCAGACCAGAACACTTTGCTGGGGTCTTGGATGAAGGCAGCAGTCCCATTTCTAGAGCCCCACCCTTGTGATCTAATCACCTGCTACATTTCCCCCACAAAGCCATCATGTTGGAAGTTGAGATTTCAGCATAGGACTTGAGGGACAACAGAAATATCCAGTTCATAGCTCCCAGTACTCCTGCTATTTGACTCTCATGTGGCTTTCTGCTGAGAAGTTTAGTGGTGGGTTCAAAGACTTAGAAGTCACTAGCAATACGCCTGAAAAAGTATGCAAGCCAAGTTCCAGGCCATGAGCCTGCACCTCAGAATCCAGGCCTCCTCTCTTTCATATCTGGAACTTTCTTTGTCCCCTGCCTTGCTTCCCACACCAGGGAAGTTTCCTCTGGTCATGTTAGACCAGGTGGTTGAGAGCTAAGGTGGGGATTTCCAAGTCTCAGTTTTGTTTTTGCTGGTGTGTGGCATGTTGGGCCGTGCCTGCAAGAAAAGATCTGGCAAAGCCGCCATCTGAGCCTCCCATGGAGACACCTGGCACAGTGGTCAGTATACCAGCCACCCGAGAGCCTTCCAGAAGAGCTGTGGCCTGAGCTCCACCACTCGCATGCACATGGTGATTTGAATGTGGACACAAGTTTGGAACTACTGGTCTGGAGACTTGGGGAATAAGGTTTAGAGGCCCTAGAATCTGGGAGTGTCTCTCTGACTGCCAGCCATGTCTGAATGGTAGCTCTAAGAGGCCAGGGCCGAAAGAAGCAAGTTCTCCCTGGTCACCTACTGTGCCTGCCAGACTAAAGATAACCACAGGGCCATTTGTAAATCCTAGGGGCCTTAGATGGAAAGTCTGAGCATTGAGTAGGAAGGTGGCTTGGGCAGGAGGCAGCTCAAAGGCATGGGGTGTGAGCTGGGGCCCAAATTCAAGAAGACAGAGGCTGGTTGGATTGGAACAAGGACTGCTGGGCCAGGCCGGTGGGGGCGGGGGGGGGGGGGAGAAGCACAGGAGTTCTCTCTAGATGCTTTCTGTCCATGCCCAGAGGGCCATGAGGAAAGAAATGTCTGTGAATTCCAGCGCCAGACTCTAGCTGGTGGCCTGAGCGGCTCCTTTCTTGTGGGGAGCTTCATTTCCTCATCTGTAAAGCACTGTGTCCATGTGGTTTAACTGTAGGATATTTTGGTGGTTTGGTTTTGGCTTTTTATTCAGATAGTGTATTACTCTATAGCTGAGGATGCATGTTCATATTCTCTGCCCACCCCCGCTGGGATTGAATCCAAGGCTCAGTGCATGCTAGTGGTGGGCATAGTCAGTAGGGGCAGAGCTTTTCTCACATTCCAGCTCCCATGTGAGATTTGACATGCCTCTTCTCACAGCCACCTGGCCAGGTAGCTGGGATGAAGACCCAGCAGCAGACACCATTGCCCACCTGCACCCCATCCATTCTAGTCACCTGCTCACCCCTGTGCCTGTCTCCAAAGGATGGCCCTTGGCTGATGGCCTCACCTTATCGGAAGTACCTCCCCTTGCCTCCCTCTCCACCACCAGGCATAGCCCAGAGCCAGTGACGGACGTAGATGGACAGTGCAGGGCTTTCATCTTCTGGAAGGACCAATCTGGACATCAGTCACACTCCAATCTGTAGCCATCTTGTTTTCTTGACCTCTCAATAAAGAATTTGTATAGAATCCCTGCCTGGGGCTCTGCTTCTAGGAACCAGGCCTAGACTGTCCCCATTTTACAGATGAGGACACTGAAGTAACAACAGGCTGAGAAACCTATAAAGCCCCACAGCTAGGTACCTAGTAGTCCAGAGTCCTGGTGCCAGGACCCAGCACTGTGCCTGCCCTGGGAGCTCCCAGCCTGCTCAGAGAAAGACACTATAGGGTAAACAGACCTTCAACAGTGGAGAAAGGAGAGAACTCCAAGGAATGAAGTCAGTGGTGGAGACCAGACTCAGGCTGGGGAAGTGGAGGGAGGGGAGACCTCACAGAATGGGCAGCAGTGAGAGTGGGCTGGGTCTAGAAGACATGTCTTTTCTCTCTTGCTTCCTTCCTTTCCTTCCTTTCTTTTTTGTTTTTTCTTTGGTTTTTCAAGGTAGGGTCTCACTCTTAGCCCAGACTGACCTGGAATTCACTATGTAGTCTCAGGGTGGCCTCAAACACACAGTGATCCTCCTACCTCTGCCTCCTGAGTGCTGGGATTAAAGGTGTGTGCCACCATGCCCTGCTTAGAAGACATTTTCAAGGTGGGCAAAAGGGCAGAGAGGCTGAGGCCAAGAAAACAGCACATGAGAGGCAGAGATTGTGAAAGAGAACGGCACAAGCATCTCCTGGGCAGAAGAGAGTGCCGGGGACCGTACTGAAAAGCCATGCTTACCCTCATCACGTTTCTGGATCCCCAACAGGCATCAGGTCTGTGGAGGGCACAGTCCCATGGCAGGACTTTAACCTGGAGGTTGTGCTGGGTGCTCATGCCGACTGGGACATTAGGCAGAAATGAGACCATGATGAGCTGAGGAGTGCGAATGTATGCAGAGGGGCAGGTCCATGCAGATTGCGCGCATGCACACTCGTGTGTGCACTAGAGGTGGGAAAGTACCCTAGGCAGAGGCACAGCGAGGACAGCGGCCCAGGGCTGATCTTCAGGCTCTTTCATGCTATCCTGGAAATGCTTGGGTGCAGACAGCAGGTGATGGAGAAATCACAGCGAGTCCCCTCGCGGTCTGGACTGGAAGTGGTGAGAGCACGGGTTGCAGATCCTAGTGCTTGAATGTGTGACCTGACAGGTGACATCAGGTGTTCCCCCACCTTTCCCCGAGCTTGGCGTGTAATTAACCTGACAGAGACAGGTTTGAGATTTTTGGAGGTAACATTTCAGACCAACAGTTAAAATACAGGGGCTGGGAGATAGCTCTGTGATTATAGACATTGTTTGCAAAGTCTGCCAGCCTGGGTTCAATTCCCCAGCCACCCATATAAAGCTGAACAGGAATTTGAAGTGGCAAGAGAGCCTGGCACACCCATGCACACACACATGCACACATATGGCAAGACAGCTCTGCTGTCTTGTTTTCTGTAGAACAGTAACAAAACTTCATGTTTTGGGGTAACAGGAGCCTCCAAATTCACATGAAATTCAATAATTTATGCCTGGAGAAATTGATCAAAGCACAGCAGTTGAGAGTGTCTCTTATTCTTTGATGTATACCCTCAAATCAAGTAAACATGAACATAGATTTTAGTGATAATCAGTATAATTGAGGTAACTTAACTTTTTAAAAGATATAATTTAACTTTTAAAAAATCTTTTATTTATCTATTTGCAAGCAAAGAGAGATAGAAGAGAGAGAGAGACAGAGAGAATGGGTGCATCTGGATCTCTAGCTTCTGCAAATGAACTCCAGATGCATGCATTACTTTGTGCATTTAGCTTTACATGGGTACAGGGGAATTGAACCCAGGTCATTAGGCTTTGCAGGCAAGGACCTTAACTGCTGAGCTATCTCTCCAGCCCTAATTTAACGTTTTAAAGTTAATTTTTTTGTTTGTTTTTTGTTTTTCGAGGTAGGGTCTCAATCTGGTCCAGGCTGACCTGGAATTCACTATGTAGTCTCAGGGTGGTCTTGAACTCACTGCAGTCCTCCTACCTCTGCATCCCGGGTGCTGGGATTAAAGGCGTGCGCCACAACACCCAACTTAATTTTTCATTAGATAACACATGCATATGGTATAAAATTCTAGGGTTTGCCCTTGATGGGGACAATTTCTGTTATGAGTTTCTTCCAGAAATATTCATGAACTCAGGGCCTTATTGTTGTTGATGCTGGGATTGAACCAAGGGCCTAGCACAAGTTAGGAAAATGTTCCACCACTGCGCTACATCCCCAGCCCACAGGTATTTGTAAACATGTACATTTGTTTATTCTTCACACACATGTAATATATTCTATACCCTGTCTGTCCCTTGACGTTTTTAGTGTGTATGTGTGTGTAGAATATGTGTGGTGTAGTGTATGCATGTCTGTGCATGTGGTGTGGGGCTGGCATGTGCGTCCATGTGGTGGCTGGAGGTGAACTTCCGGAGTCCTTCTCTCCTGCTCAGCTGTGCACTTCCTTGAGATGGAGTCTCTCCCTCAAACCAGAGCTGCTGCTTTTGGTCAACTAGCCCCAGTGATTCTCCTTCTCTGTCCCCTCACCCATGTACTGGGGTTACAGATGAGTGTGACCACACCCAGCTTTCTATATGGCTTCTGACACAACTGAATTGGAGAGATCTCAGGTTCTCCCAGGCCCTCAGGCTTCAGCTGTAAGCAGGCTTAACTGCTGGGCTATCACCCCAGGCTCCTTGCCTGTTTTTTTTTTTTTTTTTTTTTTTAACTTAATGTATCTTGGACACTGTTCCATATCATTCCATATCCTTCTACTCCCCCTCCTCCAGTGCTAAGGATCAAATCCAGGGCCTTGTAAATTCATGACAGGTTCTCTGCCACTAAACTACATACCCAATCCCTTCCTTTCCTTTCCTTTCCTTTCCTTTCCTTTCCTTCCTTCCTCTCCTCTCCTCCCCTCCCCTCCCCTCCCTCCCCTCCCCTCCCCTCCCCTCCCTCCCTCCCTCCCTCCCTCCCTTCCCTTCCCTTTCTTTCCTTCCTTCCTTCCTTTGTTTCTTTCTGGTTTTTTTTTGTTGTTTGTTTTTTTGAGGTAGGGTCTTGCTGTACCCAGGCTGACTTGGAATTCACTATGTAGTTTCAGGCTGACCTGAAACAGCGATCCTCCTACCTTAGCCTCCGAGTGCTGGGCTTAAACGCATACACCACCGCACCAGGCCATCTCTTTTTCTTTGCAGTGACTACATAGGGTTCCTTTGTATGCATGTACCATGAGTTTTCCATAACAGGTCCATTTTGATGAGTGCTTAGCATTTTTCCAGCCTTTTGCTGTCACAAGCAAGGCCACATTGATTACCTGTGGGCACATGTTACTGGAAAATGGACTGTGAAAGGGATGGGATGATCCCTCTGTGCAATGCAAGTGTTTACTGTTACCTAAAGGAATGGATGTGCAATGTACCGTGACCTTCCTGTATCTCTTTGTTTCTAAATATCTTTGTGATTACATAGCATAGAATGTTTCTTGCCCCAGTTCCGCCTATGTGACCTATGTAACCTTGTGACTTCTTGTAATAGCCCCCCCGTTATTCAACAGTATGTAACTTTTGTGGTTTAACTCCCATCCTGTTTTTACTATAAGCATCAAGTGGTTATTTCCAATAAAAGCTGACACTCCAAACAGTTTGGGGCTGCATCCTGAAATCCCGACCTTTGGGATGTAGACCTGATGCACCAGTTTCTTTCTTTCCCTTTTTCTTTTCTATCTTTTTTTACCCAATAAAACTTTGCCTCACATTCCGTGAGTCAATGGTCTTACTTGTGTGACACCGGGCCCCATAACATTACCTTTTACATTCTGGGCATATCTGAAGGCTAAATGCCCTGGCATAGAATTGCTGGGTACAATTAGATGGCAGATATAAATTTGTAGACACAGATAGTGGTCTAGCCTCCCCTAGCAATGCATCAGAATTCACAGTCTTGCCAATCAGGCAACATCCTTCAAATCGGAGCTTCAAATTGTCCGTGTTTTCGGTTCTGATACAGACTCCTTTCATGTTGTAGGCGTGGAACTCCCTCTCATATGCTTGGGAGCCATTAGAGCTTCCTTTCTTGTAAACTGTGTTCTTTGCCCTATTTCTATCAGGCTGATGGTCTGTTCATTACTGCTTTGTGGTAACTCTGGATATATTCAAAACATTTGTTTTGTCTGGAATATATCAGATATGTTTCCAATTTGTATTTTGACTTTATTTGGGATATTTTGGGGCAATTCAAACTTTTAATTTATATTTGACCAATTTCATCCGGTTTTTAAACTAAGGTTTCTTAGTTTTGTGTCATTCTTAGCAAGCTCTTCTCTAGTTTGGAATTATTATTATTATTATTATTATTATTATTATTATTATTTTTGTTTTTTGAGGTAGGGTCTCACTCTAGCCCAGGCTGACCTGGAATTCGCTATGGAGTCTCAGGGTGGCCTCAAACTCACAGCGATCCTCCTACCTCTGCCTCCCGAGTGTTGGGATTAAAGGCGTGCACCACCACACCCGGCTTGGAATTATTATTTTTTTTCCAAGGTAGGGTCTCACTCTAGCCCAGGCTGACCTGGAACTTACTATGCACTCCCAGGCTAGCCTCAAACTCACAGTAACCCTCTTACCTCTGCCTACTGAGTACTGGGGGAAATTAATTTTTTTTAATATTTTATTTTTATTTATTTGTTTATTTGACAGAGAAAGATGGGGGAGAGAGAGAATTGGTGCAACAGGGCCTCCAGCCACTGCAAACAAACTCCAGATGCATGCACCCCCTTGTGCATCTGGCTAACGTGGGTCCTGGGGAATCGATCCTGGGTCCTTTGGCTTTGCAGGCAAACGCCTTAACTGCTAAGCCATCCCTCCAGCCCTGGGCAAAATTATTTTTAATTAATTTATTTATATATGTATTTTTGTGAAGCTGGGGGTGAAGCCCAGGGCCTCCTATGTACCATTGTGCTACAACCTGAGCCCTAAAATTCTTTTTAAGCAATTTGTTTTTTAAAGTATTTTATTTTATTTTTTAATGTAAGAGAGAAGGAGAGAGAGAGAGAGAGAACTGGCATGCCAGGACCTCTAGCCATTGCAGTTGAACTCCAGACGGATGTGTAACCTTATGTGCATGCATGACCTTGAACCTGGGTCCCTAGGCTTCACAGGCAAGTGCCTTAACCACTCAGCCATCTCTCCAGCCCTTTTAAAAGTATTTTATGGGGTCGGGTGGGGGGGGGCATGAAGATGATTTTAAACCTCCCAGAACTACCTCATCTTATCTGGACTCTGTAACTAACTGAAATAAATTCATTGTTGTTATACAAAAAAAAAAGTATTTTAAAGAATATTTTTATTTACTTTTGCAAGCAAAGAGAGATAGAAGAGAAACAGAGAGATAGGTGCACCAGGGCCTCCAGCTGCTACAAATGAACTCCAGACACATGTGCCACCTTGTGCATCTGGCTTTACGTGGGTCCTGGGGAATTAAACTTGGTTGTTGGGCTTTGCTGGCAAGAGCCTTAACTGCTGAGTCTCTCTCCAGCCCCCAATTTGTTTTGTCCTCATTCTTAAAAATGTTTAACTTTTTTTTGCTGAAATAGCTCACTGATAGAGTGTTTACCTAGCATATGTAAGACCCTGGGTTTGATCCCTAGCACCACACATGTTTAAAAAAATCAACTTTTTGCTGTGAAATATAACACAAAAATTAAATTGTAGGGGGCTAGAGAGATGGCTTAGCAGTCAAGGTGTTTGCCTGCAAGGCCTAAGGACTCAGGTTCAATCTCCCAGAACCCATGTAAGCCAGGTGTACATGGTGGGGCATGTGTCTGGAGTTTGTTTGCAGTGGCTAGAGGCCCTGGTGCACCCATTCTTTCTCATTCTATCTGCCTCTTTCTCTTTATCTCTCTCTCTCAAATAAATAAATAAAATATTTTTTAAAAAATAAAAATGGGGGCTGGAGAGATGGCTTGGGCTGGAGAGATGGCTTAGTGGTTAAGGGCTTGCCTGTGAAGCCTAAGGTTCCCAGTTCAAGACTCGATTCCCCAGGACCCATGTTAGCCAGATGCACAAGGGGGCGCATGCGTCTGGAGTTTGTTTGCAGTGGCTGGAGTCCCTGGCCTGACCATTCTCTCCCTCTCTCTCTCTCTCTCTCTCTCACTCTCAAATAAATAAAAATAAAAACAAAAAATAAAATAAAATAAAAATGGACAGGTGTGTTGACACACACCTTTAATCCCAGCACTCGGGAGGCAGAGGTAGGAGGATTGCCATGAGTTCAAGGCTACCCTGAGACTACATAGTGAATTCTGGTCAGCCTGAGCTAGAGTGAGACCCTACCTTGAAAAACCAAAATAAATAAATAAATAAATAAGCAATAAAAATGTGGGGCCGGGGAAATGGCTTAGCGTTTAAGGTGTTTGCCTGCAAAGCCTAAGGACCCCAGTTCAATTCCCTAGGACCCACATAAGCCAGATACACAAGGGGCACATGTGTCTGGAGTTTGTTTGCAGTGGCTGGAAGCCCTGACAACTCCATTCTCTCTTTCTCTCTGCCTCTTCCTCTCTCTTTCTCTCAAATAAATAAATAAATAAAGTATTTTTTAAAAATAAATGAAAATGTAAGGGTTAAGATGCTTGCCAGTGAAGCCTAAGGGCCCAAGTTCGGGTCCCCAGAACCCACATAAGCCAGATGCATATGGTGGCATATGTATCTGGAGTTCAAAAGGATGCCTATTTTCTCCCTCTCTCATAAATAAGTAAATAAAAATAAAATAATTTTTAAAATAAAAATGCAAGTCTTTATGAATTGCTATAAACCTATAGCCCTTAACCACTTTCATTGCTTAGCTTTTTAAAATTTTTTATTTTGAAACAGGGTCTCATGTAGCCCAGGTTGTCCTCAAACTTGTTATATAGCCATGGACAACTCTGAACTCTTGACCCTCCTGCCTCCATCTCCCAAGTGCTAGGATTGCAAGAGTGAGCCACCATGTCCTGTTATGGAATGCTGGGGATCAAACCCAAGGCTTCATACACCTACCAAGTGAGACACATCCTCATTCCTTATGATTATTGTTTTAATATTTTATTTTTCATTTTTATTTTTTGTTTTTTTGAGGTAGGGTCTCACTCTGGCCCAGGCTGACCTGGAACTCACTATGTAGTTTCAGGGTGGCCTCGAAGTCATGGTGATCCTCCTACCTATGCCTCCCCAGTGCTGGGATTAAAGGCATGTGCCACCACACCCGACAAATATTTTATTTTTATTTATTTATTTGAGAGGAGAGGCAGAGAGAGAGAGAGAGAGAGAATGGGTGCGCCAGGGCCTTTACCCTCTGTACACAAACTGCAGACACATGTACCACCTTGTGCATCTGGCTCACATGGGTCCTGGGGAATTGAACCTGGGTCCTTTGGCTTTGCAGGGAAGCCTTAACTGCTAAACCATCTCTGTAGCCCTCCTTATGATTATGTTTTGATCATAA
This sequence comes from Dipus sagitta, assembly GCA_036346955.1. Classification (NCBI taxonomy): domain Eukaryota; kingdom Metazoa; phylum Chordata; class Mammalia; order Rodentia; family Dipodidae; genus Dipus; species Dipus sagitta. The sequence continues at coordinate 238,357,503 of CM070770.1, forward strand.
AAAATACCATGTGGTGGCATATGCCTTTAAATCAAGCACGTGGTAGGCCAAGGTAGGAGGATCCCAGTGAGCTCATGGCCAGCCTGGGGCTACAGAGTGAGTTCCAGATCAGCCTGGGCTAGAGTGAGACTCTGTCTCGAAGAAAACAGCAACAAAAATTACCAAAGACCAACAGCTGGAAAATGTAATAAGGAGAACTACCCAAAACAAAGTAAACCACGTCAAGTGTGAAAACAGGAAGAGATGGGAAATTACAACAGCTGGAATGGTGGCTCACACCTATGATCTCAGCTACTCAGGATGATCTGCAGTTGCCTTAGCTTCATAGTGAAATGGTGCTTCAAAAAAAATAATAAAAAAAAAAAAAAACCAAAGCTGGGCTGGAGAGATGGCTTAGCAGTTGAGGCGCTTGCCAGAAAAGCCAAATCACAGTGAGACACACAGGTTACAGGTCGGAGGAGGAAGAGGGGCATCTTCTCTTCCTGGTATGGTAGGAAGTGACGCTGAGGCTGGGCCATGCCAATTCCAGGGACGGAGAGCTTGGCTGGGAAGAACTCACTTGGCACAATGTGAAGGGAATCTTCGTGGATCACGTGTCCTCAGGGGCACCTCTGCAGGCGGGGGCTACATCATCACGGCAGTGCTTTTCCTGGGTCTGGACAAGTGGGAGAGCACCCTTGTCTTCTCTCTCCTTAGGACCTGACTATGGAAACAGCCTATAAATGGCAGCGCATGGGACAGGGCCCAGGCATCGAGACCCTCTCTGTGGGGACACTGGAGCATCTGTCATGATCCAAAAAGCCAGGTAGGTGTTCCACTCGCCTTCCCTGTTCCTGCTTATCCACTCCTTCTCTCCTCAGATCACCCCCAGCGCCACCTCCCTGTACCAGCAGTGGGTTGTGTCCTTTTGCCTTCGCTGGATGGAAATCAGGAGCAGCTCTTCTAGCATGGGCAGTCCTGGGCTCTGAAGTGCCAAAGATGGGTTAGTGTCCTGAAACTTGTCCTGGGGAGACATGAACAAACATCCATTCAACCCCAGATAGGAATCCAACAACAGGCCGACATAACGATGCCATCAGAGTACAACATGGTGAACCAGTGAATTTACTGGGGTTACTTACAGGAGCGTGGACAACCCCAAGGTTGTCCAACCCCAAGGCAGCTGTCGTATCACCAAAAAGCCCACCCCGGCGTGGGCGACTCCCAGAAGCAGCTGCTGCAGGACTAGCACGCAGCTCCCTGACAGCGGTCTCCTCTCCTGAGCCACCTTGGGGATGGGCTTCTGAACCTTGTAAGGTTCGTATACTCTTCCTGAGGCCTGTGAGGTGTTTATGTCCTGAGCCTTGTTACCTTCTTGAGTCTTAAGGAGCCTATGTTTAAATTTGGAACTTCTAGGCTGGAGAGATGGCTTAGTAGCTAAGGTGCTTGCCTGTGCGAAGCCTAAGGACCACCCAGCACCCACGTAAGCTAGATGCACAAGGTGGCACATGCATCTGGAGTTTGTTTGCAGTGGCAAGAGGCCCTGGCCCACTATCTCTTCTCTCTCTCTCTCTCATAAATAAATAAATAAAATATTTTCTTTAAATTTAAAAAATTTTGGAACTTCCTAAGGAATCTCTGTCAAGGAAGAAATGCTTCAATTCAGAGAAAATTGCTCTGTAGAACAGCTGGGTCGATGGACTTAGAGCTCAGCTGCCGTCCCTGAGAACTGGAGGCTCATGGCTGTAACCTTTAGAAGCCAGAGACTTACAGCTGCAGGGGTCGTTGCTCTGTCACCACAGCTGGATGCTCAGCACCTGACGTCAGCCTCGGTTAGGCAGCGGTGGTGGCTGTCAGCATCACAGGGTGCCCAGCCCTTTACTCTTAGCAGTGCCTAGTGTTACAACTCCCGGGCCTCAGACATCAGGACCCTTGACCCTCAATTGCAGCCGGTTTATCCCATTTGGCCTTTGGTATTGACTGTGAGCCCAGGCAGCTCTCTGGAGCTCTCCTGGTAACCGGGGCCTACCGCCTCTGTCTTTCTCTCTTCATAGGCTTCCACCCTCTCTTCTTTTCCACAGCCCTTTCTCCCTGCTGCCTCTGCCCCCTGCAATCTCTGCCTGAAGCTCTTTGGCCTCCTTCTCACCACTACTGGGCAGTCACTGCCTCCATCATAAGTAAGCACAAAGAGACCATTCAGAGTGGCCTAATGCTGGGATAGGAAGATGGTGCAGTGGTTAAAGGCACTTGCTTGCAAAGCCTACTGGCCTGAGTTCAGCCCAGGCTCAATTCCCAGTACCCATGTAAAGCCAGATACACCAAGTGGCACATGCTTCTGGAGTGTCTTTGCAGGGCAAGAGACCCTGGTGCGCCCTTTCTCCCCACCCCTCTCTCTCTTTGCTAACAAATAAATAAATAATTTTTTAAATTTTCTTTTAAATTTTATTTATTTATCTGCAAGCTCAGATAGATAGAAGAGAGACAGACAGAGAGAATGGATGTGCCAGGGCCTCCAGGTGGTGCAAACAGACCCTTGTGCATCTGGCTTTATATGGAGACTGGGAAATAGGACTCAGGTCGTTAGGCTTTGCAAGAAAGCACCTTAACTGTTCAGCAATCTTTCTAGCCCCCTCTGACTGAATCTTTAAGCACATGTCTTATGCTGCTGTATGTAGGAGATTATCTTTAAGGTGATCTCTTCAGGATGCTCAAATATGTACCAGGCATTCTCATAATTGATACAGACTAGAAAGCAGAATGGTCTCAAATCCTCTTCCCTTGTGGAGCTTACCGAGTAACTCTTCAGGGAAAAGAAAGGGGAGCCAGGCATGGTGGCACACGCCTTTAATCCCAGCACTTGGGAGGCAGTGGTAGGAGGATGGCCATGAGTTCGAGGGCACGCTGAGATTACCTAGTGAATTCCAGGTCAGCCTGGGCTAGAGTGAGACCCTACCTCGAAAAACCAAAAGAAAAAAAGAAAGAAAGAAAGAAAAAAAAAAGAAAGAAAAGAAAGGGGAATCAGAGCTGGAGAGATGGCTTATCAGTTAAGGCACTTGCCTACAAAGCCTAAGGACTCATGTTCAACTCTCCAGGTCCCACATAAGCCAGACTCACAGTGACGCAAGCATGCAAGGTCTCACATGTGCACAAGAGGGCGCACATGTCTGGAGTTCTATTGCAGTGGCTGGAAGCCCTGGCATGCCAATTCTCTCCCTTTCCTGCCCTCTCTTTCTCTTGCTCTTGCTCTCTGACTTGTTTGTTTGTTTGTTTTGGATTTTCAAGGTAGGGTCTCACTTTAGCTCAGGCTGACCTAGAATTCACTATGTAGTCTGAGGGTGGCCTTGAACTCACAGTGATCCTTCTCCTCTGCCTCCCAAGTGCTGGGATTAAAGGTGTATGCCACCACGCCCAGCTCTCTGACATTTTTTAATAAACTATTTTAAAATAATTTTAAGGGCTGGAGATACGGCTTAGTGGTGAAGGTGCTTGCCTAGGAAGTCTAAGGACCCAGGTTTGATTCCCCAGTACCCACATAAGCCAGATGCATAAGGTGGCACATGCATCTGGAGTTCGTTTGCAGTGGCTAGAGGCCCTGGCACGCCCATATTGCACTCCCTTTCTCAAATAAATAAGTAAATTTTTTAAAATAATTTTTTTTTAAAGTAGACGAGGGTCTTTTGTCCCCTTTTCTGTATGAGAACTGCCTGGTGAGCAGGGTCATGTAGAGTTCACTGAGAGTCTTGATGGCTGAAGCAGGATACGTTGTCTGAAGCAGTCGTGACTGGATCAAGGCTTTCTGGGACAGTTTCCTCACTCATTCCTCAGCATTGGTGTCTACCTCATGATCCAACAATCCAACGTGGATACCAAGGTCCAGGCAGCCAATGGGAAGAAGCAAATGGAGACAGACAGCATTTCCACCTGCATCCCTCTGGCCGAACCTCAGTGATGTGGTTACCTACAACTATAATGGGGGCTGGGAAATCAAGTTACTCTGGATGACCAGCGACCATTCAAGACTTCTAGTACCAGTGAAGAAAGGAGAATATTAGGGGATGACTAGATGACTCTTCCACGAATAAACGCAGAGTTAGAACAGCACAAATGATCCATGGAAACAAGATGAATCCTCAGGGGACCATCCACGGGGGTTGAACTACACCATTCCAGAGAGCCAGGGTAGAGGTACAGATGAGCATGTGTGTGTGTGTGTGTGTGTGTGTGTGTGTGTGTGTGTCTACATAATCAGGACAATCTCTGGGTCTGATTCTGGGCAGAATTAGGAGTCTACAGAGGGCCCATTCAGATGTGGGGGACTTGACTACCCATGGCTTCCCCTCAGCTCACCCCACCCTTTCAGCTTCCCTGCTCCCCAGCTCACGTGCCTCTCTCTCATTTCTCAGAGCCAGCTCCTCATGGACCCTGTCAGCCTCCAGCTCAGCAGTAAGAACCTATGGGCCTGGCTCGTGAGGCTGGTCAGTCAACACCCAGAATGGCTGAGCACCGAGATGAGATCTTTCCTCCCTACCATGGGCGTGGGCTCCAGCGATGAGGCCCCTGACCCTGACTGGCAGCTCAGACAGCTGCATGCCCAGGGACAGGCCACCTGGCAGTCGTTCATCCACAGTCTGTGCATGCAGCCGGAGGTGCCTCTGCACCTGGAGGTGCCTCTGCTGAGCATCTGGGGCCAAGAAGAAGGTAAGGGCAGGCCCGGGGGATGCAGGGCAACCAGCCCAGCCCCATGCCCAACAGAGCCCTCAGCGCACTGAGGGACTCACTCAGAGGGCATAACAGAGGCAGCCATTCCAAAAACTGGCAATGCCCAAAAGGCTTCTTCAGGCAGTGTAGTCAGTATCCACTCAGCTGTCATTGCTGGCGCACTTGATGTTTGCGCAGCACTGAGAGGGAACATAAGACATTGGGAGTCCTTGGATATATAGTGAGAACTCAACCAAGAGCTCTACCAACGAGGGCCATATGCATACATGCACCTGTGTGCAGACAGCATATGCGTGCATGTAAATGCACAGATATGCATTTGTACTATCATACACTTCCACGCATCACACACACACACACACACACCTGCCTACCCTTGCCTTCAGGACTTACCACAGCTTACACATCAGACAACCAATGTCAAATTTTTTCCATGGAGCCTGTGGCTGAGCCTTCGCGCAAACGCTAGCCAGAGTTATGTGGGCACCTCATATCCCTATGGTCTGATCTGTTCTGCCCTTTCTTGCAGAACTTCCCAGGCAGCTGGCAACTGATGAGGAGAGCCAGTCTGGACCTCAGTTGAACCTAGGTGAGGCCTGGGGCTGGGGCTTAGGAGTCCCAGCACAGTTATGAAGTTAGAGGAGGCTGGCAGCAGCTGGTGACAGCCATTCCATCTCTGCTCACGGACCATACCCCCACCTTCTACAACTCTGTGACTTTCAAGGCCTGCCCCAGTGCCTCTTCACTGGGAGCTAACCTAGGGACCCAAGAGTCTGTGGGTATCAGTTCCTGACCATTTCCGTGTCTTTGTCTGGTATCACCCAGGGAGCCTGCTCTCACTTTCCTGTCACTGACCTTCTGGACCCTGTCACCCCAGTGCCAGAGTCAGGCTTCTCCAGGAATCCCTAACTGGCCCTCCCCATCAGGACCTGGTGCCCATGCAGGGAGCCTCTGAGAGATTTTCTGATGGCTGTCGGAGGAGACAGAGATTGAATGGTTTCTGACCACCTTGCCCATTTATGGGCCTTTCTCATTAGAGCAGTCCTGGGCTTTTCAGTTACAACTGGGCCCACCAGACACACCTTTAGCAGAAAATACCCACTCTATAATCCGAGCTCCCCAACAATGCAACACTGTGTGTTCAGGTCCCTGACCCACTTGGGCCCTTATCACTGAGCTGGTATAATTCTTTTATAGAGAGAGAGAGAGACTGAGAGAAAGAGAGAAAGTGAGAGAATTGGTGCACCAGGGCCTTAGCCACTGCAAATGAACTCCAGACGTGTGTGTCATGTCTTGTGTTCATGCACCACCTGTACACGTGCATCACCTTGTGCATCTGGCTTATGTGGGTTCTGGGGAGTCAAACCTGGGTCCTTAGGCTTCACAGGCAAGCGCTTTAACTGCTAAGCCATCTCTACAGCCCGTGGCGTAATTTTTGCATGGCTGTGACCAGGTCATATTCAGCCAGTGGGTTCCTGTGACTAGAAGGCGTATATTAAAATGGTCTCCTAGCACTTCCAGCACCTCTTCAGGACCTCTCTGCAATCCCACAACCAACACCTGGACACGAGCAGGACGAGGGACTGTTCTGATTGCTCGCTGGTGCTTACTGTAGAAAATCCTACTTTCTTGAAATTCTCTCTCATGCCCTCCTGCCTTTCTTCCGTCTCATATATGTCTCCTCTGCCTTTTTGGTTTCTTGCTTCCTTTTCCGTGCTTTTCCACAAAGTCACTAGAGACTTTAAAAACCCTTGCAACCAGGACTGGTGAGATGGCCCAATGGTTAAGACACTTGCTTGCAAGGTCTGACGACCTGGGTGTGATGCCCCAGGAACCACATAAAGCCAGATGCACAAAGTGGCACATGCATCTGGAATTCATTTGCAGGGGCAAGAGACCCTGGTGCCCCCTCCCCCATCTCTCTGCAAATAAGTAAATAAAAATGTTTTTTTTTTAGACTCCTTGCAACCAGGTAAGACATCATGGCATTAGGAAGAGTGAGGGAAGGCTGGTGACATGCCACGAGGGACACCAGGGCAGGTGGCAGGCCTAGCCAAGCCCTTGGAAGCTTCACTCTTACAGCCAGCTTCCGCCAGAGCTTGGTCCTTTCCTGGTGGATACACAGTTAGTGCCTGAAGCAGCCAGCTGTGGGCCTGCCCCCTGCACGCTGGATGAGAGACACTCCTTTCGGGCCCAACGCCTGTATCTCCCGCCCGCCCCCCTCCCCCAGGCTAGCGCCCGCGCCTCATACAAGACCTGGTGTGGATGCAGCCTTTGCCAGTCACCTTCTCGTAGTCCCTGAGAAGTGTGATGTTCTTGCTCACCTGTGCCTGTTTGTGGAATGGGGCACCTCAAGGGACTACTCAGGCCCCCAGTTACCCCTCCACCCCTTCTTTCACTCTTTCCAGGTCTCAAGCGCCCTCATCAGAGCTGTGGCACCTCACCCCGCAGGAAGCAGTGCAGGAAGCAACAGCTAGGTGGGTACAGGACGTGGGGGAACCCAGCATAAAGGATTGGGTGGCTCTGGAGCCCGTCACAGGCCCGTTTGGACCTTGTCTCTGGTTGGCAAGCCTCTGGAGTCCAGTGACTTGTCTCCGAAGCCTTCAGAAGAGAAAAGACTGGCGGTCCTGAGTGGGCAGCAGAGGGGTGGAGACTCTCAGGGGAGCGATAGAAACAGCCAACACGACACAGTCTTGTCATCCAGGGTCTTCAAAGAACATCTGTGTCCTCAGGGTTCATAGAGTCCCAGGAAGGTGACTGTCATGGTCTCAGGCCTGAGCTGTCAGTGACCAGTTTAGGGATTAGTGGAGATGGGGAATGGTGGAAGTGCCCCACGTATGGAAGACAAAGGCTGCTGAGTCCAGGCAGGCAAAGGGAGGAGGGGAGGAGGACGCTCTCTCATCCTCTACAATAGCCAAGAATGGTCCTTGACCTGCCCCCACAGTGACATACACACATACACTCCACCATCCATGGGCACAGCCAGAGGATTTGCATCTATACAAACCAGGCCACTACCTTAGCACTTCCTTTGGGGCCCCCTGAGTCCTCCCAATCATCCAAGAATGAAGGGGTTAAAACTTGGCAAGACTGGGGTCTGCCTCCCATGGTTTAGTTAGCCAGGGTGGGACACACAAGATGTTAGCACCCACTCCTGAGCATGAACTGAAACCCGGGGAAGGACACCTGACACACCAATGACACAGGCAAGAGAGTTTTCTAATACACTGCTGCTGAACAAGCGCCTTCCCTGGCTTATTAAAAACTGCTCCAGGCCGGGCGTGGTGGCGCACACCTTTAATCCCAGCACTCAGGAGGCAGAGGTAGGAGGATCACCATGAGTTCAAGGCTACCCTGAGATTACATAGTGAATTCCAGGTCAGCCTGGGCTAGAGTGAGACCCTACCTCAAACAAACAAACAAACAAACAAAAAAACCTGCACCACCTGGGTCTGGGAGAGATGGCTTAGCAGTTAAGGCGCTAAGGACCCACGTAAGCCAGATGCACAAGGGGGGCGAACACATATGGAGTACATTTGCAGTAGCTGGATGCCCTGGCGTGCCCATTCTCTCTCTCTACCTGCCTATTTCTGTTTATCTCTCTCAAATAAATAAATAAATAAAAATAAAATATTTTAAAGATATATTTTAAAAAACTACACCACCTGCCTAGTCACAGAATAGCCACAGGCGTTGGCCATAGCCCCATCCCTACTTTCTTGGGCAAGGGGTTTCAGGACTGGGGCTGTTCTGTAATCACTCCCTCTGGGCATTTGGATGACTGAAGAACCCCCGTTGTGCCTTGATCACCTGACTTGACCAGGCACACTCAGCAGGGGGCAGCGGCCTGGTCTTCGGGCCTGAGAACAGGCGCAGAGTGCGGGGCCTCCTGTCTTCATGTCACTGCTCTGTCTGTTGCAGAGTTGGCTAAGAAGTACTTGCAGCTACTGAAGACCTTTACCCAGCAGCACTTTGCCTCCCAACTAGCCCATGTTCCCCCAATCCTGCAGTGGAGCCGGGCTTCCACTCCCTTGGATGCTCAGGAGGAGGCTGGTGAGAACGACCTCGGGCTGGACGATGACATTGATGTGAGCATCCAGGACCTCTTCAATTTCAAGACCCACAAGGACCCGCGAGTGACTGTACTCTTGGGGAAGGCCGGCATGGGCAAGACCACTCTAGCTCATTGGCTCCGACAAAAGTGGGCCAGTGGCCAGTTGGACCACTTCCAGGCCCTGTTTCTTTTTGAGTTCCGCCATCTCAATCTGATCACGTGTTTCCTGACACTGCCCCAGCTCCTTTTCGATCTGTACCTGAGCCCCGAGTCAGAATCTGATACTGTCTTCCAGTATCTAGAGGAAAACGCTCGCCAAGTCCTGCTGATCTTTGATGGATTGGATGAGGCACTTCACCTCCATTCCAACAAGGAGCCTGTGGGTGCTGATGGTACACGCTCAGTCCTCACCCTCTTCTCTGACCTCTGCCGTGGCACTCTCCTGCCCGGGTGCTGGGTGATGGCGACCTCCCGTCCCGGGAAGCTGCCCACCTGTGTGCCCACAGAAGCAGCCATGGTTTACATGTGGGGCTTTGATGGGCTGCGGGTGGAAAAGTACATCAGCCACTTCTTCAAGGACCTGCTGTCCCAGGAGGTGGCCCTGGCAGAGATGAGGACCAATAGACGGCTCCGGGGCATGTGCGCGGTGCCTGCATTGTGCAGGGTTGCCTGCCTCTGCCTCCACCACCTGCTCCCAGGAAGCCCCCCAGGTCAGTCTGAAGCCCTCCTGCCAACTGTGACCCAGCTCTATCTGCAGATGCTCCTCTCCCTCGGTCCCCGTGGCAGTCTGCCTTACCCATCCTTGCTGGGCCTTGGGAAGGTGGCCTTGGAAGGGCTGGATGCTGGGAAGGTCATCTTCTCTGCAGAAGACATCCCTCCATCCGTGATGGCTTTTGGGGCTGTCCACAGCCTGCTGACTTCCTTCTCCATCTGCACCAAGCCTGGGGTTCAAGAGACAGGCTATGCCTTTTCCCACTTCAGCCTGCAAGAGTTTCTTGCTGCACTGCACCTGATGGCCAGCGACAGGACGAGCATAGACAAACTCACCTGCCATGTCACCCTCAATTCTCACTGGGTGCTTCGGACCCACACTAGACACGGTCTCTCCGATCACCTCCCCACCTTCCTGGCAGGCCTGGCATCCCACACTTGTCGTCCATTCCTCAGCCACCTGGCCCAGCGGGATGAAGCCTGGGTGGGCACCAGGCAAGCTGCTGTTGTCCAAGTGTTGAGGAAGTTGGCCACCCGCAAGCTCACGGGGCCAAAGGTGGTGGAACTGTGTCACTGTGTGGCTGAGACCCAGGAGCCAGAGTTGGCTAGACTAACTGCTCAAAACCTCCCCTTCCAACTGTCCTTCCACAACTTCCCACTGACCCATGCAGATTTAGCCACGCTGGTCAGCATCCTTGAGCACAGGGCCACGCCGATCCAGCTGGATTTTGATGGCTGTCCTCTGGAGCCCAACTGCCCCGAGGCTCTTATGGGCTGTGGGCAGGTGAAGAATCTCAGGTGAGTCCGAGAAGAAGGGGTAGAGAGAGCTTGGAAGGGAATTGGGCTTTGGGAGAGTTGAGACCAACCAGCCTGGCCAAGGAGACTAGATTAGTCTTGACTACTGTTGCAGTCAATTTCTCCTTGCTGTGACAAACATCCAACCAGAAACAGCTCGTGGGAGGAAAGGGTTTCTTTTGGCTTACAGACTCGACGGGAAGCTCCATGATGGCAGGGGAAATCATGGCAAGAGCAGGGGGTGGACATCACCTCCTGGCCCAACATCAGGCGGACAAACAGCAGCAAGAGGGTGTGCCAAATACTGGCAAGGGGAAGCTGGCTATAACACCCATAATCCCGCCCCTGACAATATACTGTCTCCAGCAGGCTCCAATTCTCAAATTGCCACCAGCTGGAGATCCAGCATTCAGAGCACATTAAGTTTATGGGGTCACCTGAATCAAACTATCCTGAATGGCTGTGCCCCCATCCCTTAGCACGTGACACAGCTGGGACAGCTGTCAGGGGAAAGGTGCTGGCTAGTACTTAGCCCTGCCCAGCACTGCCCCCTCAGTCTCCCTCATTCTCTCTTGCAGCTTTAAGAGCAGGAAGTGTGGGGACGCCTTTGCAGAAGCCTTGTCCAGGAGCTTGCCGACCATGGGGAGCCTGCAGGTGCTGGGGTGAGACATGCTTGTGACCAGGAAAACTCTGCAGCTCCGAATGAATGCTGGGCTGCTTCTCCCCGGCCCCATGCACCACAGATCCCTAGCCTGCTCCCTTCCCTCATCCGATTCCTCCCCACCATCTTTGCTTGCCCCATAGGCTAACTGGAAGTCAAGTCACTGCCCGAGGCATTGGCCACCTGATGCAGGCTCTGCCCCTCTGCTCCCAGCTGGAGGAGGTTGGGTGAGTGATCTCCAGGAAGGCCCCCTGGCTGGGGTAAGGGGGTCACTTCCTAGCTTTCAAGACAGACACCCCCAAGCCTGTGCTGCTACCTGTATATTCCTTCAGGTTTTTTTTTTTTCTCAAGAGAGGAAAGTTTTTTGTTGTTGTTGTTTTGTTTTTTCAGTGAGACCCAAGAGAGGGAAACTTCAGTCTAAGAACAAATGAGTTAGGTTGAATCCAAATACAAGCCTCCCAGACTTCAGGGTAGGGCTAATATTGGGCCACCTTGAAGAAGTATTAGCTTCAAGGATCCCTCTCCTCCTTCTGTGGCCCTAGGAGAAGTGGTGGCAACGTCTAGGCAGGAGGCAGACAATGTGGGTACCCATAAAAGCATATAGCACACACCTTTACATTCCTGTACTCCATACACCCATAACCAGAAGTGCACTTATCTAATAAAGCATGTGTCCCCCATGCCCATTCATGGATATGCCCAAGTGGGGCACACTTAGATGCGGCACACACAAGCTGAGCCCACTTGCACAAATATCCCCCTTCCTTGTGTCTGGAACTGAGCGCTTGAGGGGGTGGGGCACGGACCCTCCACGGCTGGCTTATATGGCCCCTTCTTGAGATGTAGAAAAGCAACCCCATGCATCCGGGCAGGCTCATCCTGTAACTGGGACATGGCACTTACTGTGTGAAGCATAATCCAGATGGTCCCTATTGTCCTGTCGGCTGGGTGCCTTTGGACAGTGATCATTAGAATCTTACTGATACTTTTTGGCTATTGAGAGTGACCCTTAATCTCTGATCTCAACAACCCCCCCCCCACGTTGTATCCAACCACTGTCTCATCTCCTCAGATCATCTGTCCCACCAGCTGGGAACCCAGGCAGGATTCACTCCCACTGACAGGCAGGGACTGTGGGTCAGGGAGAAATGGACTCGTCCTGGGAGTTTGGTGAGCCATGGCCAAAGCTGAGGCTGGCGGTCATCTCTAGCCTCTTAGAAAGACTTTGCTCATCTCCTGGGGACAAAGAGACCCTGGTGAACTTGAGACTCAGACACATTGTAGACCTCAGTTCTGGGAGTAGGACACTGGGTCTCCTCACTGCACTTCGTGGGACTTCCACAGTCTGCTATGTAGATCCCTTGGGCCACCAAGCATAAACTCCCAAACAGGGACAGAAGGAAGGCCTGAAGAGGTCCTTCCCTCCTATATCTGCCTGCTGGAGGGCAGAAATCAAGCTGCCTATTTTTTTTCCCCCTCTGAGCCCCTGTCTTGTATCTTCCATATGAGGGTTGCCATGACTGCCACAGACCACCTGGGCTTCCAAGTGTTTATCCCTTGGACTGAGGAATTAAGCGCCGGTCTCTGTAGTTTTCAGGACAACCAGCTCAAGGACTCAGAGGTGCTGAAGGTCATAAAGCTACTTTCTTGTCTGCCACGGCTCCAGAAGCTAGAGTAAGTGGTCTTTCTACTCTTCCTCCTAGCCCAGCCTTTTGGGCCTGGGTCACACCCTCCCTTGCAGACCATGGGAGGGAAACCCACCTTGACACCTTTGCCACAATCACGCAGCTTGAGCCGAAACAACTTCTCCACATCCACCCTACTCTGCTTGGTGAAAGCGGCCGTCACGTGCCCTGCTGTCAGGAAGCTGCAGGTCAGGTAAGCAGGAAGAACTGGGCCTGCAAGGTCGTGAGGAAAAAAGAGGGCAAAGAGAGAACGAGGAAAAGAAGAGGCGCCTAGTGTACAAGAACTCTGGTGCATGGCAGTGTTTAATTTACAGCTAGCTCCAGAACCGCACTCAGGCCTGATGCTCAGTAAATAATGAGCGGATGGATGAATGAAGAAATGAGTGAAGTTTAAAGATAGCCAAACAGAAATGCTAGTGGTGTGTCGCTGTCCGTGGTGCTGAAGCAACGTTACCCAGGGCTAGGTTAGGTGTCAAGCTTCTTAACCCTAATACAATGAACGCTCTTGTTCTGCTTTAAAAACAAACAGACAAAAAGCTCTCATCCAAGAATAGTGGTGCACACCTGTAATCCAAGCACTTGGGAAGTGGGGGCAAGAGCATGAGGAGTCTAAGGTCAGCCTGAGTTTCATGAGATCTTGTCTTTAAAAAACTGTGAGGGGGGAGGGGCTGGAGAGATGGCTCAACATTTAAGACACTTTCCTGCAAAGCCTAATAACCTGGGTTTGACTCCACAGTACCTACATAGAGTCAGAAGTACAGTGGTGCATGCATCTGGAGCTCGTTTGCAGCAGCTGAAGGCCCTCGTGTGCCCATTCTCTCTCTCTCTCTCTCTCTCTCTCTCTCTCTCTCTCTCTCTCTCTGTGTGTGTGTGTGTGTGTGTGTGTGTGTGTGTGTGTTTCTTCTCCCCCCTCTCTTTTTCCTTGAAAATAAATAAATAAATATTTTTTAAATCAAAAGCTATCTGGGTTTGGTGGCACACACCTTGAATCCCAGCTATCAGAAGGCTGAGGTAGGGGGGGATCACTGTGAATTCGAGGCCAGCCTGAGACTAATTCCAGGTCAGCCTGGGCTAGAGCAAGACCCTACCCTGAAAACCAAAAAAATAAAAAATAAAAAAACTAGGGGTTTGGGAGAAGACAATAATTAAAAGCACTTGCTGAGCTGGGCATGGTGGCGCACACCTTTAATCCCAGCACTTGGGAGGCAGAGGTAGGTGGATCCCATGAGTTCAAGGCCACCCTGAGATTACATAGTGAATTCCAGGTCAGCCCGGGTTAGAGTGAGACACTACCACAAAAAAAAAGCACTTGCTGTGCAAGCTTGATGAACAGAATACAGGTTCCCACAACCTGCATAAAGCCAGACACAGTGGTGTACAGTTTGTAATCCCAACTTGCCTATGGCAATGAAAGGTGGAGATAGGAGGATCCCAGAGTGCTTGGACAGGCTAGTCTGGTGTTTGAAAAGGCAAACAGAAAGATAGACCCTGTCTCAAACAAGGTGGCAGGTGGGCTGGAGAGATGACTTAGCAGTTAAGGTGCTTGCCTGCAAAGCCTAAGGACCCAGGTTTGATTCCCCAGTACCCATATAAGCCACAGGCACAAGGTGGTGCATGTGTCTGGAGTTCATTTGCAGGGGCTGGAGGCTCTGATGTGCCCATTCTCTCTCTCTCTCTCTCTTGCCCTCTCTTTCTCAAATAAATAAATAAAATATTTTTATTTTTATTTATTTATTTATTAGAGACAGAGAGAGGGAGAGAGAGAGTGAGAATGGGAGCACCAGGGCCTCTAGCCACTGCAAACAAACTCCAGACACATGTGCCACCATGTGCATCTGGCTTATGTGGGACCTGGAGAATTGAACCAGGGTCCTTAGGCTTTGCAGGCATGCGTCTTAACTACTAAGCCATCTCTCCCGCCCAATAAAATATTTTAAAAGATTTATTTTTATTTATTTATTACAGACAGAGAGAGGGAGAGAAAGACAGAGAGAGAGAGAGAGAGAGAATGGGCAGGCAGGACCTCTAACCACTGCAAACAAACTCCAGATGCATGAGCCACTATGTGCATCTGGCTTACATGGGACCTGGAGACTTGAACCTGGGTGCTTAGGCTTTGCAGGCATGCGCCTTAACTGTTAATCCATCTCTCCAGCCCTAAATAAAATATTTTTAAAAGGTGGAAGGCAAGGACCAACACCCAGAGGTTGTTCTCTGGCCTGTGCACTTGTGCTGTCGCATGCGTACATTCATACGTGCACACACATCATGTGCTCACACACGTGCACACACAGACACATCAGAAACGTAAAACCAACTGTTGTAGACAGTTTCACGTCGCTGGGATGAACATCTACACCAGACCCAGTGTATAGGAGGAAGGGGCTTATGTCATCTTACAGATCCAGGGGAAGCTCCATCCATGGTGCAAGAAGCTGGCTCCTATCAAGCAGAGAGAGAAACCACCAGCAACCAGGAAACACCAGATGCAGCAAACACAAACCTGCAGCAAGCAGCAGGGACCCCCGCCCAGCTCACACTGTCCTCCACACGCTTAGGCTGGACCCTCAGGACCTGTCCCCAGTGACACCGCCTCCAGCCAGGCAGCTGGAGATCCAAGTTTCAAGCGCTTTTTAAAAAATTATTTATTTATTTTTATTTACTTTGAGAGAGAGAAAAAGTGGCAGAGAGAGAAAGAACGAGCGTGCCAGGGCCTTCAGCTCCTGCAAACGAACTCCAGACGCATGCGCTACCTTGTGCACCTGGCTTAATTGGGTCCTTAGGGAGTAGAACCTGGGTCCTTTGGTTTCTCAGGCAAAAGCCTTAACTGCTACGCCATCTCTCCAGCCCCCAAGTTACAAGCTTTAATAAAACACCTAAGTCTATGGAGAACATGCATTCAAAGTACCATACCAACCAAACAAAAACAACCCCTCTCACCTTGTTGTCCTGACTTTACAAAACACTCTTGAAGGACTCAACAAGCAGACTTGGAGCACTTTTCCAGTTCTCTGTATCTCTGTCAACTGGGAAATCCGCTCCCATGGATGGCTGGGGCAGGAAAGGGTGAGCCGGCAGGGCTGACGGGCTGGTTTCCGGTCTCTGGGTTTCAAAGGCCTCTGTCTAACCCTGTAGGGAGTCAGACCTCGTCTTTCTTCTTTCTCCGCCCCCAGAGAGAGCCACACAGCAACCAAGGTAAGAAGCTGGGGAGGCGTGGTCTGGGCCCATTCTGAGAAGAATCTATCTGGTCCTGGGCAGTGAGGGGAAGGAAAGGTGGTTGTGGAAGCCGGGAAAGAGCTGGAGGGAAGAGATTCCCGCTGCTGCGTGAGGATGAATTCCTGCTCAGAGCTGGGGGACACTCTCCCTCCCCCCACATATGTGGGCCACAGCTGGCCCCTGGGCAGAAGAACGTCCCCAAAGTCTCAGAGCAAGCCAGGCCTTTAGGGACAACTTGAAGATACTGTTACCCTGGCATCACTGCACTGACACTCTGGAAAATTCTTCAAAGGAAAAATAAGGGAGAGGGCAAGGATGGCACCTGTATTTCAGGGTTCTCGTGGGAATGAAATGAACAGTTGTGTTTAATGTGCTTGGAGCATGGCTGGCATGCAGACAGCACTTGGAGCTGGCTGTACATGGGTTCTCACTTGGCCCTTGGATGGGTGACGAGAGGGAAGCTGCTTTCGCCAGAAGAACAATCCTACCGTGCTCCCCACACTCCTCCTTGACTGAGCCTCGGTCTCCTCGCCTGTACCATGACTGCATAGGACCAATGGCCCTTTCCCCTACAACTGTCTAGAGCTTCCATGAACGATAGCTCAGAGACCCCTGTGGCTATTTAAATGAAGTAGCTTTCAGTTCACCAGCTGCGTGTGCCACCCTTCCAGGGCTTGATGGACTCAGGTGGCTCCCAGGTTGCACAGCCCTTCGGTCATTATAGAAAGTTCTGTTAGACTAGAAACTAGCTTATATATCTGAGTTTCCCTATAGTCCTGGCCTTCCCCCATACCTGTGGCTGTGGCTTCCAACCTCCAGGATCCACACAGGCCACTCATGTTCCCTGCCCTCTGAAGTAAAGGGCACGTCAGATGGATACCAGCAGCAGCCCTGTCTTCTAAGCTTCCATCCTGTGCCTCTGCTGGACACTTGAATATAGGCAGCCTCATTCAGTCCTTTGGAGATTTGTTTTAAAGATTGCCAGCTCGCCTTGGGAGAGTAAAACTGACAGGTTAAGAGATTTGCCTGAGGTCACACAGGGAGCCTTTATTCAAATTCTGCTTCTAGGCATAGCAGAGACACAATGTGAATAAAGGCTTCTTGGGCCTCGAGCCCTTAGCTCCTGCTGCTCCCCTGAATTATTCCAGCAGCTGTCTTTGGAACTCAATCACCCTGGGGTGCTGGCTGCAAAGCCTTCAGCCCCAGAAGCAGAAGGAAGAGACAGTCTCCATGAGGCGTAGCACCTGAGCCTAGATCAGTGTGTAATCCATTCTTTCCAGAGCTCCAGACCTACAGGATGAAGACAGCTTGAGGAAAGAAGGGCCGAGCAGAAGCCTGGCACTCAGGTACCTTCAGGAGGGGGAGGTCTGGGGGAGGATCCCTTCCAAAGAGGGCGCCAGGGCAGGGAAAAGCAGATGGAACAGAGAAAGGACATGAATGAGCCATGCAGCTTGAGGCAGGAGCACCTGACTGAGAAGCAGGCCCTTGCCCTTTGCTGGCTACGATGCCCAGTGCCTCATGGGGAGCCTTTTGGAAGGCCTGTAAAGGGCACGTTATTACCCCCCTTTTGATAGAAAAGGAAACTGAGTCACAGACAGATTAAGTGTCCTGCACAAGATGGCACCACTGCTGAGAAGCGTGCAGAGCGCAGACTTGGGGCTCTCCTCACTCAACACTGGAGGGGCCGTGGTTCCACTTTCCCCTCTGAGCTCTTCTGTTCTCCACCCCATCCCAGACTCCAGAAATGTCAGCTCAGGGTCCATGATGTGGAAGCCCTCATAGAACTGCTCCAGGAAGGCCCCCGGTTGGAGGAAGTAGAGTGAGTATCTTGGGAGGTGGGAAGCCCAGGGCAGGAGCTAGCCTGACTAATCAGTTGACTGACTTCAGAGTAGTTTGGGGGTGGGGAGTAAGCACATCCTGTTTAATCCTCTCATCTCCACGGTGTAAGCCCCATATCTATCCACATTTTACAGAGGAGGAAATGAAGGCACAAGGAACCTCTGCTCAAGGTCACACAGATAGGAAAAGTCTGGGCCACGATCCCCAGCCCATGCTCATGCTCACTGCCCCCCCCGTCATGGCTGTTGGTAGATGAGACACCCCTGCACCTGAGACGACCCACTCTTTTCAGGCTAGAGAAGTTCCCATGATGTCTGCCTCCTGGATAGGGTTTAATGAGTGGTGGTGGTCCTGCCATGCAATAGGAGGGAAACCCAGGGGCAGAAGTCCCACAGAATCCTCCAGAAGACATTGAAGGTAGAGTAGTAAGATGCTATGGGGTTTGCGGGGGTTAGTGCCCCCACCCCAGGGTATGGACCAGTTGAGGGCTGCCTTGGTGATCAGCTGTTGACCTATGACCTGCTTCCATCTGGAGAACCAGGACAGGATTAGAAGATTTCTACCAACCCTGCCTCTCCTCCAGGCTATCACCTATAGCAAGGACCCTAGTCCCACCTGGTCACACAGGTCAAACACTCGCAGCTCCTTTGCCCTTCCTCCTCCATCAGTCAAATCTAGTCAACTGTCTAAGTGGTCTCCTCCAGTCTCTTCATCTACCTTCCTGGTAGAGGCCCCTCATCTCACCTGTGACCCCATCAACTTCCGGTCCACTGCTTCTGCTTCCAGCAGGCCGCCTCTTCTTGGTCTAGTGAACCGTGTTTCACTGCTGCCTGCTCCCTTCACTCCTGCCCTGCGGAGAAGAAAGCCCAAACCCCACAGGGCCCAGAACCCTGGCCCGACTTCTCCCACGCTCTCTCCCCCTGCTGCCCCCACTCAGTTGCCAATCCAGACACACTGGCTTCCTTTTGGGTGCGCATCCGTGCTACGCCCCAGGGCCTTCGAATGTGACAGGGACACGGCCACTCTATGTTTCCCCTCATCCCACCTGTAGAACTCCTGGGGTTTCCAGAAAGTAGCTCAAACCTCAATAATGCCTCTCTGACCCCCACACTGGGTCAGATGTCCCTGTCATCATGACGTGGGTCACAAGAAGCAATTATGCATGCTGTGGCATCAAAGAATGGTTGTGAGTGGGAGCTTCAAGTCAGACTGCCTGTCTTCAGATCCAGGCCCACCCATGAGTAAGTTCCGTAAACACCCTGTGCCTCCATTTACTCCTCAGTAAGATGAGGATAATGATAGTGCGTGTTTCATAAGACTGTGAGAATGGAGCACGTCACCAGGACCACTGGCAGACACGGGACGGGGGCGTGTAGCCTGTCCCCTCTAGTATCAAGGTTCATTTAAGGCAGTAGTGCATGGCCTCAAGTTGGGGAGGGCTTGAGTGAGTGCAGTCCCACAGCCCCTCCATTCTAGCCTCTCAGAGAACTATCTGGAAGATGAAGGCTGTCGACTCCTGGCAGAGGCTGCACAACAGCTGCACATCACCAGGAAGCTGGAGTGAGTTGCACGCCCCACTGCTGGATAACAGGAGAGGCTCTGGGAAGCCCTGGCTGGCCCCTGCCATCCCTGGTCCTCCTGCTTCAGCTCGTCACCCCTCTCTTTCTCCTCTCCTCTCCTTTCCCTTACCTTCCCCTCCCTTTCCCTCTTCTCTCCTCTATTCTCTGCTCCAAGCAAAGTTGGGAAGTTGACCATTTGACCATGCCTTGCCCTTGCTTCTGCCTTGAGCCAGTAATAGTCTCACTATCTAACTCTTCTCATGTGGAACACAGTGACTCGTGTGCCAGGTCATCTTGGCAATAGCACCAAGTGGGAAGGGGACTTGCTGGGACGTGGCTGAGGTGCAGGGTGGGCAGGTGCTATCTAGTCAGAGAGGTGCAGTTAGGATACAGAGGCCGGCTCTTGGGGTGGTTAGATGAGAAGGTGGGGTGTGCTGTAGTGTGGGGATGGGGCAGAGGTGATGTTTTGGGTTGTGCTGAGTCAGATTTGGGTTGGGTGTGGAGTGGTAAGGTGGGTAGATGTGGTTTTGAAGCCTTGGCCTCAGCTCTGTCACTTAGTGGACTTGTGACCCTGTGAAAGTAACGGAATGTCTCTGGACCTCAGTTTTTCCATTTATAAGATGGGGTTAAATGAGACCATGTATGCTGAAGCCCTTGGTACAGAGCCCACTATGTCAAAGTCTCACAGCTTATTTTGTTTTGGTGTTTTGGGGGGGGTGGTTTCTTTCTTTCTTTCTTTCTTTCTTTCTTTCTTTCTTTCTTTCTTTTCTTTTTTCTTTTCGAGCTAGGGTCTCACTCTAGCCCAGGCTGACCTAGAATTCACTCTGTAGTCTTAGGCTGGCCTTGAACGCACAGCAATACTCCTACCTCTGCCTCCCGAGTGCTGGGATTAAAGGTGTGCACCACCACACCTGGCCACCAATGTTATTTTATGGACCAGGAAAGTGAGGCTCAGAGAAGTGGAAATCCTGAGCCAGGTCCTTCAGCTCAAGCTGGAAAACTTGATTCTGTGAGTGGCAGCAGTCATGCGTCTCTTGGCTTTCTACGTGGCCAGAATCCTTTGAGGTCCCAGGACAATGGAGTCTTAGCAGTCAGCAAGCTGTAAAGCCACGACGAGGAGGTGACGCTAGCTGTCCAGACCTGGAGTCCATGGCACCTACTAATGCTGCATCCTCTCCTTTCCACAGCCTCAGCCACAATGAGCTCTCTGATTCCGGGGTGATCTATGTGCTGAGGGCCATGAGCATGTGCCAGACCCTGACAGAACTGCGCATCAGGTAGGCTCCCTGCACGTCACTGTCACTCCCATTAGCCCTGAGCCTCACTGTGCTCTCTGAAGACTTCTGAATTCTTTCTGGCCCCAGGCCTTAGGGACCCCCAGAAGATGCTACTGATTCCCAGCCACTGTGAATCCTGAGGGTCCTGTGGCTCAGAAAGGCCTGGAGACGTTGAACTCCAGCCCCAGTCCCCAACCAGGAGTGGCAGCAACAGGCCGGGAGAACATCTCTCCAGTCCCTCGCCTCAGCTAGGACAAACAGTGCAGTACTCTTTGCGCCTCAGAGCTCCCCTGGGATAAGACCAGGGACCTACCCTCAGTCCCTCACCACCTTCTCCTGGAAGCAATCACATGACCAAGTGACATGTGGTCCAGCTCTGCTCCTAGGGAATCCCACATAAGGCAGGGCCCAGCCTCATCCCTGCAATTCCTTTTTAGTGTGAGGAGCTGAGGCAGGGTGAATTACTGTCAGCACTGCTCCCACTCTTCGGGAAGCCTCATTCTTCAACTGCGTAAGGGTGCCCCTACTTTTTGCAGCCCTGAAAGAGGCAGAGCACCCACAGTCCAGAGTGTGCCAAAGCACCTCTGGGATCCTAACTGGTGGAAGCAGGTTTCAGCCTGGGGCACAAACCAGCTACAGGGCAGAACCTAAACTCCGTAACAGAAAGTCTTCAAGCCCCAAAGCCTCTGTCAGAGAAAGAGGCTTAGCTGGAGAGAGGGTAGTACCATAAGGGTACCCCTCCAGGTCAAGGTTAAACAAGGTCATACCTACAATTATTGCCCTGTCTTCTCTCCACAGCCTGCTGAGCAACACCGTGGTGCTCATGTTTGCCCAGGAGCCAGGGGAGCAAGAGGGGAGTGGGAAGAGGTAAGAACCGAGCATCACCGAGCCTGACCCAGGGAAACCTTGACAAGAATTCACAACAGGGCAAGAAGTAAGCAGGCTTAGCAGGGGCACATCCCTGAGGCAGAAGGAGCAGAAGACAGACTAAAGGGAGTCCTGAGGTCAGGATGTAGGCGACATGCCAAGGTGGGCTGGAGTAGCAGCTAGACAATGACATGTGACGCTCGGGAGTCTGGGGCCTTCAGCCTAAACCCAGAGGGTGGCTGGTCTGGGACTCTGATTTAGTCAGAACTTCTGGCTCCTTTGGCATGAGGACCCTTCACGAGGTGTTGATCTCCCTTCTCCGAGAGTGACTTCCTGGATTGGTCTTGCCCAGCATGTGGGTAGAGTATCCACCCACAAGCTCTCGCACACAGCCTGAACTTTGAAGGGCTGGTTGGAGGGAGGCTGCCATCTCTGACATCCCTGACGAGGGTGGTGATGACGATACTAACGGTGACAGCGGCCAGGTTACTTGATCATTTACTCCACACTGCATATTACCTCAGAGAGAGGTGACCCGTCCCAGGTGACAAATCAGACCAACCTGAAACCAAAGTCCCACTGACCCCTGGCTAAAGACATAGACGGAAAGGCGGACAGCGAGGCTAGGGCTGGACTTTAGAGCCAGGGATGACACATACTCGGCATGACCTTGTGACCCTTTAGAGCTGCAATACGTGACAGCCTTGCACCTCCCATGGCCTCTGAACCACCCCTGGGCTGCCGAAGGATCAGGTACAATGGTGGTGCCCAGCCCCCTCCCTTCCTCAGCCACGAAGCCTCAGTCCTCTAACCCACGGGCACCCCGGAGTGCACCACCCCCTGCTGCGTCCAGGCATTGTGGCCCTGCTTCTTTAGTCCCTTAGCCATCTTCTACTGCCTAGGCAGCCCCATCGCTTAGCTTTCCTAATCTTTACAGCGGAAGGGGGCCCCTGCATGATGAGAAGGGGAGCAATGAGCCCTCAACCCCCAATCCTGGGCCTCTACCTGGGCTCAGCTCAGTCCACCCCCTCACACCTCCCTTTTGCTCATCTGTCTGTCCGTCTCATTCCCTGTCTCTTTCTCTGTGGCCCTTAACCTTGTCTATCCTCTGACAGTTTCTTTGTCTCCCTCTCTCCCCCATGTCTGTCTGTGTGTGCTGCCTTAGGCGTGAAATGTATCAGTGTCGTGTTGGTCCCTCTCCTCTATCTCAGTGTCATGCATCATAGTCCCTCCCTCCTGCCCACCAAACTCTGCCGAGATCTGGGGTGCAGGCAGCTGTCCCTTGGGTACAGTGGCAGGTGGAAAGTGCGGGGCTGTGGATCTCATCCCCTGCAGGCTGACGCACTGCGGCTTCCGGGCCAAGCACGTAGAGAAGCTCTGCCAGGCGCTGGGAGCCGGCTGCCTCCCCAGCTCGGGGCACCTGGAGTGAGTGTCTGCCTACACCAGGAAGGCAGTGGTGGCTCCTTGGTGGTGGGTGTCGGGGTTTTGCTTTGAAGATTTCCTTCCTGAGCTCTTTCCCAACTGTCATGGGGAGAATCTTGCAAAGGCCTGAGAAATGTGACTTTCTCCCCAAACACATGTCCTCACAGTTGACGTCCTCTGTGGCCACTCTTGACTCCCAAGAGACCACAAACGTAGGGGAAGAGTCTGGGGTGCTCCCGGCCGCCCTTTGCGAGATGTCCTGAGACCCGGCTGGGTCCTCTGCCCAGGAGCAACAGGCAGGGAGATGAGTGGGGGAACTGCACTGTTGCCAAACAATCCTCCGCCCTCATCCTCCACGAACCTCCCTCTCCTTCCCTTCCAGCCTGTCAGACAACGCTCTGAGCGATGAAGGGCTGGCCCTGCTGGCTCAGCGGCTCCCAGGCCTGGGCCCCCTGCAATCCTTGAAGTAAGCAGTCAGTCTCATGGGAACTCTGGGGGTTGCCCTTAGCGGGATGGAGGCTTTCTGGGTCCCCTTGCCCCACCACTCCCCTCCCATGGTAAAGATAGAATCAGAAAATGAGCTGGGCATGGTGGCACACGCCTTTAATCCCAGCACTTGGGAGGCAGAGGTAGGAAGATTACCAGGAGTTTGAGGCCACCCTGAGACTACATAGTGAATTCCAGGTCAGCCTGAGCTAGAGTGAGACTCTACCTCGAAAAACAAAAAACAAAAAACAAAACAACAACAACAGAAAGCAATGAAAATGCATGTGAACCCCCTGCCTCAAGTCCCTACGTGGGCAAGTGCACAATCAAGGCAGAGGTCCTGGCGCTGTTCTCATCCCAGCTAGACTAACCACACAGACTCGGCATGCCAATTTTATGTATATATTTGCAAGCAGAGAGGGAGAAAGAGAGAGCGAGAGAATGGGTGCACCAGGGCCTCTAGCCACCACAAATGAACTCCAGATGCACAGGTCACCTTGTGCATCTGGCTTTATGTGGGTCCTGGGGAATCGAACCCAGATGGTTAGGCTCTGCCGTCTCTCCAGTCCGGTACTTCAGCTTTTGTCCCAGGGCTTCACCTCTGAAAGCCACCCTCGTGTCTCTTCACACCTGGGTCAGGGCAGGGCCGGCACTGATTTTGAGAGGAGGTGTGGAGTACTGGGGGAAGCATGATTAGAGCCTGAGGAAGCATTAGGTGATGGGTGGCTGCTGGCGGCCATTCTGGTCCCTGTACAGAAAGGAGCTGTTGGATGGGCCTTGGGCTGTGTAGACAGCGAGGATTTACACTGCAGAGGACACCAAGCAGGACAAATGTCCTGAGGGCAGCACAAGTGTCCTGGGGACTGGTAGAAAGGAGAGAGGTGTCTGGTGTTGGATTTAGACCCTGGCAGCAGGCCAGGATGCCCCCCCTCACTTTGCCTGCAGCAAATCCAAGTTCCTAGACCCTAAAAGGCCCTAGGTGTTCATGACTCCCACAGTTCAAGTGTTCTTGGGCAACACTAAGAGGAGCCCACACGAGTGGCCGAGGTGCTAGGTACCCGGTTGTCTCTGATAACTATGTACCATGTGGCCTTACCTCTCTGAGGCCCGTTCCATCAGTAAACACTTAAACTGTAGGTGTGGCCGTTGCTTGTGGTTGTAACCCCTGGATTGGGTGTTATGTCCTGAGAACACTTCCCGACCGAGAGGCATATTTGGGGGAGGCTGGCCAGGAAAGGAGGTAGTCTCTGATCCTGCTAGAACCTCTCCCTGGGCAGAAAAGGAGCTTAACCTTTGTAGGCATGTCCCCAGGTGGTCTTCTTAACACTGTGAATGCCTGGGTGTCAGGGTGCCTGTGAGGGTCACATTCATCCTACTAGGATCCCCGTTCCTGAGTGCTGGGACATTAAATGGCAAATAAGAAGCCCATGGGCTGGAGAAGATGGCTCAGTAAGTAAAGCACTTACTGGACAAGCATGGGGATTTGAGTTCAGAATCCCACTACCCATGTCAATGCTGGGCAGGCGTGGCAGCGTACCTGTGGGCCTAATGCATAGGCAGGGAAGGGGAATACCAGGGCAAGCTGACTACTTCACCTAGCTGAATCTGGGGCAAGCTACCTAACTAGATTAGCGGAGTCAGGGAGCTGTGGGCTTAAGCAAGGGACCTTGTCTCAATTTAAAAAAAAAAAAAAAGATAGAGTCAGGCTGGAGAGATGGTTTAGTGGTTAACGCATTTGCCTGCAAGACATTTCCCCAGTACCCACGTAAGCCAGATGCACAAGGTGGCACATGCATCTGGAGTTTGTTTGCAGTGGCTAGAGGCCTTGGCGTGCCCATTCTCTCTCTCTCAAATAAATAAATAAAAATAAATAACTATTTTTAAAAAAATATTTTAAAAAGATAGAGAGTCATGGAGGAAAACACTCAGTGTCAACACACATATGCACATGCAAAGAATAAAAGGGCTATGGGGCTGGAGGGATGGCTTCGCAGTTAAGGCACATGCCTGCGAAGCCTAAGGACCCAGGTTCAATTCTCCAGGTCCCACATAAGCCAGATGCACATAGTGCTGCATGCATCTGAGAGTTCATTTGCAATGGCTAGCATGGTGTACTATCTGTATCTATCAAATAAATAATAAATAAAATATTTATAAATAAAAGGAGAGATGGTTCATCAGTTAAGGTACTTTCCTGCAAAGCCTAACAACACAAGTTCGATTCCCTAGTTCCCATGTAAGCCAGATGCACAAGGTGGCATATGCATCTGGATTTTGTTTGCAGTAGCTGGAAGCCCTGGTGCACCCATTCTTTCTATTTGTCTCTTCCTCACTCTCTCCGTCCCTCTCTCAAATAAATAAATAAAATTTAAAATAAAATAAAAGAAGCTCTATAATAGGTGGGCAGACACTTTGAGAGAAAGGGCAGTTTTGTCCTTGCTTTGCACTGGAGATTTTATTTTTACCTTGACCTTGGTCTAATCCCTTCTTATCATGCGAAAAGCAGAGCTCAGCTTTGGCTAAAAAGTCCCGCTTAGATTCCTCCCATAGTAAGGGAAGGCTTAGGTTCCAGTCTGAGCTCTGTCACCAATGTGGCTTGTCACCTCGGGGGAGCCATAGCCTCTCTCTGGCCCCCATCTCCCTAGCTGTGCAGAGAAGTTGGAGGGGTACTCTAGGCTATCCTGGGACTTAGTAGGGGTCTGTCACCCACCATCAGAGACTCCCCCCCCACACACACACCCTGCGCTCTGACAAAAAGAACGTCTGTCTGAATTGAGGGTGGCCTCTGCCAATGTCACCCCTGTGATCTCTAGCCTCAGCAAGAATGGCTTGACCTTGAATGCTGTGTTCACTTTGGCCCAGTCTATGTCTGCCCTGAAGTGGCTTTTCCACCTGGACATCAGGTGAGTGACCTCCCACTCCTTATCCACTCCTGCTGGGCCCCTCCTCTGTCAGGTTATCATGTGTTGTACAGTGAAAATATGCCAGGAGTCCACCACGTGAGTGAATGAGTGAGTGAGTGAAGAATATGACCCCAGAAACATTGAAATTCTCTAAATTCCCTGTGGGACAAAGTCAGACGCCCTCACGCTCCATATTGTCTTTAGACACATAAATAAGCTGGGAGCTGGAGCTTGGGGACCTTCCCTAATTATAAGATATAGAACTCATGAGGCTTGAAGGAAGACACAAGCCAGCCCCTGAAGCCTCAAGTTCTTAGATACAAAGCCTCTGTAGTTTTAGGGGAGCTCCGCCCCCTTCATTCTTCCCCGAGAAGCCCCAAGAACAAGTACCATGGCAGGTGGATCAAATGTGGCTACTTCCCAGCTTTGAGCAGACCTGGTCGTGCCTCAGTGCCCTTATCTGTAAAATGGGGCACCACAGCCTACCTTCCCTCCTGACTTCCTCTTGCAAGGTTGCTTAGATAAAGGTCCTGGATAAATGTGGCGGCTGATTGATCCGCTATTGTTAGATTAACCAAGAAGGCAGGCCACCCTCTGGTCCCAGGCTCTAGGCAGGGGACCATTTGCCTCATCTGTCAGCTGTCTCCCCTTGTTTTCAGCTTGGAGAGCGAGCTCGTCTTCCTTCGAGGAGAAAGGGCGAGCAGGTAAGGAGAAGAGTTGGGGGGAGGCAGGTGAATTCCCTTGTAGCTCTGTCCTCTCCCTGGTTTTCCTGCAGTGACCCATGCCCACGCACATGCTGCCCACTGAGCCTGAGAGTGACCCTCAAAAGCTGTGTCGCTTATGTTGCCACTGCACTCACTAGTCAGGAAGCAGCTGCCTCTGTCTGCCAGGGGAGCGCCAAGCTGAGGGCGGGCGGGACAGAGCAAGGCCAGGCTAACGCCACTGAGAAAACCTAGATTGTCGCAGCACTTCGCAGATACCCACTGCTGCCCCCTCGTGGCAACAGGCGTCCTGGCCTCACCCGAGGAGGCTTTAAAGACAGGCTCTCTGGGCTACTGTGTCAGGAGAAAGCATGGCTTTATGAGATGGGCCCCAGGTCCCGTACTTTGGGGAGACCCTCTGGGGTCTTGAAGTCCAAAGAACATCTACTAAGTACTACCAAGTTACCAAGTGGTAATGGGAGGGGCTCCATCCTCCTTCTCTCACCTGGTCAAGGGCTGTCTACCTAGACAGGTGTGAGCAGCTGGCTTTCCTCCCTTGGGATTCCCTGCTCCAAGCCTCAGTTTCCCCATCTGTACAGTGAGAGACTGGACTAGAAGCTCATCTCAAGGACTTGCCTTCCGGGTGTGGGGTCCCAGGTAGATGGCTTAAACCTGCCTTTCACCATGCTTTTCCAACTTTAAGGTGTATATTGGAAGGAGGATGTTGGCCAGAGTTCCCAACTGACACCCAGTTCTCAGGGTTCGGTCAGCTCTGCACCCCCAGGAGCTTCCGGTACTGTCTCCCACTTCCTGTTTGGGAATCACAATGATGGGATGAGAGGTCAGGAAGTGGGCAGAGCCTGGGAGTCAGTGCTATAGAATGGGGAGAAAGAAGAGAGCTAGTGAATGGAAAAGAAAGAGACATGGTGTGAGGGCCAGTGCTGAGGCCTGCTGGGCCCTTTGGGTCCACTCAGCAGGCCAGGAGTCTGAAATGGTCCATAGATGACTCCGCATCTCTGAAGCATACAGGGAGGCCCAGCCACTCCCCGCTTGACCTTGCCATCTGCTTTTAGGACTCCCATTTCCAGAAAGGAACTCACCCTACTCCCCAGCCCTAGGACCATTTCTACAAGAAATGCTGAGCACAGAGAGAACAGCAGACTGCTTGCGCTGGAGGCCAGCCTGGGAGTTAGAAGGTCTCTCAATTCTGCTACAAGGGGCTGTGAGACCCTGAACATCTTCCCGAGAGATTCCTTCGCTGGCCCCAGCAGAGTGATCCAGAAAGGAATGAGCCATGCCCTAGGCAAGAGGGGCAGCATGGGCAAAGGCCAGGAGGAGGGGAAGCTTGGCCCCTGGGAACCATTTCGGAGTGGCTGCCGCACAGAGCCAGAGGACGGGTGCAGTGAGGAGAGGCATTCACTTTGGGCTGAAGGACAGGAGGGAGCTACAGAGGATTTTAAGCATGGAGAGGCCTTGTTAGAGTTGCAGTGTTAAAAGATGAGACGCTCAACAGTTAAGTGCACGTCCTTCGCAAGCATGAGGAGGGCCTGAGACTGCCCGAGCTCAAATCTCCAGAACCCGTGTAACTAGCTGGGCGTGGCCGTGCACGCCTCTGTATCCCCAGTCCCATAGAGAAGCAGAGACCGGGGAATCCACCGGAGCTCACGAAAAATTGACAAGCTCTGAGATCAGTAAGAGACTCTGCTTCAAATGAGAACAGGCAAAAGAGCAGTAGAGCTCAAACCCCAGAGTTCTGCTCTGGCCGTCACAGGCGAGTGCAGGAGGTGCCACAAGGGCACGTACGAATGCACACACACAAGCACAAAAATAAGTTGAGGGTTTGTGAGAGGCAAGAGTGGAAGCTGAAGGGTGGCTATGTGTTAAGTGAGGGTGTTGGCCTAGGCTCAGACAAGAGCAGTGGGCAGGACCAGGAGGGTCAGATGAGGTAGCTGGGTGCTCGTAGGTATTTAATGTGGCTGTCAGAGTCGTGGGATTGGAGGGGACCCCAGAGAAGACTAGAGAGGGCACTGTGCCCTGCCAGGGGCAGGATGGGAGAGAAGTCCGGGGCCTGCAGCTCTTGGTTGGAGGATTCCCAGGCCCAACACAGGCCCGAGTGCTCTCTGATCCCCTCCTCTGCGCCTTCTCAGTCTGCAGGAGTGTCAGCTAGAGCCCTCGAGCCTTGCCCGCCTCTGTGCCGCTCTGGAGGAGTGCCCAGGGCCACTGAAAGTCCAGTAAGTGACTCTTAGCCCCCGAGGGTACAATGTGGGTGGCTGCACAGAAACCCGAGAGGGAGCTTTCTGGGTCGAGGTAAAGTGTCTTTCTCAGTCAGGCCTTTTCCACCAGACCCTGCTCTGGGACCTGTGGCGGGGGGTTGACCATCTCCAAGGAGCTCTGGCCTCGGGTGTGCACTGGGACATATCAGGCTAGATATGCACCTTCCCACTCACTCTCCACAGGTCCCCCACACAAATCTCCCCTGGGGCTGCAGATCCTTGCTTCTGAAAGCCTGCCCATGCCCTGACTCACACCTCGCCCACCCCAGAACACTCAGGCCTGTGACCATAGACCAAAAGTCTTGGCTTAGTCACCTGCAGGCTGGGTGGCTTGGAAAGGTATATGGCCTTAAGTCCTTGGGGCCTCAAGGACTTAAGGACCTGCAGAATAACAGCCAGCCTTTCCTTTGGGTGTCATTGCTGTGAACTTATACAATAAAGCCTTCAAGTAAAGAGCTCGAAGCCAAAGCTTCATCTAAACAGCTCCTTTCTCCCATTAAATCAATATTGTCCTTTGCACCTGGCAGCCTCTGGCAAATTCCACTTTTACCTGCTGATTGAGTAGCTCTTAGCGAAGATGAGTGGGACCAGAAGTATTATAGATTTTGGATTTCTTCAGATTTGGGAAGGTTTTCATATGCATAATGAGATGTCTTGGGGATAGGACCCAGATCTAAGTACACAGTTCATTTCTGGTTCATATATACGTTACACTCATAGGCTGAAAGTAATGTTATACAGCATTTTTAATTGTGTCTGCACTTTGCCTGGGGCCTGTCACAGGAGTGAAATTTTTCCACTTGCAACATGATATCAGTTCGGATTTTGAGTTTTCACATTCTGGATGCACAATCTGTGTTTGCGGTCCCAGTTGGCTTACATCACACCTGGGTACTTTTTCTTTGTTTGCTACAGTCTTGTGTCCTGCTTTCTCGCTCCATCTCAAATGCCCTTCCAACAAGATAGCCCATGTTACCCCCACCCCAATGTGAGCTTCCTATACCATTCTCTACGTTCAACCACACACGGGGGTGAGGGGTGCATTGCTTGACAGAGGCAGGATCTGGCCACGTACAATTTCCCTGCATCTAGCTTTTGTCCCTGAACTTACAGTGTGACTTTCCTTGAAGATCAAGCCATAGAGATCTAGTTCATTTTTTAAAATATTATAGCCAGGTGTGGTAGCACATGCCTTTAATCCCAGTGCTCAAAAGGCAGAGATAGGAGGATTGCCATGAGTTCGAGGCCACTCTGAAAATACATAGTGAATTCCAGGTGAGCCTGGGCTAAAGTGAGACCCTACCTCAAAAAAAAAAAGAAAGAAAGAAAGAAAGAAAAAGAAAGAAAAAGAGAAAAAGGAAGGGCTGGAGAGGTGGCTTAGTGGTTAAGCGCTTGCCTGTGAAGCTTAAGGACCCTGGTTCGAGGCTCAATTCCCCAGGACCCACGTAAGCCAGATGCACAAGAGGGCACATGCATCTAGAGTTTGTTTGCAGTGGCTGGAGGCCCTGGCACACCCATTCTCTATCTATCTGCTTCTTTCTCTCGCTGTCTGTCTGTTGCTTTCAAACAAATAAAAATAAACAAAAACTTATTTATTTTAAGAGACAGAGAATGGGCACCACAGGGCCTTTAGCCACTGCAAACGAGTTTGCATCTGCCTTATATGGGTCCTTTGGCTTTGCAGGCAAGCGCCTTAACTGCTAAGCCATTTCTCCAGTCCCTAGTGAATTTTTTTTTCAAGGTTGGGTCTCACTCTAGCTTAAGCTGACTTGGAATTCACTATGTAGTCTCAGGGTGGCCTTGAACTCATGGTGATCCTCCTACCTCTGCCTCCCAAGTACTGGGATTAAAGGCTTGTGCCACCACACCCAGCCGCTAGCTCATTTTTTTTAACAAGGTGCTTCAGAGCCATTTTGGCCTCAGTTACAAATTGCATTACCATCATGCATCTGGCACACTGAAGAACCACCTGTAGAAGTGATTGTTCGCTTCAGGATTTGGTGGGACTTGGCCAGCCTTTCCACTGAGGTCTTTCTTCCCCTATTATGAATACAATTCAGCTCCTGTCCTTTTTAAAAATTTATTTATTTGAGAAAGGGAAAGAGGCAGAGAGCGAGAGAGAATGGGTGTGCCAGGGCCTCCAGCCACTGCAAATGAATTCAGATGCATGTGCCCCTTTGTGCATCTACCTTATGTGGGTCCTGGGGAATCAAACCGAGGTCCTTTGGCTTTGCAGGCAAACACCTTAACCACTAAGCCATCTCTCCAGCCCCAGCTCCTGTTCTTTTTAAAAAATATTTTTTTTATTTATTTAAGAGAGAGAGGCAGATATTGGGAATGGACATACCAGGGCCTCCAGCCACTGCAAACGAACCCCAGACGCATGCATCACCTGTGCACCTGGCTTACGTGGGTCCTGGAGAATCACACCTGAGTCCTTAGGCTTTGTAGGCAAGCACCTTAATGGCTAAGCCATCTCTCCAGCCCTCAGCTCCTGTTCTTAACCTCCCCCACACATACCCCTCAAGCCAGCAGCTTCTGGTTCTTTCTCTGCTTTACGCGTCCTTGGCAGTTTTGAGGAGGCCCAGGTAGGTATTTTGTAAGCCATCTCCTGGCTGAGTTTGGCTAGCAGTTTTTGCTTGTTTGTTTCACGGCTCATTTAAGCTAGGGGCCTGGGTTTAACTGTGTCATCTCCCCACTGTGAGGTTTCTTTGTAGTTTATACAGATTTTTTATTCTAAAGACATTTTGTTGTTGTTGTTGTTGTTTCAAGGTAGGATCTCACTGTAGCTCAGGCTGACCTGGAATTCACTCTGTAGTGTCAGGGTGGCTTCAAACTCACAGCCATCCTCCTACCTCTGCCTCCCAAGTACTGGGATTAAAGGCGTGTGCCACCACACACGGCTTTGTTCTGAAGACTTTTAAGAATATACAAAAATGGAGAGTATAAATGACTCTTGAGAACCTCCTCTCCCTTAGGAGTTATCACCTCCCGAACCCAACACACACACACACACACCACAGCTAAGTGCAGTGGTACATGCCTGTGACCCTAGTGATCAGAAGCTGAGGCAGGAGGAGCAGGAGCTCAAGGACAGATGGGGTTACATAGCTAGTTCAAGACCAGCCAGGACTACACAGTGAGACCCTATCTCAAAAAATAAAAGAGAGGCTGGAGAAATGGCTTAGCGGTTGAGCGCTTGCCTGTGAAGCCTAAGGACCCCGGTTCAAGGCTCGATTCCCCAGGACCCATGTTAGCCAGATGTACAACAGGGTACATGCATCTGGAGTTAGTTTGCAGTGGCTGGAGGCCCTGGCATACCCATTCCTCTCTCTCTCTCTCTCTCTCTATCTGCCTCTTTCTCTCTCTGTCTGTCACTCTCAAATAAATAAAGAAAACAAAAATAAATAAAAAATAAATAAAAGAGGGGGCTGAAGAAATGGCTTAGTGATTAAGGTGCTTGCCTGCAAAACCAAAGGACCCAGGTTCAATTCCCCAGGACCCATGTAAGCCAGATGTACAAAGGGGTGCATGCGTCTGGAGTTTGTTTGCAGAGGCTGGAGACTCTGGTGCACCCATTCTCTCTCTCTCTCTCTCTCTCTCTCTCTCTCTCACTTGCTCGCTCCCTGCCTATTTGTCTGTCCTCTCAAGTAAATAAGAAAAAACAAAATATTCTTAAAAAATAAAAAACAACAAAAATATGTACACACACATACACATATACACATACATATACATGCTGCCACATAAACACATGGACACACATGTACACACTCACTAAATTATTTGAAAGCATTTCTAAGATGCCTTATAATTTCATTTGTGTACAAAGCTATAAGTACTTTTTATTTATTTTCAAATATTTATTTCGTTAAGAGAGAGAAAGAAAGAAGCAGACGAAGAGAGTGAGTACGGGTGAGCCAAGGCCTCCTGCCATTGAAAATGAACTCCAGATGCATGCAACACTTTGTGCATCTGGCTTTACATGGGTACTGGGGAATCGAACCCAGGCTGTTAGGCTTTGCAAGCAAGCACCCTTAAATAACTGCTGAGCCATCTCTCCAGCCCCTTTTTTAAATTTTTGACACAACCACAAAACTATTGTCAGACTTCAAATATTAACAATAATCCCTTAGAATCATCAAATATGCCATCTATATTCAAGTGCACTGCTTCTGAGGTATGTTTACAGAGCATTTCTGTATCAATGTCTTTGAATCCTGGCCCTCCACAGCAAGGGTGCTGCATTTTATGGGCAGCCAGGCTGTGCTGGACTTCTTATGACAGAGCAGCAAGGCTGCCCAAAATATCTCTGCTCTATTTACCTGTCAAGCACCCACTCTATGGTAGGCCCTGGGGGTGCAGGTTAACTAGGCACTGTTTTCTTGGCCCTGGCTTCATGTGATAAACACCAGGCAGAGCTGAGGGGGCGGGGGGTCTAAGCATAGAGGGGTCTCAGCCTCCCCTTCCTCAGCTGTAGTTGGGATATGAACTGGAGAGTGCTTTGTTAGTTGATGCCCCTACAGAATCCCTATTGCCAACACTCATGGGCATACTCAATGCCAGCGAAGTTCAACCACCACAGGTCCATATTGTTTCTATACCTACTGGGTCGCGTGTCCATTGCTTTAAAGACGGTGTGGGTAAATCTTGCCTGGACCAGGCAGAGACCAATTGCTGTGGACTTGGGGTGTAAAGAAGCCCACCCAAGGAGGTGTTGTGGGAAAAGCACCCTTAAGTGAAGGCCCCAGATCTGACTGGGAGCAGGCCAGGCAGGTGGGAGGAAAGCGCAGGGCCGTGCTGAGCTTTGGCAGCGGTACCACCACGGGCTCCCACCGGCCTCCTTACACTGAGCCTGGGGTCCTGCCTGCTTCTTGCAGCCAACCAGAGAATGCAGCAGGAGTGGTGGCCACACAGCTGCAGGGGCAAAGGGAAAGGGACAGGAAAAGAGATAGCAGAGGAGGGACGGCAGGAAGAGAACACAGCCCAAAGGGTTCTAGGAACAGGAAGTGGCTCCAGCGCCCCCCCCCCCCCAGGAGGTTTCATGTGCCTCCCAGACCTCTCAGAGCAGAGGCCCTAGTGTGGACATCTGGAATTCCTCCTGCATGCCCTGGGCTCTGACAAGTGATAAGCTGTTTAGCAGGTTCCTATGGGACATAGATACCACATCTCCCTGGTGACAACCTGTGGCTTCATCACGACTCAGGGCAAAGGCAGTTCATGGCCGTCCCTCCACTCAGTCCTGCCAGTCTGTGTAGTCTAGGGGAGTCTACTACAGCCTCTAGGAGGTTCTCAAGGCTGGGCAGCCTATTGTTGCAAGCTCAGAGAAATCCTGCAGGAATGGAAAATGGTTTCATATGGCTCACTGTTTTTCCAAACTCACTTGTCCTACCTCTGGAAACACTGGCCATGCCCTACCTCCAGAAGGCCCTGGCTGTGAAGACTTGCTTCCAACTTTTCTAGAAGGTTCCCCCACCTCATTCAGATCCTCTGCTTCACAGATTGTCCTGTAAGACCCTGAGCGACGAGGGCCTGGAGACCCTGCTGCGGAGCTTGCCCCGTCTGCCCCAGCTGAGCCTGCTGCAGTAAGTCTTACTGCAGTAGTAGTGTCCCGCTGCCCCCGGGCATGGTGAAGCTGTCCTCCTCTTCCCCTCCTCCTTCCTTCACGCAGCCTTAGCATTTCATCTGGCACAACTGGGGACTCAGATCTGCTTCTAACTTCTCCTTAATTCTTTGTCAACAACAGGATGAGTTATTTGTTTCCTCTGAGTCTGAGATTTCTCTTCTGACAAATGGGGTTCATAACCCCAAACCATCCTCAGGGTTGGGAACCAAACAGGCCAGAAGCCAGCTCAAAAGCACTTGAAATAGCCGTGCGTGGTGGCGCACGCCTTTAATCCTAGCACTCGGGAGGCAGAGGTAGAAGGATCATCATGAGTTCGAGGCCACCCTGAGACTACATAGTTAATTCCAGGTCAGCCTGGACCACAGTGAGACCCTACCTCAAAAAACAAAAAAACAAAACAAAACAAAAGCACTTGAAAGATGAAAGATATGTGGCCAATAGACAGCCATGCTTCTCCAGCCACAGAAAGGTCACCTGCCCCTCCAAAGGACCTGTGCAGATGTAGGTTATGCATACATCTCACACTGTTTCTTTGAAGGTCACCCTCTGACTCCATCAAAGGGGAAGAATTTAAGCAGCATCCGTCAAAATACTTAAAGCTCTGTTTTCTAATTTCAGTGCAGACTGGTTAGAATTTAAAAAGGATTTACTTTAAATATTCTTCTAGCTGGGGTGGGGAAAGCAGCCACAGCTGAGGTGGAAAAATACAACAGGAAATTAAATCATAGCATTCATAACAGCACCAAGGAGCGCCAAGTGTGAGCTCTTAGGATGCCGAAGACCGCTTGTATGGCCTCCTGGGACTTGCTTCTCATCAGCCCTTCGAGAGGGGAGGGACGGAGAGAGGGAGGGGTGTAAGGAGGAGCCCTGAGGTGAGCAAGTACAGAAGAGCTACATAACCCAGGCAGATCTCACCCTGTCCAGAGAGAATGGGTCAAAGGACCCCTTTAGCCACAGACGGCTCAGTAGGTGGGAGACCTCACATCAGGGAGGGCCTTTTCTTTGCCTACATCACTGTACCAGTTACCCTCTCATGGCCGGGACAAACACCTGACCAGAAGCAGCTGATGGGAGGAAAGGATTTATTCCAGGCTTCTAGTTTCAAGGGAACACTTCATCATGGTGGATGAAGCATGGTGGAGGAGAGGCCGGGCATCACGTCTTGCCATAGCAGCAAGAGTGAGCAAGCTGGGCTAATAAACTTCGGTGATGTCCTGCCCAGTGCCGCACTTCCTCCAGCCCCGCTCCATCTCCCACAGGCTCCACCAGCTGGGGAGCGAGTATGAGGCCTAATCACAAAGGCGCGGGGCTATGGGGCACTTTACATTCACACTGCTATAGTCACAGAGCACCAGTCCTAATTCCGCATCTGTCTCTGAAATGAGCTGGACAGCAGGGCTCTTGCCCAGGCTGAAGCTTTGTTTTACTCACGCCTTACTGTTGGTGCACCTGCTGTGGGCCAGGCTGTCTAGGGTGTTACTGACTTGACAGAGAAAGAAAACGACTAGCCCCTTCTTGGTGCTGGTGAAGAGAACTGAACAAAGACCAGAGTGAACTTAAGATGAAGGTAGCCACCTGGGTGGGTATAGAGGTACAGGCCTGAAATCCAAGGCGTTGGAAAAGTTGGGGCAGGAGACTCTCATCTTCAAGGTTAGCCTGGGCTATGGAGCAAGACCCTGTCTCAACAAAACCAAAACCAAGCAAACAATAAAAGACGAATGTAGCCAACAACGAAATATTTTTCCCCAGGTGGCAAGTGGCTAGAAAGGTGACATAGATAATGGAGATGCGATCAGGAAACATCTGAGGGGAGACACCAAGTACGCTTTGAAGAACGAGAGGGAGCTGGCCTTAGGGAGGGCTGGGAACTGCATTCCAGGCAGGGGGAACAACATGTTTCTGGCCCTGAGGCAAGACTGAGCTTGGTGGGCTCTGGGAACAACCACTGAGACCACTGAGACCAGCGGCTGACAGGGAGAGGCTAGGAGAGGAGTTGGAAGGACATGGCCAGAGCTGGTCACACAGAGTCTGGGAGCCAGGGAGAGGTTTGAGTTTTCATTTCTGGAATTTAAAAAGCAGCCAAATGATTTGGATTTTCAAAAGTTCATCTTAAAAAATAAATAGATAAATAAAGTTCATCTTGCCTGCTGCATAGAAGAG
Source organism: Dipus sagitta (assembly GCA_036346955.1). Lineage (NCBI taxonomy): Eukaryota > Metazoa > Chordata > Mammalia > Rodentia > Dipodidae > Dipus > Dipus sagitta. The sequence goes on from CM070770.1 coordinate 238,394,436, forward strand.
AGGGAGGGAGAGGCTGTGTGTGGCCAGGGTAAGATGATGAGTAGTTCTGGGAGGATCAGAGGTAGAGCTAACAAGACAAGCTGGTGGAGGGCTTAGAAGACCCAAGGGTGCCTTGAAGGCAAGATGAGTCCTCCTTATGTTCTCTAAGACAGCAGTTTGCAACTGAGGTACTCTTGCCCCTCCGGGTGTCGCTGGGATCTTGCTTTGAGACTCCTTTCAGCTTCCTAGTCCATATACTCTCATAAGAATTCAGAGGAGACGCTCAGAACACAGTGGAGGGCAAGGTTAGGTTCATCACAGAGAGCAGTGAAACACAAGGGTGAGAGTGGACAGTGGACAAAGGGACCGCTGTGCCAACCTGCTGTATGCTAGCTGTCTCTAGAGCAGACTTTCCCTGAGGGACAGTTTCCTGCCCAGGTGACCAACAGGCCCAGTGGATGAAGTATGAAGGGAGGGCGCAGTAGTGGTCCTTGTTCTGGACTGGAAAGGTTCCAGCCACACAAGTCATCTCATGACCTTTCCGGCAATTCTGAACCTCCCACCTCCACCCAGGGCCAGAGATGTGACTTGGATCCCATTCTTTTGGCCAGTAACCAGAGTCCTGCAATTGGGTTCCTGGCTCAACAAGTTGTGATTCAGAGAGAGGGGTTCCATCCCCGTGACTGTCAAGCCTGTTTCTATCTGACTGGTCACCCACCAGCAAGTCACCGAGCCGTGTGGTTGCTGTGATTAGACAGGGGTGGCTATGACTGGCTCTGAATGTAGAGTTTAGGACACTGCTAAACATCTTGTAGAATGCAGGACTAAGACCCCCCCCCCCCCGACACACACACAAGAGTCAATGCCCCCAAATCTCAATAGTGACCCCAAGGATCTGAAAGGTCCCCTCTGCCAGCAAGGGCTCTCCTTTCAAATCTGGGCTAGTGGCTACACACCACAGCAGTAATGATAACAAGGAGAATCAGGGATTCAATGCCAGGCAGGATATGGTGAAACCCTCACCCACAGGAGGGGAAGGAATGCCATGGTTAGTTTTCCAGACAAGGAGACCAAGGCTCAAAGAGAGGGAGTGATACCGAGCACCAGGTCATGTAGCCTGTAAGATAAGCCTGGGACTCAGACTCCACTGGACTTGCTCAGCCTCGCTTCCTCTTGAGTCCCTGTTGTCCTCTCCAGCTGCATGCAGCTGTCACCCATGTCATCCACCTCTACCTCTGGCCTAGCCAGGTTTCTTGGCCAATGTTCCCTCTTAGCTTTGCTCTTTTCTTCTCAGGCTGAGCCACACGGTCCTGTCCCTGAGAAGCCCTCTACTGCTGGCCGACATCTTTGGCCTGTGCCCACGGATTCGGAAGGTGGATCTCAGGTGGGCATTGTATTGGGCCGCACAGAAATGGTATTAGTGGGTGGGGTCTGAAGGATTGGTGGGTGTGAGGGGTTGGCAGCACCAAGCCACAAGCTGGGCTTCTAAAGGAGCAGCTCTTGCCCTCCCCTACACACACATACCTGCCAGCACCCCAAGGCCAAGACCAAGGCCAAGAGAGACTGAGCCTTTGGTGTCTGCTCTGCTGCAGTTCCCTGCATCACGTGGTCCTGCACTTTGGATCCAGCAAGGAGCAGAATGGAGTGTGCTGTGGGTAAGTCTTCCCCTCTACACACCCATTCCCCACAGCCAGTGGAATCAGGTGACAGATAGGCCCGACTCCTGGGAAGCAAGAGCAGAGCGCAGGCTGCCCGATGCAGGATACAAGCTTCTGCATCATGCAGGAACAGGGGTCCACAGAGGGTTGACTAGCAGCTCACATGTATCCAACTAGACCAGGGCTTAGGGCCCAGCCTGCAGAAAGTGCCTCCCTACTTTCCCAATAGCTCTTGAGTCCTAGTGTCACCAGGGCCTGGTGCCTTGGGCCAGCAGCTTACCCTCTGCCCCCCCCAGCTTCTATAGCTGCAGAAGGCAGAGCATTGGCAAGGTTGGAAAAAGCAACATGTAAGGCCCAGCGCATGCACAGACAGACAAGTGATTTCCCTCCACTGCAGACTCTTGACAGTGCTCAGGTGACAACAGCTCTGGAGTCGGGACAGTGAGGGAAGAGGGCAGCCTTTGAGGAATACAGCTGCAGAGGTAGCTACATTCTGGTGAGCTCTCTGGGAGCCCCTTTGAGGCATTACCTTCCTCTGCTGGCAGTGGAATAAGTCAGTGAATGGCTAACATTGCTAGGCACTGACAGTGTGGTCACACGGCAGGGAGAAAAGACACAGGGCCGAGCTCAACCAGCTGACTGCTCCAAGCCCAGAGGCACCCACTTTGTCCGTAAAGCATTCAGTAGTAAATGACTGGAGCACACACGCACTGCGTGCTTGTGATCCCAGCACTCAGGAGGCTGAGGCAGGAGAAGCATAAATTCAGAACAAGTCCGGGCTACGTAGAGAAACTCTGTTTTAAGAAAGAGAGAGGGTGAGTTTAAGGACAATATGAAGAGTATAATGGCGAATTTGAGACTGTAGAGACAGGAGGTGGTTCAGTGGCTAAAGACTCTTGCTTGCAAAGCTTACCAGCCCAGGTTCACTTCCCAAGCCACCCAGGTAAAGTTGGAAGCAAAAAGTGGCCCAAGGGTCTGGCACTCATTTGCAGTGGTAAGAGAACACACACACACGTAAATAAATAATAAAAATGTTTAAAAAAAGAATCTAGAAAAATTAAAGCAATCATGGTGATTTTGTTTTGTTTTTCAAGGTAGGGTCTCATTCTAGCTCAGTCTGACCTGGAATTCACTATGTGGTCTCAGGGTGGCCTTGAACTCACAGCAATCCTCCTATCTTTGCCTCCTGAGTGCTGGGATTAAAGGCGTGTGCCACCATGCCTGGCTAAATTTTTAAACTAGCAATTTTAGCAACTTTTGATTTTTAGGATTTAAATTTTTTTAATTTAAAAAATTGCTGGCTTTCCATTTATCTTGTGCAGTCTCACTGTAAGCCTTGCATAGTCGGGCTGATTATCACTTTACATCCCAGCCCTTGGTAAAAGTAGCTGTCACCCTTATTCTGCCTCCCCTCCCCTCAGTCCCCAGGTCTAAGTTTTCTTTTTGGAGTGGGGAGGAGGGTGAGCTATAGCCCTTGGACTTGAGTCAGAATCACGCAGAGGACCTTGGCCCAGAGTTTCTGACTCCATGGGTTTGGTGGGACCCCAAGATTTAATTCCCAAGTTTCCAAGTAATGCTGACGTGGTTGGTTGAGGACCACATTTTAAGAACCGCTCCTGCCCAGAGGAAGGATGTGGGGCTCCAAGTGGGACCAGCCTCATAGCACAGGAACCACGCATGATGGGTAATTCCGGAGGTGGAGTGGGGACCATCTGGAACTCAGAGGTGGCGCCTGGGAAAAGCCAGGATTGAGAGCATCGGTGTAGCTGACCATCCTGTCCCCTGTTTGTCCTTGCAGGTTCACGGGCTGCAGCCTTCGCCAGGAGCACATGAAGCCATTGTGTCACATGCTGAGCCAGTGTGAAGCCCTCAGCCAGCTGGAGTAAGCTGAGGAGGAGGGGGGCGAGGAGGAGGAAGAAGTGTGCACATGGGTGGGGCTGGAGGGTGTGAATCCCTGTGAGCATGCACTCATACGTGATGTCAAAAGGACAGCACAGGACACTCGGTCACTTCCTTAAGGCCTTCTGCACTGTGTTCTCACTTCTGTCCTACACCCACTGTGGCTAGTTTCTTTTCTCATCTCTATGACCAAATATCTGACATAAACAACTTAGAAACTTAGAAGGAAGGAGGGAGGGAGGGAAGGAAGGAGGGAGAAGAGGAGGGGAAGAAGGAAGGAGGGAGGGAGGGAGGGAGGAAGAAAGGGAGGGAGGGAAGGGTTTATTTTGGCTTATGAGGTTTGTTTATTTGTTTAGTTAGATTGGTTTTAGTTTTTTGGGATAGGACCTCATGTAGCCCAGGCTGACCTCCAACTCCATATGTAGCCGAGGATGATCTTGAACTCCTGATCCTTCTGCATCTACCTCTTAAACCCTGGGATTACAGGCTCGGGCTACTATACCAGCCTCATGCTGGCCCAGTACATTCAGCCTTTGCAGACTTACAGATGAGGGACCTGGAGCGCAGCTTAAGACCTTGTCCAGGATCACACAACCAGTGCAGTGCAGTCTTTGTTCACAGTTGATGGAGTCCAGCCCAGAACTATTGGGAGAGAAAGTAACTGTCTACAAAAATAAATGCATAGCCACACAGTTTAAATTTCTCTTGTGGCCGGGTGAGGTGCTACACACTTGTAACCTTAGTTCTGAGGCAGTCGAGGATTGCTATGGCAAGCCAACCCAGGCTACATAGAAAGGTCAAGGTCAGCACAAGGCAAGACCCTGTATCAAAACACACATTTCATTTGTGCTGTGGCCGAGAAGAGCGTCATGGCTGGTGAAAAGCGCGTGGTTTGTTTTGTTTTGTTTCTCAAGGTAGGGTCCCAGGGTGGCCTCAAACTCATGGCAATCCTCCTACCTCTTCCTCCCGAGTGCTGGGATTAAAGGCATGTGCCATCATGCCTGGCATGTGTTTTTTTTAATATTTTATTTATTTACTTATTTTGAGGTGGGAGGGGAGAAAGAATGGGCACACCAGGTTCTTCGGCCACTGTAAACAAGCTCCAGATATATGCGCCACCTTGTACATCTGGTTTACATGGGTACTAGGGAATCAAACCTGGGTCATTAGGCTTCACAGGCAACGGCCTTAACTGCTAAGCCATCTCTCCACCCCCCAAAAGCATGTGTTTTAAGAAAGGATGAATGAGCAACATGTCTCCAGGATTTTCTGCTTTTCATTGTAAAGGGGATTTTTTCTTTTAATTTTAAAGGTCATTTTATTAATTGGCTTTGTGAGACAAAGTGATTTTTACATGAAGTTTCTGAGGAAAAGACCAAATAAACGAATGTCAAATGGGTCAGAGAGATAGGAGGAAAGTCAGATGCTCGGGGTACCATGATTACATTTCTGAAGGTGCAGCTGAGACCCAGGAAGGGAATAGGACATGGCATTCGGATACAGTTTCTAGCAGTTTCTGATGTCACACTCCCAAATTAAAGGAAGAAATCTGTGAGATACACGTGTCTGCCAAATGTTTTTTTTCCCTTTCCTGAATTCATTCCTGTTCGGAAATTATGGCTTCCAACTGGCATCAGCCACGGGCAGGGAAAAAGTTGGCTAGTTTTCCTGTAACTCCTGCAAGTCTGCAGGGGAGACCCCAGCCCGGGGAGCGCCACCAGATACTGACAGAGAAAACGAGGGCTGGCTTACTGTGGTGCTGGTGAGGGGAAGGGGTAGGGGCTGCGGGAGCTGTTGGCAATGCTCAAGGTGATGGAAATGATGGTTGGTGAAGATGGGCGTGGTGGGGTGGCTCAAAGTGGTGGTGGTGCGACTAGTGGCCAGGCAGCTAGTGACCGTGGGGACTGCGAGGAGCCAGCCGAGCGTGGGGAAGCACAGTGACCGCTCCCAACGACTCTTGTTCCTCTTGTAGCCTCACAGACAACCTCCTGGGTGACGATGGGCTCAGATACATTTTGGAATACCTGCCGCAGCTGCCCATCTCCGGATGGCTTGAGTAAGTGGAGGACAGTCCCAAGACATCTGGGTGACTCCCTGCACCAAGAGCATGAGTAGGTCTCTTTAGAGAGTGTCCCCAGGCCCATGAAAGCAAGGACCAATGAGGGTGAGGGGAGATCTCACCCCCTTCCTGGGCTTCCTCCTCCCTCATGCCCACCATGGGCATATCCACGGCCAGACACTGAAGAGAGACGATGGCTCATAGAAGGGTGGATTGGCCCCTCCGTGTCCCCTTCAGCCAAGCTGACCCCAAGGCAAGAAGTTGACATCTCATCCCTTCCAGCTGATGTGGAACTGCAGCCACCTGTTAATTGCATCCCTGACATCTCTTTGATCCTATCCATGGGACACAAATTTGTAAGATGTCCTGCAGCAGGGGGACACACACATTCAGTCTGTCTTCCCAGTGACACTGGAGCCAGGATTCAACCTGTTGCTAGGCAACTGAGCTGGATGCTCTGAGAATCCCTTACTTAGCCCAGGCTGGAGTGGCCAGCTTGGCCTCTGTAACCACAGGAGCCGCAGGCATGGCAAGGCCAGGTCTTGAGGACACAGGACCTGGGACCTTTCCACCTGTGTGAAGTAGTAGTATCCCTTCTGGAATTCTCTCTGGGCCTCAGTGTCAGCATCTTAGGCAATAAGCTGAAAAGGAGGCAAGGGGCAGGACAGAGCCCCTACCGAATCTCACTTCTCCCCTAGCCTCAGCCACAACCGCATCTCCTGGAAGGGACCCTACACCTGCTGGAGACCCTGCCTTCCTGCCCTCGTATCCGGCAGGCCTTGGTGAAGTAAGCTGTTAGCCACTGACTGATGAGGGGGTTTGCAAGAGCTTTACACTACAGCCTTGTGTCTCTGTGACTGAGACTCACTTCTGCAGGAGGGAATCAGGGGGTCCGTGATGTGGGTGCTATGGGAATGGAGAGGGCCGGATGTGCCCATCCACACAGACTGGGTGAAGGGTTTCTGGGAGACAAAGACCCTTCCATCTCCCCTCATGCCGTGGGCCCAGCCTTCTGCTCTCTGCATCCCCTGGGGGCCCAGGATGCTGGTGTCATGCCTCCCTACTCTCCTCTCTCACAGCCTGGGTCCCAAGCAGCACTTCCGGATTCGCTTCTCCAAGCAGGATGAGGCTGGTGTACGGCTGAGGTAATCGCAGATTGGGTGTTGAGCAGGACCATGACTCTCTCCCTGGACCCGCTCTAGCTCGCTACCTGAATTTGGTCCTCAGATCAGCCACGATGCTGCATGTCTCACTTCAGGCAGGACCTTTGCATTGTACTTGTACCTCTTTACTGCATGCTGGCTATAAGTCTTGAGACTTCTGGAGGTCAAGGTTAAGATTCAGGAGGCCTAGCCCTGCCGCTTTGCAGCTGTGTAAGGCTGAACAAGGTACCTGTCCTCTCTGGGTTTCTGCTCTCTGAAGAGCGGGGAACACAGTGCAACCTGCCTGTAGGGGGAGTGTGAGCATTCAGTGAGGTGAGTCGTGTGTGCACAGCACCTGGAAAGGCCTGGCTCTGTGCAGCACCTGCAGTCCTGAGCTGGGTCTCCTTCTCCCAGCCCAGCCCCGCCATCCTTGCCTTGGGCCACTTCCGCTGCATGGCTTATGACCTCCAAATAGTCCTCTATCTCTAGCCTGGCTTTCTCCCCCCACCTCCCCCCCACACACACACTCACCCCACAGCACTATCAGGAGCAGCACTGTGCACATCTGACTGTGTCACTCTAACCGTCCTGAGCCCTCCCTGGCTGCTTGTTGTCCCCCAGATGCAACTGAAATTCCTTAGCCTAATAGCATCCCTCACAGCCTGATTCAGCTGTCACTTGCCATGCTCTTCCCCTTCTCCAACATCACACACAACACCCACCAAACTACATCCAACACAACACACACGTACATATAATATACACACAAAAATACATATACTACAATGTACTCACACACACAGCACCACATACACAACACTCACCAAACTACATCCAACACAACACACACGTACATATAATATACACACAAAATATACATATACTACAATGTACTCACACACATCACATATGTACTTAATATATGCACAAAATGCATACTACATAGTATATACATATGTATACACATGTGCATGCACACACAGTCTTCAGCCCTGGAGCCTTTGCTCTCTCTCTCTCTCTCAATCTCTCTCTCTCTCACACACACACACACCATGAGAATGCCCTGACTGATGAGCCTCTCTGCTCTGTTCATGCTGGGCCCTCAGCCTGGCATTCCCTCCTCTGCCCTTTCTGAGAGAAATTTCTCCCAACCCTTTAAACCAGTTCACATGGTGGCCACTCCTGGAGGCCTGTGATGAGCTAGCAGCCCTGTCAGAATGAGCCGCTTTGGGCTTCTGCAGCCCTGAGGAGGGCAGGGTCACAACTCACTCGCAGGCTCACCCTTCCCCCAGGACCCTGAATTAAAGCAGTAGCTGGTGGAGTCAGGCTGATTCAGCCCCAGCCAGTTCTGCCTCCCTAGAAAATAACTCAGCAGCTGCATGCACTGTGGTTAGTCAGTGGTCGCCCAAGCCATCAGCAGCTCCCCAAACACGATGCTGAGAGGACTAAATGAGATGCGCAGCTGGCAGGCACCCTGTGCCCTGGGGCTGGCACTGTGCCTGGCATGGAGTCAGGCTCCACAAGTCACTGACTTCCAACAGTTTTGTGGCTGTGGAGGAGTGGGAGACTTCACAAATAGTCAGAAAGCTCCCAAGGCACCTTCCGCAGGCCCCGGCCCAAGCCTGTACTCTTTGAGTGGGTTGCCTCACAGCCCTGAGAAGACTAACAGGGAAGCAGTGGCCCATGGCCTCTCCAGGCCCTGTTCTTACCTTCTGCCCTCAGGCTGAGCGAGTGCAGCTTCCAGCCCGAGCACCTGTCCAGACTGGCCACTGGCCTGAGCCAGGCCCAACAGCTGATGGAGCTCTCGTGAGTGATGGACACAGACCATGGGATGCTGAGGAGTAGGGTGTGTACTAGAGCCATGCTACTGACTGACCTCTGTCCCCAGGCTGACGCAGTGCCACTTGGACCTGCAGCAGCTGACAGTCCTCTTGAGCCTAGTGACACGGCAGACAGGGCTGCTTGGCCTCAGGTACTCTCCTGGGCTGGGATAGGGCAGGGAGGGTGAGGGAGGAGGGCCCAGAATCGTGGCCTGGTCATTTTCTGCTCCCTGCCCTTCTGTCCCAGGACCACTCCTCAGGCACACAGGAAAGTTGTCCTTGAAGAGGAGGAAGCCATGCTTTGGGGTTTAATGAAACAAACAGGGCTGGGGGAATACAACAGTGGTAGAGAGCTTGCCTAGCATTCATGCAGCCTGAGTTCAATCCTCACCAGTGCAAAAGAAACAATATTTAATAAATAAAAAAAATAGGGCAGATGTGGTGGCACACGCCTATAATCCCAGCACTCAGGAGGCAGGGGTAGGAGGATCACTGTAAATTCGAGACCAGCGTGAGATTACATAGTGAATTCCTGGTCAGTCTGGGCTAGAGTGACACCCTACTTCGAAAAAAAAATAATAATACTAACAAAAAAATCACACTGGGCATGATGGCGCATGCCTTTAATCTCAGCATTCTGGAGGCTGAGGTAGGAGGATTGCTGTGAGTTTCAGGCCAGCCTGAGACTACATAATGAATCCCAGATCAGCAAAAATAAATAAATAAATGAGCTGGAGAGATGGCTTAGCGGTTAAGCACTTGCCTGTGAAGCCTAAAGACCCCTGTTCGAGGCTCAATTCCCCAGGACCCACGTAAGCCAGATGCTGTAGCAGGAACGTCTGTTGTCCCAGCAAGCCTAAAGCCTGAAGGGAGGCAGACACTAGGATCCCTCAGGATGCTCATGGGCCAGCTGGCCTGGCAAGCGCAATAGTTAGCAACGAGAAACCCTGCTTCAGAGAGGAGGAAAGCGAGGATTGACACCTGAATTCATCCTCTGACCTCCACACATGCGCCTTGATATGCGTATGCTCGCAGACATTTTGCACGCATGCACATACACACACATACCTCAGGTGTCAGGCTTTATTCTTCTGCCCATTCTTTGGTGAGCTGGAATCCCTTGCTGATCCCAGAGCTTGCCTTTTTTTTTTTTTTTTTTTTTCTGTGATCTCTTCTTCACTTTGGGACTGGTGTTATAGACACGTGTGAACATGCCTAGCTGTTTAGGTGGGATCAAACTCAATAGGTCTCTCCGGCCTCTTCAGGTCCTCAAGGTTGCACAAGAAGTACTTTTAACCTCTGAGCCATCTCTCCAGCCTTCATACTGTTTCTGGCTAAAGTATTTTAAGTTATAGATCTCACAAAATATCACTCCTAAATATTCAACCATGAATCTCTTTAAAAATAAAGAAGTTTGCGGTTGACTGTAGGAACGCAGTGGCAATTCATGGTCTAATCTGGAAATTCGCGCATGGCCTCTGAGTGAAACAGCCAGCTGTTGGTCCAAGCCTGCAAGGTTCTAGATTGTGTAGAGTGACAGTGGCTCTGCACTCTCTTAGTCCACAGCTACAACTGCCCACTGCAGCTATGTGTCTAGTCAGATGAGATCAGGCACATTCAGGGTGGGACAGGCCATAGATGTGTCTGGTCATTTCCTTGTGGTGCCATGAGCTTGCTCCTCTAACCACTGACTTTGCTATATCAAGAAGATATAGGGCTGGAGAGATGGCTTAGCAGTTAAGGTGTTTGCCTGCAAAGCCAAAGGATCCTGGTTTGACTCTCCAGGACCCACATAAGCCAGATGCATAAGAGGGTGCATATATCTGGAGTTCATTTGCAGTGGCTAGAGGCCCTGGTGTGCCCATTCTCTCTCTCTCTCTCTCTCTCTTTCAAATAAATAAATAAATAAAATACATTTTAAAATTTTTAAAAAGAAGACATGACAAAGACTCCATGAGATGAGCTTGTATGTCTGTACTCCAACACCTGGTTTTAGGAGCAGCACTGTGCATGGCTGACTGTAGCTCACAACAAGGCATGTAAGACTTGGTTGTTCACCAAAGTCACATTTCTTAAAATCATGGTAAATCAGCTAAGTTTAATGACCCCCATCTGTAACCCTTGCACTCAGGAAACAAAGGCAGCAAGATTACAAGTTCAGGGTCATCCTTGGTTACATAGGGAGTTCAAGTTCAGCCTGGGCTACATGAGACTCTGTTTCAAAAAAAAAAAAAAAACATAAAGGAGGGCTGCAGAGTTGGCTTAGCAGTTAAGGCACTTGCCTGCAAAGTCTAAGGATCCAGGTTCACTTCCCCAGTCCCCAGTCCCCAGTACCCAAGTAAGTCATATGCATAAGATGGTGCATGTGTCTGGAGTTTGTTTGCAGTGGCTAGAGGTCCTGGCATGTCTATTCTCTCTCTCTCTCTCTCTCTTTCTATCTGCATCTTTCTGTCTCTCAAATAAATTAATTAATTTAAAAAAGTAAGCCAGACGTGGTGGCGCATGCCTCTAATCCCAGCACTTGGGAGGCAGAGGTAGGAAGATCGCAGTGAGTTCGAGGCCATCCTGAGACTACATAGTGAATTCCAGGTCAGCCTGAGCTTGAGTGAGACTCTACCTTGAAAAACCAAAATAATAATAATAATAAATAAATAAAAATGATAGTGAAATATAGCTGTCTACACAGTGATACCCTGTCTCAAAAGGAAAGATGTAAAACAATTCTTGGTTTGGATTGTTGCAAAATTATTGTTGGAATAAGAATGATGTTAATTTCCTTTTTAACACATGACTGATTTTATAATTTAAATGAAATAAGTCAAAAGCCCACAGGCCCCTCTTTAAACTACCCCTCCGGAGTATGCTCTTTAGTGGATCCTCACCCTGGGAAACATTATCTGTGTCCCCTTCCGTGACAGAGTACAGGAGCCATGGGTGGGCCGAGTTGGAGTGCCAGCCCTGCTGGGAGTCTGTACCCAGGCCTTGGGCCTCATTTCTGAGCTAAGGTGAGTCCAAGGAAGACCCCCCTGGGAACTCGCCTTTCCATGAGCATGGGGACTGGACTGTCCTTTGACCCTCCCTCGTCTCCTCGTCTAGATATTAGTCTTTTGTCCTGTGGGGTAACAGGTGTGTCACTAGCAAATTCTCTGTGATGGTAGGCACTCCTGGACATATACAAGGAGCACTACATGTTTGGGGGGACTTGTATAGTAAGCAGGCTACAATGTCAGAGGAGGGAAGCTTTGGGTTTAGAGAGCGAGAGAGAGTTTAGCCAGGCAGACACAGCTGGGAGACCACACTGGTTACCCAGAAGTGACCCCTGCATAACCAGGGTTGACAGAATGACCAGGAGTGACTGGGAGCAAAGCTCTGGCTGCTGATCTCACCCTGGAGAGTGGCTGGTCGCAGCTCAGGGCTGGGCCTCTCTGGCCTCCTGCTCTGAAACAGTATCTGGCCCTCCCTTTGGGCTGGAGGAGCAGGTGAGTGGGGGGGATGAAGAGGCCTGGGCGGCCACCAGCCACATAGCATCACCTCTGTTGCTTTAGGAGTGACCCAGAAAGACCCCGGGGAGGCTCTAGTATCTTTCTGATCTCAGTCTCCAAAGTCTACCCAAGTCAGAGCCCCACCCTTATGCCACCCATGACCCTGGCATCTGGGCAGGACCGGGAGCTCCAGTACCAATATGCGCTGCAGTCAAGTCCCCTCCCTGCCCTGCTCTTCCCCCAACACTGCCACCTTTCATCACTTTCTTGGAAAATTCTGGAACTGCCTTTGGATGTCTGTTGTAGCTCTGTCATGGTCTGAAAAGGTTCACCAGTATGCCTGGAGTCCCAGCTACAAATGAGGCTTAGGCAAGAAGATCATCTGAGCCTGGGGGATTGAAGCCGGTCTGGGCAGTGGGCTGGAGGCACAGCTTCAAGCTGGAATACCAGCCTGGCAAGTGGGAAGCCTAGACCCCATCCCCAACACCAAAAAAGAAAGAACTGAAAGATGCCACCTTTGGTATATATGATGGGGGAGCCTATCCCACTCCAGCCAGAGCCATGCAGGGGTCTGGAAGCTGGGAGTCCAAAGCCAGCAGCCAGGCCCAGCTCGGCCCACCAGGACAAGTTGCCCTGGGCCTCATACTGGTTCCTCTCCCTCCTCAGCATCTCTGAGACCCAGCAGCAGCTGTGGATCCAGCTGGAATTTCCTCGTCAGGAAGAGAATCCGGAGGCTGTGGCGCTCAGGTGGGACCCAGCACCTGGGGTCTCAGGGGAGGGGCTGAGGGCAGGGGTCTGGAGACGTGGCATCTTCAGACTAATGCTTTTCATGCCTCTGCTCAGTGTCCTTTGATGTCTTCCCGCAACCTAGCAGGTCTGCTGCCCACACTCTGCCTACCTCAGTGGCAGCCCCATTCTCCCCTACCTGCTTCCAGTTCCTCAAACGCTACCTTGCTCATTTTGACCTCTGGGCCTTTGCACAAGCCATTCTCTCTGTCCAGAATGTCATTTTCCTTCCTACTTTCTTCCTCCTTCACTTAGTCATATTTTCTTCATCCTTTAAGCTTCTGCTTAAATTCCACCATCTCAAAGAGGATCCCTGACCTGCAAGACCTAGCCAAGGCCTCCCATTATCCACTGTCATAGATACAGGGTTTATAACACCTCACTGGTGGATATTAAAATGGCACCTTTTAGCCGGGCGTGGTGGCACACGCCTTTAATCCCAGCACTCGGGAGGCAGAAGTAGGAGGATCACTTAGAGTTTGAGGCCATCCTGAGACTATATAATGAATTCCAGGTCAGCCTGAGCTAGAGTGAGACCCTACCTCAAAACAACACCAAAAAAAAAAAAAAAAAAAAAGCATAAGATGGCACCTTTTGAGGGGACACTTCTCTGCATGTGCACACTCTGTGGAAAGACAGCATGGTTAATCTCAGGCCCAGTTTATCTCCTTGCCTAGGTGCCCACCTTTGTGCAGTGAATAACTTGTATAGCCATATAAGCTACCCATCTGGTCCCGTCCTTCATAGCACTGTTCATAGTAAATTGTAGGACTTTCTTTGGCCAGCACTGATTCACACTGGAACGCAGAGACTGAATCTCCCATAACAGACTGTGTTCAGAAACTACCCCTCCCTGTCTGCCTCCAGATTGGCTCACTGTGATCTTGGAACCCACCACAGACTTCTTGTGAGACAGCTGATGGTGACTTGCGCCAGGCTACAGCAGCTCAGGTTGGCACCAGCCACACTGGCTGCGGGTGGCCCAGAGTTCTCCACTTGCCCCAATGTCTCCTCCAGCCCACTGCCCCACTTCCCTATGGGCCAGAGACCCAGGATGGCCTAGGGCAGTTCTTAGAGGGTCCTTCCCTTGTAGTAACCCCTGAGATATGCCCAGCTTAAAATCTTCTAGAATATTCTTGGGCCCTTTTAGCTTGTCTCAGATGAACCTCTGCAATGATGACGATGCTAGCTCCCAGCTGCTGAGAAATCTGCTGCTGTCCCTGTGTGAGCTGAAGAGTTTCAGGTACACACAGGCTCTGATGTGCCTATTTTCTCTCTCTCCTCTCTGCCTTTTTCTCTCTCTTATTTATTTGACTGCATGTCAATTAAGTAATAAAATATTTTTTAAAAAACAAGAAGGTTGCCGGGCGTGGTGGCGCATGCCTTTAATCCCAGCGCTCGGGAGGCAGAGGTAGGAGGATCGCCGTGAGTTCGAGGCCACCCTGAGACTCCATAGTGAATTCCAGGTCAGCCTGGGCTAGAGTGAAACTCTACCTCGAAAAACCAAAAAAAATAAAAAAACAAGAAGGTGGGCTGGAGGGATGCTAAGTGGTTAAGGCATTTGCCTGTGAAATCAAAGGACCCAGGTTCAATTCCCCAGTACCCACATAAACCAGATTCACAAGGTTGCACATGCATCTGGAGTTTGTTTGCAACGGCTGAAGGTCCTGGCGTGCTCGTTCTCTCTATCTGCCTCTTTGTCTCCCTGTCTCTTTCTCTCTCTCAAATAAATAAAATAAAAATAAATAAATAAACAAGAAGGAAGAAGAGGAGCTCTTAAGCTGGTGTAGTTGTACATGCCTATGATCCCAGCACTTGGGAGGCTGAGGCAAGAGGATCACTGTAAGTTTGAGGCCAGCCTGGGCTACATAGCAAAGAAACTCGTCAGAGCCAACAGTCATTGACCTCTCTCTAGTCCTTGTCCAGAAGATGCGGAGCTGTGGTAAACAGTGTTAGCTAGACCTGAGTCCAGTCAACCATGGCCTGGCTGACAAAGTTGCTCCCTGAGTGACTGTGGTTTAAAGGACACCCCTGGCTCCTGCCTTGGGCTATATCTTGGCTTGAGTAGTCCATATGGGAGAGGTTTATAAAAGCCAGCAGCCACGCCCCAGTCCCTGTCACCAACTTCAGAGCTCCTGCGGCCCAGGGTCCCTGACCTGCTGCTACCCTTTGGTCCCTACCAGGCTGACCTCCAGCTACGTGAGCACTGACGGCCTCGCCCATCTGGCCTCTGGTCTGGGATGCTGTTACCACCTGGAGGAGCTAGAGTGAGTCACCCAGTGTGGGGACCCAGGAAGGAATGGCCAGCCAAGGGAAGGGCTGGGCAGACAGCTGGCCTGTGGTACGGTGGGCAGAGGCTCTTCCACCTGTCACGGTTCTCCCTGACCAAGTCCAGTAGCTCCAGTTTGGCCCACACCAGCGCGAACACTGTGTTTTTGGTTCTGACTTTACCCTTGATCCATGGTGTCTGACCTCTTCCTCCCTGGGCTGGGACTGCACATCTGTCAAAATGGGGCTCCCAATCCAGCTCTGCCTCAGCTGAAGATGGGAGCCAGGGTGCAGAGAACACGCAGGGGCAGAAGGATCATTGCACGCATGCTTATCCCTCTCCCCAGCCTCCTCTGTGCAGCCTTCACCCAGGCAAGACAACAAGCCTAGCCTAGGGTCTGCAGCCTCCCCGGAGCTCAGGGGCTGGGAGCTGGTCTGATGGCTCCACTTCAGGGCCTGGGCTGCTTGCCTGATCCTAGCCTCCTGCCTGGTCCCTTCCAGCTTCTCTCACAATCAATGTGATGCAGAGGACACCGAGCTGCTGGTGCAAGTCCTCCAAGGGACCTGTGGATTGAAGAGGCTGCAGTAAGTGTGGGGTGGGTCGGGGTTGAGAGGGGGGAACCCACTGGGGAGGGGAGTATAAGTGCGGGTTCATGGTGTACAGAGCATGCTTAGGAATCACTGTGTCTCTTGTGAACACGCTGTCCAGTCTCTGGAGGAGACAGGTGAGCCAAACACCCTCCCAAACCTTTCCTGGAAGCAAAACCTCCAACTCAATGGCAGGAGTTTATTATCTCATGTCATTGAAAGTTAGAAGGCAGCTGGGCATGGTGGCACACGCCTTTAATCCCAGCACTCAGGAGGCAGAGGTAGGAGGATCGCTGTGAGTTCGAGGCCAGCCTGAGACTACGGAGTGAGTTCCAGGTCTGCCTGGGCTACAGCGAGACCCTACCTTGGAAAAAAAAGAAAGAAAGAAAGAAAGAAAGAAAGTTAAAAGGCACACTAATTCCAGGCAGGACTGGATCCAGGGGTTGGATACAGGTCAGCATATATCCTTCACCAAGGCAGGCTGTCCACATCTCACTGTCTCTCAGCTTCATGGAAAAGGAGCGTCTTTGACTAGCTGGACACTTATTGGATGAGTTTGGGTCACATGTCCACCTAAACAAATCATGATGGACTCATTGGCCAAGTGGGGTCACATGCCCATCCTGGCCTCTGGGCTTAGAGAATGATGCTTCTGGTGCTAACAGAGGAGGGGACACAAACTGGGCAGACCCACCCTAGTGCCTACTACCATTGTCTATAGCTTTTTCTTAGTAATTGGCCACTTTTATTCACCCTGGTAATTTGGAATCATCAAATTTATAGAACCTCCAGAAACAGCCCAGCCTAAAAAAAAGTCCCATGTTGGACAGATTCCTATTTAGGCAGTATCTTGTGAACACATTGAACTGCATTTTATGCTTTTTTTCTGATGACCTAAAATGCGCCCTGGTTATAAAAAAAAAAAATTTCCATCATTACAGAAGTATGTCACCCAGAGGGCAAAATCCCCTGGAGATGACACTCTCCGAAAACCCTTCCTGGAACAGGAAGCTTGTGAATGTTTCCAGATTTTTCTCTACATATGTAGTGCATATTTAAAAAGTAGCCTTTGGACTTTTGGCCCCATAGCAATGACAATCCCCTTTGTCCCTCTTGGCTTGTCCTGCATGGGGACCATGGGTAATGAGAGGGGTTTGTGCCACCCAAGGCCCACCTGTCTTCCTGCAGAATTATTGCTTGGGTCTTCCCCAGGTATCAGCCTCCTGGAATCTTCTATTTGAGTGCTAGATACCCAATGACTTCTTTGGCTCATTTATGTGCTTGACAGATCTGTGTGTCCAGGGTGCCTGAGCCAGGGCTAGGAACTGGTGGTCAGCAGGGCAGAGCCCCTCCCCAGCCCATAATGCTCAATATTGGGTCCCATGTACTTATACTGTTCTTCACCACTTTCTGCCTCAATTTCCCTATCAGTTGGCACACCATCACTCCTGTGTGATAGGAGGAGATTGGATCCTCAGCTCAGAGGCCTCATCCCTCTCTAGATCTATCATTCCCTCCTACATTTCCCATCAGCTCCCCTCAAACCTAGCCATCTTCTTCAGACTGTCCCCCTGCAGCAGAATGGCGAGGAGTTGGACCCAGATTAGGAGCATACCATCTGGGTTCAGCCCTTGGTGGGGTGTTGGCTATCCTTGCTGGCTGAGGCTGTCTCGATTTGAGCACGGCAAGTTGCCTTTCACATACTTCCTACGCAATCACTATTAACTGATCCCATGTCTGGGTCCGTGTGTTCAGAAAGTGGAAGCCCAATAATTGCCCACATGACCCCAATAATCTAGGTAGGATTTTCGGGTGCTGTTTGCTTTGTACATTTTTCACACTGAGGTGCTGTCCTGGAGGCCCCTGGGTACGCTCAACCCAGAGGCCTCGCAAGTTCCCACTAGACAGGGCCTTGGTCTACACCCCAGCCATGCCAAGTTCATCCGGCCTCCTCTCCCCAGCCTCAGCCACTTTCCACTGGGAGGCTCCACGCTGGCCATGCTCATTCAAGGACTAAGCCACATGACCGTCCTGCAGTGCCTCTGGTAAGTGACAGTGTGACCCCCCACACACACACACACCATCCCCTAGCCAGTTCTGTTGGGACACCACCCAGGAAAGCACAGTGTGCCTCCCTGAGGATCCGTGATGGCTCCCTCTGGGGACAACCCTGTGTCTTCCCTGGTTGATGCCCACTGGTCATTAGTGCCACCCCCTTTCTCCTACTTATGCAGCAGACCTGAGGGAGTTAGGTCCAAGCTCCAGAGCAGCCCTTCATATCCCTGTGGGGAATGCAAATTCAAACCACACAGGTCCAAATGCCCACACTCAGTGTTTTCAGCAAACACCACAGTGATGCACCTGGGGCCATGGACCACACTTTGTGAAGTGAAAGGCTAGACTTGACCAATGCCCTTGGACTTCACTCCCTGCCTGCCTGCCTGACAAGCAAATGAAACGCTGTTTTGTTTTTTTTTTTCCTTTTTGGTTTTTCGAGATAGGGTCTCACTTTAGCTCTGCAACACTCTTTTAATGTGGTTCTTCCAAACACAAAATATTGTGACTAAAAACAAATCTGGGCTGGATAGATGACTCAATGGTTAAAGGCACTTGCTTGCTTGCCAAGCCTGAATGCCTGACCACACAGGTTCATTTCCCCAGTACCCACATAAAGCCAGGTGCACTAAGTGGCACATGAATCCGGAGTTCGTTTGCAGTGGCAGAACATCCTGGGGTGCCCATATGTTCTTTCTCTCTGTCTCTTTCTATCAAATAAACAAAACAAATGTTAAAAAATAAAAAATAAAAAAAAACACGTTGCTGGGCATGGTGGTGCACGCCTTTAATCCCAGCACCCAGAAAGCAGAAGCAGGAGGATCACCATGAGTTCAAGGTCACCCTGAGAGACTACATAGTGAATTCCAGGTCAGCCTGAGCTAAAATGAGACCCTACCTCAAAAAACTGAAACATCAACAATAAACATGTACATTGGGGCTGGAGAGATGGCTTAGTGGTAAGGCACTTGCCAGAAAAACCAAAGGTTTGATTCCCCAGTACCCACATAAAGCCAGATGCACCAGGTGGTGCATGCATCTGGAGTTCGTTTGCAGTTGCTAGAGGCCCGGGTGTGCCCATTCCCTCCCCCTGCCCCACCAATAAATAAAGAAAAAAAAATTTTAAACCCATATGAGCTGGGCATGGTGGCTCACACCTTTAATCCCAGCACTTGGGAGGCAGAGGTAGGAGGATCACTGCCACCCTGATACTACATAGTGAATTCAGGTTAGCCTGGGCTAGAGCGAGACCCTACCTTGAAGAAAGAAAAAACCTAAGCAATGACACAGGCCTTGCTTTGGCTTTGTCTGAGACCAACTCCAGCAGCATAAAGGCATAGAGGGTAGGAAGGGGCACAGGGCCTAAGATGAATTCACTGAGAGATGGTCACTGAAATGTATCTGCAAAAGGAAAAAAGTACCTCTCGGATACAGACATGTAACCAGAGGCTGAGCCGGTTTGCCTGGGCCATTTCATTTGGCTTTATTCTTACCACTCACAGAGGCAGGGCCTGCCAAGGGTGGAGAAAAGGCAGAAATGATCACGGTGACAATGAGAGAGAAAAGCTTCCCGTGGCTCAGAGAAGCAGCTCATCTGCCTGAACCTGGGGAGCCCACCCGAGATCAGCTTTCAGGCTACGTGTGGCTATGCATACCAACTCTGACAGGGGCAGAGACAGGAGGATGGTGGGACTCGGTGGCCCAGGCCACACTGGAGATACTGGACTTGGTCAGGGAGAACAGTGGCTGGTGGAGGAGCCTCTCTGAGCTGCTGCCCGGCTATTTAAGGGTGTTCGTCACATCTTAGTCTCAGCCCCTTCACACACTTCCACACCGCATAACCAATCCCAGGGGAGGGCCTTGGAGACCAAACATAGAATACAAGACTATCGGTTGTAGGAAGAAAGATTTAGGATGGATAATAGGGAGAACATCCTAAACAGAAGCCAGGAGTTGGGAGTCCTCACTGAGCACAGGGCCATGAGGCTTTCTCAGAAGAGCTGAGGCCCTTGCCTGTGTTGCTTCTCATGAGGGAGCGGTGTGAACAAGAAGAGATGGGTGGGCGGCTGACTGATAGCTCTGCGCCTCTGCTTTTCTCCCTAAGCTTAAGCCACAATCAGATTGGGGACACTGGTGCCGAGCATTTAGCTGCCATCCTGCCAGAGTTTCCAGAGCTCAGGAAGATAGAGTGAGTACCAGCCCTATTGAGGAGGGGCAGGGCAGCAGCTGCCCATTCTCCTGGGAGACACTGACCCTCTGAATCCAGACGAGCACTAGAAGGTTCCTCCTTCCCCCAGCCTCTGTGTCCAGGCAGGGGGCTTGGTGATCTCTCTGGCTCTGGCTATAGGACCGTGAGCCACCCTGGTCTCTGTCCTCTGAGTCATTATGTTTCATCAAGTCGGAGGCATGCGGGGAGGGGGGTTGTCTCTTGGGCCCCTACAGATGTGGTGGGGTAGGATGGGAGTGGGGAAATCTGATGGTGACCCTCTCCTGCAGTCTTTCGGGGAACAGCATTGGCCTGGCTGGAGGAGTGCAGTTGGCAAAGTCTCTCACCCTTTGCAGGCGTCTAGAGGAAGTCATGTGAGTATCTGCCTAGGTGGGGTGTGTACAGGTCCCCTGGCCTTCTTGGCCTCCAAGGATGCGATGCATGTGTCCTGAGCAGGCTGCCCACACTCCATGCGTCACCCTCTCCTCTTTCAGGCTTGGCCGTAATGCTCTGGGGGATCCCACAGCTTTGGAGCTGGCTCAGGGGCTGCCCCCACACCTGAGAGTCCTGAGGTGAGTGTCCCCCACCCACCCTCTGTGCATGCAGGGCTTGTGGGGAGAGAACCTGGGAGCAGTGGGCAACCCATGGTTCATCGGCTGGCCTAACACCAAACCAGAGCATGGCCCCCTGCCAAGCTGCCACTCCCCAGTCTCTGATGTCCCAGCAGAGCCATCAGGAGACCCAGCATAGTGCTGGCCCTGGCCCTGGCTCAATTTCCTCATCTGCAAAAGAAGTTACCAATGTTAGACCTAGACGTGGTGGCGCATGCCTTTAATCCCAGCACTAGGAGGCAGAGGTTGGAGGATCGCTGTGGGTTCAAGGTCACCCTGAGACTACATAGTGAATTCCAGGTCAGCCTGGGCTACAGTGAAACCCTACCTCGAAAAACAAAGCAAAACAAAAGTTACCAGTGTCAGTATGGCCTGCCTGGATGGGCAAGGACACGTCAGCAAAGGGCTATGAGGCAGAAAGCTTGAAGACCAGGGACGCTGCCCTCCACAGGTGAAACCCATGCTCTCCTGAGCTCTCTGTAGCCCCAGGGGCTGGGAGTCTTGCATGCTTCAGTTTCCAGGAAGGGGAATAAGGCTAGGACAGGTGAAGTATGGAGAGCTTGCCATTCTGATGCATTGGGAAGCCAGGGCTTGGACTTGAGTCTCAAACCTCAAAGTTGGAGATCTTTTTTTATTTTTTTATTTTTGAGGTAGGATCTTGCTGCAGCTGAGGCTGACCTGAGGCTGGTCATCTCAGGGTGGCCTTAAACTCAAGGCGCGCACCACCACACCTGGTTTAAAAGTTAGAGCTCTTGACACCCACCAGGATCCTACCTGGGCAGGGACGGGGGGGGGGGGGGGGGGGGGGGATGGTCTGTTATAGCCTGAGGCAAGGTTGAGAGGGGGTTGGGCTTAGGAAAAACTCCCAATCCACAGAGCTGACCCTAGGCTTCTCTTGCCCTGCCCTTTCCACAGCCTGCCATCCAGCCACCTGGGCCCAAAGGGGGCCTTGTACCTGGTCCAGGCCCTAGAGCAGTGTCCACATATGGAAGAGATCATGTGAGTAGGGAGTCCTGCCTGGGCGGGAAGCAGAAACAGAAAGGATCTAGAATGTTCCTCATGACTGTCTGCCCTGACCCACAGCCTGGCAGAGAACAACCTGGCTGGAGGGGTCCCACACTTCTGCAAAGGGTTCCGGCTGCTCAGACAGATTGAGTAAGTAGCCTTCCCTGGGTGCCAGGGAGGAAGGGCTGTCGTAGGGCCACAAGCCTCCTCCTGAGGAGCCCGACGCACGCTGGAAGGTCTGAAGGAACAGAGGACTCACCGGTAGGGGTCAAGGAAGAAGGGCACTGTCTTAAGATTCCCATCTTGCCCCTCATCGGAATGCTCTGCTCCCTCCTGCTCTCGCTGTGGGAGAAGGGGTCCTTCCAGAGATGCCGCTGACTCAGACACCCCCATTTTGTCCCAGCCTGGTTTCCTGTGAAATTGATGACCATGCTGCCAAGCACCTTGCTGCCAGTCTCATCCTCTGCCCAGCCCTGGAAGAAATCTTGTGAGTGCTTGGGTGGGTCCTTTGAGCTAGGGGGAGCAAGTGAGTTGGGGGGCTGGCCCTGCCCACCGTGTGACTTGGTGCTGTCCTCTTCTCCATGAGTCCTCCCATCTGTAGAGAGGGAAGCGCTTTCTTGCTCAGAAGTTTTGTGACGTGAGCTCCAGTAATCTAAGACAAAGTGGTTCAGCCTCTCCTACCTGTTGCCCCATCTGTGGGTAGGAGGGGAGGTGGAACTGTATGAAGGGTCCCTGTTCTGACCCTTTCCTTGGGTGGCATCTTGCTTGGCCTATGGAGCTTCCGTTTCCTTCATGAAAGGCTGTTGGTAATTCAGAGGCATATGCTGGTGGACACCCTGGTGCCCGATCTGCCTGTGCCTGGCTCCCCCTTGGCAACCCCACTGGTTCAGACCTTGGGCTATGGCGGCACTACCAAATGGTCAAACCGGATGCTGGGGCTAGTCTCTCCACAGTGGGAAAAAAGGCTACTTCCAAAAGTGTAGGGCATGAGTGATTACAAGGGGATTTTTTAGGTCTGCATGTTCAAAATGAGGAATTTTGCTTTGTTTTCTTTTTTTTTTTATTTTTGTGGTGCTGGGAATAGAATTCGGGGCCTCATGTATCCTTTGAGTTATACCACAGAAAATACCTCAGGTCATGGCTCTTTTACAGGCCCAGGGGTGGAACCCAGGGCCTCATGCATGCGAGGCAAGTTTTCTGCCACTGCGCTTCACCACCAGCCCCTAAAGACCTTAATCCTTTGAGGCACATCACAGAGAAGGCCTCAGGTCAGCCCTCGCTCATATTGAAAGTTGACACCACTCACCCTTTCTTTCTTTCTTTTTAAACTATTTTTATGTATTTATTTGAAAGAGAGAAAGAGGCAAAGAAGGAGGAGAGAGAGAGAAAAGGCACGCCAGGGCCTCCAGCCACTGCAAACGAACTCCAGACGCATGCGCCACCTTGGGCATCTGGCCTAAGTGGGTCTTGGGGAATTGAACCCTGGGTCCTTTGGCTTCGCAGGCAAGCGCCTTAACTGCTAAGCCATCTCTCCAGCCCAGCCCTTTCTTTTTAACCAGTGCTGGGGGTGGATGTGGGCAGGGAGTTAACACTCTGAAGGACATAGATCCCAGCTATTTTGCCATTGTTGACACAGTATTTCTCGTCTTTACTGCCTTCCTCATTAGGTCCTTCACAGGGGGCTTTCATGGGTGGTAGGGACACATGCTTCTTTTGGAGATGAATTTATTAAAGAATAGAGTTGGGAGGGGTCTGAAAGAAAGGCATCACACAGGTGCACAGATCGCGGCAAACGTGTAGACACGCACCTCACGTTGTGGTGAGGGCCATGCTTTTTGCACTCCAGGACAGCTGGTTCCCAAGCTGTGGGGATTCTGGGTATCAGATCAGCTGAGGAGTTGGAGGTGGGGGCGTGGGAACAGGTAGGTAGGAAGGAGCTGTCTGTGTCCTGAGAAGGATTCAGAAGAAAGCACTCAAGTACCTAGTCAGGTAGCATCTCTTGTACCCACCCCACTGGTGTCCTCCCCATCTCCACCCTTCCCCTTACCCCACCCCCACTTTGCAGGCTGTCCTGGAACCTCCTTGGGGATGAGGCTGCTGCTGAGCTGGCCCAGGTGCTGCCACAGATGACCCAGCTGAAGAGAATAGAGTATGGCATGCTTACCCGAAGCAGGGAGGGCAGAAGGGACCTACATCCTGGGAAAGCCCAGAGGCTGCTGGACCACCCCAGCCTCTCAGAGATCCCCCTTGGAGGGCACACTCGGCTCTGACCCAAGCCCCTGTGACGCTTAGTCCTCCCTGAGCCATAGCTTTCAGCCTACATGTCCCACCCCAAGTCCCCTGCTGTATGCTGGCAGTGTGCAGAAGAGGGACATGGGGAAGTTCCCCACCTAGTCTCATGCCTGCCTCTCTTTGCCTTCCCCCACTGCCCACTGGGAAGCCTGGAGAAGAACCGGATCTCAGCACACGGAGCCTGGCTTCTGGCTCAAGGGCTGGCCCGTGGCTCTTGCATCCAAGTCATCCGGTAACTGAGGCACAGGGGTGGGAATCGGGGCCTAATCTAAAGGGACTTCCTGTGGGAAGAGGCAAGGCCTGGGCTGAGGATATTCTAGGAAGCCTTGGACTACTCCAAGAGGAATTTTGGCAGCCAGTAGACCTGGATCTAATCCCAGCTCTGCTATTTGCCCACTGTGTTAACTTTGCATCAGTAATTTGACCTCTCTGGACCTGTTGTGCTCAGTTGTAAACTGGAGGATGGTGATGTTATCAATCTGAGAGAGTGGCGGTGAGGACTCGTGAGTGTATACAGCACTGAGCCCGGGCACACAGGCTTGCACTGGGGACATGTCAGTAGAGCAGTCTTCAAAACAATACCTCCGCTGAGTGACACAGTAGGGCTGTTCCACTTGGGGCCTCCATCTCTCACCTCGGGGGTGATGGGGACAGAGACCAGAGGATGAGGGAACATGACGCCCATCTCTGTGCCCACAGCCTCTGGAACAACCCCATTTCCCCTAGTGCGGCCCAGCGTCTGCAGAGCCAGGAGCCCAGGCTGGACTTTGATTTCTTTGACAAGCACTCCCAGGCCCCTGGGGATACCTGATGGCCCTCCTAAGACCCTTGAGTCCAGCCAAGTGATGGTGACATCACCCACGAGGAGAGGGAGTCTGGAGAAGGACCCCAGCTGATATCCTGCAACTTGTGTATGCCTCCAGAGGTGATCCTAAGGGTGGACCAAGTAGGGGTTTGATTTGACCAAGAGTACCCTACATCCTACATGGCATGTGTAACCAGGGGGACATTGGGACAATGAGGTTGTCATGATGTCATACATGACGGAAGTGTGACCACCTGACATTGCAGGGAACTTGAAGTATGACATGTGGCCAACAGTTCCTAACAATACAAGTAGCAACATATATAAGTGGTGATCCACATGTGACTCAATGTCCTTGTCACATGACAGACACATAGCTCACCAGATAACTGCAGGCAAATCCAAGATCTGATTTGTTACTTAAAGAAAAATGAAGTGAGGCATTGTGGCCCAAGCCTGTGATTCAAGGCTGTTTGAGAGGCTGAGGCAGGACCGTTGAAAGCTCAAGGATAGCTTGGGTACCTTAAGAAGATCCTGTCTCAAAATATAAAGTAAAGGGCTGGAGAGCTGGCTTAGTGGTTAAGGCGTTTGCCTGCAAAGCCAAATGACCCAGGTTCGATTCCCCAGGACCCACATAAGCCAGATGCACAAGGTGGCGTACGTGTCTGGAGTTCCTTTGCAGTGGCTAGAGGTCCTGGCATGTCCATTCTCCCTCTCAAATAAATAACTAATAAATAAAATAGATTAAAAATATAAAGTAAAAAAAGGGGGGTTGGGAAGATAGCTTAGTGGTAGAGTACTTGCCTAGCATATATGAGGCCCTAGGCTCAATCCACAGTATCATACACACACACACACAAAAAAAAAAAAAAAAAAAAAACCCAAGTATTTATAAATTGCATTTCCAGGGGCTGGGGAGATGGCTCAGTGGATAAAGTGCTTGCTGTGCAAGCATGAGAACCTGAGTTTGGATTCCCAGCACCCATGTAAATGCATAAATGCCAGGCTGGCGGGCCTGCCTGTAATCCTAACACCCAGGAGGTGAAAGCAGAGTCCTTGGGACAAGCTGGCTAGCTAAACTAGCCGAATTTGCAAGCCTTGGGTTCAAGTGAAGCCCTGCCTCAGCAAAATAATATGGAGAGTGATTGAGAAAGACACCCAATGTCAACTGCTGGCCTCCATGCTCATGAGCACACACATGTGCATGCGCACCACATGTGGACAGGCATACACACACACAACAGGAAGGAAGGAAGGAAGGAAGGAAGGAAGGAAGGAAGGAAGGAAGGGAGGGAGGGAAAGGAAGGAAGGAAGGGAAAGGAAGGAAGGAAGGGAAAGGAAGGGAAAGGAAGGGAAAGGAAGGGAGGAAGGGAAAGGAAGGAAGGAAGGAAGGAAGGGAAAGGAAGGAAGGAAGGAAAGGAAGGAAGGAAGGAAAGGAAGGAAGGAAGGAAGGAAGGAAGGAAGGAAGGAAGGAAGGAAGATAGATTAATTAGATTTTCAGAGCAGCTCAGGAGCACTAGGACAGGAAGAGTATGTCTAAACTCTGACTGGCTCAGTAGATCAACCATCAGGGCTCTGGGCCATACCAGGACTCAGCCACTCAAGAGATAAAATCCCTTCCTGCCACAAACCTCAGTTCTCCCATTTTCAAATTAGCTCCCACTTGGTAGGTAGAGGTAATAAAATTAGGACTTTGATGCTGGCTTCCAAGGAAGCCAGATCTAGCAAGAGCCAGCCTGACTTTGGGACAGTTCAGTACCCATCCTGTCCTATGTAAAGAACAAAGCCAGGTCTAAGGGTGCAGAGGTAGTCACTACCAGTACATTAGACAAAGCCAAGGACCCACCTACTACCTCAGCGGGATCCGGGCCAGCCCTGGAGGCTCCACATATACAGTGTTCTTGTAACTTCCAAGAGGGGCAAGGATGGCCCTGCTGTACTCTAAGCCAATTGTGTTCAATAAACATGGATGCTCTGCGAGCCTGTAGCTGGTGTCTAATGTCTTCTACTACCCATCCGAGATCGGAAGTGCATCACCCCTGCTCTAGGAACTGGAGGGGAGATGACAGAAGTGTTCTTGGAGGGGCAGTGGCTTGGAATCAGGAGACAGGATTCAAGGCCCTGACTCTGATCATGTGATCGTGGGCAATTCACCTCATCTCTCCAGACCTTACCTGCAACATGAGGGTGTTCTAGAAGCCCAGATGTTAGAAACAGGTTTGTTTGGCCTAGACAATATTAAAACTCTTTCCTGAATTATCAATATTTAAAAGTGTAAACCTGTATATAAAATCCCCGAGTTTGGGAGCTGGAGAGATGGCTTAGTGGTTAAGGCACTTGCCTGCAAAGCCAAAGGACCCAGGTTCCATTCCTAGGACCCACATAAGACAGATGCACAAGGTGGCACATGCATTTGGAGTTCATTTGCAATGGATGGAGGCCCTGGCACACCCATTCTCTCTCCCTCAAATAAATGAAATATTTTTTAAGATCCCAACTTTGGCATGTCAAGAGCTTTTCCAAAGCCGGGCATGCTGGCACATGCCTATAATCTAAGCCCTAACACTTGGGAGGTGGAGACAAGAGGATAAAGAGGTCGAGGTTATGCTAGGCTACATAGCAAGTTAGAGCTCCATGAGCTCTTGTCTCAATTAAAAAAAAAAGTCAAGAGCTAGTCCAGCTTTCCTGCTCGAGGGTGCTCTGCCAGAGCCACGTGAGTGTGCCTTTTTGATAGGGACACAACCCTGAGCTGCTGCAGTCCCCCTCATTGTCTTCACACCCTACCACACCACCCTGCCTTTTTGTAGCTTGCCTGATCCTTGTGACGGACTGCAGAGCCCTGGTAGAGGGTTTCCACTGCTGCGTGACACATTAGGAACGTGGCTTTGGGCTTCACATGGGTCTGGAATGAAAACACTCTTGGCCATGCACTCCTGTCTTCCCTGTTTTGTAAAGGAGGAACTATTTCTGTACTATGTTTTACACACACACACACACACACACGAGATTATTGATGAGGTCCAAGAAGCAAGGTGTGAAAGTCCCTGGTACAAAGAAGTGAGTACTGGTTTTATGCTAGCTCTCTCCCACTTCTAGGTATGAATGCAATACAGGGTGGAAAGATGGCCTATGTGAAAAGAGAATAACACCCCATCTAGAGGTGTGCGAGTTTATATCCAGGAGGAGTTTTCCACCTCATAGTGAAAAGGCAGGCCAGCAGGTTGCAGCTACAGCTGGACGCCACTAGAGGGCAGGCCGGTCTACAGGCAATTTCCTGAGCGCAACTTCCCCCACCATTGCACCCAGAAGAGGTTAGGCATGTCACAGGTTGTACCCTCTTAGCTGGGGTGTCCCAGCCTGCTTGTGGCTCACCAGAATGACTTGGCCCTTACCTTTTTGACCTTTCTCACTGTTTCCGGCATCCCTCCAACCATCAGGAAAAAGTCCTCCGGCAGAGTGCCAAGCCCCCACCCATTGTACCAGGACACCCTTATTGGGCCAGGGTCAAAGCACACCCAACATCTTCCATCAGAGCCATGGACGAGAAGTCAGCAAATAGAGAATCCAAGAATTGTACCCAAAAAAGTTTATGCTGGGCCAAATTCTGCCCCTTCTTGGGATGTGATGATGGGTTGGCCGATAAGGGTTGTGTTGTCTTCCTCTCTTTCCCCCAGACTGGAGTTGTGTCCTCCAATGACTGCCGATGTCTTGGCTAGGGTAACTAAGGCTGGGGAAGAAACAAGAATGCTCGCGAGAAGCACCAGGCTAGGTGACACGCACATGGCAGTAGTCTCAGAGCCTGGGAGCCCAGAGGTGAGGGACACTGTGTGGCTTGTTGTTTTGCTTTTCTGCTTTCTATCTTCTTTTTAATTTTTTTTTTTTTTTTTTTTGCTTTTTTGAGGTAGGGTCTCACTCTAGCTCAGGCTGACCTGGAGATCACTCTGTAGTCTCAGGGTGGCCTCGAACTCATGGCAATCCTCCTACCTCTGTCTCCCGAGTGCTGGGATTAAAGGCAGTGTGCCACCACACCCGGCTAAATTTTTTTGTTTATTTTTTATTTGAGAGTGACAGAGAGAGAAAGAGGCAGATAAATAGAGAATGGGCACACCAGGGCCTCCAGATGAACTCCAGATGCATGCACCAATTTGTGCCTCTGGCTTACATGGGTCCTGGGGAATCTAGCCTCAAACCGGGGTCCTTAGGCTTCACAGGCAAATGCTTAACCACTAAGCCATCTCTCTAGCCCCCTCTATCTTCTTTTTTTTTTAAAATATTTTATATTTATTTATTTGAGAGAGAGACAGAAATAGGCAGGGAGAGAGAGAGAGAGAGAATGGGTGCTTCAGGTCCTCCAGCCACTTCAAACAAACTCCAGATGCATATGCCACCTTGTGCATCTGGCTTATATGGGTCCTGTGGAGTCAAACCTGGGTCCTTTGGCTTAGCAGGCAAGTGCCATAAGCCATTTTCTATCTTCTTGCCCAGTTCCAAAGTCCAGGAAACTCTGCAGTACCCCACCAATTGGCCAGCACCTCAGAGCTGGCTGGGCATACCTCAAGTTGGCATGACATCTCCTTATAAGAAACTTTCTCTCAGGCTACCTGCCTACTTGGAGAACTTAATTTTTTTTTAATCCAGTATTAATGAGGTCCAGTGTCTTTGCCCATTTCTTCCCAGAATAGTTTAAATATATACATGAGAAGCCAGGTACGGTGATACCTGCCTGCAGTCTAGCAGTAGACAGGCAGGTGGAGGTTCAGGAATTCAAAGCCATCTGTGGGGTGGGTAGCATCAGTGTCCCTCCTTGTCCTCTCCCCGTGTTCTCCAGATCAGGGCCAGAGCCGAGCGAGGTATGTGGTCCTGACCCTCAAAAGGAGGCCTTTCCTGCATCTATCAGAGCTCATATTAACTCAGAGGCAGTACATCATGGTGGAAAAGTGTGGGCAGAACTAAGTGGCTCACTTCATGATGGTGGAGGTGGTGTGGTGGGTGAGGCAAAATATACTCCCAAGGGAACACTCTGCCATGACCCACTTTCTCTAACTAAGCCCCCTAAAGTTTTCCCAGTCCTGCCACTAGCTGGGACCAAACCTTCAACACATGAGTCTTTGGGAACATTCCAGATGGAAACTATAATACTGTAACGTGTTACTGAAGAAGGAAAACAAACAAACAGCAAACTACACTAGGCCCAGGGTCTGCACAGGCCTGGCACCATGCTGGCCACACTGCAGTCTCTGAATTTTGCCTTGATGAACTCTCACATCCACCCCTGATGTAAACACTAAGTCCAGCCCGCTCTTACAGAGAAGGAAACTGAGGCACAGAGGACCTCCCCAGGTAGGACCCCAAGTGAACTGAGATTCCACCCAGGGCCATGGCTCAGGCCTGCCTCCACGTGGCACTCCTGGGTGCATACCTGTGTCACAGACATGCTACTGAGTCAATTCCCTGTGCTGATGGCATATTTATCCTCAAGGCAGCATCCGACTCCCCTTCCGTGTGCTTTTCCTGGCAGGCGACAGTGACATGCCTCTGTGACATTACGTGACTTCCGAGGCCAGGTCCTACTAAACGTGTAGAACCCTTCCTCACATTCTCTTGAGATATTCCCTCTTGGAACCCAGCAAGACCCTCAGGCAGCCCAGACCCATGAACTGGTCACCAGCAGGCGACACAGCCGGCTGAGGTCCCAGCTGACAACCAGAGTCAACGGTGAGAGTCTTCCTTGTGACCCCAGGCCAGTCACGGTCTGACCTTAGCTATCTGAGGCCCCTGGAAAAGAAACTCCCTCGCTGAGCCCAGGTGACCCTCAGACCCATGGGAGACACAGCAGGATCAGAACACAGTCTATCACCACTCCACACACACCTGAGGCCCAGCCAGGTCCTGGTGACAGGTGTACTCAGGGTTTCTGTAATCCACAAACATGTGGAGGTATGCAGGCCACCTGGGTTATCCTGCGCTGTCTGTCAAACAGCACTGAGGAAACAGCCAGAAGCAGGTCCTGAATGAACTCCACAGGGCCTTTCAGGGGGCCCCGGGCCTCTCACTGTGCAGATTTCCCTACTGGCAGAAGAGAAGCCTTCTTCCCCACTTTGCAGTCTTGCATCATGAGTGTGGACAAAATGCAGTGTCTGACCTCAACTGGGGACAGACCATCTGTGTCTACTGACCTCTGCCCCTGGCTTTATTTTCTAAGGCAGCTTTATTGAGATAGAACCACACACCTGCTGCTCACCCTTGCACATGCACGTGTCCTTTGAATTAATCCGCAGTTACGCAACTGTTAGTCAACTTCCTAATGCTGTAGCAAAGCACCTGTGGTAAACAACTTTCCACAAGGAGGAAGCATTTCTTCTGGCTCGTGGTTTCAGTCCATGTTAGCTGGCTCCATGGTCTGGGGGGCCTGTGGTGAGGCAGGACACCGTGTTGAAAGAATGTGGCAGGGCAAAGCTGTTAGGTCATGAAGAAAAAGCGGGGAGGGAAGAGGTCACCAAAGACAAGATACACTCAAGGGTACGACCCCAGTCCTCCAGCCAGGCCCCACCACCTGAAGTGCCCACCACCTCCCAAAAGCTCCATCTACTGCAAACCAAGCTTTCATCACCTGAACCTTGGGGGACATTCAAGATCCAACCCATAACAGCAACCACCTGTATTCTCTAATTTTTGTTTTTTTCAAGGCAGGATCTCTCTAATCCAAGTAGATGTGGAACTCACTCTGTAGCCCCAGGCTTGCCCTGAACTCATGGGGATCCTCCTATCTCAGCCTCCAGAGTGCTGGGCCACCACACCTGGCTTAAGTCTCTAATTTTGAAACATGTTTTCCTTACCCTTTAAAAAAAAAAAAAAAAAAAACTTCATCAGGCTGGGGAGATGACTCGCAGGCTAAACCAAGTATGATTACCTGAGCTTGGAACCCCAAGCCCACTGGACACTTGGCAGGTGTTTGTAGTTCCATCCACGCCTATGGGCAAGAAGGGAGACAGAGAGAATCCACTAGAAGTTGCAGGACCAGCCAGCCCTGAGAGAGTAGTGCAGAACAATCGAGACCTTGCCTCAGAGGAGGTGGAAGGCAACACCTGAAGGTTATCCTCTGAGCGCCACGCGGGGGCCATCGCACACGTGCACCCTCTCACACATGAACACACACACACAGACACTGACAATCTCCGGCAAACATGCTGCAATCTCCCCTCTCTCTCAGGCCCAGGCAACTAGAACACGACTTCTAACTCCACGAATTTGTGTATTTTGGACATCTCCTCAAATGGAGTCATACAACAAGTGGTCTTTTGTTATGGGCTTTGCATAATCCCTGGAGAGGTCATCTGTACTGTGGCATGCATCAGTACTTACCATTCCTGGCCCAGGACTATTCGGTTCTATGGAACATGCATCACAACTTCTTTTCCCCTTTGTTCGTTGCGCTTTGAGTCCTTCCCAAGTTTTGGTTCATGTTGCTACGAACATTCATGTGCAAGTTTTTGTGTGGATATACATTTTCATTTCTCTTGGGTAGAAGAGAGCGGAACTGCTGTGACCCTTGGCCTTAGTACTATGTCTTCCTCCCCTCCTCCCCCCACAACACACTCCAATCATCTCATTCTTCTAGTCTCTTAAGAGAAGTTCTGCTTGAATGACTCCCAAGGCTGAGTTGGGTCTTCTATGCCAACCACTTCCAACCTTTTCACTTCATTGTCATAGGATTGCTTGGGCCCTGGCCTTACCCCCTCCACCAGTCCCTCGGCTTGAGAGAGCTATCCGGTCCCCACCGTCCACCCTAGTGCCTAGAAACAGGAGGGATCCTGGTGACCAGGGCAATCAAGGAAGTTTTCCTGAGGGGAAATGGAGGCTGGAGCCTGTTGCTAGAAACCCCACAGGTTGTTTTACCCCACAGCTGGGTAGAGGGTATAGAGAACTTCCCATGGAAGAAGGTTGAAAAAGCTTGGAGAAAGGCAGGGTGCATGGGGAACAGGCTGGGAGAGGAAGGGAGGGGGAGAGATGAGAGGGGCTCTCTCTCTTGGGGCTATTTAGTGGCAGCCCCTCTAAAGCTGCTGAGTGCCTGTGACTCAGACGTGGAGGGAGGGAATTTGCCAGCTGCAATGAGAGGCTCCCTTAACCCTCATCTTTCCTGATGGAAAACTCCTGACCTCCTGACCCAAGCGCCTGGAGTCCAACCTCGTTAGCCCAGCCCGAGCTCGCATAGGTCAAGGGCTTAGGCGGTGGCCTTGAGATCCTTGAAACAGCCACGCCCCCGCCCCCGCCCCCGCCCCCGCCCCCGCCCCCAAGAATCAGGTTAAGATGCCCAGTGGTTAACTTGCCCTAAGGGTACAAAAATGCCAACAGCTGCCAAACTAAAGACTAATTCCTTAAAATCTGATGCCTGCAGTGGGTCAAAGGCGGCCTTCCCAGTGCTATGTGAAGGGGAGAGCGGGTAAGCTCGGCTGCGGGGGCCCTATTTAGACCCAGACCTCCACTGAGCTCGTATTTATCTTGTCGTCTTTGTCACAGGAATATGTGTCATCTTCCCAAGTCACTGGCAGCAGGAAAGCGCTATTGAAAGAAAAAAAAAAAAAAAAAAAAACCACCGAAGGAAGAAACCAGAGCAGTTCTAGGGTCGCCCTAACGGCTCTGAGCCCAGCCCTGCGGCGTGTCCCCGAGGGTGCGGCGCCGCGCACCCCTGCGCGCTCGGGGTGGGGAGGCGGCGGGCGGTGCAGACCTGGCGGGTCCCCACCCCTCGGTTCCCGCGTCCGCAGCCGGAGAGCCGCGCTCGAGGCTCGGAGGAGCGGGACGCCGAGCTCAGCAGGCCCGGGGCGGGCGGCCTCGAACCCGCGGCACAGCGCAGAGTCCCCCCCCCCAGCCCGCCGCGCCAGGTCCCTCGCGTGCCGCCCCTCCAGGAAGCGCCCGCCTCGCGCCCGCTTCCCTCCCACACCCGCCCTCGGCTGGAGGGAGGAGTCCGCGCCGCGGCGAGGAGGACCGGCCCCCCCCCTCCGCCCCAGGCTCCGCGAGCGCACGGAGCGGGCAGGGCCGCGCGGGCAGCGCCCTGAGCCCCGTCCCGCGCCGCGGGCCCCGCCGAGCAGCGCCGCACAGCGCAGCGCAGCCCCGCTCGTGGAGATGCCCCGGCGGCCCGGAGCGCGGGCAACGGCCACCGCGTGCTGAGGCTGCGGGACGGACGGACGGACGGACGTGCGGTGAGTTGGGGCCCCCGCGGCCGGGCCAGGGCGGGCCGGACGGGCGCTGCTTGCTGCGCGCCTTCAAGTTCGGCCGGTGGGGTTCGGCGTGCCGGCGCCGGGGGGGGGGGGGGAGCGCAGCCGATTCCGCGCGGGGTGCACGGCGCACCCAGCCCCACCCCCTCCCCCGCCACCCTCGCACACCCCGACTCCGGAGCCTCGGTGACTCAGCTCCGACCCGGCCACGCGAGGGCGCCCCGCCTGGAGGGGGAACCACTGGCAGGAGGATGGCGTGGCCCTGGACGGGGCGGGGGGCGGCAAGCCCATTTGTTTGGAGGGTTCCTTTCTTTCCCCGAGGGTCCTGGAGGGTGTCTGAGAGGTGCGGGAGGCGGGAGGGCTCAAGCCAGGCGCACCCCACTTTACCTCACTCCCTGACCCCACCCTGGGCCAGCCTAGAACTACTGTAGGACCTGCTGTTTGCCTGGGAAGGGGAGAGGAGAGGAGAGGAGAGGGGGAGAAGTGCTGGGCAGCATCCCAGAAGTCGGAGTGTGTTTGCAAACTTGTTTTTTTTTTTTTTTTTTTTTTTTTTTTTTTGCGCAAAAGCTGTCTGGCACCTGTGTGTTTCAAAGGGGTGGGAGAGGAAGCGAGAGTCCCTTTCTTCCTTTCTTTCCAGGCAGCGATGCTTCTCCCAAAAATAGTGGGTTCTAACGCCCCTCTTTTCCCTCCTCTCCCATCTTTTATCCTCAGCCTCTCTCCACCTCCGGTTCAGTAAGCTAGCCAGTGCTGAAAGGGGGTGGGGCTGGGATATGCCCACGGTCACAACCCGGGGTGGCCAGGTAGGGTTCATCTTGCTGTCTGACTCCCGAACCCCCCCCCCCCCGTAAGTATTTTGGGGAAAGGACAGGGGTGAAAAGTCTGTGAGGATCAGCCCAGCTACCTCTTGTTTTGTTGGCCCATAGATTTTGATCTTGTAGGGGTGTGGGCTGTGGGCTGTTGACAAGTGATGGTGATTTGGGGGGGGGGGGAGCGGCAGTTCCTACCCCTTGGAGCATCTATAGCGCAGCTTCTACTGTTGGTGACACTGTTGCCAGGCAGTCCCCTCCTGAGAAGCCCCTAGGGCTCAGGAGCAGAGTCCCACCTGCTCAAGGAGGTCCTTATCCCCCTGCCCTCCTCCAACCCTTCCTAGACAATTCTAGAGCACCTAACCTGTTCCCCTTGGAGAACACTGCCTCAGAAAGAACCCGGTGTGGGCTCCGTGGGAGCAGCCGGGAGGTTGGGTCACCCTGCCATCTTGACGGGCAGCAGCTGGAGACGGTGACCATCCAATCATGCCCCACCCCTTGCTGTCCAGGAGGGACAGTGTGGGATCCTCAGTCCCTTGGGACTGAGCCAGGGCCAGAGGTGCCTCCTGGCTCCTAAGCATGCGTCTTCTGTCCTCACTGGCCACCTAGCTCTGGCTCCCATGGCAGGGACAGGGGGATTGCTGCCTGGGTGGATGGAGGGGAGTTCTCCCACAGGAAGGCCATTTTGGCCAGGTTGTCGTCTCTGGTTGGCTGAGGCCTGCCTATTTTTAACCCCAGTGGGTAGATGTGGGAGACCTGGCCCTAAACACATTCCTGTGACCAGAAGTGGGACTGTGGCCCCAGCCATGTGTACATCTGGGTCATCTGTAAAATGGGCCCATCCCCAGGGCCACCTGGAGGGGGGGCAAACAAACAGGGAGTACTGGGTTTTATAAGCACCTGCTGAGCTCTAGACCTGCCCCAGGCAGGTGACCCAGCCTGCTGGAGTGGTAGAGCTCACCAGACACTGCATGGAAAGACCAGAGACAAAGGATATGGATGCTTGAGTTCTCCTTGCCTCTGCCACTTCCTGCCTTCCTTGCTTGTCGCCTTCCCTTGGGCTCGGGGGTTTTTTCCATCTGTAAAATGAAGCAAGCTATAACACCAGCCTGTTTGCACAGTGGTTGGGAGACGAGCCAGGGAGTAGGGCAGGTGTTCTGCAAAGTGAGGCCCCTTCATGAGGGTCTCTGGTGATGTTTCATGCCCCCGCCCCCCCGAAAGCCATGAGAATTAAAAACTAAGGAATTTCATGAAGGAGAGGCTCGAGATGGAGCCTCCGCTTCTCCACCTGTACCACAGTGATGAGTGTACTCTGTGCACCGTATTCTCTTTCTGGGTAATTGTGTGTTTCATTAAAGGTAGTTGTGGGGATCAATTTAGATGACAGAGGGCTGTGTGCCAGCACTGTGACTGGCTGGGAACAGCCAACTCTTATTCCTATTGTTCCTGGGAATATTAGTAAGCCTGACGAGTCTAACTGCGTTTGGAAACCCTTCTGGGATTTTTCTCAGACCCGATCGCACTTCCCCGTGCCCCTCCCTGCAGAGAGGAGCTGTGGAATCCGCTCCAGGGGCAGAGGCCTGAATGGGAAGGCACTACCCAGCTGAGATGTGGAAAATACCACGTGAGGGGGTAGGTCCTGTGTAGGTGCCCCATCCCCGGCCTCCCCCTACCTCGGGCTGACCTCACAGGGCTCCTCACACTCCTGTCCCAGTGGGAGCGGCTTGTCCAGGCAGAGTCCCCTGCTGAGAAGCAGCCAACCCAGGGTTGGGGTCCTGCCTTCCCCACGCAGGATTCCTTCCCTCTGCCCTCTTCCAGTCCATCCAGACAGCAAATGGGCTGTGTTCAGGAGCTGAACGCCTGGAGAATCCAGCCCTGGCGCCTTGGAGAACATGGCTTCAGAAAGGACACAATGTGGGCTCCGTTGAAATGGGAGGCCGGGTCACCCTGCCATCTTGGCAGGCAGTAGCTGGAGAGGGTGACTGTCCAATCATGTTGCTTTCTAGGAGGGACAACGTGGGAGCCCCAGGACCTTAGGACTGAGCAAGGACCAGAGGTGCTCTGACTCCCGGTGCTGGGTCCCGTTTCCTCATGGGCCACCTGGCTCCTATTCCTATAGAGGGGTCAGGGGACTACTGTTTTGTGTAACTAGTCCAGAATCACACCTACTTACCTTGGGCTGTGAAAGGAGGAGACAGGATGAGAAGGCATACCACTGTCCCATCATCTTGCTTTAATTTTCCAAGGATATTTGTCACTCTGAAATTTATTTTTTAATTTTTTTGTTTTTTTGTTTTTCAAGGTAGGGTTTCACTCTAGCTCAGGCTGACTTGGAATTCACCACGTAGTCTCAGGGTGGCATTTTATTTTTATTTTTTATTTATTTGAGGGGGGGTTCGGGCAGATAGAAAGATAATAGGCGCACCAGGGCCTTCAGCCACTGCACGTGAGCTCCATACGCATGTGCCACCTTGTGCATCTGGCTTACATGAGTCCTGGGGAATTGAACCTGGGTCCTTGGGCTTTGCAGGCAAAGCACCTTAACTGCTAAGCCATCTCTCCAGCCTGCCATTTTTTTGTTTTTAAAAATATATTTGAGCCGGGCGTGGTGGCGCACGCCTTTAATCCCAGCACTCGGGAGGCAGAGGTAGGAGGATCGCTGTGAGTTCAAGGCCACCCTGAGACTCCATAGTGAATTCCAGGTCAGCCTGGGCTAGAATGAGACCCTACCTCGAAAAACCAAAAAAATATATATATATATATATATATATATATATATATATATATATTTGTTTTGAGCTGGCCGCGGTGGCACACGCCTTTAATCCCAGCACTTGAGAGGCAGAGGTAGGAGGATTGCCTATGAGTTTAAGGCCACCCTGAGACTACATAGTGAATTCCAGGTCAGCCTGAGTTAGAGTGAGACCCTGCCTTGAAAAAGAAAAGATTTTTTGTTTTGAGAGAGAGAGAATGAGCATGGCAGGGCCTCTAACCACTACAAACAAATTCCAGATGCATGCACCACCTTGTGCATCTGGCTTTATGTGGGTACTGGGGAATCAAACCTGGTTCCTTTGGCTTTGCCAGCAAGCGCCTTAACCATTAAGCATCTCTCCAGCCCTGAAATTATCATTTATGCATCAATTACCCACCCCAAAGGTGGCAGCTCCACAGAAGGGCAAGAACAAGACTGTGTGCCCACACTTAGTATGGTGCCTGGCACATAGTAGGTGCTCAGCAAATGCCATGTGAGGAATATAGCAGTCTGCCCCTCCTGCTAAATGAGGTCTCAGGTTTTTAGTGACAGTTTGGAAGAATATGAGCTTGTCCTCTTGAGTCCCCAGAGGAATCCTGTTCTTACCATGCTGAAGGCATGGCCTACCAGAGACCCCTGGACCCATGGAGAAGGGGAAAGGATTTGCTTACCACCAAGAGCCTGGGGTGTGGAGATGGCATTGACTGCCCACCCAGTAGACTGAGAAATGCTTGGGAGAGTAATCCGTTTCCCATGTGACCTAGATTTCAGGTTTTTTTTTTTTTTGGGGGGGAGGGGATGTGTGTGCATGTGTGTTTGCACATTCATATGTATGTGCACATGCATGTATGTGTAGAGGTCAGCATTGCATCTCTTACTCAATTGCTCGCCACCTTATTTTCTGAAACAGAGCTCCCAGATTCATCTAGACAAGCTAGCCAGCAAGTCACAGGAAT
The DNA here is from genome assembly GCA_036346955.1 of Dipus sagitta. Lineage (NCBI taxonomy): Eukaryota > Metazoa > Chordata > Mammalia > Rodentia > Dipodidae > Dipus > Dipus sagitta. The sequence continues at coordinate 238,432,820 of CM070770.1, forward strand.
TCTGTCTTCCCAGTGCTGGAGTTATAGGCATGTGCCACTATGACCAGAGGTTTTTTTATTCGAAGTAGGGTTTCACTCTAGGCCAGGCTGACCTGAAATTCACTATATAGTCTCAGGGTGGCCTCAAACTCGTGGCTATCCTCCTACATCTGCCTCCCAAGTACTGGGATTAAAGGCGTGCACCACCACGCCCAGAGTTTTCATGTGGGTTCTGGGCGCCCATGTTTGCCATCTCCATGACTCTAGACTGTTTCTGAACTTCACTGACCTCAGTTTCTTTTTATTTATTTTTTAAGCCCTGCATTGACTGGTTGGTTGACTGACTGACTGTGGTGCTGGAGCAAAACTCAGTCTCAAGCTGGACTGGCAAGCACCCTACCACTGAGTTCTAGCCTTTGCCCCTGACATCACTCTCTTCATCCAAGAGATGGGCATTCTAAGAGCAGGAACTCTGCTGTTTGGTTACTCTGCAGATGCATCCCAAGCAGCCCTTCTAGGTCAGGAACTACTGTTTGTTAAGGGTGTGACCCTGGTCAAGGCAGGCTCGCCCCTGGGCTGGGGAAGCTTAGTGTGGATGGAGAGGCATTTATAGCCACATTCTAAAGCCCAAGGAGCCATGTCTCATGCCACAGGCAGGGAAACACACAGAAAGAGGAAGGGGCTTGTCTGGGTTCACACAGAGAATCATGGGGTACCTAGTCGCCCCATGGCTGTGAGTACTACAGAGGGACTCAGGGATGTACCCAATATCTGAGTGAACACCCATGGTCACCAAGCCCTCTGCCCTCCATTAGCCAGGTCCTCCCTCTGAGCCTGGCCAGACCCACTCCCGAGGTCACCAAAGTGCTCAGAGTACTCAGTCGCTTGGAGAACCTGCCCATCTCTGCAGAGCTTCCAGGAGGCAGGAGGTCAGCACCACCAGCCCACTTTGCAGATGAAGAGGTGAGGCCCCCAGGGTGGAGTAGCAGGAGTAGAACTGAGCTAAGCCTCGCCGCCTGCTGGGCCAGCCCCTGTAATGGCACTGAGGAGACTCTGGATGACTACTGTACTGGAGCCTAGGGTTCTGAAGGAAACCCCTTTTCTGAGGGCGAGAGCTTAGGTTGAGTGGTTACCCAGCCTCACTCCAGGTGCCAGGTGTGGCCTGGCAGAAGCTACGGTTCCCAGGAGGACATCAGGACCAACCCCTGCTCCAGCCTCCTCGCCTGGCTGTCTGCATCTATATTTATCCCCATAAATGGGCCTGGCTGCTTGATGGAGTGTGGTGTCTTCCGAGCGCAGCAGCCGGTGCCATGGCTGAGGTGGAAAGAGGTTTCTGTGTAGCCACTTTGTCCAGAGTGCCAGCCTGCTCCCAGGACTGCGCGCCACCTGGCAGGAGCCAGGCAGCTATGCTGTGCGGGGGTTGGGGGGGGGGGCCCTCGTCCCTGGGAAGTAGGGGGACTTGGGGCTGGACCTGTCCTCCAACAACTAGGATGTAGGTGGTGGGGATGGAACAAGGTTCATATGGGAGTGGAAGGAAGGTAATAATGGATAGCCTTGTGGTACAGAGTGTCAGAAAACTCATCATTCCAAAATCCCAGAATTCCATCTGAGAACTTTGTGAGTCTGTCGTCCTACGTAACTCCTCGTCCTTGCCACTCTTCCTCATGTTCTGTAATTTGCTCGGCTCCCATTCTGACAGAGCCTGTCAGTGCTGGGAACAACAGAGATGAAAATGAGGCTGGACATCTTGATGTCCCCCTGTATTCCAGCATTGAGGCAGGAGGATCACTACAAGTTCAAAGGCGGGCTGGTCGACATACCAAGTTCCCAGTCAACCAAGTCTACATAGCAGGACCATGTCTTTCCAAACCAGTGAAGATGAGATGACGCCTCATCCTTTCTGCTCAAGCCACTGGCTACAATGTGGCCATAGTGGCTGTGCTTCCTCCTGGGGACCAGGGAAGCAGGACAGGCTTTGTGGAGGGCTCTGGATTGTAGGTTTTTCCTTAAACATCATATTGAAATAAAGTAGGCATAGCAGAGCACACCTGCAATTCTAGCTACTTGGGAGGCTGAGGCAGGAGGATTGTGAGTCCAAGGCCAGTCTGGAATACATCACAAGACCCTGTCTCAAAATCAAAAGGGGGCTGGAGAGATGGCTTAGCACTTAAGGCATTTGCCTGCGAAGGCTTAGGACCCGGGTTTGATTCCCCAGATCCCATATAAGCAAGATGTACATGGTGGTACATGCATCTGAAGTTTATTTGCAGTGGTAGAGGCCCTGGTGTGCCCATATTCTCTCTCTCTCTTCCTTCCATCTCTGTTACATAAAAATAAAAAGGATCTGGGTTGTGGCTTTGTGGTAGAGCACATGCTGCACAGAGCCCTGGGTTTAATCTCCCAGAACCACAAAAAAATAAAAATAAAAATAAAAAATAGAATGGACCCACACATCTGGGCTGACAGCACTCAGACCCAAAATACAGGCAGCACCACAGCCCCTCAATGTCCTCTTATGGTCACCTACACTCTGTTTGGCCTACCCCTGTCCTCACTTCAACAGCACAGGTTTTGTTTGTCCACATTTAACTTCGTGTAAGGAAAGCAATAGGGCCACTGTGTCCTCCGGCCATCTCTTTCCCTCACGTTAAGAGGTCCGTCCTGTTGCTGGCACACAAACTCGCGCCACTGTCTGCACACCTGTCCCCTCTGTTGATGCTGGGAATCGAGGTGGCTGCTCCAGCTCCGAGCTGTTGGGCCCTGTGTTGCTGGGGACATTCTTGTGTGCATCCGAGTGAACATTAGTGTCGGGTGTGGCGGGTCATCCCAGGCAATGCCTGTATTCAGCTTGCACGGGCACTGCCAGCCGTTCCTGCTGAGCGGTTGCGTGGCTCCCCACTGCCTCTGGCAACCTGAGCATTCTGGTCATTCCACATTCTTGCCAACATGTGGCATTGTCAGCTTTCTATGATTTTGGCCATCCTAGTGATGTAGGTGGGGTGGGCACATGTTATTACTGCATTTGGTTTTACTTAGCTCAATATGAAATAAGAGACTAGGGAGATGGATCAGCGATTAAAGTTGCTCGATTGCAAAGCTTGTCAGCCCAGGTTCAATTCTCCAGCACCCACGTCAAGCCAGATATACAAAGTGGCACATGCATCTGGAGTTTGCATCACCAAGAGGTCCTGGTGTGTCCCATACACACGCCCTCTCCTTGCAAATAAATTAAGAAATATTTTTGCATTTTTCTCTCCCTCTCTCTTTCCCTCTCCCTCTTTCTCATTCAAATAAATATAAAATATTTTAAATATATATTAAAAGGGCTGGAGGAATGGCTTAGCGGTTAAGGTGTCTGCTTGCAAAGCCAAAGGACCCAGGTCTGATTCCCCAGGACCCACGTTAGCCAGATGCACAAGGGGGGTGCACACGTCTGGAGTTTGTCTGCAGTGGCTGGAGGCCCTGGCGCGCCCATTCTCCCTCTCTATCTGCCTCTTTCTCTGTCAAATAAAACAAAATTTCTAAAAAATATATTTTAGAATATTTTAATGCAATAAGAGAGAGGACATTCCAGAGGGCAGCTAGATCAGCAAGTGTAAAATTAGGCAGAGGAGCACCAAGGTATTGCTGGAACCCCATGTCGTGAAAGCCACGTGTGTGGTGGAGAAGACTGGGAGCCTCACCAGGGGAAATGGATGTTGTCATGAGAAGGGGAGACAGCCTCCAAAAGACTTTTGTCATATTGATATAGTGCCTGCAGAGTGTCATTCTGTCATTTCCATCGGGTGGGTGGTCCAGGATCCTGGGAGTTTTTTGCAGCCCGGAGGACAGGAACCATTTAGACAAGTCATCCAGCCTCCAAGGACAATGGGCAAAGTCATAAGTCCTCACCCAGGGCTGTAGGGAAGTCCTGGAAGACAGAGGTCTTGATGTGCACAGCAGGGGACCTGGCCTCATTATGACTCTCATTCATACCCATTATGTCCCTGTCTCTTATCAACACAGCCACCCCCTCCTTTTCCTTCCCTTCCAGCCCACAGATGGGGTGGCTTCTAGCTCCCACCCTTGAGAGGTCAGAGCCCCACCCCAGCTGTCTCCTGCCCCTTTTGGCTCATGGCTTCTGGGAAGGTTCACTGTCCATGTGAACTTGAATGGCTGTGGTGACCAGTTGTTTGGCCAAATACCAGATGTCTCTGTGAAGGTGCTCTGAAGGTGTGATTAACATTGAAATGAGACTGAGGTTCCTCAAGAGGAGGCTGTGAGCCTCAAAATGGCAAAGCAGAATCCCTGCCCACAGCTCACAAGTGTCCTATAAACTTCAAACTTTATACCCCATGACCCCACGAGCCGCTTCCTTGGAACAAACCTCTTGCCATGCGCCTGCACAATGGGCTCAGTTTCTCTGGAGAACCCCAATCCCTACGCTTGCCATTTGTTTTTCTGGGTCTTCTCCCCTAGGAAGTGGGGTGACACATGCTCCAGACCCACTGCAGCCATCCAAAAGTCCTGAGGACTTGGTAGCCCTGGGATCAGTGGGCAATAGACTTCTGGTTAGCAAGCATTGCTGTCTAGACCAGGAACTAAGTGTGACATCTGCCAGGTTCAGGTAAAGCTAGACATCTCCTGGGGTGCGTCCCAGCCTCAGGACCACGTCTTCTTGCTCCCAGCGTGGCCACAGGTGAAGAGCTTCAGGCTCCCCCTGGGAGCTTGTTAGAAATCTGCCCTGCTAACCAGTGATTTGTATTGCTGGGCCACCTCCCACTAGCCTGCAGGGCTTGTTCCAGCATGGGCCCATGGCGCCTCCCCAGGGCTTCGGAAGGAGTCTGGGTGGAGCTGGGTGCTGTGCTTTTGGCTCTCTGGGAGCAGGAGAGCTTCAAATTGGCTTCAAATGTTAAACTCCCTTCTCCCCAGGGTAAAACTGGCCAGAGGCTTCCCAAGGATCCCAGAAGCCATAGCCCTGAGTGGACTGCCAGGCTGTTAGCCGCTTCCTGGCAACATCGTTGGCCTTAGGGCATCGCGCACTGTGTCTGCAGCAGTAAAGAGCCTCCTGTAATGGCCACGTGACTCAACTAGTGTTAGCTTCTTGCCGTGTGTGTGCGCGCGCGCGCGCGTGTGTGCACGCCCACATGCCTGTGTAGGTGTGCACATCCCAAGCATGTGCCTCCTGGACATGTGTGGAGGTCAAAAGAGAATGTGTAGTGTCTTCCTCTGTCATCCATGTGGTTCCTTGAGATAGAATCTATCACTAAACCCAGATCTACTGTTTTGTTTATTTGCTTGTTTTTGGTCAGACTGGATGACCAGCAGGCCCCAATGATTCCCCAGTTCCTGCTCCCCACAGGACTGCAGGCCCAGTTGTTTACATGGGTGCTAGAGAATCAAACTCATGGTGAATCAGGCCCTCCTGCTTTAGGCAGCAAGTGTTCTTATCCACTTAGCCATCTCTTCTGCCCCCTCCCTCTTTAAAGACCACACATGCCTGGAAGTTTTGGTCTGTTCTCTACAACTCCCCAGAGGTTAAGAACGACTGAAAATGGGCCTGGGGAGATGGCTTAGTGCTTAAGGCACTTACCTGCAAAGCCAAAGGACCTAGGTTCAATTGCCCAGGACCCACGTAAGCCAGATGCACAGAGTAACGCATGCATCTGGAGTTCGTTCCCAGTGGCTAGAGGCCCTGGCGCCCCCATTCTTTCTGTCTACTTCTTTCTCAAATAAATAAAAATATTTAGCCAGGCATGGTGGCACATGCCTTTAATCCCAGCAGTTGGGAGGCAGAGGTAGGAGGATTGCTGTGAGTTTGAGGCCACCCTGAGACTACATAGTGAGTTCCAGGTCAGCCTGGGCTAGAATGAGACCCTACCTCAAAAAACAAAACAAAACAAAAAAAGTAAATAAAAATAAAATGTTTTTTTTTTTTTAAAAGAACTACTAAAAATAGCAAAAGTGCTTCATCTCACTTAATCCTCCCAATACCCGAGAACAGCACTTACTGTTCCATATTTACAGAGAGCAAAACTGAAAAAGAGGGCTGGAGAGATGGCTTAGCAGTTAAGGTGCTTGCCTGTGAAGCCAAAGGACCCAGGTTTGATTCTCTAGGACCCACATAAAGCCAGATGCAAAAGGTGGTGCATGCATCTGGAGTTCGTTTGCAGTAGCTAGAAGCCCTGGTGCACCCATTCTTATCTCTCTCTGCCTCTTTGTCTCTCAAATAAGTAAATAAATTACAAAAAAAAACAGAGAGGTTAAGTAACTTGACTGAAGTCACACAGCAAGTAAATGGCAGAACTCAGGGATTCAAACTGCGGGAGATGGAGTCCGGAGTCTGTGTTCTTAACTGCCATAGGATAGTGACCAGAAGCTGAGCCTGTGACTCTGTGATTGCCTGCAGCAAGATCTTTATTACCTGTAGTTGGCATTGAAAACTTTTTTTTTTCCCCAAGGTAGGGTTTCACTCTAGCTCAGGCTGACCTGGAATTCACTATGTAGTCTCAGGGTGGCCTTGAACTCAAGGCGATCCTCCTAGCTCTGCCTCCCAAGTGCTGGGATTAAAGGTGTGCACCACCACACCCAGCTGGAAAACACTCCCCCCCCCACCCTCAGGTAGGCTCTCGTTCTAGCCCAGGCTGACCTGGAATTCATTATGTAGTCTCAGGGTAGCCTGGAACTCGCAGCGATCCTCCTACTTCTGCCTCCCAAGTGCTAGGATTAAAGGTGGGCACCACCATGCCAGGCCAGATTTTTTTTTTTTTTTCATTTTCCAAATATCCATTTAGACATGCTGTTCTGAAGGCGTGTCTGGCCTCCCACTTGAGGTCCCCATTGGCCATTCCACAGGCGTCCTGGCCCCAGACTGGCCACACAGAAAATCAGGGTGGGGGGGGTGGAGCTGCTGTTCCTGAGCCACCTTGGGCCTGCGCCTCACTTCCCGTCCATCGGGGTCTCCAGGTTCCCCTCAGCCACCTACCTCCTGGGCCTGCCGTGCTTGGTGTCCCATCACTGTCACCCACAGCTGAGGTCCTCCCAGCCAGCTTGGCTGCCTAGAGACCCTCAGACTGCAGCCGGCTCCTAGGCCCAGAGACCTCTGGGCCAGGTCAGGAGGCATAGCACCTGTGACTGTGGGCATGGGCACTATCTGTCCCTTGCTTCTTCTTGGGCCTCAGTTTCTCCCCATAAAGTAGGACACGTAGGCCTGGCTCTCTGTGCCCCTTCCTCCAGCCCCAAACCTCAAATTACCTGTAGGCAGTGCTGTCCCAGAGCCTTTGCATCCTGCCCATGTGCACACGGCAGAGCCAGCCCCCACTAATGACACCCTGCTGCCTGCTGCCGAGGTAGGAGGGGAGGGGGCTGGCCCAGCCCAAGCTGTGGTTTCTTTTTCCATTGCGTCAGGCCTCAGGGTGCAGCCCGCCTGCCCGCTGCCGGGCTGGCACCAAGGGCCACTTGACCCCCTGCTTGCTCCAACTTCAGACATCATGTGCTCCCCATTCCGGGGATCCAGAAGCTTCCTGCCAGAGGGTGAGTTGGAGGTGGAGGCCCTGCCCCTGTGCGGGGCCTACCCACCATCCCTTCTTCTGCCCCACTCTGGCTGAGGCTGGCAACTAACCCAGGTGGAGTTGTTGTGGCCTCCCCTGAGACTGGGCCCTGCTGCCAGGCGGAGGGAGTGAGGATGGGACGCTAGTGAGGCAGGGAAGGCTAGATGGTGGGGACTTGGATGGGTCCAGGGCCACCGTGAGGACAGGAGGAAGTGGCTTTAGAGTGGTCATGTAAGCGTATACCTCTGAGTATATAAGTCTGGGAGCGTGTATGTCCATGCGTACAGAGCGCCAGGCCCACGTGTGTACTGCCGAAGGAAGTGTGTGAAGCTGGGCATGTGTCCCAATAACCTCTGGGTGGGAACAAAGCTCAGACTTGGCAGTGGGGACTGGTGCCCACCATGCATGGAACACCTCTCAGAGGCGGAGCCTGTGCGTTAGAATGGAGGAGAGCAAGCTGGAACCTACCTGTCAGTGCTGGGGGACCTGCAGGGGGTGACACCCCGGGGAACTGAGGACCCCTGGGTCCTAAGTATTTGTTAAAATTGAGAAGAGGATCTAGGCCTGGGGCCACAGTCCTGCAGTACCAACTGCCTGAGAGGCTGAGGAGGAAAGATGGCAGGTTCAAGGCCTTTTGGGCTACAGAGTAAGTTCCAGGCCAGCCTGGGCAAATTAGTGAAACTCTGTCTCAAAACATAAAAAGGACTGCGGGGACTGGAGACATGGTTCAGTGCTTAAAGCACTTGCCTACAAAGCCTAACCACCTGGGTTTGATTCTCCAATACCCACGTAAAGCCAGGTGCACAAAGTGGACTATGTATCTGGAGTTCCTTTGCAGTGACTAGAGGCCCTGGTGTGCCCTTCCTCCCTTCCTCCCTTCCTCCCTCCCTCCCTTCCTTCCTTCCTTCCTTTCTTTCTTTCTTTCTTTCTTTCTCTCTCTCTTTCTCTCTATCTCTATCTCTCTCTCTGTATATAAATATAAATATATATATGTGTGTGTATGTATGTATGTGTGTGTATATATATATCTGCTTGTGAATAAATAAAAAAATTGGGTTGGAGAGATGGCTTAATGGTTAAGGCGCTTGCCTGCAAAGCCAAAGGACCCAGGTTCAGTTCCCCAGGACCCATGTAAGCCAGATGCACAAGGTGGCACATGCATCTGGAGTTTGCAGTGGTTGGATGTCCTGGTGTGCCCATATTCTCTTTCTCTCTTTCTCTCTCAAATAAATAAATAAATAAAGTATTTTCTTTAAAAAAAGGGACTGATGGCCTGGTGGTGGTGGCGCACGCCTTTAATCCCAGCACTCAGGAGGTGGAGGTAGGAGGATTGCCATGAGTTCGAGGCCACCTTGAGACTACATAGTGAATTCCAGGTCAGCTTGGGCTAGAGCAAGACCTTGCCTGGAAAAAAAAAGTTAATTAATTAGTTAAAAATTTTAAAAGGACTGAGGTTGTACCTCAGTGTAAACCACTTGGCTAGCATGCAGGAGGCCCTAGCTTCAATTCCCAGCACTGCAAATATATAAAGTAGGGGTGTCTTTGGTTTCCTCTGCCTTGTGACTCTGGATGCAAACCTGCCCTCTTCATCCCAGGTTTCCTGGCTGCCCCACAGTGCCCTGCAATCTCTCTGCTCTGGTGAGAACGCCCACCATTGGCCCATGAGTACAGGGGCCAGTTCACCCACAGCTTCTGCTCTTTCCTGGCTGGGTCTCATGGGCGCTGAGTAATTGCCTTCCACTCTCTGGCTCTCTGTTTCCTGTCTGCAAAATGGGGTGATGATCCTGCTCTTTACACCCCACCCCAATACAGGACAAACATGTCAGCCTACAGCAGAGGCCTCGATGGATACCCACAGTGGCCCTTGGGCTGCCTGCAGCCTGCTCTCCCTCCCCACCGCACGCTACAGCAGTGACAAGGCTCATCAGTCCCTTCTGTGGAAACTGATTTTTACATGACAGGAATAAATCCTGCAGGCAAATTGCAGTGTTGTCCTGACACCCTGGGCTCCTGTGATTGTAATGAGATTCTGGGAACAGATGAAGGGAGAGAAGGAAGGGCTGAGGGCTGATTTCCTTACTGCCTAGGTCCCCTCCCTGCCAGGAAAACCCTCAGATACTGTGTTCATAAGAGAGCCAAAGGCCTGCAGTGGTTTGTAGGAAGCTAGGGGCTGAAGGAGGGACCTGGGGCTGGAGGAGAAGGGTCCTGTGCTGCGCTCCTTCCCTGCTGGAGACAGACAGCAGCTGTTGCTACTTAGTGTGACAAGCAGCTTTCCCATGGGCACAGTGAGGTTTTTTTATTATTATTATTTAATATTTATTTGTTTCAGAGAGAATGAAAGCTAGAGAGAGAGAATGGGCATGTCAGGACCTCTAGCCACTGCAAACGAACTCTAGATGCATGTGTCACTTTGTGTATCTGGCTCACGTGGGTACTGGGGAATTGAACCTGTGTCTTTCAGCTTTGCAGGCAAATGCCTTAACCACTAAGGAATCTCTCCAGCCCCAGAGTGAATTTTTTCAAAAGATACAAATCTGTGTGTGTGGTAGTGCACACCTATAATCTCATCACTCAGGAGGCCGAGGCAGGAGGATTGCAAGTTCAAGGCCAGCCTAGACCACATAGCATGACCCTGCCTCAAAAAAATAAAAAAGACAAATCAGATTGTGTCACCTCTGTGTCACTAAGACATCCTATCACTCTCTGACTGAAGCCTGGTTCCCATGGAGGCCTCTGTGGGTTGCTATCCCGCCTCAGCGTTCCAGCTAGACTTTGGACAGGACCTCTGCAGGCGCTGGAAATGGGTCAGAAAGCTTCCTGCGGAGAATTCTCAGCCCCAGGCAGCGGCCCCGCCTCCCAGACCTGAGAAGATGCTCAGTAGGCATCGTCTACTAGTAGGTGCTCAGAAAACCTATAAAGCAACAGTCCTACCTACCCCGCAAGAAAGACTGAGTGAGGACTGGAGACAGGTAACATGCCACCATTGCTCCAGGCTCAGGGATGGGAACCCCTTCCACTTCCCAATTCTCTATGGGAGGTATGTTCAGAATATTACGGTATGGGACAGAACATTGTTTGAGCCCTATGGGGTGTTTGGGGACTTACTTGTCACTTGTGTTAATGCACATATATCCGTGGGGATCTCAAAGAACTGAGACAGGATGTCCTGTGGGCAGATAGGAAACCAAGGCTTGGCCACAGGGCTGATGACAGGTGGCTCTCAGAGCTCCCCACCCTCCAGTCCTCCAAGTGGACTGCTGACTGTTAGCAGTGTTGGTCACTAGCCTCAGCAGGACAGGTGTGCAGTTCCTGGGGCAGGAACTTGGGAAAGTCAAGGATGACTGCAAGGGTCAGCTCTGTGCCAAGGTGCCAAAGGACCAGGACCAATTCTGGCAGTGAGCGGAGGGCATGTTTGTTCATTCATTCGTGCACACATCAATTGTACTGTGAAGGTTTTCTGCATGCCACCCACTGGGCTTGGGCTAAAAATGCAAGACAAACACGATGGATAATGAACAAGGCCCACCAGTGTCCAAAGCCATTAGACACTCCACTGTAGCCACAGGAGGCCAGCATGCCCAGTGCTCTGGAGAAGCCCAGGTTTTCTGCCATAGTCATTGTGTAGGGTGCTCATGTCTGCTATGATCCCCTGTGCATATCTCATGGGTAAAGGCTGACCAAAGCACAGAAATGCACCGAAGATAAATCAGACACACGTCCCAGAGAGTCTTTGTTTTTTTTGTTTTGTTTTTGTTTGTTTTGTTTTTTGGTTTTTCGAGGTAGGGTCTCACTCTAGCTCAGGCTGACCTGGAATTCACTGTATTTTCAGGGTGGCCTCGAACTCACAGCAATCCTCCTACCTCTGCCTCCCAAGTGCTGGGATTAAAGGCATGCACCACCATGCCCAGCTGAGAGTCTTTTTTAAAAAAAATTTACTTTTTTATTTATTATTTGAGAGAGAGAGGAAGAATGGGTGTGCCAGGACCTACAGCCACTGCAAAGGAACTCCAGACACATGCACCACTTTGTGCATCTGGCTTATGTGGGTCCTGGGGAATCAAACCGAGGTCCTTTGGCTTTGCAGGCAAATGCCTTAACTGCTAAGCCATCTCTCCAGCCCAAGAGTCTTTGTTTTTAATCTCAGTCTATGGCCCAGGTTGGCCTTGAACTCCTGATTCTTTTGCCCCAGCCTTCTGAGTACTGGAATTACAGTATCTTGTCTTGCTCCACCCTTTCTTTTTTACCTCCACCCTGTCTTGAAGATCAGGTGGTCAAGCCTCCCTGGGGTGGGGTAGCCAGCGACTATCTGTCCCCTCCTGACCCTTGCTCTTGTTCTCCAGACTGCCAGGAACTGCTGCTGCCACCACCTCCGACCCCCATGGCCTACATCCCTGATGGGGGTGCCCCGGTTGCGGGGGCCACACTCATGGGCTCCCAGTACTGCGTGTGCAAGGTGGAGCTGTCAGTGAGTGGCCAGAACCTGCTGGACCGCGACGTCACCTCGAAGTCTGACCCCTTCTGTGTCCTCTTCATAGAGAACAACGGCAGGTGGATGGAGGTGAGGCCGAGGCTCTGCGGTGGTGGGTACGGACTGGCTGGGCTGCAGTTAGCGACTCCCCTGAACCCAGGGAAGTAGGTAGAATGTGAGCTGATGCTAGGGGTTACTTAGAAAATTGTTACTCTTTTTTTTTTTTAATTTATTTGCACCAGTGTGGGAGTGGGGATAGGGCAGTCTTTTACTGCTGCAAACAAATGCCAGATGCTTGTGTCACTTTTTTTAACTTTTTGTTGACAGCTTCCATAAGCATAGGGAATAAATAAAATAGACAATAACTATAGACAGTAGATAATAAATGATAATTCCCTCCCTCCACTCCCATTCTACCCCTCAAATCTACCCTCCATTGAATCTCTTGCCCCTTCTATCTAGCTTCTCTTATTTTGTTTTTATTTTTATTTTTATATTTATTTATTTTTATTTATTTATTTGAGAGAGAGAGAGATACAGAAATAGGCAAGTAGAGAGAGAGAGAGAGAGAATGGGTGTGCCAGGGCCTCCAGCCACTGCAAATGAACTCCAGATATGTGAGCCCCCTTGTGCATCTGGCTCACATAGGTCCTAGGAAGTTGTACCTGGGTCCTTTGGCTTTACAGGCAAGGACCTTAACTGCTAAGCCATCTCTCCAGCCCCTTATTGTTTTGTTTTGTTTTTCAAGGTAATATTTCACTCTAGCCCAGGCTGACCTGGAATTCACTATGTAGTCTCAGGATGACCTTGAACTCATGGCAATCCTCCTACCTCGGCCTCCCGAGTGCTGGGATTAAAGGCATGTGCTGCCACGCCTGGATAGCCTGTCTTTTATTTTGATGTCATCATCTTTTCCTCCTATTATGAGGGTCATGTGTAGGTAGTTTTAGGCACAGTGAGGTCAAGGCCATTTAGTGTCCGGAAGAGTGCATTGTAAGGAGTCCTACTCTTTCTTTGGCTCTTACATTCTTTCCATCACTTCTGCAATGGACCCTGAGCCTTAGAAGGTGTGATAGAAATGTCTCAGTGCTGAATGCTCCACTGTCACTTCTCAGCACTGTGGTGCCTTTTTTAAAAACATTATTTATTTATTTTTATTTATTTAGTTGAGAGAGAGAGAGAGAGAGAGAGAGAGAGAGAGAGAGAGATGGAGATGTAGATGGGTGTGCCAGGGCCTTCAGTTGTTACAAGTGAATTCCAGATGCATGTGCCACCTTGTGTATCTGGCTTATGTGGGTCCTGGGGAATCGAACCTGGGTCCTTTGGCTTTGCAAGCAAATGCCTTAACCACTAAGCCATCTCTCCAGCTTGGCAACTTTTTTTTTTTCCTGAGGCAAGCCCAACACAGTTGATTGTCTTTAAATGAGAAAGAGTGAGTGAAAGTGAGAGAGGATGGGAAAGGAAGGGGGAGGAGGAGGAGAGAAGAGAAAAGAAAAGAAGGCAGGTTGGGCCGAGAGAATCATGAATTCTATGCCAGTCTAGGCTGCATATGAGACCTGTCTCAAAAACCCAAAACAAAATTGAGGACTGGGGAAATGACTTAGTGGGTGTAAAGCACTAACGGTGTAAGCATGAGAACCTGAGTTCAGATAGCAGTGCCCGTGTAAAATGCCAGGCATGGCAGTGCGCGTCTGTCACTGCAGTGCTGGGGAGGCAGAGACAAGACAATCTCTAGGGCTTGCCGGCTAGCTTGTCTAGCTGAATCTAAGCATAAGGTGGCAGGTGACTGAGGAAGATGTCACTATTGACCTCTGGCCTCCCATCCCACGTGTGCGTATGTGCGCGTGCACACCTCTATATGCACACATGTGCACCTATACACATTTGAACAAACATATACACACCATACACATGCAAATCACCCTAAAGTAATTATACCTAATTATAAATAGATCTGAATTAAAAAATATATCTAGCCAGGCTTGGTGGCACATGCCTTTAATCCCACCACTTGGGAGACCAATGTAGGAGGGTCATTGTGAGTTCAAGGCCATCCTGAGACTACATAGTGAATTATAGGTCAGTCTGGGCTAGAGTGAGACCTTACCTCAAAAACAAAAATCTAAATTATTACCCATAGATATATATTAGTTATATTATTTAATGTCTATTATATCATAATACTTTATATGGTTATAGCATATAGGCAAATCTTTTTTTTTTTTTTTTTTGGTTTTTTGAGGTAGGGTCTCACTGTAGCTCAGGCTGACAGGCTGACCTGGAATTCACTATGTACTATGTAGTCTCAGGGTGGCCTCGAACTCTCAGTGATCCTCCTACCTCTGCCTCCCAAGTGCTGGGATTAAAGGCGTGCACCACCACGCCCGGCTCATAGGCAAATCTTTTATAGTATTTTGTGTATGTGTGTGCATGTGTGCTCATGATCATATTTTGAGTAGGTTTATATATGTGCATGTTTGTGGAGAACAAAGGACAACCTCAGGTGTTTTTCCTCAGGTGTTTATTCCTCAAGTTCTAACCACATTTTCTCGAGACAGAGTCTCTTATTGGCCTGGTACTTGCCAAGTAATCTAGACTGGCTGGCCACAAACCTGAGGAATCCATCTGCCTGTCTCTGACTCCCCAATTCTGAGATTATAAGCACATGCCACCACATCTAGCTTTTTAAAACATTTACTTATTTATTTGAGAGACAGAAGAAGATATAATGGGCACAGCAGGGCCTCTAGCCACTGCAAATGATCTCTAGATGCATGTGCCACCTGTGCATCTGGCGTACGTGGGTACTGGGGAATTGAACCCGGGTCCTTAGGTTTCACAGGCAAGTACCTTCATCAATAAGCCATCTCTCCAACCCTTTATTTTTATTTTTATTTATTTATTATTTTTTTAAGGTAGGGTCTTGCTCTAGCCCAGGCTGACCTGGAATTCACTATGTAGTCTCAGGGTGGCCTCTAACTCATAGTGATCCTCCTACCTCTGCCTCCCGAGTGCTGGGATTAAAGGTGTGTACCACCACACCGGATTTTTTTTTTTTTTCCTGAGACAGGGTCTTGCTGTAGCCCAAATAGTCCTAGAACTCACTCTGTAGCCCAGGCTGGCCCTCAACTCATGGCCATCCTCCTACCTCAGCCTCCTGAGTATTGGGACTGAAGGTGTGTGCTGCCATCCTCAGCACAGGAATTCATTTTATTTTATTTTTGAGGCAGGATCTCACTCTAGCCCAGGCTGACTTGGAATTTACCTGTAGCCCAGTCTGGCCTTGAACTCAGTTCAGCCTCCCGAGTGCTGGGGTCATGTCCAGCTTTTTTATGTGGAGTCTGTAAATCACGTTCAGGTCCTCATGCTTGCTTGCATGACAAGAACTTTACCAACCAAGCTATTTTCTCAGGCCCAGCTTTTATAATTTTGTACACTCTTGCTTCCACTATAAGCAACCTTCCTGCCTTTTATAAATGAGTTCCATGTTGGTCAGAAACAAACAGAAGAGCCGGGGGTGGTTTTTAATCCCAGCACTTGGGAGGCAGAGGAAGGAGGATCACCGTGAATTCGAGGCCACCCTGAGACTACATAGTGAATTCCAGGTCAGCCTGGACTAGAGTGAGATCCTACCTCGAAAAAAAACAAAACAAAGCCAAAAACAACAAGCCAAAAAAAAAAAAAAAAAAAAAACCCATAAACAAACAGAAGAACTTACTAGCTTAGGCACTGGCCCCAGAGCTGGTCCGAAGCCCGGCAACACCACTCCCTATTGGGTGACCTTGGACAAGCCACTGTCCCTTCTGAACCTGTCTCTTTAGTGAAATAGGGCTTTCTTTTTTATTTTTCCTACAGTGGAGAGCTTCAGAGCTGGTGACTCACTTTTTCTCTAGCCAACTACTGCAGAGCTGGAAGAGTGGCCTGAGGGTTGAGGTGGGCTGCTGCTCAGGAAGGGTATCAAGAAACCCGAACTGCTCACACTGGCCGCATTAAAAACCAGCTTTGCCGGGTGTGGTGGCGCACGCCTTTAATCCCAGCACTTGGGAGGCAGAGGTAGGAGGAGTGTCATGACTTCGAGGCCACCCTGAGACTCCATAGTGAATTCCAGGTCAGCCTGGGCTAGAGTAAGACCCTACCTCAAAAAAACAACAAAAAACAAAAAAACTATCTTTGTTCTTACTACAAAGGGAAACCTGTACTTGTTTGGAAAATTCAGAACAGAATTAAATAAGACAAACTGGGGCTGGAGAGATGGCCTATTGGTTGAGGGGCCTTGCTTACAAGACCTGATGGCCTGGGTTTGATTTCCCCAGTACCCATGTAAAGCCAGATGCAGTTACAGTGGCTGGAGGCCCTGCCATGCCCATTTCTGTCTCTTTGCAAATAAATAATAAATAAATAAAATCGGGGGGGGGACCCAACATACTGGTCTTTTTTTTTTTTTTTTTTTTGTTTTCCAGGTAGGGTCTCACTCTGGCCCAGGCTGACCTGGAATTCACTATGTAGTCTCAGGGTGTCCTCGAACTCACGGTGATTTTCCTACCTCTGCCTCCTGAGTGTTGGGATTAAAGGCATGCACCACCATGCCCGACTCACATACTGGTCTTTTTTAAATGCAAGAGAGAAAGAGAGAATTGGTATGCCAGGACCTCCAGCCACTGTAATTGAGCTCCTGTTGGGTGTGCCACCTTGTGCACATGTGCAACCTTGTGCGCTTGCGTCACCTTGTGCGTCTGGCTTATGTGGGATCTGGACAGCCTTAACCACTAAGCTATCTCTGTAGCCAAAAATATTTTAAAAAGAAGACAAGCTGATGACTTACCTATTGGGGAGAATCAGTGTTCATAGTTGGATGTCTAGCCTTCCAGATCATTCTACATGCATATATAGTTCCCAAAGTACATACTTTGTTTTGGTTTTTTGTGTTAGGGTTTCACTCTAGCTCAGGCTGACCTGGAATTCACTATGTAGTCTCAGGGTGGCCTAGAACTCACAGCAGATCCTCCTACCTCTGCCTCCTGAGTGCTGGGTTTAAAGGCATGTGCCACCACACCCGGCTCCAAAATGCATACTTTTTGATACAAATTCTCATGTAGCCCAGGCTAGCCTTTAACTTTTTTTTTTACATGTGTGTGTATGATGTGTAAGCATGTGTGCATGTTCACATGTGTATGTGTTTGATGTGCATGCATGTGCATACATGTGCGTATCTTCCTCAGTTACTCTCCAGTTTTTTGTTTTCTTTTGAGGCAAGCCCAACAGACTGGTCTTTTTTTTTTTTTTTAATATTTTATTTTTATTTATTTATTTGAGAGAGGGCAAGATGGAGATAAAGAGAGAGAATGGGCATACCAGGGCTTCCAGCCTCTGCAAACGAACTCCAGATGCATGTACCACCTTGTGCATCTGGCTTACATGGGTACTGGGGAATTGAACCAAGGTCCTTTGGCTTTGCAGGCAAGCACCTTAACTGCTAAACCATCTCTCAGTCCCCCCCACCCCTTTTTGTTATGGTTTTTCGAGGTAGGGTCTCACTCTGGCTGAGGCTGACCTGGAATTCACTATGTAGTCTCAGGGTGGCCTCGAACTCACAGGGATCCTCCTACCTCTGCCTCCCTAGTGCTGGGATTAAAGGCGTGCGCCACCTCGCCCGGCCCCCACCCCCTTTTTTAATGAAAGAGAAAGAGAGAGATTTGGTGATCAAGGGCCTCCAGCCACTGCAGTCAAACTCCAGTCATGTATGCCCACTTGTGTGTATGTGCAACATTGCACACTTGTGACACTGCATCTAGCTTACATGGGATCTGGAGAGTTGAACATGAATCATTAGGCTTCGCAGGTAAGCACCTTAACCACTAAGCCATCCCTCCAACCCTCCAATTTGTGTGTGTTTTAAAGA
The DNA here is from genome assembly GCA_036346955.1 of Dipus sagitta. Lineage (NCBI taxonomy): Eukaryota > Metazoa > Chordata > Mammalia > Rodentia > Dipodidae > Dipus > Dipus sagitta. The sequence continues at coordinate 238,450,695 of CM070770.1, forward strand.
TTAATTAATTAATTATTTATTTATTAGAGACAGAGAGAGAGAGAGAGAGAGAGAGGGAAAGAGAGAGAGACTGGGCATGCCAGGGCCTCTAGCCACTGCAAACGAACTCTAGACATATGTACCACTATGTGCATCTGGCTTACTGGGGCCTGGAGAATCAAACCTGGGTCCTTAAGCTTTGCAGGCAAGTGCTTCAAGTGCTAAGCCATCTCTCCAGCCCTTGTGTGTTTTTGAGGTAGGATCTCACTCTAGCCCAGGCTGAGCTGGATCTCACTCTGTAGTCCCAGGCTAGACTTGAACTCACAGTGATCCTCCTACCTCTGCCTCTTGAGTGTTGGGACTAAAGGCGTGTGCCACCAAACCCAGCTGTTCTCAGAGTTTTGAGAGTCTCTTACAGAACCTGGAGCTTGCCAGTTTGGCTAGACTAGATAGCCAACAAGCTCCAGGGATTTCCATTCTCTTCCTCTCCAGTGCTTGGATTGCAGGCATGTGTTACCACATCCAGATTTTTTTTTTTTTTTTTCATTTGTCCTGGGGATCAGACTTGAGTTCTCATGCCTGTATGGCAAGTCCTTTACCAACTAAGCTATCCTGTCAGTTCCAGGCCTTGAATTTCTGCTCCCCCTGCCTTAACCTCCAAAAGCTGGTATTATAGGTGTGTACCACCATGCCTGGTTTCTATCTATTTTTATTTATTTGAGTGAGTGAGAGAAAGAGAGAGAGAATGGGCACACTGGGGCCTTCAGCTGCTGCAAACAAACTACAGATGCATGTGCTACCTTGTGCATTTGGATTACGTGGGTTCTGGAGAATTGAATCTGGGTCCTTTGGCTTTGCATATGCTATATCTCCAGTCTCTCAGTCTCTCTCTCTATATATATGCATGCATGCATGCATATATACATACATATATATATATAATATACATATTATATATATATATGTACTATATATTTTATATACTTTTTTGGTATTTTCTTTTTTTATTTATTTATTTGAGAGTGACAGAGAGAGAATGGGCACGCCAGGGCTTCAAGCCACTGCAAATGAACTCCAGACGCGTGCGCCCCCTTGTGCATCTGGCTGACGTGGGTCCTGGGGAATTGAGCCTCGAACCGGGGTCCTTAGGCTTCATAGGCAAGCGCTTAACTGCTAAGCCATCTCTCCAGCCCTTTTTTTTTTTTTTTGGTATTTTCAAGGTACTGGTCTCACTCTAGCCTAGATGACCTGAAACTCTACTGTAGTTCCAGGCTGGCCTCGAACTCCCTTTATCTCTGCCTGCCAAGTGCTGGGATCAAAGGCATGTGCCACCATGCCCAGTTTCTAGTTTCTGTTTTAAATAAATACTGGACTAGGGCTGAAGAGATGGCTTAGTGGTTAAGGTGCTTGCCTGCAAAGCCAAAGGACCCAGGTTCAGTTCCCAGTACACACGTAAAGCCAGATGCACAAGGTGGTACATGCATCTGGCGTCATTTGCAGTGGCTACCGCCCTGGTGTGCCCATTCTCTCTCTGTCTCTATTTGCTCCCCCCTCTAATAAAAAGACTGAACTAGGCCTCAGTGGGCACTCACAGAACATACTTTGGTTTATAAGAGTTTCCACAGATGTTGGCATAGGAGGAACTCAGCGAAGTAGCAGGATAACCTCCAAAAAACACTTGGACCTGGCATTTTTGTCCATTTTCTGAGGAGAAGGTGGGGCCTCAAGTAGGTAGTGATTTTTCGGTGTTGTCCAATGTGTTGGAAGTATAGCAGGAAGAGGGAGATAGGAGGTGTGGCAGCCCCAGGCCTCTGGCAGCTGTGTATGGAGTACTAGTCCCCTCTGCAACTGGTCTCCACACCCCTCTACCATTCCCCTCAGGGAGTGGCATCCTTCCCCACCCAGGACATGCTCTTCTCCCCACAATCTCTGCTCCCCCAGGCTGTCCACCCTGGCTAAAAATAGCCCAAGCCAAACCAAGGCCTCTTCCGGTCCTCACAGTGTAAGCTCTTGAAAGCCTGGGTGGGAGGAAAAACCAACATATCCCGGGCTCCAAAACAGACCATCACTAAGACTCCTCAGTGTGAGGCCTCAGTGTCCAGAGGGCCAAAGACAGTGTCTGGCCCAGTACAGCCATGAGCCCACAGTGCCTGGCCCTGTCCCCACCCAGGCTTTGGTGCTCATAGGCATGCTGGGCTGCACAAGTCCAAGACATAAACATCCTGCCCCCAGGACCATCTCCTTTCTCTTTCCTCCCCTAACTGCAAACATCCCACCCCCAAGATCACCTCCTCCCCTAGCTACAGGGCAAAATGTGATTTCTTTTTCCAGAGCGAAAAGTGGAAAAGCCTCAGATAGTCATATCCCTTCATTTTACAGAAATGGGACTAGGGCCAGATGGGGAGAGGGACTTTGCCCTCTGTCACTTTGGCAAGCAAGGTTAGGTCCCGAGCTCTTATACTGGCACGTGGCAATGGAGCAGAGCTAGGAGTGTGGAGACTAGGGACTAGGAAGGTTTCCCAGTGGGTAGTGCTTGCTGCTCAAACTTGAGGACCTGAGTTTAGATCCCTACACTCACATAAAAGCACTCGCCCACTGGGAGACACAGGATCACTGGGTCTTGCTGGCTAGCTAGACTAGCTCAATCGGTGAGCTCCAAATTCAGTGAGAGATTCTATCTTAAAAATTCCTGGGCATGGAGGTGCACACCTTTAATCTCAGCACTGGGGAGACAGAGGTAGGAAGATCACCATAAGTTCCAAGTTTCAAGGCCACCCTGAGACTACATAGTGAATTCCAGGTCAGTCTGGACTAGAGTGAAACCCTACCTGGAAAAACCAAAACCAAAAAACAAACAAACCAAAAAAAAAGGTATAGGGCTGGAGAGATGACTCACCAGTTAAGGCCCTTGCCTACAAAGCCTAATGACCTGGATTTGATTCCCCAGTATCCACGTTAAGCCAGGTACACAAAGTATCCCATGCATCTGGAGTTCATTTGCAGCAGTTGGAGCCCCTGGTACACCCATTCTTATTCTCTCTGTCTGTCTGCTCTCATCTCTCTTTGTTTGCAAATAACTAACTAAAAAATATTTTTAGGGGGCTGGAGAGATGGCTTAGCGGTTAAGCGCTTGCCTGTGAAGCCTAAGGACCCCGGTTTGAGGCTTGATTCCCCAGGACCCACGTTAGCCAGATGCACAAGGGGGCGCACGCATCTGGAGTTCGTTTACAGAGGCTGGAAGCCCTGGCGCACCCATTCTCTGTCTCTCTATATCTCTACCTGCCTCTTTCTCTCTCTGTCTGTTGCTCTCAAATAAATAAATAAAAATATTTCAAAAATATTTTTAGGGCTGGAGAGATGGCTTAGCCATTAATGTGTTTGCCTACAAAGCCAAAGGACCCAGGTTCAACTCCCCAGAACCCATGTAAGCCAGATGCACAAGGGGCGCATGCATCTGGAGTTCATTTGCAGTGGCTGGAGGCCCTGAGTGCCATCCTCTATTTGTCTCTCTCTCCTCCTCCTCCTCTCTCTCTCTCAAAAAAAAATTAAATTAAAAAAAATAAGGTGAGGGCTAGAGAAATGGCTTAACAGCTAAGGCACTTACCTACAAAGCCAAAGGACCCAGGTTCGATTCTCTAGGACCCAAGGTGGTGCATGCACCTGGAGTTCATTTGCAGTGGCTGAAAGCCCTGGCATGCCCGTTCTCTTCCTTTCCCTCTCTCTCTCAAATAAATACATTAAAAAAAAAATAAGGTGGGGTTGGAGAGATGGTTTACTGGTTAAGGTGCTTGCCTACAAAGCCAAAGGACCCAGCTTCGATTCCCCAGGACCCACGTAAGCCAGATGCACAAGGTGGCACATGCGTCTCGAGTTTATTTGCAGTGGCTGAAGGCCCCAACATGCCCATATTCTCTCTCTCTCTCTCTCTCTCTCTCTCTCTCTCTCTTTGCTTTCTCTCCACCTCAAACAAATAAAATAAAGTTTAGAAAAACTAAGGTGGAGAGCTGGGGTGGGGGATAACTCAGTGGTTAAAGCACTCACTACTCAAGCTAGAGCACCTGAGTTCAATCCCCAGACCCCGTGTGAAAGCCAGAAGATAATGTGGGCTTCTGTAATCCCAGCATGGTGACACTGATGTTGAAGGTGAGATGGGAGACAGGAGGATCTCCTCGGAATCTAGGGACAAGCTCAGTAAAGAACAACAGAACAAGAATCCAGAGCAAGGAACGCTTCCTCCAAAGAGGTGGACAAGCAGAGACTGACCCAACAGTTGTCCTCTGACCATGGCATGCATATGCGTTCACACACATACCCATAGACATACGTACAAATATACAAAATAAAATAAACAAGGCGGAGAGCAATTGAGAAAAACAGTCCATATTGGACCTTGGCATGCACATGCACGTACACACACACCTGCACACATGTGCACCCACACACATACAGACATGCATATTCCATACATGGACATGACATGTATATGCAAAAAAATTAAAATAAAAAGGACCAGAGTCAGGCCTGGGATTATGTCTTGGAGCTGCCTAAGTAGCTGTCACACCTTGGGCAACTTACTTAACCTCTCTGTGCTGCTGGGAGGCTCTGAGTGCCTGGCACAGGAGGAAGTCAGCGAGGGGGAAGGATGACCTCCAGCAAGAAGGTGGAGCTGGCCACTGTGACTCCACTTTCCTGCACCCTCCCTCTGCCAGTATGACAGGACTGAAACGGCCATCAACAACCTCAACCCTGCCTTCTCCAAGAAGTTCGTCGTGGACTACCACTTCGAGGAGGTGCAGAAGCTCAAGTTCGCCCTGTTTGACCAGGACAAGTCCAGTGCACAGCTTGACGAGCATGACTTCCTGGGCCAGTTCTCATGTAGTCTGGGCACGGTGAGCCAGGGCTCCTGGGGTAGGGGTGGAGGGTTGGAGGTGATTGCACACAAACTCCCAAGATGATGCCCTTGCTCCCAGAGTCAGGCAGCCCTCAGTTTCCCGCCCCTGCCATCCCTATCAGGTCTTGTGGAGGGCACCTTGAATGACAGTGCAGATGCCTTAAGAGTCAGAGGGCTTCAGAGGAGTGTAGCCTTGTGTTTTGGGAGCCAGGTAGAAGAGTTTGCATCCCAAGGGGCAGCCGATCCCAGAGTGTGCCAGCCAGCTGCTGCCACAGACAGGCAGGGACCACATATGGCTAGAGCTGGTCACTATAAGTCATCAGGGTGGGTGTGGTACTGCACACTTCTCATCTCAGCGTTTGGAAGACAGAGGCAGGAGGATCTTGAATTTGAGGTCAGCCTGAGCTACATAGTGAGATTCTGCCTCTAAACAAACAAAAACATCACAAGGCTGGGCATGGCTGCACACACCTTTAATCGTAGCACTTGGGAGGCAGAGGTAGGAGAATCACTGTGAGTTTGAGGCCAGCCTGAGACTACAGCGTGAATTCCAGGTTAGCCTGGGATAGAGCTGAGACCCTACCTTTAAAAACAAAAACCAAAACCAACAAAAACATCACAAGTCTTTAGGTGCGGCCTGCACTCCCTGACCATGCATCTGGCAGGCGGCAAGGTCCCAGGAGCAGTCACCTGGCAGCTTCTTTTCCCTCTCTGCATACTTTGCCAGCCAGCGAAGATTTGGTCACCTGCTAGAAGCTGAGAGGGACAGGGCTAAGAGCTTCCGATATAAGTTGGATGTCCTCAGCAAGCTTCTACTTCCTCCTGGGCCTCAGTTTCCCCACGTTCACTTCAGTATAAGGATGGCTGCTCTGTCCCGTAAATAGGATAGCAGAGACTGAGTGACCTGGGCTATCCAGGATGGGAAGTTCATGAAACAGGGCTGGACAGTTGCTGTGATACCCCTCTATGTGTCACGGTCCCCACCGTGTGTCCACATGCTCATATAGTAACTGGGGAGCAAGCTTAAGGACTTACACGTGGGGCAATAAACCAACAGGAGGGGCCAGGTAAGCAGCCAGGGTTTAAAACAGTGGGGCCTCCCCACCTATAGCCTGGAGGGATGACAATGTCAAGAAAGGTTGTGCCAGGGATCTGAGAGCTATGGCCAAGACAAGAAGGCCTTGGGACTGGAGTACTGACGTGGCTTCTTCCAAGCCATGCCCTGGCCTCGCCCTCCTGCTGGCCATGTCCCACTGGTGCCCCCGTTGTCTGATTCCCCAAAAGACAAATGAGTCTGTCAGACAGTCCACAGGCCAGAACAGGTAAAGAGGGAGTCATAGAAATAGTCCCCAGGGGACAGAGGTGTCTCATACTAGCTTGGACTCACCCTTGCATAAAGAGACACAGCACTTTATTCCAGAACCCAGGAGCCGGGGTGCAGAGAGTAGAGACGGCTGGTTTCCCAGTGTATTCATTCTTCCTTTCTGTGTGATTTGGAGTATTCAACCTGTCATCTTTTGAGCACGACAGAAATGCATGGGAAGTATGAGAATCTGAGGAGGGGGACATTTTCGTGGCCATGAGCAGGGCCCTGCAAGGTTAGTGGGAAGCAGACTGCTGCCACTATGGGTGGGACCCCAGGCCCCCAACTCAACCTCTGTGGGCTGTGCATGGTGGCTAGAACGGTTGCTGTCTGCTTCCCCATGCCAGGCTATGCAAATGAACGTCCAGCCAGCCCTGGCAGGAGGCTACACATGATGGTATTCAGTGGTGACAGTCCTGCAAAGTACCTGCCCCCTAGGGCCCTGGCTTCATCCCTGAGCTCTTCTCCTGGTCTCTTCCACTCTAGATTGTCTCCAGCAAGAAGATCACCCGGCCTCTGCTGCTGATGAATGACAAGCCTGCCGGCAAGGGCCTGATTACGGTACCAGCCTCCCCGCCTGCCCTCTACACCCCCCTGTGCCTCCACCATGCCCTCCCCCATCAATGGGCTGCTTCCCGGCAGATAATCACCAGCTTTGTTGGGAGTAAAAAGGCCCAACTTACAACTTAGCAACAGGTCTCTTAGCAACGGGCTCCTGGCTCCACAGATGATGCACTGGAGGGCATGGAGCTGGGGTGGGGGGGGGGAGCTGTCAGAAGGCTCTATATGATGCAGCTCGGGGCTAGCAGCCTCCTTCTCATGCTGGGGAGGAGGATTTTCAAGAGCCCTCCCAGCATCCCTTACCAGTAGTAGCCAATGCTGCTGTCCCCCGGGGCTCTTTCAGAAGCACCTGGGGCGCCGTTCCGTGTGCGCTGTGCAGTGCTTCCAGAGGTGCGCAACGCGTCCCCTGAGCTGCGCAGTTATTGCGGTGATGTGCAGACACTTCCTGTGGCAGGGCAGCCCCGTCTTACAGATGAGGGAAATGGGACCCAAGAGGACCTCCCTGGGGCGGCTCTGCCAGCGAGATTCACCACGCGGTGCATGACGCCCAGGCCCGCTGGAGCAGGAGCGCGCACTTCTGTGTGCTCCCGTGGCCCGTGGAGGTTTCTGTGTCTCCCCATCACCCACAGAGCCCTTCCTTCAGCTGGGAGGGGCCACCAGCCCTTACTTTGCTATCCTGCCATGATAGTTCCTACGCCTTCCCCTCATGCCTTGAGTTCAAGGCAGACTGAATCCATGGTAGGCCTCAAACATACCCAGGAAGCCTGGAAGTCCCCCCCCCCCCACAACCCACCTCTTGGCGTTCAAAGCCAATGTCGCACAACAGTTTGCCTGCACTCAGGAGCTAGCGGGGTACCCAGTCCATTGCGCCCCTCAACATGCTAGTGGCTCTGCTCTAGCCTTACTTCCCTCCTCTGAGGTGATGACAAGCCCGCTGAGGATGGAGGACAGGGCGGGGAGAATGGCCCGTGGTGCTGGGGGCTGAAAGCTGGCCAGCCTCACAAGCTGAGGGCTATCCTGGAGGCGGGCGAGGACAGCCAGAGGACTTCCTACCCATCTGTGGGAAGAGAGGTCACAGTGAACTCTGGGCGGCCTAGGATCATAGCTGGCCTCCTTTTGGCTGGGCTGGGGACCGAGGACTGAGGACCATGGCTATGGGGAAAAGATAGGGGACAAACAGCCCGTGTGAGACCCCCGTCCCTCTCTAGGCCTCAGTTTCTCCAGCTGTGTGAGCTGTTGGCTTGCCGAGGGGACAGGAGTTGGCCTGTGCTCCCAGGCCCTGAGCCTGTCCCCATGGCTCAGGACTACCTTCCCTGTCCCTGTGACATCTCCTCAACCATCCCATGAGCCACAGCAGTCATTTCCTGATTCCTCATAACCAGATGGCTTATGTTACCCCCATTTTCCAAAAGGTAGAAACTAAGGTTTAGAAGACAAGGGGCTGGTCCAGGTTGTTTGGCACTCTTCTCTCCTCCACCCCATGCCTGTCCCTGGATAAGTGAGTCCTGGCGTGGGGGGAAGGGAAGGAGCAGGCCCCCTCACAACCCTCACCTTACAGATTGCTGCCCAGGAGCTGTCAGACAACCGCGTCATCACACTGAGCTTGGCGGGCAGGAAGCTGGACAAGAAGGTGGGCCGGGTGGGGATGAGGAGGGTTTCCACAAGCGCCGTGCCCTCCCCAAGCCCAGGGCCCTGTGGCCCAGCCCTGTCTGGCTATCACCTGCCCTTTGGAGACAGGTTGTGTACAGAGCCTTACTGGCCACTCCAGTTAAGCCTTCTCCACTGGTGGAGAAAGCTTCCCGGCCACCTAGAGGCACATAAACCACAGCTGGCAACCCTGTCACTGTGGTGTCAAGGCCAGGGTCCCGACAGTTCCCCACAGGATCTTACCTGATGTGCTCCAAGTCCCTGACTCCTGCCCTGCCCCCTTCCTACCCTCCTTTTACCCAACATCAACTAAACCAGCCTCTTTCTTGCTGTCCAGTGTTGGGGATGGAGCTCATAGCTTCACACAAATTAGCAAAGTGCTGTACCACAGAGCCACATCACCAGCCCACTGTCCCCTGGTTAAACCACGCATCCTTCTGTCTCAGGACTGTCACACTTATTCCCTCGGCCTAGGAGGTTCTTCCTACAACATTGTCACTTTGGTGCCCTCCCTGTTTCCAGGGGCAGTAGTCTTCTGCTGCTTGCCCTTCCCCATGACATGACTATCCCACGTTTCCATTTATTTATGAGAGAGAGAGAGAGATAATGAATGAATCGGTACTCTAGGGCCTCTAGCCACTGCAAATGAACTTGAGACACATGTGCCACTATGTACATCTGGCTTTGTAGGCAAGTGCCTTAACCGCTAAGCCATCTCTCCAGACTCATGTTATTTATTAGTACACACACACACAGAGAGAGAGAGAGAGAGAGAGAAGAGATGATGGGCATGAGAGGGCCTCTACAAACTGCAAACGAACTCCAGATGCATGCCTCACTTTATGTATCTGGCTTTACATGGGTCCTGGGGAAGTGAACCTGGTCATTAGGCTTTGCAGGCAAGCACCTTAACTGCTAAGCCATCGCTTCAGCCCCCGTGTGACATCTTTAGAGCTCAGTGCCACTCTTTTTTGTTTGTTTTTCAAGGTAGGGTCTCCCTGTAGCCCAGGCTGACCTAGAATTTACTATGTAGCTTCAGGCTGGCCTCCAACTCACAGTGATCCTTCTACCTCTGCCTTCTGAGTGCTTGGATTAAAGGCGTGTGCCGCCACGCCCAGCTAGTGCCACTCTTTCTTTTTTAAAATTTTTGTTTTTTGTTTTGTTTTGTTTTTGAGGTAGGGTTTCACTCTAGCACAGGCTGACCTGGAATTCACTATATAGTCTCAGGGTGGCCTCTAACTCATGGTGACCCTCCTACCTCTGCCTCCCTAGTGCTGGGATTAAAGGCATGTGCCGCCATGTCCGGCTTCTTTTTTTAATTTTTTTAAAGGTTTTATTTTTATTTTTATTTATTTATTTGAGAGAGATATACAGAAATAGGCAGGTAGAGAGAGAGAATGGGCACTCCAGGGCCTCCAGCCACTGCAAACAAACTCCAGATGCATGTGCCTTGTGCACCTTGCTTATGTGGGTCCTGGGGAGTCGAACCTGGGTCCTTTGGCTTTGCAGGCAAGAGCCTTAACCGCTAAGCCATTTCTCCAGCCCACTGTTGTTGTTGTTGTTGTTGTTGTTGTTTTAATTTAAACAGTAGGGTTTTTTGTTGTTTTTTAAATGTATTTTATTTATTAGAGAGAGAGAAAGAGCCAGAGAGCGAGAGAATGGGTACACCAGGGCCTCCAGCCATTGCAAACGAACTCCAGTTGCATGAGCCCCCTTGTGCATCTGGCTTACGTGGGTCCTGGAGAGTCGAACCCGGATCCTTTGGCTTTGCAGGCAAACGCCTTAGCCGCTAAGCCATCTCTCCAGCCCCCAGCCCACTGTTTTTAAACTTAGATCACGGAATGACTGAAGGTCTCCATGTTCTTCCATCACAGGCATCGTAGCCTTAATTTCCCATCTCACTACAACAAAGCCATCTCAGGCTTGCCCCTCTTGGGACCCCGTGTGCTGCTGAGGCTCGGCTCAGGCTCTGAGCCCACCAGCCTCACAGTGGGGGGGGGGGGTTCTTAGGGTTGAACTCTTCAGAGGCTGAGGGGATAGAGGAGGGGCAGGCTGGCTGCATCACAGCTTCTACTCGACCCTGGATCTGGGGAGGTGGCTGGGCCACACCCTGAGTCTCCTAAGGCGTGCCCCTCACCCATGACTTCTTGCCTCTTCCAGGACCTCTTTGGGAAGTCAGACCCATTTCTTGAGTTTTACAAGCCTGGGGTCGATGGCAAGTGGATGTTGGTCCACAGGACTGAGGTGGGTACAAGAGGCCCAGGCTCTCCCAGTGTCTCGGCAGTCAGCCACACGGACAGGACAGTGCGGGTGGCTCCCAAAGCGCGGTGAGGTTGCCGGTGCTCAAAGCCGGAAGCATGGCTGTGGGCCTGATCGTGTCACCGTGCCCGTCGTCAGCCGGCCTGAGATCCCTTGCCACTCACTGCCCCACAGGTGATCAAGTACACTCTGGACCCTGTGTGGAAACCATTCACCGTGCCACTGGTGTCCCTGTGTGATGGGGACCTGGCAAAGCCCATCCAGGTAAGGGGCTCTAGTGTCTTGTTCCCCACTGAGAGCTCTGCCTCCCAGTCTCCCTCAGGGGGTGTCTCTTCAAAGCACCACAGACTAAGATAGGAGGAGCCTCATCTTGGGGGGGGGGAGGAAGGCAGGAGATCTGAATCCCTGGCCCAGGTCTACCTGAACCCCAGAACATTGGCAGGGTTCCCATCCCCTAAGTCTCTGCTCTAATACTGCTTGCCCATGCTGAGAGCTATATATCACAAAGGGTCTCGGCCCAGTCAGAAGAGGACCAAGAGATATCAGGTATGTGGGGCGGCTAGCACTGCACTAGAGGCCTCTGTCCCTGGCAGCTGTATCCTGCTTCCCCAGCAGTCATGGAAGGCTTCCTGTAGGAGGCAGCTTGGGGGCCCCAGGCTAGCCAGACCATGGGAGACAGTGCCCATACAGCAGACATGAGGTCTCAGGCACTGACAGGCTGAGAGCACCTTTTGGGGATAGCCTTGGGGTGACAGTGCGGAACCTACCATTCCAGGTCATGTGCTACGACTATGACAACGATGGCGGCCACGACTTCATTGGCGAGTGCCAGACCTCGGTGTCGCAGATGTGTGAGGCTGGTGACGGCGTCCCGGTGAGATGGGCGTATGTGCCATGACCATAGTATCTCAGCAGGGGCTGGGGAGGGGGTCCAGGACATCAAATCAGACAGACTGGGGCCTGGCCTTGAGCAAGACATTCAGTGTCTTTGAGCCTCAGTTTCTCCCTCTGTCTGTGGGACAAAGGTGAAGAGAGGGGTCCAAGTGAAAGCAGTAGCCAGAGGCCAGTGACTGAGGGTGACATACAGGGTGGCCTCCTGGAGGAGGAAGCTGCCCCGGCTGTGGAGGAAGTTCTGGGGTGCTCTGGGAGGGCGGGTCCCCAGGAAGCCCCAGCTGAGCCTCTCTTTCTGGCCCTGGTGCCAGCTGGAGATGGAGTGTATCAACCCCAAGAAGCAGAGGAAGAAGAAGAGCTACAAGCACTCGGGCATCATCATCGTTCGCTCCTGCAAGGTGAGCCAGAGGCACCCACGCACGGGCCACACAGAGCCCTCGGGCAGCGAGGCTGGCCTCAAACCCTGCTTCTGCCGCTTCTTGGCTCCGTGACCCTTTGAGCATGGCATCTCTGGGCCTCAGTCTCCTTGTGTGTAGTATGGAAAATGTGTGAAGGTTTAGTCTTCAGTGCAGAGCTAAGGAGGGATGACCTCCAGAGACTCTCCTAGTCGGGGACTCTTGGGAGTGACCTCTGTCCACACTGGTGGCTCTCGCTACACCCTGGAGGTACTGACAAAGCAGGGGCTGTAGAACGTGGGGCACTCTGATCTCTGGCATCAGTGAAGACCCAGGTGGCTTTGTCTCCTGTGGTTGGAGCAGAGGCCACGGAGGCCCAGAAAGTCAGCCGATCTCCCAGCAGCTGTGACTGGACTGCATCCCTGCTGAGCAGATGGGGCATTAAGGGAGGCAGCCTATGTGGACAGTGCGATCCCTAGCTTGGCCTGAGGTGGCCCTGGCCTCCAACTCCTGGTTCAGGGTTGCCATAGGGTCACGCGAATCTTCAGTGACAATGTACTCTTATGAAAGTCAAACACAATTTCAGTCTTCATTGTGGAATGCCTGTAACTCACATTCTCTTTGTACAACTTTGGGCACCAGCCTTACTGGTTTTTCCAATTACATCCTGCCTGTCTGAACTTGTGATCCTTCTGCCTCAGCTTCCCAAGTGCTGGGATCACAGACATGTGCTATTTGTTTGAAGAGAGAAAGAGAAAGAAGGGGAGGGATGGACTCACTAGGACCTCCTACCACTGCAAACGAACTCCAGATGCTTGCGCCACTTCATGTGGGCACTGGGGAATCGAACCCAGGCCATCAGCCTTTGCAAGAAAGTACCTGTAACTACTCAGCCCCCTCCCCTATTTAAAAAATTCATTTCGGGGGCTGGAGGGATGGCTTAGCAGTTAAGGCACTTGGCCTGCAAAGCCAAAGGACCCAGATTCGAAGGACCCATGTAAGCCAGATGCACAAAGGAGCGCACACATCTGCAGTTCTTTTGCAGTGGCTGGAGGCCCTGGCACACCCGTTCTCCCTCTCTCTTTCTCTCCCCCTCCCTGCCTATTTCTGCATCTCTCTTTCTCTCTCTCTCAAACAAATAAAAATAAAATATTTTTAAAAATTCATTTAGGACTGGAGAGATGGCTTAGCGGTTAATGAGTTTGCCTGCAAAGCCAAAGGATACCAGTTCAATTTTCCAGTACCCACGTAGGCCAGATGCACAAGGGACGCATGTGTCTGGAGTTTGTTTGCAGTGGCTGGATGCCCTGGCGTGCCCATTCTCTCCCTCTCCTCCTCTTTCTCTTCCTCTCCTCCTCTTCCTCTCCTCCTCTTTTTCTCTCTTAAAGAAATTCATTTAATGACATTTATCTTAAGGAAAGTCCTTCTAATCCCACCCATATGGATAGGCCAGTGTGCTTTGTCCAGATGAGTCAGGATTTCTCCTACAAAGGCACTGTCTCCAAGCTTTGTTAACCTACATAGGAGGCCTTGGGCCTGTGGCATATGCTTGTGTTTAAAAGGAAGGCATTGAGTGCCAGGGTGACGGGATCTGGGTCAGGGCATTAGTTGGAGGTATAATTGACAGTGGGTCCCTGGCCTTTCCTGGCACCACGTGTGTGCCCTGAGGGTTCCGCCCACTGGGAGGCGGCCTGTGCTATAGAGACTTGGGGTTTGTCATAATCACATCAGGCCTGTATGCTGCCCTTGTCTCCCTGGTCCCTACTAGGGCTTCAGGGCACAGCGCCAACACCCACACCCACACCCACAGGGGCATTTACGATAATACCCAGGGACCCACTGACTCACCAATTCTTCCAGATACAGCGAGACTACTCGTTTTTGGACTACATCCTAGGAGGCTGCCAGCTCATGTTCACCGTAAGCCTCCCTCCCTGCCACCTGCCCGTGATGGGCTTCCTAGAGAGCTTAGGCCTCAGCTGGAGAAGCAAGGACTTGGGATGAACTTTAGCAAGGCTTACTTGGGACAAAGGATGTGTCTGGCCCCAAAAGAGAGGGCATAGGTGGTCTCTTCTGGTGGCTGGGCTAAGTTGGAACTTGACTGCAGCCAGGGCAGAGCTGTACATGTTGTCTCACCATGCCCTCCACAGAGAAGAAATGTCAATTCTCCCACTGACCCTGAGCTCTCCCACCATCCAGTCCCCCACCTCCTCGTTTACTCATTCCAGTTGTGCCATTCCTAGCAGTACCCTGCCCACCCGAGGGCTTTGTGCTATGGTTCGTTTCTGCCACCTTTTCAAAGAACCTGGTGCTTCCTTGTCCTTTGACATATTTCCACGTGTCCCCATTGTACCCACCACCCAGACTATAAGTTCCATAAACTTCAGCCCTCTACACATTTTGTTTCCATTCCAGCCTCAGCTTGCCACACAGCCCCTGGCACATAGTGAATGCCAATTGGGATGAAGGCCCCTCAGCCTAGGGCTGCCATGTGCACCCATCGCAGAACTGGGCCGCTCAGCTCTTGGTTTCCATCCCAGGGGTCGTGTATTGCTCTCTGCTCACTCCCCACGTCCTTCTTCTGCCACCATGTTAGGTCTCAGTGGAGTGGAGGCATCGCAGTGGTGTGTGGAGCCCATGCCTGGCTCCTGGGTATCCTGGGGGCACAGTGGGAGAGGACTGAAGATCTGGCATGGCTTCTTAGGGCAGAGGCATTCAGAGTGTGGGGACTGAAAGAGGCAGACAGGAAAGAGAGCCTGGCTAGTCAGGCCAGGGAACCTCACGAATAAAAGCAAGGAAATGGGAGCCACTGAATGTGTGCGCAGGGATGGTGAGGAGAAAGAATGCAGGGCTGTAAGTTAGCCTTGTGGCAGTGTCTGAGCAGTGAACTTAATGCCTGGGCACTAGGGAGCCATGGGCAGTAGGGTGGCCTCAAAACAGAAGAGTGGTACAATGAGATTCTTCTGGGTTTCAGACCATCTGAATAATTGGGGTTGGGAACTAAGTGGGCTTCTGATGTCCCCTCAGCCTCTCCTGATTCCATAGGACTGGGGTAGAAAGCTGGGGTTGGTGGCCACACTGGGTGACCTTTCTCCTTCCTCTGCAGGTTGGAATAGACTTCACAGCCTCCAACGGAAATCCCCTTGACCCTTCTTCTCTGCACTATATCAACCCCATGGGCACCAACGAATACCTGTCGGCCATCTGGGCAGTGGGACAGATCATTCAGGACTATGACAGGTGTGCTTGGAGAGGACGCTAAATGCTGGCTGGAAAGCTTAGCGTGGTAGAGCTAGAAGGGACCCCATGTGGAATCTGTAAGCTTAGGAATACTGAGCAAGTAGCACACACAGTTATTACCTCTTCCTTTGTCCATGGCAGACATTGCTAGTTGATTGCTGCACTTTTACTTGCCAAGCCCAGATTCAAACTGAGATCCTTCTGCACATGGCACACCACACAGCCAATGAGGAAGTGAATTAGGGTGGGTGATGAAACTCAGTTGCTACTACCATGGCCTCTGCTTACAACTGGGGAAATAGAGGCCTGAGTGGGACCCGAGAAATGTCCAAATGCACAGATCAAGGGGACATAATTTTTTGTTTTTATTTTTATTTATTTATTTGAGAGTGACAGAGAGAGAGAGAGAGAGAGAGAGAAAGAATGGGCACGCCAGGGCTTCCAGCCACTGCAAATGAACTCCAGACATATGCGCTCCCTTGTGCATCTGGCTAACATGGGTACTGGGGAATCGAGCCTCGAACCGGGGTCCTTAGGCTTCACAGGCAAGCGCTTAACCACTAAGCCATCTCTCCAGTCCAATATATATCCCAATGTCTGATGGTGTCTGACTTCAGGTGATCTGAGCCTGAAGCTGTGTCTCCAGACCACATTAAGAGAGGTACAACATGCAGAGTGGGGGAAGGCCCCTGGCAGGTGGAGGTGCTCCTGCGGCAGGGACCCTGTGTCCACCTGGTCACCAGGCCCTTCACTAAGCAAGGCCCCAGAGTGCTCAGGATAGAGTTGGAGCCACCATTGCCTCTTGCCCAACTTCTTGCACCAGTCTCCTTGCTCTGCCCTGTCCCATGACAGCTTGTCCTCCACAGGGAAGCCAGAGGGGCTCTGCTAAGTAAATGTTGAATGAATGGACAAATGAGGCAGGAAATTCTTAACTAGAAAGAGGGGAAAAAGAAATCGCAGGCGCTCCGAGACAACTTGTTTATGTGTGAAGCAGAAGCTATGGGAGGACACAAGAGGCATTGTGGGGTCTCAGGGACCATCAGTTCCCAGAGTAAGAGGTGGTTTCCCCAGAGGATGAGTAGGGATTTCTTAGGGGGACAGCCTGGGGAGAGCTATGTTTTGCGAAGTGTAACAGAATTAAAGTTGAGGCAGTAAAGTCCTGTGTGTTTGAGGAACTGCAAATGACCAGTGGCCAGGCTTGGGGTGGTGTGAGGGACAGGTAGAAGATGGAACTGGGCTCCAGAGCTGATGATGAAGGGACCTCGTTGGCAAATCTGGGTCATCTTAGGAGCATTTCTCCCAGCTAGAAACAGGAAGTTGGGCCAGGTGTGGTGGTTTTAATTCCAGCATCCAGGAGGCCAAGGTAGGAGAATCGCTGTGAGTTTGAAGCCAGCCTGAGACTACATAGTGAATTCCAGGTCAGCCTGGGCTAGAGTGAGACCCTACCTGATAAAGCCAAAAACAAAACAAAACAAAACAAAACAAAAACACCCCAAAACCAAAAGACAGTAAGTTGGGACCTGAAGCCAGTACATTCATGACCTTGGTTCAGTAGCTGCCTGGGGTCTTGGAGAAGGCCCTAGAGGCTGTGTCCAGGCCCATTGATCAGCAGTGCTGCTATTGATTATCCATGTCTGCCCTGGTACACATATGTCGGCTGTGAGCTCACCAGCTACCCAGAGGTGGGCTTGGGCTTAAGGGGATTGCTCTAATAGTGTTTTTCCTAAAGAGATGAGCTTTTCTTCTCTGTCCTTGGAGGCACTAGAAGAGGCCCATGCCTGAGTCAGGATGGGGGAGTGTAGTGGGTGGGACCCTATCCAAATGTCTAACGTATTCTCTTTGTCTGGCCAGTGATAAGATGTTTCCTGCTCTGGGGTTTGGGGCCCAGCTACCGCCAGACTGGAAGGTGAGTGAAACAGATCCAGCTTCCTTTTGGTTGAGATGGGGTGAGGGTGAGGACCCTGGAATCTGGTTGGAGGCCTTTGGTGCTCCGTGGACTGTGCATTCACCCCAGACCACACTCGTGTCTCAGGTTCGCTCCTCCTATAGGTATCAGTGCTCTGAAGGCACAGCACATTACCGCCCGGAAGCCCATGTAGGGATGGATAGATGGTGGGGGGGTGGGGGGGGTCAGTGATGTAGCCCTGTCCCACTATTCCTAGTCACATTAGCATTGTATATATAGCAATCTATTTTTTTAAATAGTTTATTTAAGAGAGAGAGAGGAGCCGGGCGTGGTGGCGCACACCTTTAATCCCAGCACTCGGGAGGCAGAGGTAGGAGGATCGCCATGAGTTCAAGGCCACCCTGATACTCCATAGTGAATTCCAGGTCAGTCTGGGCTAGAGTGAGACCCTACCTCGAAAAACCAAAAAAAAAAAAAAAAAAAAAAAAAGAGAGAGAGAGAGAGAGGTATGCAGATAGAGGGAGAAGGGGCGCACCAGGGCCTCTAGCCACTGCAAATGAACTCCAAATGCATGTGCCACCTTGTGCATCTGGCTTTACATGGGTACTGGAGAATTGAACCCAGGTCGTTAGGTTTTGTAGGCAAGCACCTTAACCACTGAGCCATCTCTTCAGCCCCATACAGCAATTTCTTACATGTAAGCATATGCTGAAAATTACACAGGGCCTAATTCTAATAGTTACTCATTGCTTATTTGAAATTGAGACCTAACTGGGCCTTCTGTCGGCCATTCCTGAAGATAGGCACTGTCATAGGTGTTGAGATGGGCAGTACAGGCTTCGAGCCTGAGGAGGAGGCCCAGCCCAGCCTGGGGGCATCAGAGAAGGCTTTCTGGAGGAGACAAGGGGCTTGAATGAGCAGTATTGACAAGGCTACTGAGCAAATGGGTGCTGGCCAAGAAGGCCACAGCTGTCCACCTGGACATTCAGGTGGCAGATACTGCCTCTGGATTGGAGAAAGGATGTGGTGATGGGGAGGGAGGCTGGGAGGAAGGCAGAAGATGGTTAGGAGCTTAGAATGGAGGGGTGAACACTGGCCATAGGGCCAGGACCCAACTCTGTTGGGTGAGAAGAGGTCAAGACACAAAGCCAGTGAGGAAGGTAGAACTGAGTCAGAAGGAATTGGGGGAGGGGAAAGTTCAGGGAGTGAGCACAGCACACCTTGGATGCCATGAAAGACGGACAAGAAGCAGTCTTACTAGACCCTTGGAGTGTTCTAGAAACAGCACTGCCTGCTTTGCCAGCTTTCTCACTGAAACTGATAAGGCCGGCCTTACTCTGTTTTTCATGGTGGAGGAAGCTGAGCAATTGAGAACTTAGTGATCAGTGAGTCTCAGTCACACACAGGGAGGGAAGAAGGGACCCTCAGACTCACGTCTCAACCTCTCAGCAGCAGCAAGAGTCATGATGGTGAGAGTCGCAATTGTGGAGAACCCAGCTGGGCAGGACCAGTGATGTGCAAGATACTGGCAGGGATGAAGACCAGGGAAGATGGGTCTCAGATACTATGAAAGAGCCAGCATGCAGAGGTGGGGGAGAGAGGGATTGTAGGTACTGATGGAGAGCCCAGGTGTGAGGCAGGTGAGGACCTCACTTAACCCAGCAGGGGACATTGGGTGGCCCAGTTTGGGAAGTCACTGAGCTATGTGGAGGCCAAAAGAGCTAGCTCTCTGCAGCTAGGGCCAGATAACGTGGTCCCGTTTATGGATAGAAAAGCTGAGGCATGGAGTCTCAATGTCACTTGCTCGATGTCACCTTAGCCACAGGGGCATGGGTCCCAGTAGGATGGTAGACTCTAAGGATCATTCGCAGGCTCATCACCTCAGGCACGCCAAGCTCAGCCAGTGTCCTCTGGTCTGTCTGCTTTGCTGAATTCTGTTTTTAGCATGAGCCTGGCCTTGTGTCCTCTCTGGTCCCTAGGGTGGACAGTGGTCATCTAGGGATTCAGGAAGTGGTTCTGGGACTAGGGCAGGAACACTAGGCACACTGGCTCTGCATGGAGGGAGTGAGGTCTGACTCTGGGACTAAGGCTGAGCCCCCCGAGCGAGCAGATTCCACACTGGGGACGCAGAGTGAGCTGGCGGCTAGGCCCAGCATGAGCTTGTTGCTAGGACACCAGCCAGCTTCCAAAGAACTCAGCTGAAAGAGATGTTTTCTTGAGCAGAGACCTCCTTGGAAATGTCACAGGGCAACTCTGAAAAGGCCGGTGCTTGGCCAGGCTATGCACCCAAGTGGTGCCTAGTGGTGCTTGGTCTCTCGTCACCTACTGTCAGAGCATGCCAGGCATGGCCCACTCAGCCCTTTGGCCTTTCTCAGTCTGCCCCCTTACTCTTTGTCCCGTGATCTTTCCTTTCTCTTTCCCCTCCTACCTCAAGGCCCTTTCATGTGCCCTTCGCCCAGCTGGTTGCCTCTTTCCCTGGTTTCACCCACCAGGGGAGCCTGCCTGGCCAGCCCATGCTCACACGAGGGTCTCCTCTCTACTCTAGGCAGGCACCATCCACTCAGTAAACCACTATGATTTATTTGTGATCGCTGGGGGAAGGCACTTGGTTCCTTCTCGCTATGTCCAGCGCCTGGTGTAAAGTTGGTGTGAAGTCTTTGTGTATGGACAGGAGTGGATTGGGGACATGGCCTGAGCAGACACAGGTTGGCGCTGGAGCATGTGAAATCCGCTTTCACTGATGCCCCCAGGCTGGGTGCCGGGGCTGGTGGCAGGGACACAGGACCAATCCTCTGGGGGATCCGCACAGCGCCGTGGGCTACCCACTCAGCCTCATCACACAGCCCGATTCCCAATTCAGTTCTGGGCAGCCAGCCAACCTCAGTTGGCTGAGCCACAAGAGATGGACTCTTGTCCAGCACATTGCCTGCTACTGAGATGGGGAAAAGCCTTCAAGGTCCAAACGAGTGGCCCCTAGAATGGTAAGAGTGGAGATGGGGGTGGGCATTCCCAGTGCTCCAGGGACATCTCTGTCTCACTTGGGCTGTCTCGGCAGGGAGCGGGTGCTCAGGCAGCCTGGATCCCACAAAAGACAGGGGGTGACATGGAAGGCCTCCATTTCCCTGTTGAGAGAAGGAAGCAGATGTGGGGATCAGTGGCCTCAGTGTGGGATGGGTGGGTTAGAAGTAAGAAGCCTCCAGGGGCCAGCCTGGCAGGGGCTAAGGCTAGGGCTAGGTATGGGGCAGGAGGCTGCCCTTCAGTGTGTCCTCTGCGTTCCAGGTGTCCCATGAGTTTGCCATCAACTTCAATCCCACCAATCCCTTCTGCTCTGGTGAGTAACCTGCATGTGTCTCAGGTAGAGGGAGGGGCGAGGTTCCTGTTTCAGTCTTTTCTGTCCCCTCCCTGTCACACTTGCTGAGAATGACAGGTGAGAAAGAACGGAGTTTGGAGTTGTGTAGTGCAGGGTTCAAAGCCAGCTGCTGCTTGTTCTTGGCGATAAGGCCTTGGAGAAGTCACAGCCCTTCTCTGAGCCTTTCTCCCTTGCCTGTTCTAGGGAGGCATGATCCTTGCCCAGCTTACTTTCCTAGGTGGAAGGGTACCGGTGAGAGTCTGGGGAAGCAGTTGATGAAGCCCTGTGTAAACCGTGGTGGGAAGCGAGCATCACACACCTGCTCTTGCCTCCTGCCTGCCTTTCTCCTTGGCCACGGATGGAGGGTGGCCTGGTGCGGAAGCTGGGAGTGAATGTAGGATCTCGGTCCACCCCCACCTCTCAGGACAATCCAGAAGCAAAGAGGGGGACACAGGAGGGAACAGAAGAGGCAGCAACCTCCTCCTCAAGATTGGCTGTTGCAGTCAGGTCCGCATTGCTGGTAGAAATCACCCAACCAAGAGCAGCTTGTAGGAAAAAATAGGTTTATTTTGGCTTACAGGCTCAAGGGGAAGCTCCACAATGGCAGGGAAAATGATGGCATGAGCAGAGGGTGGACATCACCCCCTGACCCACATAAGTGGACAACAAGAACAAGAGAGTATGCCAAACACTGACAAGGGGAAACTGGCTATGACACCCATAAGCCTGCCCCTAACAATACAATGCCTCCAGGAGGCTTTAATTTCCAATTGCCATCAGCTGGGAAACCTAACATCCAGACCACCTAAGCTTATGGGGGACACCTGAATCAAACCATCACCTTCCACCCCTGGCCCCCATAAACTGATAACCATACATAATGTAAAATGTAATACATTCATCCAACTTTAAAAATCCCCATAGTTGTTATCAATTCCAATGATGTTCATACATCCCCATAATCCAAAGTCTTTTAACTAAGCCATCATACCAAAAACTAACCTAAAAAAAAACCATAATGGCAGAGAATAAACACACTGCAAAAGATGGCATTGGGCATAGCAAAGAAATATTCAGTCAATACAAGATTTAAAACAACCAGGGCAAGCATCAAACTCTGTAGCATCAAGTCCAACAACTCTAGCCAGTGACAAATCTCCATGTTCGATAATTCTAACCAGCAACAAGTCTCTGGAGTTCCAATTCTGCCCCTCCAGCTAGGCTACTCACAGTCCTGGAAAACTTCATCTTGGGCCGGCAGCTTTCCTTAGCAGCCATCTCATGGTCCCGGCATCTCCACTGGGTCTCCACTGCAATCCATGGTTCATCCTCATGGCCCCATGGGGTCTCCATGTAGGCAACCAGCAAATCTACATTACACTGCCCATGGCCATTTCCAAAACCCAAGACCGTGTTGCAAACTCAATGACCCTCTCTTTCCTGCATTTCTTATACTCCACAATACCAGGTGGGGTGCCAGTTTGTTCATCGAAGGGGGAATAAAGTAGACTTTGAAAGAACAGGACACTCCTTGAGCACTCAGGCCCCTTCAAAAAAGTATACATTCTTCCTGTTGCCCCAGTGCAGGTCAGCTGGCCCAATCTCAATAGTTGTTATGTCTCAAACAATTTGCAGGTGAATGGGCAGCAGTTTAGGCCCAAAGATTTCATTTTTTTTCTGTGCCATATCCCTCTGCTCACACCAGTTCATTTCTATGCAAAACAACCCTGCACAACTCCTCAGGACACGGGCATAATAGCAAGCTTCTCATACAAACAGCTAGCCCAGTCCAAGCAAAGCTCTTTCTCACTCTCATAAGCCAAACCTTACAGTCCATAGTTCTTGTTGCATTCAGGTCTTTCAACTCTGACCAAAATAGTCCATCAAGCTGTACTTAGAGCACTGCAAGGCATCTCTTAGGCCAAGGTTTCAAATCCTTCCACATTCCTCTTGAAAATCAGCTCCAAAAGGCCAGAGCCACACAGTCAGGTGTCTAGCAGCAATCCCACTCCTCGGTACCACTTTACTGTTGCAGTCGGGTTCACATTGTGGGTAGAAATCACCCAACCAAGAGCAGCTTGTAGGAAAAGAGGTTTATTTTGGCTTACAGGCTCAAGGGGGAAGCTCCACAATGATAGGGGAAAACGATGGCATGAGCAGAGGGTGGACATCACCCCCTGACCCACATAAGTGGACAACAAGAACAAGAGAGTATGCCAAACACTGGCAAGGGGAAACTGGCTATAATACCCATAAGCCTGCCCCTAACAATACACTGCCTCCAGGAGGCTTTAATTTCCAATTGCCATCAGCTGGGGAACCTAGCATCCAGACCACCTAAGTTTATGGGGGACACCTGAATCAAACCGCCACACTGGCCCAGGTTGCATTCCACAGAGAAGGAAGTCCACCTTGGGGCTCTGGCTACGACTTAGAAAGCATGGGCACTCCTTGGCCAGAATGTAGCCCTGTGCTCCCTCTGGGCTGTGTCTGGTCTGGTTGGGTTAGGTGTCCAGAGATATCATGTCCAAGTTCAAGTTGGTCCACCTCAGCCTTGGCCTAGCGGTCTTCCGGGCAGGAGCATGGGCTCATGAGGAGTTTGTGGGCATTTGAGAGCAGCTATTTTCAGAGCGTCTGGTGTGTAAGGATCTGTGTCAGCCCCACCCCCACTGAGGCAGACACCATGGACTGTGCAGTTTGGACCTCCAGATGGCTTCCTGTGTTATCACCAGCCTCACCAGACCCTTCTCTGGCACTCACTCACAAGAAGCAGGCTCAGGAAGACTAAACAACTTGCCCCAGGCCCATGGGCAGAAGCGACAGATCAGGATTCTAACCCAGGCCTGTCGGTCTCCAGTCAGGCTCTCTGCCCTTGGGAGCTTCACAGGGTCATGCTGGCCACAGCAGAGACATTCTGTGCAAGCATCAAGCCGATGCTTTTTCAGCAGTGGGATGAACGTGGGTGGGGTGGGGCACCGGACCCACCAAGGCCTCTTCCACAGGTGTCGATGGCATTGCCCAGGCATACTCAGCTTGCCTGCCCCATATCCGCTTCTATGGCCCCACCAATTTCTCCCCCATCGTCAACCACGTGGCCAGGTTTGCAGCCCAGGCCACACAGCAGCGCACAGCTACGGTGAGTAGGTAGCAGGGGCAATAGGGGTATGTGCATGCCAGAATCGGGCTAGTAATGGCTGGGCACCCTGCTTGGCAGGAGGGAGACTGCTTTCCTCCTATTCTCCACAGGACTGGCAAGTGGGATGTTCTGCCTCTATGCCTGGCTCTATGTCCAGGTGAGGCACAGGGTTCTCTCTGGGTTGCCCTCCACCCGGTTTTGAGGAGGTTAGATAAGACAGCGCAGCTGGAAGGACCCTGGCTTCCTGGAGCCCCCTTTGGAAGAGCAGCATCACTTGTGTGGTGAAAGAAGTGGGGTTGAGCCAGGCATGGTGGCGCACTGCCTTTAATCCCAGCACTCGGGAGGCAGAGGTAGGAGGATCACTGTGAGTTTGAGGCCACCCTGAGACTCCATAGTGAATTCCAGGTCAGCCTGAGCTAGCAGGAGAATCTGCCTTGAAAAACAAAACAAACAAACAAACGAACAAAAAGAAGTGGGATTGTGATTTGGGGAGCTGATTCCTCCTACACCCCTGAGGCCATGTCTTGAGCCTTTAGGACCGTCCAAGCCCTCTTAGAGCAGCCCTTGCCTCACACAGAAGGCTGCAAAACTGTCACTGGACCAGGACTCAGTAACAAGGCTAGAGTCACACTGGCCTGGCTTGAGGTTGCTGAGGCTGTAGTGTGGTACCTGCAACATATGGCAGATGGCCACCCTGGGCATCTGCTTCCCAGGTCCTTCCCTACATCACTCCCCCCCCCCCCACTGCCAAGCTCCAGTACCAAACCAGTCTCCAGGCAGAGCCACCCACAAGGGCCAGGTGCCAGGATTGAAGCCACCTTGCACACCTGCCCACAGTAACCCGCCCAGGCTTCCCTGTGCAGCAGTAGTTAAAAGTCCTCTTGGCCGCCCTGAGGACAGTATCTCGAATGTCTCCTGCTCTATATTGGATAGATACCCAGGGGCTGACGGGACCTAACTGGTTAGCAAGAATAGGAGATGGGCACTCAGTTCTGGGGTCCGTTTCCCTCCTGACTACACCCTTCCCCCAATCCAACAGGAGACCACTCCTACACTCAGCTTCTACCTCCACTGAAAGAAAAGGGTTACTGAAACCCCCTTCTAGAATGCCCTTTTCATTCCACTCCAAAGTATTGTTTCAAATGTCCTTTGCCACGACCATCTATCACTGGATACCGCACTGCCCCTCCCACTCATGGCCCGGCAGGTAGAATCCCTCCGCACCACCTCTGTGGCTGGCCTCTTCCTTGTCCACCTGCCCCTTCCTCCACGTTCCTCAGACATGCCAAGCTGAGCCTCTGCCTAGCTTCCCAGACTGCATGGCTTCTCACTGGCCCTATAGGGCCATCCCCTAGAGACCCTCTCAGTGACCACCTCCCACCTCTGTCCTATGGCCATCTTGCCTCTGATGCTACTCAGCAGCCTCTTGATCGCAGGCTCTGCGTCTGCTTGGCTTCGGATCCAGGCTCACAGGCCAGGGCTCGGTGTGTTCACCATCGCCTCTCAGCCCGGCCCAGCACCTGGTGAGTAGCAGCAGGTGCACAGTGCTCCATGGGTAGACAGGGTTAGATTGTCCCTGAGGCTCCTATGCCTTGTGCACCTCAGAGCTGTATAACCAAGATCACACCACTCCCCTCCTCCCAAAGGAAAGGGCCCTTGGCCATGAATAAGGAGAGCATTGTCCAGATGAGGGAGGTACCTGATGACCAGGGAAGTGGAGGTCGACTCCTAAGGCGGCAGCAGAAAGAGCAGGGGAGGTCAGGAGCGCAAAGGGGACGTGGGGCTGATTCTAGGAAGGGGTAAGCCTGTTGTGATTGTCCTGGAGGCAGGGGAGGGCCTGTGGGGACAGTGCCTCCCCTCCCAATCATATGTCCCACCTCTCTACATGTGCCTGGGGGCAAATCACAGTGAACCAGTGTCCTGTTTGTGCCATAGGAGTACAGATCACTCTGCCTGGTTTGGTATTAACATCAGTGATCCCAGCGCATCCATCACCAAAAGGTCTTGAGGGACAAGCCAGCAGAGTACAGGGAACTGTGGTCAGGAAAGAGGAAATAGTAAGCACAAAGCACTGTGTGGGGACAGGCAAGGAGGGGCTGGTGGCCCGTGTTTGTGGGAGCGGGTCCTTAGCTAGAGGTCCCTGACTGGCAGCTGAGAGCCAAGTCCCTTCCCTTGCCTGAGCTTTTTTCCTGTCATGAAATGGCGCTTCTACAGCTGTGTAAGGACCAAGCAACCTGAATGGGCAGCCACTCAGTGAGGCCTAGCAGGGACATTTTTTTGAGTTCTTGTAGGTGCTAGGATAGAATTACTTGGAGAACACAGAGCGAGAGGCAGTTTTCGGCTTTATTCCCTCCCATTTGGGTGCCAGGCTCCGACCACCCAGGCTGTTGGCTGCCTGAACCTGCTTTCAAAGCGAGAGAACAGGCTTGCATTTTTCTCCCCAGAAAAAAAGCCACCTGGGTGGGGAGGCTGAGCAACATCCAGCGCTACGCCAGCAGAATCCTGCACCAAGGGTCAGACTGGGCAGGGGGTGGGGTCCAAGAAAGGCCAAGAAGGATGCTCAACCCCAGGTCTAGAGGAGACTTGGGCCCAGGGAAGGCCAAAAAGGTTGCTTTGTGTTTTGAGAACATCTGGTGAGGACCCCAGGTGAGAACCTGGCCTGCCTTCCATGCAAAAGAACTTGAGCTCAGACACGGGTCTGATTTCCTGGACACCGGCACTCTTTTGGTCTTACGTGGCGTTCCAAGCCATCTCCTGGTTCCCTGCCCCTGATAACTTCTGTCACCAGGCCATGGGACTTCAGATGATCTGTAAGTATCTCTGGCTGCAAGAGTGGGGTCTGAGGTCTCTATGCCTATTCCTCTCCCTCTCTGAGCTCTGGGAATGCATAGAGCCATCTTCAGTATCTGCCTCCACCCTTCGATGAATGGAGTGGCATGGGGCTGCATGATGGCTCAGTATCAAGCTCTGGAGAACCTGGTTCAGGTCTCATCTCCCCTCCTCCCTTGCTGTTTGACCAGAACAGGGAGTTTAAGTTTCCAACTTCATTTTCCTCACCCATACAACAGCACCTGCCTTCTGCAAGCATTGTGAAGATGGGTATATACTTTGTTTGGCCCGGTGCCCAGCACACAATAAGTGCTTGCTGGTAACAGAAACTTCTGAGGGCACCGCTCAGGCTAGCATTTGGTCATGCTGAGCAGTTAGGCCCCCAGGAAAAGGACGTAATTGATAAGTTGTCTGATGCTTTTGTTCAGCAGTGTTTTGGTGTTGAAGAATCTGGTGTGATTTCACCCTCCCTGTTCCCACACACATACATGCACATGCACACCCACGTACAGGAAACGGAGCAGGTGGTGGTGTATCTCTAGGCAGGCCTCACTCTCCCATTCATCCACTCTGTGTGTCTTTCCTGGGTGTTTCTGCACAGCACCAGAGACTACGGTGAGCAAAGCCTGGCCCATGGGCAAGTGAGGAGCCAGGTCAGGAGGCCACCATGATACAGTGTGATTGAGCCTGTTACAGTGGCTGGCCATACAGAGCCATAAAGGTGGAACCTGATTGACAAAGGGCACAAGGAAGGAGTGATTCTTAGAAAAGACGTGTTCAAACTGGGTCTTGTGAGTTACCCTCAAAAGATTGTGTGTGTGTGTGTGTGTCCAAGCAGAACGGCTCTACTGTGTGGGTATGCCTAAAGGAAGATGTGGTACAAAAGGAATGTTGTAGGATAGGTGAGGTTGAAAAGGATGGTCATTCCCACAGGACCTTGGGAGCCATTGAAGACTTGGGCTTTTTTTCTGGAGGGTATTAAGTAGGCTTGGGTGGGTTGAAGGTACCCTTTGCTTTGACCAGTAAGGCCCTTGTTCTTCATGGTCCATTCCTGGTTGGTGGCCAGCAGCCAGCATCCTGGTAATGTCTCCCACTCCCATGCCCAGAGCCTTGGCAGCCAAACTTGCTGAAACGAGCTGGGAGTGAGTGCAGCTTCCCCTGGCTGTGCCTGGAATTATTACTGTGGTCCAGTCGGATTCTTGTAACTCCAGCGATAAGCTAGATGCATTAGGGGAAGCATTAGGGTGAGCAGTCCCAGAAACCTGAGAAGTGGCGAGATGGTCCGTCCTTGAAATGTGCTGGCTTGATGGCTTGACCTGACAGCATAGCTGTTGCTTGGGCCTGGGTGGGGCGCCAGGCCCTTGAGATGCAGT
The DNA here is from genome assembly GCA_036346955.1 of Dipus sagitta. Classification (NCBI taxonomy): domain Eukaryota; kingdom Metazoa; phylum Chordata; class Mammalia; order Rodentia; family Dipodidae; genus Dipus; species Dipus sagitta. Next base: position 238,478,514 of record CM070770.1, read on the forward strand.
ATGTGGTGGGCTTCTCTGGGAGCAGGCACCAAGGATGTGGGAAAGAGGAGCCTTCCGTGGGTCATTGCTGGCAGTGGAAGCAGAGAGGCTGCATCTTCTTGGCATAGAGGATTTGACATTTGGGTCTGTGGCTGGGACTGTGGCTGAAGGGACTAAGGAGTTGGAGACACTAGGACCTCAGAGCCATTTCCCACCCTTCTGCCCCATTTTCTCCATTCACAACAGTCTCCTCCCAGTGGGCTAGGCTGGGGACCCCTGGGGTGGTGATGGATCTTTGAGGATTGAGGACAAGATGGCTCTGTCCAGGTCGGGTAAGAAGCCCAGGTCCTGTCAAGCTTTCCCATCCATAGCCCAGAGGTGAGGATCCACAGCCAGGCTCTAGGTGTTGTTCCAGGCCGTGCTCCCAGCCCTCAGGCCTCTACAGCTGGGTAATGAATGACAGGGGAACTTCTCCCTGCCAGGTTTACTGGTGCAGTCGGTGACAGAGGAGGACATCATGGAAAGAACCTCAACTTTGCAGTCAGCCAGAGTTGGGTTATGAGGCCTTAGCAAGTCATTATAACCCCTCTGGTCACCTTTCAACTGGACTTACAGTGTGAGGGGAACTGGTATGCCAACATGGTTACTGTGTTTTCAGGGATTCTTTGCCCTTTCTGCTGGTACCCACAGTCCTGGAGTAATTCAGAGCCCTATCTGTCCCTGAGATGGAAGACTGCAGGCTGATGGCAAGAGTGCAAGAAGGCCACATGGGGACTGAGCTAGATGGGCCTTAGAGACAAGTCCCAGTCCTGACTGAGAGGCCAATCAGGCACAGCATTCCTTCCTTTCCTCACCACCAAGCCTCTTCCTAGTCTCCCTCCTATAAGCCTAGGTGTCCCAGGAGTACTGCTGTGCATAATCTGGAGGGACAGAAGTGGGGCAAGAGGGCCAGCTAATGGAAGGGAACCTTGACAAGGGACAGTGATGTCTAGATGTGCTAGTAAGGTCCCCAGAGTCAGGGATGGGGGCTGGCAGCTGCAGCCCTCCACTGCAGAATTCAGGCTGCCATCTCCATGGCAACAGGTATCCCCAGCCAAGGGATTGGTCTCTTAAAGGCACAGTGCACAAGTTGTCTGGAGTTTGGAGTGAGAAGGGTGGTGGCACCCATGTCTACCAGCTCACCCCACCCTTGCCCTCCAGTTTGTACTAGGGGACACAGAAAGGGAGAAAGCTACTCTAGAGGACTGAGTTTGTAGCTTCTGCAAGTTCCCCAGTGAGCACATAGTTTTGCTGAAGGTTGTCCAGGGTCATCAGGAGACAACCTTGGCTCTGTAGCCTTCTCATCGATAACAGTCGGAGAGTTATCTTAGAAGACAGAAGCCCCCAAGAGTGAGTCAACATAAGAGCTCATTTTGTTTATTCCATGGGTCGAGGAGAAAACCTTTCTCCAAACAGGGCCAAAGGGCACCCAGGGCACAGCTGAGGTGGAGATAAGCTGCCAGCCAGCTCAGAATCCTGGGCCTGTTTGCAGGATTGTCCTGTGAGCCTCCTGAGCCCAACCCACTCCTCCCCAGTCATCGCCATAAGTACTTCATCCTCAGGTCACCCATGTCCATTATTCAAAAAATTAGTGTCACTTGCCATAAGGAGAGGGTAACAGTAAGAAACTGCATATATTCAGTCGTATTAGGGTCCAGCTGGAGCCTATTGCTGCCAGAAGCCTGGAGCTTCTGTTGATGAGGACGAGTCAGTGAGGCCCTAGACACCAGCCCATACTAAGGCTACCTCCTTAGGCACAGTGCATTGGATGGGAATACCATGTCATACCATTCGTAGTGCTTCCACTCAGTGACTTTGAATGCTATGGCTGGAACATGAACCAAATCCATTTGTTTATCAAATTCAGATGTGCTGGCCCAGGTCACCAGTGTTTAGTCCCTGCAGGCATTTCCTGCTGTGCTAAGTAGGGAGTGAGTGGACTCAGGTATTCCTGCCTGGTAGAGCTGAAGAGGGAGGCTGGCCCCAAGGCTGGAGGCCAAAATGTGTTTGTGCCCTAGCCTGAGCCAGTCAGGAACTCAGCTGACAGCTTTTGCACACACCAGCCTTAGTATTTGTGTGTGTGTGTGTACATATGTGCATGCACGCACTTACCTGGAGGACAGATTGGTTTTGAGTCTTCCTTGATCACTCTGCACATTATTAGGACAGGGTCCCTTACTTGAATCCAGAGCTCACTCATCCAGCTAGTCTAGCTAGCCCAGGGGTCCTATCTGTGCCTCCCAAGCACTGGGATTACAGGCAGGCTGCCACACCTACCTGGCACTTACATGGGTGTTGCTGTGTCTAAACGCCAATGTTTTACTGGCTGAGCTATCCCCAAACCCCTAGTTCTTTTTTTTTAATATTTATTTGAGAGAGAGAATGAATGGATGCACCAGGGCCTCTAGCCTCTGCAAACAAACTCCAGATGCATGCAGCACCTTGAGCATCTGGCTTACATGGGTCCTGGGGAATTGAACCTGGGTCCTTTGGCCTTGCAGGCAAGTGCCTTAACCACTAAGCTATCTCTTCAGCCCACCCCTAGTTCTTTTCAGCAGCAACTCTCAGCTTACAAGTGAAGAAACTTGAGGCAGAGTGAGTCTAATCAGAGGCCCAGAGCCATCCTTGAATCAGAGCTTAGACCCAGAACAGGGTAGTCAAAGATGACACACAGCTCATGGGAAGACCATCTCCTCCTGCCTTGGGAATATGGGGGTAGGTAGCTGGGTCTTGGACACTGCTCAGTGCCAGGCTTATCTTTCCCTGCAGCAGTACTTCATCCTCCTCATCATCACGGACGGGGTCATCAGTGACATGGAGGAAACACGACATGCTGTGGTGCAGGCTTCCAAGCTGCCCATGTCCATTATCATTGTGGGCGTGGGTAATGCTGACTTTGCAGCCATGGAGTTCTTAGACGGGGACAGCCGCAGGCTGCGCTCACACACAGGCGAGGAAGCAGCTCGCGACATCGTACAGTTCGTGCCCTTCCGAGAGTTCCGCAACGTGAGTGTGGGCCCTGGCTGGGAGGGGTGGGCCCAGAGCTGGCAGCCACGGCTCACAGTTTGGAATGAACATTCGGCTTGTCCCTCTGCTCCATTGGCTTCTGGGGGCCAATGATGTGTAGGTGCTGTCGGCCTTGTCCCAGACAAGGACATTGTGACCTGGTGGGCACTTGCTGCTTCCACAAGCTTAGGGAACCTGGGCGTGGGGCAGGGTGTGCTGGGTGAGACCAAAACTACCCTCATGGACAGAGCATTGGAGGCATAGGGGTTGGGCACAGGCCCAGAGCTGGAGGCTTCCTGTCCGTCCCATGCAGACAGCCCCCTCATTCTGCAGCTGGGAAGATGGAAGCTGGGAGGCTCTGCATGAAGCCTCTGAGGTGCCGGGCTCAAATCCCGGGAGCCAGCCTCACAGTGTCTACTTGATGCTCCCTGGGTTTGCCTGAGATGATTTTGCTCCTCCTTCTGAAGCACCGGCTCCCCGAGGACAAGCAGTGGGCATCAGTCATGTGTTCCTACCTGAGACAGTGACTAGACCCCTCCCTGTGGCCGGTGATGATCAGTGAGCAGGCACTGTGGCTCATCCCAGTCGGTGATGCTCAAGAGATCCTTTCCGCCAAGTACACAGAGCAGCGCCTCTTTTCCCCAAGTTACCCCAGGCAAATTCATCGTACAGTGTTCTTCCCAAACACTCCCAGCCTGATCAAGGCAGCCACTTTAGGTGGCATTCTGGCTGAGATGAGGGCCACCGGTTTCAGATGGTCCTGACCCTCAGTCCTAATGACCTCCTTCATGGACCCCTGCCATCACAGCTGTCTGGGCCTGGTGTGTCTCCTAACTTCAGGGCATTAATCATTCTCTCTCCTCTTCTCCCCACCTCGACTCTGTAGGCAGCAAAAGAGACTCTGGCCAAGGCCGTGCTGGCAGAGCTGCCCCAACAAGTTGTGCAGTATTTCAAGCATAAAAACCTCCCCCCCACCAACTCGGAGCCCGCCTGATCGGCGCTCAGCAGCATGCCGGCTGAGCCCCCAGCCTCCCCAGGAACGTGCACGCTCACCCTCCTTCTTTGTGGGTGGCCTTTTTTTACCAGTCCACATTTTTATTTTTTACAACCGGACCTCCACCCCCAACTTCCCCCAGCCCAGCTGGGCTTCCTTTGTCAGAGTCAACTGATGATGCTTCCAGGCCAAACTGGCTTCCTCTCCAACCTCCCCCCCATCCCCCGTCTCATCCCCACTCAAGTATTGAATGTACTTTGTATAATTTTAGTGGAATTATTATTAAAGAGAATAAAATTTTTACAATCATAACTGGCTTTTTCTAAGTAGCTGCAAAAAGGAGCATATCTCTGGTGCATACTTTGTGTGATGGTCTGCACCCAATTCCTGCTCCACTTTTTAAAATACTTTTAAAGATTCTATTTATTTATTTGAGAAAGAGGGGCAGATAAAGTAAAAGACAACAGGCAGGCCAGGGCCTCCAGCCACTGCAAACAAACTCCATACACACACGCCACCTTGTGCCATCTGGCTTATGTGGGAATCCTTTAGCTTTGCAGACAAGCACCTTAACCACTAGGCCATCTCTCCAGCCCTCCTGGTTCATTTCTTTCTTTTTTGAGAGAGGGAGACAATGGGTGTACCAGGGCCTTTCAGCCACTGTGAACGAACTCCAGATGCATGCACCCCCTTGTACACATGTATGACACTGCATGCTTGTGTCATTGTGCATCTGGCTACGTGGGACATGGAGATTCAAACGTGTTCTTAGGCTTTGCAGGCAAGCGCCTTAACCGCTAAACCTTCTCTCCAATCCCTGCTTTTTTTTTTTTTTTTTTTAAATACATGCTGTGTTCTACTTGTCAACACTCAGGGTAATAAAGGAGTTTCAAACGTCCCTGTGTCTGTCAGCTCTTTCCTCAGCTGGGACTCATGGACTTGCTGATCTGAAAAAGGAAACTAATAGGCCCATTCCTCTGCAGACATGCAGGGTTGGTGTGATCCCCTGTACATGGAGACAAGCATTCCTATCACTTGTGGTGGCTCCTGTGAAACCAGTATGGGACATGGCACCCACACACACTCAGATATCCTCAGGAATGCACAGGCCACACCAGTGTCTCTGGGAGCCCTGACTTGGGCCCAGCCGAAACAGGCTGACCCCTTCCTCTTGGTCCTGAGTTCCTTCCTACTGCAGCTGGACAGCCCTTGCTGCCATCTGCTTCTTCCCTCTCTGTGTTTTTGGCCCCTGGATCCTGTATAGGTTTGCCTGTCTGCTTTTTGCTGCACCCCACTCTCAACAATAGCCCGCTTAATGAGCCTAGCCCCAACCCTCTTCCCCATTCCCTACTTTCTTTCACAACACCCCGTCTCCTTTTTATTCTCTCCTGGAGTTCCAGTCAGGCCTTTTTTATTTTTATTTATTTGAGAGAGACAGAGAGAGAATGGGGGCACCCAGGCCTCCAGCCACTGCAAACGAACTCCACACGCATGTGCCACCTTGTGTATCTGGCTTACATGGGTCCTGGAGAGTAGAACCAGCGTCTTTTGGCTTTGTATTCTCTGCAGCCCCAGTCAGGCCTTTTGACCTAGGCTGATGCAACCAGAAACAGCAAACATTTCTATTGAACACCAGGTGTCTACCTCCCTTTACACAGCCCCAACCATGACCTTTGCAGAGACACGGTAACATGCCAAGAAGTGTGCCAATCCTGCCAGGAAGGCATAATGTGGGTGGGAGTTTGGCTAACCCCACACCTATGTGTCCCAATGCATCAAGAGCCCCCTTAGCTTTGCAAGGGGCTTCCCAGCACAAGCTGACACTAGTGATTCCTACCTCCCAGGCTAGTCCTTATGCCTAGTGGCCTACCAGAAGTAGATGGCACCAGGAAGGTCACTTCCAGGGGTTCTGCAAGCTCAGGAGCCATCACGTATATGGTGGAAGCAGGAGTGAGGAAGGGATTCCTCTACCCCTAATTTCTGTGGCCCAAGAAATGATGAAAAAAAGGTCATTTTTTTTTTTTTTTTTTTTTTGAGGCAGTTTGGTCTCATCTTGCTTTAGCCCAGGCTCACCTGGAATCCTGGAATTTACTATGTAGTCTCAGGGTGGCCTCCTACTTCTGCTTCCTGAGCACTGGGATTAAAGGCATGTGCAACATGCCCAGCCAAAGGGTCCTTTTGAGCCACTTTTCACTTCTCTTAAAAGGGCTGCAAGAGCACATGGAGTCCTGACGTGTGCACAGCCCCAAAGGAAGGCAGTGCAGCAACTTCACAGATGGAACCTTAGCCTGGCACATCAGGCTCATTTTGATTTGCTTGCTGGGCCAGCTGCAAGACTAGGTATCAGCACAAGCTGCTCATATACCCCATTTACCCTGAGCTTGGCAGACTAGGGAGTACCATAGTCACTCCCAGATAAGTCTTCACTGTTTAGCCTGAGTTAAGTCTGATTAGAGGCCTCCATAGGCAGAGTAGCCTCCTGCTAGTCCGGCTTCCAACTCTCAGGGGATGGTAGGCTAGGTGACTTCTCACCCAGACCTCCACACCTTGCCTGTAAAACTCCCTACACAATAGCTTCCCAAGCTGCAAAATAAAGAGGCTGGGGACTATTGCGCCATATCAAAGCCAAGTCCCTTATATAAGGGCTTGGTCTCATCGCTTGTAGCTTATAGACCAAGCTAGGCTTCCCAAAGGCCAGCCACAGCTCTCTTTATCTGCCCCTTCTCTGCCTGAGCCTGATTGAGCGAGCCGAGCCAAGCAGGCCCTGGGCTCCTGACTGGCTCACCCTCCAGGGGAAAGAATGGCATCTAAACTCTACATGAGGGTGAATCACTTTGAAAATGCCAGGCCTTGGGGCTGCCACTTGGTTTATACATGGATGGCAGGTAGAAGGGTGAATTTGGAAGTCTGACTAGACAGACCTCCCCCCACCCCCGGAAACTCCTCTGCTGAGGTCTGTCCACTGCATGTGGTAAAAATGTCATGGAAACCAGAGAGCCAGACTTAGGCTTAAATGAAAATTCTGGTTCTGTCACCTAGCTGTGTGATCCAGGCAAGTCACTGAGCCTCTAGTTTTGGGTTCCTCTGCAAAATGTAGAGAGGGGAGGCTTCATAGGATTTATTCATGACAAAAGACATGAGTCCACTAACCACATGATGTCCCCCACTGCCAGGTCCATGCATAGCAGGGCCCAGTGTATACAGAATGAAAGGAGTCAACATGTGTCACTGTCACAGAAGCAGAACAGTTTACAGCACACAGTGCGGGAGGCCTGTCACCCATCAGGCCTTTCTGTGTCTCCTTGGCCGCTGGGGCTTCTTTTGCCTGTTAATGCCGAGACTCCCAGGCTCGGAAACCTCGCTCCAGCAGGTAAGGAGCAGAGCAGCAGCCTTTGTCAGCTTCATTAAAGCATGAACGTGCCACCAGCTTCTTGTGCTCAACTTGTAACTACAGAGTGTTGCCAAGATTCCAGCCTCCCACCAAGCAGAATTTGCATTCCACCCGTATGTGTAACTAGGCTGGGCACGCCAGGAAAACACCCAAGTCCAAACGGCTATGCACCACCGAGTGCTCCTTGTTTTTCTGGAGGGGTCTGAGATGACAGCTGAGCCACATTTCCACGGCTAGGACACTCGAGCCAAGGAACCCAGTGTGCCTCAGCAATTAACATTTAGTGCAAGGCAGAAGCTGGTGGTGGAATTGATGACCAGTTCTGACCCTCCAACATGTCACTGTTCTAGCTACAACTGGAGAATGCCAGTACCACACAAGAACCGGCCCAAGGCAGACTCATATATGCTCTGGCACCTACTCAGAAGCAGAATCTGTGGTTACAGTGCTAATGAGGGCGACCATGTTGCCCATGCACCACAGCAGGCACCTAATCTAGATGATGATCTTTTACCCTCCCTAGGAAGTTGGAATTATTCCTGCTTCCTGAGGAGGAAAGTGAGGCCCAGAGAAGAAAGGACCTTGTTCAAGTAACAAAGTGACACAAGCAGCAAGTGTCTGGCTCTGCACTTATAAACTTATTGTCACCATGGTGTATCTGTGGTAGAAAGAGGGTAGAAAGAGGCCAAGTTTCCAAAGAGAAGCCAAAGTAGCAGGCCTCATCCAACCAAACGGGGCGGCTTCTCCCTTGGGTGGGAAGGAAGTGGCTGGAAGAGAACTCAGGAGCTAGAAAGTGTGATGGGAGGAACTAAGTCATCCCTGGTTAGGAACACCTGACTCCCAGCCTAGAGTACTCCTGAAAATAACGAGCTCCCTGGCCCCTTCTCAATCTGGGGAGACAGTTCTCTCCACTGAGTCCTGGAACACAAGGAAGCTGTAGAGGCTCGGAACCAGCCTCCTTTCTGGGACTAGTCACATCAGCATTCCTGTGTTTTATAGCAGGAAAAATGGGTGCTTTGAATTTCAAGCCCCCCTTTTCCTCACTAAGGTGGGTTACGGCTGACAGGAAGTGACTGGGAGCACACAGGTGACAAGCTGGATCATCCCCCGCCTGCCAGGTAGTGCTGGCAATAGGATCACTGCTTTTTCCCTTACGAAGTTTCACAATCCTAAGAACACTAGCACTTGAAATTGAAGAAACCCACCCCAGCCCTTTTCTTTTCACCGGCTGAACATCCCAGTTAAGGTAGGAGCACCACTGATGGGAGTCCTAGGACCCTCCTCAGATGCCAACATCTGCAGAGGCTCAAGTTTGTTCTATATAATGATATAGTATTTGCCTGGAATCCACATAAATCTTCCTGAACATTTTAAAACGCCCTTGATGCCTAAAACAATGTGATGTTTTGTCTACTTTACTTCTTAGGATTCAGATAACAGGCTGCACACGGAGGGTTGACTTTACATTCTAAGGTTCAAAGCAGGGGTTCCTGCCATACATTGTTATTTTTTTCCTGTGGGCTGGGACCACAGATCCACCCTGACTGCTTCCCGTAACAGTTAGCCTGTTTTGCCAGCAACCGTTTTCACAGAAGCCATATTTGAGTTGTGCACTGATGGGCATGACTCTGATAAAAAGAGCACCTGTGTGACTCACACGCTCTCCTGAGATACCATGAGCAGAGGCGTCTAAAGCTCGGTGTTGTGTTCAACTTCAATCCTAGCTCTCAGAAGGCTGAGATGGAAGAATGGCAAGCCTGACACCAGCCAGGACTACAGAGTGGGACTCGCCTCATAAAAAAGCAGTGTGTGAGACTCTCAACACACTCAGCTGTAAGCGATGGAGAAATGATAGTAGGGGGCACGGCACAGAAGAGCCAAGTTCTCTTAGGACAGGTCTGTGAGATTGAAAGTTAATGGACAGTTCTGTCAACTTCCTCCAACGTCAACAGAGGCTATGAGGTACAGTAGTGGCTCTGGCAAGTCACACTGCATGAAGCTGGTGACTTTGACATCTTGGTCTGCCTCCTGAAATGGTTTGGGGTGGCCTGGGCTTGGGTTAAGTGTGACATTGACAGCATAGTCACAGGAAGTGTGACACAGAGAGGCAGAAGGTACCTGCAGTTTTACCTAAACATCTGTTTGTCAGGATGGAGCTGACCCACCTGCACTGACAGTCAGGAATGATTAGCACTGTGCAGTCCTGCAAAGGAGACAATGTTCACAGGCATTGTGGGTGAAGGCAAACCACCATCTGCCAGTGGGCACCAGTGTCGCTATACTGGAAGGGGAAAAGAAGAGTTGGATGAGATCCAGGGGACTCTGCCCACGTTAACACTGAGGAGCTGCTCTGCCTGCCGGCATCTCAGTGCCAACACATTCAGTGTGTGTCTCGCTCTGTCTCACACCCGGGAAAGAAACAATGGATGCTAGAACTGGGAGGGAAGAGAGAACTGTTCTGGCTTATTCTAAAGGAGGCCATCTTTATGATGATCATATCTACTTCTGTCTTTGGGGGTCTCTACACCTTTTCTCTAACCCTCCCACTCAGGTTCCAAGCCCCTGCTCAGGGTAAGGTTCCACTGCCTCTCAGCTGCTCATGATCTCAGAGCTGCTCCTTTTTCGGCAAAGAAAGAGCAGGAGTGCAGTGGATAAAGGAAAGTACTGGGCGGTGCCTTGGGTGGGGAACTGCTTCCACAGTCGTGTGCAAAGCAAGCAGCGCCAGGATGGAGTGCAGAGTGCAGCCGTGACTGTGGGTGTGTCCACCTAGTTTGCAGTAGGAGTATCTCAGAGCTGCTAGAAATAAGTTATCTCTAACAGAACTACCAGTAGTTAGGGTTTCTGCTATAATCCAATAAGTTTGTTTCTCTAAGGTTTAGAATCTTAAACTAAATCTTTTATTTCAAAAACAAAACAATTTTCCAGGCAGAGAGAAGGTGGGCAGAAGATGGATGCTTCCTCATTACCAGTCCCTTCTTACACCCATGTGGGGGTGGAGGGGGAGGAGGAACAGGAACAAGGAGAAGGTCCACCACCAAAGCTGGTGTTAGCTGACAACCCTGCAGATGTGGCTTCTAATCTTTACTTAGTCATACAACATCAAGGATGGCTGAGTTCCAGGAAGCACTCCATGTCATCATCTGGTCAGCCCTTTTCTGTGCATGCTCCACACACTACACGGGAGAACCAAGCACTGTGTGTCTACAATACGATGTTTCAGTAACACTTTTCCAATAACTGCCCCTGCTTCCTTGTGCTGCTAGGAAAGGAAAAAGCACAAGAAAGCAATGAGCTCCAGTGAAGGCTGCTATAAGCTATCTGGTGCCTATACCAGCACAGTCAGGGACATTTCTCTGGCCCTAGTGCCCACCCTACCCCTACTCCCACATCAGTGGGACAGGTTCACTCATCTGCACTGGAGTGGAACGAGAAATCACACACGATTCAGGCCACAAGTGGAATGTGGCCCATTTTCAGGTTAGGTTAAAAATGTCACGGTGTGCACAGGATGCAGGAGAAGGAGTTTTTTGAGGGAGATGATTCCTGGAGGCAGAACAGATGGTCCAGCCCTCTAGGGAGGTGATCCCTGTGGTAAGATCAGAAGCTAGGGCGCCTCAAGGAAGGTGTTGGTTCGGAAGATAGAGGAGACAATCTTCCCGGTAGCATTGATGGTACCTTCACTGTCTGAGCTGGACTCGGAGTCACTGCTTCCAGAGTAGGCGCCCAAGCCTGGGAGGATGCCGATGCAGACAGCAGCAGAGGGGCAGTGGATGGAGGGACCACCAAGGGACGAGCTTCCGAGAGAAACGCAGGATGGGGCTTCTGAAAAAAGGAAGGATGGACTGTTAGTCATCACCCTCTCCAAGGCTGAAAAGTCCTTTCCCAGGCACTGAGTACCATGCCACAGTTTCACTCACAGAAGCCCTGGTGCCACTAAACCCAATGATGTTACCAGAAGACAAGGAAAGTGTCAGAACTTTGCAATGTCAAGAGGTAGAGCTGGGACTTGAAGCAAGCTCTAATCCCAGAAGTTTTCCAAACTCCCTTATTTCCCACCAGCTGACATGGAAAACAAATAGCTTTACAGTGTCACCTATCATGGTTCGATCTTAGAACAGGAAGTAGGACTTGGGTCTGATGTCTTCTGGACGCACTCCCAATGACAAGGCAAGATTAAGAGACACAGTGGAGATATTCACAATTCTACCTGATTCTCAGCATATTATGCTCCACTTGGAGATCAACAGCTAGCACAGACACTTTGTGAAGACCACACACTAGCTGCAGAATGTTCTTTATTAAGAAGGGCTGTTTTTGGTGATGGGGAAATGAGCAACTTAGAAACCAACTTAACAGCACCTTTGCTTTCCAATTGTGTTCTTTTTTTGTTTGTTTGTTTGTTTGTTTTGTTTTTTGGTTTTTCGAGGTAGGGTCTCACTGTAGCCCAGGCTGACCTGGAATTCACTATGGAGTCTCAGGGTGGCCTTGAACTCACGGCAATCCTCCTACCTCTGCCTCCCAAGTGCGGGGATTAAAGGCGTGCACCACCACGCCCGGCTCCAATTGTGTTCTTTTTAAGGCCATGCACAATGTTACCATGTAGCTGTTTTGTTTCTTTCTTTCCTTCCCAATAAAGACAGTAATTGTACCTCTCCAATGGCAGAAAGCCTCAATCTAGAAAATACAGGACTTGAAGGTTAAAGGAAAATGGAACTCTACCTCTTTCCCTCTGAATGTTTCTTTTCAGCCTTCTGAAATCACTTTAACAACCTATCATGTGGGTACTCTCCCAACTTACAGACAAGTGACAAGAGGACAGACAAGTGAGCTGTTAAGTTTATAGGCTACTTAAGTGTATAAAACATTAACCTAAACCTGAGTAAAAAGGGATTTACTAAAAGTGAGACCAAACTTTACTGGACACAAAATTCTGGACTTTAGCATGTGTACTCATCTTTACAGTAGATTCCAGTAAGGGACTGTTGGAAATAAGGAATGTTAACACAGGACCATGACTGCAGAGACAGCAGTAACAAGACTACACGAAGGCAAAGGCAACTGTATGCAAGGAACAGCACAAAGCTAATGTCTTTAAGGTATAAAGAGTTTTTTTTTAATATGCTAAAAAAAAAAAAAAAAGCAATCAGTTACTGAAAAGTACACAAAAGACCAGGACATGGTGGTGCACATCTGTAATCCCATAGGTGAGAGGCTGAAACAGGAGGACTGCAGAGAGTTCAAAGTCAGCCAGGTCTATGGAATGAGACCTTTCCTCAAAAAAAGTGGGGAAGGGTTGGTATAATGCCTGCCCAGCACACATAAAGCCTTGGGTGGGATCCCTAGCACCACACTGACACCAGACATGTGGCACACATCCATAATCCCAGCACTTGGGAGATGGAGGCAGGAGGATCAGAAGTTCAAGGTTCTTCTTAGCTATATAGTGAGTTTGAGGTTAGTCTGGGCTACATAAGACCCTGCTTTTCTTTTTTTAAAGGGGGCTGGAGAGATGGGCTTAGCCATTAAGACATTTACCTGCAAAGCAAAAGGACCCAGGTTCAACTTCCCAGGACCCATGTAAGCCACATGCACAAGGGGGTGCATGTGTCTAGAGTTTGTTTGTAGTGGCTGGAGGCCCTGAGCACCCGTTCTCTATCCGTCCTCTCTCAAATAAATAAAAATAAAAAAGCTAGGTAATGGCCAATGGGTAAATCACTTGCTCTGCAAGCATGAGGACTGTAGTTTGGATCCCCAGCACCCACCTACAATTCCAGTACATTGGAAGTAGAGATAGGGAATCCCCAGAGCAAGTTGGCTAAGGAGACTAGCCAAATCAGCATACCTTGGCTTCGAGAGACCTTGCCTCAGTAAATAATGTGGAAAGCAATTGAAGCAGACGTCTAATGCCTCCATAGAAACATGCACATGCACCTCTACACATACAAATGTGCACACACAACCAAGATGGTAATTAATATAAACTATCACACAAATGGTTAATCTGGGGGTGGATGGAGTGATGGTAGTAAAATCAGATGCTCTTAAAAGTTTGGGACATGAGAACAGCTACATATTTCATTACTTGAACATTTATCGTATTATTATGCTCCACATAGAATGCTTTCAGTACTCTGGCAGAAAAATTCTGGCAGAAGGATTGAATTGAAGACGCTAAGAATAAAAGCGTGGAGGTCAGAGTGCCTATGGAGGACAACAGCTGTCCTGTGGAAGAATGAATCCTGTTACAGAACTGTGACAGAGGAATCTGTGACATCAGAAGAGCTTAAGTGAAAAGACCAGAACCCCTAATTACCTAGAAGGATTCAAGAAAGAAAAGAGACTGCAACCCTGGCAAATTTCATTCCAAAAGCAGTTAACTGTCCAGAGAACAAAATGGTGCCCTCTGATCTCATCCAGTTGGGAAGCTTCCTGCCAACCTGCCTTTGCTGAACTACATTGTCATACCAAATTAACAGAAAATTACTAACAGACAATGTTCTTGGAATGCAGGCGCGTGACTTGGGAGTGCATGGGCCAACTTATGCATGTGATGGCTCTGCTCAGGCTAGTGTTCAATAGGGGAAACTGAATCTCTGTCAGGGTCATGGTTATCTTGTGGAGGATAAAGGGCAAATCCTACTCCTACAAAGGACAAGAAGGGATAATTTTCCTCCTACCAAAAGAAGGTATTTCTTGCCCAGGCTGTATAAGAATACAAAGGTAGGAAGAAGGCATTCAGAATGATAAAACTATGTACTTGAGATAGTTCAAAGAAGCCAGATAGTTTCCCCTTCCATTGATTCACTCCAGCACTTTCCATCAGCAAGTGAGTACCACATACAGGCAAGTAGCTTACTGATTAATATGTATTTAAGAGTCTGTAAGAGTATGTGTCTGTGTACACATACATAGTACAGTCTTCCTACATATTCATGAGGGGCTAGTGGCAGGATACACCTCTCCTGCCCTTATATAAATGGTATAGGACTTGCACACAACCCATGCATATCTCTCCATATGCTGGGAAACATGTCTAGATTACTTATAGTATACAACTAACATAATACAAGCAGTTGTTACACACTGCATTGCTTAGAGGAAAATGATGAGAAGTCTGTATATTTTTAGTACAAATTTCAAATTTTTTCCTTCAAAAATTTTCAATTTAATTAGTTGAATCCACAGATATACAACCTGTGGGTATAGAGGGCTAGCTATACACACTTATCCTATTTAAACATCCATGTGTTAAGTTTCCTATGTATTAAAAAGATGTTAAGGAGGGCTGGAGAGATGGCTTAGTGGTTAAAGCGTTTGCCTAAAAAGCCAGAGGATCCTGGTTCAATTCTCCAGGACCCATGTAAGCCAGATGCACAAGGGGATGCATGCGTCTGGAGTTCGTTTGCAGTGGCTGGAGGTCCTGGTATGCCCATTTTCACACACACACACACACACACACACACACACACTCTCTCTCTCTCTCTCTCTCTCTCTCTCTCTAAAATAAATATTTAAAAAAAAAAAAGAAAAGAAACTTAAAAAAAAAAGATGTCAAGGAACAGGAATTCCTATACTGTAGAACAAAGTGTAAATTGAAATAACTTCTGATGGCACTTTGGTTCTATTTTTTTAAATTACAAATGTATACATCCTCTCTGAGCCAACAATGCTAGTTGTAAGTATTTAACCTGACTGATGCATTCAGATGAGAAATTATGCATGCACAGGGTTATTACTGAAGCAGCAGAACAGAGAAAAATTGCAAACAGATTCCTCAATACAAACTCGTATAGATACATTGCGGTGGGGTGTTAGGTACTATCCAGCCTTCAGAAGAAATCCAGCTCATTATGTGCAGCTATGCAACACTCATCAAGTGCATCAAGTGTATTCTCTTAAAGGTACATTTTCTAGTATATGAATTATTTTTAAATAACTTTTTTTAAAGCTTTATGAGCTAAACACAGTATTTGGGTCTTGCCTGGAAACACACACAAACACACACACAAGCATAACTAAATAATAAATACTATTTTATTTATTTCAGAAAGAGAGAGAACAAAAAAAGAGACAGAGAGAATGAATATTGGCATACCAGGGTCTCCAGCCACTGCAAATGAACTCCAGATATATGTACCACTTTGTGAATCTGGCTTTATGTGGGTACTGGGAAATCAAATCAGGGCTGACAGGCATTGCAAGAAAGCACCTTTAACCGGTGAGCCATTTCTCTAGCCCCAATAAACTTTTTTAAAAGATTTATTTTTATTAACTAGTTGACTTATTTATTAGACACAGAGAGAGGGAGAGAGAGAGAATGGGCATGCCAAAGCCTCTAGCCACTGTAACTGAACTCCTGATGCATGTGCCACCATGTGCATCTGGTTTATGTGGGACCTGGAAATTCGAACCTGGATCCTTAGACGTCACAGGCAAGTGCCTTAACCTCTCAGCCATCTCTCCAGCCCCCCAATAAATATGTTTTAATAGAGTGTAGGGGTTCAATAGCAGCATGGCTGCCTAGTATGCACAAGGTACCACAAAATAATAAAATAAAATTGCTTTACATAGGTGGTCATATTATTATCCTAACTTTTGACCATTTCAAACTATCTGTAATAAAGTGTTTTCAAAATATATCATTGCTTGCACATATGTAAATACCTCTAGATGGATATATAAGAAATGCATAATGCTATTTCTTTGTGGACAAGAAGTTCATGAAGAGGGTGTAAACAGAAGAGACTTCACTGATGAGCAAGAGTGACAGCAATGGCTCACCACCCCTGGTGCTATACAGAAAGCACTTGAGAAAAAAAGAAATGTAAGCCCTGTTTTATACATGATCCCTTGAGTTTAGAGTCTCAATCACACAGGTTAAACTAAAAACAGGCTCTTGAATTGGTCATTTCTAATCCAGGCCCAAGGAGGTTCCCCTTTATTGACAACTTCATGCCACTTAACACAGAGGCAGATTTCATAACATAAAAGTCACCCCCAAAGAAAGTGCACCATGGTGACTGATTTAAGTTTCTAGACTCAATCCAACCCAACAATCAGCAGGAGCCAGGTATTCTACCTCCCACTGGTAGCAGGCCAGGTGAAATCAAGAAACTTGACATTTGGCAGAGACAGAGACAAACCCTCTTTGAGCAGAGGTCCTCTGACCAGGGCTTTGGAAGCACTTGTGGGAGAGCACACTTGTCATTTATAAGCTCTGTTGTTTCTTACACATTACTTTTGCAGGACAGCTGGCATATTCATGGGTATACACCCTGCCTGGCATATATAACAGTTTGGCAACATAGGTTCAGAAAGGCTTGTCCTTTGCAGGTATAATGCAGCCTAGTCCTTCCTATACATAAGTACAAGAAAGAAGGAGGGTGCACCCACCTTGAGTCTTGTCATCTGGGTCAGGGTCTGGCTTCAGTCTTTTCATACTATTGCCACTCTCTGAGCTGTAACAAAAAATACGGTGGTTTAAGCTAGGCCCAATCTTGGAATCAACACTTGGGAACCAGGGTCTCCGGAAACTTTCTACGGGTCTTGGGCACTCTGAAGGACCTAGGATGATCTGAAATGAAAAGCTCTGATTTTGGTTCCTAATTTCTTTCCATATATAAACTTTGTTACAAAAGACAACTTAAAACTCTTTAACAGCTGGGTGTGGTGGCACACACCTTTAATCCCAGCCCTTGGGAGGGAGACAGAGGAAGGAGGACTGCCAAGAGTTCGAGGCCACACTAAGACTACACAGTGAATTCCAGGTCAGCCTGGGCTAGAGTAGTGAGAGCCTACCTCAGAAAGCCAAAAAAAAACAAAAACAACAAACAACAAACAACAACAAAATAAAACAAAATCACAATAAAATCCTGGACACATAAGGAAGAAACACAGTGAATATATCAAAAGACTTTAAAAAAATCTTTATTTGAGAGTCAGATAGAGAGAATGGATGTGTCAGGGCTCTAGCCATTGCAAATGAACTCCAGATGCATGCACCACCTTGTACATCTGTTTACATGGGTACTTGGAGTCCTTAGGCTTCGCAGGCAAGCACCTTAACTGCTAAGCCATCTCTCCAGGCCTCTATCACAAGATTTTAAGCTCCACTGTTGCTTATCTTTTTGGTTTGTGTGTGTACAGTGCTGGGAATAGAATCCAGAGCCTGCTGCTAGATAAGTGCTCTACCACTGACCTACAGCCCCATCCCAAGTCTAATTTTGTAGAGAGATAGAGGTAAGATAGTTATTTAGAGTTTTGTTAAGTATACCTGGGAAATTTTAAGGCTAACTAATGAAAGAATAGAAACAGGGGGCTGGAGAGATGGCTTAGTGGTTAAGGCGCTTGTGTGCAAAGCCAAAGGGCCTCGGTACGATTCCCCAGGACCCACGAAAGCCAGATGCACAAGGTGGCACATACATCTGGAGTTCATTTGCAGTGGCTGGAAGCCCTGGCACGCCCGTTCTCTTTCTGTCTCTCACACTCTGCCTCTTTCCCTCTCTCAAGTTTAAAAAAATTAAAAAGAATAGAAACAGAATATATAAAAATCCAAACTACTAGAAAGAAAACAAATTAAGATTTTAAAATCTCTTCCTCATTTTTTCCCCAAAAGCAAAAATATAAGGAAAAAATGTTTTGTTAGGTTTTTTTTTTGTTTGTTTGTTTTTGCCCCTTTCAAGGTAGGGCCTCATTCTGTAGTCCCAGGCTGGCCTGGAACTCACAATGATCCTCCTACCACTGCCTCCTGAGTGCTGGGATTAAGGCCATGCGTCACCACCCACAGAAGAAAAATTTTTTTTTTTAAAGTAAGAAGTCTGGGAATGTAACTCAGTTAGTAGAGTGCTTGCCTTGCATGTAAAGCCCTGGGTTCAATCCCTAGTACCGCACAAACTTAGTGCATTACTGTAATGATAGCACTTGGGAAGTGAAACCAAGAGAATCAGAAGTTCAAAGTCATCCTCAGCTACATAGGAAGTTTGAGACCAGCCTGAGACCTGAACTCCAAAAAGGGGGAAAAACATTAAAATGGTAATAATTACCGGTCATTGTGGCACATGCCTTTAATCCTAGCACTCGGGAGGCAGAGGTAGGAGGATCACCATGAGTTCAAGGCCACCCTGAGACTACATAATGGAGTCCAGGTCAGCCTGGGCTAGAGTGAGACCCTACCTCAAAAAAACCCACATCAACTAATAAAAGAGAGATTAAGAAAATAAATTTAAAAGCAATCACTTATGAGGCACTTCTAAAAATAAGGAAAACAAAATCAAACAACTTAATACTCAAAAAGATTTAAAGTAAAAGAACAGAAAAAGAGGCAGTGAGAGAAATACCAACCTAAAGAAGATGAGGGTGCCCACACAAATATTAGGAAAAAGACTTTAAGACCCAAAGCAGTTGTCAATGAACTAGATTCGACTCACTCTGAATAAATAACAATTATGAACATTTATGCATCTAATAAAGTAACTTAAATACACAATCAGAGCTGGAGAGATAACTCAGTGGTTAAGGCATTTGCCCGTAAAGCCTAACAACCCAAGTTCAGTTCTCCTGTACCCATGCCAGATACACAGATGATTTTGAAATTCATCAGCAACAGCTAGAAGACCTGGTAAACCTATTCTCTCTCTCCCCACTGGGTGTGGTGGCGCACACCTTTATTTCCAGCACTCAGGAAGCAGAGCTCGAGGCTACCTTGAGACTACATAGTGAATTCCAGGTCAGGGGCTGGAGAGATGGCTTAGTGGTTAAGGCGCTTGCCTGCGAAGCCTAAGGAGCCATGTTCGACTCTCTAGATCCAAGGTAAGCCAGATGCACAAAGGTGAGGCAAGTTCATAGTCATACATGACCACTAGGTGGCACAAGCATTTGGAGTCCTGATGCCCTGGCATGCCAATTCTCTCTCTCTCTGTCTCTCGCTCTCTCTAAAAATAAAATAAAATAAATTAAAAAAAATTCCGGGTCAGCCTGGGCTAAAGCAAAACCCACCTTGAAAAACCAAAGCAAACAAAAAACCACAATAGGGCTGGGGAAATGGCTTAGCGGTTAAAGTGCTTGCCTGCAAAGCCTAAGTACCCTGGTTTGATTCCCCAGGACCCATGTAAGCCAGATGCACAAGGGGGCACATGCGTCTGGAGTTCATTTGCAGTGGGTAGAGGCCCTGGGGTGCCCATTCTCTCTTTCT
Organism: Dipus sagitta; assembly: GCA_036346955.1. NCBI lineage: Eukaryota > Metazoa > Chordata > Mammalia > Rodentia > Dipodidae > Dipus > Dipus sagitta. The sequence continues at coordinate 238,498,113 of CM070770.1, forward strand.
CTCTGCCTCTTCCTCTGTCTCTCTGTCAAATAAATAAATAAAACATTTTTTAAAAACCATAATCAATAGAAGTATGAAGAGAAATCATTATAGTAAAAATTTGCAATCCTTCTCTCAAGCACTAATAGAGCAAAGAAAATTCAAACAACATGAAGAACAAGCTTGAATTTTGCATCTACATAAAACCCAGAACCAACATTACAAAACAGATTCCCCTCAAACTTAATTGAAACACTGACGTTCTCTCCAAAAACAGGTGACATTCTAAAGCTTTTTCAAATGAAATCAGGATACACAGAGCATAATGTGATTAAAGCTAGGAGCAATAACAAAAGATGAGGGCCATATTCCATAGCCTCTAAAACAGCTCAGATTATACAGGGTTAAAATGTATAAAAGGAGAGGAAAGGGAGAAAAAAGGTTTATTTCAGAACCAAATGAAATATGGGCAAATAACGTCAATATTGAAAAATTTTAAACTATTTTTATATTATTCCTGAATCAAAGCCACAAAAGAAAATTTAAAATGTTTAAAAGACAAAGCCTGTATTCAGTAAAAGCTGGGGAAAAGGATATAGCTTTGAATGCTTTCAACTGAAAAGACTGAAAACGAATGACTTAAGTAGTTGTTTCTAACAATAATCAAAAGAATAAACTTGAAGAAAGCAAAGATTTCTTGAAAGAAGATAAGAAGTAGGTTCTTATTTTGGCTGCTTCATACATATACACACTAGGGGCTTCCAGATCTCCACCAGGTAACTGCATCAGCCATACCGCTTTGACAATGACGGCACCCATGCTTCAACCTTAACCAGTATTAGTATGAGGCCTGAGAGCCCACTGCTTAGTAACAAACTTTCAGGTGATTCTAATAAACCCAGCACAGGGAAGATTAGGAACTCCTGCCCCTAGAGGGTTATTCATCACATTGCTATGCAAAGCAACATTAAGCCATGTTCTTTGAAAACTCAAGAGGGAGTCTATACAGATCACCAAATAAGCTAAGGAACCTTTCCTAAACATGACCTAGAGAATACCGAACTGGCACCAGCGAGAACACCACTGAGGTCATTCACCTCGGCAGCCTTTCTGTGGCACAGTTCAGTAAAACTGACCCAAGCCTGCATCTTGAGAGCCACTGGACCTTGTATGGATGCCTACATGGAGGATTAAAAGGAATAACTCAGGGCTTGGTAATACCCTTCTCAGACCAGATCCTCCTCCAGCTGCTGTGTGCGCTAATGACATTTTCACATGGAGGGAGTGTTCCTAGGAACATCTGCAGCAGCAGATGAATGGTGTGCCAAACCACAAAACTGCATCAATACACTCCCTTCAAAACATGTAGCTAGTTGCCAATATACTGTATTGATTGTCCTAATAGACTGCACTTAAGATCATTTTGCCCATGGCCAGGCTGGTCTTGCTGATTCAATCACTCTGAAGCCATTTCAGGATTTGAAAAGAGAAGAGCAAACATGACAAAAACTTATCAAAATCTCTGGGTAGTGCTGTCCCCACTCCCCCTAAATCAATCAAACACAAGCCACAGCCAGGTCTGTAACCCTGTCACAGCTGCCACATTCTTAGTCTCTCCATGCCTTTGCAGCAGCTGTTCCTTCTCCCTGGGAGGTTTCCTCCCTTGCCTGCCTATCAAAGCCCCATTGGCATCTTTCCTTTTCTTTTCTTTTCTTTTCTTTTCTTTCATTTCTTTTCTTTCTTTCTTTCTTTCTTTTTTTTTTTTTGTGATTTTTCGAGGTAGAGTCTCACTGTAGCCTAAACTGACCTGGAATTTACTATGTCGTTTCAGGGTGGCCTTGAAGTCAAGGTTATCCTCTTACCTCTGCCTCCTGAGTGTTGGGATTAAAGCCACCATGCCCAGCTCCACTGACATTTTTCTTTTTCTTTCTAAATTTTTATTTTTATTTTTATTTAGTTATTTGACTGAGAAAGAGGGAAAGAGAGAGAGAAATGGGTGCGCCAAGGCCTCCAGCCACTGCAAACAAACTCCAGATAGGTGTGCCCCCTTGTGAATCTGGTTAAAGTGGGTCCTGGGGAATCGAACCTGGGTCCTTTGGCTTTTCAGGCAAATGCCTTAACCGCTAAGCCATCCCTCCAGCCAGTCCACTGACATTTTTCTAATGCCACTTTTATTCCGTTGGCAGGAGCAAACTCAGCCAACAGAGAGGCAGAGCTGTTCTCCTTCTCCTGCTTTCACTACCATGTTCTTTCTCTCTCCTTTAGTAGCATTTGCTGCCTCATTTGCTTAGAGACACAAATGGTCAAATATTTTAAACTCCTGCTCTATTACTCTATTACCATGTAACCTTGGACAAAAGTTCTCAATGTCAGGGATGGAGAGATGGCCAGAGGTTAAAAGCACTTGCTTGCAAAGCCTGATGGCCCAGGTTCCACTCCCCAGTACCCACATAAAGCCAGATACACAATGGTGCATGCATCTGGAGTTTGTTTGCAGTGGTAGGAGTCCCTGATGTATGTATACCCACTCTCTCTCTGACTCTCTCTCAAATAAATTAATAAAATATTTAAAACAAAAAAGTTCCCAATGTATCCATGCAAAGTTTCAACTTCACACACAAAAAAAGTTCTTACTCTAAAATTCTCAGTCTTTCTATCTGTAAAACAGGGACCACAATAATGGGTACTTTGTAGAACTGGTAAGATGTATACATGAGCTCATCAGGGGAAGCATTTAATGCAATGCCTGACACCTGGTGGGTGCTTAATGTTAGTCAAATGAATGATCAGAGCCAAGAATCAAAGGACAGAAGACACCAAATCTAGCACAGGAAGAGAGGCATGCATACCACAAAGACAAGCTAAATAACATTCTGCTCTAGGTACCATGACAAGTGGCATTTCAGAGGCTCAGAGGACATAGCCAGAGGGAGATTTACACTGTGTAAGCACTGGCTGACCTCTTATGCTTCACGGCTCCTGCCAACAGCTTTGCCTGGGAGAACTTGTTCTTGGTTTCTATGGGTTTCACAGCCAGTTTCTTCTCCACTTCCTTCTTGTTTTCTGCAGAAATTCCAACCTTGTTGAGATTACTGTGAGTTACAGGTTAAGGATCAAACTGCAAAAGGAAGACCTACCACAGGCCATGGTAAATTCAAAGGACAACTACAAGCCAAGGACCCCTTGTTGTGCCATGCAATGTTTGGCCCCCTTATAAAAATAAATTTTCAGTGCATGTGTATAGAGTATGTGTGGATGGTGTGTGATGCACGTGCTACATGCACGTAAGTGTGGAAATCAGGGGAGAATGTAGAGCATCCTGTTGTTCATGTGTGTTTCCTTGAGACAGTCTCTCAACTGGGAGCTTCCATTTTCAGTCAGAGAGCACCAGGGATTCTCCAGTACGAAACCCCACATTGAGATTACAAATATGCATGGCTATGACCCAGTTTTTACACTGGTTTGGGGAACTGAACTTAGGATGAATCAAGCCATCTTAGACATCTCCACAGCCCCCAAATAAAAATTCTTGAGAGCCCCTTCCCTCTATTAAGCTAGACAAATCCAGCTGATTTGACCCTCAAAACAATATAGGGAACTTTTTCTTGATTCACAACAAAAATCTAAGCACTGCCTGGCATGGTGGCATACACCTTTAATCCCAGCACTCGGGAGGCAGAGGTAGGACGATCACCGTAAGTTTGAGGCCACCCTGAGACTACACCCTGAATTCCAGGTCAGCCTGGGCCAGAGTGAGACCCTACCTCGAAAAACCAAAAAATAAAAATAAATAAATAAATAATCTGAGCACAGCCAGAAAACCCACTATTACCAAAGACATGAGCAACATACTTGAGGGGAAAACAAAGATCTTAAGGAATATAAAGGAAATTGGTGGGGGGGGGGGAGGATATAACTTTCCTGAAAATATATGCTTGCCCTCTCAAGAGTAAAATCAGGTTTTGCAGAATGTCTCATGACTATCAGTGACACTCAATCACAGACATGAAGACGAGCCTCTGTCCTGCTGGGGTGAGCAGTGCCAGCACTAACCCTGGGCTTCTTTAGGTGACTTTAACGAACACTGTGCAAACATAACCCAAGGACCCAAAGGCCATTTTCAAAAGCAAAGCAAGGCTTAGACTTTTGGAGGTGCATACCAGAAATCCCAGCATTGGTAGGCTGAGGCAGACTGAAATTCTAGGTCAGTAGTTGGAAAGAAGGGGTTCAGAGGAAGGGGTATGGGTGAAGAGGGACAAAAGTTAAGTGATGGGAGGGGATTATGATCAAAATATGTTTGTGTATGAAAATTATCAATTACAAAATCCCAGGTCAGTCAGGATTACACAGTGAGATCTTGTCTAAAAGGAAACCAAGAAACAAATCAACAACAAAACTGGCCTGGTAGTGCAGGCCTATATCATCTAGGCTGAGGCAGGAGGATTGCAGATTTAAGGGCTGCAGAGTTCATGATCAGCCTGCATAACTGAGACCTTGTCTCAAAAAAAAAAAAAAAGTAGAAAAAGGACTGTGGCTACAGCTTAGTGGTAAAGTGTTTACCTAACATACATGAGACCTTAGGTTCAATCTCTAGTCCTACAAAAGGGGAGAGGATCCTAAAAAAACATGAGCAGAGCACTTGTGATCTCACTGTCATCACTGGCTCACATGTCTGTCACTTTTGCTTTTCTTTCCCAGAAGTAGGTCCCTGTCATTTTATGCCCTGACTCACAGCACATTAAACAGGTAAGAATCCAGATGGGCAAGTTCTGAAGACATCTAGTACCTTAATGGGACAACAGTGACATCTAGTGTCCAAGAAACCTAAAAACCAACAATGTAAATCTAGGTAATGGATATGCAGTCTAGTTATCTATATGTTTGCATAATAGAGAATACTGGGCACCAGAAACAAAGAATTCACACTTCAATCACTAACTGCTGTTCCTGCAACCACCAGTTACCTTCAAAATGTGCAGTATTCAAATTCTGAGCTTCATTAATTTAATGTTTTTAAGATTATTATGGAAACATGTAACATGTTATAGCAAATGTTGATTTTGTTTATTTTAGTGGACTTTTGATTTTCTAGAAATAACATCTCACTATTTAGCTCCAGCTGTCTTAAAACTCCACTTGTAGGCCAGGCTGTCCCAATCTTCCTATCTCATCTCCCCTCTGCTGGTATCGTAGGTGTATGCCACCATGTCAGATTGTAAAATGTTCACTTTTACAGAGGAAAAAATAAAACAAACAGAGATTTCATTTCCATGGCTAAGAATGAAAAATGATTAGTATGTTGATTTTTACCTGCAACACCATTACTAAGGGACTTACTAGAAGCTCATAAGAACCACCTAACTAAATATTGAAAGACAAAACAGAAAAATCAATACAACAAACACATACATGGATCTATAATGCCAGAAGACAGATTTAAGAAAATTTAACTTTCTAGTCTTCTAAAGTATAGGAAAGTTCTAACCTTTGGCAACCTTTCTTTTCCTTTCTCTTTAATTCATATCTAAAACATAGGGATTTACCTCCTTAAGCCACTTTCTTCCCAGAATGCTGCAACACATAAACACACCTGAAAAATTTCAAGGAGCTGGGCTGGAGAGGTGGCTTAGTTGTTAAGCGCTTGCCTGTGAAGCCTAAGGACCCCGGTTCGAGGCTCATTTCCCCAGGACCCACATTAGCCAGATGCACAAGGGGGCGCATGCATCTGGAGTTCGTTTGCAGTGGCTGGAGGCCCTGGCACACCCATTCTCTCTCTCTCTCTCTGCCTCTTTCTCTCTGTCGCTCTCACATAAATAAAAATAAATAGAAAAAAAAATTCAAGGAGTTAATATGAGGCACTTTTAACTGTGTTTTAAAATATACTAATATTGCTGAAAAGTACATGAACCTGATAGACATTAAGTAGAGTTCTGCTATTTACCTGACATCAATAACAGCTCATTTGCATTCAGAAGCACTGTTATAAGATGCATCATCACATTGCAATGCGCAAAGCCAAGGGCCAGCTTCTAATCTAGAGCTCCAATAAACAAAAGTCCAATCTTTCCACTCCACACCACTGGGCTCTTGGGTATGTGGGATTTTTATATTATACACCTGCGGGTCTGCTTTTCTTTAGTTGTTAAGACATCTTGTCAGAACTTCCCCAGTTTCAAATTAAAGCCAACACTCCTGGAGAGTCTTCAATGGTGTACTCCAGTGTTACCAGGACAGGAAAGTTTCTATTCTTTCTGTCCTTAAAAACTGAAGGGCTACAGCTGGGTGTGGTGGCGTACGCCTTTAATTCTAGCATTTGGGAGACAAAGGTAGGAGGATCACTGTGAGTTCGAGGACACCCTGAGACTACATAGTGAATTCCAGGTCAGCCTGGGCTAGAGTGAGACCCTACCTTAATTAAAAACAAACAAACAAACAAACAAAAACTGAAGGGCATAAGAGGATCCTAGCTACAAATGATTGGACTTCTATGTGATCACGAATAAAACCCAGTAGCAGAGGCCAATAATATAGGATGGCATTGTACATATGTAAGTAGAAGAACAGATTAATGGGAGTGAAAAGGCCTAAGTGAGATCAGGGGAAGAGACTGAGTAAAGGACTGCTGAAGACTCCACATACTTGGGCTGCAAGGTCACTGAGAAATCCTGCTGGAGCTGAGCTGAAAACCTCCTCTGTGTAGACCAGCTGACAAAAAACTACGCTGCATGCAGTTGAATGGGAGAGAGAGAAATCACCTGTGGAGATACTCAACAGTGGACACTTCAAGCCTTAAATTTGTCCAGCCAGACCAAATGAGCCAATGGATGTAATAGTAGCATGTCTGTTATGGGGGAAACTAACCTCTCTCTAATTGGACTGGAGGCCCATTGCATGAGAGGGAATACATCCCTGATACTGAAAACCTACAACAGGGGTATAGTCATGAGCCCTAGGGGTGTAACGTCTGCTGCTGTCTGGCTAAATGTACATACTGTACTCACCAAACTGCCCAGTAAGCACTTCTCTTAATGTTCATATCCATATATTAATATTACTCTCACTTTTGGTTAGAGAACCTTCTCTTTTCAGATGGCAGTGACCTTGGGATGACTCAGAAGGCACCATGGTGTGAGAAGAAGTGATAGAGGAGTGCTCAGCACTGAAATATCTCTATCATACTTTCCAAGGTTCAAGGTCCATTGCAGAAGAGGTGACAGAAAGAATGTAAGAGCCAAAGGAAGGGTAGGACTCCTTACAACGTGCTCCTCCAGACACAAAATGAGCTGGATATCCATGACCTCACACTGCCTGACACTACCTACACAAGACCATCATAATAGGAGGAAAAGATCATGACATCAAAATAAAAGAGAGACTGATTGAGAGGGGGAAGGGGTATGATGATGAGTAGAGTTGCAAAGGGGAAAGTGAGGGGAGGGAAGGAATTACCATGGGTTACTGTTTAGAATTATGGAAGTTGTCAATAAATAAATAAATGAATAAAAACACTGAAGGGCATTTGACACTAATAGCATTGCTCTCTAGATGCTCCTCTGGGAGATACTGACTTCTTGTAGTTGGCATATTAAAACAAGATGTTGACAATCTAAAGCAAGATATAACTGAAGTGAGGAATGTAACATATTTGCTTACATGAAAAAGCATGAATGACATGATCCATGTATCTGCCTACCTCTACAATTACCAAATTCATATTGTTGTTGTTGTTGTTATTATTCTGGGAACTCTAGGCCTGAGGTGAAGGAAGTTCAGAAAACTTGATCTTAATTTTATATCTGAAACTGATGTGCATCTATTTATTTGCAAGCAGAGAGAGAGACACACACAGAGAAAATGGGTATGCCAAGGCCTCTAGCCACTGCAAACAAACTCCAGATGCATGTGCCACTTTGTGCATCTGACTTCACTGCTGAGCCATCTCTCCAGTCCCTAAAATATATTTATTGGCAAGGAGGGGGAGGGGGAAGGGGAGAAGGAAGGGAGGGAAGGGGAGGGAGGGAAGGGGAAGGAAGGAGGGAAGGGAGGAAGAGAACAGACACACCAGGGCCTCTTGTCAATGCAAACAAACTCCAGACATCTGTGTCACTTTGTGCATCTGGCTTTACATGGGTACTGGAGAATCATGAAATGATTCATCTACTTAATGAGAATTTCTACATGCCTCAGGCACTGGGAAAATCAGTAGTGACCAAGTCCTGGTTTATACAGAACTCACTTTATTTACATTCTAGCAGTAAAAAGATAAAACAAGCCAGTAAGCATAGGGTTAGGTTTATGCAACATTTTCAGATAGTGACAAAGTATATTTTAAAAATTATATTACAGGCCAGGCAATGTGGTGCATGCCTTTAGTCTCAGCACTTGGGAGGCTGAGGTAGGAGGATCACTATGAGTTTGAGGCCAGCCTAAGACTACATAGTGAATTCTAGGTCAGCCTAGGCTGTAACTAGACTCTACCTTGAAAAACAAAAAATAAAGAAATTACAAAGTAAGGACTTAGTTCAAAGGTACAGCAAGTGCTTGGTATGCACAAAGGTCCCAGATTCTATATTCAGCATCCCCAGAAGTTATTACAGATAGCAACAGGTAGCTGCAACTATAGAGGAGATACTAAGAAGGGTCTCTGAGAAGGTGCTGAATGAACTAGCCATGAAATGTTAGCCCTGGGAAACCTAAGGGCAGAACATCCAGGTGACGAAACAGCAAGTTGGAGGCTTTGAAGTGGAATCTAAGTTTGACATCAGAAAAGAACCTAAATCTGTACATATGACAGAGTGGTTTGAACACACAAGAGGAAATTGGTGTAGCCTAAATCATGTAGTTTGCAGAGCCTGATGTGAGACTAAATGTAATAGGAACCCACTAGTATTTCAACTGCAAAGTCACACAATGCTTCCATGTAAGTTAAAAAAGTTCCCACTGTTACCTGAGAACATACTGCTAAGGATGAGAGCAAAAAGAGAAAGCAATCAGTGGCTATAGAAATCCTGAGGAAAGTCCACAACTACTACAGCGGCAACTCACTCCAGTGGCATCAACTGAGGCAGCAAGACTTAGAAAGGTTTGGAATGCCATGTGTAAATAATTTTGTACCTGGGATACAGGAGCACTGGTTACACAGACTGTGAAGACCAGTAGAGTCTCTGGTATAGGGGCAAGGAGTGGATGTGACATGGAACTAAGAATTTTCTATCAGCCAAATTACATCTGGGCTGGCTGTACAATTTCAGCACTCAGGAGCTCAAACAAGATCACAGGTCTGAGACCAACCTGGGCTACGTAGTGAGACTATCTCAAAAAAAGAAAAAAAAAAAAAAAAGAAAGAAAGAAAAAGACATACAAGTAGATGCTGCCAACAATGAAATGCTAAGCCAAAGTGAAATGATCTTTGTTGCTTTCTGAGCGCCACTATGGGGATGGATTTCATACCACTGAGGGAAAAGTCTAGCTAAGAACAGAACAGTGTTGCTAAGTATGTCCTTTTAAACCTCTGTAGCCAATTTCTCCCCTGACAGAGGCTGACTGCAGTACCCATCTGTCTGAGAATCTAATCCCACAAAGCAAGAATACCCTGCGATTGACTATGAGGATTTGAGCCCAGTTAATCCTAAACGCTGCTGGCTTTTGATGGCAACAGACTTTCTATAAGCAACAGAGACTCCGCCAATCACAATCAGAGCCACAGGGTGTCAGTGCAGAGAGACTGAAAACGCTGCCAGGTAGTTTTGATTTTGAGGACGGTGGCAGAGGTGAGAGTTCTCTCAAGGTAAAAAGGATATTCTGTATTCCTTCAGTTCTTTCAGTTCTTCTTCTCTTCGTTGCTTCTCTATTAGTTCCTGTTGCCGAGAAACCTCATCAAGGAAGTTGGTCTCATCTTCATCTAAACCTCTTACCATGTTTTCTGAAGAAGTAATTAAACAAGGAACATTGAGAAGGCTAGAGGGAAAATATAGTCTTCTTTAACTTTTCCTTTTTTAATAAGCAAAAGATTCTTCAGGGGATTAGAAAAAGAACTGCTGAACACCATGGGTTTTTGATAAATTGCATGGCATAAAATCAAAACATTTCTCCCATTACTGCATATTAGCATAGAATTAAAATGGGAGCTCAAGCTCTAAGCAAAAATGTTCAATGTGGTTTAGAAGGCAGAAAGCTGTCTCTTTTCCACCAAATGGGCACTGGAGTAGATAGTCAAGGCAATTCTATTGCCAGACGTAAAAGTGTTGCCTGGGGCCAAAGTACATCAGAAGTCCCAGTGAACTCCAGGAACCATGCATTTTCTGAAGCTTACTGAATCTGAACTGCTCCTCATACTCCTGCTGCTTCCTGTCCTTCTGTTCCTGCAGCCGTTCATACAGAGACCGAGGGTCATAAACCTCTTCTGGACACTCTGAAAGGAAGATGGGGTAGGGGAGACACATACTTTTAAAAGCTTCATATTATTTTGAAACCACGAAGAGTGTAAAAAATAGCTAAGTCCCTACATGGTCTGAGGACGAAATAAAAAAATAAGACAGCCTACAGCTTCCCTTTGCACCTCAGACAAGACAGCAGCCAGCAGTTTCCAAAGCCAACTGCCAATGTCAAACCATGTTGTTAAGTAGATGAACACCAGGTCCAAACCCTCCACAGCAGCAGTAACAATGGCAGACTAAGGGAAGCCTGTGGAAGGAAGAGTGGCAGAGAAAGCCAGAACGGGAGCACCCCGGTTCTGCTGGGGAGACTTGACCCAGGTTACCTACTTCACCCTCTCAGCCCTGATTCCTGAACTCCAAAGTGAGGACAGTGCTTGGCAGTATTGTCAGGGTTAGAGCATTACAGTAAGTGCCCAACTATGCCCAATGTACCTTCTGGATCTTCAGGTTTTCGAACTTTCTCCCATTCTTCTTGCCTTCTTTTGCGTCGTTCATCTAGTTCTGCTTCGGACACAAATCTCTTTTTGATAACAAGGTTACCATCATCCCCTCCATCCATACTGGAACAGTCTATAGAAGAAAAGTTCAAATGTGAACTACAATTTAAGTTCCAAAGACAGGGACTTCCAGGAAAGATGGCAACAAAGGAGCCATGCCAAACCAGCCTACAGAGGAAAATAAACAAAAACACAGCAAAATATACTCTTCCTCCAAAAAGTGAAGGTGTGTAAGTTATTATCAACCACAGCAAAGAAACAAGAGACTAAAATTGTCAAGAAAGGAGGAAACTGGCCAGAATCCCACCAAGGTGCCAGTGGCCCTGGTCCTAGTGTCTGCCTACTTGGCCAGCCTGGAGCTGCAGGAGCAGAAACCAAGTGAGAGGATTTTCCACTTGAATCAGCCTCCTCAAAAAGTCAAGAAACCTGAAGGAGAAGACAGCAGGGGCTGGCTGGGCCACTGCTGAAGGAAAACACAAACGGGACCAGCTGAGCAGCTCCGGTACAACTCCAGGCATCCTGCACTCTCCAATTCCCCAACCTTCAGTGCCTCAGTGAACCACCAGAGAACTCATTCAGGCCCCAGATGCAGGACATCCACGACAACTGACAACTGATCAGAACAGCAGAACCATAGCACAACACAGAGGGATCAAGGTGGGCACTGAGTGCTGGTGAGATTGGAAGTAATCCCTAAAGGTAATGGGGCTAACTGACAAAAAAGCAGGTACAGCCAGGTGTGGTAGCACACGCCTTTAATACCAACACTTGGGAGGCAGAGGTAGGAGGATCGCTATGAGTTGGAGAACAGCCTCAGACTACATAATAAATTCCAGGTCAGCCTGGGCTAAAGTAAGGTGAGATCCTACCTCAAGAAAGCAAAACACAAAAAGGGGGGGGGGGAGGGCAGGTACATCGGCATGCACTGGAAATGCTAATATCTCTTTCCATTCCAGGGCAGGTTATGGGTTACATATTCTTGGTTGGCTTTACCATTCTCAAGTAAGCTGTATTTTGGGACTGACTACTGTTGCCTTTGATGCTTCCTGATTTATAGGTCTTTCTCTTCTGTCATTATTGGGGGCAGGGTCTGATTCAGACCCAGACTGACCTGGAACCCATTTCAGAAGAGAAATCTCAACCTCCCAGTTGACAGGATTAAGAGTGTAGAGCAACACACCCTTAGGGACTTTGGCTTTATAAGGTTGTCTGTTAGTTTTAATCCCCACTACTACATAAATACTCTGTGCTGGTTTTGATTGAATGTGTATATTGCTCAGTTGAATTTTAGAATATGCCAATAAATTGCTCCACCCAATCCACTACAATACTGGAACAGCAGGCAAATTCAACATCCAGGGTTACTTCTGTTGTTTTCATGGAGTACAAGAGCTACACTTGGCACCTTAAACGCCTACCCTGAAGGTATATAAAGTTGGATTTATACAGCTAAGAACACTGCAGATCATTAGAAAACCCAGGCATCAAGTTAATTCAGGATGCACAAATCTCCACATTATAAGACAAGAAACACAAAGAATCAAGACAATATACCACCAAAAATTAAAAATCCATCAGAAATGACCCCCAGTGAGACTTTTAGATGAAATGCATAACAAAGATTTTTTAAAAATTATTTTATCTATACTCAAAGAAATAAAAGGAATGAAAGAAGAAAACAAACTCCTGAAGGAGAAGACAGGAAACCAACTTAATGAAATAAGGAGGTCAATACAAGTCATGACTAAGGAAATACATATGGAAGAAAAACCAGGCAGAAATACTAGCAATGAAAAACACAGTAAGTTAAATAAAAAAACTCGCAGAAAATCTCACCAGTAGAATGGATAAAGGAGAGAACAGAATACCTGAACTAGAAGACTAGATGGCAGATCTAATACAGTCCAACAAAGAGAAAGACAAGCTTATAGGAAGGTATCATTGGGAATTTCAAGATATTCGGGACACTATGAAAAGATCAAACATTAAGAATTTAGGGTATAATCAGAGAAGAATTTCACACCAAAGGCATAGTAGGCATTTTCAACAAAATCATAGAAGAAAATTTCCCCGAAATTGGGAAATAAATGCCATTGCAGATACAGGAAGTTTTTAGAACACCAAACAGACAAAACCAGGTAAGAACCTCTCCTTGCCATGTTATAATTAAACTATCAAACACACCAAGTAAAGAAAATATACTGAAAGCAGTTAGAGAGAAAAAAGCAAGAAACTTATAAAGGCAAGCCCATCAGGACAACAGCAGATTACTTAATGCAAGCTTTCAAAGCCAGAAGGGCTTGGAATGATATATTCCAAGTTCTGAAAGATAACAACTGTTAATCAAGATTACTTTATCCAGCGAAGCTATCCATCCAAATTGGTGGAGATAAAGGACATTCCACAACAAAAACAGGCTAAAGGAATATATGACCACAAAACCAGCTTTACAGAAAATACTGGAAGGGATCCTTCATGCTGAACAGAAAGCAAAGCACACACGAAGAAACAGGAAAAAATGAACCATACTCAAATAACAGTTAATAAAAGAGTAAAGGGAAACAGGAAACACTACAAAACAAAAAGAAGGGCAAGCATAAATATATATCTTTCAATAATAACTCTTTTTTTTTTTTTTTTTGAGGTAGGGTCTCACTCTAGCCCAGGCTGACCTGGAATTCACTATGGAGTCTCAGGGTGGCCTCGAACTCACAGCGATCCTCCTACCTCTGCCTCCCGAGTGCTGGGATTAAAGGCGTGCGCCACCACGCCAGGCTCTCAATAATAACTCTTAATATTAATGGCCTCAGTGCCCCAACTAAAAGACACAGGGGCGTGCAGACTGGATTAAAAGGCAGGATCCTTCTGTTTGTTGCCTCCAAGAAACTCACCTCTCAATAAAAGACAGACACTATCTAGGGTGAAAGGATGGAAAACAGTATTTCAAGCAAATGGACCTAGGAAATAAGCAGGTATTGCTATCCTAATATTTGAGAGAATAGGCTTCAAACCAACATTAGAGGAAAGATAAAGGTCACTTTATATTGATAAAAGGAACACTCCAACAGGAGGACAGTACAATCCTAAACATATATGCACCTAACATGGGCACTCCCAATTTTATCAAAAAAAAAAAAAAAACAAAACACTATTAGACTTAAGATCACAGATAACACCAAACACAATTGTGGTAGGTGACTTCAATACCCCACTCTCACCAATTGACAGGTCATCCTGGCATTAAAAAAAAAAAAAAAAAAAAAAAACAGAGGGACATCTGGATAAAATGATGACATGGAACAAATGGACCTAACAGATATCTACAGAACATTTCACCCAAGTGCTGCAGAATACATATTTTTCTCAGCAGCACATGGAACATTCTCTAAAATAGACCGCATATTAGGACACAAAGCAAACCTTAACAAATACAGAAAAACTGAAATAATTCCTTGTACTCTATCTCATCACAAAGGGATTAAACTACAAATAAGCAACAAGAAAAACTACAGAGGATACACAAATTCATGGAGACTAAACAGTACACTACTGAATGATGAATGGCTCATTGAAGAAATCAAAAAATTCATAGAATCAAATGATAATGAGAACACAACATTCCCAAACCTTTGGGACACAATGAAGGCATTCCTAAGAGGGTTATTTATAGCTTAAGTGGCTATATTAAGAAAGTTTGCAAGCAAACAACTTACTGCTTCACTTTAAGGCCTTGGTAAAAGAAGAATAAGATAAACCCCAAATCACTAGATGGAAAGAAATAATAAAGATTAGGGCAGAAATTAATGAAACACAAATTAAAAAAAAAAACAATATAAAGAATCAATGAAGGCTGGAGAGTTGGCTTAGCGGTTAAGCGCTTGCCTGTGAAGCCTAAGGACCCCAGTTCGGTTCGAGGCTCGATTCCCCAGGACCCACGTTAGCCAGATGCACAAGGGGGCACGTGTGTCTGGAGTTCGTCTGCAGTGGCCGGAGGCCCTGGTGCGTCCATTCACTCTCTCTCTAGCTGCTTCTTTCTATCTGTCATTCTCAAATAAATAAAAAAAATTTTAAAAATAAAAAGAATCAATGAGGGTTCCGTGGACAGGGATGCAGCCAGCCTTGTTCAGGGAGCGGAGGGAGCAGTGAAGGGCTCTGGTCACACTGACAGTTCCACGATCAAAGCCTGCCTAGAATTTGTATGTGATGCATTCCCAGACCGCCCCCCCCCAGTCAACTCAACATCAGCTACTTCTCTGTGACTGGGTCCAGATTCAGGTCCTCCCACGACAGATTTTATTGGATCCACCCTCAAGAGGACTCTAACAGGTTTTCCCCACTATAGCACTGTAAAGAGCCAAGGCCTTAAGACTTGGATACGTGTCTTATGGTGGCAAGAATGCCAGCACCAACAAGACTCATTGGACCCGTCAGCTCCTCTGTTCACCAAGCATAATACATTGCCAGTAAAGCAGAGTGAGCCGAGTGAGTGCCTCTGGGTGACACCACCACCTGCTGATAACACACAAGGAAAAATAACCCACTTAGACTAGAGCTCTGTCCTTTCTCCAGAAGCTGGGGTTTGATCTGAGGTCTGTCCTGCTAATAAGTGACTGATAAAGTTATAGACTGGACTGGTCTCTTGAATTCAGAGACTGCATTGCAACTGACAACGAACTATTGAAGAATTGCACTGAGGTGTGAGCCAAATTCAACACTCTTCAGGTAATGTTGGTTGAACTGAGAAACTGCTAAAACTTGTAACAGGACTGACTTGCTGTATCTGTTACTGTTGCCTCTTGATCTTACATTGCTCTCTGTGTTGTCTTTTTAAGTCCAGATGTTCTCTGATAATTCACACTGCCCTGATTGTGGGCAGCAATGGCTTCCTAGTTTAGAACTAGGCCATTGGTTACACCAAACTGAACTTGTTGAAAATGAGTGTTACCAAGTGTTCTTAGACCGCATTAACAGGGCCAATTACTGCCCTGAATGTTACTCTGATAATCCTGCTAACAGAAGCCTTGTTCTTCCTTGGTCTTTTCCACTTGAGTGGGCACCTCAAAATCTCACTAGGTGGACCTTTGAAAAGGCTTGCTATCCATTTCTTCTGGGTCCTTCACTGGTTAGAAAAAGGATACATGACTCCAGACCAGCTGGTTTTAATCCTGCACTGCAATTAATCTTGACTAGAACAGACAAAACCTTAAACAAAAAACTTCGCCAAAGCAAGTAACTTCTGTAAACAGTCATGGAGGTATAGGGATTTTTTTTTCTTTTTCTTTTTAGCCAATAGCCCAGGGAAGATGATCAATAACTAACTCATTTCTTTTCTCTATGTCTTTTTCTTTCATTCTTCCTTCTTTCCTTTTTTTTTTTTTTTTTTTTTTTGGTGCTGGCCCTTATGCATGCTAGGCAAGTGTTCTGCCACTGAGCTGCACTCCAAACCCTTATTTTTAAATCTGACTTGATTGTCCCTACTTTGGGAATTCCTTAAACTGATGAATCTGCTTCTGTGGTCTTTGCATATCTTGTTCAGCATAAATTTAATCAGTATTCCAGCCAGACTCTTAATCTGTAATTGCTATAAATTATATTTTGAACCTAGCTTACTCTTCCTGAAAACTTACACAGTCTTACTTATTGACATTTGATAATATTGTTCTGGAGGAAAGGACCCATACCCTATACCCCATAATTGTTTTTCTAAAAATAAACCTTTTTGAGAAAGAAAAAAAAAAAAAAGAATCAATGAAACAAAGAGTAGGTTCTTTGAAAGGGTAAACAAGATTGATAAACCCTTAGCAAATCTGACCAAAAGAAATAGAGATGAGACACAAATAAATAAGAGATGAAAAAGGCACCATTACAAGAGATACCAAAGAAATTCAGAAAATCATGAGGACATAAATTAAGAATATATACTCCACCAGGTGTGGTGGCACAGGCAGAGGTAGGAGGATTGCTGTGAGTTCAAGGCCACCGTGAGACTACATAGTCAATTCCAGGTCAGCCTGAGCTATATAGTGAGACCCTACCTCAACCTCCCCCCCACACAAAAAAAAGAATATACACTCCTCTAAGTTTGAAAATCTGAAAGAAATGGATAATGTCCTTGATTTATATGACCTACCAAAATTAAATCAAGATGAGATTAAACCATTTAAATAGACCTAGAACAAGTACAGAGATCCAACCAGATATAAAAAAAAAAATCTCCTGAAGACATAGATTGTTACTAGAAATTTTTCAGTGCCAGGGATGGGATACTTTGCAGTGAGTTGTTGGCCAGAGAGATCCCTGATGACCTCAAAACATTATAGGCTATTGCCAAGACTCTTGGTTTCCCACAAGAAACAGATGGTAAGACCCTATTGCTGAAGACTCCACATGCCTGGGTGGCAAGGTCACTGAGAAATCAAGCTGGGGCTGAGCTGAAAGCCTTCTCCCTATAAACCACCCTAGTGAAAGCTAGAAAAAGCTGCAATGTATGCAGCTCTATGGGAGACAGAAGTCATCTTTGGTGAAAACAGTGGACATTGAAAGCCTTCAGTTTGGCCAGATAGGCCAAATGATCAAACGGGTGCAACAGTGTCATGTCTGCTCTGGGGGAAACCAACTGCTCTCTAATTGGACTGAAGGCCCGCTTTCAGACCTGACAGTTCTTGCTTAGATTGAACCAAAATCTGTTTCCCTATAAATTTCACATAAAGGGCAGCAGAGATGGCTTAGCAGTTAAGGCACTTGTCTGCAAAGGACCCACACTGGAGTCTCCAGTCCTATGTAAGCCAGACGCACAGGTTACGCAAGCTTGCAAGGTCCCACATGTGCACAAAGTGGCGCATGCATCTGGAGTTCAATTACAGTGGCTGCAGGTTCTGGTGCGCCAAATCTCTCTCTCTCCCTCTCTCTTTCTCTCTCTCTCACACACACATTAGAAAAAAGCCAGCCTGTTGGGCTAGCCTCAAAAAAAAAAAAAAAATCCACATGGAAATTCAGTTCACCAGGTGACATAAAAGCCAAATCTTTTCCAATACAATTCCCATGCTCTCTCTCTTTTTAAAAAAAAATTATTTTTGAGCTGGGCATGGTGGCGCATGCCTTTAATCCCAGCACTCGGGAGGCAGAGGTAGGAGGATCACCATGAGTTTGGGGCCACCCTGAGACTACATAGTGAATTCCAGGTCAGCCAGGACTACAGTGAAACCCTACCTCGAAAAAACAACAGCAGCAGCAACAACAACAAAAATTTATGTATTTATTTATGAGAGACAGAGAAAGGCAAAATGGGCATGCCAGGGCCTCCTACTACTGCAAATGAATTCCAGATGCATGCACCATCATGTGCATCTGGCTTATGTGGGTTCTGAGGAGTTGAACCTGTGTCCTTAGGCTTTGAAGGCAAAGGCCTTAACCATTAAGCCATCTCTCCAGGCCTCCCATACTCTCTTAACTTGCTCCTTTTTTCAACCAAATATCCCTAGTTGTTTAAATTTTACAAAATGAAGAGAAGTAAGTGTCTCAAAGCAGTGAACTTACACAGCATAGTGGTACACACCTGTAATCCCAGCACTTGGGAGGCGGAGGCTGGAGGATCAGGAGTTCAGAGCAACACTTAGCTACATAAGTGAGTTCAAGACTAGTCTGGGCTCCATGATACCCTGCCTGGTAAAATACAATACTGAGTGAAACATGCATCTGTGATCCCAAGGTACCTACATACAACAAAAGGAGACAAAGCAAGGAGAATCTGAAGCTCACATGCCAACTAGTTTCATGTTTGTTTCAGACAAGTGGCCCTGTCTGAAAGAAGGCAGGAGCACAGACAAGTGTCATGGCACTTGCACCCATAAACACACACCCACAAAATAAAAATGTTCAAAGAAAATTTAAAACTTGGGGCTGGAGAGATGGCTTAGTGGTTAAAGCACATGCCTGCGAAGCCTAAGAACCCAGGTTTGATTCTCCAGGCCCCACATAAGCCAGATACACATGGTGGCACGTGCATCTGGAGTTCACTTGCAGTGGCTAGAGGGCCTGGCATGTTCATTCTCTCTCTCTCCCCCTCCCCCCTCTCTGTCTCTAATAAATAAAAATAAAATCTTAAAAAAAGTAAAAACTGGGACTGGGGCTTGAGAGGTGGCTCAGCAGACAAAGGTGATTGCTTGCAAAGCCTAATGGTTCAGGCTCAATTCCCTAGTACCCACATAAAGCCAGATGCACAAAGCAGCACATGAATCGAGTTCGTTTGCAGTGGCAGGAGGCTCTGGTATATATCCATACTCACTATGTGTCTTCCTCTTTCTCTGTTTCTCTCTCTCTCAAATAAATAATTTTTTAAAAATTGGGGCTGGATTCTGTGTGAGTAGGAAGAAAACTCAGTAGCAGAGGCCAGTAAACTAGAAAGAAGATATAAAGGGAATAGAAAGGGAGGGAGGAGGGACTTAATAGGATGGTATTGTATATATGTAAGTAGAACAGATTAATGGGGATGAAAAGGCCTAAGTGAGGTCAGGGGAAGAGAGTGAATAAAGGAGAGGTGGAGGGAGAGCTAATCAAAATCTAAGAGGATATAAATAAGTCATATGGAAACCTACTTTTTTGGACAATGGAACCCTCAGGAGCCATAAGTTGTTACTAGAAAATTTTCAGTGCCAGGGATGGGATACCTTCCAATGAGTTAGTTGTTGGTCCCTGATACCCCCAAAACAGTACAGGCCATTGCTGAGGCCTTTGGTTTCCCACCAGGAATCTATAAGACCCTATTGCTGAAGACTCCACATACTTGGGCTGCAAGGTCACTGAAAAATCCTGCTGGAGCTGAGCTGAAAACCTCCTCCATGTAGACCAGCTGACAGAAAGCTGGAAAAAGCTACGCTGCATGCAGTTGAACGGGACAGAAGAAATCACCAGTGTAGATACTCAACAGTGGACACTGCAAGCCTTATATTTGGCCAGCCAGGCCAAATGAGCCAATGGGTGAAATAGTGTCATGTCTATTATGGGAGAAACCAACTGCCCTCTACTTTGACTGGAGGCCCGCTCCATGGGAGGGAAGGGAATACAAGCCCGATACTGAAAGCCTAAAACAGGGGTAGTCATGAGCCCTAGGGGTGTAACATCTGCTGCTGTCTGGCTAAATGTATGTACTATGCTCATCAATCTGTCCAATAAGCACTTCTCTTAATGTTCATACCCATACATTAATGCTGACTTCTGGTTAAGATGGCGGCATAGGAACCACGCCAAAGCAGCCTAGGGGTGAAAAAGGCAAAAAACAAAACAAAAAAAAACCCCAGCAAAATAGACTCTTCTACTAAAAAGTGAGGTGTATAAGAAATTACCAATGGCAGCAGAGAAGTAGGAGAGATCCAGGGCATCCAGAGGCCACACAGGGAGGCAGAAACAGCTCCAGTAGCGGCGGCACCAGGTCGGCAGGGTCACAGCTGTAAGGCTCGGCTTGAGCCGCAGGAAAAGGCAGGTGAGGGGATTTCCAATCACACCAGAGCTCTTTGCAAACTCAAGAAACGTGGAGAACCACAGTGAACAACCACCAACAGAGGAGCAGATCACGAGGTAGAGGATCACATGGACCAGCAGGAGAACTAGAGGCACCATCCACAGCCTCCCCTCCCCGACCGCCAGTGCAAGCACCAGAGACCAGGGGAAGGGAGCTCACAACACCCAGCACTGGCGACCAGAGCAGCAATCCAACGACCCAGCTAGCCTATTTGAACCCACAGTGCACCAAAGAGGGACCCAAGCAGGAGCCCAGCATAACTGAGACCAAAATCATCCCAAAAGGCAACTGGGATTGCACCAGGTCAGTACCCACCAAATAAGCCTGGTATATAGGCTTGAAATGGAAGTGCTAATTGTACCTTCCATATCAGGATAAATTATATGTTAAATCTGATGGATAGTTGGATTTGCCATTCTTAAATAAGCTATATTTTGGGCTTGTTATTTTTTGCTTCTTGATTTATAGTGGCTTTGTTTCCTCTTCTGTTGTACATTAGGGAAGGGTCTCACTTGGTCACAAGCTCACTTGGAACCCTCAACAGACTAGAAATCTTAACCTCCTTGTTGACAGGATTAAGGGTGTGGGGCACCACACACCCTAAGGGACAGTTAGAGGATCTGGTTGTCATAATACCATATATTAATGCTACTCTCA
The DNA here is from genome assembly GCA_036346955.1 of Dipus sagitta. Lineage (NCBI taxonomy): Eukaryota > Metazoa > Chordata > Mammalia > Rodentia > Dipodidae > Dipus > Dipus sagitta. The sequence goes on from CM070770.1 coordinate 238,519,199, forward strand.
GTTTTTCATTAGAGAACTTTCTCTTTTCAGATGGTAGTGACCTTGGGATGACTCAGAAGGCATCATAGTATTGAGAAGAAGTGACAGAGGAGTGCTCAGCACTGCAGTATCTCTATCACACCTTCCAAGGCTCAGGGTCCATTGCGGAAGAGGTGGCAGAAAGGATTTAAGGGCCAAAGGAAGGGTAGGACTCCTTATAACGTGCTCCTCCAGACACAAAATGACTTGGATATCCAAGACCTCACAGTGCCTGACACTATCTTCTCAAGACCATCATAATAGGAGGAAAAGATGATGACATCAAATAAAAGAGAGACTGATTCGAGGGGGGGGGGATATGATAGAGAGTGGAGTTTCAAAGAGGAAAGTGGGCGCAGGGAGGGGCTGGAGATGGCTCAAAGGTTAAACGTGTTGAAGCCTTCCAGACACTGGTTCAATTCCTACAGCACCAACATAAAACTGCACATGAGTTTTTTTGCAGTGGCAGGAAACCCTGGTGCACTCATACACACACATATGATATGTGCAAATAAATTAAATGAAATTTAAAAAAAAATCAAAGAACTATGCTAAGCTTTGAACAGATAATAGGAGTGAAATATTACTGCACTCAAGGAATGGGGGAAAAGGCAACCAGTGTCATTCATAAATATGACATTTTAAGTGAGAGAGAATCACATAGAACTGACAAGTTAGTAAATACACACATTTAATTTTTAACTGGGTTGAAGAGATGGCTCAGCGGTTAAAAGCACTTGCTGGCAAAACCTGATACCCAGGTTCAACTACCCATATGTGTTGGCACATATGGAGTTTGTTTGGAGTAGCAAGAGGCTCTGGTACATCCATATACACACTCATACATACTCCCTCCCTCTCTCTCTAATAAAAATATGTGGGTTTTTTTTGTTGTTGTTGTTTTTCGAGGTAGGGTCTTACAATGTAGTCTCAGGGTGGCTTCAAATTCACAGCAATCCTCCTACCCCTGCCTCCCGAGTGCTGGGGTTAAAGGGGTGTGCCACCATGGCCAGCAAAAAATATTTTTTTAAATGTCTCCAAACTGTTGGACATGGTGGCACATGCCTTTAATCCCAGCACTCAGGAGGCAGAGGTAGGAGGCTTGCTGTGAGTTCAAGACCATCCTGAGACTACATAGTGAGTTCCAGGTCAGTATGGGCTAGTGTAAAACCCTTTCTCGGGGAAAAAAAAAGTTTCCAAACTGCAGCTCCAGGTTGAATGAGAGGTGAGAGATTTGTCTCAAGTAAACAGATGAGTGAAAAGAGGACACCCAACATTCTCCTCTGGACAAGTGTACACATATCTCTCTCACACACATACCCACACACTCTCCCTCCCTCCCTCCCTAGATATTGCCCAAAATACCTTGTGAGGAAAAATTATCCCTGGGTTGAAAATCGCTATTTCAGAGTGAAGTTCATTTTCATTGGCATGATCCCCTTGACTCTGCCTTATCCCCCCCGCTCCCAGTGTTTCTCTATACATAGTGCTTGGAAGCCACTGCACTACTTATACCTCTCACCTTGCTGCATGGCCAGAATGCCCTTGCTTCATCTTCATCTTCATCAGACTGAAATGTCTGCCTCTGAGAAACTGTCTATGTCCTCCTACAGTAGTCAACACCTGCTTCCTTCCCGTGTGCCTGCTACAGCCATTCAAAGCTCTGTGCAGCATTTACCCACTGTGCTTTCATACTGATGGCCATTCTAGCTTTGTGTGTGTGTGGTGTATGCAGATGTGCATGCCTGTGCACCTGCATGCAGAGGCCAGGTGCCCTCCCCTGTCACTCTTAAGCTTTATTTCCTTCAGAAAAGAGTCACTGAACCTCTGCCATTTCTCAGTCAGACTGGCTGACCAGTGAGCCCCAGTGATTTTCCTGTTTCCAGTCCCTCAGCAGGGGTACAGGCTTGCATGGCCACACCCAGGTGTTTATGTGTATGCTAGGGATCAAATTCAAGTCCTCATTCTTGCACACCAAGTGCTCTTACCACTGAACCATTTCCCCAATCCCTCCAACAGCTCTTTTATCCAAGCTCGTTAGCAGTATCTGGAATATCAGGTGTATAATATATGTATGTATGTATGTATATGTGTGTGTGTGTGTGTGTGTGTATACACACACATATATTTGGGGGGGGAGTAGAGGTAGGGTCTCACTCTAGCCCAGGCTGACCTAGAATTCACCATGTAGTCTTAGGGTGGCCTCGAACTCATGGTGATCCTCCTACCTCAGCCTCTTGAGTGCTGGGATTAAAGGCATGCGCCACCATGCCCAGCAATAAATATTTATTTAATAAGTTGACCATTAGAGGAGTTGAAAAATTTGAGCAGGGAGGAAAATGCACTCAATAAGTGTCTCCCATACTGTCCAATGTTAAGTTAGGAAAAAATAGCCACTGCACAAGTATTTGTGACAGCTTCAATGTCCCCAGAGAATTATTAGAACACCACCCACTTTTGTGTAATAAGAAACAAAGGACCAAATAAAATGACTTCATTATATTACACAACAGAAGCATCTTTCAAATCAGCCCTTTAACTGATTAAAAACACTTGTAGTGAGAAATACGTAGTACTGCACAATCCATTTTTCTTCAGAGTCCAACATTCACCCACGGCTTATTCTATACCAGTCATTTACTGACCTTCTGGAAAAAGAAAGGCTAGACAAATAGATTGTATTGCTACTTATTCCTACTACTTAGCCAGTTTTGCTTGCTAAAATAATTAAAACATAAAAAACTGGGAAGAGGGTTCAATGGAAGGCCCCTAGCATCCTCAGCCAGATTTTATATAATCCCAAAGAGCCTACAATGAGATGGGAGGCAGAGACACGAAAATTCCCAGGTAACTCAACAACAGAGCAGTGAACAAGACATTGTCTTAAAGAAGGTGGAGTGTGAGGACACATCTGAGGTTGTCCTCTGACTTCACATGTGCATCATGGTATGCGTGTGTCCACATACATAAACACACACACTCCTCAAAAAAAGAAAGGACAAACAAACCCAGGGGAATGGGTATCTGTCAAGATTGATGCAGGAATGCAGAAGACTTACAGAAAGAGTGCTTATTTTGCCCTCACTGACAGCGGCACTTTTTTTTTTTTGAGGCAAGCCCAACAGACTGGCCTCTTTTTTTTTTAAATGCAGCAGAGCAAGAGTAAGAGAGAGAGATGGTATGTCAGGACCTCCAGCCACTGTAATCAAACTCCAGACGCATGTGCCCCCTTGTGCGCATGTGCAAGCTTATGTGCGTCTGGCTTACATGGGACCTGGCAAGTTGAACATGAGTTCTTAGGTTTCACAGGCAGCTGCCTTAATCATTAAGCCATCTCTCCAGTCAGGTGTTCACTCTTAGAAAAAGTATTATAAGGTCAACTTTATGCACACAGTTTCTTTTCAAGATGACTGGTGGGACAAAACAGGATCAGTGTCTTAAAAAGTTTAAAAATACAAAACTTAGAAAATTACTATCCCTGAATTTAAAAAGTAATCCACTTAGCTAGTACTGTGATCCAAGTTAATGAGACCTGCTTTCCTGTGGAACTGAACTGCATGACGGCAGACTACTTAAGTGTTTACATCACTGGCCACCAAACCCTTCTAATTCTAAAATTAGACTGTATAGGTAAAAATGCACTTTGAGAATCGAAGTTATGGTGTCAAAGTATTAGAATGCTTTATTCAGAGTAACAAAAACAATAGACCAATCTACTTCTTTTTGTCAGCAAATATATACTGACTATTTTCCAGTGTTTTTACCCTGATGTTAGGTCACCATGCACTTCAAAACACAAGACATGAACTAAGAGCAAGTCACATTCTGGCTAATCCAAGTAACTCCAAAAAGAGACCACTTTCTGGCCAGAAGATACTTCTACCAAGAAATAGTAATTTAGATCAAACCAATTTTTCCTGTAAGACTTCTTAATAGCATGACAACTACTAATAAAGTAGTCTATTATAGTTACTACTAAAGCAATTACTAGACAGAGTAAAACAATCAATCTTCTAACACTGAAGTTTATCTAATATACTACAGTAATAAGGAGACACAAATTAATCTAGAATGAGTTCACATCATAAGTAATTTAATCTATTATTTAAGATGTTCACTATAAAAAGAAATTTAGGGACTGGAGGGATGGCTTGGCAGTTAAGGCATTTGCCTGCAAAGCCAAAGGACCCAGGTTCTATTCCCCAGGACCCACGTTAACCAGATGTACAAGGTGGCACATGCATCTGGAGTTTGTTTGCAGGGGCTGCAGGCCCTGGCATGCCCATTCTCTCTCTCTCTTTCTCTCCCTTCCTCCCTCTCCCTCTTTCTGTCAAATAAATAAAAAATAAAGATGGCTGGAGAGACAGCTTAGCGGTTAAGCGCTTGCCTGTGAAGCCTAAGGACTCCGGTTCGAGGCTCAATTCCCCAGGACCCACGTTAGCCAGATGCACTAGGGGGCACATGCATCTGGAGTTCGTTTACAGAGGCTGGAAGCTCTGGCGCGCCCACTCTCTCTCTCTCTCTGACTCCTCTCTGTCAAATAAATAAACAAACAAAAAATTTTTTTAAAAAATAAAGATAAAAAATACTGGGGCTGGAGAGATAGCTTAGTGGTTAAGGTGCTTGCCTGCAAAGCCAAAGGACCTCGGTTCAATTCCCTAGTACCCACATTAGCCAGATGCACAAGGTGGTACATACATCTGGAGTTCATTTGCAGTGGCTGGAAGCCCTGGCGTGCCCATTCTCTCTGTCTCTTCCCCCCCCCCATCACTCTGCCTCTTTACCTCTCTCAAAAAGTAAAAAATAAAAATATTTTTAAAAAGAAAGAAATTTAGGGCTGGAGAAATGGCTTAGCAGTTAAAGTGCTTGACTGTAAAACCTAAGGACCCAGGTTTAATTCCCTAGTACCCACGTAAGCCAGATGCACAAGGTGGTGCATGTATCTGGAGTTCGTTTGCAGGGGCTAGAGGCCCTGGTGTGCCCATTCTCTCTCTCTCTCTCAAATAAATAAATAAAACGAAATAAAAAAATTTATAGGAACCTCTGAAGCAAAGAAACATATGTAATTATATGCAAACATGACTATTATGTCTATCTTTCCATAGCACAATGTGGCAATCTCTTCAGAAGTACATTTAATTCATCTCCTTGCACTAAATGAAAACAGAGAACTTGAATATCGGCTCCTTTAATGGTCTTCAACCAGTTCACACATAACTCTCAATGTAAACAATCCCCTTACTGTGTATGATTCTAGTATATAGTTGTATGTTGTTCCACACTGTGACAAGAATGCAAACCAGCTACTACAACTGGGGCTCACAGAAAACAAAACAAAACAAAACAAAACAAAAACACAGCAGGTATGTTTTCCAAAGCCGGAGGAAGACCCAGCCATGTCAGAACTTTTCAGCCCTGGTATTCAACATGGTGCCTAAGAGATCTTCAATCGTAGCTTTGATTCTAAACTTTTCCCTATCTGGCTGGCTTAAGAACCTAACCCACCCCACACACCAAATCCTACCCTATGTTCTGCACACCCATCATTATATAACTCTACTCAAAAGACCAAACAGAAAAAGAAAATGACTTTGCATTATACTAGTGCCCCAAAGCTAAGCAATTCAGTTTGTTTGGGCTTTGGGGTTTTTTGATGAATCTTTACAAGGCACAGTACTAAGCACTAACCCGGATAATTTAAGGAATATGACCACATGAGCAACTATATGCTGTAAGAGGAGCAGAAGCTAAGCACTAGTTAAAGGAGACTTAGAATAAGCTTCATTCTGATAGCAGTATGACACTGTATTGAGAAAGTGGTGGACATTTTACATAGAAAAATCATCTTTCACCTAACAGTGTGGAAAACCACAAAATTCATATTCCAAAACAAAATGAAGGGGGGGCTTTCACTTCTGGGGAAAAATGGACTAAGTAATTAAAACCAATTCTCCACTTCTATCCTTTTAATAGCTAGAAATTGGGCTGGGGTTTTAGCTCAGTCAGTAGGCGTGAAGACCTGCTTTTCACCCCCAGCACCCATGTAAAAATGCTGGCCCTAGCACTGGGAGGCAGAATCAGGAGGGTTCCTGGAGCTTAGTGGCCAGCCAGTCTAGCCTAACCTACAAACTGCAAGCCAATGAAAGATCATGTCTCCAAAAAAAGTGGATGATGGACATGCATGGTGTTGCATGCCTTTAATCCCAGCACTTGGGAGGCAGAGATAGGAGGAGGACCTCTGTGAGTTTGAGGCCAGCCTGGGACTAGAGAGTGAATTCCAGATCAGCCTGGGCTAGAGTGAGACACAACCTAAACACACACACACACAAACACAAAGTTGGATGGTGTTCCTGAGGTTCCCTCCACACACACATGTACATATACACACATGCACCTGTACACATAAACGTGTACACAGAGAGGCATTTAAAGACAGGAAGTGGGGGCTGGAAAGATGGCTTAGTGGTTAAGGTGCTTGCCCGCAAAGCCTAAGGACCTGTGTTCAATTCCCCAGGACCCATGTAAGCCAGATGCACAAGGCGGTGTGTGGTCTGGAGTTCACTTGCAGTGCTTGGAGGCCCTGGTACACTCATTCTATATGCCTCTTCCTCTGTCTCTCTCACTCTCTCAAATAAATAAATAAATAAAATATGGTTTAAAAAAAAAGCAGGAGGTGGTGACACACACCTTTAATCCCAACACTCACTCAGGAGGCAGAGGTAGGAGGATCACTGTGATTCAAGTCCACCCTGAGACAACACTGTGAATTCTAGCTCAGCTTGGGCTAGAGCAAGACCTTACGTCGGGGGGAGGGGGTCCTGGTGGGCTGAAGAGATGGCTCAGTGGTTTCTTCTGTGCAAGCATGAGGGCCTGAGGGCCCCTGAAACCAACAGAATTCAAATCACCAGATTCCACATACACAGTTGGGCATAGCGGTATATGCCTATAGCCCCAGTCCTGCAAAGGGTAGTAGAGACCAGAAATTGCCTGGACTCACGTCAAACAGCAAGCTCTGAGCTGGGTAAGAGACTCCAGCTCAAAGTAAGAACAGGCAGAAAAAAAATGGGCAGACAGAAGGGAAGTGGAGCAGACAGCAGAGAGTGACCTGTCTGCTCAAGCAACCACAGGCAATCACTCCCCAAAACTACTACTGCAGGCCATCACATGGGGCGCCAAAAAGGCACATATATGTGCCCATCACACACTCCATATTACACTACACACCAACTAGCAAAGATAAAGATAAAAAAGCTGAAAGTTAAAATAACATTAATTATTAAATCAAAAAGTGAACAAGCTGGGTGTGGTAGCACACACCTTTAATCCCAGCACTGAGGAGGCAGAGGTAGGAGGATCACCATGAGTTCAAGGCCACCCTGAGACTACCTAGTGAATTCCAGGTCAGCCTGGGCTAGAGTGGAACCCTACCTTGGAGGGGAGGGGAAAAAAAGTGAACAAGATTATAAAGTATTTGAACAAAATCCAGAAAGTGTAAACTAGATTATTAAGCCCCAGACTCAAAAAGCAGATTTCAGACTGGGGAGGTGGCTCAGCAGTTAAAGACACTTGCTTGTAAGGTCTACCAGCCTGAGTTCAATTCCCCAGTCCCCACATAAAGTCAGATGCACAAAGTGGCACATGCATCTGGAGTTCATTTACAGGAGGCACACCCATTCATTCTCACTCTCTCTCTCTCTCCTTGTAAATAAATAAATCAATCAAAAATTTTAAAATATTTATTTATTTGCAAGCAGAGGGAAAGAGAGAAGAAAGAAAGAATGGACACACCAGGGCCTCTAGCCACTGCATATAAACTCCAGACACATGTGCCATTTTGTGCATCTGGCTTACGTGGGTACTGGGGACTTGAAGTCAGGTAGATAGGCTTTATAGGCAAGAGTCCCAACTGCTCAGCCATCTCTCTAGGCCAACAAAAATATTTGTAAAGGCCAAATGAGCCAACGGGTGCAATAGAGGCACGTCCTGTTTGGGAGAAACCAACTGCCCTCTAATTTGACTGAAGGCTTGCTCCATGGCAGGGAATATATGCCTGATACTGAAAACCTACAACAGGGGTAGTCATGAGCCCTAGGGGTATATAACATCTGCTGGTGTCTGGCTAAAAGTATATATTATGTTCATCAAACTGCCCAGTAAGCACTTCTCTTAATGTTCATACCCATGTATTAATGCCACTCTCAGTTTTTCATTAGAGAACTTTCTCTTTTCAGATGGTAGTGACCTTGGGATGACTCAGAAGTCATCATGGTATTGAGAAGAAGTAAGAGAGGAGTGCTCAGCACTGCAATATCTCTATCACACCTTCCAAGGCTCAGGGTCCATTGCAGAAGAGGTGGCAGAAAGAATGTAAGGGCCAAAGGAAGGGTAGGACTCCTTATAATGTGCTCCTCCAGACACAAAATGAGTTGGATATCCATGACCTCACAGTGCCTGACACTACCTACACAAGAACATCGTAATAGGAGGAAAAGATGACATCAAAATAAAAGAGAGATTGAGAGGGGGAGGGGATATGATGGAGAGTGGAGTTTCAAAGGGGAAAGTGGGGGGAGGGAGGGAATTACCATGGGCTATTGTTTATAATCATGGAAGTTGTTAATTATAAAAATTAAAAATTAAAAAAAATATTTGTAAGTGGCCAGGCATGGTGACGCACGCCTTTAACCCTGGCACTCGGGAGGCAGAGGTAGGAGGATCGCTATGAGTTCAAGGCAACCCTGAGACTACATAGTGAATTTCAGGTCAGCCTGAGCTAGAGACCCTACCTCGAAAAATATATATATATACACATATATAAACACACACACATCTGTGTGTGTGTGTGTGTGTGTGTGTATTTGTAAGTGAACTTTAGCCTGTATTTCTCTGACCCAAAGCTACAGTTTTAGGCCATAATGAGGCAACAAAAAAGCCAAAGCCAGGAACTCATCAAAGGTGTGTAGTAACTACCACCCCTTCCTCCCTTTAACATGGTGACTCAAAGAACTACATCTTAAAGGTAGGAAGGAAAACAGCAGGAATAATGAACAAGAGAAAGGGAACCAAAAGGACTGTAGAATCAAATACATGGATTATGCAACAACGATTTTTATTATGTTTACAATAAAAATCAAAGGGCAGGGACTGAGGAGATGACTCAGCAGTTAAGGCACTTGCCTGCAAAGCTAATGACTTCCAGGTCAGCCTGGGCTAGACACCCTACATCAAAAAACCAGAAAACAAAACAAAACCCTCTTATACACATATTCCATGGAGTAAAACTAATCCTATTTAAGAATGAAGACAAGTATGTTAAAGTGGGTAACAGTGAGCACACTGCAATTAATTTTCCTGCCCTAAAGGCATATTACACTATGATCAAGCCTACAGAACTCTGCTATGAAATTGCTTTATTGACCAGGTGGTTTTTCAATTTCTGAAGCATAAGTTTGACTCTACACTAGCATCAAGTTCATTGGATGGTAAAAAAGTGAAGACTGATAACCTGGTAAATGCTCTCTATGTAATTCCTTTCTTAAAACCAGGCAGAGAGCTGGACAAATGGCTAACTGACTGCAAAAGCTAACTAAACCAGAAAGTTCAATTCACCAGCATCCATGTAAAGCCAGATGCACAAAGTGGCACATGCATCTGGAGTTCGTTTGCAGTGGCTGGAGGCCCTGTGAGTCCATTCTCTCTCTCTCTCTCTCTTAAATAAAAGCCAGGCATGACTGTGCTCACCAGTAATCCCTGTGCTGAGGTGAACACACACACACAGAAATCTAGCCTTGAAATAGTAAAGAGTAAGAAAATAAAAACAGTGACAAGCCTAAACAGAGCTTTAGCAACTAAAACCAGAATTATCCAGGCTAGGTGTAGGGGGCCCATGACTGTAATTCTACCTTCTTGAAGATATGGCAGGAGGATCTTGAGACTGAGGCTAGCTAGACTAAATAGCAAAACCCTGCCTAAAAACATAAAATGGAAAAGAAAAATAGACACAAAGAGGCATAGAAAATACAGTAAAGGCATCTATGTTAAGGCAGTAAAGAAGAAACAATGAAGAAGCAGTGTATATCTACATACAGCGGCTAGAACTTTATACATAAATCACTAATCCAGAGTCAAAAAGTCTAGTATCCCCAACCGTATTGGTATATGCTTGTTATCTCAACAGTTGGGAGGGAGAGGCAGGAACATAAAAACAAGGTCATTTTTCCCTACACAGCAAATTTCAGACCAGCCTGGCTACATGAAACATTGTCTCAAAATCCAATAAACACAAATCATGGAGGCTGAAGGAATGGCTTAACGGTTAATGCGTTTGCCTGCAAAGCCAAAGGACTCAGGTTTGATTCCCCAGGACCCACGTTAGCCAGCTGCACAAGGGGGCACACACATCTGGAGTTCGTTTGCAGTGACTGGAGGCTCTGGCACGCCCATTCTTTCTCTCTCTTTCTGTCAAATAAATAATATATATATATTTTTAAATCATGGGGAAAGGGCTAGAGAGATGGCTTAGTGGTTAAGTGCTTGCCTGTGAAGCCTAAGGACCCCGGTTCCAGGCTCGATTACCTAAGACCCACGTTAGCCAGATGCACAAGGGGGCAAACGCGTCTGGAGTTCATTTGCAGTGGCTAGAGGCCCTGGCGCACCCATTTTTTTCTCTCTCTCTCTCTGTCACTCCCAAATAAATAAATAAAAATGAACAAAATAAAAATTAATAAAGGGCTGGAGAGATGGTTTAGCAGTTAAACATTTGCCTGTGAAGCCTAAGGACCCTGGTTTGAGGCTTGATTCCCCAGGTCCCATGTAAGCCAGATGCACAAGGGGGCACATGCATCTGGAGTTCGTTTGCAGTGGCTGGAGGCCCTGGCACGCCCATTCTCTATCTATCTGTCTCTTTCCCTCTCTGTCACTCTCAAATAAGTAAATAAAAATTTTAAAAAAACTCCTCTTTAAAAAAATTAATTTAAAAAATCATGGGGAAAAAAATCACGGGGCTTGAAACATGGCTTAATGGTTAAGTCGCTTACCAGCAAAGCCAAAGTACCCAGTTCGATTCCCCAGTACCCATGTAAGCCAAATGCACAAGGTGGCACATGAGTCTGGAATGTGTCTGCAGTGACTAGAGGCCCTGGTGTGTCCATTCCCTACCTGCCTCTCTTTATCTCTCTCAAATAAATAAACAAACATAGTTTAAAAAATCATGGTTGAAAGCATCATAATGAAAATGCAAAAAGATACAACACTCTTAAAAACATATTCCAAGTCGGGCATGGTGGCACATGCTTTTAGTCCCAGCAAAGGTTGGAGGATCGCTGTGGGTTCGAGGTCACCCTGAGACTACATAGTGAATTCCAGGTCAGCCTGGGCTAGACACCCTACATCAAAAAACCAGAAAACAAAACAAAACAAAACCCTCTTATATACATATTCCATGGAGTAAAACTAATCCTACTTAAGAATGAAGACAAGTATGTTAAAGTGGGTAACAGTGAGCACACTGCAATTAATTTTCCTGCCCTAAAGGCATATTACACTATGATCAAGCCTACAGAACTCTGCTATGAAATTGCTTTATTGACCAGGTGGTTTTTCAATTTCTGAAGCATAAGTTTGACTCTACACTAGCATCAAGTTCATTGGATGGTAAAAAGTGAAGACTGATAACCTGGTAAATGCTCTCTATGTAATTCCTTTCTTAAAACCAGGCAGAGAGCTGGACAAATGGCTAACTGACTGCAAAGCCTAACTAAACCAGAAAGTTCAATTCACCAGCATCCATGTAAAGCCAGATGCACAAAGTGGTGCATGCATCTCAAGTTCATTTGCAGTGGCTAGAGGTCCTGGTGTGCCCATTCTCTCTCTCTCTCTCCCTCCCTCCCTCCCTCTCTCTGTTTCTCTTCTCTCTGCTTGCAAATGACTAAATAAATAAAATTAAAAAAAAAAAACAGACAGAACTTCCTCTTAAAGGCATTAAGAAGTCGGCTGAGAAAGATACTGGGCAGTCCCCTCCTTTCAGACATTGCCTGCAGTCCACCACAGGCTCTAATGGAAGTACATTAAGATACCTTTATTTCAACTCAATTCCCTGGTATCAAAAGAAGTCCAAAATAAAAAAGGAGACTACACACTGACTTCTTTTAAAGATTTCCAAAGCAATGCCCTCCAAATCATTGTTTTTGTTTTGCTTCCCCCCTCCCCCCAATAGGGTCTCACTCTAGCTCAGGCTGATCTGGAATTAACTATGTAATCTCAGGGTGGCCTCGAACTCACTGTGATCCTCCTACCTCTACCTCCCGAGTGCTGAGATCAAAGGCGTGAGCCACCACACCAGGCTGCTTTGATTTTTTGAAGCAGAGTATTGCTATGTAGCCCAGGTTGGCCATGAATATGGTATAGGGCCAAGCTGGCCTTCAACTAGGGACACTCCTGACTCAGGTCCCCCGATTAAGGGTAAAGGCTACCACGACCGAATCCTCCAAACCATTTAAGGTGTCCCTGGGGCACATCAATCACTGAAGAATCGACAAAAACCTCTCTCATAGCTGGTACACAAGAGGGCCCTGGAAATTCTGATCACCGGCCTTCGGGGGTCACACTCCAGACCTACTGAACTGACTAGCTGGGGATTGTGCACAAGGTCTGCATTTGAAAATCAAAGGCCAAAGAAGATCTTATTTTCTTCTAGCGTTTAAGAAACACTGCTATGAACAACAGGTCTCGCCTTTTCCCTGCCTGGACTGCCATTCCCAAGGGACACCAACTCTCAAAAAGACAACTCTCTCATTCTTAGCTCGGTTCTACAAAACGGACACGCTGTCTTGGCTCCTATTACTATCCCCCCCCCTACAAAATGCATTAGGCACTGCAACTGGGACAAGGTGCATAATAAATGTGTTCCCCACCCTGCAACTATATACTCTGGGATTCAGCTATTTCCAAGTACGGGTCTCCACGTCTTTTAACTCCTGCAGCTGTCTCAAGACCCATGGAAGAGCGATGGCTCCAGCTAGCAGTAAAATAAAAAAAAATAAAAAAAATAAAAGCCAACTACAGGCCCACAGTCCCGGGTGCCTGCCTTGCAGCGTCGGGGAACCTCCCACCACTACCCACACGCCTTCCCGCAGGCTCCGCTCAGGAAGGTCCCTGCAAACCGCGGGACTCGGGCACGCTGGGCGAGGGTGCAGACTGAAGACAAGCGGAGGCCCTAACCCTAACCCCGGAGGACCGCGGTTCACCTTCTCCGCAAAGAAGCCCACGTTCGCCGCCTGGCCCGAACCCAGGCCGCACTCACTCACCTACCAGAGCGCGGGAGGCAGGACTCCCTCCACTGGGCGCCGCCCACCCCAAACCGCCGCCGCGAGGGCCACTGGCTCTTTAAAACAAGAAAGAAAGAAAGATGGGGGAAAGGAAACAAATACACTTTGCTTTTTGTATTCCTTTTGACCCTTCAGGGCTTCCTGTTCCTCGCCGCCACAACAAACTTCCACCTCCCTTCCGGCGGCCTAACCCAATCGACAGCTCTCTTCCTCCCTGTGAGCCTAATGGAAATCCGGTGCCTCAAAAAAAAAGAAAAAAAAACGAGCCGGAAAACCTGATTGGTCCATTCACCCGTCGGCAAAGGGAATTGGCCGGTTCTCTCGGGGGGGGCGGGCCGAACTGCGGTCTCACGTGATGTGATTCTTGGGAGATGATTGGCTGTTAGGGAGAAGGATTGCCACCGAGGAAGGGGCGTTTCCTAGGGGACTGAGGGAGGGCCGGGGCGGTACGAAGCGGGGGTGGGCCCTGCGCGTAATGGCAGCGCCGTGTCCTCGCGTCCATCTTTACCGCTCTCTTGGACCTGTCACAAAGGAGTCGCGCTGCTGTCGCCGCCCCCTCCCTCCGGTGGGCCCGGGAGCTAGAGAGAAAGTCAGTGCCGCAGCCTGTCCGCGCTGCCGTTGGAGGGCCCCTGGGGACGCGGAGCGGGAGGGGGCCCGCGGGCTAGGGACGTCGGTGAGGGAGCGGAACTGCTGCTGGAGCCTCGGGCCGAGAGACCGGACTGGGGCCCGAGCAGGCTCCGGGAAGGGGCCTGGGAGCGGGTGGCGCTGGGCAGAGCCCAGGAAGCAACCGGAGGGTTCTCTACCGAGGCCGGGCTGGAGGCGTCTTGAAGAGGTGAACCTGGAAGAGGGTGTTCCCCGTTTTGGGGGGACCTGCCCGCCGGAGGTTGTTGGGTCACCCTTGTGAGGAGGCTGCGGCTAACGGGGCCCAGGTGAGAGGCAGGTTATCTCCGGGGACGGCACCTGGTGGTGTTAAGGGGTGCTCTTCGCGGGGTGCCCGGGACCGAGGGCACCGAGGGGAGGACGCTTTGGGAATGAAGTTCCCTTTGTGGAGTTTGCGGTTTCGGTAGGAAGCAGAAGTCCCTCGGGGACATTTAGTCATGCGAGGGGTGGGTGTGGGGAGGGGGTGTCTCGGAGAGAGGTGGCACACGGGAACTGGACCTCGCGGGCTCTTCTACTCCGGAGACCCAAGACTTTGGGGACAGGAGAGTCCTGAGAAGACATCCCCGTAGGAAAGCCCGAGCGCGGGACAGTAGGAGGAAATGGGAATGGCCAGGGCTCTTCTCTGTCTGGAGACGGACCAGGTGTCCCAGAGGCAGGATTCAGCTGCTTCTGGGCTCGGCGCCAGGGTGGGGTGAGGGGAGTCCATGCCACCGTCACCCCCCTTCCCCGCGAGCTTCCAAGATTGGGCTTGTGTGTGTGTCCCTGCCTGTTGTCTGCTTCATTTTCCCTGTTCTTAGGAAGGGACACTAGGGCAGAGTTCCTGGACTGAGACTCTGAGCCTTGTGTCGTCTGAGCGAGGTTGCTCCCTGGAGTATTGTACTTTGAACTTTTAAAGGTTGGAGGAGTCAGGGGCTGAATCCTGAAGTTTTCCAGGCCTCTCATCGACCATCTGTTTGTCCTTAGTGGAGTGACTTCACCTCCTTGAGTTTCTTGTGTAAAATAACCAAGGCAGGATGTGCAAGTAAGGTACTGGAATGGGTCTCTGTTGAGGAATAAAAGTGAAAAGTATTTTTCTAAGTTGTAAAGATGTAAGAGATTGGCATTGAAGAAAGTTGATGCTCACCTATATAGCGTTGGGAGCCATTCTGTTCAAGATTCACGGCCTCTTAGGCCATGTTGCAGCCCAAACCCATGATTTCAAACCCTGCTTCCATGGCATGAAGGGGTTTTCAGTTTTTCTTTACTGAGTCTTAATTTACTTTGAACTTCTGATGCTGCTGGCAGGATTTAACATAGACTATAATCTTTTGCTTCAGGAAGTTGGTTTTTTTTTTTCCCTCAAAGTAATTTGATCTCAATATTGTAGGGGTGTGTGTGTGTGTTTGTATGTGTGTTCATGCCCTTTGGATGTCTATAGGTAGTGACTGCTACCCTGCCTTCCTCAGTTGTGATTTGTAAATAAAACTGTCTTCTCTCCATGAGTATTATGACTTGTGGTAGCCCCACAGTATAGATTATGAGGCACATTGTAAGCTTTTATTTCTCCTCTATAAGGGCTCTCAGTTTTTCCCTTCATGTAAAGTTTTTGCATTTCCTAGGTTATCTCTCTGATCCCTGTTATTATGAAGTTATAGTATAACCACATCCTGTCCATGTGTGACTTCACTAATAATTTGGTTTTTGACATTTGTTAGAGCTGGTTCCCCCAAATTTAGAAATCTGTAATTTTTTTTTTTAAGGTAGGGTCTTGCTCTAGCCCAGGCTGACCTGGAATTTACTATGTAGTCTCAGGATGGCCTTGAACTCATGGCAATCTTCCTACCTCTGCCTCCCAAGTGCTGGGATTAAAGGCATGTGCCACCATACCCGGATTGAAATTTGTGATTTTTGAAGTAAATTTTTGTCGTATTTTTAAGAAGCCTTTTGTAAAAATAATAATAATAAAAGTTGACCTGAATTTCCTGTTTTTTTTAATCATATTTCATGTTTTTTAATCACTGTGATAATTTTGTATGCTTCATGATTTCCCAGAACACATAGTGCCCTGATCTGTTACTTAATATCTTTATAAGTCCAATTTTTTGATGTTTTAAAAGCCCTTCAGTTTTTCCTCAGTGATTTTTTTAAATTTTTTTTTGTTTATTTATTTATTTGACAGCGACAGAGAGAAGGAGGCAGAGAGAGAGAGAGTGAGAGAATGGGCGCGCCAGAGCTTCCAGCCTCTGTAAACGAACTCCAGATGCGAGCACCCCCTTGTGCATCTGGCTAACATGGGTCCTGGGGAATTGAGCCTCGAACCAGAGTTCTTAGGCTTCACAGGCAAGTGCTTAACCGCTAAGCCATCTCTCCAGCCCTCAGTGATTTTTTTTTTAAGCTATTGATTATAGGAAGTTTTCCAGCATGCTCTGTGACATGTTCTACGTAGGTTTTTTTTTTTTTTTTTTTTTTTTACTTGCTTTGCCAGCAAAATAACTTTTTAGTAAGTACTAAGGGGAAATAAAAACAGCATTGTAGGGCTGGAGAGATGGCTTAACAGTTAAGGCACTTGCTTGCAAAGCCAAAGGACCCAGGTTCAATTCCCCAGGACCCACGTAAACCAGATGCACAAGGTGGTGGTCATTTGCTGGAGCTCAGTTGCATGCAGTAGCTGGAGGCCCTGGCATGCACATTTTCTTTCTCTCTCCCTCCCTCCCTCCCTCTTTCTATCTCTCTCAAATAAATTTAAAAAAAAAATTTTTTAAAGCATTGTATATAATATTGTATTATTCTAGTGAATAAGATAATTCCATAGTCCTCAGCTTTTGTGTTCTTTTTTGTTTTGTTTTTTGAAGTCAGGTCTTGCTCTAGCCCAGGCTGACCAGGAATTCACTGTTAGTTTCAGGCTGGCCACAAACTCACAGAGATCCTCCCACCTCTTACCTCCCAAGTTAAAGGCTTGTGCCGCCATGCCTGGCAGAGAGAGAGCATGAGAGTGGGTGTACCAGGGCCTCTAGTCGATACAAATGAAGTCCCGATGCATGCACCACTTTGTGCATCTGGCTTTACATGGAAACGTGGATCGAACTCCACTTGTTAGGCTCCACAGGCAAGCACCTTAACTGCTAAACCATCTCTCCAGCCCCTGTGTTCTTTTTTTGAAGCAAGGGCTTTCTCTGACCTGGAACTTGTTGTAATCCTCCTACAGTTTCCTGAGTGCTGGGATTATAGGTGAAAATAATTCTAAAGTATGTCTTAGCAAGATTTTAACAAAAGAAATTATTGTGTTCTCTGAAGTGTGTTTACAGTATAATTTGTTTCAACTCATGAGCTTAAATGAATCTATCAAGGATTGCATATTTCCCCAATAATTTTTTTATTTTTTGAGATAGGGTACCACCATGTAGCCTAGGCTGGCTTTCAGCTTGCAAGTCTTCCTACCTCAGCCTCCTCAGTGTTGGTATTACAAGTATGTACCATCATGCCTGGCTATAATGAAAATGAATATAATGAAAATGATTGTTATAATGAAGTTGTAAGTCACTTTACATGTTTTAAAATACTTTCTATGACACTTTAAAATCTGTTTGATGAAATTATTAGCAATCCTCAAGATGTGGTCAGATCAATGTGAAATAGAATGTGATAGTCACAGTTGCCAAGAATAAGGGGACAATCAATAGACATCACAAACGAGTAGAACAAATGATCCAGGAGTCTGTTTCAACCAGTAGTCTATTTTGTTATAGTAAACTATGGATTTAGATTTTCTTCAAGCTTTTGGCATTTACCCTGGAATTTAGACGATCCACGACTGTCCCCTACGGTTTGAAAATTAGGAAATTGAAAAATGTCAGGGAGCAGTAAATCCCCAAACCTGGACTATAGCCTTTAGGAGGAAACTTACAGCTTTTTGTAGTACAAAAGATAAATATTTTCCCTTTAGTTTGGTAAATCAGCTTTTGAAACAGTCTGTTTGCCAACCTTTATGACTACCAGAAAAGTACAGCTGGGCATAAATAAAGGCACATGCCTTTAATCACAGCCCTTGAGAGACAGAAGAATGAGGATTGCTGTGAGATCGAAGCCAGCCTGGGACTACAGAGTGAGTTCTGTCAGCCTGGCCTAGAGTGAGACCCTACCTCAAAAAAAATAACAATAAATAATAATAAAGTAAAAACCTTATATATTTTTATCTTGATATCCATTCCAAAAAGGAGTGGTTGCTGGTTAAATATGTAAAAACAAGCCAGCGGGGTGGCGCATGCCTTTAATCCTAGCACTTGGGAGGCAGAGGTAGGAGGATTGCTATGATTTCGAGGCCACCCTGAGACTACATAGTGAATTCCAGGTCAGCCTGGACTAGAGTGAAATCCTACCTTGAAAAAAAAATGTAAAAACAACTATAGGTAAATGTGTGTTTTCTATATAAGGTTAAATCAGGTAAAATTACGTTATGAAAGTGGTGGGCTCTTAAAGAATATATTCCTCATTAAGCCAGGCATGGTGGCTCATGCCTGGAATCTCAGCACTTGGGAGGTTGAGGCAGAAGGATTACCAAAAGTTTGAGTCAGCCTGGACTTCAAAGTGAGGTCCTATCAAAAATAAAAAAAGAATATTCCCCTTTAGCTGGGGATGGACCTCAGTAGTAGAGTACATGCTTAGTGTGTGCAAGGCCTTGAGTTCAATCCCTAGCAACAATGACGGGGAGAGAGAGAGAGAGAGAGAGAGAATAGACTCTCACCTTTGTTCCTGAGCTTTAAAAAAGGGTGGGGGTCTGGAGAGATGGCTTAGCAGTTAAGCACTTGCCTATGAAGCCTAAGGACCCCAGTTCGAGGCTCGATTCCCCATGACCCACGTTAGCCAGATGCACAAGGGGGCGCATGTGTCTGGAGTTTGTTTGCAGTGGCTGGAGGCCCTGGTGCGCCCATTCTCTCTCTTTCTCTCTCTCTCCCCCTGTTGCTCTCAAATAAATAAACAAAAAAAAAAAATTTAAAAATGAAGCCGGGCGTGGTGGCATACACCTTTAATCCCAGCACTCGGGAGGCAGAGGTAGGAGGATCACCATGAGTTTGAGGCCACCTTGAGATTCCCTAGTGAATTCCAGGTCAGTCTGGGCTAGCGTGAAACCCGACGTTGAAAAACAAAAACAAACAAACACAAAAAGACTTATTTATTTATTTGAGAGAAAGGGCCAGAGAGAAAGTATATGGATGTGCCAGGGTCTTTAGCCACTGCCAATGAACTCCAGACGCATGTGCTATCTGATGCATCTGACTTACCTGGGGGTGGAATTCAACCCAGGTCATTAGGCTTTGCAGGTAAGCACCTTAACCCCTGGGCCATCTCTCCAGCCCTGTTTCTGAGCTTTTAAGAACTAAGAAGACATTTTAAATAGCAAGAAGTTGATGCCCTTCTTAAGTTTAATATGGAATGAACTATGCATGCATCTTTCTTATTGCTTGAAATTATAGTTTCCAGGCATAAGTTCATAAATCCTATATGCCTCAAATGGAGGGTTTGAAATTTCTTACTCAGCAACTATATTATTGCCTCATGGTTTAATGTTTTAAGTGTTGTTTTTACTTTTCTCCCTCCTAAAGGATTATGTTCCTTTCCTTTGTTCATTTAATGCCATGATTCTCAAAATATAGCTCCTACTTCACCCCACCACATGGAAAATGCAGCTTCTGTATTAAGTTGTTTTTATTTTTAAGCTATTAAAAATAAAGACTATTGGGCTGGAGAGATGGCTTAGCAGTTAAGGTGGATGCCTGCGAAGCCTAAGGACCCTGGTTCGATTCTCCAGGTCCCACGTAAGCCAGATGCACATAGTGTCGCATGCATCTGGAGTTCGTTTGCAGTGGCTAGAGGCCCTGGTGCACCCATATCCCCCCCCGTCTCAAATAAATAAATAAGTCTTTAAAAAAATAGAGACTATTATTCAGAAAGAGAAAGTGGGCTGGAGAAATTGCTTGGTGGATAAAGTGCTTGCCACACAAGCGTGAGTACCTGCATTCAGATCCCCAGATCCCATGTAAAATCTAACACTATAGTGCTAGTGTCTGTAACACCAGCATGCCCAGGGCAAAAAGAGAGGTAGAGACAGGAGAATAAAATGAAAGCTCATGGGCCAGCTAGCCTGGCAAACGCAGCAGTGAACAATGAGAGACCCTGCCTCAAACAAGGTGGAAGGTGAGGACTGACACCTGACATTGTCACCTGACCTCTACAGTGCTCCATAGCACTCACACACAAGAAAAAAAAAAAAAAAAAATGAAGGCACTCCAAGAATGGAAGTGTGCCAGTGAGTTGGAAAAACGCATAAGCTCAAAAGCTCTTTATTAAGTTCCTATTTATTCATAGTTCATAGTTACATATTCATAAACACCACACATTGATAACCTTCCAAGTAACTGTTAAGGATTACTTAAAAAAAAAATAAAAAGCATATCAGTTGCCTCAAACTAAAACAGTTAGAATCTGCTGTGATCTATACCCCTTTCCCACAGGTAGTCTACCCTGGGAAACTTACTGCAAGCATCTCATATCATGTGTAAAATAGAGATTCTTGCAGTATTCAGGCTGCTTGGTTTGGTGTACATCATCCTTATTGTCTCAAAATGATCTTGGTTTTTCATTGTGAGTGAAAAACCTTTGGTGGTGTTTTCATGAGACTTACGATTTAGTTTCAACTGTTTAAAAATCTATTTTGAGAGAGAGAGACAGATAGAGAAAGAATGGGCATGCCAGGGCCTTCAGCCACTGCAAACGAACTCAAAACACATGTGCCACCTTGTGCATCTGGCTTACATTGGTCCTGGGGAATCAAACCAGGGTCCTTAGGCGTCACAGGCAAGTACCTTAACCACTAAGCCTATCTCTCCAGCTCCAGCTTTATAAGTTTTACTTTTGAACTTTACAAAAAATATTTTAGCCAAGTGTGGTGGTGCATGCTTTTAATCCCAGCACTTGGGAGGGTAAGGTGGGAGGATTGCTGTGAGTTTGAGGCCAGCCTGAGTCTACATAGTGAATTCCAGGTCAGCCTGGGATAGAATGAGAACCTACCTCAAAAAACAATTTTTCAGATTGTATTTTATTTATTTGTTTGAGAGAGAGAATGAGCATGTCAGGGCCTCTAAGCCACTACAAAACAAACTCCAGGTGATTGTACCATCTTATGTGTCTGGTTTTACATGAGTATTGGAGACATTGAACTTGGGTCTTTTGGCCTTGCCGGCAAGCGCCTTAACTACTTAGCCATCAATCCAGCTCTCCCTTTAAAAAAATATTTATGGGCTCTCTGTCTCAAATAAATAAAAATAGAATCTTTAAGAAATTATTTATTAATTTATTTATTTGAGAGAGGGAGAAAGAGGCAGATAAAGAGAGAATGGGTGTTCCACGGCCTCCTAGTCACCGCAATCAAACTCCAGACACGTGCCACCTTGTGCATCTGGCTTACATGGGTACTGCGGAATTGAACCTAGATCCTTTGACTTTGCAGGCAAGCGCCTTATCCCCTAAGCCATCTTTCCAGTCCCTCCCCATTTTTTTAGGTAGGGTCTTAGTCTCTCCCAGGCTGACCAGGAACTCCATACTTCCAGGCTGGCCTCAAACTCAACAGTGATCCTCCTACCTTTGTTTCCCGAGTGCTGGGATTAAAGGTATGCACCACCAGAACTGGCGCTTTGATCTTTTGGTTAACTTTTCACTATGAGTGGGAATATTTGTACCACAGTATTTTATTATATAATTTGAGAGTGTATTGTGGTGCAGTTAACTAGTGCTAATTTATATAGCAATCTAAAAATATGCCCATACAAAGATGTTCAGTATTGTCAAGTTCTTTTTCCACTGGAAAATGGGTATGGCCCACAGCCTTCTTCTAGTGCATTTCATGCTTTGTCCATGCTTGGTTCAAGAGCTAAGTGTATAGTCAATTGCCGTCCTTCATCCCTAGCCCTAGTTCCCTTTGCCAAGAACACAGGGAATTTGTTTTCATCTTTTCTCAATCCCTGGTATATAAGTATTAGATAAATATTTATTGAATGGTGTCAGTTTGGAAACACTGTCTTTATAGGAGAATTTTAGAATAAATTCATCTAAGTATTTATGACCATCTATTAGGTTCTAATAGTTATCCAAATAAATATGCACGTGGATGTTTTTAGACACCATTTTAAGTAGATGACATTAAGGAAAGTGTTACCATTCATGCTACTTAGATATTTTGTTTGCTTTTCTTAATAGCATAGAGTTTTCTTCCATACAAAAATCCTTTTCCTTCAGAAATATGTATTCAGTATGTATTTGAAAATAGAATATTACATTTGTTTTTCTTCCCTGTATTGCAGCCATCATTAGCGCTTACCTCAGTTCTTTCTTGGAATTTCCTTTTTGGGTCTAAGGCAGATTTTTCAGTCCTTAAAACTTCAGCAAGGGTGGGCTACTACTGTTGCTGCTGCCTTTTTCTATTTGATTCTGGAAATTCCTTGCTCTATTCCAGGCTTAAATTTTATTTTTTATTTTCTGTTTGTTTATTTATTTGAGCGAGAGAGAAATGGGACAGAAAATGGACACACCACACCAGGACCTCTAGCCACTGCAAATGAACTCCCGACACATGCACCATCATATACATCTGGTTTGCATGGATTCCAGGGAGTTGAACCTAGGTCCTTAGGCTTCACATGCAAGTGCCTTAGCTGCTAAACCAATTTTCCAGCCCTTAAATTTTATTTTTTAAAATATATTTTTAATGCTAAAAGGATTTGTATTTTTTTCCTTTGTATGTTGCAGGTCAGGACTTTGTTCTGTAAGTCTTTCTGCCATAGTTTCACCTTACTCTTCTTGCTGTAAATTTCTGACCTCAAATGCTACTTCTCTCAGTATCATAGCATGAGTTGTTCCCCCCCCCCCCAGATATTCTTTCCCTGTAATAGTTCGTCCAGAGACTTAGTTTCTGTCACAAATGCCCTCTCTTAAGCCAGCCTCAGTGAAGAAGTATCAGCGTCATGCCATGCTTTCCCAGCTACTTGAAGGTTATAATCTAGGGGATAATAGTACCATCACTTACACTCAAGTGCTCAGTGCCACTGTGCATAGATATTTTTGAACATCTGGATGACATGGTGACAATACCTTATTTATTAAGGGGGTCGTGGAGATGACTAAGTGGTCAAAGGTGCTTGCTTGCAAAGCCTTCTAGTCAAGTTCAATTCCCAGTCACCCACATGAAGAGACTAGTGAGTGTTTGTAGCAGTAAGAGGCTCTGATATGCCCCCCCACACACACAAATAATAAAGTTTTTTAAATACCTTCTCAATGCTACCTTTCCTTTTGATGATAAAGTAAAATTCTAGCCATATAGAAATATCCCTTGATATTCAAGAGGGATTGGTTCTAGGACTTTTGCAGATACCAAAGTTCATAGATATCCCCTTTTATAAAATGACATGCTTGCGTATAACCTACACACATCCTCCCCTATACTTTCAGCTACCTCTAAAGTAGTTATGCCTAATTAAAAATAAATGGTACATAAATAATTGCTGTACTATATTGCTTAGGGAATACTGACCCAAAAAGAAACCTGTTCAAGCCGGGCGTGGTGGCGCACACCTTTAATCCCAGCACTCGGGAGGCAGAGATAGGAGGATCGCCGTGAGTTCAAGGCCACCCTGAGACTCTATAGTGAATTCCAGGTCAGCCTGGGCTAGAGTGAGACCTTACCTCGAAAAACCAAAAAAAAGAAAGAAAAAAGAAACCTGTTCATGTTCAATATAGATACAGGTTTTTTTTTCCCAAGTATTTTTTATTTACAGTTAGTGGAACCCATAGCTGCAGGATCAATGGGTATGGAGAGCTGATTCGATTTTTCCCTTTTCTCTTCCAACAAAATACCAATAAAACAAAAAACAAAGTGCTTTATAATTGAAGCATTCATTTATTAAAACATCTTTAGATAAGTTCTATTTTCACTGGTAAGCATACTCTTAAAGTATGTCTACATTTCTCATCTACATATTGCAGTATCAAATAATCAGCTTGTTGACTTCTTTGTTTTCCTCCCTCTAACCTCAATCTTCAGTAAGGAAATGATGGCCTTTGGGGTGTCTTACAAGATGTTTGTAAAACAACTTTATTTCTGGGTAATATTCCCTATCTTGATAGGGTTTGAGGACACAGATGTGCACATTTACCAAAATTCAGCATATATGTGTTTAAGGTATGCACAATTTATTAACTTCTAAATCATTTTATCAACTTCTAAAATCATTGAGGTCTAACTAATGTTATGCATACAGAATTACCAAGGAGAAAGTTTATACTAAAGTCTGTAATTTACTTTGAACACATCAAAAATTTAAGTGGATTGATGATGGATATAGAGATGGATACCTATGTGATAAAGAAAACATAATAAAATGTTAATGGTACACTCTTAAGTGGTACATATATGGATATTTACTGTTAATAGGGAATTAATTCAGTTTTGCTGTATGTTTGAAATTTTTTATAATAAAATGTTGAGTGGGCCAGGCATGGTGGGGCACGCCTTTAATCCCATCACTTGGGAGGCAGAGGAAGGAGGATTGCCATGAATTCGAGGCCACCCTGAGACTCCGTAGTGAATTCCAGGTCAGCCTGGGCTAGAGTGAGACCCTACCTCAAAAAACCGAAAAAAAATTAAATAAAAATGTTGAGTGGGACAGTAAAATATGACACCAGAAGCTATTGCTTAAATTTTAAAAAAATCTTAATCTAGTTTGTTAGCACTTTTAGATTTAGAAAAATGAGAGAAAATCAATGACAATATATTGTTGCCATTCATGCCATTTCATTTAGCCTTGGAAAAAGGGGTGAGATGATGGAAAAAATACCACATCCTATAACCGCTTTGGAATGTTTGAAGTGAAAATCACACTAAGAGTAATTTTGTGCTCAATGACTGATTATTCTTCCTTATGAACATTCATTTATCCAGCTTTCCCTTCTTGACAGAATAATCCTGAAGTTTTCTTCTCAGTGAAAAGAAAATTTTGTCAGTAGTGTGCTTAATGACTGAATGCAAGGACATATTTGCAGAAATGAATCACTGATTCCTGGACCATTTGCTAGAGAGGGTTAGACCAACTGGTCAGATGCCTTTGTGGTGAGCTGGCTTTGAGGGTAGAGGCCTGTGTTTTGTACTGACAGTGAATACCAGAACGTCACTGCTTTAGCACAAAATTTACTGTAACTCCAAGCTTGATGTTTTCCCCTCAAAAGGGTTTTGAGCACCATTAACAGTAAAAATGTAGTAATAATTCCATACTTGAAAGAAGTATATCTACAAAGGAAATGTCTGACTGTAATTATGATCTTGTAGCAAAATGGTTATTTAAGAATCTAAGCATTTAAAGTGCTGCCACTGAGATGATAAGAAAAGTCTACTAATGACCAGTTGTGGTGGCTCATGCCTTTAATCCCAGCACTCAGGAGGCAGAGGTAGGAGGATCACCATGAATTCAAGGCCACCCAGAGACTATATACTGAATTCCAGGTCAGCCTGGGCTGGAGACCCTACCTTGAAAAACAAAAAAGAAAAAGTCTACTAAACAATGATACTCAGTGATAATTTAAATCAGCTGATGATTGCCCTGCCTATAGATGGAATAGTTATGTTTATTTAAGTGACTAAGGGGGCTGGAGAAATAGCTCAGCAGTTAAGGCACTTGCTTGCAAGGCCTGACAGACTGGGTTTGATTCCCAGGACTCATGTAAAGCCATATGCACAAAGTGCCACATGTGTCTGGAGTTTGTTTACAGTGGCAAAAGGCCCTAGTGCACCCATATTCATTAATTCTCTCCCACCTCTCTCTTCCCTTGCAAATAAATAAATTTTTAAAAAATTAAGTGACTAGGTTTAATGTTGGAGGTGGGTTTTTTTTCTGTTTTTTTCACAGGATGGGGGAGTTGTTTGATCTTAATACCATGAGCTAATGGTGAGAAATTGATGGAAAAATTTTTAGGGATTATGGCTGTTGTCTTTGTGAGTCTCTAGTTTTGCTCATTTCCATGCAGTCTTTCAACCCTGTACGATAATACCCATAAGTAGGCTACCATGTGTGCTCATTATGATGCTTTATAGAGGGGAGCTGATGGGAAATCATATATGCAGCTGTTCTTTTGTGTGTATATAGTATAGTGTATTGCACGTATACTTGTAGAGCTCCATGTGGTCACCTGTGTTTGGGGGTCACCTGTCTACAGGGGCTAGAGCAGAACATCGGGTGTCCTGCCATTCTTATTTTGAACCAGAGTAGGTAACATTAGCCACTGTGAGGTCAAGAATATCAGGCAACTTTATGTCTGGATTGTAAATGTAAGCATTCCTCCCCTTCATTTGGTGCCTACATTTTTTTTCCGCCACCTCTTCCCCAATGGTCCCAGAGCCTTAGAGGGTATGATAGTCTCACTTAGTACTGAATACACCACTGTCCCTTCTTCTCAGCACTTTAGTGAGTTTTGAGTCACCGCCCTCTGAAAAGAGAGGCTTCTCTAACCAAAAGTGAGAGCTGCCATCTCCAAAAGATTGCATTCAAAATTCAAAATCTTGGTTCATATTTTTGGAAAGTAATACTAACTTTTTAAATATATTTTATTTATTAAGCAGAAAGATACAGACACACAAGGAGAATGAGCAGGCAGGGCCTCCAGCCACTGCAAATTCCACATGAATGCACCACTTTGTGCATCTGGCTTCATATGGGCACTGGGAAATTGAACCCAGATTGTTAGGTTTTGCAGACAAGTGCCTTAACTGCTTGCAACCCCAAATATTAACATTTTTTACCTCACAAGAATTACCCTTTAGTATTTTAGATTATCCCATCATTTAGTCAGTAGGTCTTATCTGCTGTGCTAGGTTATGTGGTTAGTATTACAACAGTGATTTCTAGATTTAGCTGCCATCAGAGTCACCCAAAGAGCTTTTAAGAATTCGTAGGCTTGGGCTATCCTAGACATGTGGTTTCTGGCTATTTGAAATTACTATGAGATGAGAACTGTTACTGTTTCCCTTTTGTAAAGTATGTTAACATGTGGTGGCACATGCCTTTATTTAATCCCAGCACTCAGGAGGCAGAGGTAGGAGGATCACTGTGAGTTTGAGGCCACCCTGAGACTACATAGTGAATTTCTGGTCAGCCTGGACTAGAGTGAAACTCTACCTCGAAAAACCAATAAATCAGTAAATAAAAAAATTTTTAAATGTGTCAACAGGCTACTATGATACATAGCAACAAAACATTGCAGAGCCAGGGCTTGGACCCATATCTGTCTGACTGCAAAGTCTATGGTGCTGTGCTTGTGCATATAAGTGGCCCCTGGCATCCTGTGCAAAAGCTGTAGGGAAGTATACTGTCTTAAAACAATGGTCCTTGAAAAGTGGACCACATAATACCCTTAAAAAATGAGATAAAGCTCATTTGAAGTGTAATTGTTTAGCCTGTTACCCACATAAGAGTCACAGCTTATCTCCTATGAAGTGTCATGAGTAGCTACCAAGTAAAAAGCTATGCGTTTGTAGTACTGAATAATTCTGTGTCATGCCTATGAGTGTGAACCTTGAGAATATGTTCATTTCAGAAATTCTTTAAGATAACTGCTTTTTTTTTCCCCTTGTGTGACTCATAGGTATTCCTCTGTGAAATACTTCAACCACCTACTTCACAGTTGGTCTTTATAGCTAGTCTTTCTGTTTAAAAAAAAAAAAATTGGGCTGGAGGGATGGCTTAGTGGTTAAGGTGTTTGCCTACAAAGCCAAAAGACCCAGGTTTGATTCCCCAGGACCCACATTAGCCATATGCACAAGGGGGTGCATGCATCTGGAGTTCGTTTGCAGTGGCTGGAGACCCTAGCATGCCCATTCTCCCCCCCCCCCCCCCGCTTTTTCTCTGTCAAATAAATAAATAAATAAAAATAAATTTTTTTAGCTCCATTTTGCCACGCTGGGTTGCGTATGCCTAATAGTTGCAGCTACTTGGGAGTCTGAGGCAAGTAAATCGCTTGAATACATGATTTTGAGGCCTGTCTTTGCCTGGGCAACATAGTATAGTCTGGTCTCAAAAAATAAGTCAAAACCAAACCAAAGAACTCCATTTCTTTCTCTGACAAAGTTATATTTGATATATTTTTTCTGGGCCAGTAAAGGAAAGTGGCTCTTTTGGAAGAAACTGACATCTTGATTCAGAAACAAAAAAATTAATTTTGGTCTTTTCCAAATTCAGTCAGATTCTTTAAAAAATGCCTGCATTTATATGATATTATCCAATCACCTCAAATTGTAATAAATAAAAATTTGTATTAAGGAGCTGGTGAAATGACTTAGTGGTTAAAGGCACTTGTTGCTGGCCCAGGTTCATTTCCCCAGCCTCCTATGTAAAGCCATACCCAAAAAGGTAGTGCATGCATCTGGCATTTGTTTGAGTGGCAAAAGGTCCTGGTGTGCCCATAACACACACACACACATACACACACACACACACACACACGAGAATACATTTTTTTAATTTGCATTAATTAATTATTCTATATTATTTTAAACAAGCTTTATGTAAGTAATTTTAGTAGAATAGAATTTAAGAATTGACATCCTGGGCTAGAGAGATGGTTTAGCAGTTAAGGCACATACTGCAAAGACTAAGAATCCAGGTTTGATTTCCCCAGTACTCACATAAGCCAGATACACAAGGTGGTCTATGCGTCTGCGTTTGTTTATAGTGGCTGGAGGCCCTGATGCACCCATATTCATATTCATTCTCTCTCTCCCTCTCTCTCTCTCTCTCTCTCTCTCTCTCTCTGCCTTTCTCTCCCAAATATATAAATAAAATATTTTAAAAGCAAAAAAATCCATTTTTAAAAATAAGAATTGAGATCTTTATTCACAGGCAATCTCAGCATTGTTTTTTGTGAATTATTCTAAATAAATTTATATCTCTATTAAGATGTATCCTTTAAATTTTTGTTTTTTTTTTAAATTTATGTATTTGAGAGTGACAGAGGCAGAGAGAGAGAGAGAGAGAAAATGGGTGCACCAGGGCCTCCAGCCACTGCAAACGAACTCCAGATGCATGCACCACCTTGTACATCTGGCTTATGTGGGTACTGGGGAATCAAGCCTTGAACTGGGGTCCTTAGATTTCACAGGCAAGCACTTAACTGCTAAGCCATCTCTCTAGCCCCCAAGCTGTATCCTTTATAAGATCCTCTGTTCTGTCCCCATCAAGTGTCTATTTTCCTGGATTTAAGATTACCTTAACATCTCAAATTACTGTGGCTTATTTTTCAAACATTTTTGTATATTTTTATTATATTTGAGAGAGTGAAACAAACCAAGAGATAGAGAAAGAGAGTGAATATTGGATGTACTAGTGCCTCTTGCCACTGCAAACAAACTCCAGATGCGTGCGCCACTTTGTGTGTCTGGCTTTATGTGGGTACTGGGGAATTGAACCTAGGCCATCAGGTTTTGTAGGCAAGCACCTTTAACCGTTGAGCCATCTTGGCTGTCCCATGAGTTATTTTTAGTGCCTGATTCTTCTCCCTTGCTCAGGTGTACCTTTCCCAGTTGAATATATTGGGTTAGATTGAATCTACTGTTTGCATCTTGTGTCTCATCCCACTTTTCCATACTGAAGCTGGGTGTAATAGCACATGCCTTTAGTCCCAGCACTTGGGAGGCAATGGTAAGAGTATCACTGTGAGCTGGAGGCCAGCCTGGGACTACACGGTGAATTCCGGGTGGAAAGGCTTTGGAGTAGTAGAGAAGCTGGTAGAATCTGGTGCTCTGGCAGTATTAAGCAGTCCCAGGCTTTCACCACTGTGGGGAAGCAGTTTAGAATTAGCCTTTCCCTAGGGAATAATGCATTTCCCCCCAAAGTCTCCTTGTGTTGGCTCTTGGACCATTCCTTTCAACAACTTTAAAGTGTTAATAGGTTTAGCCACAGATTTGCATGGGGGTGGTGGTTGTTTTGTTTTTATTTTTTCAAGGTATAGTCTCACTCTAGCCCAGGCTGACCTGAAATTCACTATGTAGTTCCAGGTTGGCCTCAAACTCACATCAATCCTCCTACCTCTGCCCCCCGAATACTGGGAAAGCATGAACCACCATGCCCAGCAAGCCACAGATTTTTATAGTACAGTGAGTAAAGTATTAGGATAAGCAAGAGTAGATTTCTGTACAACCTTTAAATTGATGAGGTAGTTTTGATTAAAGTGGGGGTGTCAAAGAATAATGTTTATAACCTCAGATCCAAGGGAAAAACTAATTTGTAAATACCTAATGATGGACGTGGAAGCAGATATGTAACAGAGGTTATATTTGGAGAAGAGTGATTTTTGCCCTCTAGACTTGTAGTATTTAGGGTTTTTTTTTCTTTTACACATTCATGTATGTGGTGTGTATGAGTACGAGTGTGTGTGTGCTGTGGCACATGTGTAGCAATCAGAAGACAACCTTGGGTGTCAGTGCTTGTTTGAGGAAGGGTTTCTCATTCACTGCTGCATTCTCCAGGCTAGCTGTCCTGCAGATTGCCAGGATTCTCCTGTGTCCTCCTGCCATCCTACTGTAGGAGTGCTGGGATTACAAATGGCACAAAACTATGTTCAGCTTTATGTGGATTCTGGAGAATTCAAACTCAACTCACACTTGATAAGTGCTTTTTCCATTGAGCCACATTCCCAGCCCACCACCCTATTTTTTTGTTATTTATTTATTTGAGAAAGGGGGAGGGGGACACAATGGGTATACCAGGGTCTCCTAGCCACTTGCAAATGAACTCCAGACACATGCACTATCTTGTGCATGTGGCTTTAAGTGGGTACTGGGGAATCAAACCTGGGTCCTTTGGCTTTATAGTGCCCTAACTGCTAAAGCCATCTCTCCAACCCCACCCCCTTATTTTTTATTTTTATTTTTTGGGAGTGTTTCTTTTTTGAAGCAGGGTCTCACTCTAGCCCAGACTGACCTAGAACTCATGCTATAGCCCAGGCTGACCTTGAACTCAGTGCAGTACTCCTACCTCAAGACTCCTGAGTGCTGGGATTAAAGGCATACATCACCACATCCAGCAAACCACCGTATTTTTTGAGAAGGGGGTCTCTCACTGAATCTGGAGTTCACCAGTTCAACTAGACTAGACAGCAAGCCCCAGAGATTCTCCTGTGTCCACCTCCTCAGCACTGGGATTACAGGCTCACACTACCAGCTCCCAGCTTTATGGCCTTATATAAATCTGGCGATCTAAACTCGGGTTCTCATGCTTGTACAGCACTTTACTGATTGAGCCATCTTCCAGACCTACATTTAAGTTTTAAAATTGAGCTGAATTCATTGCTAAAATAAAATTAGCAGATAAAAACTTTTAATGTAAGGCTGTAAGATTTCAAAGAATTGCTTTGATGCCGTAATCAGATGGGCTGCTGCCCAGTGGTCAGCCTGTCAGAAAACCTCCTCTCATCTGAATCATTCCAACAGTGCTTTGCAATAGCTGAGAAGAGGCAGAACATTTCTTTTTGTTTGTTTGTAAGTATACTTTGAACTCATAATCCTCCTGCCTCAGCCTGAGTGCTGGAATTACAGGTATGTGTTCTTAAATGTCAGTTTTTGATCTTTTTTAGAAACCAGCATAATTTATGAAATCAATAGAAATTTGTACCAGGAAAACCTTTTAACTGGGTTACTGCTACTGCTGCTGTTACTATTTTGAAGCAGGGTTTCTCGGTAGCCCAGGCTGATCTGGAACTCATGCTGTAGCCCCGGCTGGCCCCAGACTCACAGTGATCCTCGTTTCTCAGCCTCCTGAGTGCTGGATTAAAGGTGTATGCTACCACAACTGGCTCCTTTCAACTATTTTAAAAAGCTATTTCGGTTTCTGTCTCCTCTGACCTTTTAAACATTGAGGTCTCTTGCTTATTACCCTCCAGAGGGAATTGTACTTTGGTCTTCACAGTAATACGACTGTCATTTGCTTCAACTTTTTGCTAGTTTAGAATGTTATCTGTTAAAAAGCTATTTTCAGAACTGGAGAGATGGCTTAGCATCTTGCCTGCGAAGCCTAAAGATTCATGTTTGACTCTCCAGATCCTAGGTAAGCTAGATGCACAGTGACGCAAGCATACAAGGTCACACTTGTGCACAGGGTGGCACATGTGTCTGGAGTTCAATTGCAGTGCCTGGAGACCCTACACACCAATATTAATCCCCCCCTCTCTCTCACACACACATAAAAAAAGGCAGTCTGTTGGGCTTGCCCCAAAAAAAAAAAAAAAAAAAAAAGGTGCTTGCTTGCAAAGCCTGATGGCCCAGGTTTGACTCCCCAGTGCCCACGTGAAGCACAGGGTGGTGCATATGTATCTGGAGTTCATTTGCTACAGTAGCAGGAGGCCCTGGTGTACCCATTCATCCCTCTCTCTCCCTCTCTTTCCCCCCTCCCCTTCCTTCCCTCCCTCCATCCTTTCTCTCCCTGCAAATAATAAAGATATGTGTGTGTGCATGCGTGCGTGTGTGTGTGTGTGTGTGTGTGTGTGTGTGTTTGGTTTTTCGAGGTAGGGTCTCACTCTAGCTCAGGCTGACCTGGAATTCACTATGTAGTCTCAGGGTGGCCTCGAACTCATGGCAATCCTCCTACCTCCACCTCCCGAGTGCTGGAATTAAAGGTGTGCACCACCATGCCCTGCAATAAACAAATTTTTAAAAAGCTATTTCTAGGCTGGAGAGATGGCTTTAGCAGTTAAGGCACTTGCCTGCAATGCCAAAGGACTTACGTTTGATTCCCCAGGACCCATGTAAGTCAGATGCACAAGGTAGCACATGTGTCTGGAGTTTATTTGCAGTGGCTAGAGGCCCTGGTGCACCCATTTTCTCTCTCTCTCTCTCTCTCTCTCTCGCTCGCTCGCTCTTGCTCTCGCTCTCTCCCTCTTTCTCTCTCAAATAAATAAATATATATTTAGAAAAAAAAGTTAAAGCTATTTTCAGCTGAGTCCTTGTATCATGTCCCTACCTATATACTTTAGTCATACCCTTTTAAGAATGACTTTTTAAGTAACCTCCAAAATAAAAATTTATTATTTATTTATTTATTTATTTTGGTTTTTCGAGGTAGGATTTCACTCTAGTCCAGGCTGACCTGGAATTCACTATGTATTCTCAGGGTGGCCTCGAACTCAAGGCGATCCTGCTACCTCTGCCTCCTCAGTGCTGGAGTTAAAAGGTATGCACCACCACACCCGGCTACAACCTCCAAATTTTAAAGGCAGCCAAGCTGGTTTGGGGGAATCAAAAATATATGTGGTATTACTTGGTTAAGCCACTGCTGTCTTGATAGTCTTGGGGCAGATAATGTGTCTGTTCCCACTCCTTTCTCCTCTTTGGTTCTATTTCTTCCCATTCCTTTCCTTCCCCTTTATAGTAAATTACATGTGTGTGTGCATGCATGTGTAAAAATTTCTTATCTCCATGTTCTCTTTTCCCTGTTT
Source organism: Dipus sagitta (assembly GCA_036346955.1). Lineage (NCBI taxonomy): Eukaryota > Metazoa > Chordata > Mammalia > Rodentia > Dipodidae > Dipus > Dipus sagitta. The sequence continues at coordinate 238,552,702 of CM070770.1, forward strand.
TTCTCATGAATAGTAAACTGGGAAAATACTGAAAGTAATTTGCTATGAATCTATCCAGATTAATGGAAGTAATTTTCTTCTTCTAATCCCACTAAATCATAAGTTTTATTTATATGTATTCCTGCGCCAGTACTCAGAATATGAAAAATTAGTTGTAAATAGCCAAATGCTTAACATAGACTACACATTATTTATTGTTTATTCTTTTTGTTTATTTTTATTTATTTATTTTTAGCTTTTCAAGGTAGGGTCTCACTCTAGCCCAGGCTGACCTGGGCGTAGCCTTGAACTCTCAGCAGTCCTCCTACCTCTGCCTCTTGAGTGCTGGGATTAAAGGCATGAGCCACCATGCCCGGCTTGTTTAATTTTATTTATTTGGGGTGTGTGTGTGTGTAAACATGCCACAGCCTCTTGCCACTGCAAACAAACACCATGTTCTTGTACCACTTTTTGTGTCTAGCTTACAGAGGTGGCTGGAGAATTGAACCCGAACCAGCAGACTTCACAAGCAAACGACTAACCTCTGAGCCATCTCCCCAGCCCCTTATTGTCTACTTTTTATGTGTCCTAGTCTCCAGATGTTTGCTTGTTTTGTTGTTGGGTTTGTTTTTTTTTCGTTTTGTTTTGACTTTTTACTACTGGCCCTTTGTCCATCTCCTACTTCCATATCTTCTTTCCAGAACCTAACCTTGTTCTTTGCTCAGTGAAGAGCTGTTTCTGTCATTTGGTTTTATGATGATAAGCATATTGTGTGGGATGAGAATATCTGTCTGTGGATTCCTGGAGGCCAGAACTGTGCCTTCTGTCTTTATCTTCCTTCTGTTGGTCTAGTGCTTAGCACAAGGTGCTTTGTGTTTTCATTCATAGGTAATCAATGTGTTTTACTCTTAATTCTCTACTTTGTAGCAACAAACTGGTTGATTACTGTTGAAAATGTAACTTTGCAACCTAAGTTCATATTTCTCAAAAGAGGGTTTTGCTTACCTAGCAGGAAAACTATGGGCCCTCCTTTGGAAAGTCACTGTTGTTTCAGTCATTTAAGAGAATCACTATCAGTTGGGCATGGTAGCGCACACCTTTAATCCCAGCACTCGGGAGGCAGAGGTAGGAGGATCACCATGAGTTCAAGGCCACCCTGAGACTACATAGTAAATTCCAGGTGAGCCTGAGCTAGAGTGAGACCCTACCTCTAAAAAAAGAGAGAGAGAGAAACACTATCATTCTTTTTGTTATCAGATAGGTGCTATGGCATTTGTATCATAACTTCTTCAACAGTTGATATCTATGTGGGGGCTTGCTGGTACACACCTAATCACAACACTCGGGAGGCAGAGGTAGGAGGATCTGTGTAAGTTCAAAGCCACCCTGAGACTACATAGTGAATTCCAGGTCCGCCTGGGCTAGGGAGAGACCCTACCTCAAAAAACAAAAAAAGATACCTGTATTGAGATATTTTATTTGGGGGATGGAGAGAGGGCTCAGTGGTTAAAGACATTTGCTTTGTAAAGCCTGCCAGCCCAGGTTTGATTCCCCATTACCCACATAAAGCCAGATGGACAAAGTGACACATCTAGAGGCCCTGGTGCACCAATGTTCTCATTTTCTCTCTCTCTCTCTCTCTCTCTCAAATAAATAAATAAATAAATAAATATAATTTTTTTCCTAGTATTTTATTTATTTGCAAACAGAGAGAGAGAGAGAAAGAGAGGCCAACAGAGAGAATGGGTGCACCAAGGCCTTAGCCACTGTAAATGAACTCCAGATACATGTGCCACTATGTGCATGTGGCTTACATAGGTACTGAGAAATTGAACCCTGGTTGGTTGACTCTTCAGGCAAGTGCCTTAACCACTGAGTCATCTTTCTAGCCCCTCAAATATATTTTTTAAATGATATTTTATTTGAAATAAATGTCATATGTTTAAATGAAAGAGACTATCCCTTTGTTTATTATAAAAGGAGCCTTTGGGGCTGAAGAGATGGCTTAGTTGTTAAGGCACTTGCCTGCAAAGGCACAGGAACCCAGGTTCTATTCCCCAGAACCCAGGTAAGCCAGATGCATAAGGCGCATGTGTCTGAAGTTCGTTTGCAGTGGCTAGAGGCCCTGGCATGTCCATTCTCTCTTTACCTGCCTCTCACAAATAAACGAAAATAAAAATATTTTTTTTAAATGTTATAAGGAGCCTTTGAATTTTACACATTTGTGTAATGTTTGTTTCGGCTTTTTTTGTTGTTTGTTTTGGTTTGGTTTTGTTTTGGTTTTTTGAGGTAGGGTCTCACTGTAGCTCAGGCTATCCTGGAATTACTATGTAGTCTCAGGGTGGCCTCAAACTCACAGAGATCCTCCTACCTCTGCCTCCCAAGTACTGGGATTAAAGGTGTGTACCATCATGCCTGGCCATATATAGATTTTAAACATTAATTTGACTCCTTTGGTTTACAAGGATATGATTTAGTAATCAATTTTATAATATAATGGTAAAGAGGAATAATTAGTAGTTCTGTTATCCAAAGATATGTCTGTATTGGAAACAAAAATAACCAAGGGTGAGCTGGGTATGGTGGTACATGCCTTTGATCCCAGCAGTAGCAGGGATAAGAGGATTACTGTGAGTTCAAGGCCAGCCTGGGACTGCAGAGTGGGTTCCAGGTCAGCCTAGGCTAGAGTGAGACCCTACCTCGAAAAAAAAAAAGAAAAGAAAAGAAAATTCTTCATTGTAGTCTGAATGCCTATAAAACCAAACTAGGAAAATTTGAGTGATTCAGGGGCAAAAAATCTTTCCTTGATTTTCCTTTTCTTTTCCTCTTTCCTGTAGAACTACGAGTGGATGACCAGGATTCCCAGTAGCTGATAATGTTGGAAATCAGCTGTGCAACTTTCTCTGTCATTTTCTTGTTAAAAACAAATAAAATGAAAGTTCCTCAAGCTCACATTATGAAAACAGAACTTGGGAAACTGAAAACTATCTAAATGATTGTCTTTGGTTGGGCCGTGTTCTTAGCAAGCAGAAGCCTTGGCCAAGGTCTGCTGTTGACTCTAGAGGAGCACATAACCCATCTATTGGGCACTAGTGGTGCCACCACTACCATGGGTAATTCCTGTATCTGCCGAGATGACAGTGGAGCAGAAGACAGTGTTGATGCCCACCACCAGCAGGCTGAGAACAGTGCAGTTCCCACTGCGGACACTAGGAGCCAACCTCGGGACCCTGTTCGGCCTCCAAGGAGGGGCCGAGGACCACATGAGCCAAGGAGAAAGAAACAAAATGTGGATGGGCTAGTGCTGGACACACTAGCAGTAATACGGACTCTTGTAGATAAGTAAGTATCTGACTTACTGTCACCTCCAGTATAATGGAAAGTTTTCTGCCCAGAACCATGACTTCTGGACAGCTTCCATTCATTTATTTACAGTGTATTTGCTAACCTCTATGCTTACACACAAAGAAAGAATATTAACTTCTCCTCTGATGGCAGAATAAATTACAAGGTTTGAAGTATTTACTGGCTATCATCTACTTCTGTCTGGAAATGTCTAAACATTTTGGTACCTTAAAACTATGATTTTTATTAGGGAGAACAGTAACTATGGAGTTAATTTGTGTTCCTTGCTACAGTAGGACTTTGTTTCTTGAAGGTTGCTGATACTTGTGCTTGCCTCTCTATTCAAGATCAGTAGTCTTACGGAGAGCATGGCTACATGCAGCTTCTGTTGGCAATTAAAGACAGAGGTCAAGGAGAGCTTTCTCTTCCTCGGTTTTAATGTTTCTTACTTGGGTTCTTTAGATCCATTTGAGGAAATTGTAAGTTGAAACCACAGGGCACCCTGGGCCTGTGTTGTCTTTTCCCTGCTTATCTAACTGAGAACAAAAATACTAGATTGAATGACAATGAAATTGGAGGTCCTTGTCCAAATTGGAAAAAAAAAAAATTTTTTAAGGTCGTTTGGTAAGGGCATAAATTTTAGACCATGACAGATCTGGGTTCAGATTCTACTTTGTAGGGCATGAGATTGGGCAAGATATTTCTCTAACCCTCAGATCCTTCATATGTATGTGGAAACAATACTTTTCTTATAAGATTTCTTACAAGAGTCGGGTGTGGTGGTGCATGCCTTTAATCCCAGCACTTGGGAGGCAGAGATAGAAGTAGTTCAAGGCCACCCTGAGATTACATAGTGAATTCCAGGTCAGCCTGGGCTAGAGCAGGACCCTACCTCAAAAAAAAAAAAAAAAAAAAAAAAAAAAAAGATTTCTTACAAGGAAATGTATGTTAAACATGTACTAGAATGCTTTGTACAAAAAATTGCCCAATGGAGCAGGATGTGGAGGCAAACATCTTTAATCCCAGCATTTGGTAGGCAGAGGTAAGAGGATGACTGTGAGTTTGAAGTTGGACTGCAGAGTGAGTTTCAGGTCAGCCTGGGCTAGAGTGAGACCCTACCTTGGGGAAAAAAAAAATTGCCCAATAGATGGTAGTAATTTTTTTATATATATGTGTTTTATGTATGTGTGTGTGAGAGAGGTGGGGGTATTAGTTTTTTGGGCATGTGTATATAGTGTGTGCTATGTAATGTGATGTATGTGTAGAGTATGTGCATGTTTGTGCAGATGCACATACCCGTTATACATGCATTCAGAGGCTTGCAAGGAACATCAGGTGTTATCCTTTTACTCTTTTGCCTGCTTCCTTAAGACAGTCTTTCATTCAACCTGGAGCTGCTGTTTTCACTGGTCTTTGTTTGTTTGTTTGTGTTTTATTTTAGTCTGAAAGCCCCAGCAATTCTGCTATCTCCACCCTCAACAGGGCTGGGATTACAGATGTTGGGTAGTAATTTAAAGGCTTTTTTTTTTTTTTTTTTTGCTTTGTCCTGATAAAAAATGTGTATTTAATAATCATGCTAATAAATTTGTAACAAAAACATTGCATACCTACATATACAAAGAAATCCGTAGAGCTGTATTAGACTCTTCTAATAATACTAGAGTATTTGTTAGTCTTCAGTAATAATAAGTTTTTGGGTTGCAGGATATATGTCAGTGGTTAGAACACTTGTGTAGAACCCACAAAGCTCTAGGTTCAGTCCTTAGTAACACACATATACTCACACACAAAAAGAATTTGTCTAACAGAATGTCTTTTTCACTGGGGAGATGACTCGGTGGTTAAAGATGCTTGCTTGCAAAGCCTGCAAGTCCAAGTTCAATTCCCCAGGACACACATAAAGCCAGATAAAGCGATGCATGCCTGTCTTTGTTGTTGCAGTGGCAGGAGACTCTGGCACACCCATATTCCTTCCTTCATTCATTCCTTCATTCATTCCTTCATTCATTCCTTCATTCATCTTCTCTCTCTTAAATAAAAATATTTAAGAAAACAAATCTTTTAAAAACTTCTTGGCTAGAGAGATGGCTTAGTGGTTAAGACGCTTGCCTGCAAAACCTGAGGACCTAAGTTCAGTTTCCCAGTACCCACATAAAGCCAGATGCACAAGGTGGCACCTGCATCTGGAGTTCATTTGCAGTGGCTAGTGCCTCTTCCCCTCTCTCTCAAATAAATAAAAAATTTTAAATTTCTTTTATTACCATGTAATTAAAACGAAAAGTTATCCTTTCCAAACCAGGAAGTAAACCACAACCAATGTTAAATTAATCCCATTGGGGAAACAGTTGCAGAATATACTTATTTTTGAAAATCGGTGATTAAGGAACAGGAACAAAGAGGCTTATTTCCAAGTTCCAGAAAAATACGACAAATTAAAAGTGACCTTGCTGATAAAGCTCATAAGTAACTTCCATGAGGCAAGTGATGTACATTTGAATATGAAGAAACTTACCATAAGCTTCTTTTATAGAATAACTATAACTTCTGAGAATGAAAAAATAAAGCAAATGTGTACATGTTGGTAAAGATAATGGCAAAACAATACAGAGAGTTTATGAACATGGAAGCATACAGCTTAATCTAATTAGGATTGAATGAATTCTAGATAAATGATCTATATAGCTCCAGCCCTTTCTGCATTATTTTTTAATTTTTATTTTTAAAGTTTATTTATTTGCATGCTTAAGGTGGAAATAGAGAGACAGAAAATGAGAATGGACATTCCAGGACCTCTTGCCGTTACAAACAAATTCCAGGTGCATGCTCTACTTGGTGCATCTAGCTGTATGTGGGTCCTGGGGAATCAAACCCAGGCCATTAGACTTTGCAGGTAAACACATTTAACTGTTGAGCCATCACTTCAGCCCCCTTTTTTTTTAATTTTTGAGACACGGTCTCACTAGTTGCCCAGGTTGGCCTTGAGCTCTCTCTGTTGCCCTTACAGGCCTATGCTACCAGACCTTGCTTTATAGGTTGAATTTTAGAAAGTCCTTGACAAGTAGAATTTTATAACTTACAGGGTTTAATAGTGTTGGTGCTGGAGAGAAAATTCAGTGGTTAAAGGTACTTGTTGCAAAGCCTGACAGTCTGGGCTCAATTCCCCAAATAAGGCCAAATGAACTATGTGGCTCATGCATCTGGAGTTTGTTTACAGTGGCAGGAGGCCCTAGTGTGTGCGTACTTTTGTGTTTATGCACTGCCAGGCATGGGGAGCATGCCTTTTACTCCAGCACTCTGGAGACAGAGTTAGGATGATTGCCATGAGTTTGAGGCCAGCCAGGAGCTAGCTACAGAGTAAGTTCCAGGTCAGCTCAGCTTGAGTAAGACCCTACCTCAAAAAAAAAAAAAAAAGTATAGAATTGTTAGGAGTAAATATGAAAAATAGGACAGATGGGCTTAGCAAGAATATCCTAGATCTGTTATGTTATTAAATGGTTTGTACTTAAACCTTTCTTCTCTCAATTTTTTCTTTTTTAAATTTTATTGTTTGCAAGGAGAGAGAGAGCGGTGCAGTTGTTTTCTTGGCTAGGAAAGCCACATCAATCTTTTCCCTTCATTGAAATAAAGTTTTGTTGTTACTGCTGTCCAGTTTTAGTCCTATGTACTTTGAATCTAACGCCATGTGTTCAGTTCTGTATCTGTTTCATAGAGCGTTTATCTTCTTTGAGTACAGGTGTGTGGAGGGGAGGGGTGTCATTTGTATACTTCCATGTAGAATTGCAGTACTCCTGCCTCCTTGATGGTTGTTGGCTCTGTTGTATTGTTTTTCTCCCTTAATCACATTCTCCTTTCCATCACCTACTTCCAAATGTCAGTAGGTAACCATTTTAGTCAAGTTAAAATAGGATTTTCTAGTTTGCTACCTTATGTTTGCTTATGTCAACTTGGGAAGAATGTCTGTAGAGTTTTGTGTATGGTTTTTAACTTTAACCTACTGATTTAATTCTATAAGCCTTTGTTTATTTAGCTTCGCTCAATATTAGGTTTGGAACCTCTTTTTTCTACATATAAACCTAGAACTGCTTCTGACTGCTACAGAGTATTCCATTGTATGCTGGAAGTACTATATTTAGTTATCTTTTCATCCAGTAACAGCCACTTAGGTTAATGCCAAATTTTGTTTCTGTAAATAATCATGTGGTGAATAGTGAGGACGTGCATCAATTTAGAGACATATGCAGAAGTTTCTCTGAAAATGTGGAGTAAATGCATACTAAATTTCATTATTGTCATGCTTTTCTTTGGAAATATATTCAACAATCATATTGTTTTTTAATTTTTTTTTTTTTTGAGTTAGGTTCTGTCTTTGTAGCCCTGGCTATCCTTGAACTCAGGATCCTCCTGTCTCAGATTTCCTAGTGCTGGAATTATAGGCTAGTGCCACCATGCCCAGTCTGAAATACCTTTTAAAATAATAATTCCCCCTTCTTATGAAAGGACACAGGATATGCAAACAGCTGCACCTACTGAGTACCTAATGATAAACTTAGTAGTTTTCATATCATAAAGTTGTTCTGAAGATTAAATGATTTAAGACGATAGTTTTTATAGGTTTTTCCATAGCAGAAATCCAACATTTGTAAATCAAAAGAAAAAATGGTGAGTCTTTAAGCAGTTAGAATTATTGTTTCATAGAAAATATTTCAATATAGAAGCATCTCTTTAGAACTTCTTGTATTAAAGAGTGAAAAATCAATCATGTCATATAATGCCATTTTCGAAACGTCTCTACATTGTTAAGTAGTTCTTTTACGTATGGACTCGTTTTCTTAATATCATTTTTATGAGTTTAAGCTCATGCTTCCCTAAGTCCCTCAGTTGGGATTGCCATTACCCATCCTGGCATCTCTTTGAGGTAAGTATGAGGAAAACAGTGTTGGCCTTCTTGCACATCTCAATTGGCATTGGGCCTTTAGAAGTAAAGCTAAGAGCTGGGCGTGGTCCTACACGTCTTTAATCCCAGCACTCCATAGGCAGAGGTAGGAGGATCACTGTGAGTTCAAGGTCACCTTGGGCTAGAGTGAGTCCCTACCTCAAAAAAATAATAATAAATAAAGCTATGAGACTTTGGTCCCCAGTTTTAGTCCTATGCTTTTACCTCAGGCCATACAGTGGGCTGTGCATGTCACCATCTACCCATTGTGCTTATGGGCCATCACAGATAGTGATGGTGAAAATGGACAAATATGGTGTGCATTTGTCCTTACAGCTCTGGTTGTCTGTCTCTTCTGTCTTGTTCCCTACATTCATTCATGTTGATTTCTTTCTACTCTATACTTCCAGTTTGAATTTTTATTTGGAATTACTATTTCCTCAAATTTAATGTACTGAATGTTTGTTTTTCAGTGATCAGGAACCTCCCTATTCAATGATTACATTACATGAAATGGCAGAAACAGGTATTTTTAAAGTTTTATTTTAATACTTCTTAATGGATTAACAATAATGAAGAACCATATGGATTCTTTCTTTAAAGATAAAAGATTGCAGAAATGCCCATACATAATGACAAAAAAAGCCCTGGGTGTATGGAAATCTCCCTGTAAATGTGTAATAGGCACCATGTATTGTATCTTGACAGTTTAACTGAACACCTTAGTGATGATTTTATCTCATTTCAAATTATGAAAGAATTTTCTTTTCATTGGCCAATCTTTGACTATACCTGTTCTAGAATAGAGAAGATAGATTTTTGTCCCCCACTATTCTAAGTAATCATTCTGAAAATATAACTAGCTACTGCATATGCTTAGTTTATTCAGTTAAGTCCTGTATATTAAGTAAGATGCTGAAAGCTCTTTTATTCATAATTTGAGACTCAAGATCTTAGCTTAAATTTTCTCCAATAAAGATAGTCCTCAGTCACCAGATACCTCTAACAGGAGTTTCACTCCACCATGATGATCGAACATTGATTAGTATGAACATTCCAATTAGTAGTTCCTTAAAAACTTGAGGATGACATCCAGAAGAATTTCTGTATTAATGTATAGTCCTCTTGTGTGTTTTCACATTCTCAAAATAGTGACTCCATTATATAATCTTCTTGATTTGCCCTTAGATGAAGGATGGTTGGATGTTGTCCAGTCTTTAATTAGAGTTATTCCATTGGAAGATCCACTGGGACCAGCTGTTATCACATTGTTACTAGATGAATGTCCATTGCCCACTAAAGTAAGTTTATACTCATCTTTTCTGCATCTTTCATCTGTGTTATCTGCACAGGATGAATGATCACAAAGGAGATTTGATAAAATGCATTTCCTCTTTACGCATTTGCTATGATTTATCTAGTGTCACTATGTAAAATGGTTTATTAAAGAATTGCTATACTGTATCAGTAGCATACTGTAGGGTTTTAGTTTCATTTTTTTAATGTTTAAAGTAGAAGTATTTATATCTTCAATGACAATCTTTGTTTGGAAACTTTAAAAGAGAATGAGATGATTTTATCTCTGAGCAACTTCCTCATAACAAAGGTTTTCTATTAAAAGAGAAAAGTATGTACTGAAAGCACTTTTGAGTCCTACTCATGCATGCTAGAGATTTGTATTACCTCTTGTATTTCCTCTAAGTATGTTTTACTTAGAACAAAAACATTAAAACTTTCAATGCCTTAGTCTGTGTGTTCTACAGATACCCACCCACCCTTTTTCTTAAAATTTGGATTCTAGCACCTTTTATTTTTCTGTGTGAGCCTTGGAAGTTTGGACTCTGCTGGGCTGGAGAGATGGCTTAGCAGTTAAGGCATTTGTCTGCAAAGCCAAAGGACCCAGGTTCAATTCCCTGGCACCCATGTAATCCAGATGCACAAGGTGGTGCATGTATCTGGGGTTTCTTTGCAGTGGCTAGAGGCCCTGGCATGCCCATTCTCTCCCTCTCCCTCCCCCTCTCACCTCCCTTAAATAAATTTAAAAAAAAATTTTTTTTAAGAGAAATCCTTGGGCTCTGTATAGTATAGCATTATAGGCAGACAGATAAATCTTTAGCCTACTTACTGGTAGATTGGGCTTTGCCTAAAATTATGAGAGATTTCCATTTTAATTTGCCTCAAAACCTCTATTGGGCCAGTTATGGTGGTGCACACCTTTAATCCCAGCACTTAAGAGGCAGAGAGGTAGGAGGACCACTGTGAGACTACATAGTGAATTCCAAGTCAGCTTGGGCTAGAACAAGACTCTTAACCTCAATAAAAAATAAAAAATAAAAAAAAATTCTGTTAGGATTTGTTCTTACACGGTAAAACTTTTTTCTTTTCTTTTTTTAACTTTTATTTATTTATTTGACAGAGAAAGGTGGGGAGAGAGAGAGAGAGAGAGAATGGGCGTGCCAGGTCCTCCAGCCACTGCAAACTAACTCCAGACACATGTGCCCCCTTGTGCATCTGCCTAATGTGGGTCCTGGGGAACTGAATGTGGGTCCTTTGGCTTTGCAGGCAAACACCTTAACCATTCTCCTAGCCATTCCTCCAGCCCTCTTTTTTTTTTTTTTTAATTAGAGACAAGAGAGAGGGGGAGAGAGAAAGAGTGAGAATGGATGCGGCAGGGCCTCTAGCCACACTGCAAACAAACTCCAGACGCATACACCACCATGTGCAACTGGCTTATGTGGGACCTGGAGAATCGAACCGGGGTTCTTAGGCTTCACAGGCACGTGCCTTAACCGCTAAGCCATCTCTCCAGCCCAAAAGTTTTTTCTTTAAGCCAGAAGTGATGGTGCACACCTGTGATCCCAGCACTTAGAAGATAGAGGCAGAAAGATCAGAGATTCAGTCCTAGCCTTGGCCATACAGCAAGTTTGAGAACCAGCATGGGCTACAGGAAACCTTGTCTTTAAAAAAAAAAAAAAAAAAAAAAAAGCAAGGGTTGGAGAAATGGCTTAGCAGTTAAGGTGCTTGTCTGCAAAGCCTAGGAACCCAGTTTGATTCCCCAGTACCCACATAGGCCAGAAGCACATGGTGGCACATACATCTGGAGTTCTTCTGCAGTGGCTAGAGGTGCTGGGATGCCCATTCTCTCTCTCTCTCTCTCTCTCTCTCTCTCTCTCTCTCTCTCATAAATGTATAAATAAAAATAAATTTTTAAAAGACAATTTATAAAAGGCAAAAGAATAAATAAGAGGCTGGAGCAGTGGCTCAACAGTTAAGGGTACTTGCTTGCAAAGTCTGATGGCCTGAGTTCAGTTTTCCAGCACCCACATAAAGCCAGGTGTGCAAAGTAGCACGTACATCTGGAGTTCATTTGCAGTGCAGGAAGCCCTGTTGCGCTCACCCATTCTCTCTCTGTCTCTCTCAAATAAGTAAAAATTTTTAAATAATAGGGATGGAGAGATGGTCAGCAGTTAAGGTGCCTACCCATAAAGCTAATGACCCAAGTTTGACTCCCCAGTACCCATGTAAAGCCAGATACACGAAGCATATATGTCTAGAGTTCGTTTGCAGTGGCTGGAGGCCCTGCCCCGTCCATATTCTCTCCTTCTGTCTACCCTCCCTCTCTGCGGGGGACGAGGGGTGGGTACACCTTTAATCTTAGCACTCAGGAGGTTGAAGTAGGAGGATTACAGTGAGTTTGGGGCTAGCCTGAGATTAATTCCAGGTCGGCCTGGGCTAAAGCAAGACCCTACCTCGAAAAAACAAAATAATAATAACAACAACCAACAACAACTTTAGACTACCTTTTTACTTAATATCACAAGGTCCCAGTGTTAATACTTTTGGGTTGTTATTTTCTTGTTTATTTTGTTTTGAGGCTGTTTTGAGTCAGGGTCTCAGCTATGTATGTTTTGTTTGTTTTTGAGACTCGATCTTGTTGTGTAGCCCAGGCTGACCTTAAACTCATTATGTAGACCAGTCTAGCTTTGAACTCAAAATTTTCCTGCCTCAGCCTCTTATGTGCTCATATTTCAGGTATATGCCCCATAGCAGGGTTAATGTCAGTAATCATAGGGACATTTGAATGAGTTCAGTAATAGTATATATCATAAGCCAGGCATGATGGCACATGCCTGTAATCCTAGCACTCAGGAGACTGAGGCAAGAGGATTGCCATGAATCCAAGGCCTGTCTGGGCTATAGAGCAAGATCCTGACTCAAAACAACAACAACAACAAAAGAGAGAGAGAGAGATTATAGCATATATTTGATACAACTGGTACACTTTGAATGGGGTAGAATGTGGCAATTCATGTGAGGAAACTTTTAGGTTGATATTCCCCATCATTGGAGTCATTTATATAGTTTTTGTGTGTGTGTTTGTTTGCTTGCTTGCTTGCTTGTGGCAGGATCTCATATAACCCAGGCTGACCTCAAATTCACTATGTAGTTAAGTCTTGAACTCCTGATCCTCCTTGCCTCAGCCTCCCAAGTGCTAGGATTATTGGTATGTATCACAAGGACTGGATAAATTTTCACATATTATTCTGAGTTCATTGAACGCCTGTTTATAGTTTTGTCTCAGAGAATTCTTTGGGAAAACAACCTGCACATATGTATGTACCAAATCCACTTGTCCTTTTTTTTTTTATACATATAGGATGCACTCCAGAAATTGACTGAAATTCTCAATTTAAATGGAGAAGTAGCTTGCCAGGACTCAGGCCATCCTGCCAAACACAGGAACACGTCTGCAGTCCTGGGCTGCTTGGCTGAGAAACTAGCAGGTAATTCTAGGAAATGTCACAGAAGACCCTTACTTGTTTGACATTAAGGGAATATTTGCACTGCAGGCCTTTGATCAAAACCTACTGTAGCAGAAAAAAGGAAGGAGGCCAGATGTGGTACACACATCTGTTCTGTCACCACTTGGGAGATGGATGCAGAGGTTCTACTAGTGTTAGCTGCATAGTGACTTTAAGGCCAGCCTGGGCTACAGTGGGATCCTGTCTCCAAAAACAAAAACAAACCAAAAAACTCCAGTAGAAATAATGGTTTAACTGGAAGAAAATGAACTCAAAGAATTCAGAATTAAATGTAACTTAGTTTAACTTTGTTGATTCTCAGAGTTAAAAGAAAAAGCCATTTATTCACCTTAAAAGTAAGAATAAGGGAAAAGACTAAATTTAGCATAATAAATAATGACCATATGTGTTTGTAATAATGAATATTACCCATTTTAGGAACATGAATAGCAAAGTACATCTGAATAGCTCACGTAGTTACTTCATATATACTGGAAAAAACAGTGGATTAAAAGTCAGAACACATGGGTACTGCTCTGCCATGTATGTCTTCACTCTGGGTTCAATTGCTGAGTTATGAGATGGGGATGGTACTATAAACAATCTCACAGAAGGAAGCTTGAGGAAGATATTGTGTATGAGAGTACTTTGTCAAAGGCACAATTTTCTACCAGAATAATTTGACTGTCATTAATTACCCGTTTAAAAAATGGCACTTTTAATCATGTCCAGTGTTTGTTGTATTTGTCTAGGTCCAGCAAGTATAGGTTTGCTTAGCCCAGGAATACTGGAATATCTGCTGCAGTGTCTGGTAAGTGAGATGTTAAAGCTGGTTATTCTTAGTCATCTAGAATTGGGCATTCTCAAATTGCTAGCATAGACTCTGGCACGGAGAAAGGAATTAGTTGTAAATTTTATTTGCAGGTGTTTCCTGAGTGTTTATTCTTCCCTATGTTAAAAAGAGGAGGTATAGGAATTTATTACAAGCAAAAACAGCTGAGTTTGGTCATGTTTTAAATTTAGTCATAAGATAACTACTAAAATTTACTTTTGTGTGTGTCCTTAGAGTGTACCAAATGGTAATAGGGATCCTACAGTGGAGACAAAATTACATGGTATTTCAACAGCAGACAAGGTTATCAGTGTATATAAATCACTACTTCTATGCACCCTTCCCCTAATTGCTACAGCTCTTAAAATTGCCATCATTGGAGTGTTTGATATATCGACTGTGAAGCTAGGAGTCTGTTGAAGCTGCCTTCAGGTCTTTCACAGCACTGGACTAAAGTTTTAACTGGCCTGAGATTCTAAGTTATTTTCACAAGCCTAGGGAGCATTTGCCATTTTCAAATTTCCAGTCTGAAAGACTGCATTTGTTAGTACTTATACAACATGTGTTTAAAATCATACTTACACTTGCTGTAAGGGAGAACTAGGGGAAGTGATAGGATAGTTGCTTGCCTTCAAGAAGTTTATGGTAAGTTAATGGAATCTAACCTCTCAGACAATACAGTTAGCTTCCACTTTGTGACAGGATGTGATCAAGTGCAAATTACTTCCTTCAGACTGAGTGCCATAAGAACTCACTGAAGGTAAGGGAGGTGGGTTCTTGATGAAGGTGGGCCTCAGCCTGGTCTTGCCATAAAGTTAGGGTTTCATTGTGCCCATATGAGGACGCCGGACTTCTTGGCTAAGGGCATAGCACAGATATAAGCCTATAGACAGAGTTTCTTGTTCAGGGTTGTTAGTGTTTAGAGCTAGATAGGAGAACTTGAACTAAGTAGCCAAGTGGGGAGGTTCAAGGCTGCAAACAGCAGGCAGGAGTGGTTACAAGTGAATATGGCAAGAATCCAGATGCTACAGAGTCTTCACAGCAGAGGGGGACAGTGATGCTTTGAGCTTTGCTGAGCTCTGGTGGGTATCACAGAAGTGAGTGGAAGTTCCCTGGTGGTCTACAGCTCTGGAGGCTCCCAGAACAACTAAGGGAAAGCATGGCTGTGAAAAGATACAATGTTAAATAGGATTCTATTTAAGTGGGAACTGATGTAAAATCAAATGCAACTCACATAGCACAGTTCTTGCTCTTTCCCTGTTATCATCAACTTTTATAGAATTCCTTTCAGAGTCCAGATTAACACTAAGATTAGTTGTTAATTTCTATACTTATAGTTCTGGAACTTGGTATTGATGATATTTTTAGGATTATAAAGGTCATTTTTGGGTGTAATTCTAGTTTTGTGTTTGGCTTGCTTCAATTAATTTAAGAATCAATAAACAAGACTCTAATAAACGTTACTAATTCTAATGACATAAAGCATTTAATAAAATGATAAAATTTCAAATCTGCTGGGCATGGTGGTACATGCTTTTAATCCCAGCACTTGGGAGGCAGAGGTAAAAGGATCTCCATGAGTTCAAAGCCATCCTAGGATTAGAAAGTGAGTGACATCCACATCAGCCTAGGCTAGAGTGAGACCCTACCTCGAAAAAGCCAAAAAGAAAAATATATAAAAGATTGGGAAAAAAATCCAAATCTATAAATTACTCACTGCCTTCAAGAAAAACAAAGATTAAGACACTCTACCTTGATTCTCCATTAGTAACATTATTAAACATTATTAACCAAACAGACAGCTGAGGGCTAGAATGAATGAAACCTTTTTTTTATATTTCATTTTATTTATTTATTTATGTGATAGAGAAAGAGGAAGAAAGAGACAGAGAGAGAATGGGCAGGCCAGGGCCTCCAGCCACTGCAAACAAACTCCAGATGCATGCGCTGCCTTGTGCATCTGGCTAACGTGGGTCCTGGGGAATTGAACCTGGGTCCTTTGGCTTTGCAGGCAAATGCCTTAACCACTAAGCCATCCTTCCAGCCCTGAAACTTTTTTAGTTGCTCCAGAGTGTGTGTGTGTGTGTGTGTGTGTGTGTGTGTGTGTGTAAATAAACACACATGGGGCAAGCAGATGAAATTGATGTTTTATGCAAAGGAATAACTTTTTCTTAATCTTATGTTGTCTTTCAGAAGTTACAGTCCCACCCCACAGTCATGCTTTTTGCACTTATCGCACTGGAAAAGTTTGCCCAGACAAGTAGGTATAGTGACTTCTTGCACTATTGATCATCTGTAATGGTTGTAAAAATCTTACTTTCTTAGTTACATTTAGCCTACACTTTAATTCATAGGCCTTTTTTTTTTTTTTTTTTTTTGTGGTAGGGTTTGACTGTAGCCCAGGCTGACCTGGAATTCACTATGTAGTTTCAGGTTGGCCTCGAACTCATGGCTATCCTCCTGCCTCTACCTCCCAAGTGCTAGGATTAAAGATGTGCACCACCCACGTCCACCTGGCCTACACTTTGAACCCCAACAAATGTGCATATATTCTGGTTTTGTCTGGATAGACACTTGAAGGCCAGTGTTTTACAAAAACAAAAATTTTTGTCACCTAGGATTCAAAAAAAAAATGACTATGATTACTTACTTTTAAAAAAAATGTATTTGAGCTGGGTGTGGTGGTGCACACCTTTAATCCCAGCACTTGGGAGGCAGAGATAGGAGGATCGCCATGAGTTTGAGGTCGCCCTGAGACTACATAGTGAATTCCAGATCAGCCTAAGCTAGAATGAGACCCTACCTCAAAAAAAAAAAAAGTTAAAAAAATGTATTTGCACATATATGTGGGTATACAGAACCTCTTGCCACTATAAAATGAACACCAGACATTTGTGCTACTTTTTGAATTTGGTTTACATGTGATTTGGGAATTGAACCCAGCCAGCAGGCATTGCAAGAAAGTGCCTTTAACCACTAAGAAATCCTTCCTTACTTAAAAAAATATTGATAGATAGATAGATAAATATATGTATGTATGTGGTGGTGTATACCTTTAATTCCAGCACTTGGGAGGCAGAGCTAGGAGGATCACTGTGAGTTTGAGGCCAGACTGGGACTACAGAGTTAGTTCCAAGTCAGCCTGGACTCGAGTGAGACACTATCTCAAAAAAATTTTTTTTTAAATTTATTTCAGAGAGAGAAAGTAAAGGCCCACCAGGGCTTCCTGGCACTGGCATGAACTCTAGATGCATGCATTACTTTGTGCACCTGGCTTTACATGGGTTCTGGGGAATTGAACCTGGGTGGTCAGACTTTTCATGCAAGTACCTTTAACGGTTGAGCCATCTCCCCAGCCCAAATACTTGTAATTGTCTATTTGAGAGAAAGAGAGAGGGAATGGGGAATTGAACCCTCACCAACAGGCTTTGGAAGCATACACCTTTAACCACTGAGCAATCTCCCCAACCCTCTTTTCTTTCTTTTTATAGCTAAAAATTAATGATGAGATTGCCAGAAAGTAGCCACAATCCACAACTTTGGCTGTGTCATCCCCTGAAGCTCAGTGGAAATCCATTCTGGCCTCCAAATTCTCTATTTGCCTCTTGTCACTCCTTCGTACTACTAATCTGCTTAGTAAATTATCCTATTCTCTCATTGTTAATTTAACCTTAATCTTCCCAAACAGGTGAAAATAAATTGACTATCTCTGAATCCAGTATTAGTGACCGGCTTGTCACGTTGGAGTCCTGGGCTAATGATCCTGATTATCTGAAACGTCAAGTTGGCTTCTGTGCCCAGTGGAGCTTAGACAATCTCTGTAAGTGGGCATCCTTTATTAAAATGTGTTTCTATTTCTAAACCCACATTTTTAATAGATTCACTGGTCTGCATTTTACAAAAATAAATGTGAGCGTATCAGTTGTTTTTTTGTTGTTGTTGTTGTTGTTGTTGTTTTTTTCTCATTGCTGGGGTAAACTACCTGACCAGAAACAACATAGGGAAGGAAAGAGTTTATCTTGGCTTATAGTTCCAGAGGGTAGATTCCATCATGATGGAGAAAGCAAGGCAGGAGTAATAGGAAGCTAGCATCACATCTGCAAGAAGGAAGTAGAGAGAGAAAAAGCAGCAAGTGGGGCTGGACTATACAGTCTCAATGCCAGCTCCCATGACATACTTCCTTCAGCAAGGCTGTATCTCCAAAAAGTTTTATGACCGTCCAGAATAGCACCACCAGCTAGGAATTAAGTATTCAAACACATAAACCTATGGGAGGCATTTTACATTCAAACCACCAGAATCAGTCCTTTTGTTCCTCTACTAGCAGGTTGTATACATTCTAGTAGAAAAGTATCTCAGGGACTCCAGATAAGAATTATATGGAGGGGCTGGAGAGATGGCTCAATGGTTAAAGGTACTTTCTTGCAAAGCCTAACAGCCTAGGTACACTTCTCCAATACCTACATAAAGCCAGATGCACAGAGTGGCACATACATCTGGAGTTCATTTGTAGCAGCAAGAGGTCCTGTCTGTCTCTCTGTCTCCCCCCCCCCCCCCCCCCCGCCTGCAAATAAGTAAAAACTTTTTTTTTTTTTGTTTTTCGAGGTAGGGCCTCACTCTAAAAACTATTTTTGTTTTGGCTTTTTTTTCAAGGCAGCATCTCACTCTAGCCCAGGCTGACCTTGAACTCACTCTGTTTGCCCAGGCTGGCCTCGACTCACAGCTATCCTCCTACCTCTGCCTCCCAAGTACTGGGGTTAAAGGCATTAGAGAGAATGGGCACACCAGGGCCTCTAGCCACTGCAAATGGAACTCCAGACGCATGTGCCACCATGTGCATCTGACTTATATGGGTTCTAGGAAGTTGAATTCGCAAGCAAGTGCCTTAACTACTAAGCCATCTCTCTCTCCAACCCTTGTAATTCTTTTTTTTGTTTTGTTTTGTTTTTTTGTTGTTGTTGTTTTTGGTGTTTGGTTTTTGGTTTTTGGTTTTTTGAGGTAGTGTCTCATTCTAGACCAGGCTGACCTGGAATTTCCTATGTAGTCTCAGGGTGGCCTTAAACTCATGGCAATCCTCCTACCTCTGCCTGCTGAGTGCTGGGATTAAAGGCACATGCCACCATGCGCTCCCAAGTGTTGGGAGCGGCAGAGATAGGAGGATCGCTGTGAGTTCAAGCCCAGCCTGGGACTACAGAGTGAGTTCCAGGTCAGCCTCACAGTTCTGCTGTTTCCTGCAATGTCCGTTGTCAGCCTTCTTGTTAGTGTAAAGCAAAGCTAAGGTACTGACCCTCCCTACCAATGCTCAGCTCCTTGACAAAGATAACAGCTGGACATGAGATTAGCCCCCATCCCCACATTTTGTTTCTACAGAAGTCTGCCTGAGGAAACCTGACTACTTTTTCTTTTGCAGTTTTAAAAGAAGGTAGGCAGCTGACCTATGAGAAAGTGGACTTGAGTAATATTAGGGCCATGCTGAACAGCAATGATGTCAGCGAGTACCTGAAAATCTCACCTCATGGCTTGGAGGTAAGCTTCCACACACAGGTAGACCTTTTGAGGACTGAGTTACTTTGTTCC
This sequence comes from Dipus sagitta, assembly GCA_036346955.1. NCBI lineage: Eukaryota > Metazoa > Chordata > Mammalia > Rodentia > Dipodidae > Dipus > Dipus sagitta. The sequence goes on from CM070770.1 coordinate 238,572,170, forward strand.
CATTTTCATGTTCTGCCTTTGAACAAAAGCAGTGCTTTACAGAATAGGTATGAGTTTATTATCTACCTGACGAGTGATTAGATGTAGATATGGAGGGATAGAGAATATTTTGGGACATTATCTACTCTTATATTCCACATGTTGCTACATCTATTGCAGCACTATAATACTTATTACCCAGTTTGAATGTCTGGCTCACTTGTTTGTGGTACTCAGGTTTGAACCCTGGACCTTGCATTTGCTCAGCAAACACTGCCATTGAGCTGCATCCTTGGCAAAATATGACTGAACTTTAAATATTGTTTGCATGTGTGTGTAGGGCTGCACTCAGGGTCTCTTGCTGCTCCCGTTGAATGCCTATCTGGCTTTATGTGGGTGGCTGAGCCACATACCCAGGCCCCTTAAAATGTGTTTTTAACTTAGCATTTTACTCAGCTAAAGGTACCAAAACCAAGTGTTTCCCCAAGAAATCCCTTCTATTTTAAATCCACACACAATCATATTAGATTAAGTGCTTCACTTTCTTTCTGTATGTTGAATGTTGCCAATTTTCTAATGAAGATTGATAAGAGTTGCTTGTATATAAGAAGGTACCACAGGACTAAAACATCTCAGGATTTAAAGAACTACATGAAGGATAGTTGCCAAACCCTGTATCTAGTTTTCTGCTTTGTATTATAGGTAGATGCCGTTTTATGCCTTCCTCTGTCAGGTGAAGGCAGTGTCTGTGAGCTTGTAAACACTGTAATCTTAGTAGAGAAACGATGGAAGATATGTAGGGAGTAGGGACAAAAAAAGGTAATGGGAAAGGATTAAGATCAAACTATATTTTATATATGTATGTGTGTGTGTGTGTGTGTATGAAAATTGTCAACAAAATTTTTTACAGGATTCTAGTCTGAAAGCAAAGCTATAAATACTAAAAATGAAGCCAGTACTCTTGAGTAATTCTTACTGCAACCATCTTTGAGATCTTCTGAACTTAGTACCAGTCTTGTTAGGACTCCCTGGAAATCAGATAGTTAATAGGGTATCATTCAGTTTTATACTTCTTACCACTGAGGTTAGACAGTGGAGAGAATAGAATCCCACAGAGAACTTTAAAAAGGAGAACTCTATCCAGACTTCCCCATACCAGTCACTTGGTGATTTTCAGGCACTGATTGTGCTTCTTCATTCTGCCAGGCTCGCTGCGATGCATCCTCTTTTGAAAGTGTACGCTGCACCTTTTGTGTGGACGCTGGTGTGTGGTACTATGAAGTAACAGTTGTCACTTCTGGTGTCATGCAGATTGGCTGGGCCACTCGAGACAGCAAGTTTCTCAACCATGTGAGTACCTGGGAGGCCATGCAACCAAGCATCAGAAGTTTGCTTTTTCTGGTGGGTGGATAGGAGCTATTCTGGCACGCTTATTTTTTAAGTAGGTTACTAAATAACCTCAAGGTGCAAGGTTCCTAACACTGGTTGGCTGTATTGATTCAGAAATAGGAAACACAGGGGTGGAGGAGATGGCTCAGCAGTTTAAAGGCGCTTGCTTGCAAAGCCTGACAGCCTGGGTTTGATTCCCTAGTACCCACATAAAGCCAGATGCGCAAAGTGGAATGTGTCTGGAGTTTCTTTGCAGTGGCAGGAGGCCCTGGCTCATCCATACTTTCTCTCACTCAACTAAATAAAAATTTGTGTTTTTTTTTTTTTTTTTTTTCGAGGTAGGGTCTCACTCTAGTCCAAGCTGACCTGGAATTCACTATGTAGTCTTAGTCTCAGGGTGGCCTCAAACTCACAGCGATCCTCCTACCTCTGCCTCCCAAGTGCTGAGATTAAAGGTGTGCACCACCACACCTGACCAAATAATATATATATATTTTTTAATATTTTATTTTTATTTGACAGAGAAAGAGAGGAAGAGAGAGAGAGAGAGAATGGGTGCGCCAGGGCCTCCAGTCACTGCAAACGAACTCCAGACATGTGCGCCCCTTGTGTATCTGGCTAATGTGGGTCCTGGGGAATTGAACCTGGGTCCTCTGGCTTCACAGGCAAGTGCCTTAAGTGCTAAGCCATCTCTCCATCCCTAAATAAAATATTTTTAAATGAATAGGAAGCACAAAGGAAAATGCCCCTTAGCCTCCTGGTTTTTTTTCCTTATGTTTTATATCTACCTTAATTTTTTTTTTTTTTTTACTAAATCTCTACTTTCATTTTGTGACTAGTGATGTTTTTACCTTGAGATTAAGCTTTAAGAACTCTGTAGGAATTTCTCTTCTGTTCATAAAATACTCATTATTAGCTTAAGTTCTCTCACTTGACGTTTACCTTGTAATTATTAGACACAATTGTCTTCAGTATTTAGTATATTTTGTAATAGAAAGTAGGATATAAAAGTCGGGCATGGTGGCACACGCCTTTAATCCCAGCACTCAGGAAGCAGAGGTAGGAGGATCTCCATGAGTTCAAGCCCACCCTGAGATTAAGACTACATAGTGAATTCCAGGTCAGCCTGAGATAGAGTGAAACCCTACCTCAAAAAAAACAAAAAGAAAGAAATTAGGATATACTTTAATCCCAGCACTCAGGAGGCAGAGGTAGGAATATCGCAGTGAGTTCAAGGCCACCCTGAGACTACATAGGGAATTCCAGGTCAGCCTGAGCCTAGAGTGGGACTCTACCTCGAAAAACCAAAAAGAAAAAAAAGGAAGATTAAACCTATTAGAGTAAGCAGGCCTGGGACACCACTGTGTGTCAGAGATCCTCTATTCCCTGTACATGCTACTTTTTTTTTATTGACATCTTCCATAATTATAGACAATAAACCATGATAATTCCCTCCTCTCCCCCAGTTTCTCCTTCACAAATCCACTCTCCATCATATCCCCTCCCCTCTCAACTAGTATCTCCTTTACTTTGATATCATCATCTTTTCCTCCTATTATGAGGGTCTTATGTAGGTAGTACCAGGCATTGTGAGGTCATGGATATCCAGGCCATTTTGTGTCTGGAAGATTGCATTGTCAGCAGACCTACCCTTCCTTTGGCTCTTACATTCTTTCCACCACCTCTTCCACAATGGACCCTGAGCCTTGGAAGGTGTGATAGAGATGTCTCGGTTCTGAACACTTCTCTGTCACTTCTTCTCAGCACTATGGTGCCTTTTGAGTCATCTCAGTTGTCACCACCATCTGAAAAGAGAAGCTTCTATAACCGAAAGTAAAAGTTGGATTAATATATGAGAATGAACATTAAGAAAAGTAATTACAGGGATGTTTAATGAATATAATATATGCATTTAGCCAGACAAGAACAGGCATTAACTTCTAGGGCTCGTGACCTCACCCACCATAGACTCTTGACTAGGTTTTCAGTATAAGACATGTATTCCCTCCTGTGGAGTGGGCCTCCAGTCAAATTAGAGAGCTCTTGGTTTTCCCTATAACAGACATACCATGATTTCACCTCCTGGCTCATTTGGCCTGGCTGGCTGAACTTAAGGCTTGCAGTGTCCAGTGTTGTTTTTCACCACTGATGACGTCCTTCTCCAATAGAGCTATATGCAGCATAGCTTTTTCCTGCTTTCGGTCAGCTGGTCTACAGGGAGAAGGTTTCAATTCAGCTCCAGCTTAATTTCTCAGTGACCTTGCAGTCCAAGTATGTGGAAACTTCAGCAATAGGGTCTTACCATATATTCCTGGTGGGAAACCAAGAGCCTTGGCAATGGCCTTTTATGTTTTGGAGTATTCAAGGACCTCCCTGGCCAACAACTCACTGGAATGTATCCCATCCCTGGCATTGAAATTTTCTAGTAACAATCTATGGCTTCTCAGTACACCATTATCCAAAATAAGTAGGTTACCACTGGGCGTGGTGGCACATGCCTTTAATCCCAGCACTGGGAGGCAGAGGTAGGAGGATCACTGTGAGTTCGAGGCCACCCTGAGACTCCATAGTGAATTCCAGGTCAGCCTGGGCTAGAGTGAGACCCTACCTCAAAAAACCAAAAAATAAAAAATAAAAAAATAAGTAGGTTTCCATACCGTTTATTCATAACAAATTTTGATTAACCCTTCCCCCATCCTTCCTTACTCAATCTCTTCCCATGACCTCACTTAGGCCATTCCACCCCGAGTAATCTGTTCATCTACTTCCATATGTACAATGCCATCCTCGTAAGTCCTCCCCTCTTCTCCCTCCCTCATAGCCCCTTTCTAGCTTACTGGCCTCTGTTATCAGTTTTTACTCCATCTCACATACAAGTCTAAACACTTGTAGCTAGGAACCACATATGAGAAAGAACATGTGCTATTTGGCTTTCTGGGCCTGGGTTACCTCACTAAGTATAATTCTTTCCAGATTAATCCATTTCCTTGCAAATTTCATTGTTCTTTACCACTGTATAAATGTACCACATCTTCATTATCCACGCATCAGTTGAAGGACATCTAAGCTGATTCTATTTCCTAGCCATTGTGAGTAGAGTGGCAATAAACATGGATGTGCAAGAATCTCTAAGGTAGTGTGACGAGTCCTTAGGATATATGCCTAGGAGTGGTATAGCTGGGCCATATGGTATATCTTTTTTTAGCTGTCTCAGTAACCTCCACACTGATTTCCACAATGGCTGTACCAGTTTACATTCCCACCAACAGTGTAGAAGGATTCCTCTATTTCCACATCCTTGCCAACATTTATTGTCATTTGTTTTCTTGATGATAGTCATTCTGACAGGAGTGAGATGGAATCTCAAAGTAGTTTTAATTTGCATTTCCCTGATGGCTAGGAATGTAGAACATTTTTAGAAGTTTATAGGCCGTCTGTATTTCTTCTTTTGAGAACTCTCTAATTAGTTCCTTAGCCCTTTTTTTTTTGTTTGTTTTGTTTTGTTTTGTATTTTCAAGGTAGGGTTTTACTCTGGCCCAGGCTGACCTGGAATTAACTCTGTAGTCTCAGGGTGGCCTCGAACTCACAGTGATCCTCCTATCTCTGCTTCTCGAGTGCTGGAATTAAAGGTGTGAGCCACGATGCTCAGCACCTTAGCCCATTTTTTAATTGGGTTATTTGATTTCCTTATTTTATTTTATTTTTATTTTTTTGAGAAAGAGAGAAATAGGCAGGCAGAGAGAGAGAGAATGGTGCGCCAGGGCATCCAACTGCTGCAAATGAACTTCAGACACATGCACCCCTTTCTGCATCTGGCTTACATGGGTCCTGAATCCTTTGGCTTTGCAGGCAAGTGCCTTAACTGCTAAGCCATCTCTGCAGCCTTGACTTCTTATTATTTAGTTTTTTTGAGTTCTTTGTATGTCCTGGGTATTAATCCCTGTCACATGTATAGCTGGAAAAAATTTTCTCCCATTCTGTAGGTTGCCTCTTCGTTATATTCACAAGTGTCCTTTGCTATAGAAAAGCTTTGTAGTTTCATAAGGTCCCATTGGTTGATTAGTGGTTTTATTTCCTGAGGCAGTTGTGAATGGGAGTGATTCCGTGATTTCATCCTCAGCGTATTTGTTGTTAGTATATAGGATGGCTAGCTACTGATTTCTGTGTGTTTATTTTGTATCCTGCTATGTTGCTAAAAGTATTCATCACCTCTATCAGTTTGCTGAGATCATAGAACAAATGGACCTAAGAGATATCTATAGAACATTTCACCCAAATGCTGTAGAAAACACATTCTTTTCAGCAGCACATGGAACATTCTCTAAAATAGACCATATATTAGGAAACAAAGCAAATCTTAACAATACAGGAAAATTGTTCTTTGAACATAGATATAATCATTGTTTTGAATTCTTTGTCAGCCCTAAATCAGTCTCACTGAAGGTCATTTCTGATGAAATTATAATTTTGGTAGAATTATATTGTCTTGATTTTTTTGTGTTTCTTCTATTAAAATGTATAGATTTTGTATCTTGAGTTAATTTGATGCTTGGGCTTTCTAATTATTTGTAGTATTCTTAGATGTGTAAATCTGACATTATATATTTTCAGGGTAGCAGCTTAAAGTGCCAGGTGTGGCTCTTATATTACTCCCAGAGTAACAGCAAAAGTGACCCTAGGTGTTGTGTTTGCCTGCTTTTCAAGTATTCCAGTACTCTGGGTGGAGCAAAACACAGGCAAATTCTAAATTCAACTATATAGACACTCCGTCAAAACCATGGAGTATTTATGTAATAGTGGGAATTAAAAAGCATGGAGTATTTATGTAACAGTGGGAATTAAAATAATCAGATAAGCCAGGCGTGGTGGCGCATGCCTTTAATCCCACCATTGGGAGGCAGAGGTAGGAGGATCCCCATGAGTTCGCGGCCACTCTGAGACTCCATAGTGAATTCCACGTCAGCCTGGGCCAGAGTGAGACCCTACCTTGAAAATCCAAAAAAAAAAAAAATCAGATAATCTAACAAAGTCAAAGTCTCTAAGGGTGTGTGTTGCCCCACACCCTCAATCCTGTCAACTGGGAGGCTGAGATTTCTGGTCTGTGATGGGCTCCAGGTCAGCCTGGGTCCAAGTGAGACCCTGTCCCTTAGAATGACACAAGAAGAAGACAACAGTACTATAAATCAGGAAATATCAAAAGCCACAAAAGTCGGGGCTGTGGTTAAGGTATTTGCCTGCAAAGCCAAAAGACCCCGGTTCAATTCCCCAGGTCCCATGTAAGCCAGATGCACAAGGTAGTGTATGCATCTGGAGTTTGTTTGCAGTGGCTGGAGATCCCGGCACTCCCATTCTCTCTCTCTCTTTCTCTCACTCAAATAAATAAATAAGATTTTTTAAATATTTTTATTTATTTGAGAAAAAGATACAGAAATAGGCAGGTAGAGAGAGAGAGAGAATAGGTGTGCCAGGGCCTCCAGCCACTGCAAACAAACTCCAGATGTGTGCACCCCTTCGTGCATCTGGCTTACATGGGTCCTGGGGAATTGAACCTGGGTCCTTTGGCTTTGCAAGCAAGTGCCTTAACTGCTAAGCCATCTCTCCAGCCTATTTTTTTAATATTTTTATTTATTTATTTATTAGAGACAGAGTGAGGGGGAGAGAGAGAGAGAAAGAAAGAATGGACCCGCCAGGGCCTCTGCAAATGAACTCCAGACACATGAGCCACCATGTGCATCTGGCTTACGTGGGACCTGGAGAATTAAACCAGAGTCCTTAGGCTTGCAGGCATGTGCCTTAACAACTAAGCCATCTCTCCAGCCCAGATTTTTTTTTAAAATCCACAAAAGTTAACCCCAAAATACAGCTTATTTATGAATGGCAAAGCTGACAATCAATCAAATCTAACACATAACCTGCCCTGACATGGAAGGTGTGATTAGCATTGCCAGTACAGGCCTATGTACCAGGCTTTAGGGGAGTTATTGACCCAGTATAAGTAGGCCATTACCTTTTGGGATGGCTTCAGGTCTTATGGGGTGTGCCCACCTGGGTCTCTCTTTACTGTCCTGTGGGCTTGGCTAGCTGGTGGGGTCGGTGGATCTGCTGTTCCAGTTGGCTGTGCTGGATGCTGTGTGGCTGAGTTCCCTTCCTCAGATCTCCAATGGTTCCTGGCACTGGAGGTTGGAGGAGGAGAGGCTGTGTAGAGTGCCCGAAGCCATAGCTACCCAGCTGGTCCCCATGGCCCTCTTCCTCAGGAGTGGTTCAGCTGGTCCCTGCTGTCTTCTCCCTCAGGTTTCCCCACTCTGTGAGGAGACTGGTGTGAGTGGAGAGTCTCTCCACCTGGGCTGTTTCTACAGCTCAGGCAGGGTTGGGCCTGCACAGTTCTTCCCGGCAGACCACTAGTGGGAGCTTATTCTGGCTGGTTTCATGGTTGCTAAAAACTCTGAATCTCATGCTTCTCTGCTGTGGTTGATAACTCCTTATACACCTTCACTTTTCAGTAGAAGAGTGTATTGTGGTGTTTTTCTGCTTATTTTTCCCCCCTAGGCTGCTTTGGCATGGCTATTATGCCACCATCTTCACCAGATGTCTCAGTTGCTACCTTTTAAAAAAAGTATTTATTTGAGAGAAAGAGAAAGGGAATGAGTGTGCCAGGCTCTCCTGTCACACTGCAAACAAACTCCAGATACATGTTCCACTTTGTGTATCTGACTCTACATGAGCACTGGGTAATTGAACACGGGCTGTCTTTGTAAGCAAGTGCCTTTAACCTCTGAGCCATCTGTCCAGCCCTACTATTTTTTTAAATTTGTTTTATGAGGTAGGGTTTCACTCTAGTCCAGGCTGACCTGGAATTCATTATGTAGTCTCAGGGTGGTCTCGAACACATGGTGATCCTACCTCTCTGCCTCCCAAGTGTTGGGAATGTGCACCACCACGTCCAGCTTGAGTCTGTCTTAAATGGAAAAGGAATAGCTTGGAAGCCTTTTGGAAGCTCCCTAACTGTTGAAGAGTTTGGGAAATAGGCAGACTGTAAGACAGTGTCAGGGCTAAGAGACAGGAAATACAGCTGCCAAAGTTTTGGGAGGCCATCATGGCTAGAATGTGTGCAGTCATTCACTTCATACTGAGTGTCTGATGGAAGGGTGCAAACACGAGCTTTCGTGTAAAGCTTGGTCTACTTGAAGAGCAGGAAGCAGGACTATCTTCTTTACACTCCCTATAATAGGAATGTTGCATAGCATTAAAAAAAAAAACAAAAAAGATAGTGTCTACCAAATGAGGAAAGGATTCAAAAAAATTCCACAAATGACAAGCTATAGATAACTTTTTTGGGGGGAGGGGGAGGAAATTCCAAGGTAGGGTTTCACTCCAGTCCAGACCGACCTGGAATTCATTCACTCTGTATTCTCAGGGTGGCCTTGAACTCCCAGTGATCCTCCTACCTCTGCCTCGCGAGTGCTGGGATTAAAGATATGCACCACCACTCCTGGCTTCAACTTTCTCTTTTTTTACTTATTTGTTTTTATGGGAGTGGGGAGTGCACCATGGACCCTTGCTGCTGCTAACAAACACCCGACAGGTACATCCAGGCTTTTGTGGATACTTGGGAATCAAACTCCAACCAGCAGGATTTGCAAGCAAACACTATTAACCATTGAGACATCTCCCCAGTCCAACTTCTTTTTTTTTTAATTTTTGTTTCCATGCTAAAATATACATGACTAGGAAACAGAAAATTCAAAATTAACACCCAGAATACTAAGCTAGCTACCCTATTCTGTCATTGACCTGACTTCTTCAATAAAAGCCAATGTTAATTCTACTGGGAATATTTCTAAGCTGGAAGAAGGCATCTAGTTTGTTCTCTGGGTTGTAAGCTCCAAGGGATGTTTAAATTATTACCTGCTACACAGAGGCCTTCACTTCTTACTTAGCTCTATAGATATTGATCTGTAATTACAATTGAATCAGTTTCCCCATTGCCCTGTAGTTCCACTCTCCTGTGGAATTCATCCAGGGATGACATTGTATGATAATGGCTAGACCACTCTGGGTAGCCAGTGATCTTCTAGGAATTTCAAGTTTTGTCCAGGACTTCCTCCCTAGGACACTAGAAAGTGTTTTGTCTATGTCCCTGTCCCAAGAACAAAAAACAAACAAAAAATTTATTCTGGTTTTTTGAGTTTCTGATACTCACGACTGAATCCAGGGCTAATCATGTACTAAGCGTACAGTCTACTGGTGAGTTTTTACTTACTGACCTGTTCAACCTTTGAAAGAGATAGCAAGATGGAGTTTGTGGCAGGATACTGAATCTCTCTTCTGCAAAAACAGTAACATGTTAGTTCACAGGCATCACCTTGGAGAATATCGGTAAAATTCAGTATTGTAGTTCAAGAAGTTTGTCAGAATTCCATCTATGTCCTGACTTCATTATGTATACCATAAAACAAGGAGGCATCAGGAACTAAGATCTGGATTTGACCTACTTTTTTCTTTTTTTCACTTTTAAAAGAGTAGAGCCAGGTATGGTGGTGCACGCCTTTAATCCCAGCACTTGTGGGAGGCAGAGGTAGGAGGATCACCATGAGTTCGAAGCCACCCTGAGACTACATAGTGAATTCCAGGTCAGCCTGGGCTAGAGTGGAACCTTACCTTGAAAAACCAAAAAATAAAAAATAGAAAAGAGTAGAACCGGGCATGGTGGCACATGCCTTTAATCCCAGCACTCAGGAGGCAGAGGTAAGAGAATCATCATGAGTTTGGGGCCACCCTGAGACTACGTAGAGAGTTCCAGGTCAGCCTGGGCTAGAGTGAGACCCTACCTCGAAAAAACAAACAAACAAAAAAAAAATATATATATATATATATATACACACACACACACACACACATATGATTTATGTATTCATTTGAGATACACACAGAGAAAGGAAAAGAGAGGTGGAGAGAGAGAATGGGCACACCAGGGCCTTTTGCCACTGCACATAAACTCCAGACGCATGTGCCACTTTGTGCATCTGGCTTTATGTGGGTACTGGGGAATCAAACCCAGGCTGTCAAGCTTTGCAAGGAAGTACCTTTAACTGCTGAGCCATGTCTCTGCCCCTTGACCCACATTTTAAATCTTTTTCTCCACTAACACTGCTTTCACCATTGATGCTTAAAGATAGTAGCTATTTGATTTGCATGCTTCTGTTTCTTGGCAAGCACTGAAAATATCTAAGATCCCATTCACCTGTTCTGTTTATTTTTTGAGACAGTCTCATGTAGCTCAAGCTAGCCTAGAACTCCTGATCTTTCTGCCTCTGCCTCCTAAGCACTGGAATTACAGGAATGCCTGCTTCTCATTTACCCTTATAGTTAATATTCTGAACAGTAATTGAAAAGCAATGATAAAAGAAATTGTCAGCCAGGCATGGTGGCGCACAGCTTTAATCCCAGCACTCAGGAGGCAGAGATAGGAGGATCGCCATGAATTCAAACCCTGAGACTACATAGTGAATTCCAGGTTAGTCTGGGCTAGAGTGACCTGGAATTCACTATGTAGTCTCAGTTAGTGTCCACTCTAACTTTTCTCATAAAATCTCTGAGTTTATGGGTGTTTCAGATCACTACCATACAGGAAAGGTATCTGCCTGCCTTGGTAAAGTGGGAAGGATAATGATTTGGAATCAAGATTTTAAGTCTAAATCTGGCTCTGCTTCTCTTAGTAGTGGTCCATAGGAAAGCTGACCTCTGGTTTTTGTTTCCTGTATCAGTGCAGTGGTGGTTCATGAGAACTAAATGAACTAACAAATGTGAAACGCCTGAAACAAAGGAAACATTCGACAGATATCTGTTGGGGAAGCCATTATCTACTTGCTTGGAACTAAGCTTTGGGTCATAATTTTGGTATCTTCTAAGAATCATAGGCCCTCCCTTATCCAAAAAGCTTAGAATGATAGTCACTAGGTTAGTGGTTAGTGGCACATTCAGGCTGGAGAGATGGCTCGGTGGTTAAGGTACTTTCCTTCAAAGTCTAACAACCTGGGTTCGATTCCTCAGTACCCATGTAAAGCCAGATGCACAAAGTGGTACATGCATCTGAAGTTCATTTGCAGTGGCTAGAGGTCCTGGCACACACACTCTCATTTTCTGTCTTTCTCTCTGCTTGCAAGTAAATCAATAAAAAATACGTTAAAAGAAAGAAAGAAATGGCATATTCTCAGGCTGGAGAGATGGCTTTAGTGGTTAAGGTGCTTGCCTGCAAAGCCTAACAACCCGGGTTCGATTCCCCAGTACCCACGTAAAGCCAGATACACAAAGTGGCACATGCACCTGGAATTTGTTTGCAGTGGCTGGAGGCCCTGGTGCACCCCATTCTCAATCTCTTTCTCTTTCTCTCTTCTTGCAAAATAAATTTTAAAAAATAAAACAAAACAAAATTAATATTCCTATACTTTAAAATTATTCCAGAATATTCTGAATAATAACCTAAATATGTATGCAACACATAGCTAAATCCTCATTGTAAATCCTCTGGTCCTACAAATCATAGTGAAACTAGCAATCTGCTTTTTAAAAAGAAAAGAAATAGCACATTCTTTTTTCTCAGGGCAGAACAGACAGAGCCTTGCTAATCTTGTGGGCCTCATCTCTCTCCACCCAGGAAGGCTATGGCATTGGCGATGATGAGTATTCCTGTGCATATGATGGCTGTCGGCAGCTGATTTGGTACAATGCCAGAAGTAAGCCTCACATACACCCGTGCTGGAAAGAAGGTAGTCATTATTCTCCATTGTGAACTTGTCACCCAGGTTAAGACATCTGCTATTATGGTAGGCCTTAAAATGTCTTAATAGAAGACTGAGAAAAGATATGTCTCAAAACAATAAAAATACCACCGCCCAAAAAACAAATGCTACTACTTTTTGAATATATTTTATTTACTTATTTACTTGAGAGAGAGAGGAAGAGGCAGAGAAAATGGGTATGCCAGGGCTTCCAGCCACTACAAACAAACTCCAGACACATGCACCACCTTGTGCATCTGGCTTATGTGGGTTCTGGGGAATCAGACCTGGGTCATTAGCCTTCACAGGCAAGTGCCTTAACTGCTAGGCCATCTCTCCAGACCAAAATAATACTACTTTTGATGACTTGTGGTACTATAATAGCTTGCTTAATGCCTCATCTTTGGACATTGACATTGGGTCTGTTAAATGATTATTTTAAACCATTCTGGATTTTTCTCAAGGGTAAGTCCTCCCAAGTAAAACTTCTTAGCAAGCAAAATAGAGAATTTCAGAATTTTTGCTGTATACTACTGCCAGGTTTCCTACACCAGCATTGAATGGCCATTTTGTCATCACTGGGTAATTTCATTTGTTTATCTTTGAGAGTTTGAAAAACAAAAACTGAGCCAGGCATGGTGGCACACACCTTTAATCCCAACACTTTCATGGGAGGCATCAGTAGGAGGACCACTGTAAATTGGAGGCAAGCCTGGTTTACAGAGTGAGTTTCGGGTCAACTTGGGCTAGAATGAAACCCTACCAAAACAAAACAATACCACCACCAAAAAAAACAAAACCTAGAGGAAAGTGGGGGGAGGGAGAGCATTACCATGGGATATTTTTATAATCATGGAAGTTGTTAATAAAAAAATATTTGAAAAAAAAAACCTGAAATATCACTTTGAAAAAAAAAATCAATGAGAATGCATGCTTTAAGAAAGGGATGGTTAGCCGGGCGTGGTGGGAGGCAGAGGTGGGAGAGGTGGGAGAATCACCGTGAGTTCGAGGCCACCCTGAGACTACACAGTGAATTCCAGGTTACCCTGGGCTAGAGTGAGACCCTACCTCGAAAAAAAAAAAAGAGAGAGAGAAAGGGCTGGTTGCCGGGTGTGGTAGCACACGCCTTTAATCCCAGCACTTGGGAGGCAGAGGTAGGAGTATCGCCATGAGTTCGAGGCTCTCCTGAGACTCCATAATGAATTCCAGGTCAGCCTGAGCTAGACTGAGACCTTACCTCAAAAAAACAAAAAAAAGAAAGGGAGAGTTGCCAGGCATAGTGGTGCATGCCTTCAATCCCAGCACTCGGGAGGCAGAGGTAGGAGGATTGCTGGGAGTTTGAGGCCACCCTGAGACTACATAGTGAATTCCAGGTCAGCCTGGGCTAGAGCAAGACACTACCTGGACAAACCAAAAATAAATAGATAGATAGATAGATAAATAAATAAATAAATAAATAAATAAAGGGGGAGGGTTAGGGAGTTGGCTCAGTGGGAAGGAGGGCTTGCCACAAGCTTGAGGGTCTGAGAGGGCAGAGACTGCCTGAGTTCAGTTCCCCAGGGCCCACTGGGAATGGCCATGTCTGTGGGGAGCAGAGAAAAATCAATGGGGCTCACACAAACCATAGCTTGGCATTCAGAAAAAGACTCCATGGAAATATGCAGTTGAGCACTAGAGGGACACCCAACAATTTCTTCTGGCCTCTGCATCTGTGAGCATATCTTTACATACATGTGCATACACCCCTCCACACACACATCACTACTACAATACTACACATGCAAAAAAAAAAAAAAATTCAACGCATGTTTTGAGTAGTTGTTGTCTAGGGAGTTTTTTTTGTGTTTGTTTGTTTATTTTGGTTTTTCGAGGTAAGATTTCACTCTAGCCCAGTCTGACCTGGAATTCACTATGTAGTCTCATGGTGGCCTCAAACTCACAGGGATCCTCCTACCTCTCTCTTCCTCCTAAGTGCTGGGATTAAAGACCTGCGCCACCACACCTGTTGTTAGGGAGTTTTAAATTTTACCAGAGAGGCAAGCTTACAATTGATGGCTTATCATAGTGTAAATGGCAAGTTTCTTTTTCTTAATGATACATAAAAATTTTGCTATGTGGGGGGTGGGGGGACTCAGATGAATTGCAGAAGAAACAAAGATGAGTGTGTTAAATAGGTGGCTAAAGATGCAAACTTCATACTGAGTCACTGACGCCCTTCCAGCATCTCGGTAGTACACAGCGTTTCCCTAACAGTGCTTTGTTTATCCACTAGGAGACACAGTAGGATTTCTGTTAGACTTGAATGAAAAGCAAATGATCTTCTTTTTAAATGGCAACCAGCTGCCTCCTGAGAAGCAAGTCTTTTCATCTACTGTGTAAGTAGCTCCTCTCAGTTGAAGATTTGAGTAGATGTGTGGAATGCACTTTTCTCCAGGGGGAAAATCTCTTTGTTCATTTGTGTAAGCAATTATGATGTGAAATTTATTTCTATCTAATTGAGGACCCATTTGATCTGAACTAAAACCATCTCAAAGTTTGATATAAAAAAAGGGAGGGGCATGGTTTCTCTGGTTCACAGACCTGTTTAATAAGCAGAATCTATCTCCCTTCCTTTCTGCCAGGATATGGCTGGCTAAACCTGCCTTTCTGAAAACAACTGTGTATATGAACTTTGTTTTTACAAATTCTGTTGACCTCTGTACTCATTCTTGTTTATAGATCTGGATTTTTTGCAGCAGCTAGTTTCATGTCATATCAACAATGCGAGTTCAATTTTGGAGCAAAACCATTCAAATACCCACCGTCTATGAAATTTAGCACTTTTAATGATTATGCCTTTCTGAAAGCTGAAGAAAAGATCATTTTGCCAAGGTAAGAATGTTCAGGTTGTTTTCAGACTGTCACTTGAATCTCTTGAAAAATCAAGACAATTTAAGTCTACTTTTTTTTTTTCTTTCCCAAGGTAGGGTGTCACTCTGGCTCAGGCTGACCTGAAATTCACTGTAGTCTCAGGGTGGCCTTGAACTAACAGCAGTTTTCCTACTTCTGCTTCCCAAGTGCTGGGATTAAAGGCATGCGCCACCACTTCTGGCTCTAAGTCTACTTTTAATGTGTAATTTTGAGAACCTTAGTGAAAAGGTAGACCTTATGGGAAACAAGTTACTAAAATAGATCCCCCCCCCAAACAAAAAAAGATACCTGCAAACCAATTACTGATGCAAAATTATGTGAAAAAAATTGGAACTGTGTCTCCTAAAAGTAACACTTAGGTGTTTTCACAGGAGATCTCTATCAAATTCTGGATAACAGAGAGCTTCATTATCTAAAGTGTTGCAGAACCCAGAAAGAAAAAAGGAACACATATAAATTCTTTTTATGAGCCAAATAATATTGGTATAAAAAAATCAGGGGGGCTGGAGAGATGGCTTAGCGGTTAAGGCATTTGCCTACAAAGCCAAAGAATCCTAGTTTGATTCCCCAGTACCCATGTAAGCCAGATGCACAAGGCGGCACATGCATCTGGAGTTCATTTGCAGTGACCAGAGGCCCTGGCATGCCCATTCTCTGTCTCTGTCTCTCTCTCTGCCTCTTTCTGTCTGTCTCTAAAATAAATAAGTAAGTAAAATATATTTTTTAAAATCAGAAAAAATATAACACATACACACACCTACAAACTAACTTCACTTGAATGTCAGGGTAAAGATCCTAAATATTAGGAAATCTAACACATATGTTAACAGACTTGGTTTATTGAAACCGACTTCTTTTGGGTTTTACCTTCATGGCAAAGATGCTAACACTATTCCACTGCTATTAACACAGGGAAGGCCTTCTCAGATAAAATTTTGCTGTCATTATTTGACAGAAACTGTGATTGGCATTAATTATTTCCTTGGATGAATGACTGCTTGTCTTCCTTACATATGAATGTAGTCTGTTCCTTCAGCTAGGGAAAGACTCCAGCTGCTTCCTGGCAATTACTACAAGTTGAAGCTTGTTACACAGTATGATCCAAAGTTTATTGTTTTTTAACAGAGCAGCTTCCTGGGCCTATATGAGGCAGGGTAGTCCTGTTACTCATGCCATATGTATTATATCAATAAGGTAATTAAGGAGACAGGAGTGGTGGCACATGCCTTTAATCCCAGCACTTGGGAGGCAGAGGTGGGAGGATCGGTGTGAGTTCAGGGTCACTGTGAGTTCAAGGCCACCCTGAGACAACATAGTGAATTCCAGGTCAGCCTGGGCTAAAGTGAAACCTTACCTTGAAAAACCAGCAAAAAAGATAATTAAGGCGCCTATACTGGCCAGGGCATAGCTGAGCCATAATGCCCCTGAAAGTGTCTACAGTGCAATAGAATCCTAGCACTTATTTTGAAGCAAAATATAGGTCTATAAAGCAACCCTCTGTGCTTCACCTTTGACTCTGAATCTCAGTGGCTCAGCACTTTCCAGATAAGCTAGAACATGTGGGCTGGAGAGATGGCTTAGCGGTTAAGCGCTTGCCTGTGAAGCCTAAGGACCCCGGTTCGAGGCTCGATTCTCCAGGACCCACATTAGCCAGATGCACAAGGGGGCGCACGCGTCTGGAGTTCGTTTGCAGTGGCTGGAAGCCCTGGCACGCCCATTCTCTCTTTCTCTCTCTCTATCTGCCTCTTTCTGTCTCTGTCACTCTCAAATAAATAAATAAAAATGAACAAAAAAATTTTAAATAAAAAAAAAACTAGAACATGTCACAGTGATACCAGCAGAGCCATGGTAATATCATAGGATCATAAAGGCCACCTGAATTTTGTTCTTAGAGCTTTCACTCTATTTGTCTTGATGCTTGGGAGATGGTGAACTTTTAATTCCTCTTGGTGAAAGTCTGAGGTGACAACTCCCTGTCATCTTTCATGCCTCATTCCTTGTTTAGTTATTTTTTCTCCTGAGAGGAGGCTGGTCTATATAATAAAACTTACCAAATCTCATGTGAAAAGTTGCCTTTTATAGCCAGTTTATACATGTTGTCTTGGTGACTGTGTATATGAATTTGGTACCCAGAATTTGTCCAGTCAAGAACAGCAAAATTACAAGATAGGTCAATCCCATGTGGTATCTAGACTTTGTTGTCTCTGACAGTGACACCAAGAAAAGAGTTGTCAGAACCAGGTCTGGTGGTACAGGTTTATAATCCCAGCTACTAGGGAAACTGAGAGAGGAGGATTACAGAGTGAATTAAATCAGTGAGACCTTGTCTCTAAAAACAATAACAACAAAAAAAAGAGTTGTGGATGTAGCCCAGTGGCAAAATGTTTGCCTAGTCATATGTAAAGGTGCAGTCTACAAAAACAAAAAAGAAGGAGGAGGGGGAGGGGGGAGGAGGAAGAAGAAGAGGTGGTGGTGGAGGTGGTCTGGGGAGATGGCTCAACAGATAAGACGTTTGCCTACAAAGCCTTATGACCTGGGTTCAGTTCTCCAGTACCCACGCAAAGCCAGATGCACAAAGAGGCACATGCATCTGGAGTTCATTTGCAGTGGCTGGAGGCCCTGGCATGCCCATTTTCTCCCCACTTGCAAATAAATATTTAAAACAAAAAGAAAGAAGAATGTCAGGAGCCTGATTAGGTGTTCCACTTAGGTCCAGCCAGGTATCTTGCTTCTCTTAGCATTCCAGTTGTACTTAACAAATGTTGGAGCTAGGTATGGTGGTGCGTATCTTTAATCCCACACTTAGGAGGCAGAGGTAGGGAGATCGTAGTGAGTTTGAGGCCACCCTGAGACTACATAGTGAATTCCAGGCCAGTCTGGCCTAGAGCGAGACCCTACCAAAAACACACACACACAAAGGCTGGAGAGATGGACCCAGGTTCAATTCCCCAGGACCCACGTAAGCCAGATGCACAAGGTGGTACATACATCTGGAGTTCATTTGCAGCTGCTGGAGTCCCTGGCATGCCCATTCTCTCCCTCTCTCAAATAAATAAATAAAAATATTTTTTAAAAAAATATTGGCATTGGGCTGGAGAGATGGCTTAGCAGTTAAGCGCTTGCCTGTGAAGCCTAAGGACCCCGGTTCGAGGCTCAATTTCCCAGGACCCACGTTAGCCAGATGCACAAGGGGGCACATGCATCTGGAGTTCGTTTACAGAGGCTTGAAGCTCTGGCGCACCCATTCTCTCTCTCTCTCTCTCTCTCTCTCTCCCTCCTTCTCTCTGTCGCTCTCAAATAAATAAACAAAAAAAATTTTTTTAAATATATTGGCATTAATGTAGCCATGTCTAAAATGATTTTCTGTGCCATTAATACTATTAACCTGTATTCCAAAAACTTATATTCAATGATACTTGGGGGGGGGCCAGTGTTTTGTTTTAATTTTTCTAGGTAGGGTCTCACTGTAGCCCAGACTGGCCTCAAACTAACAGTGATTCTCCTACATAGGCCTCTCAGGTGCTGGGATTAAAGGTATGCAATGCCACACCTAACTATACTTTGTGTGTTTGGGGGGGGGGGGTTGTAGACACATGTGCTGTATGTGTGTTTATGCAGAGGCCAGAGGATAACTTTGTGTGGTGCTCCCCTATCTTTCTGCTTGTTTCCTTGAGCTGGAGTTTCTCATAGAACTCCAAGCTTCCATTTTCCATTAGACAGGCTGACAAGTCCCTTCAGCTCTGGTCTCTGTACCCCATAAGCTTTGGGTTACAGGCTTGTATAGCCACACCCAGCTATTTACATTGATATTAGGGAATCAAACTAAGGGTAAAACAGGCCCTCTCAGGCCCTGCTTTTGAGGCAAGAGTGCTTAAATGCTGAGCCACTCTCAGCCCTAATGATACTTTTTTTTCCATTTATTTGTGTGCATGCATGCCTGTTTAGGCATGCCATGTCCTCTTACTGCTGCAAACAAATGTCAGACACTTTTACCACTTCTTTGCATCTGGCTTATGGGAGTGGTTTGGTAATTGAACCCCAGACTCACAGGCTTTGTAAGCAAGTGCTTTTAACCACTGAGCTATCTTCCCAGCTCACCACCCCATAATACTTTTCTCGAAGTCATTTTTTTTTTTTTTATTTGAGAGTGACAGAGAGAGGAAGAGGCAGATAGAGAGAAAGAGAGAGAATGGGCGCACCAGGGCTTCCAGCCACTGCAAACGAACTCCAGACGTGTGCGCCCCCTTGTGCATCTGGCTAACGTGGGTCCTGGAGAATCAAGCCTCGAACCGGGGTCCTTAGGCTTCACAGGCAAGCGCTTAACCGCTAAGCCATCTCTCCAGCCCTCTCGAAGTCATTAGGATTACATTCTCTCTATGGCTTCAGAGCTGGAAAGCATGGCCTTTTTACTGCTGCCTAGAATTTTGTTGTTTATGTTATGTATATCCTCTGTCTCTCAGATATTTTCTTCACTGTTTTCCTTCTTAACCTCTTTAATATGGAAAATTCAAGAAAAAAGAATTACACATTGAAGAACCATACACCCTTAGCCACAAGAGTCAGCCACTCCTGTGATCTTCCCTCATCACTCTGTTAATAACCCCATTGTCATCCCAGTTTTCCTCTTTGCTGCTGCCTGGAATGGTCTCTATTGACAACAGCAAAGCTCACTCCCTCAGTCCTTTCATGACTCTACTAATGTTCTCTTAGTGTGGCCTTCCTTGGCTGCCATAATTAAAATAACTCCTTTTTATAATTAAAATAAATTTTTAAATTTATATTTATGAGAGAGACAGACAGAATTGGCACACCAGGGCCTCTAGCCACTGCAAACGAACTCCAGACACATGCACCACCTTTTGCATCTGGCTTACATGGTGGGTACTGGGGAGTCAAACCTGGGTCCTTAAGCTTCACAGGCAAGCGTCTCAACAGCTAAGCCATCTCTCTAGCCCCTAAAATAACTCTTATACACACTCTACCTCTCTCTTTTCTCTCTCTCTCTCTCTCTCTCTCTCTCTCTCTCTCTGACTTTTCAGATTTATTTCTCTTCATAAAATTGTTTTCAATGTTTGTTTGTTTGTTTTTTGTCTCCCTCCATTGAAGTATAATTCTGTAAAGGTAGGGATAGTTTGTTTTCTGAAACAAGGTCTCACTTTAAGCCCAGTTTGGAACTCCCTGTGTGCCATAGGCTAACCTTGAACTCATGACAGTTCTACCTCAGACTCTCAAGTGACTCCCAGGATTATAGGCATAAGCCACTATATCTGGCTAGGTCCTCTGTTCTTTGGTACTTTGTTTATTGCTGAGTTTCCAGGGCTTGGGACAGTACTAGGCACATAGCCTATAAATGAACTAAATGGTATTTCTTTCTTTTTTTTTTTTTTTTTTTTTTGAGGTAGGGTCAGCAAAGCAGCCCATGCTGAGTTAAGAGTATAATGGAAGGGTTCAAACCTGAGGTGTCTGAACTTGTCTACAATGGACTATCATAAACCCCATGAGCTTTATGAAAACTTTGTGTATTTTACCTGAGAAAGGCTTAAGCTTTTCATCAAACTCCTAAGATGTGTGATTTAAAAAGTTGTATTTTGTCCGGGCGTGGTGTTGCACGCCTTTAATCCCAGCACTTGGGAGGCAGAGGTAGGAGGATCGCAGTGAGTTTGAGGCCTCCCTGAAGCTACATAGTGAATTCCAGGTCAGCCTGGGCTAGAGTGAGACCCTACCTTAAAAAAACAAACAAAAAAAAATTGAATTTTGCTGGTAAAAGAATACTGAATTTAGAACCAAAGTATTTGAGTCTGAATGCTGTTTATTTTTTTAAATATATTTTTGTTAATTTACTTATTTATTTGACAGGGAGAAAGAAGCAGAGGGAGAGAGAGAGAATGGGCACACCAGGGCCTCCAGCCACTGTAAACGAACTCCAGATGCATGTGCCCCCTTATGCATCTGGCTTACGTGGGGTCCTGGAGAGTCGAACCGGGATCCTCTGGCTTTGAAAGCAAACGCATTAACCGCTAAGCCATCTCTCCAGCCCCGTGAATGCTGTTTATTATATGTGGTCTTATGCATATCATTTCATTGAACTTTAATATCTTTGTCTATAAAATGAAAATGGGCAAGCCTCCTTCATTCACTACTAAGATTGAAATGATACATCATGTGTGAAAACTTTACTGAAGAACTGCTGGTAAAGTGTTTGCCTTGCAAACATAAGGATCTAAGGTCAATCTCTAGATCTGCATTTAAACCAAAACACATGAGCATGGTTGCAAACACTAGTGATCCCAATGCTGGGGAGGCAGAGATAGGTAAATCTCTAGGGCTTGCTGGCCATCTGGTCTAGCCTAATGAGAGAAGTTCCAGTGGGAGACTCTGTCTCAAAAAAGATAGCTATTAAAAAAAAAAAAGGTAGCTAACACTTGAGGAATGATACCCAAGTTTGTCCTCTGGCCTCCACATGCATGCACATACACCTGTACCCAGCCCCCACCCCCCACACACACAAACTTTTACTGAACAAAGCTTAAGGAGTGTTTACGTATTTCCCTTGTACAGAGCTTCATCAAACATTTCATATGTCTCACTGCTAACATGCCTCCTTGGCAAAATGAATTTCAAAGTGTTTTTTCCACTCAGGCACAGGCGCCTTGCTCTGTTGAAGCAAGTCAGTATCCGAGAGAACTGCTGCTCCCTTTGCTGCGATGAGGTAGCAGACACACAGCTGAAGCCTTGTGGACACAGGTGAGAGGATCCGCTTGGTGATTTCATCTTTTGTATTTCACATTAGGCAACATTTCTTCCTGCTCTTGAATTGCTTCTAAAGTATTACTGGTTCCATAGGTGTTCATCAGGGTTTAGTTATCTAAAGTGGGCAGAATGAGGAATTAGGTTTCTGAGTAGTACCTGGCTGTCTTATAGAAAGTACCTGAAATAGAAAAAGCTGCTTGCTATGGAAAGCCTAGTTTTTGCTTTGTTTATTTAGTACTATATTTTTTATGTAATTTTGGCTTGTAAAAGGCTTGATGTTTTATAAGCTTCTTGAGAAATCACTTTTAGAGGTTCCTTCCTCAATACCAATCACTTTACATTCCTCACCATTGAGAAGATGCAGCCTCCATGCCACCTAAAACCAAATTTCAGTCATAGGAAATGAACTTAGAGGACAGCGTGGATCTTTGTAGGACAGTGTGTAAGCATCAACCAGTGCAGCAAATAACCAGGTCCTTGCCAAGGAAGCCATCCTACGTCTAGAAAGAAGAGGAGCCAGAGTAGCATGGTAGCCCTGGCCATGCACATGCACTTGTGCTCATAGCATCTGAGCAGTACTCATGTTGACAATACAACCCAGTTGCTTGTCATCTATTGCATCCTACACTCTACAATTCCGTTATCTTTGACAAACTGTCAGTCACTTGATTCTCAGGGATCCAGAGCCTGAAATGATGGGCCACAATTAGTTATCCCCAAGAGGGACTCAGCCTGAACCCTTGGTGCTACCTCTCTATATTTGTTGTCCTTTGAAGTGGGTTGTTATCTAATTGGCTGTTCAGTGAGAAGTATGCATTATGTTTCATTTTGCCCTTAGCTATACCAGTTTCTTTTCTGCAACCCCAAAATTCTCAGATCAAACACCTCTGCAAGTTTTAGCTCTCAGAGCCTTATAGACAGATGCAGAGCTTACATGTCAGATATTTTGATGTCTTTTTCCATCTTGTTTCAGAATGTTTAGATGCCAAATAGTGAGATCTGATCTTGATCTTTGAGCCAACCAGCTCCTCCTATTGTTTTGGACACTATTAAGAGCTTACTAATGAGGCTAATGTGTTAAAACTTAGATCTAATCATCTTAGGTATGGTCAGAATTTTTATAACATATATCCAAACAAGATTGGAAAATAAATTATAAGAATATTTAGCTCAACTAGGATAACAACAGATTTTAAAGGGTGATGATAACAAAAGAAAATCTGGATAAAGAACTGACTCCTGAAAGAGATGGAAAATCTAAGCATTTCCTTTACCATAGAAGAAATTGAGATGGTTATCAAACCTGCCTTTGGCTTTCCTCTCAAAAGCACTACACCTAGATAGCTACAGAGGTGAATTTTTTTCAGTTTTCTGAATCTATCTCAATTTCTCCAGACCACAGGATAAATATACAATACCATTTTTACAGAGCCTGTATGGTAATCACACAAAAGCTGATAAAGACAATATGAGCTTGGCGTGGTGGTGTACACCTTTAATCCCAGCACTTGGGAGGCAGAGGTAGGAGGATCTCCATGAGTTTCAGGCCACCCTGAGTCTACATAGTTAATTCCAGGTCAGCCTGGACCAGAGAGAGAGAGAGACTCTACCTCAAAAAAAAAAAAAAAAAAGAAAGAAAGAAAGAAAGGAAGGGAGGAAGTAAAAACAAGCAGGGCGTGGTGGCACTTGCCTTTAATCCCAGCACTCCAGAGGCAAAGGTAGGAGGATCACCATGAGTTTGAGGCCACCCTGAGACTACAGAATGAATTACAGGTCAGCCTGGGCTAAAGTGAAACCCTACCTCGAAAAACCAAAAAAAAAAAAGAAAGAAAGAAAAAGAAAATATGAAAAACAAAGTAGATTGCTTTTACTTATAGATCTAAAAATCTAAACAAGCCGGGCGTGGTGGCGCATGCCTTTATTCCCAGCGCTCGTGAGGCAGAGCTAGGAGGATCGCCATGAGTTCGAGGCCACCCTGAGACTACATAGTGAATTCCAGGTCAGCCTGGGCCAGAGTGAGACCCTATCTTGAAAAACCAAACACAAACAAATTAAAAATCTAAACAGAGTACTGGCAGCTGGGCTAGGATTGTAGCTCAGAAGTAAAGCTCTTAGCATGTGCAAGACCTTGGGTTCAACATTCAGTGCTACAGAAAAGGAAAAAAACACTAGCAAATAGGGTGCAGCAAGATGAGGGGGAACTTGTCTCAAGTGCTAAAAGGATGGTACAATGTAGGCCCATACCAAAACAGTCCCTAATGGGAGAGGATTCATACTTTCTTCAAGAAAGTAATGAAAAGACATGTGTTAAAATTTAGTATTCAGGGCTGGAGAGATTGCTTAATGATTAAGGCACATGCCTGCAAAGCCTAAGGACCCAGATTTGATTCTTCAGGTCCCACATAAGCCAGATGCACATGGTGGTGCATGCATCTGGAGTTCGTTTGCGGTGTCTAGAGGCCCTGACATGCACATTCTCTCTCTACCTCTCTTTCTTCCCCTCTCTCTGTCTCAAATAAATAAATAAATAAAAATAAGTCTTTAAAAAAATTAGTATTCATTCCAAGTGGATGGAATATTACAAACCAAAAATGAATGGAAGGAAAAATACAGTATAAAATATGAATGGATAGCCAAGCATGGTGGCACATGCCTTTAATCCCAGCACTTGAGAGGCAGAGATAGGAGGATCACAGTGAGTTCGAGGCTACCCTGAGATTAAATAGTGAATTCCAGGTCAGCCTGGGCCAGAGTGAGACCCTACCTTGAAAAATCAAAAAAAAAAAAGAAAGAAAAAGGAATGGATAGAGACTGCTTTCCTTAACAATATGGAAAAAAAAAAAAAAAAAAACTTAAGTTTTGTACTGCAGAGATGGCTTAGCAGTTAAGGTACTTGTTTGAGAAGCCTAAGGACCCAGGTTTAATTCTCCAAGTCCCACGTAATCCAGATGCACAAGATGATTCATGCATCTGTAGTTCATTTGCAATAGCTGGAGGCCCCGGCTCACCCATTTTCTCTGTTTCCCTCCCTCTCTCTGTCTCAAGTAAAAATAAGTATAAAAATAAAATCAGTGGGTTGGAGACATGGGTTAGTAGTTAAGGTGCATGTCTGCAAAGCCCAAGGACCCAGGTTTGATTCTCCAGGTCCCACATAAGCCAGATGCACAAAGTGGCACATGTATCTGGTATTTGTTTGCAATAGCTGGAGTCCCTGGTGTGCCCGTCCTCTCTCTCTTTCCTCTGTTTCTTTTTTTTCTTTTTCCAACTTTTTTTTAAATTTTCTCAATTTTTATTAATATTTTCCATGATTATAAAAAATATCCCATGGTATTACCCTCCCCCCTTTCGCCTTTGAAATTCCATTCTCCATCATATCCCCTCCTCATCTCAATCTTTCTACTTACATATATGCAATACCAACCTAATAAAAGCCCTCCTCCCTTTCTTTCTCTTCCCTTTCTATCTCCTTTTTTAACTTACTGGCCTCTGCTACTGAGTTTTTTCCTTCTCGCACAGAAGCCCAATCATCTGTAGCTAAGATCCACATATGAGGGAGAACATGTGGTGCTTGGCTTTCTGTTTCTAATAAATAAATAAAATTTTTTAAAAACCTTAAATAAAAATAAAATCAATGAAAACAGGAAAAAAAATTATTTTTTTTTGTTTTGTTTTGTTTTTTCGAGGTAGGGTTTTACTCTAGCTCAGGCTGACCTGGAATTCACTCTGTAGTGTCAGGGTGGCCTTGAACTCGTGGTGATTCTCCTATCTCTGCCTCCCGAGTGCTGGGATTAAAGGCGTATGCCACCACACCTGGCTCAAAAAAACAAATTTCTCTTTTTCTTTCAAAACTATTTTATTTATTTATTTATTTATTTATTTATTTATTTGAGACAGAAAGAGGGAGAGAGAGAGAGAGAGAATGGGCGCACCAGGTCCTCTAGCCACTGCAGACAAACTCCAGATGCATCCATCACCATATGCATCTGGCTTACGTGGGACCTGGAGATTCAAATCTGGATCCTTAGGCTTCACAGGCATGTGCCTTAAATGCTAAGTCATCTCTCCAGACCAACCATAAATTTCTTAATCCCAGAATTTGGGAGGCAGGGGTAGGAGGATCACTGTGAGTTCAAGGCTACCCTGAGATGACATAGTGAATTCCAGGTCAGCCTGGGCTAGAGTGAGACCCTACCTCAAAAAAACCAAAAAAATAAAATAAAAAAAGACTGAGTTCATGACAAGAAGTATGCCATGCCTTTATGAAAAATCTTTTCTTAAAAAAAAAAAAAGATGTAAAAGAAGCCAGGCATGGTGGCGCACGCCTTTAATCCCAGCACTTGGGAGGCAGAGATAGGAGAATCGCTGTGAGTTCAAGGCCAGTCTGGGATGACATCATGAATTCCAGGTCAGCCTGGGCTCGAGAGAGACCCTACCTCAAAATACAAATAAATAAATAAATATTTTAAAAGGATGTAATAGAAGCCAGGCATGGTGGCGCAGGCCTTTAATCCCAGCACTCAGTAGGCAGAGGTAGGAGGATCACCATGAGTTCAAGGCCAGTCTGGAACAACATTGTGAATTCTGGGTCGGCCTGGGCTCGAGAGAGACCCTACCTCGAAAGAAAAAAAAAAAAAAGTAAAAGAAAAGGAAGGGGCTGGGAGATGGGCCAGTGGTTAAAGGTGTTTGTTCAGTAAGCCTGATAACCTGTGCTCTATTTCCAGTGCCTATGTAAAGGTGGAGGCAAAGAGGCATACAGTGCCTTTATGACAGTTACAGGTACTTCCAGGAGAATCCTGAAGCACATGGGTCAGTTAGGCTGGCCTTTCCAATTGCAAAAAGACAAGAGACCCTGTCTCAAACAAGATTGGAGAGAAACAACACTCTGAGATTGTCTCCTGACCTCCACATAGCTGCCATGGCACATATACATCCATACAGGCAAACACACATTTTTTTTTAATATTTTTATTTATTTGCAAGGAGAGACAGACATAGAGAAAGAGAGAATGGGCATGCCAGGGCTTTCATCTGCTGCAAAAGAACTTCAGACACTTGCACCACTTTTACATCTGGCTTATATAGGTTCTGGGGAATTGAACCTGGGTCCTTTGGCCTTGCCAGCAAGCACCTTAACTACTAAGCCATATCTTCAGCCTGCACACACATATTTTAAAAAGGGAGAGGGTGGTGCTGGAAAGATGGCTTAGCTGTTCAGGCACTTGCCTGCAAAGTCTAAGGACTAAGGTTCAATTCTCCAGAACCCACATAAGCCAGATGCACATGGTGGTGCATATATATGGAGTTTGTTTGCAGTGGCTGGAGGCCCTAACATGCCCATTCTCTTGTGCATGTTTTCTCTCTCTCTCTCTCTCTCTCTCTCTCTCTCTCTCTCTCTCTCTCTCTCTCTCTCTCTCTCTCATATAAATAAATAAAATTTTTACAGAAAGCCAGGTATGGTAGCACTCAAACTTGTAATTTCAGCTACTTGTGAGGGTAAGGAAGGAGCATAGCCTAGAGAGTTGAAAGCCAGACTGGGAAACATAGGAGGACCCTCACCTCAAAGGAAAAAAAGAAAAGAAAAAGAAAAACAAGAAATAATAGACGATTTGAATAAATAACTACTTGTTACGTAGGAAGAAAGTTCTCAGTACTGTGAGATGAAAGTTTCCCTAACTTCTAAGTTTTGTATCTATATATGTGTGTGTAAGTTGTTTTTATTTTCTAGTGGGGAAATGGGGAGATTAGACAGAATCTCGCTCTGTAATCCAGGGTTACCTCAAACTTGAAATGTAGCCAAGGATGGCCTTGAACTCCTGCCTCTATATCCCAAGTGCTAGGATTACAAGCATATGCAACCACATTCAGCTACCTAAACTCTAATTTGGCCCATATAAAAAGGACAACATCTTTTTGTTTTTCTGTTATCTGGAACTAGACATGTAAATTTAAGATATACATATATTTGAAAGAAAGAGGCAGAGAGAGAGAGAGAATGGGCACACAGGGCATCCAGCCACTGCAAACGAACTTCAGATGCATGCGCCCCCTTGTGCATCTGGCTTATGTGGGTCCTGGAGAATCAAACTGGGATCCTTTGCCTTTGCAGGCAAAAGCCTTAACTGCTAAGCCATCTCTCCAGCCCTAGACATGTTAATTGAAAAATGGAAAATAGCCAGGCGTGGTGGCACACGCCTTTAATCCCAGCACTCAGGATGCAGAGGTAGGAGGATTGCCATGAGTTCGAGGCCACCCTGAGACTACAGAGTGATTTCCAGGTGGCCAGCCTGAGCTAGAGTAAGACCCTACCTTGAAAAAGCAAAAATAAAAAATAAAATAAAAAATAAAAAAAAGGAAATAGCCTGGCTTGGTGGCACAACCCTGTATCCAGGAGGTTAATATAGGTACATTAGAAATTCAAGGCCTGCCAAGATATAGAGTGAGTTCAAGGCCAGCCTGTGCAATTAATAAGACTGTTTCTCAAAATTTAAAAAAACATGAAGGAAAAAGGACTTGGGATGTGTATATCTCAGTGGAGTATTTGCCCAGAATGCAAAAGGCTCTGGGTTCAATTCTCAAAACTTATTTTCTTCAAAAAATAAGTAAAAGCTGGATGTGGTTGCACACACCTGTAATCCCAGCACTCAGGATGCAGAAAGGCTAAGGATTGCTTGCAAATTCAAGGCCAGCCTGATCTCATAATGAGTTTGAGGCCAGCCAGGGCTATACAGCAAATAATCTGTTTCAAAAAGAAACTAAAATAACAATGATAATAAAATAATAAGTAAGTCTATCATCCAGTCTTTGTGGATCACATCTATAAGCCCAGTACTAAGGACAAAAGTATTCCCTTAATTTCCAGGCCAGCCTGAGCTACATAGTAAAAAAATAAATGTAAGTATTTTAAAAATTATTTTATGTGATTGTTCCTGGTATTGATTGCATTTGTTACTTGTACAATGCAACCATAGACAGTCACACACATCAAACAGATGGTTCCTGCCGACAGAGTCTGTATAGTTGTCAGATTTTCTGTGCGATGGCTTCATACATTAAATTTTTTTTTGTTTTGGGGCTGGGTGTGCTGGCACATGCCTTTAATCCCAGCACTCAGGAGGCAGAGGTAGGAGGATTGCCATGAGTTCAAGGCAACCCTGTGACTACATAGTGAATTCCAGGTCAGCCTGAGCTAGAGTGAGACTCTACCTCAAAAAACAAAACAAAACAAAAAAATTGTTTTGTTTTTTCAAGGTAGGGTCTCAGTCTAGCCTAGGCTAACCTGGAACTCACTCTGTAGTCCCAGGATGGCCTTGAACTCACAGCAATCCTTCTACATCTGCCTCCCGGTCAAGTGCTGAGATTAAAAGTGCGCACCACCACACCCAATTTAAATATTCTCAAAATTAAATAAGTAAATAAGTTGAAAGCAAGAAAATTTAGAAGATGAAGCCACAGAGAAGACAACTCTCTCAAGCCCTCTCACATCTTAGAGTACATAAAATAAGTGTTAGTCGTTTGATTTGATTATATGATAAGAGTAACAGAATAAGGCTGGGAATATAGCTCAGTGGTGGAACACTTGCCTAGCATGGACAATGCCTCAAAGTTGATCCCCAGGGGATAACAGAACAATGGAACAAAACAAAATCCCAGAAATAGAACTGACTAAAAATGAAAATCTAACTTATGATTAAGGCATTGTGTCACATCTGTATAAAGATGAGGTATTTATTAAATGATACTAGGGTAAATCACTAGCTATCAGAGAAAAACAAATACCATCGTATCTCTGCCTACATGAGTACACTCTGTACATACCACTTTTGGGGAAGAATGCCCATGAACTTTTACCTATTCCTCAGAAGAGGAAGATGGGGATCAGAAATAGGAGATCTATTTTTTATTTAGATATATATACTTCATTCTATTTTCTTTTTATGTTATTTATCTACTTGAGAGGAGAGAGAATGGCAAGCCAGGGCCTCTAGCCATTGCAAACAAACTCCAGACACATGTTCCACCATATGCATCTGGCTTATGTGGGTTCTGGGAATCAAACCTGGATCCTGAGGCTTCTCAGGCAAGTGCCTTAACCACTAAGCCATCTCTCCAGCCCTCATTTTGTTTTAAACAATTGCCCATTCAACTAGAAGACTTGTTAATATTAACTGTCATTTATGTCTTTTTCCTCAGCGACCTGTGCATGGATTGTGCCTTGCAACTGGAGACCTGCCCATTGTGTCGTAAAGAAATAGTGTCTAGAGTCAGACAGATCTCTCATATTTCATGACACATGTGAAGAGACATCATGGACCTATTTCTACTCAATTCCAGCCAATGTTGAAAAACAAAGACAAAAACATCTCTAATCAGTTGTACGCACATTAAAACTTATAACCATGGCCAGATTTTATGCTAAAAATGATAATAGTTTGTCAAAGACAAAATTCTCTTAGAATCTAATCCAACTTGCCAGCCCTGAATTCCTTAAAAGGCCAAGGAAAGCTGAATGCTAGCAGCCAGGCCTGTGGTACTTCCATGGAAACAGTTGGTGACAAGGCCCTCCTCAGTGCTGAAACCACACTGGAATTCTACATGTTGGGTTCATTTGGTTGTTTAACACAGGATGTTTTGTGTAATAGTCTACAGTTTTTCTTTTGGGGAGAAGTCATTTTGGACAAGTAAATGACAACATTTCTGGGTTAAGTATCACTGGTCAGAGAAACACCAGTGTGTTCAGCATAGATATTGCACTGCAAGACTTGAAATCTTTAAAAGTAGAATCACACAGCTCATTACTACAAGCAACATGGAGATCCTGAAAGAAGGTGTACGTGTACGGACTGTACAGGGAAAAAAAAGTTTTTTTATATTTCAGTGATTCCAAAGAACATTCTAGTTTCTGTTTGTTTGTTTGTTTTTTTTACTACAGAAAGTTGGTAGCGTTTTCACATTCATGGTATTTCTATCCAATTTCAGAACCCACATTTTGTGAGGAAAATATGTTTTACCAATGCAGGAGGAATTCGTAAATTAATTGCAATGTTAGACTGGAGAAAAATTGGCATTTAGGGTACCTTTAAGGTGCCATCAAATCAGGATTTTTTTGTTTTTTATTTAAAAACTTTTTAAATCAGTATTGTTTTGGGAAGTAATATACTTTGAAACTCTTGAATTAATAGTCTAAAACAACTCTAGAAGACACTCTGAGAACACATACTGTTGTTTTAAATAGATACATGTTTTGAACTGTAAATTCAATCATGGATTGTTGACTTATGTCTTCATCAAAAGTGTTTATCCCACTCAGGGTCTCTGATGAAGACCTTCAAGAGTTCATTTGTTTCTCCCAGAAAATTGGAAGGTAGAATTGTAAATTCATGAGACTTATTTTATAATGGTGTACCTCAGCAACTGCCTTTCAATTTATGCCAAGTCCTTACTGAGTTTATACTTGAATAGTAAATATGTCTTCTGAGTTTTATAGTATCTTAAACTCAATGCACATTTTTTTCTTCCCCTCCCCTCCCCCCTCTTTCTTGTTTGTAGTTCATTAAACCTGTCCTTTGCAGAGCTGATTTTCTTCCTGGCTGTACTTGTTGGGGTGCTGGATTTTTTTCCATGTCTCTAGTCTTCCATAAATCCAAATATATATAAATATATATATATATACATAAATAGTTATGTGTTCTCTTTAGCTTGTGGTGAATATAGTGATTTGCATTGAAAAATAAAACACCTGTTGCAATTTTTTTTACTAAGTTTTTACAACTTTCATTGGTGTCCACTGCCAAAGTTCTTACGATTCAGAATAAGAATTAAGTAATAGTGAGCATGGTGGCACACACCTTTAATCCCAGCACTCAGGAGGCAGAGGTAGGAGGATCACCATGAGTTCAAGGCCACCCTGAGACTGCATAGTGAATTCCAGGTTAGCCTGTGCTAGAGCGAAACCCTATCTTGAAAAACAAAACAAAAAGAAGTAATAAAGAGCTAGAAAAGTCAGGCATGGTGTTTCGTACCTGTGGTCCTAGCACTTGGAAGGCTAAGGTAGGAAGATTGCCATGAACCTGGCATGGTGGCACACACCTTTAATCCCAGCACTTGAGAGGCAGAGGTAGAATGATTGCTGTGAGTTTGAGGTCAGCTTGGGACTACAGAGTTCCAGGTCAGCCTGAGCTAGAGTGAAACCCTACCTCAGGAAAATGTTTAAAAAAAAAATTATGAGCCAGGCATGGTGGCGCACGCCTTTAATCCCAGCACTTGGGAGGCAGAAGTAGGAGGATCGCCATGAGTTGGAGGCCACCCTGAGACTACATAGTGAATTTCAGGTCAGCCTGGGCCAGAGTGAGACCCTACCTCAAAAAAAAAAACCTTAAAATTATTTTTTAAAAAGCCAGGCATGGTAGCACATGCATTTAATCCCAGCACTGGGGAGGCAGAGGTAGGAGGATCACTGTGAGTTCAAGGCCACCTGAGAATACATAGTGAATTCCAGGTCAGTCTGGGCTAGAGCAAGAACAATACCGCAAAAAACTGAAAGAAAAAAAAAGATTTACCATGAGTTCAAGGCCAGCCAGGGCAAAAAAAAGAGCTAGAGCTAGAGATGTAGCTGTGTGGCAGATCACTGCCTAACAATGCTCAAGACTCTGTTCTGTCCCCAGCACCACAAAGAAAATTAAGAATTAAGTTTAGTCACTTATTCACTGACCACATTTTCATTGAGCCACTACTTTGCCTGTGTGGTATATAAAGTATCTGTGGGATGGTAGCAGGCAAGAGACAATATGTTTGTGTTTACTGTGATAACTTGCTAGTGCTCTGAAGGAAAAAAACATACTCCTAAGACTGAACAATGTGGTTCTAGAAAGAGTGAGGCAGAACTGCTTTACGTGTTGGCTAGAGTACAGATGTGGGAGGGTTTGTCAGAAGAGACCCAGGGAGACATAGCAGAGGGACTAAGACTAGCTAGGTGAGCACCACACAGCAGAGGTCCTCTGTAAGGAAAGAGCTCAAGATGCTCTGGGATCTAATGCAAGGCCTTGTCTCTATGGAAACAGGAAGCAGTGTGGAGAATAGTGTGCCTCCAGTGTTGGAGATCAGGGACTGCTCATGAAAACCATTAGAAAAAGGGTGTAATCTATCCTAACTGCAGTAAAAAGCAACAGTTTAGCATGGAAGTTTTGGGGTAAATAGTCTTAAAAGATGGCTCCAGCTTCTACTTGGAGAATGGAATGGAAGAGTGGGATGAAGATAGAGGAGAAGCAGAAAATGGAAATGCGACCAGTAAGAACACTGAAAATAGTCCAACTGAGATGCCAAGGTAGTTTGGAAACCCGGTGGCATTGAAGAAAAATAGTTGGGATTAAAAGATAATGTTGGAGCCAGATGTGGTGGCGCACACACCTTTAATCCCAGCACTTGGGAGGCAGAGGTAGGAGGATCGCCATGAGTTCAAGGCTGCCCTGAGAATACAGAGTGAATTCCAGGTCAGCATGTGCTAGAGTGAAACCCTACCTCAAAAAAAAACAACAGAAGATAATGATGGGCTGGAGAGATTACTCAGTGGTTAAAGACACATGCTTCAAAAGCCTGACAGCCTGAATTTGATTCCCAAGTACCTATGTAAAGCCAGACATGCAAAGTGATGCATGCATCTGGACTTTGTTTGCAGTGGCAGGTCTGTCTCTCTCAAATAGTTTTTTTAAAAAAAAAAAAAAGATAATCTTGGGCTAGGAAGATGTCTCAGCAGTTAAATATGCTTGCATGAAAAGCCTGTCAGCCCAGGTTCAATTCCCAAGCCACTCAGGTGACACAAAAAATGGTGCAATTCTACCCTGCCCAGCTTTTTACTGGAGTGCTAAGGCTCTTATGTTTGCATAGCAAGCACTTTACTCACTAAACAATCTCCCTAGCCCTTGTTTTTTATTTGTCGTTGTTGTTTGCTTGCTTGCTTGCTTTTTGTTTTATGGTGCTGGGAATTGAACCTAAATTTTCTTTCTACAGCTACAGGTCTTCCACATAAAAGAAAAACTTAAATATTAAGCCGGGAGTGGTGGCGCATGCCTTTAATCCCAGCACTCAGGAGGCAGAGGTAGGAGGATCGCTGAGTTTGAGACCAACCTGAGACTACATAGTGAATTCCAGGTCAGTTTGAACTAGAGTGAGACCCTATTTCACAAAACCAAAAAAAGAGAAAAACTTAAATATAGACAGGTAACTTGTCTATACCACATATTTAATAGTTTCATAACATGTATTCTTTCTCTCAAGAAATATCCCAAATAAAACTATCCACAAAGCAAAAAAAAAAAAAAGTGCAATTATCTGGAGATCCCCTGCTGTGGCAAGAGGCCCTGGCATTTCTCTCTCCCCCTGCCCCTGCGTGTGCGTGCACACACATACACCCATGCTCAAATAAAAATTTAGAAGATGTCAGGAACCAAAGAAATGTAGGAGCCTACAGATTTCTAAAAATCTATCCCAAATTTTTGTTCCTAAGGTGGCCTTTTCCATTTCTTTTTTAAATTTATTTTTATTTATTTATTTGACAGAGAAAGAGGGAGAGAGAGAGAGTATGGGCACGCCAGGGCCTGCAGCCGCTGTAAACAAACTTCAGACGTGTACACCCCCTTGTGCATCTGGCTAACATGGGTCCTGGAGAATTGAACCTGGGTGCTTTGGTTTTGTAGGCAAACGCCTTAACCACTAAACCATCTCTCCAGCCCTCCTTTTCCATTTCTTAACCTCTAGATCATAAAACAGAAGGACTTCAATATTGATTAAACCATTCAGGATGGAAGCAAAGTTATCTTGGAGCTACTTCAAAAGGAAGGACATTCACTCTAGATAAAAGAGAAAAAACTAAGGATTGGCGAACTGAAGAAAAGCATAAATCAGGGGACTTGTTCTGCACAGAATATAACCATTTTAAGAAAAAAGTTTTAGTATTGCTGAAGACTCCACATACTTGGATGGCAAGGCCACTGAGAAATTCTGCTGGAACTGAGCTGATAACCTCCTCCATGTAGACCAGCTGAGAGAAAGCTGGAAGAAGCCATTCTACATTTAGTTCAATGGGAGAGAGATATCACCAGTGAAGATACTCAACAGTGGACACTGCAAGCCTTATAATTGGCCAGCCAGGCCAAATGAGCCAACGGGTGTAATAGTGGCACGTCTGTCATGGTGGAAACCAACTGCCCTCCAATTGGACTGGAGGCCTGCTCCATGGGGGGGGGGGGGGATACATCCCTGATACTGAAAACTTAAAACAGCGGTAGTCAGGAGCCCTAGGGGTGTAACATCTGCTGATGTCTGGAAAAATGTATATACTATGCTTATCAAACTGCCCAGGAAGCACTTTTCTTAATATTTATACCCTTATATTAACGCTACTCTCACTTTGGGTAGAGAATCTTCTCTTTTCAGATGGCAGTGACCTTGGGATGACTCAGAAGGTATCATAGTGCTGGAAAGAAGTGACTGGAGTACTGAGTAACATCTCCATCACACCTTCCAAGGCTCAGGGTCAAATGCGGAAGAGGTGGCGGAAAGAATGTAAGAGCCAAAGGAAGGGTAGGACTCCATACAACGTCCTCCCTCCAGACATATAATGGCCTGGATATCCATGACCTCATAGTGCCTGACACTACTTACACAAGACCATCATAAGAGGAGGAAAAGATCATGACATCAAAATGAAAGAGAGACTGATTGAGATGGGGAGGGGATATGATGGAGAATGGAATTTCAAAGGGGAAAGTGGGGGGAGGGAGGGTAGCACCATGGGATATTTTGTATAATCATGGAAAATGTTAATAAAAATTAAGAAAAAAAATAAAAAAATAAAAAATAAAAACAGTTTTAGCCAGGGCGTGGTGGCGCACACCTTTAATCCCAGTACTCAGGAGGCAGAGGTAGGAGGATCGCCATGAATTCGAGGCCACGCTGAGACTACATAGTGAATTCCAGGTCAGCCTGGGCTAGCGTGAAACCCTACCTCAAAAGAAAAAACAGTTTTACTGCTGGTAAATGTTAACAGAGGGCCAGAGATGGCTCAGCAGTTAAAGTACTTGTCTGCCAAGCCTAACAACCTGAGTTGGAGTCTCTATTACCCATGTGTAGCCAGATGCACTAAGTAGCACATGTATCTGGAGTTCATTTGCAATGGCTAGAGGCCCTGGTGTGCTCATATTCATTCTCTGTCTCTCTCTCTCTCCCGCCCCCTTTCTCCCCTCCCTCCTGCTTTCATCTCTAGAGAAAAAAATTTTTTAATGTGAGAGAGAGAGAATTGGCATGACAGGACCTCCAGCCACTATAATCAAACTCCAGACATGTGTTTCACATTGTATATATGGGCGATGTTGTGTGCTTGCATCACCTTGTGTGTCTAGCTTACATGGGACCTGGAGAGGCAAACATGGGTCCTTAGGCTTCGCAGGCAAAGTGCCTTAACTGCTAAGCCATCTCTCCATCCCTAAAAAAAGAAAACTTTGTTGTTTTTCATGGTAGGGTCTCACTCTAGCCCAGGCTGACCTGGAATTTACTATGTACTCTCAGGGTGGCCTCGAACTCACAGTGATCTTCCTACTTCTGACTCCTGGGTGTTGGGATTAAAGGTGTGCGCCACCACGCCCAGCTTAAAATAATATTATAAAAAATGTTACCAGAGGGAAAGACAAAATTTAAATTATAGCAATTCTCCAATGATTCACTGGAGAAATTCAGAGTTCTAGCCAGGAAAAAAAATTGTAATGAATCTCCACCTTTTAAAAAAAAATATTTATTTATTTAGCGAGAGAGAGGCAGATAGAGAATGGGTGCACCAGGGCTCTAGCTGCTGCACATGAACTCTAGATGCATGCACCACCCTTTGCATCTGCCTTACATGGGTCCTGGGGAATCGAACCTGAATCCTTTGGCTTCACAGGCATGCACCTTAACCACTAAGCCATCTCTCCAGCCCTCCACCTTTTTTTATTTTTTATTTTTTTGGTTTTCAATGTAGAGTTACACTCTAGTCCAGGCTGACCTGGAATTCACTGTGTAGTCTCAGAGTAGAGTCAAATTCACAGTGATCCTCCTACCTCTGCCTCCCAAGTGCTGGGATTGAAGGTGTGCACCACCATGCCCAGCTCCCTCCACCTTTTTAAAAATATTTTATTTATTTATTTATTGGTTTTTTTTTTCAACTTTTTTATTGACAACTTCCATGATTGTAAACAATGTCCCATGATAATGCCCTCCCTCCCCCCACTTCCCCCTTTGAAACTCCATTCTCCATCATATCCTCTCCCTCTCTCAATCAGTCTCTCTTTTATTTTGATGTCATCATCTTTTCCTCCTCTTATGATGGTCTTGTGTAGGTAGTCAGGCACTGTGAGGTCACGGATATCCAGGCCATTTTGTGTCCTGGGGGGAGCACGTTGTAAGGAGTCCTGCCCTTCCTTTGGCTCTTACATTCTTTATGCCACCTCTTCCGCAATAGAGCCTGAGCTTTGGAAGGTGTGATAGAGATACTGCAGTGCTAAGCACTCCTGTCACTTCTTTCCAGCACCATGATGCCTTCTGAGTCATCCCAAGGTCACTGCCATCTGAAAAGAGAAGGTTCTCTTCCAAAAGTGAGAGTAGCATTAATATATGGGTATGAACTTAAGAGAAGTGCGTACTGTCCCTCCACCTTTTTTAAATGATGTAAAGCAAGAGAAAATAATGATGCTATTGGCAGAGTACTAGGAAATAGTGATTCCACCATAGATACTGAAGCAAGTTTGGCAGCAGAACGTGACTTTTGCTGGATTTCAACCATCTTGAATGTGTATCCGTGCAAACACACTGCATAAGATCTGGCCTTTCCAAGGTTATCCACTATTCATCTTTTGCTGTTGATTCACTTAGAAATTTATTTTTCCTTGTTTTTAATTTTTATGTATTTATTTATTTATTTGATGGGGAGGGGAGAATGGGGGTGCCAGGGCCTCCAGCCACTGCAAAAGAACTCCAGACACGTGTGCCCCCTTGTGCAGCTGGCTAACGTGGGTCCTGGAAAATCAAACCTGGTCCTTTAGCTTTGCAGGCAAATGCCTTAACCACTAAGCCATCCATCCAGCCTATGTTTTTTGAGGCAGGATCTTACTCTGTAGCCTAGGTAGGCTTGAACTCATGTCAATCCTACCTCAGCCTCCCAAGTGCTTGAACTAAAAGTATGCACTACACCTAGCCTCACTTAGATTTTTGTTTGTTTGTGTGGTCTTTCCAGGTGTTATCTTGCTCTAACCCAGGCTGACCTGGAGTTCATTATGTTTCAGAGTGGCCTTGAACTCAGTGATCCTCCTACCTTTGCCTCCTAAGTACCAGGATTAAACACTTGAGCCACCATACCGCCTCAGAGTTAGTCTTAATGAAAACGAACAAGGTATTAAAATGTTTGTTAATGGGAAGACATTTAATAGATTCAAGTCTTTTTTTTTTTTTTTTTTTTGAGGTTAAGTTCTCACTCTAGCCCAGGCTGACCTGGAACTCACTCCCAGGTTGGCCTCAAACTCACAGCAATCCTCCTATCTCTGCCTCACAAGTGCTGGGATTAAAGGCATGTGCCACCACACCTGGCTTCTTTTCTTATAGCATTTCAAATATTTCAAAAAAAAAAAAAAAAAAGCAATGTATTTGGAAACTGACACATGCCTACTTACATAGCTGTTTTCTTTATCCTCCTTGTTCCTAGAGGCAAGGGTTAAAAGATGGTTTTTGCTGAGCATGGTGGTGTACACCTTTAATCATTAATCCCAGAGTTTAAGGCCACCCTGAAACTACATAGTGAATTTGAGGTCAGTTTGAGCTAGAGTGAAACCCTACCTCAAAAAAATAAATAAATAAAAGATGGTTATAGGGCTAGAGAGATGTCTTAGCAGTTAAGGTGCTTGCCTGCAAAGCTTAAGGACCCAAATTTGATTCTCCAGTACCCAAGTAAACCAGATACACAAAGTGGCACATGTGTCTGGAGTTCATTTGCATTGCCTGGAGGTCCTGATGTGCTTATTCTCTTTTTCTCTCTTTCAATTAAATAATTTTTTTTAAACAATGATGGTTATAGCCAAGCATGGTGGCTCATGCCTTTAATCCCAGCACTCAGGAGGCAGAGGTAGGAGGATTGCCATGAGTTCGAGGCCACCCTGGTGCACACCAGTAATCTCAGCACACAGGACAGAGTTGTGAGGACTGAGAGTTTGAGGTCAGCCTTGACTAACATGACCCTGTCTCTAATTGGATTTACAGGGCTAAGGGGTATATCTTGGTAGAACACTTATCTACTATGCACATGTCTTTGGGTTCAATCCCCAACATTACAAAAGTTTAAAAGAAAACATGTAAGAGGGAGCGAGGTGTAGTTGGGCTCGCCTTTAATCCCAGTACTTGGGAGGCAGAGGTAGGAGGATTGCCAAGAGTTCGAGGCCACCCTAAGACTACATAGTGAATTCCAGGTCAGCCTGGGCTAGAGCAAGACCCTACCTTGAAAAACAAAAAACAAAAGAAAACCATATAAGAGGGTTGGAGAGATGACTTAGCAGTTAAGGCGCATGCCTGCAGAGCCTAAGGGCCCCAGTTCGATTTTCCAGGTCCCACGTAAGCCAGATGCACATAGTGGCACATGCGTCTGGAGTTCGTTTGCAGTGGCTAGAGGCCCTGACGTGCCCATTCTCACAGACAGACACTCTCTGTCTTTCTCTCTGTCTCTGATACATATAAAAATAAAAATAAAATCTTGCTGGGCATGGTGGTGCATGCCTTTAATCCCAGCACTCAGGAGGCAGACCTGAGACTACATAGTGAAGTCCAGGTCAGCCTGGGCTAGACTAAAATTTCTGCCTCAAAAAAAAAAAAAAAATCTTAAAAAAAAATGTAACCCTAATGCCCCAAAACATTATAAGCCATTGCCAAGGCCCTTGGTTTCCCACCAGGAACAGATGGTAAGACCCTATTGCTGAAGACTTCACATACTTGGGTGGCAAGGCCACTGAGAAATCCTGCTGAAAACTGAGCTGATAACCTCTCCATGTAGACCAGCTGACAGAAAGCTGGAAGAAGCCATTATGCATGTAGTTCAATGGGAGAAAGAGAAATCACCAGTGAAGATACTCAACAGTGGACACTGCAAGTCTTAAATTTTGCCAGCCAGGCCAAATGAGCCAACAGGTGCAATAGTGGCACGTCTGTCATGGTGGAAACCAACTGCCCTCTAATTGGACTAGAGGCCCTCTCCATGGGAGGGAATAAATCCCTGATACTGAAAATTTAAAATGGGGTAGTCATGAGCCCTAGGGGTGTAACGTGTGCTGCTGTCTGGCTAAATGTATGGACTATGATTATAAAAGTGCCCAATAAGAACTTCTCTTAATGTTCATACCCTTATATTAATGCTACTCTCACTTTTGGTAGAAAACCTTCTCTTTCCAGATGGTAGTGACCTTGGGATGACTCAGAAGGCATCATGGTGCTGGAAAGAAGTGACAGGAGTACTCAGCACTGCAGTATTTCTATCACACCTTCCAAGACTTAGGGTCCATTGCGGAAGAGGTGGCGTAAAGAATGTAAGAGCCAAAGGAAGGGTAGAACTCCTTACAATGTGCTCCTACAGGCACAAAATGGCCTGGATATCCATGACCTCACAGTGCCTGACATTACCAGCACAAGAACATCATAATAGAAGGAAAAGATGATGACATCAAAATAAAAGAGAGATTGATTGAGAGGAGGAGGGGATATGATGGAGAATGGAGTTTCAAAGGGGAAAATGGGAGGAGAGAGGGTATTACCATGGGATATTGTTTACAATCATGGAAGTTGTTAATAAAAAAAAAATTTAAATAAGATGAAGTTGGGCATGGTGGTGCACACCTTTAATGCCAGCACTCAGGAGGCGGAGGTAGGAGGACCACTGTGAGTTCAAGACCAGTCTGAGACTACACAGTGAATTTCAGTGAGCTAGAGGGAGACCCTACCTCGAAAAAACCAAATTTAAGATGAGGCTTATGTCTTTTATTCAATAAGAGTGGGTTCTGTGTTCGTTTGTCCAGTGGAACACAGTGGGTATGTTACTGTGTCCATTCTGGTACCAGGTCTTGAAGTGACTGGCATCTTCCACTTCCTGTGTCCTGAAACACACGTGCCTGGAGCCAGCTGCCCTTGTGTTGTGTGAGAAAGCAGTAGCACACCCTTACATGGACAGGACTGCAGAACACACACAGGAACCCTCACTTCTCAACCACATCCTCAACCGGCTGAGCTCCCTGCCAGAGGTTTCCAGATCAATTGCAGCTGACACCAAATGGAACAAAGACTAGTTTACCATTATCAATCTCTGCCCAAATTGCAGGTTAATGTGCAAAATAATTATTTTAGGCCACCAAGTTTCTCAGCGGCTTGTGATAATACCTAGAATAGGTAAAGTCAAATTTTTTTCTTCCTTTGCTTTGATTACATGACTTATGAACAACAGACAAGTTCACTTGGTCCAGAAATGTGATTTGTAGGGAAAATGGGTAATAAGGATCTTTGCTTAGTTTGCTCTGAGCTGGCTGACCAGTGCTTGATGAACAGAATTTTTAGATGCTTGTCTTCTACCTGGTGCTAACTTTTTCAAAGTTTGGCAGTTTGGGGGGCACTTTCCTTGGAGCAGAGTTATCTCTTTTATTTTATTTTACTGTGTGTGTGTGTGTGTGTGTGTGTGTGTGTGTGTGTATATATATATATATATATATATATATATATATATATATAGTTTTGTTTTGTTTTGTTTTTTCTGGGTAGGGTCTCACTCTAGCTCAGGCTGACCTGGAATTCATGATGTAGTCTCAGGGTGGCCTTGAACTCATGGTGATCCTCCTACCTCTGCCTCCCAAGTGCTGGGATTAAAGGCATGTGCCATCACGCCCAGCTCAAGTCATTTCATTTTTGATTGCCAGGATCAAAGTGAGTCTGTAAACTTTTTTGTATTGTTTGAGTAGCCAAGAAACCATTTACTACGTATCTTTTTGTTGTTTCTGGTGGTTTTGTTTTTTAAATGGCATGCCAGGCCCTCCAGCCACTGCAATTCAAGGATGCACCATCTTATCCACATGGGCAACCTTGGCTTGCATCACCTTTTGCATCTGGCTTACATGGGATCTGGAGAGTAGAACCTGGGTCCTTAGACTTTGCAAGCAAGCGCCTTAACCACTAAACCATATCTCCATCCCCTGACTCATTTCCTAAAATTTATTTTGCAAGGAGAATGGGTGCACCAGGGCCTCTGGCCTCTGCAAATGAACTCTAGATACCTGCACCACTTTGTGCATCCAGCTTTATGTGGGTACTGGGCAATCAAACCCAGGTTGTTAGGCTTTGTAGGCAAGCACCTTAACCATTGTGCCATCTCTCCAGCCCTGTGGTGGTTTTTTTGTTGAGACAGTCTCATGTAAACTC
Source organism: Dipus sagitta (assembly GCA_036346955.1). Lineage (NCBI taxonomy): Eukaryota > Metazoa > Chordata > Mammalia > Rodentia > Dipodidae > Dipus > Dipus sagitta. The sequence goes on from CM070770.1 coordinate 238,614,436, forward strand.
AGGCTGTTCTGAAAGTTAAGTACTTTAATCCCAGCACTTGGGAGGCAGAGGTAGGAGGACTGTTGTGAGTTTGAGGCCACCCTGAGACTACACAGTGAATTGCAGATCAGCCTGGGCTAGAGTGAGACACTACCTCAAAAAAAAAAAAAAAAAAAGCCAATGTTGGCCTTTAACTCCTGATCCTCAGCCTCCACCTCTCAAGTGGTGAGATTACAGGCGAGCACCACGACGCCGGCTCCTGCCTAATATCTTCATGATGTGATTATAAAGCCGACTACAAAGCATCTATTTAATGTGGTGGAACCTTCTTTGTGAATTTCCAGTAGGGGAGAGTAACTTGCAAATCTTGCTTTACATGGTGTAAGAAATGAGAGATTAGCTCGCAAGCGTATGGCAATCGACAGCGCTCTTAAGGACACACTTCCAATTACTATACTAGCTCACCGTACGAGGTGCAGTTTGTGCCGAAGTCGCAAGTGAGAATCACTTTATCCACAAAGTGCGCTGTTAGAGGCTGCGAACATCTCAGAGCCCACCACGCATTCCGAGTCCCAGAATGCCTCACCTACTTTCTCTTCTCCACATCTCCCCTCCCTCTTACTCCGCCCCTGGCGGCGGCGCGGCAAACGCGCGCCGGTGATTGGCCGACGGGAGGCCGCGCGGCGGTAACCATGGTGACGGGAGGCGGGGTTGCGGCTCGCCAGGTCAGTAACCCACGTCTCGGCGCGTGCGGGGTGGCCTGCGGCGCGAGGAGGCCCGGCCTACGCTGGGCCCCAGCCGGGAGCCGGAGGCCGGGCCTCGCGCGGTGGCGCTGACCGCGCTGGGCCGTGAACGGACGAGGCCTCCTTCCCCCGTGCCCTCGATGCGGTTGGGGGCTTGGCGGAGCAGAGCGGAGGCCGGGCCCAGGCGGCGGGCCGCGTAGGAGGCGACGGGTCCGCTCGCGGGCGCCGGTGGATGCGGCGCCGCGGCCATGGACGCTCTAGAGGAAGAGAGCTTCGCGCTGTCCTTGTGAGTGATGCCGCCTGGATCCCGGCCGCTGGAGGCCCGGTGCCAGCGCTCCGCTCCGACCTGTGTCACGCGGGTGACCTCGGGGTTCGGGGTGTCGAGCCGGACGACTCTGACTCCCCTTTAGCTATCTCCTGCAGCTGCTGGGTCCTAGGTTCAGGCCGGGGGTGGGGGGCGGGAGTGCGCGGCCACTGTCACCGCTTATCGGACATTTCATCACAGTCCTCCCGCCTGAACCTTAGGGGCCAGCAAAACCTGGCGGGCTTGAGCTGCTGAAGGCCCCGGCCGCTCTCCGGGCCACGCACGTTGCCAAATAGGTGTGGTGTGAGTAGATCCCGCAGGAAATAAATGGAATGCAGTCTGGAGATGTCTCCTGCCAACCTCGGGTTCCCTTGTAACGGGAGTTTTGGGGCTCCTTGGCAATACACTAATGCACCAACAGATTTTTAGGGTACCCCGGTTTCTTATCTTATGAATTTAAAGAATTAAGTACAGAGACCCAGAGCGTAATCCTTAGACTTTATTAGATTAAGAGAAGGAAGCTGGGTGTGGTGGTGCACGCCTTTAATCCCAGCACAGAGGCAGAAGTAGGAAGATCGTCGTGACTTCAAGGCCAGCCTGGGACTACAGAGTGAGCCCCTACCTCGGAAAAAAAAGAGAAGGAAAGAGGAGAAAATACAGAGAGCTCCTGCCATGTGGAAGGAAGGAGGTAGTAAGTAGAGAGCCTAAGTAGAGCAAGGGTTGCCCCCGACACACACACCATCTCAGCCCAGGAGAGCATGACGGAGGCTTACCAGAGCAAGGACGTGGAGGTTCAGGAGAAGTAGAAAGCCAGCAGTAGGCCTTGGCCACCTGGTAAGGATGGATTTATGATCTTATTGTGGTGGGCTTTGCCCGCAGGCTCAGGTGAGTCTGAGAGAAAGAGCTGATTGGTCTGGGCTCAGGTGCCGGCTCAGGAGTACAGGGGGGAGAGAGCTGATTGGTTGGCTAGATCTGACGCTGAACTCTGGTTCTGGTGAAGCAGACAGGCGGGGTGTTTGCTCTTTGGGCCCTCTCTTGACTGGCTACCTAATTCCCCCTCACTCTTGTCTGTTTTGTAATTCATTGTCATACTATGTTTTGTGCAAGTGGAGCAGTGGCATTCAACTGTGCCACGCATGTTCTCTTCTGTTTCTGATCGATAGGTTTAGTTATTGAAAATGAGTGATGAGAACTATGTTGCTATACTTTTGTACATGTTGGAAAATAACCATAATATAAAAATATTTTTTTATGAGCCTGGCTTGGGGGTGCACACCTTTAATCCCAGTACTTGGGAGACAGGGGTAGGAGGATCACCGTGAGTTCAAGGCCATCCTGAACCTACCGAGTTAATTCCAGGTCAGCCTGGGCTAGAGCAAGACTCTGCCTTGAAAAACAAAACAAACAAAAAAACATATGTGTGTGTGTATATATATATATACACACATACATATATATATATATATATATATATATATATATATATATATAATTTATTTAAGAGAGGGAGGGAGAGAATGGGTGCTCCACGGCCTCTAGCCACTCACTGCAAAAGAACTCAGATGCATGTGCCACCATGTGTATCTGGCATAATGTGGGTTCTGGGGACGCAAACTAGTCTTTAGGCTTCACAAGCAAGTGCCTTAACTGCTAGGCCATCTCTCCAGCCCCCCCTCAAAATTTTTTTAAATGCTGGGGGTGTGGCTCAGTGTTAATGTGCCTGCCTAGGTATGTGCAAGGCCCTGGGTGAAATCCTCAGCTCCACAAAGAAAACAAATTCAACTTTCAAAATAATTCATTGAGCCAACACCTAATTCTGGTATCTTTTTCAGCTCCTCTGCCTCTGATGCAGAATTTGATGCCGTGGTTGGATGTTTACAGGACATCATCATGGGTAAGCTTATGCACAACAACCTCACCTGCTCTCTTTAGTTCCTCATTCTTAGACCCTTGCATCTGAATAAATAAATTTAAGTTCTTAAACCAAAAATAGCAAATTATATGCAAGGTTTTCTTTTTGAGGATTTTTTTGTTGTTGTTGTTTGTTTTTTGAGGTAGGGTCTCACTCTAGCCCAGGCTGACCTAGAATTCACTATGAAGTCTCAGGGTGGCCTCCTGAGACTACATGATTAATTCCAGATCAGTCTGGGCTAGAGCGAGACCCTACCTCAAAAAAACAAACAAACAAAAAATTACAAAAACAAACAGACCAAAACCTGCATGATAGGAGGAGAGAAATGATGGCATCAAAATAGAAGAGAGAGTAGTTAGAAAGAAGGAAGAATATACTTTAAAAAAAAAAAAAAAAGCTGGCTGTGTTGTTACATACCTTTAATCCTGTAATCCCAGCACCCCTAAGGCAGAGGTAGGAGGATCACCATGAGTTCCAGGCCACCCTGAGACTACATAGTGAGTTTCAGGTCAGCCTCAGATGGAGTGAAACCCTACATCTAAAACAAACAAACAAAAAAAAACCCTTAGGGATGAAGAGATGGCTCAGTGGTTAAGGTGCTTTCCTGCAAAGCCTAATAATCCTGGTTTGATTCCCCAGTGCCCATGTAAAGCCAAATGCACAAAGTGGCACCATGCATCTGGAGTTTGTTTACCATAGCTAGAGGCCCTTGTGTGCCCATTTTCTTCCTCTCTCCCCAAATAAGTAAATTTTTTTAAAAAACTTAAAAATGGAGTGGGCATGATGGTGCACACCTTTAATCCCAGCACAACAACGAAAATGCCCAGTACTTTTAAGACACTCACTGTAGATTCAGGCCCGGAGGGTATTCAGGTAACTGGGCAGCTAGGAGAATAGAGAAGTACAGCACTCTTTGAGAAGCTTTAGGAAATGATGACTGACTTTATGTCACATACATGGTAAGAATAACCTGTGTTTTTAGATAGTTTTGAGTTTTAACATTTTCATGTCATAAAACAACATACAAGCATAACCATACATATGTGAAGAAAACAAGGAGTCACTCCTCAGCTGGATCTCTGTTTTCCTGAGTTGGCCTGCTTTGTAGTGCTCTGAGTTTGTTTTTGAGTTGGTCTCACATTCCAGCCTTGAACTTTCAACTCCCAAGTGTTGGGATTGCAGCCATATTCCAAGATGCCCTGCTGTTTTAGTGAGTCTTACATACCTACTTGTGGATTTGTTTTGACATCCATAAATCCTGCTAAATAACAGACAAGCAGTAATAGACCAAAGTTTAAGGCCGAGTAAAATGGCACATGCCTTTAATCCCAGCCCTGGGAGGCAAAGGTAGGAGAATCACTGTGAGTTCGAGGGTTTGAGCCTATCCTGAGACTACATAGTGAATTTCAGGTCAGCCTGGGGGAGACCCTACCTTGAAAAACCAAACAAAAACCACAACAACAACAACAACAACAAAAGAAGCCAGGTATGGTGGTGCACACTTTTAATCCCAGCACTTGCAGGACAGACGGAGGGATTGCCATGAGGTTAAATAGTGAATTCCAGGTCAGCCTGGGCTAGAGCAAGACCCTACCTTGAAAAACAAAACAAAAGAAAAAAGAAAAGAAAGAAAGAAAAGAAAAGAAAAAGAAAAAGAAATAGACCAAAGTTTAAGACAAGTAGATAGGAGGAGAAAACTTAAAATTGAGAAAATTTTGTCTGTTAACTAAATTTCTGAGAATTAAGGAAAGACCCTGTTATTTGAAAGGTTCAAGCCCTTACCTCTAACATACAGATGTGTCATTCAGCTCTTTACAGTGAACGTGAGGGTTTCTTCAGAACACTGAGGACTATTCAGTTCCTTGCCTGCTGCAGGCATCCTCTTGCAGTGGAGAAAGGACCCTTCTGTTAGTCTGTGTCATTTTTTTAAGCTTTTTTTGTTGTTTTTTGTTTTTCGAGGTAGGGTCTCATTCTGGTTCAGGCTGACCTGGAATTCACTATGTAGTCTCAGGGTGGCCTCGAACTCTCGGTGATCCTCCTACTTCTGCCTCCTGAGTGCAGGGATTACAGGTGTGCGCCACCACGCCTGGCTAAGCTTTTCTTTTATTTTTAGGAATGCTATTCTCTTTGGTTGTCAAAATTTCTTGTTCCTTAATATGAAGTATTCACTCTGAACTAATCTTTACATGTTCTCTTCTGAATTCCACCTAGCAACCCTCTATGATAGTATAATTATACTTGGCTTCCAAATGAGGGATTGAGGTTTGTAGAAATGAAGTAACTTACTTGTCCAAGATTATACAGTTAGTATGTGGATGAGGTAGGGTTTGAACTCAGGCAGTCTGGCCTCTGTTAGGTGTCACCTTTTTTTTTTTTAATTTTTTTTGTTCATTTTTATTTATTTGAGAGCGACAGACAGAGAGAGAAAGAGGCAGATGAGAGAGAGAGAGAATGGGCGCGCCAGGGCCTCTAGCCACTGCAAACGAACTCCAGACGCGTGCGCCCCCTTGTGCATCTGGCTAACGTGGGTCCTGGGGAATCGAGCCTTGAACCAGGGTCCTTGAACCAGGGCTTCTTGCCATTTGGGTTGAAGTCTCCCAGTTTAAGAACTACCCCTTTAAAAAAATTTTATTTTATTTATGTATTTGTCTATTTATTTATTTGAGGGAGAGAAAGAGACAGATAGAAATAGAGTATGGGTATGCCAGGGCCTCTCAGCCACTGCAAATGAACTCCAGATGCATGCCTCACCTTGTGCATCTGGCTTACGTGGGTCCTGGAGAATCAAACCAAGGTCCGTAGGCTTCCAAGGCAAGTGTTTCAACTGCTGAGCTATCTCTCCAGCCCAGAGAGCTGCTCTTTTGCCTGTAAAATATTACTTAATTTGAGAGGATTTCTAATTCATCCCTTTGTAAACAATAGTATGAGGGAGTTCACAAAATGTCCTGTAAGGATGTGTTTAGAATAGTTGTACAAGCCAGGCATGGTGGTACACGTCTGTAAGCCCAGCACTCAGGAGGCAGAGACAGGAAAATGGTTGCAGGTTCAAGGTCAGTCTGGCCTATAAATTGAGCTCCAGGCTAGCAAAGGCTACATACATATTGAGACCCTGTCTGAAGAAACCAAAATAAAAACAATTCATAGCAATGTGAACATACTTAAAGCTACCAAACTGAACACTTTAAGAAGGTTAAATTTGTAAATTTTATGTATATTTTGTCACAGTTTAAAAAGGGGGCAGGTTGGGGAGATGGCTCAGTGGTAAAGTAGTTGCTGTGTAAGCATGAGGACCTGAGTTTGGATCCTAGCACACGTCAAAACCAGCAATCTCAGTGCTGAGGAAGCAGGATAGGAGAATCTCTAGTCTAGCCAAAGCAGTGAGCTCTAGGTTCAATGACAGACCATCTCAAAAACTGAAAAATAAGTTGGAAAGCCAGATGTGGTGGCTCATACCTTTAATTCCATTAGTTGGGAGGCTGTGGCAGGCATATCACCATGAGTTCAAGGCCAGCCTGGGCTACTATAGAGTGATAACTCTGTCTAATAAAAATAGGGGCTGGAGAGCTGTGTGTGGTGGCGCACGCCTTTAATCCCAGCACTTGGGAGGCAGAGGTAGGAGGATCACCATTAGTTTGAGGCCACCCTAAGACTACATAGTGAATTCCAGGTCAGCCTAGACTAGAGTGGAACCTCACCTCGAAAAACAAAACCAAAAAAATAGACAAAAAATAGGGGCCGGAAAGGTGGCTTAGCAATTAAGGTGCTTGCCTGCGAAGCCTAAGGACCCAGGTTCAATTCCCCAGTACCCATGTAAGCCAGATGCACAAGGTGGCACATGCATCTGGAGTTCATTTGCAGTGGCTAGAAGCCCTAGTGCACACATTGTCTCTCTCTCTCTCTCTTTTTCTCAAATAAATAAATAAAATATTTTTTTAAAAATAAAGGGCTGGAGATATGGCTTAGTGGTTAAGGTGCTTCCTGCAAAGCCCCAGGACTCAGGTTTAATTCCCCAGTACCCACTGTAAGCCAGATGCACAAGGTAGTACATGAGTCTGGAGTTAGTCTGTAGAGGCTAGAGGCCTTAGTGTGCCTATTCTGTGTGTCCATCTGCCTCTCTCTCTCTCACACACACACACATATTCTATAAAATATTTAATAAATAAATCAATAAAAATAAGGTGGAGAGTGATCAAGGTATCTGACCTATGTTCTTCACATGCATGTGCAACCACACATACATGTGTGCCCACAAACAAACAACAGAAATCAAGGGAGGAAAAAAAGATCTATTTGAAAGCAGTGTCCTATTTAGCCCCACCAATCCACCCGTCAAGTCCCCAGCTTTCCCCTCCTGGAGACAAGCCACTAAAAACAATACTGTGACTGCCTGGAGTAAAAGTGGCTTTCGGTCTCCATTACAACTTTCCTGTTGTATTCAGATGATGAGTTCCAGTTACTGCAGAGAAACTTCATGGACAAGTACTACCAGGAGTTTGAAGACACCGAAGAAAATAAACTCACCTATACACCCATCTTTAATGAATACGTAAGTACATTTGTTTCTCCTACCCAGAGATTGGGGTTTCTTTAAAATTTGAATTTAGGGATGGGGGGATGGCTTAGCGGTTAAGACATTTGCCTGCAAAGCCAAAGGACTCAGGTTCAATTCCCCAGGACCCACATTAGCCAGATGCACAAGGGGACGCAAGTGTCTGGAGTTTGCAGTGGCTAGAGGCCCTAGTGCACCCTTTCTCTCTCCCTCTCTCTCTCTCTCATCTCTCCCTCTTTCTCTGTCAAATAAATAAATAAAAATATTTAAGATTTGAATTTAGAGAGCTGGGTGTGGTGGTGGATGCCTTTAATCCCAGCATTAGGGAGGTAGAGGTAGGATTTCTGTGAGTTTGAGGCCACCCTGAGACTTACATAGTGAATTCCAGGTCAGTCTGGGTTCTAGTGAAACCCTACCTCAAAAAACGAAACAAAAAATAATAATAATAAAATTTGAATTTAGAATCAAAGATGTTATCAGGATTGGTGGCTAATGCTTGTCAACCAGCACTGAGGCTGAGGCAAGAGGATTACTGCAAGTTTGAGAACAGCTTGGGCTACACAGTGATTTTCAAGTCAAATCATGCTACATAGCAAAGTCTCAAAAAGGGGTCGGGTGCTGGAAGATGTCTTAGCAGTTAAGGTGCTTGCCTACGAAGCCTAAGGACCCAGGTTTGGTTCCCCAGAACCCATATAAGCCAGGTGAACAGGTGGCACATGTGTCTGGAGTTTGTTTGCAGTGGCTAGATGCCCTGCCATACCTATTCTCTCTCTCATCAATAATTTTTTTTAAAGTGAAATTTGCTTCTCTTTTAATATATGCCAGCAGTATACTGACAGTAATTCTGATTAGATTCTGGTTTAGTTCATTTTCTCTTGCCTGGTCTTGGGGTTTTTCCAAAAGGTTTCCCACCAATACTTGATAAGCTTGCAATTTCTTGTTTAAAAGAAGTTTGGCTTTACTGTAATCCTGCCTTCTGTTGGAATACCTGGGTTTGCTATGAAAACAACAAAACCCCACAACTTTATTGTTATTTTGTAGTGTTAGGTATTGAACCCAGAGCCTTGCACATGCACCACCACACTTGTCTTTCGCTTTCATTCACTATTTTCTTTACATTGTCCAGTCAGGTACCCAAGTAAAAGTGAAAAGTGAGACCAAAGTCACCCAGTAGGGGAGAACTGGGACCAGAATCCAGAAACTTAAAAAGTCTTGCCCTTGGTTCTTTGAACTGTACCCTGAGGTGCCTTGCAGCCTCCCAGGTTTATCTCATGCACCTAAGAACAGGTGGGGGCCTCGGAGCCTTTATTTCTAATCACAGAAGTGTGGCATCCTTATTGAAGAAACTGACTACACAAAAGCCATGATTGCCTCCAAATGTGGACATCATTTATATCCTGTGTGCCCAGATCTTGTTTCCTCAGGAGAAAGGGCCCTTATTTCTGTCCTTAGAGAGCAGGAGTCTTGCTCGAGCCACCTCCCTAGTTCATCCTCGTTCAGTGCAAGTGTCCATCCCTGCTCTAGACAGGCCCAGGACTCAGCCAGGACACGACTGGGCTTGTTCCACTTTAGTGTTCCAGGAACTCCGCTTTGCACCTGCACACAGGAGACACCTACCAAGGGCAGGGGCAGGCTTTCTGCAAAGAAGTTGTATTTCTCAAAGTGTGGTCCCACACACTCCTCTCTGCTGTTGCAGATTTCCCTGGTAGAGAAGTATATCGAAGAGCAGCTGCTGGAGCGGATCCCTGGATTCAACATGGCAGCCTTTACCACATCACTGCAGTGAGTTGAGTGTGACTCCACTTTGTGTTTCTAATCTTCCTCCCCGACACAGAAGAACAACTGCTCTCTTTTCCAGTGGGAACGTGGCTAGGCCCTGGGTGGGGAGGACATCTTGAAAGGGGGTCTGTCTCTCGTTCATGCATGGAGCCACCACTCTGTCCTTTGCAGGCACCATAAAGATGAAGTGGCTGGTGACATATTTGACATGCTGCTCACATTCACGGACTTTTTGGCTTTTAAGGAAATGTTTCTGGACTACAGAGCAGTAAGTTACTACTGAGCACTTACTCAGCTGCAGTGAACCCATGTGGGGACTTTCAAGCAGAGCTGCTGAGACAGCTACCTTCCATGCATCCTGCCTGAACATTCCCCTTGAACTCCCACTGTCAGTCTGTCAACCATGGCAGGGGGCGGGGGGGGGGGGGTCCCAGCTGTTCACTCTGGCCAGGACCTTTAAGGCTTCAGTGCACTGGCCCACATGCCACCTTAGGGTCTCACACAGTCAGGAGAGAAAGCAAAGAGCATGTCTCATTCGGTCACCTTTCTTACAGCACAGGCTCATTTTAAGAAAAATGTTTTCCACTAAAGAGGGAGAAGACAGGTTTTGGTTTTATTTTTGAGTCAGGCTCTCTGTTTTACCCAGGCTGGCTTTGTACTCACAGTAATCCTCTACGTCATCCTCCAATGCTGGGGTTAAAGTTATATATCACCGCACCTAACTGAGAGGCTCTTTTTTAAGAGTGCTTAGGGCCAGTGTTGAGCAGAGATGGAAAGAACCTGCCTCCCTTCCTCTGTACTCACTGGGGCCCACACTTCCTCTCTGTTGTCCTGAGTTCCCATTGCCAGAGTCATGGTCCTGAGCCAGGAAGGCTGCTTGCCAGTCTTTGCCCTTGAAGTTGTCTCTTTTCTCCTGTAGGAAAAGGAAGGCCGTGGGCTGGATTTAAGCAGTGGCCTGGTAGTGACTTCCCTGTGCAAGTCATCTTCTACAGCCGCTTCCCAGAACAACCTGCGGCACTAGGTCTTACCTCCAGACAACGGGGGATCATTCTGATGTCACTACCCAGCAGGCTCAGAGACATGGGCTCATGACAGCAGCAGATGTATCTTGGAAAGACCAACTGTGCTACAGCCCTTCATTCACATGAAGTATTCACAAGTCACCAACATGACCGACCCTCCTCACCCTTTTCTCCTGAAACACCTCATATCCAATCACCTTAGCTCCCTGTGCAGGCCCCTCTCCCGGCGCTTCTGAGACACTCTTCTGGAACAGGCCCGTGTTGGCCATTTCATCTGGGGGCCCTTCCCCAGCAAACATGATATGTCAGCACGGATAAACCAGCATCATGAGCCCCTGGTCACGGCAGGCTTTGCATGATTCTCTTGGGCACCACAGATCTTTTGTACATGGGTGGGTTTCAGGCCCTGGCCTCAGTAGGGTTTCTGTTGGGAGTATTTATCTAGGGCGTTACTGGAACCAGCTTCCTGTCCTGGTTTCTGAACCTCCTATGATCACAGCTTGGCTTGGCTGTAGGAATATACTGAGAGAAGTCTTCTACCTAAAAGCTGCTTGTGGAAACAAAGTCCCAGCGTTCCATTTGCTGTCCTTCCAACCCTGTGTTCTGCTAGTCCTCATGGATCCCACTGTTTGTAGAAGTCTCTTTTAAGCGTTATTTTCAAGAAAAAAACAAAACAAAAAAAAAAACTATTTTTACAGGTGAAAACTCAGGCTAACCTAGTGGGTGTGATCTTGGAACTTCCATGATTACCCACTCAAAGATCAGAGTATTATATGCTGTGTGCTTATTAGTTGCTAGTGCCCGTGAGTGCAAAACTGCTTTCTACGTTGGTGTGCCTCTCTTCCCAGGAACAGTAAAAACTGGCTATAATGCTGGAAATAGACCAAAAGCTATCTTGTTATTATAGCATGTTAAGTGTGTCTCTGCACGTTTGCTTAAAATCCTTTCTGTTTAAGCCGGTGTGCTAGGTTTTCTGCGGGGTTAGTCGGGGCTTGTCACGTTCTTAATCCCGTCACACTTTTATTTATGTATTTGTCTATTTATTTATTTGAGGGAGAGAAAGAGACAGATAGAAATAGAGTATGGGTATGCCAGGGCCTCTCAGCCACTGCAAATGAACTCCAGATGCATGCCTCACCTTGTGCATCTGGCTTACGTGGGTCCTGGAGAATCAAACCAAGGTCCGTAGGCTTCCAAGGCAAGTGTTTCAACTGCTGAGCTATCTCTCCAGCCCAGAGAGCTGCTCTTTTGCCTGTAAAATATTACTTAATTTGAGAGGATTTCCAATTCATCCCTTTGTAAACAATAGTATGAGGGAGTTCACAAAATGTCCTGTAAGGATGTGTTTAGAATAGTTGTACAAGCCAGGCATGGTGGTACACGTCTGTAAGCCCAGCACTCAGGAGGCAGAGACAGGAAAATGGTCGCAGGTTCAAGGTCAGTCTGGCCTATAAATTGAGCTCCAGGCTAGCAAAGGCTACATACATATTGAGACCCTGTCTGAAGAAACCAAAATAAAAACAATTCATAGCAATGTGAACATACTTAAAGCTACCAAACTGAACACTTTAAGAAGGTTAAATTTGTAAATTTTATGTATATTTTGTCACAGTTTAAAAAGGGGGCAGGTTGGGGAGATGGCTCAGTGGTAAAGTAGTTGCTGTGTAAGCATGAGGACCTGAGTTTGGATCCTAGCACACGTCAAAACCAGCAATCTCAGTGCTGAGGAAGCAGGATAGGAGAATCTCTAGTCTAGCCAAAGCAGTGAGCTCTAGGTTCAATGACAGACCATCTCAAAAACTGAAAAATAAGTTGGAAAGCCAGATGTGGTGGCTCATACCTTTAATTCCATTAGTTGGGAGGCTGTGGCAGGCATATCACCATGAGTTCAAGGCCAGCCTGGGCTACTATAGAGTGATAACTCTGTCTAATAAAAATAGGGGCTGGAGAGCTGTGTGTGGTGGCGCACGCCTTTAATCCCAGCACTTGGGAGGCAGAGGTAGGAGGATCACCATTAGTTTGAGGCCACCCTAAGACTACATAGTGAATTCCAGGTCAGCCTAGACTAGAGTGGAACCTCACCTCGAAAAACAAAACCAAAAAAATAGACAAAAAATAGGGGCCGGAAAGGTGGCTTAGCAATTAAGATGCTTGCCTGCGAAGCCTAAGGACCCAGGTTCAATTCCCCAGTACCCATGTAAGCCAGATGCACAAGGTGGCACATGCATCTGGAGTTCATTTGCAGTGGCTAGAAGCCCTAGTGCACACATTGTCTCTCTCTCTCTCTCTTTTTCTCAAATAAATAAATAAAATATTTTTTTAAAAATAAAGGGCTGGAGATATGGCTTAGTGGTTAAGGTGCTTCCTGCAAAGCCCCAGGACTCAGGTTTAATTCCCCAGTACCCACTGTAAGCCAGATGCACAAGGTAGTACATGAGTCTGGAGTTAGTCTGTAGAGGCTAGAGGCCTTAGTGTGCCTATTCTGTGTGTCCATCTGCCTCTCTCTCTCTCACACACACACATATTCTATAAAATATTTAATAAATAAATCAATAAAAATAAGGTGGAGAGTGATCAAGGTATCCGACCTATGTTCTTCACATGCATGTGCAACCACACATACATGTGTGCCCACAAACAAACAACAGAAATCAAGGGAGGAAAAAAAGATCTATTTGAAAGCAGTGTCCTATTTAGCCCCACCAATCCACCCGTCAAGTCCCCAGCTTTCCCCTCCTGGAGACAAGCCACTAAAAACAATACTGTGACTGCCTGGAGTAAAAGTGGCTTTCGGTCTCCATTACAACTTTCCTGTTGTATTCAGATGATGAGTTCCAGTTACTGCAGAGAAACTTCATGGACAAGTACTACCAGGAGTTTGAAGACACCGAAGAAAATAAACTCACCTATACACCCATCTTTAATGAATACGTAAGTACATTTGTTTCTCCTACCCAGAGATTGGGGTTTCTTTAAAATTTGAATTTAGGGATGGGGGGATGGCTTAGTGGTTAAGACATTTGCCTGCAAAGCCAAAGGACTCAGGTTCAATTCCCCAGGACCCACATTAGCCAGATGCACAAGGGGATGCAAGTGTCTGGAGTTTGCAGTGGCTAGAGGCCCTAGTGCACCCTTTCTCTCTCCCCCTCTCTCTTTCTCATCTCTCCCTCTTTCTCTGTCAAATAAATAAATAAAAATATTTAAAATTTGAATTTAGAGAGCTGGGTGTGGTGGTGGATGCCTTTAATCCCAGCATTAGGGAGGTAGAGGTAGGATTTCTGTGAGTTTGAGGCCACCCTGAGACTTACATAGTGAATTCCAGGTCAGTCTGGGTTCTAGTGAAACCCTACCTCAAAAAACGAAACAAAAAATAATAATAATAAAATTTGAATTTAGAATCAAAGATGTTATCAGGATTGGTGGCTAATGCTTGTCAACCAGCACTGAGGCTGAGGCAAGAGGATTACTGCAAGTTTGAGAACAGCTTGGGCTACACAGTGATTTTCAAGTCAAATCATGCTACATAGCAAAGTCTCAAAAAGGGGTCGGGTGCTGGAAGATGTCTTAGCAGTTAAGGTGCTTGCCTACGAAGCCTAAGGACCCAGGTTTGGTTCCCCAGAACCCATATAAGCCAGGTGAACAGGGTGGCACATGTGTCTGGAGTTTGTTTGCAGTGGCTACCTATTCTCTCTCTCATCAATAATTTTTTTTAAGTGAAATTTGCTTCTCTTTTAATATATGCCAGCAGTATACTGACAGTAATTCTGATTAGATTCTGGTTTAGTTCATTTTCTCTTGCCTGGTCTTGGGGTTTTTCCAAAAGGTTTCCCACCAATACTTGATAAGCTTGCAATTTCTTGTTTAAAGAAGTTTGGCTTTACTGTAATCCTGCCTTCTGTTGGAATACCTGGGTTTGCTATGAAAACAACAAAACCCCACAACTTTATTGTTATTTTGTAGTGTTAGGTATTGAACCCAGAGCCTTGCACATGCACCACCACACTTGTCTTTCGCTTTCATTCACTATTTTCTTTACATTGTCCAGTCAGGTACCCAAGTAAAAGTGAAAAGTGAGACCAAAGTCACCCAGTAGGGGAGAACTGGGACCAGAATCCAGAAACTTAAAAAGTCTTGCCCTTGGTTCTTTGAACTGTACCCTGAGGTGCCTTGCAGCCTCCCAGGTTTATCTCATGCACCTAAGAACAGGTGGGGGCCTCGGAGCCTTTATTTCTAATCACAGAAGTGTGGCATCCTTATTGAAGAAACTGACTACACAAAAGCCATGATTGCCTCCAAATGTGGACATCATTTATGTCCTATGTGCCCAGATCTTGTTTCCTCAGGAGAAAGGGCCCTTATTTCTGTCCTTAGAGAGCAGGAGTCTTGCTCGAGCCACCTCCCTAGTTCATCCTCGTTCAGTGCAAGTGTCCATCCCTGCTCTAGACAGGCCCAGGACTCAGCCAGGACACGACTGGGCTTGTTCCACTTTAGTGTTCCAGGAACTCCGCTTTGCACCTGCACACAGGAGACACCTACCAAGGGCAGGGGCAGGCTTTCTGCAAAGAAGTTGTATTTCTCAAAGTGTGGTCCCACACACTCCTCTCTGCTGTTGCAGATTTCCCTGGTAGAGAAGTATATCGAAGAGCAGCTGCTGGAGCGGATCCCTGGATTCAACATGGCAGCCTTTACCACATCACTGCAGTGAGTTGAGTGTGACTCCACTTTGTGTTTCTAATCTTCCTCCCCGACACAGAAGAACAACTGCTCTCTTTTCCAGTGGGAACGTGGCTAGGCCCTGGGTGGGGAGGACATCTTGAAAGGGGGTCTGTCTCTCGTTCATGCATGGAGCCACCACTCTGTCCTTTGCAGGCACCATAAAGATGAAGTTGCTGGTGACATATTTGACATGCTGCTCACATTCACGGACTTTTTGGCTTTTAAGGAAATGTTTCTGGACTACAGAGCAGTAAGTTACTACTGAGCACTTACTCAGCTGCAGTGAACCCATGTGGGGACTTTCAAGCAGAGCTGCTGAGACAGCTACCTTCCATGCATCCTGCCTGAACATTCCCCTTGAACTCCCACTGTCAGTCTGTCAACCATGGCGGGGGCGGGGGGGGGGGGTCCCAGCTGTTCACTCTGGCCAGGACCTTTAAGGCTTCAGTGCACTGGCCCACATGCCACCTTAGGGTCTCACACAGTCAGGAGAGAAAGCAAAGAGCATGTCTCATTCGGTCACCTTTCTTACAGCACAGGCTCATTTTAAGAAAAATGTTTTCCACTAAAGAGGGAGAAGACAGGTTTTGGTTTTATTTTTGAGTCAGGCTCTCTGTTTTACCCAGGCTGGCTTTGTACTCACAGTAATCCTCTACGTCATCCTCCAATGCTGGGGTTAAAGTTATATATCACCGCACCTAACTGAGAGGCTCTTTTTTAAGAGTGCTTAGGGCCAGTGTTGAGCAGAGATGGAAAGAACCTGCCTCCCTTCCTCTGTACTCACTGGGGCCCACACTTCCTCTCTGTTGTCCTGAGTTCCCATTGCCAGAGTCATGGTCCTGAGCCAGGAAGGCTGCTTGCCAGTCTTTGCCCTTGAAGTTGTCTCTTTTCTCCTGTAGGAAAAGGAAGGCCGTGGGCTGGATTTAAGCAGTGGCCTGGTAGTGACTTCCCTGTGCAAGTCATCTTCTACAGCCGCTTCCCAGAACAACCTGCGGCACTAGGTCTTACCTCCAGACAACGGGGGATCATTCTGATGTCACTACCCAGCAGGCTCAGAGACATGGGCTCATGACAGCAGCAGATGTATCTTGGAAAGACCAACTGTGCTACAGCCCTTCATTCACATGAAGTATTCACAAGTCACCAACATGACCGACCCTCCTCACCCTTTTCTCCTGAAACACCTCATATCCAATCACCTTAGCTCCCTGTGCAGGCCCCTCTCCCGGCGCTTCTGAGTCACACTCTTCTGGAACAGGCCCGTGTTGGCCATTTCATCTGGGGGCCCTTCCCCAGCAAACATGATATGTCAGCACGGATAAACCAGCATCATGAGCCCCTGGTCACGGCAGGCTTTGCATGATTCTCTTGGGCACCACAGATCTTTTGTACATGGGTGGGTTTCAGGCCCTGGCCTCAGTAGGGTTTCTGTTGGGAGTATTTATCTAGGGCGTTACTGGAACCAGCTTCCTGTCCTGGTTTCTGAACCTCCTATGATCACAGCTTGGCTTGGCTGTAGGAATATACTGAGAGAAGTCTTCTACCTAAAAGCTGCTTGTGGAAACAAAGTCCCAGCGTTCCATTTGCTGTCCTTCCAACCCTGTGTTCTGCTAGTCCTCATGGATCCCACTGTTTGTAGAAGTCTCTTTTAAGCGTTATTTTCAAGAAAAAAACAAAACAAAAAAAAAAACTATTTTTACAGGTGAAAACTCAGGCTAACCTAGTGGGTGTGATCTTGGAACTTCCATGATTACCCACTCAAAGATCAGAGTATTATATGCTGTGTGCTTATTAGTTGCTAGTGCTGTGAGTGCAAAACTGCTTTCTACGTTGGTGTGCCTCTCTTCCCAGGAATCAGTAAAAACTGGCTATAATGCTGGAAATAGACCAAAAGCTATCTTGTTATTATAGCATGTTAAGTGTGTCTCTGCACGTTTGCTTAAAATCCTTTCTGTTTAAGCCGGTGTGCTAGGTTTTCTGCGGGGTTAGTCGGGGCTCGTCACGTTCTTAATCCCGTCACACTCTCCTCTGCCAAGACAGTGCTCCACTGACGGGCTCAGCTCCAGCGGGCGGTGCGCAGCTTTGCTGTCACCTGTCAGCTTTGGTAGACAGCAACAGAAAAGCATGTGTGTCACACCTCAACAAAGAAGAAAACAATGGTTCAATTCCTAATGTATACCTTTGATTTTAACCTTTATAGTAAATATAAGAGTCTGTACTGACTTTCATGTGACTTCTCATTTTCAAGGGTGAGTTACAAGCTAAGCTGTGTTTTCCTGTAGTAATGTGTCACTTACTGCTTTTGTAACATGAGTAAAAGGGGAGGTGTTTTGCAAGAACCATTATTCTGTGTTGCATGATATTCATGAGTTGTCCACTCTGTTTAATGTAACCACCACCGTCTGGTTATTGTTGCTTTGGTCCTTTTAGATCAAAAACACTCTGGGGCCAGCTTTATTTATTTTTATTATTTATTTATTTGACAGAGAAAGAGGGAGAGAGAGAGAATGGGCGCACCAGGGCCTCCAGCCACTGCAAACGAACTCCAGATACATGCGCCCCCTTGTGCATCTGGCTAACGTGGGTCCTGGAGAATCGAACCTGAGTCCTTTGGCTTTGCAGGCAAACGCCTTAACCGCTAAGCCATCCCTCCAGTCCATGGGGCCAACTTTAAATACCACCCTTCTGGGCTTGCTTTCCCTTCCTGCTCCTTCAAAAGTTGGATTGTGCAGTGCAGGCCAGCATGTTGGGAACATGTAGTAAGTCCTGTTGGTCAGCCTGCCTAGTTGAGAGAAGGCAGGTGGACAAGTCCAGAGATGATGTACTGAAAAGGACCCAGAAGCAGGCACACTGCCAGACTGCCACAGCTTCATATTCTAAGGCTTCCTGACATCTTTTCTTGTCTCAGTACACAAGCTTACACTGATGTTTGGTGCCTCTTCTTGATGGAGTTGGGCCTGGCCTAGGGTGAGAAAAAAGACATTCTGCCAAATTCTGGCCAAACAGTGGAAGGCCATGGGAAAGCAGCACACCCCCAAACTGCAGAGCCTGTAATGCCTCCCCTAAGGACTATGTTAGGGAGTGAGGGACCTAAGAGGAGTAGTGAGCTCTTGCTCGCCCTCCCCCTCAGAGCTTAGTCCTGGGGAGATGAGACTCAAATCTGACACTGGAGAGCAAAGAGGATGCTATTAATATTTACAGTAACCAGGACAACAAGAGTAAACTGGGACCTGAAGCCAGACTGTGACTCCCAGCTGTTTGACTCTTACGTTTTAATTGTTGCCTTTTGTTGTTGTTGTTCATTTTTTATTTATTTATTTGAGAGCAACAGACACAGAGAGAAAGGCAGATTGAGAGAGAGAGAGAGAGAATGGGCGCACCAGGGCCTCCAGCCACTGCAAATGAACTCGGCGCATGCGCCCCTTGTGCATCTGGCTAACGTGGGTCCTATGGAATCGAGCCTCGAACCCGGGGTCCTTAGTCTTCATAGGCAAGCGCTTAACTGCTAAGCCATCTCTCCAGCCCCTCCAGGGTCTCACTCTAGCTCAGGCTGACCTGGAATTCACTATGTAGTCTCAGGGTGGCCTCGAACTCATTGCAATACTCCTACCTCTGCCTCCCAAGTGCTGGGATTAAAGGCATGTGACACTACGCCCGGTTTGCTACCATTTTTTTTTAAGGGCCAAAAAAAAAAAAAACTAGAAATGCCTTTGGCTTATTCATAGGATGTGTTGTGTGGTGCTGGCAAAATTCGTTCAGGTTTCAGCTGCTTTTGTCCTGCTGTCAGCTACGAGAGCCCGGTGTGGTAGCTACCTTGATTATATTATCTCTGAGTTTCACAAACATTTGAGGCAAGTGACATTACTGAAATCCTAAGTCCTGTAAGATCACCCACTTGCCTGATAAAGGGTGATAGCTAGGTAACGGACACTGGGACCCTTGTGTCTAAGTAGCACTAGGCTTTGAATATGTTTCAGTGGCGCTCTTCTGCTGAGCTATACCACCAGTCCCAGGGTACTTAAGAACAAGAGGGAGTGCTGTGGAGCTTAAGTCAGGACAGGGCATGCCCAGAGCTAGGCAGGAGCCAGTTGGTGGTAGTGAATGATGCCACAACTTGAAGTGCCCTGTGACAGGTGTATCTCAACTTGCAGCTTTCTGCAGTTTACAGGCATGTAGACCATGAGGACAACACCTTTCCATATACGTTCTTCCATCTTTATTCAAATTGTAAAAATAAAAATCCCAAACCATAAAGTCACCAAACCCATGACAACTCACCAGGCAAAGTCCCTTCTCCCTTCCCTCCCTCCATGAAGTCCCCAGGGTCTAATCAGCAGCTCTAGGAAAGCAGTCTGCCCTGATGCTCGCTTTTCCCAAAGGGAGAGTTACAAATGAGGTTCTGGGTGAGGGAGGGGCTCTGGAAAGGCAGCCTCCAGTTTCAAATCAACTGTTAAATAACCTGAAATGTCTGAAATCCTAACTTTTCCCATGAAGTGTCTCCCTACAGGTGACATGTTGGCTTGGGGGAGGCAAGGTGAGGCTCAGAGCAGAATCACATGTCGACTTGAGCAGCTCTCCTGGAACACATAAATTATGTTGGTGTTAGGCTTCTACTGTGGCCAGTTGGAGGCTACAGGTCTGGAGTTGGTTAGTGTATTTAGTGCTGGTGGGAAAGACAGGCCCAGCCTGGGACACTGAAGTCCTCTGATAACAAGGCATAGTCTGCAAGAGCCCACATCCCCCGTCACCTTCTGCTGAATAAGGGGGATGGAGGAGATGTCCTGGTGGCTGGCCCTTGGCAAGCCACCCATGCCACTGTGGGTCTGTTCCTCAGGAGTGCTGGCAAGCTTGTGTCCTGTGAGCAGTGAGAAGAGGAAATTCAGCCTCAGGCTTGGGCTCGCAGGTAGCCCTGTGCACTATGACCCAGCCACAGCTTGGGCCTCTGAACAGGTGGCTTAGGCATAGGCCCCAGCCATTTGCCTGGTGGCCGCGTTGCTGCCCACTCCTCGCCAGGCCTGGAAGCTGAAGAAAGCGCTCACTCCGTAGGCAATCATTACCAGGCAGGCGAAGAACTGCAAGGGGAGAAGAGGCCAATGTCAGTGCAGGAGGCAGGCAGAAAGTGATATCAGCTCCCTCGGTTTCCCAAGATGGGCCTGAGGGTAAAACCTTGAGCAGCAGTCAGTCCCTTGGTTAATGAGAACCATCTCTTAAGCAGCCACATACCTTCTACCCAGCCACACTCATTGGACAGCCAAGATGTCCACAAATAGCCAACTGAATGACACTAAGGGCTGGCGTGTGGCTTGGACAGAGCTCTTGCCTAGCCTCATGGGGTCCTGCTTCCATCTCCAACACTACATGCTCTCTCTCCACATTTTATATATACATATAAATGCATACATGCATATACATACATACTCAAATCCCACCCCCAGGAATTTTCTGGAACCAGTTTATACATCTCACCTGTATTCTTTTTCTTTTCGGTTTTTTGAGTAGGCTGACCTGGAATTCACTGTGCAGTCTCAGGCTGGCCTCAAACTCACAGCAATCCTCCTACCTCTGCCTCCCAAGTGCTGGGATTAAAGGCGTGCCCTGCACTCTAACCTGTATTTTTATTCAGAAGCTCTGTTCCCATGTGGAATTTCACTGGTTTCAAAACTACCCTAACCAGGAAGAGGGAGGACACCAAAGGTCACCCTGCCCTGACCATAACTCCAGGTGTGCCAGTTTCCTTGTCTGTAAAAAGGGACCCATAGGCTCTTCCTAAGGCAAATTTTGCAAGGCCTTATTGATGGTATGGGACAGGTTGGGAGGCGACCAGTAACTTGACTGGCCACTTGACCCATGAGCTCAAGCTTGGGCTTCTTGGGGGAGGATGCAAATTCTCAAATGGGGGGGGGGTTATTAATAGACTATCCAAGGGGACATGTGACCCAAAGAGAGTGTGGCACAACTGCTTTCAATCAGCGCTCCACAGCAGACCCCAAGCACTTGGGGTCCTCCAAGGAAGCCTGAGGGCCACCAAGAGGTAGCTGGTGCCTGGCCTCACATAGGCGTCTCTGAGTGCAGAGGCAGAGGCCTGGGCTCAGCCTGCACCCTCTGAAGAAAGCTGGGGGCCCTGGGACATACTCACAGAGGCAGCAGCATACAGGTTATATGGCCGGGAGCCCTTTAGCGACGTTAGATTAACTGACGCAGAGCAGGTGATGAAGGCGGTGATGTAGAGAACTGTGGCAGCAACATTGAAGACCATTAACTATAAAGGGCAGGGAGAGAAGGTGTAAAATTCTCCACAGGGAACATCAGTACCCCTGAGGCTCAATCAGAAAGCATGTGCTGGAAGTCCTGAAGTGATGGGTCACTGCAGTGCCAGCCTGTGCATCCACGACCCATCTCAATGTACTAGCTAAAGAAATGCAGGTCGGGCTGGAGAGATGGCATGAATTTTAGGCCAATCTAGGATACATAGTTGAGACTGAGTCCAAAACAAGAGAGAGAATTAGTCTCAGGACTGGGAATGTAACTCAAAGGCAGAGTGCTTGCCTCGCATGTGCAAAGCCATGAGTTCAATCCTCCGCACCACTCAAACAAAAACACAAGACCCTCAATATCTCTGAAGACTTGGCAATAAGAGGCCTGCACCCCTTCAAGGCCACAGGTGGAGCTGAGTAGAGGCCATTCCTCATGGTCACACGTGATTGGAAGACCATCTGTATGTTAGGTTTTCTGGAACCCTCCTGGGCCACCTCACCTTTCTTGTGTGGACCTTTTAGGGACTAGTAGTCCCTATTCCAAAGAGTAGAAGGGGGCACCATTGAGCCTCCGTTTGATCTCCCTGCCCCACCTCTTAAAGGTCCAGCAGCAGGGCTGGACAGATGGGTTAGCAGTGAAGGCGCTTGCCTGCAAAACCAAATGATCCAGGTTCAATTCCCCAGGACTCACGTAAGCCAGATGGCGCATGTGTCTGGAGTTCATTTGCAGCCACTGGAGGGCCCCTCGCATTCCTGTTCTCTTTCTGCCTCTTTCTCTCAAATAAAAAATCAAAAAAAAAAAGGTCCAGATGCACAGTGCCCAGCCTCTGCACCCCCCTTCCATCCACAGCTACACAAGAGCCTGGGCCCTGCTCAGAGACAGGCCTCCAGCTTTGCAGCATCCTTAGAGGTCCAGGGCCGTGTGGCAGGGGGCCTGGACCCCAGTGAGGAAGTCAGGTGACAATCTCCTCCCCTCCAAATTGTCTCAAGTGCAACAGCAACCACTGTACACCCTGCCTGGCTCCCGCCAAGGATGCAAGCGCTAACAAACTCATTCTGTCTTGAGCATGACTCACGTTTCCTCCCTCTAAACAGTCATTGAATTGAGAACAATTGCTGCCTAGTCCCAGCCTCACTGGTCTTCCAATCACGTGCCTCCGGGCTCACTGAAAAGCTTAGACCCCAGCTGCATGGGCTTTCCGGGTTCCAGATAAACCCCAGCTACTTTCTCGGTGTCTGGCTGGGAGTTCTTCCTCCTCTGGCCTAAGACTTGCCTGAAGTAAACTTGGGGGTGTCCATCCCCTCTCAGGTTGCAGGACCACCTGGAGGTAGCAGGTGTCCATGCTAGGTCCAAGCTAGCAACTGATAAACCCCGACAACCCAACTCAAATTCTAACCATCCTCAAAAATGTGAACATTATACTTTTCAACTAAAATTAAATAAAAATTTTAAAAATTCAATTTAAAAAAAAGAACAAACATGGTTACATTCAAGATTCCAAAGGGCCTCTTGTGACTCTTCAACAGTCCCTCACTTCTGTTCCTTTCCCAGGACCAAGTCAAGCATGGCTCTCAGAAAATGGAACACCTCAATCAGTAAGGCTCCCCACTACCCACTGCAGGTAGCTAAGGAGCAGGATGACTCTGGCTATCCCACCCACCCTACCCTCTACTTCTCCTTTAAGAGGGTCACAGGGGTCCTGTCAGCCACCCGGAAGCCAGGGGGCTCAGCCTGGAGCCACCCAGTGACTCTGCCCAAGACTCACCACAAGCGGCCAGGGTACCATGTACAATTTCATGTGCAGCTGAAACAGGAAGAGGACGAAGAAGACGATTGTCACCAGCCAGAGGAAGACAGCGACGAACATCACCCAGCCATAAGCAGGGTACAGGTGGTATGGTGTGTTAGCAACAGCAACCAGAGCCCACACAAGCAGCCCCAGCACCTGGGGGGACAAAACAGGGTGTTTGCCTGAGCGCCACAACTTGGGCGGAGGCTCCAGACCATGCCAACACCTTTCTCATTTACTCACTGCTTTGGCCCTGCCATCTACCTCTGTGCCAGGGGCCTTGACTGATCACTCTTTGTCCTCTCCAATCCCCACTGTGCTGTAAGACATGAAGCATCTCTTGGTTGAGATATGTGCCCCAAGGCACCTTCCATACTTCCACACTTCCACGATCTGGGCGCCAGAACCTTCTACACAGATGGCTCACCCAGTCTGTGAGCTCCTCAAAGGCAAGATCACTCAGCATAAGACTGGGTGTAGTGGTGCACATCTGTAATCCCAGCACTTGGAAGGTAAAGGCAGGAGGATCTGCCCAACCTCGAGTACATAGTTCTGGGCCAGTTTGGGCTCTGTGAAGTTCTATATGAGACAGAGAGAGAGAGAACTGCTAAAAACAATGTGTCAGCCGGGCATGGTGGTGCACTTGGGAGGCAAAGGTAGGAGGATCACTGTGAGTTTGAGGCCACCCTGAGAATACATAGTGAATTCCAGGTCAGTCTGGACCAGAGTGAAACCCTACCTCAAAAAACTTAAAAAAAAAATGTCACCAGCACATTGCTGAGAGATGGTCACTCACAAATTTAAAAAAAAAAAAATGGGAAAAGGCCAGCTGGGCATAATGGCGCATGCCTTTAATCCCAACACTTGGGAGGCAGAGGTAGGAGGATTGCTGTGAATTTGAGGCCAGTTTGGGACTATAGAGTGGCCTCCAGGTCAGCCTAGGCTAGAGCAGGCAACAATAAATAAATAAATAAATAAATAAATAAATACTAAAACCAGGGGTTGCAGAGATGGCTCAACAGTTAAGACACTTGCCTACAAAGCCCAAGGACTCAGGTTTGATTCCCCAGTACCCATGTAAAGCCAGATGCACAAGGTGGCGCATGAGTCTGGAGTTTGTTTGCAGTGGCTAGAGACCCTAGTGCACCCATTCTCTCTCTTCTCTGCCCCTCTCTGTCATAAATAAGACCAAAAAGATAAAAAATAAAACCCACTCCACTTACATGTTTGGCCTTTAATTATCTCACATCAAAGAAGTGCAAGGACACGCCCACTTGGAGAACAACTCAAAGACCTGTAACAATTCTGGTTTATTCTACAGTGCTGCTTTCCTTCCCCAAGAGGCTGTCTCGCCAGATGGCACAATGCCCAAACATCTGGGACAAAGGGAACTCCACAGAGACTTAACCCATCTAGACAGGGTCCAGGGAGCACAAGGCAGTACCATAGGCAGTGCCAGCCTTCTCCTTAGCCCCTTCTCTGCTGGCTAGAATCTCTAGGTTGGAACATCACCCTTCCCCATAAGGACATTCTCTGGAAACCTGGCCACCATGGTGGGAATCTACTGCGGGGGCAAGAAGAAAGGTTCCTTTGCTGATCAAGACACAGCAGGGCTGGCCCTCTCCTTCCCTGGATAGCATGCAGGTGTGTGGTTCCCCACCTGCGGGAGAGCCCACCTTTAGACAAATCAGGAGCAAGGTTCTCCTCTAGCTGCTGTCTTCAGGGACAAGACTCCTGGCTGTTCACACTGCTGACAGACCATGCACCTGGATGGAGGCCCTGCCAGGCCCCTCCACCAGCATCTCCCCACCAGAGGGGTCACAACAGCAACGGCCTGCTGCTGAGTAGGTTCAGGAGCCCAGCAGTGCTCTGGCCTGAGCAGGCTGTATACCCCAGACACCCTCAACTCACACTGCACCCTGCCATCTGTTCTTGTTCCTGACCCTCACAAGCAGGTCGGCGGTGGACTCCAGGCCACTTTACACTAGGGAAGATGGGACAGAGCTGTCGGGCTTTCCTGGTCTGTGGTTACATGTCATGCTGGGGGCAAAGCCCCCAGTGAGGACCCAGGGCACACACAGGTCTTAGATTAGTCTTTTTGTTGTTGTTGTTTTTTGTTTTTTCGAGGTTAGGGTCTCACTCTTGCCCAGACTGACCTGAAACTGGCACTCACTCTGTAGTTCCAGGTTGGCCTCAAACTCATAATGATCCTCCTACCTCCGCCTCCAATGTGGTGATGGGATTAAAGGCATGTGCCACTATGGCCAGCAAAAATAGGCTTTTTTCTTTTTTAAAATTTGTTATTTATTTATTTATTTATTTATTTATTAGAGACAATGAGAGAATGGGTGCACCAGGGCCTCCAGCCACTGCAAACGAACCCCAGATGCATGCACCACCTTGTGCATCTGGCTTACGTGGGAACTGGAAAAATCGAACCTGGATCCTTAGGCTTCACAGGCAAGTGCCTTAACTGCTAAGCCATCTCTCCAGCCCAGACTTTTTTCTTAATAAAGCAAATAGATAATTTTAATTATCTACAAGTAACATTTCACTATTAATGGTTTGCAATGGGTGATAAGCAAACCAATTTGAAATAAAATATGAACATGTGCTATTGTATATACACTTTCTTGACAGTTAAAAAAAATTTTTTTTTCGAGGTAGGTCTCACTCTAGCTCAAGCTGACCTGGAATTCACTGTGTAGTCTCAGGGTGGCCTCGAACTCAGAGTGATCCTCCCACCTCTGCCTCCTAGGTGCTGGGATTAAAGGCATGTGCCAGCACACCCGGCGACAGTTAATTTTTTTAAATGTGTTTCTTTTGTTGCATATATCATATTTTATAGTATATGTAGTAAATAAAAGTATGGCCTGAGCTGGGCATGGTGGCACATGCCTTGAATCCCAGCACTTGAGAGGCAGAGGTAGGAGGAGCGCCATGAGTTCAAGGCCACCTTGACTACAGTGAATTCAAGGTAAGCCTGGGCTACAGTGAGACCCTACCTTGAAAAAGAAAAAAAAAAGGCTTTTTTCTTTTCTTCCCCCTGCCAAGACAGGGTCTCACTTTAGCCTAGGCTGACTTGGAACTCACTCTGTAGCCCAAGACTGGTCTCAAACTCACAGTGATCTTTCTATCCTCAGCCTACAGAATACCACCTCTGGCTCTTTCTTTCTTCCTTCCTTCCTTTCTCTTATTTTCTTTCTTTCCTTCCTTCCCTTTTTGATTCCCTTTGAAGAAAGGATCTCTCCAACTACTTAGACTGGCATTCAACTCCTGGTACTACTTATGCCACTACACCCAACCCACATACACCTTCTACTCCCCAGCCCACGTCACCCTGCCTACGGCAGCCACACCAGGGAGACCACAGACTCCCAGAGCAGGGTGAAGTCAGTGTTATCTGGAGAATGCATCCTCTTAGAGCAGCATCTCCACCCACTTCTCAGGTAAGAAGTTGGGGAGGTGGGCCTCAAAGACAATGTGCTCTTATTTGAAGTACGGTCCACACCCACACCCCATCCTTGAGATGCCTGGTACTGAAAGCTAGAA
The DNA here is from genome assembly GCA_036346955.1 of Dipus sagitta. Taxonomy (NCBI): domain Eukaryota; kingdom Metazoa; phylum Chordata; class Mammalia; order Rodentia; family Dipodidae; genus Dipus; species Dipus sagitta. The sequence goes on from CM070770.1 coordinate 238,641,036, forward strand.
AATGCATAGAACTGAATGGAAGTCCGGAAAAGACTGATCCATGTTTACACTTGTGCCCGCCTACCAACTCTGGGCTGTCACTCACAGGGTCCCATACCAGAACCACCACTCGGTGCCCCCACTTTGTACCAGGCACACAGAGGCACTTCCCTGCCCTATATCACCACTTCTCTCCTACACCCCTTGCCAGTCTGTCTCACTAGATTTCAACGTGTGCTCAGAAGGAGGTGTGCTATGGTCTCCAAGGGAAATAGCAGGGTGGGCCTGGATTACAGGTTTGCCCTGCCCTGGAGTCCAAGAGACTGTGAGTTACTACTGAGTGATGGACAGAGTGAGGGTGTGCCAGCCACCTCCAAGGGTGGGGATGACCAGGCAGCCAGGTTCCCTGTCCCTGCCCTGCCCAGTGCTCCAGCCTCAGCCCTGGTTTCCAGAGAAGCCATGGTAGATAAGCCGGGGGAATTTGTTTCCCTGCAGGCTGTCCTACCTGGCCCCAAGCCCACAGAGCCGCCTCAGTTTCTGCCCTAGAACAAAGAAGTTTCATTCCCCCATCCTAACTGGGAGAACTGGTTTCTCTTGATCCCTGAGCCCAGCCTGAACATCACTGACCCCTTGGTTGGCCTGGGTGGTCCTGTCTGGAAGCCGAGGTTCCAGAAGCTATAGGACCCTCTGAGTCCCTTCCAAATGGATCCACTGAGCCCCCTCCTGCTGTGATACCCTCTAGCTAGAGAGGACAGAGCATCTGGGATTAGAGAATAAGGCCAAAAGACCGTCCCCGCCCCCCACTGCCCGGTGCCCAGGGATGTTGCCAGAACTCTCCTCACATAGCCCACATGCCCCTCCAGCACAGCCTGTGTGTCTCTCTGTGGAACCCTCCATGAAACATGTCTGCATGACTCACAGGATCTAACCCGAAAGCTGGTCTAATACACGCACTTGCTCACAAGGCAAGTGCGGTGGGAGATAAACAAGACCAGGAATGGAATGAGGAGGAGGGTCACTTATGCAATTTTAATATTTTATTTATTTACTTGAGAGAGTGGGCACACCAGGGCCTCTAGCCATTGCAAACGAACTCCAGATGCGTGCATCCTCTTGTGTATCTGGCTTACATGGGTCCTGGAGAATTGAACAGTGATCCTTTGGTTTTGCAGGCAAACGCTAAGCCATCTCTCCAGCTCCCACATTTAATGCAAATTTAAATAAAGGGCCAAGAAAGATCTCACTGGAAAATAATATGTGACGAAGACCAGAGAGAGGGAAGGGACAGAGGGAACCCTATAGATCTCTGGGGAAGGGCAGAATTTTACCTTAGGGCTGTGTGAGTCACCTTCATCTCTATCCATCTGCCCAAGTTTTTGTGGGTATCTGTACATACTTCTGTGTCATACACACCACATCCAAACCTCCTCTTTCTCCCCTTCCAAACTGTCTGGGGCCAGAAGCGCCTCCCCAGGCAGGGGCTGCCGATTAAGAGCACTGTCTGGAAATCTCAAGGGCCTTGTTTCCTCAAAAGCCTGAAGAATTTGGATTGGGAACCTTTTTTTCCCCTTGCTTTCTCCCGCCCTCCGTTGTTTTTTTTTTTTTTTTTTTTTTTTTTTTTTTTTTGTTTTGTTTTTGTTTTTGTTTTACAAGGTAGTCTCACTCTAGCCCAGGCTGACCTGGAATTCATTATGTAGTCTCAGGATGGCCTGGAACTCACGGTGATCCTCCTACCTCTGCCTCCCAAATGCTGGGATTAAAGGCGTGCGCCACCATGCCCAGCCCTCCCTTCTTTTTTAAATTCACTTGTTTTGAGGCCAGGTCTCAAATCGCCCAAGATGGCCTTGAAATCCCAATCTTCTAGGCTACACCTCCCACTGGAGTTATAGGTGAGCACCACTATGCCTGGATTGGAACCTTTTCTTTTAATAACTACATTGCCCAACAGGATACATCTGTGGGATTTTCGCATTGCAATATAGATGCGAGTAATCTCAGAATTTAGGATGCCAAGGCAGAAGAATAGCCTTGTGTTTGAGGCCATCCCGGGCTGCTTAGGAATTTGAGGCCAGCTTGTTTTATCTCAAAATAAGCAAACAAAAAGAAATGTTGGGGTTTTTAAATTTTATATACTACAGGTGTGGTAGCACATGCTTTTAATCCCAGCACTCAGGAGGCAGAAAGGTAGGAAGATCGTCATTAATTTGAGTCAAATATGGCGCTACAAATGAGTTCCAGGTCAACCTGGGCTAGATTGAGACCCTACTAAGAAAAAAAAAAAAAGTTTATGTGTGCGTATGTTTTTGTTTCACCATTAGGGATTAAACCTAGGGTCTCACATGCTAGCCAAATGTTCTACCACTGTGCTGTTTTCGAGGTAGCATCTTGCTCTAGCCCAGGCTGACCTGGAATTCACTTTGTAGTCTCAGGGTGGCCTTGAACTTGAGGCGGTCCTCCTACCTCTGCCTCCTGAGTGCTGGGATGAAAGGCGTGCGCTACCACGCCCGGCTTCAGAAATTTTGCTAACACTGTCCAGGCTGGGGATGCGGCTTGATGCTACAGCTTTTGCCTAGCGTGCACCAAGCCTTGAATTCTATCCCTAACACCTCAAAAATGAAATACAACAGATAAATAAAACAAAAGAGAGACAAAACCACCTGCATGACCAGGAGGCATTCCTCCCTGCAGCAAGGCCTGGCACTCTCCCCGGAAACTGCCCATGGCACAGCTGGACTCACAGCATGTGGCTCAGGGCAGGTTTTCCCTTGACCTCCCACAGGTGCGCTGAGCCCAAGCGCTGTGAACGGGACCTCATTTGGAGACAGCCTCCAGCTCTAATCAAATGACTGGACTGTAAAAACAGGGAACTCAGGCAGATACTCACCCAGAGAGAAGGCCAAGTGAAGAGCCAGGCAGAGTGAGAGTGATGTGTCTCTAAAAGCCAAGGATTGCTAGAGATTGTCAGTAAAAACCAGAAGGAAGAGGGAGGCACAGACACCCCCCCCCTCCCCCCCAGCTGCCCCATCGGAGTCTTCAGAGGCACAACCACACGGAGGCCTCCATGGCCCGCTCTGGCATGAGGAACTGGCAGACAGTATACTTGGTGTACTTGGTATAGCCACTTGGTGTGATGCTGTCAGGGCAGCCCTTGAGAAGCAGAGCATTTTTCTGAGCCACTCCTTAAATCTGCAGTCCAGTGTCGCCATCCCTTTTAGGGTTAAGTGCTCTTGTTTGGTTTGTCTGTTTTAGTGGATTTTTTTTTCTATTTTCATTTTTTAAAATATTTTATTTATTTATTTGAGCGACAGGGGCAGATGAGAGAGAAAATGGGTGCACCTGGGCCTCTAGCCACTGCAAACGAAGTCCAGACGCATGCACCACCTTATGCATCTGACTTTATGTGGGTACTGGGGAATCAAACTTGGGTCCTTTGGCTTAGCAGGTAGGTGCTTTAACCACTAAACAATCGCTCTAGCCCCTCTATTTTCAATTTTTAAAAAATTTAAGCAACAAGCACTTTATCCACTGAACCATCATCTCTCCCAGCCAGTTGATTGGCTGTTTTTTTTTTTTTTTAATATTTAAAAAAAATTTATTGGGAGGCAGAGGTAGGAGGATCACCGTGAGTTCAAGGCCACCCTGAGACTACAGAGTGAATTTCAGGTCAGCCTGGGCTGGAGCGAGACCCTACCTCGAAAAACAACAACAACAAAAAAAATTTATTTATTTGAGAGAGAGAGAAAGAGGCAGAGAGAGTGTGAGAGAGAGAATGGGCACGCCAGGGCCTCCAGCCACTGCAAATGAACTCCAAACGCATGCACCACCTTGTGCATCTGGCTTACATGGGTCCTGGGGAATAGAGCCAAGGTCCTTTGGCTTTGCAGGCAAATGTCTTAACCGTTAAGCCATCTCTCCAGCCTGCTTTTTTTGTTTTGTTTTGTTTTTAAAGATACAGACTCATGTAACATAGGCTGGCCTTGAATTCATTATATAGCCTGGGCTGGCCTTGAACTCCTGATTCTTCTGCCTCTGCCTTCCAAGTGCTAGGATTATGAGCATGTACCATCACACCTGACTCATTTAAACACTGAAGATTTTACATATAAACCCAAGTGTCCTCTCAAGATCTAGAAGCTTTGGCTGGGTGTGGCTTTGTGGTAGAGCCCTTGTCTGGCATGAATGGGCCTGGGTTCCACCTAGCAACCCGGCTAATGAGACCTGAGTTTCCACAAGACACCAGGGCCTTGCTCCTGGTTTCAGGACCCTCAGCCTGAGGAGTAGAGGGATGCAGCCTGGAGGACCTGAGCTGGGCTGGGCTGGGCTGGGCCACCTTGTCTATCCTATGGGTGGGGCACACCCACACTGGCAGGAACCTTATCTGGGACAGGCCCATGCCTAGTGCTTGTGTATAATTATCTCCTCAAGCACTCTCCCCTGAGGAACTGCGCACACTGGTACCATCTCAGGAGACCAGACACTGAGGTACTGAGGAATGGCCTGTACCTTGAGCTGGGGATCTCCACCCAGGGTCTCTCACGTGTTAGGCAAGTGCACTACAACTAACTGAGTTATACCTCACCCTGCCTCAAATAATGTGGAAGGTGAGGTTGACACCCAGAGTTATCTTCTGACTGCCACACTGTATACACATGAACACACACACACAACCCAAACAACCCAAAAAGCGTTCACAGCTAAGTCAAATGTCTTGGGAACAGTGTGAGGACAAGTACCAGCGACTGCTGGAGAGGTGAGGTGACTATGACTAAGTCCTTCCACACACACCCTACTCCTGCTCCCCCACAGTACCACCACTCAGGATGGCCACGTGACCCTTCCTGGGGTTCCCCTCACTTGGGACACATCTGGGCAGCTGAGGACACTCAGAACTTGGCCTAAGCCTGGCCCAGCCTCCACCCCCGTTGTGGCCCTTTTCCCTACACTGAAAGGGACTTTATGGGGGACAAAAAGACACCCATTGTGTCACACGAGACAAAGGGGCAGGGGACAGAGGCTCCAGGCGCCTGGGTAAGCCATACCAGCACCGTACACCACCCCCTCTGTGCCAGGGAAGGGCCGGGGGAGGCACTTTGGAATTCCTGAACTGCACGCAGAACATTCGAGAATCCTGGGGTCATCTCTCTCGCCTTTCCAAGAACCCTGAGAGCCATATGACAAAGCCCCAGGCCACTTATCTGAAGCGCAGGCACACGATGGACACAGTGAGGAGCTTGGCCCCTGGACAAACTTTCAGAGCCAGCACTGTGCCGGACCATTCCAGATCCATGGAAGACAGCAGCTTAGCCCAGTTGGTACCCAGGGCCCCAAACACATCCTTTACCATGTTACCTGCTATTCCCAAGTCCTGGGTCACAAAAGGGAGTTTGTTTTAATTTTGTTTGTTTATTTATTTGAGAGTGACAGACAGAGAGAGAAACGGACAGAGAGAGAGAGAAAGAGAGAGAGAGAGAGAGAGAATGGGCACGCCAGGGCCTCCAGCCACTGCAAACGAACTCCAGATGCATGCACCACCTTGTGCATCTGGCTTACGTGGGTCCTGGGGAATTGAGCCTCAAACTAGGATCCTTGGGCTTCACAGGCAAGCACTTAACTGCTAAGCCATCTCTCCAGCCCTGGGAGTGTTTAAATACTAGAAATGAAAGAGCTTTCTATGCACACTAACCCCAATAAGTAAGCACCATGGACCTCACATGTTGTTAAGCCCACATGATTCCTGAGGGTTCCTCAGGGTTGTAGAAAAACTTTCCCAGCCATCCTGCTGGTGCACATCTGTAATCCCAGCATTTGGGAGGCAAAGACAGGAGGCTCACTGTGAGTTTGAAGCCAGCCTGAGCTACACAAGACCATGCTTCAAAAAAAAAAAAAAAATAGTAATAGTAATAATAGGCCAGGTGTGGTGGCACACGCCTTTAATCCCGGCACTTGGGAGGCAGAGGTAGGAAGAGCACGGTGAATTCAAGACCAGCCTGAGACTACATAGTGAATTCCAGGTCAGCCTAAACTAGAGTGAGACTCTACCTCAAAAAACCAAAAACAGGGCTGGAGAGATGGCTTAGCAGTTAAGGTGCTTGCCTGTGAAGCCTAAGGACCCAGAACACATGTAAGCCAGACACACAAGGCGACACATATGCAAGTTCATGCATGCGTACGAGGTGGTGTTTGGAGTTCAATCACAAGTGGCTGGAGGCCCTGGTGCACCAATTCTCTCTCTCTCATAAAAATAAAACAAACAAATAATAATAAACAAGCAAGCATGAGGCTAGAGAAATGGTTTATAGATTTATTTTTATTTATTTACTAGAGACAGAAAGAGAAAGGGAGAGAGAGAGGGAGAAGACATCAGGGCCTCTAGCCACTGCAAACAAACTCCAGCGCATGTGCCACCATGTGCATCTGGCTCACGTGGGAACTGGAGAATCGAACCTGGGTCCTTAGGCTTTGTAGGCATGCGCCTTAACCACTAAGCCATCTCTCCAGCCCCAAAGATGCTTTCTTGCAAAGCCTGCCAGCCTTGGTCCAATTCCCCAGTACTCATTGTAAAGCCAGATGCACAAAGTTGTTCTGAGTTTGGAGGCTCTGGCACGCCCATACTCATTCTCTCTCTCTCAAGTAAACAAATAAATAATAAAAAATACAAGTAAACAGTAAATATTCTTTCCAAATAAATACAACTGTTGAGGGGCAGAGGAGTAGACAGCTTGTGAAGGATGTGAAGGCCTGTCAGGCCCAGGACCACGCAGCAGCCAGCGCGAGTTCAGTTCAGTGCTACTTGCTGGGCGTCCTGGGAGATCTCCCTCCTGGTGAGTAGAATGTGACATTGAACCAGGAAAGGACAGAGTTCCCATGTGTGAAGCCAGTCCACGCATTGGGCAATTGCTGCAGATATGGTGGCTAGGACCACAATGACCACTCTCTGTGGCCTTTGGGAACCTAGGTGGGTCTGTTTTCCTTGGCAGCCAGTGAGGCCCTGATAACCTAGGACCAGATCCCTGCTGTGGGGCGGGGTCAGTCCCTCCTGTTTGCCTAAGGAGGAAAGGCAGGTGACCTGCCACTGTCTCAGACGGCAGGACAAGGCCAAAGGTCAGGCAAGACCCAGCATGGAAACAGACCTGGGCCTGCTGGGGAATGTTGCAGCTTTGATTAGGGTTAGGGTGGTGTCTGACACCCCACGGTGTCTCTTTGCCAGCCTGATTAAGGTTGGAGGGCATGGGTGAGGCAGGCCTAAGCCACTCAGAGTAGTGTGGGGTTTTAGGAAGGAAGTCCAAGGAGTGAGAAAGACCTTGTTTCAGGCTGTCCCAGGTGCAATGCTCCCACAGCCCCTCAGCTTTGGCCTTTAGGGCTCTGACACTTCCTCTAAGTGTAGTGGTTTCCTGGGCAGTACCCCCATTTCGCCAGTCAGTGTCAAAGAGAGGGGAGCTGACCCCACAGCAGCCCTTAGTTAGGTCCTCATCTTCAAAGAGAGCCTCAGTATTCCTCATCTATGAAATGGGTCAAGTATCTCCCTTGGGCCCACAGAGAGAAAGGCCCTGGAGGTGTAGAGGCTTGGTGATGAGTGAGTTCCAGGGTTCCACCTAGGTCTTCTCAAGTGAGGTGAGGCCTTCCTGGGAATGCTCTGTGGGGCCCAAGGAGTCTTGGTGCTGGGGAGGGCCAGACAGGCACGATGGGATGGGCCCCTGAAGCAGGAAGAGGGAATGGGATTTAGACAGGGGTGCTATAAATTCCTGGAATCCCTTAGGGAGCAACACCACTTGCTCAGGGAGCCAGAACAGGCCTAGGGGTGGGACTCAAAAAGCCTGGGGTGACAGGGAGGAAGCCTACTTGTTCCAGCCCCACAGGGCAGCATGGGATTTTGGTAGCAGTTAAGTATGGGCCTGTTGAGTTCATGTTTGTTTGTTTATGTGTGTGAGAGAGAATTCATAAGATAAGAATCCAGGTAAATAAAAATATTTTTTTTTAAAAAGGGCTGGAGATATGGCTTAGTGGTTAAGCGTTTGCCTGTGAAGCCTAAGAACACTGGTTCGGAGCTCAATTCCCCAGGACCCGCGTTAGCCAGATGCACAAGGGGTGCACGCATCTGGAATTCCTTTGCAGTGGCTGGAGGCCCTGGCGTGCCCATTCTTTCTCTCTCTATCTACCTTTCTCACTCTGTCTGTTGCTCTCAAATAAATAAATTAAAAAGAAAAAAAAAAAAGCCGGGCGTGGTGGCGCACGCCTTTAATCTCAGCACTCGGGAGGCAGAGGTAGGAGGATCGCCGTGAGTTCGAGGCCACCCTGAGTCTCCATAGTGAATTCCAGGTCAGCTTGGGCTAGAGTGAGACCCTACCTCAAAAAAAAAAAAAAAGAATAATCCAGGGACACCCTAAAACTATTCGTGCATTGGTGTATTGTATTGGTACATTAGTGAGAAAGCCCAGTTCCCATTTCAGGCACACCATAGACACTTGCCACTTTTTGCATCTGGCATTGAACCCAGGCCGGCAGGCAGCCTTTGCAAGCCTTTGCAAGCAAGCACCTTTAACTGCTGAGCTTCTCCCAGCCCTGAGACCCTGATTTATTTATTTATTGTGGTTGTTTTTTGTTTTTTTCGAGGTAGGGTTTTGCTCTAGCCTGGGCTGATCTGGAATTCAGAATGGCTTGGAACTCACAGCAATCCTCCTACTTCTATCTCCCAAGTGCTGGGTTTAAAGATGTGTACCACCACACCCAGCCCTTGCGAATAAGTTATGTATTTTTTTCTTAAACCTCATATGCCTGGAGAGGACCAGGCATAGTGGCATAGGCCTGAATTCTCAGCACTTGGGAGGTGGAGCCAGGAGAATTAGGATGACAAGTCCAGCTTGGACTATATAGCAAGATTGTCTGAAAACAATACAACAAAACCACCATAATTAAAGTAAAACACACAAACAACACTCCACCCCACTCCGTCCCCCCCCCCCGCCCCCCAAAAACAGGAAAAACTACCAGGGAATCCTCTAGAACTGCAACTGACCAACAGCTCAGAAAAACACAGGCAGGAGAGGACACACGACATCTCAGTGGAACACAGGCAGAGGACATTCGAGGGCTCCGAAACACTTTTTTAAGGTCAAGCTCACTCCTCTAAGGACTGCGAATAATACTTCACTGACCTGCCCATTTTGCCCTATCAGATGGGGGCTCATCCAGAAGTGTGTCATATCACAAGTCAGGGTGGCTGGGGGAATAGGGGAATAGGAATAATACTGGCAATAGGACAAACGGAGTGACCTCGGAGCTGGGCTTGGTGGTGCACGCCTTTAATCCCCGCACTTGGGAGGCAGAGGTAGGAGGATCGCCATGAGTTCTAGACCACCCTGAGAATACATGTGAACTCCAGGTCAGCCTGGAAAAAAGGTGTGACCTCCACGGAGAGCACTTGGCAATCTCCATCAGAATCACAAATGCAGAAATGCAGCAGGGCCTGATGGCGCGTGCCTTTAATTCCAGCACATGAGACGCACAGGTGGGAGGATCACGGTGAGTTTGAGCCCAGCCTGGGACAGCAGAGTGAGTTCCAGGTCAGCCGGGGGTAGAATGAGACACTGCCTCAAAAATACCAAAAAAAAAAAAAAAAAAAAAAAAATCACAAATGCAGGATATGGTACAAGCCTGTCAGGCAGCTACTCTAGACACTAAAATGAGCGGATTGCAAGTTCAAGGCTAGCCTAGACTACAGGGTGATACCCTATCTCAAGATAAAATAAAAAGAGGGCTGGAGGTAACTTGCAACTAACCTTAAAATCAAAGGCAACAAACATATAACAACGTTTAAACCCTGCAAGTCCATTGAGATATTCCATCTACAGCCACAGAGCAAGGATCAAGCATTTCTTAGCAGGCGGTTCAGTACCCAGTAAGACTTAACTAGACAGGGCTGGAGAGAGAGTTCAGCTGTTAAGGTGCTTGCCTGCAATGCCTGGTGGCCCTGGTTGGATTCCCCAGCACCCGCATAAAGCCAGATGCACAAAGTGGCGCATGCGTCTGGAGTTTGTTTGCAGCAGCTGGAGGGCCTAGTGCTATGCCCCACCCCCGCCTGTGTTTGCAAATAGATTAAAAAAAAAAAAAAAAAGGAAGTAACAAAACAAAACAAAAAATCCCAAGCACACAAGTACATGTTGTGGAGTCTATAGTCACATGATGGGTGACCTGTGTGGACAACAAAGGCATGGAAATTCACAAGTCTGTCAATCAAGGAAGTGGCCTTCCAGATCTGAACCCACCTGTACCATAAGGCCTTACAGAAGCTGCCTAGGGAGGGACTGTACTCCCTGTGCTAAGATAAGAAGACTGACGCCTCATTTCCATGCCTAACAGGAAATGTGCAGAAGCATCTGGAAATGGGGAGAGGTGGAACTCTCCCTCTTTCGCACACATCAGCTTTGTAAAGTCTTAAATGGCATATGGGAAACAGTGGGCGTGATGGAGCCTGCAGCCAGCTCTACTCAAAGAGATTGGCCACTGTACTCTTTTACTCTATTTTATTCTTTTTTTATTTGAATGTATTATTTAGCCGGACATGGTGATGCATGCCTTTAATCTCAGCAGAGGTAGCAGGAAGCAGAGGTAGGAGGACTGCTGTGAGTTCAAGGTGAACCTGGGGCTCCAGGGTGAGTACCAGGTCAGCCTGGGCTACAGTGAAACCCTACCTCAAACAAACAAACAGAAAAAAGTGTTATTTGGGCCTGAAAGAGGGCTTTGTGGTTAAGGTGCTTGCCTGCAAAGCCAAATGACTTGAGTTCGATTCCTCAGTACACAGGTGCTATCTGTCTCTCTCTCTCTCTCTTTGCTTACAAATAAATAAATACATTTTTTGTTTGTTTTTTTTTTGAGGTAGAGTCTCACTCTAGCTCTGGCTGACCTGGAATTCACTATGTAGTCTCAGGGTGCCCTTGAACTTACAGCGATCCTCCTACCTCTGCCTCCTGAGTGCTGGGATTAAAGGTGTGCACCACCACGCCCAGGTAATAAATATTTCTTCAATGCACAGAAAAGAGCTAGGGATGTATAGTTCAGCTATCCAGTGCTCACCTAGCATGCACAAAGTCCTGAGTTCAATCCCCAGCACCCTATAAACTTGAGATTGGTGCATATACCTGTAATCTGAGCACTGAGGTGGTAGAGACAGGAGGACCCAAAGTTCAAGGTCATCCTCAGCTAAAAAGTTTAAGGCCAGCCAGAGCGACATGAGCCTCTCAGAAGAAGGGGGAGGATGAGAAGGGGAAAAGAACATTCCAGAATAACCGTTCCCACTGGGAGAGGGCTAGTGACCCGAAGAAGACGATGTTGTCTGTGTACTGACTGACTGACTGATTTCAGAGTCTCACCATGAAGCCCAGGCTGGCCTCAAACTTGAAGCCTCCTACCTCTCAGTCTCCTGAATGCTGGGATGGCAAGCATGTACCAACACACCTAGCCAGGGTCTTTGTTTTGTTAAGATTATATACGTATGCTCACTAGGTAATCACAAATGAATTTTTAAAACCCACCTGCCTCCTGCCCACTGCGAGGGAACATGGTGGAAATTAACTGCAAAGTACGTGTGGCTTGGGCACAGGACCCTGTCGGGATACAGGCTGCACTGAGGCTAACAAAAGACCTAGGATGACAAGTGTTAAGAAAGTCCTGGGAGACCAGACTGCAGCATTGCTATCCTAATGCAACCAGTCACTGCTCAGACCTCTGGACCTCAAAAACTAGGCAGTCCCTTCCTGGAGAAAAGCCTGCTGCCTTTTAGGGCTGGAGATAGAACGCATCACCAGCAGAAAGAACTTCCTCTCACACTCACAAGTGCTTACAGATGGAGTAAACTTTGAGGGACTGAGCTCTCAGTCCCCAGAAGCATTCAAGCTTGCCTAAGAATCCTAGATCATGTGACCCCGTGAATCCTGCCCTCCTCCTGGCACATACCAACCTAAGACTTTGGCAGGCACCACTTCCCACACTCCTCGGAATCCCACCATCACCATTTTACAGACAAGGGCCCCAGAGGCTACAGGCATTAGTTAAGGCTCTCGGGTCGGAAGAGGCAATTTTGAAGCTGAGGCTCTGCACTTCCAGGCTGTCAACCAATGCTCTCACAGCTACCCCGGAGGATCACTGTTATCTGGTAGGCCTTTGATCGGTTTATTCGCCTGCAGACAGAACTGTGACACTGCCCCCAATCCCAAGAGGTAGCGCAGGATGGTGCCTGACACCAATGGCCCAATTGCCAAGGGGCCTTGTACCACTTCCCTGTCCTGGGTCTTCTGAACACCCCAGGGCTTGGCACGAGTGGTGGTCTCTCCTGATCCCCTTGTTATTTGTTATTTATTTATTATCTTTGGAAACAGGGTCTCATTATGTCACCCAGACTGACCTTAAATTCACAGTCCTCCTGCCTCGAGTGCTGGGAATGCAGGTGTTGCACCCCCACAACCAGCCAGAACCTCCCTCACTTACCACTCCACCTATGTAGCCAGACCCTTCAGAGCTCCCCTTTGCAAAAGGGCTGAGCCTCCCTTCCTGACATGAGCTTCCTTCTCCTCTAAAGCTCCTCCAAAGCCCCCAAACGCAACAAAACAAACAGAAAGAATAGCTGAGCCACTCTCTAGATGGCCAGATCCGAGTGCCAATCCGAAAGGTGAGTGGCAGGCTTCTCATGTGACCGTGGACATGGATCTGTTTCCTCATCTGTAAACACCAAGTAAGATCACCCTTCTCCCCAGAGCTTGGCGGGGCCGGGGGGGGGGGGATTTAAGAAATTAGAAGGAAGCTGAGTGTGGTGGTGCACGCCTTTAGTCCAAGGACTCAGGTAGCAGAGATAGGAAGATCGCTGTGAGTTCAAGGCCAACCTGAGACTATAGTCAGTACCAGGTCAGCATGGGCTAGAGCCAGACCCTACCTTGAAAAATCCAAAACCTAAAAAAAAATAAATAAAAATTCAGAAAGAGATGGACACCTCACCCCATGTACTTGATACATATGTGAAAAAGGCCTTGGGGGCTGGGGAAATGGCTAAGTGGTTAAGGCATTTGCCTGTGAAGCCTAAGGACCCTGATTTGATTCCCCAGGACCCACATAAGCCAGATGCACAAGGGGGCACATGTATGTGGAGTTTGTTTGCAGTGGCTGGAGGCCCTGGAGTGCCCATTCTCTCTTTCTCTCTATCTGCCTCTTTCTCTCTCAAATACATAAATAAAATATTTTTTTAAAAGGGCCTTAGGGCCTGCTTTTTGCACCAGTTAACCACACCTTCCAAAGCATTCTTCCACTCCTAGCCACATAGGGAACTGCAGCATAAAGGGCCCCAGTTTTGTTTTGTTTTGTTTTGTTTTGTTTTTTTCCAGGTAGGGTCTCACTCTGGCCCAGGCTGACCTGGAATTCACTATGAAGTCTCAGTGTGGCCTTGAACTCACGGCGATCCTCCTACCTCTGCCTCCCAAGTGCTGGGATTAAAGGCGTGCGCCACCACGCCCAGCTAGGGCTCCAGGTTTTTATGACTAGAAGAGTTGTCACTCAGTCATACTTGCCTGCTTCCTTGCTTAGGGCTAGCTGTGTAAATTCACATTTCCCTTTTTGCTTGCATCACTGGGAAGCTCAACAATGAAACAACAACTAGATGGATGGAGTTATAAAGCAAGAAGACCTCTAGAACACCAAGACCGCTTCTGCAGGGCACCTTCCATACAAGGTGAATAACTGCCCACCCAAGGAGCTGGGGCTCCCTGCCTACACCCCAGGAACACCTCACCAACACTGGAGTACAGAGGAAGGTGACAGGCAACAAGCGCCCATCTTCTCAGTCACAGCCTCCTTCATGGAGCCTTCCCTGATGCCCTGGGCAGTGCTGGGGCTGGAGCCTCTGCCACCCGCTGTGCAGTGCCACACCTCATGCATTGCAGGGGCAAAGCCCAGGGTGATCGTGAAGAGGAGGGGCGGAAAAGCCAGCAGAACCACTCCTAGGACAGTGAGTGGTGAGCGTGTGGGCAAAGAACCACCTCCGAGGCTGGGTCCTCAGCTGTAGAGCAGAGGCCCTGGGCAAAGGCCTAGAGCCTAGTGCATGTCCCTCCGGTGGCAGCTGCTGTGGCTTCCCAGCAGGTGATGGTGCTGTCGGTGGACCCCTGTCCCTACCCAGTGGAATGATCGGTTGCCACAGAAACCGCTCAGGAAGCAGCTTCTCCAACAAGCAGCCTGGTATAGTCTTCAGAACTGGGATGGGGACCAAGAGCTGGCAGCCGGGGGGGGGGGGGGCAAAGAAAGCCACTGCCTCACACACAATGCCAGAGGGCTTGGATGCCCAGATGGCAAGCTCTACCACACTTGAGAGGGTCCTGCGGTCCACTGGAGGGATCTACCTCTGTGAGGGTGCCCATCACTGATTGCTGAGCCCACAGAGGTCCCCAGCACTAAAACAGAAGCCTCCCCCCAGGGAATGCTTACATGGTTCCTCTACACCAGAGCTCTTATTCCAGTTAATTAACATGCTCTTGTCCTGTGCACCATGCACTGGCCCTCAGGGTCCACCCAGCCACCCAGCCATGGGCACCATACTCCAAAACCTCCCAGGGCCACCAAAGCAGCTGAGCCCCCAGCTCTGGCAGAGATGCACACTGACCCTGGGCTCCTGGCCACACCAAGAATGAGTATTTTAATTCCGGCTCCCTGTGCCAGCTACTTCACCCACTCACTCAACTCTCCCATCTTCAGCCTCCAGTTGGTGCCCTGCTCCCTCTGCCTCCCACTCCAGTTAAAACCCAGCTCAAAAGCCACACATAACCACCATAAAGCCACCTCAGGCTACCCAGCTTCTCCCAGGCCAGCCCCCAAGCTGCCCACCGGCCACATTTTACAAAGAACCCAGATAAACCAAGGAGTGGTAGCTCATGCCTGAAATCCCACACTTGGGAGGTAGAGGCAGAAATCAGGAATTCAAGGCCAGCCTCAGTTGAGACCTTATCTAAAAGAGCCCAGAACACCACTGATGGCAGGGGATCTATCTACACATGGTAGATTTAAATTAGTCCTGAAAGAAGGTAAAAAGGTGTCACCTCTCTCCCCCTAATCTCACCAAAAAAAATCATCATCTCATCAAAACCTACTCTGGGAGAAGATTGTTAAAATACAAATTTCTGTCTGCACTTCCGGAGATTCAAAGAAAAATTCCACATTTTTACCAGGGGTGGGGCCCAAGTATCTGCATTTTATATAAACCCCAGATGCGGAGGCTGGGAGAGGGGCCATCCACGTAGGGAAATCTGAGGAATCCGAAAGCAACTGAAGTGGTAGGCCAGGGTGGAGGTGGCCGTTCCCCTGAGAAGCTAGCGGCAGGAAGAACTGATCTCCGCGGAGGGGTTGGTGGCATCGATATAAATGTCCAATTGACCTTCCAGCCCGGGCCCAGCAGCCAGACACTCACGCAGCAGTCGTGGTCCGACGGAATTCCTACTCACTGGATGGTGACGGAACACGGATCCAAGAGTGCCCCCCTAGACCTCTGCCAGTGGACCGGCGCACAGGTGGCGGGGCTCTCTCCGCCACCTGTGCACTGGCAAGAGGGCTCAGTGGGAAGACAGATGACACCCCCAGGCTGCACCTGGTGGGGAGGGGCGTCCCCTTCGGGTACCTCAGCTGGTTTGCACAGAGGCCGGAGTGGTGGGGGAGGTCGGCAGGAGGATCGCGGCCGGCCTCGGACTTCCCATAAACCCCACTCCGCAGCCCAGGGCGCGAGATCGCGAGCCGGGAAGCCGACCGGACCGGCTGGTCCAAGAAGCACAGTGAGGCCCCGCGGGCTGCGCCTAGCCTGTGCGTCTGGGTCACCGGTGCGCTTTCCCGCTTGGAGGAGGGGAACTGAAGGGCAGCCGTGCGGAGCCGACCAGTGGGGCAGACAGTGGACTCTGCCCGGCCCTTGGAGAGCTGGGACCTGCTCCTAGCAGGGAAGGAGAGGGGCAGACTCGTAGTCGTGTGCAGGGATCGGGTCTAGCTGCGCCGATCATTCAGGCCAGGGTGCCCGGGCCGTCTGAACCCCCGCGCAGGCAGCGGACACTCGCAGGGATGCTCGGAGAGGGTGGGGTACCGAGGTGGAAGGTTCAAGGGACGATTCAAAAGCGCCCCGGAATAGACGCCGCGCGTCGGGGCGCGCCAGCCCGCCCGGAGGGTGTCCCAAGTCCCCAGCCCCGGGGACCCGCACTCACCAGTTGCACCAGCGCCAGAAGCCCGAGGCTTGAGCGCACGAAGCCGAGGTCCGGGCGCAGCGCCGAGGCCGAGGCGCCGACCCCCTGTGCAGGGCTGCTGGTCCGCGTGCTCACTTTCGACGGGAACTCGGCCATGGCCGCTCGCACGCGCCCCGGTGCCTCCCGCCGCGCTTCCGCGCTGGGACTCCCGCTGCTGCGGCCAATGCGGGCGCCGAGCGACGGTCGCCAAACCCGCCGGGCCGCCAGGTGCGGCCGTCTGCCCCGCCCCGCCCCGCGAGCCACGCCCCCTTAACCCTGGGCTGGCCGCGGCCGCTGGAGACTAGGAGTTCCAGGTTCGGATCCCGACGAAGGCTCAGTCTGCACCGCTGCCCCACGCTCGCGGCCGCTGCGCCCCTCTGCGCCCCTGGGGCCTGCCACCTACGGCTCCCTGTGTCCTCAGCCTATCCCTCTGCGGCTCTCTGGAAGGAAAGCGGGACTCTGCGTTCTGGGGAAGGGCCTGGGGAGACTGGGAGAACTGGGGAAGAGTCTGGGAAGACTGGGGGAACTGGGGAAGGGTCTGGAGAGACTGAGGGAACTGGGGAAGGGTCTGGGCAGGCTGGGGGAACTGCGGTAGGGCCTGGAGAACTGGGGAAGGGTCTAGGGAGACTGAGGGAACTGGGGAAGGGTCTGGGGAGACTAGGGGAACTGGAGAAGGGCCTGGGGAGACCGGGGAATGCAGAAAGGGGATGTGCACACAGTTCCACTTCTAAGCCTGGATAACTGGGAGCTCAGGCCTGTAATCCCAGCAGTGGGGAGACTGAGACAGAGGATCGTCTCACCTCAGCCTCCCAAATGCTGGGATTGCAGGTGTGAGCCACCCTGGGTTTTGTCACCCTATCTCTACCTCCCCAGGTCATATTACCCTCATTTTGTGTCTCTTGTAAGGACATGTGATTGGATTAGGGAACCCCTCAAATAATCCAGCTCAATTTCAAAGTTACCCATCTTAATTTAATTTACTCACTTAACTCAATCTGAAAAGAGGCTTCCTTCTTTTCTTTCTTTTTTTCTGACCATGCTAGGGATTGAATCCGGGACCTTCCACATGCTAGGCAAGCATTCTACCACGGAGGCACATGCCCAACCCAAGACCCTTTTACTTTTTTTTTTTTTTTTTTTTGAGGTAGGGTCTCACTTTAGCTCAGGCTAGCCTGCAGCTCACTCTGTAGTCCCAGTCTGGCCTCGAACTCACAGGGATCCTCCTACCTCTGGCTCTCAAATACTGGGATTAAAGGAGTGCACCACCATGCCCAGCTCTCCCCCTTTAATTTCTCAAGGGTATGTTTGGAATAGCGTGTTGGAGATACCAAGGCCTCCTTCCTCCAGTGGGTGTGCAGATCAGACTAGAAAAAGGTGACGTGGTGGAAGAGGAAGGAGACCTATGCCTACACCCCTTCTTGCCTCCCTCTCATTTTTTAAAAAACTTTTTGAGATAGGGTTGCATGTAGCCCAGGCTAGCCTGGAATTTTCTACACTTGGTCTTAGCTAAAAGGCTAACTTGAACTGATCCTCCTGCCTTCACCTCCCAAGCACTGGGGTTACAAGCATGTGTCTGTCACCACGCCCAGTTTTGTATGTGTCTACTGAGTTACATACTCTGCCCTATACTTTTTCCTTATGTAAATTTATTTATTTATTTGAGGGAAGTACAGGAGGCAGGAAGCACTTTATTCACTAGTCTATCTCCCGTGCAGCCTGCTTATTTAATTTTTTTATTACTGATTTACAAGCGGAGAGAGAGATAGAAGAGAGCCATCAGAGAGAATGAGCACTCCAGGGCCTCCAGCTGCTGCAAACAGACCCCAGAGGCATGTGCCACTTCGTGCATCTGGTTTTACATGGTCTCCTGGGTTTGCTTTTCTTGTTTTTTAATTTTTATTTATTTATTTTCAAGGAGAGAGAGACAGAGAATGGAGAATGGGCATGCCAGGGCCTCCAGCCACTATAAACAAACTCCAGACACGTGTGCCACTTTGTGCATCTGGCTTACGTGGGACCTGGAGAATCAAACCTGGGTCCTTAGGCTTTGCAGGCAAGCACCTTAACCACTAAGCCATCTCTCCAACCCACTTGGGTACTGGGGAATTGAACTCAGGTTGTTGGGCTTTGCAGGCAAGAGTCTTAACTGTTAAGCCATCTCTCCAGCCCAGCTTTTTTCATTCGTTTGTTTTTTTCAAGGTAGTGTCTCACTCTATCCCAGGCTAACCTGGAATTCACTATGTAGTTTTAGGGTGGCCTCAAACTCATGGTGAACCTCCTACCTCTGCCTCCCAAGTGCTGGGATTAAAGGCGTGCACCACCACGCCCTGCTCCAGGTTTGGTTTTTTATAAGGTAAAATCCACAGGTTCTGAGCACTAGGACATGGAATAACTCTGGGTGGCCATTATTCAGCTTACTACAGTGATGGTAATGGATTGATAATTATTTGAAGGTTGGAGGGCTTTAAGGTGGTGTGGTAGTGCTCAGTGACTGTAATTCCAGCACTTGGAAGGTAAAAGGAAGAGGATCATAAATTCAAGATCTTCCTCAGCTACATAATAAGTGTGAAGCCAGTCTGGGCTACATGGGTCCCAGGTTCGATTCCCCAGGACCCATGTCAGCCAGATGCACAAGGTGGCACATGAGTCTGGAGTTCATTTGCAGTGGCTAGAGGCCCTGGTGCTCCCATTCTCCCCCCGCCTCTTTTCCCCCTTTCTCTCTCCCTCTCAAATAAATAAAAAATATTTTGCAAAAGGCTGGAGGGTTTTAATCAGAGGACTGAGGCAATCTTGGAACTTTGACAGTATCCTTTGGTTGATAGTGGCTTACCACTTTGCCTATTCAAACCCTTCTCGCCAGAGAACCTGGGACCCTTCACTCACCTAGCCCATAGCAGCTATTCTGCAAAAGAGAACATTTTAGTGTCTGTAAAGTTGTACCCAGACACCAGTCTCTCTATAGACCAGTCCAAGTTCAAAACAAAGCTCAGGGTGAGCCCTTAATTTTATCCTAACAGAACACTAAGGTGACTGTTTCTGAGGCAGTTTCTAAAACAGTAGGGTGTTTTTGTTTTGCTTGTGCTTTGCATTTTGTTGTTTTGGCTAATCCCACTTTCATTCCTTTTAAATGGCAGTGAGCAGGACTGGAGTGCTGCACCCTGTTATGTCTTGGACATTTTCTTCCAGCCAACTATACCCGCCCCCATGAGAAAAAGTGGGAAGGGACCTGCCCCAGGCTGGAGCCAGCTGCCCTACCCGAATCTGCACCAAGAGCTAGCTGGGGATGGGGAGAAGCCTGTCCCCTCCCGGGGCTGGTGGCTCTGCCAGTTATCTATGACAAGCGGCTTGTCTCTATCCTAAATTCTGCCCAGAGTCCTCTGGCTAGACCCTGACAATGCTGGAGAAGCAGTGGGGACTCAGCACAGAGCAGATATGGGGCAGGTACCTGGGTTACCCCAGGCCTTGGGGACAGTGCTGAGGGGGCCCATCCTCTGGGAACCCCAAGCAGGGGACCGATAATCACCAATTGTGAACATGTTATCACAGAATAAAGCAGGATGCATGGGAGAGAAAAATTCTGCCAATACCATTTAGAGCTAGGCTTTTTAAACCTTTTAAACATATGACCCCCTGCATAACTCCAGCATTGAGGTATATAAAAATATATACAAGGGCTGGAGAGATGGCTTAGCAGTGAAGGCGCTTGCTTGCAAAACCAAAGGACCCAGGTTCAATTCCCCAGGACACATGTAAGCCAGATGCATAAGGTGGTACATGCAATCTGGAGTTCGTTTGCAGTGGCTGGATGCCCTGATGCACCCATTCTCTCTCTCCCTCTGTCTCTTGTCTCTTTCTCTCTCCAATATATATATTATTGTATAATATATATATATATTTTAATATACAAATAAGGTCTGGATCAGATGGCTCAGCAGTTAAAGGCACTTGATTGCAAAGCCAGAAGGCCCAGGTTCAATCCCCCAGTTCCCATATAATCCAGACGTACAAAGTTGCATGTACCTGGAGTAGGTTTGCAACGGCAGGAGGCCCTGGTGTGCCCATACTATCTCTTTCCTCCCTCTCCTCACTCTCTGCTTGCAAATAGATAAAACTATTTAAAAAATAAAAATGTATACAAATCAAACATTTCCTGATACTAAATTGTGTAAAGAAATTTACTTTTTAGTCAGGCATGGTGGCACACACCTTTAATCCCAGCACTCAGGAGGCAGAAGTAGAAGCTGGGACTGCAGAGTGAGTTCCAGGACAGCCTAGGCTAGAGTGAGATCCTACCTCAAAAAAACAAAATAATTAGATAAAAAAGAAAAAAAAAAGGGCTGGAGAGATGGCTTAGCAGTTAAGTGCTTGCCTGTGAACCCTAAGGACCCTGATTTGAGGCTCCATTCCCCAGGACCCACACAAGCTAGATGCACCAAGGGGCGCATGCATCTGGAGTTTGTTTGCAGTGGCTGGAGGCCCTGGCATGCCCATTCTCTCTCGATCTGCCTCTTTCTCTCTCTGTCTGTTGCTCTCAAATAAATAAATAAATAAAAATAAGTAAAAATATTAAAAAAGAAATAGTGAAGGACTCAGAGATCAAAGATAAATCATACATGTAATCAAAGTGAGAAGGTGCCCCCAAAACATGACACAGATAGAAGGCAAGAAGGAAAATACCAAGGCCAAGAAAATACCCTCCCCTTTCTAGCCAGTTTGGGAAGGAGGGGCAGAATCACATGATGTTCAGGCAAGGTCACAGGGCAAAAGAGAGAGAATTAAATTTTTTTTTTTAAATCTGGGGCTGGAGAGATGGCTCAGCAGTTAAGGCCCTTGCCTGAAAAGCCTAAGGACCCAGGTTTGATTCCCCAGTTCCCATATAAAGCCAGTTGCACTAAGTGGTACATGTATCTGGAGTTTGTTGGCAGTGGCTAGAGGCCCAAGCATGCCCATTCTCTATCTACCTGCCTCTTTCTTAAATAAATAAATACATTATAAGTATATATTTTTAATTTAATTTAAATTTTTTTTTTTGAGGTAGGGTTTCACTGTAGCCCAGGCTGACCTGGAATTCACTATGTAGTCTCAGGGTGGCCTCGAACTCACCACGATCCTCCTACCTCTGCCTCCTGAGGACTGGGATTAAAGGCGTGCGCCACCAGGCTCGGCTACCTGTTTTTGTTTTCAGACAAGTTCTCATGGAACTCTGACTGGCCTAGAGCTCACTGTGTGGCCCAGGCTGGTATGGAACTTGGGCTCCCTCTGCCTCCACCTCCAAGTGCTAGGATGATAGACAGGCACCACCACAGGTGTACTTTTTAAAAATAACACACTGCCCGCTGGGTATGGTAGAGCATGCCTTTGATCCCTGTACTCTGGAGGCTGAGGTAGAAGGATCATGGCGAGTTCCAGGTCAGCCTGGGCTAGAGTGAGACCCTACCTCAAAATAGATAAATAAATAAAAATAACATACTGGACTGGAGAGATTTCTCAGTGGTTAAAGGTGATTGCTTGTAAAACGTGATGGCTCAGATTTGATTCCCTAATACCCACATAAGGCCAGATATACAAAGAAGCACATGTGACTGGAGTTTATTTATAGCGGCAAAAGGCCTTGGCGTGCCCATTCTCTATTTGTCTCTCTCAAATAAAAATATAAAAAAGAAACACTTCTAAAAATACCAAAATGCAGCACTCGGGAGGCAGAGATAGGAGGATCGCCGTGAGTTCGAGGCCACCCTGAGACTACATAGTGAATTCCAGGTCAGCCTGGGCCAGGGTGAGACCCTACTTCCCGCCCCCCATAAATGTTTTCTTTTTCTTCTTTTTTTGTTTTTTTTTCTAGGTAAGGTCTCACTCTAGCCCAGGCTGACCTGGAATTCACTGTATTCTCAGGGTGGCCTCGAACTCACAGTGATCCTCCTACTTCTGCCTCCCAAGTGCTGGGATTAGTGGCGTGTGCTACCACACCTGGCTTCAGAAATGTTCTCTTTAAATTGACTTATTTTAAAGTCAATAAATTACTTATTTTAAGGTAAATAAAATTTTAAAATATATATTATTTATTTATTTGAGAGAGAGACAGAAGCAGGGGTGGGGGGAGAACGGGCTCACCAGGGCCTCCAGCCACTGCAAAAGAACTCCAGATGCATGTGCCCCCTTGTACATCTAGCTTACGTGGGTCCTGGAGAGTCGAACCAGGATCCTTTAGCTTTGCAGGCAAGTGCCTTAAACAATAAGTCATCTCTCCAGCCCTCTGAATCTCTCCAGCCCCCTGATTTATTTATTTTATTTTTCAAGGTAGGATCTTTCTCTAGCTCAGGCTGACCTGGAGTCCACTATGTAGTCTCAGGCTGGCCTCGAACTCATGACAATCCTCCTATCTCTGCCTCCCAAGTGCTGGGATTAAAGGCATGTGCCACCATGCCTAGATCTATGGAGTCTCAGGGTGGCCTCGAACTCATGTCGATCCTCTTACCTCTGCCTACCGAGTGCTGGGATTAAAGGCGTGCGCTATCACGCCTGGCAGTAAATGCATTTTTAAAGAAACTAAAAATATGCAAAGCATGGTGATGTATAACTGGCATCCCAGCATTTGAGAGTACAAGGATCAAAAGCTGATTTTTTTTTTTGTTTTGTTTTGTTTTTTGGTTTTTTGAGGTGGGGTCTCACTCTAGCCCAGGCTGACTTGGAACTTATTCTGTAGTCTCAGGCTGGCCTCAAACTCATAGTGATCCTCCTACCTCTGCCTCCAGAGTGCTAGGGATTAAAGACGTGTGCCACCATACCTGGCTAAAAAGTAATTTAAAAAATATTTTAGAGGCAGGCGTGGTGGCACACGCCTTTAATCCCAGAATTTGGGAGGCAGAGGTAGGTGAACTGCTGTGAGTTCAAGGCTACCCTGAGACTACATAGTGAGTTCCAGGTCAGCCTGGACTAGAGTGAGACCCTACCTCAAAAAACCAAAAAATAAAAATAAAAAAATGTATATATATATTATTTATTTAAGAGAAAGAGAGAGAGAGGCAGAGAGTAGAGACAGAATGGGCACGTCAGGGCCTCCAGCCACTGTAAACAGAACTCCAAACACATGTGCCTTCTTGTGCATCTGGCCATGTGGGTACTGGGGAATCGAACCTGGGTTCTTAAGATTTGTAGGCAAGTACCTTAGCTGCTAAGTCATTTCTCCAACCCAACGTTTTTTTGTTAATGAAGTAGGGTCTCGTTGTAGCCCAGGGTGACATGGAATTCACTATGTAGTCTGAGGCCCTGATTCAGTCCTCAGTACTACAAACAGAAAAAGACTCAGTAGATAACACAGAGGTGAAATACTTGCTTAGTATATGCAAAACCATAGGTTCAATCTCTGGCACCAGCCTTTCTTGGAGGTCTCCTAGCATCCCCCTGTGGTGGGATGGGTCGAGAAGGATGGACTGTTGTGTAGCATGTCAAAGAGACAGATATTCCTATCCACATGCTGCTGTGGGCACATTTCCAAGACCTGGTCAAGGGAAAGGTCATAACCCCATTTATGAATAAATGTGAATAAAATTTTTAATTAACACACAAACGTCTCCGTATTTCTGCATGTACGTATGTCAGTGGGAAAAAAAAAGAAAAGATCAGATAGGATTCACCAAAGCCTTGGCAGACAGTCACTAGAGAAGGAGCTCTGGAGAGGCAGGCCGTGAAACGCAGTGAAGTGGATGAATGAGCTGTGCAGGTAAAATCAAAGCTGGGAATGGCAGTCACCTGTGATCCCAGGATTGGGGTGGCAGAGGCAGAATCATCCAGCTTGGTCTACATAGTGAGACCCTATTACAAATAATAATAATAATAATAATAATAATAATAATAATAATAATAATGGGGTTGCCTGCAAACCAAAAAGCCAAAGGACCCAGGTTCGATTCCCCAGGACCCACGTAAGCCAGATGCACAAGGTGGTGCATGTGTCTGGAGTTCATTTGCAGCAGCTGAAGGCCCTGGCGTGCTCATTCTCTCTCTCTCATAAATAAGTAAACATATTTTGAAAAAAAAAAATAAGGCTAGAGAGATGCTCAGTGGTTAAGGCACTTGCCTACAAAGCTTAACAACCCCAGTACCCATGTAAAGCCAGATGCACAATGGCACATGCATCTGGAATTCATTTGCAGTGGTTGGAGGCCCTGGTATGCTCATTCTTTCTCTCTGTTCTATCTCTTTCTGCTTGCAAATAAAATAAATATTAAGCCAGATATGGTGGTGCTTGCCTTTTTTTTTTTTTTTTTTTTTTTTTTTTTTTCGAGGTAGGGTCTCACTCTAGCCCAGGCTGACCTGGAATTCACTATGGTGTCTCAGGGTGGCCTCGAACTCACAGCAATCCTCCTACCTCTGCCTCCCAAGTGCTGGGATTAAAGGCGTGCACCACCACGCCCAGCTATGGTGCTTGCCTTTGATCCAGCACTAGGGAGATAGAGGTAGGAGGGTTATTGTGAGTTTAGGCTACCCTGAGATTACATAGTGAATTCCAGGTTAGCCTGAGCTGCAGTGAAAACCTATCTCGAAAAACAAAACAAAACAAGGAGGGCTTTTATTAGGTTGGTATTGTATATATGTAAGTAGAAAGATTGAGATGGGGAGGGGATATGATGGAGAATGGGATTTCAGAGGGGAAAGTGGGGGGGGGAGGGTACTACCATGGGATATTTTTTAATCATGGAAAATATTAATAAAAATTGAGAAAAGAAAAAAAGAAAAAAATTAAAAAAAGAGAAAAACAAAACAAAACAAACAAAAATGGCCATGAGTTTGAGGCCACCCTAAGACTACATAGTGAATTCCAGGTAAGCCTGAGCTAGTGCAAGACCCTACTTCGGAAAATAAAAACCAAAAAAGATTAATTAATAAATTAAAACAGGCATGGTATCACACACCTTTAATCTCAACAGTACCCCAGCCCAGCAGGCCATCTGCAGCCCAGCATGTCCACCAATTTCAGTAAGGTTTAAGAAGAAATAATGCCATGCTAAAGGGAGGTGAGGGAAGAGCCACGTGGCTAAAATTTCAGTTCATTTTCTTTATATTTTCTCTCTTGGTTCTGCATGTCCATGTTCACTCAGGATGCAACACTTCCAGTCAAAACCCGTCAGTATAAAGAGCGGGTTCTACAAGAGTGGAAGTTTCCGCCGCAAGGATGTTTGCTTTTTTTTTTTCCCTAGCCCGGGCTGACCTGGAATTCACTCTGTAGTCTCAGGCTGGCCTCGAACACACAGTGATCCTCCCACCTTTGCCTCCCGAGTGCTGGGATTAGAGACGTGGAACCAAGCCTTTCAAGGGTGTTCTTTCTTTGTTTACTTGTGTTTTGAGATCTTGTAGCTCCTGCTGGCCTGGAACTGAGTAGCGCAGGGTGATCGTGAATTGGAAGTGACCCTCCTGTCTCAGCTCCCGGAGTGTTGGGAATACAATCAACAGCCAGTACTCAAGGGCTTTTGTGGTTGTTAATTTTCTTCTCCCTGCGCGGGATTTTTTTTTAACTGTTGGTGACTATAGGTTATAGAAGCCAAATAGAAACTGACTGCAGGCAAAACAGGTCTCAGGATGCTTCCAAGTATACTGGATCAAAACCACTGTATGGCATGTCAGGATGGCCGAGCGGTCTAAGGCGCTGCGTTCAGGTCGCAGTCTCCCCTGGAGGCGTGGGTTCGAATCCCACTTCTGACAACAGTTGGTTTTTGCTTTACCTGCTTTCTTCAAAGGACAATTTGGACCTTGGCTATATTTACCAAGAGAAATGACCGGGTACCTTAGGGGTACTTCCTTTTACAATCCAAAGCCAAACAAATATGTGCTATGAAGAAAATGTTTTTAAAAGTAGATAGTGGTTTTGTAACAAGTTGAAAAGAACACTCCAAAAAAATTTTTATAGCTTTCAGCGACAAGGGCAACGTGAAGATCGGTGCTGCAAAGGACGTGGGACTCCGCGGATGTCTTGAGCGCCTGCCCGCCTTCCCGTTTAATACAATGGCTGGAGCGCAAAAAAAAGAAAAAAAAAAATATATACTGGCGCTGTTTAAATTGAAAAAGTATGCTTTGTCAGAAGTGGGATTCGAACCCACGCCTCCAGGGGAGACTGCGACCTGAACGCAGCGCCTTAGACCGCTCGGCCATCCTGACTGCTGACGTCCTCTAGGGGAGGCAAACTCTTTGGAAGCTCTCAGCACACGCATGCGCGGTGAACAACCAAACGCCAGCTTGGTTTTCTTACAGGGCGGGGCTAGAGGCCCCGGAGGCCGGCGAGGTACGGCGGCCGGCAGAGGGCGCGCGCGGCCCGCTGGAGAATCGCTTAGAGACCCTGGACCGCTATGAGCATGCTTACGCTGGGTTGATCATGGTGTCTGTTCGCTGGCGCCCTAACCGGCAAGGTTCCGGTCCTCTTCGAGACCCTTTTGAACATTGATGGAAACCTCATCTTCCCATTTGGAGTAATTCGTGATCAAATTCCAGCTTGGGTGAATCCAGGGCTGCGCAGCCGCGGCTGCCCTATTCCTGTGCTCGGTGATCCACCCGTGTCTGGCGCACAGTAGGTGCGCATGACTTCCTCCCTCGCTTCCTGCGCCTGGCATTCCGTCATTCCGTGACTCATCCCTCCTCTCCCGCCGCGCGCATACCTTCTCCCTTCCGCCCCTCCTTCCTTCACCCCGGGCTTGCCCACGCGCCGCGAAACTCTCAGGACCGCGAGGGCGCCGTTCCCCCACGGGATTTCCAGGGAGACACAAGGGCGCCCTCCTGCTCCCGAGATCTCGAGTGCTCGGTCCCTAAGGACCCCCTCCCGGAGGTCCCCAAGATGCAACTCCTAAAGAAGCGCCCAGGCGGGGAGACCCCAGGCGAGCCGCGCTAATGGGACAGTGGCACCTCTGTGCTGAGTGGTCGTCTGTGAGCTGGCCATAGAGTCCTGGATAAAATCTGTGGTGACCGATTAGCACCCCTAGAACCCGCAGATTAGCCTGAGACCGCCCCAGGACCCTCAGGGATTAGGACACAGCTGTTGGGGGGTAAACAGAGGTCCCCATTATTCCAGACACGAACAGACCCTGTTTAAATTGAAAAAGAATGCTTTGTCAGAAGCGGGATTCGAACCCACATCTCCAGGGGAGACTGCGACCTGAACTGGTGACCTTTCCCTGTCACCAGTGCCCCTCAGTTATGGCCAGAATTGATTACTGTTTGCAGGGAAGTCCTCTAGCTGTCCTCTTGAAGTGCAGATGGCCCCGACAGTGGAAAGAGATCCGGTGAACATTTATTGAGCACTTGCTGTGTGCTAGACATTTCTGGATGCTGAGAGCAAGACTGAATTGCCTCCTTCAAGGTCCCTTCCAACATACAGGAGCAAGGCAAGCCAAGAAGCAGGAGAACTCAAGAGTTCGGGGTTGGCAAACATTGGCAAGGGGATATGCCAAATCTTGTGGAAGACCTTGAGACCCACAAAAAGATCACTAGGGCCTCTCTTCTGGTGTGGCCAAGTGGCAAACTAGCTTTTTTTTTCTGTTCCTTCTGGTGTTTTTTTGTTTGTTTGTTTGTTTGTTTGTTTTTGTTTGTTTTGTTTTGCTTTTAAAGACTGGGTTGCCAGGTGTGGTGGCGCACGCCTTTAATCCCAGCACTAGGGAGGCAGAGGTAGGAGGATCACCATGAGCTCGAGGCCACCCTGAGACTACATAGTGAATTCCAGGTCAGCCTGGGCTAGAGTGAGACCCTACCTTGAGAAAACAAAAAACAAAAACAAAAACAAAAGACTGGGTCTCTTTATGTAACTTAGCCTGGGATCGAACTCAGGATCTTTCTGCCTCTGCTTCCCAAATGCTAGGCTGGACTGTGTGCCCCTGCTCTGCTCCAGCTGATGACACAGGGGCTTACACACCTTTCATTGTTTTATGTGCAGAGGGTCTGTATCAAAATACAAGCAGCCCCCCCCCCCCAAAATAGGGTCCACTCTAGCTCAAGCTGACCTGGAATTCACTCTGTAGTCTCACAGTGGCCTTGAACTCACCTGTAATCCCAACATTCACTATGTAGTTTCAGGCTGGCTTTGAGCTCATGGCTATCCTCCTACCTCTGCCTCCTGAGTGCTGGGATTAAAGGTGTGCATCACCATGCCAGGCTAACATTAATTTTTTTAAATAATATTTTTTTTATTTATTTGCAAGGAGAGAGGGAGAGGAGAAAGAGAAAGGGGAGTAGTGGGCATGTCAAGGTCTCCGGCCACTGCAAATGAACTTCAGACACATGTACCACTTTGTGCATCTGGTTTACATGCATACTGGAGAATCGAACCCAGGCCATCAGGCTTTGCAAGCAAGTGCTTTTAATTGCTGAGCCATCTCTCCAGCCCCTTCACTGGGTTCAAAAGGAAGAGACTAGCAAAATTGAATCTGGGTGGTGGTAGCATTCCAGATAGGAGGCATAGCCAGTGCACAGGCGCTGAGGCAGAGGGGAGTATGGTCTTCTGGGAAGGAAGGTGTTAGAATGGCAAAGCCCGTGAGGCAGGGGTAAGGGTGAAGGGAGCCTCAGGTCTACGTCACAAGGTTCCTGGTGACCTTTCAAAATGATCCCTTTAGCCGTTGTGTGGATTGAACATGGGAATCTGATCGAATTCAGAGTTCAGGGAGAAGGCAGGGAAAATGAGAGAGAAAGGAAAGTAGAGATTGTAGTGCTGTGCTCCAGTGGTCAGGGATGTCCTGCTGCCTGCTGGCTTGTGGTGGTGGTGTTGATATAATGATATGCAGAGAGAGCTGCGACAGGAAGCCGCAGAGACCATGGAGTGGTAGGCTACAATCTCCTGTTGAGGTGCAGGCTCCACCCCACGCACACTTTATAGACCAGGAGGCCAGGGCTCAGGCAGGCCCTGGGCACTCACCCAGGGTCCTCTGTGGCACTGATCCTTGAGTTCTCTACCTCTGATGCCCCTCATGTCCCATACACCTAACCTTCCTAAGTATGCAGCATTTTAGAGAAGTGCCAAGGAGATGTAGCCCCGCCCCCCCGACCTGCTGGCCTGCCCAGGAGTTTGTCTGTCAGGGTCAGGGCTGGTGTTAGCTCCCATCAGCCCGATCACCTGGGCATGGGTGAGTGGTCAATTGCCTCCCCCTGACACTTTTCAGATAGATAGCCTCCTGGCCCTGGAGGAAGCTTGTCATGACCTCATTCTAGTCCCGAGTCCTCAAGGCCACCACAGCCTGGACGGCAGCAGCGGAGGCCCTCAGGGGACAGGCCTTATCCATTCCTGGCTCTGGGCATTTGTCCAAATCGGGAGAGGAAAGTTCCCAAGCTGGACTTGGAAGGCCCAACGGCAGCTGGGGAAGTACTTGAATGACTCTTGCTGCCCTGGCTATACTTGGTACTGATAGAATGACGTAGCCAAATGAACTGCCTGGTGGTCACCCGGCCAAGAGCCCTGAAAGAGAGACTCCTTGCATTTCTGGTGACAGGAAGCCGAGTTTTAGCATACCTTCTTTACTTCCATTATGACTTCATAGTTGCAACAGCATCACAGTGATGTACACTACTCCCATTTCACAGATGAGAAGAGCAAGGCTCCTAGACTCACACAGATAATTAGAACCCATTTTGCCTGGGTTAGTATCCCTTTCTAAATATTTTTATTTATTTATTTAGAGAGAATGAGAGAGAGATAGAATGGGCATGCCAGGGCCTCTAGCCACTGCAAACAAACTCCATATGCATGTGCCACCATGTGCCTCTGGCTTACGTGGGCACTAGGGAATTGAACCGGGGTCCGTAGGCTTCACAGGCAAGTGCATTAACTGCTAAGCCATCTTAATTCCCTTCTTTTTTTTTCTTGTTTTATTTATTTATTTTTAAGACTTACTTATTTTTTTCTCAATTTTTATTAATATTTTCCATGATTATAAAAATATCCCACGGTAGTCCCCTCCCCCCCCCACTTTCCCCTTTGAAATTCCATTCTCCATCATATCTCCTCCCCATCTCAATCTTTCTACTTACATATATACAATACCAACCTAATAAATGCCCTCCTCCCTTTCTTTCTCTTCCCTTTCTATCTCCTTTTTAACTTACTGGCTTCTGCTACTGAGTTTTTTCCTTCTCGCACAGAAGCCCAATCATCTGTAGCTAAGATCCACATATGAGGGAGAACATGTGGCGCTTGGCTTTCTGGGCCTGGGTTACCTCACTTAGTATAATCCTTTCCAGATCCATACACATTTCTGCAAACTTCATAACTTCATTTTTCTTTACCGCTGAGTAAAACTCCATTGTCTAAATGTGCCATATCTTCATTATCCACTCATCAGTTGAGGGACATCTAGGCTGGTTCCATTTCCCAGCTATTATAAATTGAGCAGCAATAAACATGGTTGAGCACGTACTTCTAAGGAAATGAGATGAGTCTTAATTCCCTTCTTAAGGACGACCTGTGGCTGGGCATGGTGGCACATGCCTTTAAAAATATTTTATTTAGGGCTGAGTGTGGTGGCACACGCCTTTAATTCCAGCACTCGGGAGGCAGAGGTAGGAGGATTGCCAAGAGTTCGAGGCCACCCTGAGTCTAGTAGTGAATTCCAGGTCAGCCTGAGCTAGCATGACACTCTGCCTCAGAAAACAAAAACAAAACAAAACAAAAAAATTCATTTTGCTGGGCGTGGTGGTGCATGTCTTTAATCCCAGTACTTGGGAGGCAGAAGTAGGAGGATTTCTGTGAGTTCAAGGCCACCCTGAGACCACCGAGTGAATTCCAGGTCAGCCTGGGCTAGAACGAGGCCTGACTTCGAAAAACCAAAAAAAAAGAAAAAAAATTATTTATTTGAAAAAGAGAGAGAGAGAAAGAGAGAGAGAGAATGGGCATGTTAGGGCCTCCAGCCACTACAAACAAACTCCAGATGCAAGCACCACCTTGTGCATCTGGCTTACGTGGGTTCTGGGGAAGTGAACCTGGTTCTGCATGCCTTTAATCTCAGCACTTAGGAGGCTCAGGTAGGAGGATAACTGAGTTCAAGTCCAAACATAGTGAATTCCAGGTCAGCCTGTACTAGAGCAAGACCCTACCATGAAAAAAGCCCAAGGAAAAAATAAAAAGAATTACTGTGTGCCTAGCACTGTGGTGGGTATTTCCTTCATATTGTTTACTTAAGAAAAGAAAGGAAAAGAAATGAACAGAAATAGCCACCAGGACTTGCTTATCTAGGTGGCAGGATGGGCTGGGAGTGGCTATTTTTAGTGATGTTTTCATTATTGGAGGAAACTTAAAAGAAGGGCAGGTTTTTCCCACCATAGCGTTAAGCCATGCAAATAAGCTTTTGTGCTCCAGGCTCTGGTTTCTTTAGCTAAGGAAGGAGGGCAGAACCATCAGGTGACCAGGAGCCCATGCCAAGGCCCCGGCCTGGCATCTCAGACACTGGGGAAGCCAGGCTACTTCAAGGGCAGGAAGTCAGGGCTGGCATAGGTGAAGCAGGTGTGGGTCTTGAATGTAGTAGAGTATGCCAAAGACCCCCCAGGGCCACCCCAGGCCCTAGAGTCAAGGTGGCCCAGTTTGAATGGATGACATGGGCACTGAGTGTGTCCCTGTAACCAGAATGTTCCCAAGGCCAGGAGTGCATATCCAAGTTCTCTGGACCCAAAGCCATAGTCATTCTAGCTATTGAAGTCCAGGAATGGCTGACCATTCTGCTTACCACTCCGGAAGCCAGTGTGGGGCCAACTTTAGCTGGAGGCATCATGACTATAAGTGCAAGTGGTGGGCTCGAGATCACCTGGGTTCATACCATGCTTCTGCCCTTTGCCAGAAGCAAGAAGTGACCTTAGGGGAGTTACTCATCCTCCCACCTCTTCACTCTCTCCACCTACAAAATGGGCTCAGTAATAGTGTCTGCTTCCAGGGATTATTGGGATCAAATGAGTTAAGCCAAGATGAGCAACCTCTTCATGTAATGGTGAGCCAGCAAAATAAGCAAGGCAATATTTTTGGTACAAGATGAATATTTGGGGCAAGTTCTGACCTTGCAGAGTTTCTATAGTGCCATCCTCAACCCCGGGCACCCTCCCTGTTTCATCCGAGCCAGCCTGACATCTAACTGTGTCTTCCATTCGCATCTTGCCTTTTCCTTCCCCTTCTGTCAGTTCTCATCTTTTCTTAATGTTTATAGCCATATATATATTCATGCTACTTTCACTTGTGGTTAGAGAAGCTTCTCTTTTCAGATGGCAGTGACCTCTGGGATGACTCAAAAGGCACCACGGTGCTGAGAAGAGGTGACAGAAGAGTGTTCAGCGCTGAGACATCTCTATCACACCTCTCAGGGCGCAGGGTCCGTTGTGGAAGAGGTGGCAGAAAGAACTCAAGAGCCAAAGGAAGGGTAGGACTGCTAACAATGCACTCTTCCAGACATAAAATGGCTTGGATATCCATGACCTCACAGTGCCTGGTACTACCTACACAAGTCTTCATAATGAGGAAAAGATGATGACATTAAAATAGAAGAGAGACTAGGGCACACTCTCTTGTTGCTGTAGTCCACCAGATGTTGACCAGGAGGTGATGTCCACCCAATGCTCATGCCATCATTTTCATTGCCAACATGGAGCTCCTCCTCAAGTCTAAGCCAAAATAAACCGCTTTTACCCATAACCTGCTCTTGGTTGGGTGATTTCTGCCAGCAATGAAAACCTGGTTACAACAGTAGAATTGGTACTGAGAAATGGGACCATTGCTGTTATAACCTGACTGTGACTTCAGCCTTTTGGAACTGCTTTGCAGGAGGAAGGTGGATGACTTTGGAACATTGGCCTAAGAGATGCCTTGCAGTGCTCTAAGTACAGCTTGCTGGACTATTCTGGTCAGAGTTGAAAGATCTGAATGCAGTAAGAACAATGCACTGTGAGGTTTGGTTTATGAGGATGAGAAAGAGCTTTACCTAGACTAGGCTAGAAAGCTTATGTGAGAGGCTTGCTAAGTTCTGCCTGCCTATCTCCTGAGAACTTGTGCAGGGTTGCACTGTGTAGAAATGAATTGGTGTGAGCAGAAGGATATGGCACGAGAAGAAATCTTTGGGCCAAAACTTCTGCCTGTTCAGATGCAATTGTATGAGAGATTACAACCTTTGAGATTGGACCAGCTGACCTGCGCTGGGACAACAGGAAGAATGCATACTCTTTTGAAGGGGCCTGAATGCTGAAAGAGTGTCCGGTTCTTCAAAGTCTGCTTTACTCCCCCATGGATTAACAAACTGGTAGCCCACCTTGTATGATGGAGTGTAACAAATGCAGGAAAGAGAGGGTCATTGATTCTGCAACATGGTTTTGGATTGTGAAAATGGCTATGGGTAGTGTGAAGAAGGCTTGTTGGATTACCTGTGTGGAGACATTATGGAGCCCTTAGGATGAACTGTGGGTTGCAGTGGAGACCCAATGGAGATGCCAGGATTATGAGATGGCTGCCAAGAAGAGCTGCCAGCACCAGATGAAGTTTTCTGGGACTCTGAGTAGCCTAGCTAGAAGGGTGGAATTGGAACTCCACAGACTCATCACCAGTTAGAATTATCTGACTTGGAGATTTGTCACTGACTAGTGTTGTTGGACTGGGAGCTACAAGAGTTTGGTGTTTGCCCTGCTTAAATCTTGTATTGTTTGCTATGCCCAATCCATGCTTTGCAGTGTGAATGTTTGTTCTGTGCCAATATGTTTTGTTGTTTGTTTTTTGGTATTACAGATCAGTTAAAAGATCCTGGACTACGGGGATGTTTAAACATCATTGGGATTGAGAAAAACTATGGGGACTTTAAAAGTTGCACTGAATGCATTGTATTTTACATTATGGATGGTTCAGTTTATGGGGGCCAGGGGTGGAAAGTGGTGGCTTGATTCAGGTGTCCCCCATAAACTTAGGTGTTCTGAATGCTAGGTTCCCTGCGATGGAAATTTGGGAATTAACACCTCTTGGAGAAAGTGTATTGTTGGGAGCGGGCTATGGGTATTATAGCCAGCTTCCTCTTGCCAGTGTTTGGTATACTCTCTAATTGCTGTTGTCCACCTGATGTTGCCCTGGAGGTGATATCCACCCTCAGCTCATGCTATCATTTTCCTTGTCATCATGGAGCTTCCCCTTGAATCTGTAAGCCAAAATAAACCCCTTTTTGCAAATGAAAAAGAAAAAAAATAGAGACTAACAGGGGGCGGTGATATGATGGAGGGAGGAAATAGGAAAAGGAAAGTGGAGGAGCGGAGGGAATTACCATGGTTTATTGTCTATAATTATGGAACTTGTCAGTTAAAAACAAAGTTTAAAAAAAGAAACAAAATTAAAAGTAGACTGTGGGGCAGGAGGGTCAAAGAAAGACTTGTGGCAGACAAGACTCCAGGGAGACCTGTTAGGTCGGGACAAAATGTCACCAAAGACAGCAGGATGGTGACAGACACAAGGAAGTGGGTCACCCACATTCTTCAAGAAACCTGCCCAGCCATTATCCCTTCCTTGCCTAACAATGCCCCAGGTCTTGGTTTCCTGCCCCCTTATCTCCCAGGTCACCTGGTCACTTCTGGTCTTGCACCCTAGCTATTTGAAATGGCTAATGGAAAGAACAAAGGAGTTCTTTTCCCTTCCTCACCTTCCCCCAACTGAAGAACTCTATACAGCCCACTATCTGTATCTCAAAGTTGGCCATGCTGTGCTCTTGAGAGCCAGTCCTGGCACCTCATGCTTTTCTCGAATAAAAGCTTCCATCTTTGCCTCAGAGTGGTCTCCATGATCTTGGTCACTCCTGACCCTCACAAGACGTATCAAGGGCAGTTCCGTAATCCATGTGCAAGATGGTGGTGACTCCATATCCACTGTTGCCACTGTCACCGGTGCCCCTACCTCATCTGACAACTCAGCCAGGTCTCCTAATGGATCCCCCAAATGTGAGTTTTTTGACAAGGTCTTGTTACGTAACACTGGCTGTCATCAAACTTTAGATTCTCCTATCTATGCCTTCTGAGTGTTACAGGCATGTGCCACCATATGGGACCCCAAATCGATTCATGCTCCCTCCTATCCAATTTCTTCAAACCAGACATCTTAAAAACGCAATTTGTTGGTCTGGAGAGATAGCTTAGCTGTTAAGGTACTTGCCTGTAAAGCCAAAGGACCCAGGTTCAATTCTCCAGGAAGCCAGATGTGCAATGTGGGCATACATCTGGAGTTCATTTATAAAGGCTGGAGGCCCTAGTGTGTCTACATTTCAAGCTCTCTCTCTCTCTCTCTCTCTCTCTCTGCTGCTTTCTCTCTCTCAAATAAGTAAATAAAAACATCCCCCCTGCCCCAGAAAGCCAAGTGCCACATGTTTTCTCTCATATGTGTATCCTAGCTACAAATGTTTGGACTTGTATGTGAGTTGGAATAAAACTTAATAACAGAGGCCAGCAAGCTAGAAAGGGCTACAAGAGAGGGAGGAGAGGACTTCAGGGGATGGTATTGTATATATGTACGTAGAAAAACAGATTACTCGGGGTGGAAAGGCCTAACTAAAAGACTGAGTAAAGGAAGGCGGGTTAATCAAAATCTAAGAGGGGCCAGGCATGGTGGCGCATGCCTTTAATCCCAGCACTTGGGAGGCAGAGGTAGGAGGATCTCCATAAGTTCGAGGCCACCCTGAGACTACATAGTGAAGTTCAGGTCAGCCTGGGCTAGAGTGATACGCTACATCAAAAAACAAACAAAAAAGAAAAAAAAAAAAGAAAAAGAAAAAAAAAAAGGAAAGAAAGAATCTAAGAGGGTATGAGTAAGTCATACAGAAACCTACCTTTATGGACAATGGCACATCCAGAAGACATGGAATGTTACTAGAAAATTTTCAGTGCCAGGGATGGGATATCTTCCGGTGAAGTATTGGCCAGGGAGTTACAGGCCATTGCTGAGGCTCTTGGTTTCCCACCAGGAATAGATGGTAAGACCCTATTGCTGAAGACTCCACATGCTTTGGCTGCAAGGTCACTGAGAAATCCTGCTGGAGCTGAGCTGAAAACCTCCTATGTAGATCAGCTGATAGAAAGCTAGAAAAATCTATGCTACATGCAGTTCCATGGGAGAAAGAGAAATCACCAGTGAAGATAAACAATAGTGGATACTGCAAGCCTTATGTTTGGCCAGCTAGGCCAAATAAACCAACATGTGCAATGTCTGTTATGGGGGAAACCAACCCCCAGGAAAAGATGATGCCATCAAAATAAAAGAGAGGCCAGGCATGGTGGTGCATGCCTTTAATCCTGGCACTTGGGAGGACAGAGGTAGGAGGATTGCTGAGAATTCAAGGCTGTCCTGAGACTGTGAATTCCAGGTCAGC
Organism: Dipus sagitta; assembly: GCA_036346955.1. NCBI lineage: Eukaryota > Metazoa > Chordata > Mammalia > Rodentia > Dipodidae > Dipus > Dipus sagitta. The sequence continues at coordinate 238,677,574 of CM070770.1, forward strand.
CAGGGCTAGACTGAGACCCTACCTTGGAAAACCAAAATAAATAAATAGAAAAAAAAAATAAAAAATAAGAGAGAGAATGATTGAGAGGGGGAGGGGACATGATGGAGAGTGGAGCTATGAGGGGAAAGTGGAGGGGGAGGGAATTTTCATACTTTACTGTCTATAATTATGGAAGTTGTCAATAACAAATAAATAAATAAATAAATAAAGCCAGACATGGTGGCACATAGCTTTAATCCCAAATATATAATTTTTTGAAAGCAGTTTGTTTTTGTTTGTTTCTGGGACAGGGTTTCATGAGGCTCAAGGTGGCTTTGAATACACTGTGTAGCAGAGGATAACTCTGAACTCCTAATTATTCTTAAATATATTTTTATTGATAACTTACATAGTCATAGAAAATAAACCATGGTAATTCTCTCCCACCCCCTGAACTCCCAATTCTCTTGCGTCTACATCCCAAGTGCTGGGATTGCAGGTATGTACTACCACTCTCAGTTTTAAAAAGGGATCCAGGGGTTGGAGATGGCTTAGCACCCGCTAAGGTGCACCCCAGTTCAATTCCCCAGCACCCACATAAAGCCAGATGCACAAAAAGGTGCAAGTTGAGCCCGACAGTACGTGGTGAGCCCAACAAAAAGGTGCAAGTGTGTGGTCCTTTACAGTGTCAAGATACCCTGGAGTGCTCATACTCTCTTTCTCTTCGCTTGCAATAAATAAGTAAAAAAGACTTTTAAAAGGGATTCTGATATTATCACTCCCCCATTTCTAACCTGTAATGGCTTCCCACTGAATTAAGGATAAATTGTAACCCTTTGAACAGCCCACACAGTCCTCGCTGGTCCTACCTACCCACCTCTCCGACTCACTCTCTGCTCTAGCCTACCTACCTCTCTGTTCCCTTTTGCCTGTCTCCTTCCTCCTCTTTTTAAAATTTTATTTATTTATTTTTATTGACAAATTCCATAACTGTAAACAATATCCCATGGTAATTCCCTCCCTCCCCCACTTTCCCCTTTGACACACCACTCTCCATCATATCTCCTCACCCTTTTAATCAGTCTCTCTTTTATTTGATGTTATGATCTTTTCTGCCTATTATGATAGTCTTACGTAGGTAGTATCAGGCACTTTGAGGTCATGGATATTCAAGCCATTTTGTGTCTGGAAGAGCACATTGTAAGGAGTCCTACCCTTCCTTTGGCTCTTACATTCTTTCTGCCACCTCTTCTGCAATGGACCCTGAGCCTTGGAAGATGTGATAGATATTTCAGTGTTGAGCGCTCCTCTGTCACTTCTTCTCAGCACCATGGTTCTTTCTGAGTCATCCCAACGTCACTGCCATCTGAAAAGAGAAGCTTCCCTAACCAAAAGTAAGAGTAGCATTAATATATGGGTATGAACACTAAGAGAAGTGCTTACTGGGCAGTTTGATAAGCATAGTATATACATTTAGCCAGACAGCGGCAGATGTTACACCCCTAGGGCTCATGACTACCCTTGTTTTAAGTTTTCAGTATCAGGGATGTATTCCCTCCCATGGAGTGGACTTCCAGTCCAATTAGAGGGCAGTTGGTTTCCACCATGTCAGATGTGCCACTATTGCACCTGTTGACTCATTTGGCCTGGCTGGCCAAATATAAGGCTTGCAGTGTCCATTGTTGAGTATCTTCACTGGTGATTTCTCTTTCTCCCATTGAACTGTTTGCAGAATGGCTTCTTTCAGCCTTCTGTCAGCTGGTCTACATGGAGGAGGTTAACAGCTCAGTTCCAGCAGGATTTTTCAGTGGCCTAGCAGCCCAAGTACGTGGAGTCTTCAGCAATAGGGTCTTGCCTTCTATTCCTGGTGGGAAACCAAGGGCCTTGGCAATGGCCTATAATGTTTTGGGGGCATCAGGGACCTCCCTGGCCAACAACTCACTGGAAGGTATCCCATCCCTGGCACTGAAAATTTTCTAGCAACAATCTACAGCTCCTGAGTGTTCCACTGTCCAAAAAAGTAGGTTTCCATATGACTTATTTATAGCCTCTTAAATTTTGATTAGCCCTCCCTCCACCTTTCCTTTACTCAATCTCTTCCTCTAACCTCACTTAGGCCTTTTCACCCCCATTAATCTGTTCTTCTACTTACATATATACAATACCATCCTATTAAGTCCCCACCTCCCTCCCTTTCTATTCCCTTTGTATCTCCTTTCTAGCCCTCCTCTCTTTGTGAGAAACACTCTTCCTGATTTATTCCCAGACTCCATACCTAATGTCTCTTGACTTTGAATGTCCCCTCAATGGAGATATATCCCTACAAGACAATCACCTTTAGAGCCCTGGTCACATGACCTCACAACACCCTGTAATTCTGGACATACAGGTAGGACCCATGTGTCCACACTGATGGGTGTGCTGTCAGCTCCTCCTCCAGACCGTCATGCAGTGAACACCACAAGACAGGAGGATGGCTACTTAGTTTGCCAGCAGGCATCAGTCTCCGGTCCTCACTGCCGGCTTCCTAACTCATCAGTCACCTGGTTTGGAGACTTCCTCTGGGCACAGAGGTGCCTGACATGCCTTGCTTCTGACAAGGGTTCTCTCAGGAAAGCTAGACAGGCTCACCTTCTCCCAGCTCCTGCCAAACCACTGACTTTCTCCCTAACAATCACACCCAGTTTGCCATTTCAATCATTTAGTTTTTCTCCCTACCTCTCTTCCTCCCCCCCCTTTTTTTTTCAGTGTAGCTCATGCTGCCCTGCAGTTCACTCAGCTGGCCTCAAACTCATGATGATCCTCTTTCCTAGGCTACCTGGGATTAAAGGAATGTACCACTATGCTGGGCCCAGACAATCTCCTGTATCTTTCATTTTTAGGCCATTTTAGGTCCATAAACATTTACTTTATCTCCCAACCCAGGAACTACATTCACATTACAGAAAAGATCTACTACCCAGTTTTCAGTTCTGTTCAAGAGTATGAATAGTGAATTGTTTTTAAAGCTGAACCTCTGCATTCAGGTCAAGAAGTCAGTTTGATTAAGGGCTGTGTGAAATAAGCCAGATCATCTCACCACCTTACTCCTCCTATTCAGATGATGTAGGAATCTGACGGAGAAGTTAATGGACATAAGCAGGCTGCAAGAGTAGTGAGTTCAAGGTGGAAAGGTGGAAGAAGTGACGAGAAAACGGAGAGAACGGGGCGTGGTGGAGCATGCCTTTAATCCAGCAGAGGCAGAGATAGGAGGACCGCTGTGAATTTGAGGCCATCTGAGGCTACGTAATGAATTCCATGTCAGCCTGGGATAGAGAGAGACCCTACCTCAAAAAAAAAAAAAAAAAAAAATGGAGAAAGGTGAAGTTTAGCTGTAAAGAAGGAACGTGTGAAAAAGAGACTCCATTTAAAAGCCCAAGATCTTGCGTCTCTCTTCAGAAGAAATAAGCTGAAGGCCATCAGCTGGCACTCTGGGCTGTCTTAGATTCTGGATTCACAACTCCCAAACCTTGCCCCGGCCTGCAGGCCTACCATTCGTTCAGACTCTCACTAAACACGTATGGCGCACATGCACGTGGAGTCTGCATCTGGGAAAACAACGTCGCACCCTCAGGGTCTGCAGGGACACCCGCACCGGACAAGCAAGAGCAATGAGGACGGTTTAGGAGAATCGCAGGGAATTGCCATCCCCACTCCGGGTACACATGGGTACCGCGTATTGCCTGTCCAGGTTCCTGCCTTCACCCCGCGCCCTTCCTTAAAGTTGACCCTGGTGTGCATGGCGTCATGCCGGGCTCGAACCTACAGACCTCGCAGCCGCACGTTTCTAAAGAGCCTCTCTCCGTGCGGAGGCTTTTCCAGCTCCGCGCACCTCACTGAGCCGCGGCGGGCACCGAACCAGAGACCGCGGCGCGCGCGTGACGTCACTGACGCGCGCCTCTTCCGCTTCCGCGAGACGATGGCTGCGGCACGGCCCTGTGCGGCTTTCGTCGCTAGTGAGTCGGTTGCTCCCGGCGCCGCGGCGGAGCCTGGCAGTCCGTGTTTCCGACGAGCCCTTGCCGGTGGTGCGCATCCCGCGGGCGTTGCAGCGACAGCAGGAGCAGCGGCAGAGCGGTCGTGGGAGTGGGCGGCGGCCGGTGGTGGTGCGGCCTGGAGCCCTGCTGGTGTGGGCGCGGAGGCCGGAATGGAGGCAGCCTGCGCGCCTCGCCCTGAGCCGTTGGCAGTGCGCGCCTCTGGCCTCCCTCGGCTGGAAGCATCGCCGCGCTCGCGGGGACCAGTTCTCCATCGAGCGCGTGCGACAGGAGGCGCCCGCCCTCGGCAACCCGTCGTCCCAGGACAGCTTTGCACACCTAGGTTTGGAGCCCCGAGTCCTGCGCGCCCTTGAGGAAGCCGCGCCCCAAGTGGTTCGTCCCACCACGGTGCAGTCGAGTGCCATCCCCCCAATACTTCGCGGCCACCACGTCGTCTGCGCCGCGGAAACCGGCAGTGGCAAGACTCTGAGCTATCTATTACCTCTATTTCAACGGCTGTTGAGCCGGCCAAGTCTGGACTCGCGCACCGCCACCTCTCCCCGGGGCCTGATTCTTGTGCCGTCCCGAGAATTAGCCGAGCAGGTGCAAGCTGTGGCCCGGTCACTGGGCAAGTCCTTGGGCTTGCAGGTGCGGCAGATAGAGGGAGGTCATGGCATACGTAGAATCAAGCTGCAGCTGTCCAGACAGTGGTCAGCAGATGTGCTGGTGGCCACTCCAGGGGCCCTGTGGAAGGCTCTGAAGAGTCGGTTGATCAGCTTAGAGCATCTCTCCTTCATGGTGTTGGATGAAGCGGACACGCTGCTGGATGAAAGTTTTCTGGAACTGGTGGACTACATCTTGGAAAACACCCATATTGCAGAAGGTCCAGATGACTTACAAGACCCCTTTAACCCCAGAGCTCAGTTAGTGCTGGTGGGAGCTACGTTTCCTGAAGGTGTAAGCCAGTTGCTGCGTGAAGTTGCCAACCCAGAGTCTCTCATTACCGTCACCAGCTCCAAGCTCCACTGCATCATGCCTCACGTCCGACAGACGTTTATGAAGCTGAAGGGAGCAGAGAAGGTGACAGAGTTGGTGCAGATCCTCAAGCAGCATGATAAAGCACGGAAGACTGGATCCTCGGGAACCGTCCTGGTGTTCTGCAACAGCTCCAGCACTGTGAACTGGCTAGGCTATATTCTGGATGACCACAAGATCCAACATCTAAGGCTGCAAGGGCAGATGCCAGCTGCCATGAGGGCAGGGATTTTCCAGTGCTTCCAGAAGGGCTCCCAAGACATCCTTGTTTGCACAGACATAGCTTCTCGTGGCCTAGACAGCACCGGTGTGGAACTGGTTGTCAATTATGACTTCCCCCCTACCCTGCAGGATTATATCCACAGAGCAGGAAGGGTGGGCCGTGTAGGGAGCGAGGTGCCAGGGAAGGTCGTCAGCTTTGTGACCCATCCCTGGGATGTGAGCCTGGTTCAGAAGATTGAGTTGGCAGCTCGTCGAAGAAGAAGCCTTCCAGGACTCGCATCCTCAGTCAGAGACCCTTTGCCTCAAGAAGCCTGATTTTGGTTGGCTTAAATGTAATGTTAGAGCAGGAATCTTGCTGGGGTCCCAGATGGATTAGCACACTTGTAGAAGACACTGGACTACTGTTGCTACTCTGAGGGCATTAGGAGCTGAGCAAGGCGAGTTTTTCACATGATAATAAAAAATACGATGGTTTTACTTTATATCATGTAATGATTTCCAACAATAAATGATTTGTTTTGAGACAAGTTGTTATTGTATAGCCCAAGCTGGTCTTGACCTCACTGTGTAACTGGGCTGGCCTCTTGAATGCTGGGATTACAGGCAATGTAAACTAGCTAATAAATGATGCTTTGTTTTAATGGCTTCCCTTCACAGTAATTACTGTTGGGGCAGAATACAGTAGTAGGTTTTGAGGAGTCACACTCCATTTTTACTTGTCTTTTTCCCCCCATAGTAGCATTTGAAACCAGGGCCTCAAGGATGCCTGGCAACTAAGTGCCCTACCACTGGGTCGAGCTACATCCCCGCCTTATTGTTTGCCTGTTTTGAGATGGAAGTGAAAATTTAAGATTGTCAATTACTACTATGTCATTGCGTCATGCGTGAATTTCCTATTTCGTTTTAAAATGGTTGCTATTCCCACTGTGTAAAGTCACTGGCAACTCCTGGTTTGCATGGAACACCATTCTTGACAGTACTGGTCAGCTTTGGATATGATGAGCTGGGCTCATGTTTCTGGCAGCTGTAAATCCGGAAAGCCAGCATGAACATGCCCTTCTAAATACCTAAATACCTCGTTCTTACTTATTTATGAGAGAGAGAATGGGCACACTAGGCCCTCTACCCACTAACGAACTCCACATGTGTGTGCCACGATGCACATCTGGCTTTATATAGGTATAAAGGAATTGAACGGGTCCTGGGTTCACAGGCAAGTACGTTAACTGCTAAGCCATCTCTCCAGCCCATGGTTATCTTGATCGTTACAAATCTCAGAATTTGGTTTTCTTTTTTGGGGGGTCCCTTCTATGGTCACCGGAGTTGTGCTCACCTACAAATGCTGTCTACAGGGACTGCCTACTTAACTAAGATATGGGTGGGGAGGCCAGATGTGTCTAGAGTTCCTCTCTGGTTTTCCCCTGCTCTTCTCTATAAAATACTCAAGACTGGACTCTTTCCCGTCAGTTACAACTTCCTTACGTGACATCACTCCGTAGTGATGACATCACTGTTCTCAGTTGCCATGGCAATGTGACAACAAACCTGGTACCCTTGGGGAAACTTTCTTATCATTTCCCTCTGATACCAGTCTGTTTGGTTGTCTCAGAGAGTATGTGTGACCGAATCTTCTATATTAACTCTAACCTATCCTCTGTCCCCTGTGAGGCCAGTGCGTCAGGTAAGTCCAGGTAGACCAGGTTCTCAACAAGAGGCCTTGGGGTACACAGAAACTCTTTGGACTACTGAGCTACTACATACTCCTTTGGTCTTGCCTGCTACACCTTAATGTTTGTTTATTTTTTTTGAGGTAGGGTTTCACTGTAGCTCAGGCTAACCTGGAATTCACTCTGTATCTCCAGGGTGGCCTTGAACTCAGCGATCCACCTACCTCAGCCTCCTAAATGCTGAGATTAAAGGCGTGGCCACCATGCCTCGCATACAGTACAATGAATGGTTGCCCTACCTCCCATCCCCACATACTCAGGACCAACTTTTTATGTTCATTACTCTTGTCAAGTATTTAGGTGGGAACTACTCTATCAGTTTAGCCTTTCCTTGGGCTACAAAATGGTCCTGTAGACTTATTTGCTTAAAGACAATTTCGGCATGTATCCCTGACAGGCCTAGAAATCTGTACGTGGACTAGGTTGGCCTCCAATTTGTGGCAATCCTCCTGCCCCCGCCTTTCAGGTGACAGGATTATAGGTATGTGCCAGCGCTCCCAGACAGATCCTTTCTTGATCTGACTGTTAGCAAAAGCCAAGTGTACTTTTGTTGTCAAGTGGTAAACGGAGCAGTTTGAGGAAGAGCTGTTGAAGGCTGATCCCCTTATCCTCAGACCCAGGCACCTTCCCTACACAGTAATGGAGAAACACGTGTAGGTTCCCTAGGACACATGGCAGTGTGAGCTGCTGAATGCTGAAGGAAAGGGGGGAGCCTTACATCTGGGAAGAGCGCAGGAGCCAGGCACTGCACATGAAGTGCTCATGAGCAGGGGGGCTGCGGCGATAGTGTCCCTGGAAGTGGCTGTGAGGAGTCTCTGGGAACAAACGTGGTACTTAAAATTTAGCTTTGAACACATTAGACCTAGACACAGTCGAGCAGAACTGTAGTTGCAGCTACTTGGGAGACTGAGGCAGGAGGATTGTGTGGGTGTAGGAGTTTCAGGCTGAGTGGACAACATAGTAAGAACTTGTCTTGAAAAAACAAAACAAAACAAAACAAAACATTAGAGGGCTAGGGATTAAAGGCCTACACTGCCATGCCTGGGTTATCTACATTTTCTTTTTCTTTTTTCCATGTTGCACTCTTATTTCTAGAAGAAATAGCCTAAACAAATTGGACAGATGAAAGTAGTTTTTAAGCCAAGCTGAGGTGGAAGGATTGCCAGGCATTTGAGGTGACTCTGGGGCTATAGGTGCTATACGTACAGATCTCTCAGCACTTTACACTCATCCTTCATTTCTTAACACTTGAGAGCTTTGAGTCTTCCCAGTAGTCACTGCCATGTGCAAAAAGAAGCTTCTCTGATGCTGGGGAGATCGCTCAGTGGTTAAAAGCACTCGCTAGCAAAACCTGACTGGGTTCAGTTCCCCAGTACCCATGGAAAGCCAGATGCACACAGCGGCCCATGCGTCTTCAGTTTGAAGTGGCAAGAAGCCCTGGCACACACATTCTCCTTGAAAATGAATAAATAACAATTTTTTTAGGACTGGAGACATGGCTTAGCAGTTAAGGCGCTTGCTTGTGAAGCCTAAAGTTCCATGTTCAATTCCCCAGTACCCACGTAAGCCAGATGCACAAGGTGGTGCATGTATCTGGAGTTTGTTTGCACTGGCTAGAGGCCCTGGTGTGCCCATTCTCTCTCTATCTGCATCTCTTTTTCTCAAATAAATAACTGGAATGAAAAAAATTAGGGGTTTTAGAGATGGCTTAGTGGTTAAGGCGCTTGCTTGCAAAGCCAAAGGACCCAGATAAGCCAGATGCACAAGGTGGCGCATGCATCTGGAATTCGTTTGCAGTGGCTGAAGGCTCTGGCATGCTCATTCTCTCCCTCTCTCTCTTTCTCTCTGTGCCTTTCTCTTAAATTAATTTTTAAAAATGTTAATAATATATTTTAAGCATTTTTATTTGCAAGAAGGATGAGAGAATAAGAATAGGTGCACCAGGACCTCTTGCCTCTGCAAACGAACTCCAGACACATGTGTCACTTTGTGCATCTGGCCCCATGTGGGTACTGGGGAACCAAACCTGGGTTGTCAGACTCTGTAAGCAAGCACCATAACCACTTAGACATCTCTCCAGCCCAATAAAGATCATATATATATAGTATTTTCAAAATAGGGTCTTGATCTAGCTCAGGCTGACCTGGAATTCACTATGTAGTTTCAAGATGGCCTCAAACTGATGGCAGTCCTCCTACTTCTGCCTCTCAAATGCTGGGGATAAAGGTGTGCACCACCACACTCAGCTTTCTTTTTCTTCCTCCTCCTTTTTTTTTTTTTTTTTTTTTTAACAATTTTTTAATTTATTTGAGAAAGAGAGAGAGAATGGGCATGCTTGGGCCTTCAGCCACTGTAAACAAACTCCAAATGCATGTGCCACCTTGTGCATCTGGCTTACATGGGTTCTGGGGAATCGAATCTGGGTCCTTCAGCTTCTCAGGCAAATGCTTTAACCACTAAGCCTTCTCTCCAGCCCTTTGTTTTTGAAGCAAGGTCTCACTCTAGTCCAGGATGACCGGCATTTCACTAAGTGGCTTTGAATTCACTGTGATCCTCCTACCTAGGATTAAAGGCATGCACCTCCATGCCTGGCAAAAAAAAAAAAAAAAATTAGGGGACTGGAGAGATGGCTGGGTGGTGAAGGCACTTGCCTACAAAGCCTAATATCCAGGGTTTGATTTCCCAGTGCCCATATAAAGCCAGATGCACACAGTGGCACATGCCTTGAGTTTATTTGTAGCAGCTGGAGGCCCTAGTGTGCCTATTCTGTTTTTCTTCTCTCTCTCTCTCTCTCTCTCTGCTTACAAATAAACTTTAAACTTTTGTTTGTTTGTTTTTCTTCAAGGTAGGGTCTCACTCTAGCCCAGGCTAAGCTGGAATTCACTATGTAGTCAGGGTGGCCTGGAACTCATGGTGATCCTCTTACCTGTGCCTCCCCAGTGCTGGGATTAAAGGTGTGTGCCACCACAACCAGCAAAATTTTATTTTATTTATTTGAGAGAGAAAGAGAGGCAGAGAGAGACAGAGAATGGGCCAGCCAGAGCACTGGCTGGAGAGATAGCTTAGTAGTTAAGGCGTTTGCCTGTGAAGCCTAAGGACCTAGGTTTGATTCCCCAGTACCCACGTAAACTGCCAGATGCACACCATGGCAAATGCATCTGGAGTTTGTTTGCAGTGGCTAGAGGCCCTGACGTGCCCATTCTCTCTCTCTCTCTCCCTCTCTCTTTCTGCTTTTTCTCTCTCAAAGAAAGAAGGAAGGAGGCAAGGGAGGAAGGAAAGATGCTTCTTTGAATAACATGCAATCAGCACAAATCTATGGGGTAAATGTGATATATTTAGAGAGGGCAATTTGATGGCCACGCATATCCATTATTCAGTTAACAGTAGTAGCTCCCACTAATGGTCTGTGACCTTCACAACAGTTCTGGTTTTCCTTGCAGCACCACCGCCTCCCACGCCCCACCCTACCCCTGCTTACTACCATGTCGTCTACAGAGGAAATGGAGAGAGCCGGATGCGCTGGCATGGGGAGACTTACTGCCTGGTTGGTGGCTACCGGGCCTATGGGGACGCTCCCATTGCCACCCCTGCAAAGGCCAAGGAAGAGGAGCCAGCACCCAGGCGGGCTTCCAAGAGACGTCGAGCTCAGGAAGAGTCCCACAAAGATGGACGGTGCCCAAGCCCCAAAATTCCTCGCCTGAGGCGTGGCAGCAAGAGGAGCGCCCAGAGAAGCTTGCTGGTTGAGCATCTCTGTGGCGAGGACAAGCCTCGAGCTGCTGAGACCGCTAAGGCCTCTTCTGCACTGACCACTGGCCCTCTGGGACACGACCTGTTCTGCCTGAGCCTTCTTCATCCGGGAGCCAGAATCACATCACCTGGCCAGGAGCAAGGAGCCTCCGAGGTGCAGTTGAAAAAGAGCAGCTCCTCTGATCCCCCTGCCCTCTGCTCGGTCCTCTCCAGTCCCTTCGTGGGCAGAAGAAAGAACAGCCTGCCTTGTGCCAGCCGAGGAGGAGCCCAGCGCAGAGAGAGGATGCGGAGAGACCTGACCGCGGCCTCTGTACTGACGGGCTTCGGCTCTGAATCTCCGCCAGCAACCACCAGTACAAGCCAGGAGTGGCTGGGCTTCCGGAAACTGGACAAATGAACAGTAGCTATCTAGGGAGAGTCCTGCCTAACGTTTCACAAGAGAGAATAAACAACTGCAGGGAAACCTGTGACACAAAGCTGGGACACTAAGCAGAATCCCAGCGCCCTCCCCCACCTCCCCCGCCTCACCCTTTCCCTGACTATTCAATAAAATTATTTTCATTTTCTAAAAAAATATATTATTTATTTGCAAACACACAGAGAGAGAGACAGAGACAGAGAGACAGAGACAGAGAGAATGGGCACACCAAAGCCTTTTGCTGCTGCAAATGAACTCCATATGCATGCGCCACCTGGTGCATCTGGCATTACATGGGTACTGGGGAATTGAACCTGGGTATCAGGTGTTGCAAGCAGGTACCTTAACTGCTGAGCCATCTCTCCAGCCCTAAAATCATTTTCAACGGCATGGTGTAACTTTAAATCCAGCTTGTCCAAGGCCAAACCCCAACCCATCCTGGTCCCTGTACTTTAGGTACATACCGTATGAGCCCTTGGGTGCATCTCCTAACTAGGTGACTCCTACAAATGATGGCCAGATGAATTTAGGCAAAAGCCAGTTCTCGCTTTTGTTTTGTTTTGTTTGTTCTTTTAGTTTTTTGGGATAGGGTCTCACTGTAGCCCAGGCTAACTTGGAATTCACTATTTCATCTCAGGCTGGTTTCAAACGCAAGGTGATCTTCCTACCTCTGCCTCCTGAGTGCTGGGATTAAAGGCATGTGCCATCATACCATGTGAAATATTTTGTTTTAGACAAGGATGAGCTAGAGCTCACTCTGTAGTCTAGGCTGACCTTGAATTTAGGGTGAACCTCCTACCTCAGCCTCCTGAGTGCTGTGATTAAAGGCGGGAGCCACCATGCCCACCTAAAAACCAATTCTTTTTAAAAATTTTTTTGTTTATTGTTATTTATTTATTTGAGAGTAACAGACAGAGAGGAGGAGAGAGAGAGAGAAAGAGAGAGAGAGAATGGGCACGCCAGGGCTTCCAGCCACTGCAAATGAACTCCAGGCGCATGCGCCCCCTTGTGCATCTGGCTAATGTGGGTCCCGGGGAATCAAGCCTCAAACCGGGGTCCTTAGGCTTCACAGGCAAGTGCTTAACTGCTAAGCCATCTCTCCAGCCCCTAAAAACCAATTCTTTAAGAAATGAAGAGTGTAGCCCCGAATGTAGCTCAGTGGGGGGGGGGGCAATAGAGTTTATTCTTATTATATATATTTTTAAGCATACAGAGAATTTATAATATTAAAAGAAGGAAAGAGGAGAGAGTATGAAGAGCTCCTGCCTATGATGAGGCAAGAGGAGGTAAAAAGTCCCAACCGGGGCTGGAGAAATGGATCAGGGTTTAAAAGCACTTGCTTGCTAAGTCTGACAGCCTGGGTTCCATTCCCCGATTCCCACATAAAGTCCGAAGCACAAAGTGGTGCATGCTTCTGGACTTCTTTTGCAGTGGCAGGTGACCCTGGCACACCCATTCTTTTTCTCTCTTTGCAAATAAATAAATAAATAAAATCTTTTAAAAGTCCCAACAATAGGATTTAGTATACACAAGGTCCTGAGTTCAACTGAGAGAGAGCTTCTGTGTGCATGTGTGGAGAAGAGATAAGACTGAGAAAGTGGTGGTCCGTCTGCCAGCCAACCCTGTCTGTTCATTTCCTCAGAAGCTGTATACTGAGTATCTATTATGCATGAGCCAGGTGCTAGTTGTTTGTGATACAAGATTATTTATTCACAAAATACGATTATTGAAACCCCTCTCCTGAAAGCACCTAAAGAATGAGCCATCTTGGGCATGGTGACATGCACCTGTAAACCAGCTATGAGGAGGCAGAGGCAGGAGGGTCATCAGAAGTATGAGGCCAGCCAATTAACCAGTTTCAGGCTAGCCTACATACCAAGATCCTCTCTCAAAAAAAATTGGGGCTAGAGAGATGGCTTAGCTGTTAAGGTGCTTGCCTGTGAAACCTAAGGACCCAGGTTCGATTCCCTAGAACCCACGTAAGCCGGATACACATGGTGGTGCATGTGTCTGGAGTTCATTTGCAGTATATAGAGGCTCTGGTGCACCAATTTTTATCTCCTATCTCTGTCTCATGAATAAAAATAAAATATAAAAAAGAAAAAAATGACACAACATCCAGATATCTAACAATTGGCATTACAATAAGTGAGTGCTTCTTGGCATGTGCAAAGCCATGCGTTTGATCCCCAGCACCAAGCTATGCAGTGAGGAGGTGACTTACCAGTAGACTGCCTCTCTCAGCAGTTAAGGGGACAGTTGGTCCTGGGGTTGGGGTGAGGGCAGGCAGCAGAGGAGGAACAGCACAGGGTGGGCTGGGCCTGTGATGCAGGACTGTCTGCATCCCCTGCCTGGAGCAGGAGGCGGCACCTTCAGCAGCTCACAGCCCTCAGCCCTGGTCACCCCACCCTGCGGACAGCTCACTTGTCTTCAAGGACTGCAGCAGCAGGATTTGTTCTCCTGAGATGCATGCTCACAAGCCCATGGGTGAGGCAGACACAGGCCCTGGGGTCCCAGGCAGTTCCCACTGAAAGTCTCTATTCACACTCACCACAGCCCCTCTCTGATCTTTCATGTGACTAAGGCACATTTGTGGTTATTGGGGAGCTCAGATAGGGAGGCATTTCTGAAATAAGAGACACAAAATGGGGGGGGGGGGCTGGAGAGATGGCTAAATGGTTAAGGTGCTTGCCTGCAAAGCCTAAGGACCCATGTTCAACTCTCCAGATCCCACGTAAGCCAGCTGCACAGGTAACACAGTGCATAAGGTTGCACATGTGCACAAGGTGGTGCAAGTGTCTGGAGCTCGATTACAGTGGGTGGAGGCCATGGCCTGCCAATTCTCTCTCTAGCCCACTCTCTCACATTAAAAAAATTTTTTAAAAGGCCAATCTTGCCGGGCATGGTGGCGCACGTCTTTAATCCCAGCACTTAGGAGGCAGAGGTAGGAGGATCGCCATGAGTTCGAGGCCACCCTGAGACTCCATAGTGAATTCCAGGTCAGCCTGGGCTAGAGTGAGACCCTACCTCAAAAAAAAAAAAAAAAAAAAAGGCCAATCTTTTGGGCTTGCTTCAAAAGAAAAAAATAAGACAAAACAAATTGCTCACAAACTGGGCATGGTGGCGCATGACTCTAATCCCAACACTTGGGAGACAGAGGTAGGAGGACTGCTGTAAGTTCAAGGCCACCCAGAGACTTCTGAGTGAATTCTAGATCAGCCTGGGCTGCAGCGAGACCCAACCTTGAAAAATCAAGAAAAAGAATAAAAAAGAAATCTGTGCTATGTGAAATAAACCAGCCACATCATGATCCATACTGTGTGATCCCAGTTATCTGAGGTATTTAAAGGAATCTAATTCATTGAAACAGAAAATAGAATTGTGATTATCAGGGGCTAGTGGGAAGACAAAATGTAAAATTGTTTAAATGTGTGTAGAGTTTCAGATTTTCAAAATAATGACGTTTTAGAGATCCGTTTCATACCAATGTCAATATACCCGACACTACTGACCTATACACTTAAAAATGGCTGAGATAGGGATGGAGAGATGGCTTAGCAGTTAAGGTGCTTGCCTGCAATGCAAAAGGACCCAGGTTTGATTCCCCAGACCCTCATAAAGCCAGATGCACAAGGTAGTGCATGTGTCTGGAGTTCATTTGCAGCAGCTGGAAGCGCTGGCACACCCATTCTCTCTCTCTCAAATAAATTAAAAAAAAAAAAAAAAGCTGGGTGTGGTGGTGGACATCTTTGGACACTTGGGAGGCAGAGGTAGGAGGACTGCCATGAGTTTCAGGACACCCTGAAACTACATAGTAAATTCCAGGTCAGCATGGGCTCGAGCAAGACCCTTTCTCCAAAAAACAAAAAAAAAAATTTTTTTTTTTAAATGTGGCTGAGATAGGACTGGAGAGATGGCTCAGCAGTTAAGGCACTTGCCTGCCAAGCCTAACCACTGGTACCCACATGAAGACAGACTCATAAAGTGGCACATGCATCTGGAGTTCATTTGCAGTGCCCATTTTCTCTATGCCAGTGCACAGCTTTAATCCCAGCACTCAGGAGGCAGAGGTAGGAGGGTTACCATATTTTTCATGTCAGCCTGAGACTGTATAGTGAATTCCAGGTCAAACTGGGATAGAGCAAGACCAAACCTCAAAAATAAAATGGGGGCTGGAGAGATGGCTTAGTAGTTAAGGCACTTGCTGGCAAAACCATAGGAACCAGGTTCAATTCCCCAGCACCCACGTAAAGCCAGATGCACAAGGTGGCGTATGCGTCTAGAGTTCGTGTGCAGTGGCTAGAAGCCTTGGCATGCCAATTCTCTGTCTCTCTTCTCACTCTTTCTCTTTCTCTCTCTCTGCTTGCAAATAATCTTTTTTGGAGACATGGTCTCACTCCAGCCCTGGCTGACCTTGTCTCAGGGTAGCCTTGAACTCACAGCAAACCTCCCACCTCTGCCTCCCAAGTGCTAGGATTAAAGATGTGTGCCGCCACACCCAGAAAAAAAATTTTTTTAAATGGCTGAGATAAACTGTGTAAGGGGGTGATAGGCAGTAATCCCAGCACGTGGGAAGTGGTGGCAGGAGGATAAGGTTCAAAGTCATCCTTGTCTATGCAGACATTTTAAAAATAATTTTTATTTTATTTATTTGGTTGGTTGTATGTGCATGTGATGTGTGAGTATATTCGTGTGTGTCCATGTGTGTGCAGGCCCTCACATTCTGCAGCATGCATAGAGCTTGGCATTTGGAGGTCAGAGACTAACTTTCTGTTTGTTTGTTTTTCAATGTTGGGTCTCACTCTAGCCCAGGATGACCTGGAATTCACTCAAGGTGATCATCCTACCTCTGCCACCTGATTGTTGAGATTAAAGGTATAAGCCATCATGCCTGGCAGAGACTAACTTTTTGGGCATTAGTACTAACCTTCAACCTAATGGAGGCAGGGTCTCACATTCTTATTGTTGTTTGGCACTGCATTCTCCACAGTAACTAGTCCACAAGCTTGTGGGAAATTTTGCCTGTCTCTGACTCCTTTTTGCCTTCAGTGTGCTGGGATAACAGAAGCCACTATGGCTTCTGGCTTTAACATGGAGTCTGGAGAGCACAAGCTCAGATGCTCAGGCTTGAGCGGCAAGGGCTTTATGCACTGATGCAGCTCTCTACACCCTACACAGCAATTTTGAGGCCACTACTGACTATGTGGGATCCTGCCTCAAACAAACAACAATAAAAAGACAGATAATAAACATTAAGAGTATTTAACCAGAGAGGGAAGAAGTTTTTCCATTTGGGCTCTTTGGGCATCTTAAGAACACACTGCTGGGCCACGCATGATGCTATACACATGGAAGGCAGGAAGATTGCCCCAAATTCAAGACCAAATAGTGAGATCTTGATGAGAGAGAGAGAGAGAGAGAGAGAGAGAGAGAGGGAGGGAAAGAAGGGCCAGGTGTGGTGGTGCACACCTTTAATCTCAGCACTTGGGAAGCAGAGGTAGGTGGATGGCTTTGAGTTCAAGGCCAGCCTGAACTACAGAGTGAGATTTAGGTCAGCCTGAGCTAGAGTGAGATCCTACCTCAAAAGCACCAGGAGAGAGGGAGTGTGTGTGTCTTACAGTCTTATTTTACAGGATAGGAGAGCTGGCTCAACCACGTATTTCAATATTTATTTATTTAGGAGAGAGAGAAGAGAGAATGGGTGCACTATATCCTCCTACAATCAAGCTCTAGACACATGCACACCTTTGTGCATCTGACTTTACATGGGTACTGAGGAATTGAACCCAGGCTAGTAGGCTTTGTAAACAAGTGACCTTTAACCACTGAGCCATCTCTCTCTCCAGCCCTGGCTCTACTATTTTTTTTTTTTTTTTTTTTGAGGTACAGTCTCACTCTAGCTCAGGCTGACCTGGAATTAGTCTCAGGGTGGCCTTGAACTCATGGCGATCCTCCTACCTCTGCCTCCCAAGTGCTGGGATTAAAGGCATGTGCCACCATGCCCAGGTCTCTACTATTTTTTTTAAATATTTTTTAATTTATCAAAGAGAGAGAGAGAGAAAGAGAGAGAGAGAGAGACCACATCCACATCAGGGCTTCTAGCCATTGCAAATTCCATATGCATGAGCCTCAATGTGCATGCTTAGGTTTTTAGGCTTCCCAGACAAACGTTTAAACCTCTAAGCTATTTCTCCAGCCCAAGGCTCTACTATTAATCCCACAGATGTGAACTCACCTAGAAAGAGCATCCAGGCAGGTTGTACTCCAATGCTAACGTGTAGAGAAACTCTAATTCCACCAGGGGCGCCAGGCACCACACTGGGCTAAACCCTGATCTCCAGCCACCAATCAAGTCATGTCAACCTGTTTGCCCATCTGTAAGTAGGTGGAAGGATTTTTGTTTGTTCATGAGTCATACCAACAGCATCAGAGTAGAATATGTCAAACAGTGCTAACATGTTTAGAATTTCCTCTCCTGCAAACTTGAGCAGGACCCAAGAAGAAAGATTTTTTTTTTAAAAGACCAAGCTTTACTCAATTAGATTAGCCACATACTGCTAGGTTTGGTGGCTGTATTAGTCAGGGTTCTCTAGAGGAAAAGACGGATAGAATGAATTGTATTAAAAGGGAATTTATTGGATTAGCTTATGGCAACTAACAATAACAGTTTGCAGGCCTGACAGTCAAGGAACCTGGTAGCTGCTCAGTCCACAAGGCTAGATGCCTCAGCAGTCCCAATCTGGCACTGAAGGCCTGGAGGCTTCCTGAAGAGGTGCTGCTCTTCAGTCTACTCTGGTCTTCAGTCCACACTGGAAAGCAGCAAGCAGCACCAGAAGCCAGGAGGAAGGAGGGGATCCTTTCCTTCCCAGAGTGTCCTCAGATAAAGACTGCTCCCTCCGAAAGGGCCCACCCACTCTGGGGGAAGGATTTACCCTGGGGGAATAAGAAGGATTCCTCCTTTAGTTAATCCTCCCTGAAAGCAACCTCAGAGATCTACTTATGAGTAATGTCTGTGGATTCCTAAACAGATCAAGTTGACACAAAACCATCACAGTGGCACATGCCAGAGAGATAGCATTTGGGAGCTGGGAGTTAGAAGCAAGATCAAGGTCATCCTGGGCTGAATGGGACCATGTCTCAAAAACATAGCAGGTGCGGGGGTGGGGGGTCGCTGGAGACATGTCTTAGTGGTAAAGACACTTGCCTGCAAAGCCAAAGGGCCCAGGTTCTATTCCCCAGGACCCACATAAGCCAGATGCGCAAGGTGGCACACACATCTGGAGTTTGTTTGCAGTGGCAGGAGGTCCTGGTGTACCCATTCTCTCTCTCTCTCAAATCAATAACTAAAATTTAAAAAATAAAACAAAGGGGGAGGGTAAATATTGAACCAAGCACCCTGCTGTAGAATAGACTTGAATCCAGGTGATCTGATGGTGCTAAAGTCTAAAACTGGGACCACCACCTGGTCCACATGTGGAACCAGCTGGATGGCCATGGTGGGGGGAGAAGTTACATGCATGCACTTTTAGTAAAAGTTTCCTTTTACTAAAGGCATAGGATTAAGGAGAGATGGCACACAGAATAAACAAACAGTTAATGGAGACATAATGCAAAGCACAAGTGAAAACAAGTAGGACATAGCCAGGTGGAGTTACGCATGCCTTTAATCTCAGCACTTGGGAGGATGAGGTAGGAGGATAGCTATGGGTTTGAAGCCACCCTGAGACTACATAATGAATTCCAGACCAGCCTGGGCTAGAGTGAGACCCTACCTCAAAAAACCCAAAGGAGAAAATAAAGAAAAGGAAAAAATGTTGCACATGGTGGCCCACGCCTTTAATTCCAGCACTTGGAGGCAGCAGTAAGAGGATCACTCTATATTTGAGGCCAGCCACAGACTACGTAGTCATGTCAGTCTGGTCTAGAGTGAGACCCTACCTTGAAAAAAGAAAAAGTCCTTGGTTAACATTATCTTCTTTCCTCCTTCACACTTCATCTTACCAGCACTCTAGAAAACTCTGACCCTACTGTGCCTATCCCAACAGTGGACACCCCCCTACCAGGCTTCTCAGCTCTCCTTCCCATAAGGCTGGGAACCAGCATCCCCAGCTGCCCACCAAACTGCCCAGTCTCATCCCAGAGGAACACAGCAGAAGTGGTTCACTCTCCTAGTGTGCCTACACCCTGCACTCTTGCCATTCTCATCTCCAATAGAGCACCGCTCCTACATGTTTCTCCAAGGCTATGGCCATGGAAAACCTGGGCTTCCTTCCTTTCTACCACTTCCCATTCTCCTCCTATCCCATCTCAGAGGAGGGAAGCTTCGACCACTTTGTGTAGGATCCCAGGCTGGCAGCGACTTTGGTGGCTCAAGCCTGTAATCACAGCACTCAATAAGCTGAGGCCAGTCTGCACTACAGGGTGAGATGCTGTTGAAATAGGTCTACTTAGCCAGGCATGGTGGCACATGCCTTTAATCCCAGCTCTTGGGAGGCAGAGGTTTCAGGCCACCCTGAGCCTACATAGTGAATTCCAGGTCAGCCTGAGCTAGAATGAGACCATATCTCAGAAAAAAAAAAAGAAAGGAAGAAAGAAAGAAAGAAAGAAAGAAAGAAAAGAAAAAGAAATGGGTCTACTTGAGAGTGACAAGGCCTTAGCTCAGCTCTTAGGTGGGCTTCACTCAAGAAGTATGTTGCCAGGCTTTCAGTGCTCATCAAAAGTTCCTCTGAGCCAGTGAATCAAAGAATGAATCTCCCAGGCATGGAGTGGGTTTTAAAGTAGAAACTCTTGGGACTTCTGGTTAAGACAGGGCCATAGGAACCACACCAAAGCAGCCTAGGGGAGGCTGGAGAGACGGCTCAGCAGTTAAGTTGCTTGCCTGGCAAAGCCTAAGGACCCAGCTCTTTTTAGAACCGACATAAGCCAGATGCATATGGTGGCGCATGCGTCTGGAGTTAATTTGCAGTGACTAGAGGCCCTGGCATGCCATCCTCTCTCTCTCTCTCTAATAATAAATAAATAAATAAATAATGTTTAGACATAAAAAATAATCCGGGCATGGTGGCGCACACCTTTAATCCCCAGCACTCGTGAGGCAGAGGTAGGAGGATCGCCGTGGGTTCAAGGTCACCCTGAGACTACATAGTGAATTCCAGGTCAGGCTGGACTACCATGAGACCCTACCGTGAAAAACCAAAACAACAAACAAACAAACAAACAAAAAAACACCCAGCAAAACACTCTCTTCTACCAAAAAGGGAAGGTGTATAATAAATTATCAACCACAGCAGAGAAGTAGGAGAGACCCAGAGAGTCTAGAGAACACGCAGGCAGAAGGGGCTCCAGCAGCAGCGGTGTGGTCACAGCTACCAGGCTCTGCCTGAGCTGCAGGAAAATCCAGCTGAGCAGATTTTCTACTCACGCTGGCCTCCTTGCAAACTCAAGAAATGTGAAGGGAGGACGGCAGGGACCAACGGAGCGTCTGTGAGGAAGAGGATCACGAGAACCAGCCGGAGAACTTCAGCCACCATCCACAGCTTCCCCTCCTCCACTGTCAGTGCAAGTACCTGCCAAATAAGCCTGGTATATAGGCTTGCATCAGAAGTGCTAATTGCACCTTCCATGTCAGGGTAAATTATATGTTAAATCTGATGGATGGTCAGATTTGTCATTCATAAATCAGCTATATTTTGGGCTTGTCATTTGTTGCTTCCTGATTTATAGTGCCTTTGTTTCCTTCTCTGCCATTTGTTGGGGAAGGGTCTCACTGTAAGGAAAGTATAAGAGAAAAGCAAAAGAGAACACTGGACTTGATCTCTACAGACAAGACTGTTTATTGAGAGAAACAGCAAGGGGCCTCAGCTTTCCCATGGGATGAAGGCTGAAGCACTGAACCAGGCTAGGGTGTAAGTTTATAAGGAGAATCCTAAGGAAAAAGCAGGCTGTACCAGGTGCAGTTGATAAGAAAATTGAGGCTGTTTGTGTCCTTGTTCAGAATAGGCTTCTTCAGCCAGGAATGCCTAAGAGAGGATACTCAGATGGTCTCTGGCCCTTCAAGGCCATATAGGCTAAGGGGAGTACATCAATCAGGGAAGGTATCAACTTAATGAGGCTGAATGCCTCTGTTGCTTCTTTTATTGCCATGAGCTTCAGGGATAGTCATTAACTCTTTAGTTCCCTTTTGGTTTTCAGGGAAGGCTATTAACCCTTCACTCACTCAGTCACAAGCTGACTTGGAACCCTCTAGAGACCAAAAATCTTACGCTCCCATTTGACAGGATTAAGGGTGTGGGGCAACACATATCCATAGGAACTGTGACTTTGCTGGAGGATCTGTTTGTCATAATACCTACTCTTTTTTAAATTTTCATTTTTATTTATTTATTTGACAGAGAGGAAGAGAGAGAGAGAGAGAGAGAGAGAGAGAGAAAATGGGCACACCAGGGCCTCCAGCCACTGCAAATGAATACCAGATGCTTGTGCATCTGGCTAATGTGGTCCTGGGGAATCAAACCTGGGACCTTTGGCTTTGCAGGCAAACTCCTTAATCATTAAGCCATCCCTCCAGCCCCCATAATACCTACTTTTGCATAAATACTCTGTAATGTTTTTCATTGAATGTGTACATTGTTTAGTTAAATTTTAAAATCTGCCTGTATTTTGTTCCACTTAGCCTACTTGAATACTCTCATAGCAGTCAAACCCAACTCCTAGGGTCACTTTTGTAGTTACTCTGAGAGTCTTAAGAGCCACACCTAGCACCTTAAGCTCCTACCCTGAAGATATATAGCATCAGATGGATTGTTACAACTAATAATACTGCATAAAATTAGAAAACACAAGCATTAAATTAATCCAAGATGCAAAAATCTCTACATTACAATACAAGGAACACAAAAAATGAAGACAATATAAATCCACCAAAAAGTATTAATGCATCAGAAATGACCTCCAGCGAGACTGATTTAGAGGAAATGCCTGAGAAAGATTTCAAAAGAATGATTATAAATGTGTTCAAAGAAATCAAAGAGGCAATCAAAGGAATCAAAGAAGACACAGAAAACCAATTTAATGAAATAAGGAGGTCAATACAAGACATAAATAAGTAAATAGAAATAACAAAGCAAAACCAGTCAGAAATACTAGCAATGAAGAACACAGTCAGTGAAATTAAAAAACTGTAGAAAATCCCATCCATAGAATGGATGAAGGCGAGGACAGAATACCTAAATTAGAAGACCAGGTGGCAGATCAATACAGTCCAACAAAGAGAAAGACAAACTAATAGGAAAGTATGAATAGGAATTTCAAGATATTTGGGACACTATGAAAAGATCAAACATAAGAATTCAGGGTATAGTAGAAGGAGAAGGATTTCACTACAAAGGCATAATAGGTGTTTTCAACAAGATCATAGAAGAAAACTTCCTCAAAATTGGGAAAGAGATGCCAAACCAGATACAGGAAGCCTTTGGAACACCAAACAGACAAAACCTGGAAAGAACCTCTCCTTGCCCTATTATAATTAAACTACCAAACATACAAACCAAAGAAAATGTATTGAAAGCAGTTAGAAAGAAAAATCAAGTCCCATACAAAGGCAAACCCATCAGGATCACAGCAGATTACTCAACACAAACTTTAAATGCCAGAAGGGCTTGGAATGATGTATTCCAAGTTCTGAAGGATAACAACTGTCAACGAAGGTTACTTTATCCTGCAAAGGTATCCATTCAAATAGATGGAGAAATCAGGACATTCTACAACAAAAGCAGGCTAAAGGAGTATTTGAAGACAAAACCAGCTCTACAGAAAATACTTGAAAGGATCCTCCATGCTGAAGAGAAAGAAATCACACATATAAGGAACCTGGAAAAAACAAACCATACTCAAATACTAGTTAATACAAGAGAGCAAAGGTAAAACTGGAAGACCTACAAAACAAGAAAAATGGCAAAAATAAATACATGCCTTTTAATAATTACTCTTAATATTAACGGCCTCAATGCCACAATCAAAAAACACAGGTTTGCAGACTGGGTTAAAAAGAAGGATCCTTCATTTGTTGCCCCCAAGAAACTCACCTTTCTACAAAGGATGGACACTATCTTATGAAGAAAGCTTGGAAAATGGTGTTTCAAGCAAATGGGCCTAGAAAACAAGCAGGGGTCGCTATCCTAATATCTGACAAGGTAGACTTCAGACCAACTAATGTTGGGAAAGATAAGGAAAGTCACTTTATATTGATTAAAGGCACACTCCAACAGGAGGACATTACAATCTTAAACATATATGCACCTAACATGGGGGCTCCAAACTTCATCAAACAAACACTATTAGAACTACAGTCACAGACAACACCAAACACAGTTGTAGTGGGTGATTTCAACATCCCCTCTCATCAATTGACAGGTCATCCCAGCAAAAAAATAAATAGAGATGAATCTGGATTAAATGAGGTCATAGAACAAATGGACCTAACAGATATATACAGGACACTTCACCCAAATGCTGCAGAATACATATTCTTTTCAGCAGCACATGGAACATTCTCTAAAGACAATATATTAGGACACAAAACAAATCTTAACAAATACAGGAAAATTGAAATAATTCCTTGCACTCTATCTGATCACAATAGGATCGAACTACAAATCAATAGCAAGAAAGCTATAGAGCATACACAAAGTCATGGAGACTAAACAATACATTACTAAATGATGAATGGATCAATGGAGAAATCAAGAAGGAAATCAAAAAATCCATAGAGTCAAATAATAATGAGAACACAACATAACAAAACCTTTGGGACACAATGAAGGCAGTCCTAAGAGGGAAATTTATAGCTTTAAGTGCTTATATTAAGAAATTAGAAAGGTGTCAAGTAAACAACTTAATGCTTCACCTTAAGGCCTTGGAAAAAGAAGAACAAGGCAAGCCAAAAACCAGCAGATGGGAAGAAATAATAAAGATTAGGCAGCAATTAATGAAATAGAAACCAAAAATTAAAAAATCCAAAGAATCAATGAAGGAAAGAGTTGGTTCTTTGAAAGGATAGACAAGATTGATAAACCCTTAGCAAATCTGACCAAAAGAAGGAGAGCAGAGACACATATTAATAAAATTAGAGAGGAAAAAGGCACCATCACAACAGATACCAGAGAAATTCAAAAAATCACAGGGGCCTACTATTAGAACATATACTCCACTAAGTATGAAAATCTGAAAGAAATGCATGACTTCCTTGATTTATATGACCTACCTAAATTAAATCGAGATGAGATTAACCACTTAAAAAGACCTATAACAAGTATGGAGATACAAGCAGTTATAAAATATCTCCCAATTAAAAAAGCCCAGGCCCAGATGGATTCACTGGTGAATTTTACCAGACCTTCAGGGAAGAACTAACACAAATACTTCTTAAACTTTTCCATAAAATAGAAAAGGAAGGAATCCTACCAAACTCACACTGCCAGCATCACACTGATACCAAAATCAAACAAAGATAGAACAAGAAAAGAAAATTACAGACCAATCTCCCTCATGAACATAGATGCAAAAATTCTCAACAAAATATTGGCAAACAGAATACAAGAATATATCAGAAAGATCACTCACCCTGACCAAGCAGGCTTTATCCCAGAGATGCAGGGATGGTTCAACATATGCAAACCAATAAATGTAATACATTATATAAATGAACTGAAGGACAAAAATCACATGATCACCTCATGAGATGCAAGAAAAGCATTTGACAAAATCCAATATCCCTTCATGATAAAAAGTCCTACAGAGACTGGGAATAGAAGAAACATATCTCAACATAATAAAGGGTATTGTTGACAAACCTATAGCCAACATAACAGTAAATGAGGAAAAACTTTTATTTAATATAGTACTGGAAGTCTTAGCTATAGCAATAAGGCAAAAGACACACATAAAAGGAATACAAATTGGAAAGGAAGAGATCAAGTTGTCATTATTTGCAGATGACATGATTCTATACATAAAGGACCCTAAAGACTCTACCAGCAAACTGTTAGAGCTGATCAACACCTATAGCCATGTAGCAGGATACAAAATAAATACACAGAAATCAGTAGCCTTGTTATGTGAACAACAAACACACAGAGGATGAAATCAGAGAATCACTCCCATTCACAATTACATCAAAAAGATAAATAAATAAATTACCTTGGAATAAACCTAACCAAGGAAGTGAAGGATATCTACAATGAAAACTTTAAAAATACTCAAGTGAGAAATTGCAGAAAACACTAGGAAATGGAAAGACATCCATTGTTCTTGGATTGGAAGAATCAATATTGTGAAAATGGCAATCTTACCAAAAGCAATCTACACATTTAATGCAATCCCCATCAAAATTCCAATGGCATTCTTTACAGAAATAGAAAAATCAATCCAAAAATTCATTTGGAAGCACACACACACACACACAAAAAAAGTCTCAAATATCTAAAACAATTTTGAGCAACAAAAATAAGGCTGGTGGTTAGCTGCCCATGGTGGTACATGCCTTTAATCCCACCACTCAGGAGGCAGAGGTAGGAGGATGGCTGTGAGTTTGAGGCCAACTTGAGACTACAGAGTGAATTCCAGGTCAGTCTGGACTAGAGTGACATCCTACCTCAAAAAACCAAATATATATGGCTGGGGTGGCATTTCATGGTTCTCTTTGATCCTCAATCTCTAACTGAGATTGCCTAAAAAATATCTAGTTTTCTCCTATCCTTCTTCATTATCTTCATAAGATCTTCATAATAAGAGGAAAAGAGCATGACATACAAATAAAAGAGACTATTTGAGAGGGAGAAGGGGTATGATGGAGGGTGGATTTGTGTGTGTGGAGGTGGGAATGGGGAGGAAAATATCATGGTTTATTGTTTATAATTATAGAAGCTATCAATAAAAAGTTTTAAAAAGGAATTTAATAGGAAAAAACATTTCAGCTGAGGGTGTAGCTTGGGGCAGAGCACTTGCCTTGTACCAGCAAGGCCCTGGATTCAATCTACAGTATTAAAAACAAGCAAACACTAAAAAACAAAAATAACTCCCTCCAAAAAATTGGCTTTGCCCTTCACTCTAATGTCCCTTCGTTTCTAACTCCTTCCTGTTAACCTTCAAATGTGCCCGTCATCTACAAACAGCTCCCTTCACCCACTGCCTTCACACACACAAGGGGGCACACACATCTGGAGTTCAACTGCAGTGGCTAGAGGCCTTAGCACGCCAATTCTCCCTCTCTTAAAAAAAAAAAAAAAGGAAACTTTGGGAAGGGCTGCGAATATGGCTCAGCAGATAAAGGCCCTTGCCACCAGAGGCAAAAGGTGGTGCAAGTATCCAGCATTCTGTTTGCAGTGGCGGGAGACACTGGTATGTGTACACACCCACACACATAAATGACTAAACAAAAAAATTTTTTTTCTGGTTTTCCCAGGTAGGGTCTCACTGTAGTCCAAGATGACTCACTATGTAATCTCAGGGTGGCCTTGAACTCACGGTGATCCTCCTACCTCTGCCTCCCAAGTGCTGGGGATTAAAGGCATGTGCCACCATGCCCAGCTAATTTTTTGGTTTTTTAAAAAATATATTTATTTATTTATTTATTTATTTATTTATTTATTTATTTGAGAGCAACAGACACAGAGAGAAAGTGGCAGAGAAGGTGAAGAGAGAGAGAGAGAGAATGGGCGCATCAGGGCCTCCAGCCACTGCAAACGAACTCCAGACTCATGTGCCACCTTGTGCATCCGGCTTATGTGGGTTCTGGAGAATGGAGCCTTGAACCGGAATCTTTAGTATTCACAGGCAAGCGCTTAACCGCTAAGCCATCTCTCTAGCCCCAACAAAATTTTTTTTAAACATCAGGAAACAAAAGATCAGCCGCGTGTGGTGGCGCACACCTTTAATCCCAGCACTTGGGAGAAAGAGGTAGGAGGATCGCTGTGAGGTCACCCTGAGACTACAGAGTGAATTCCAGGTCAGTCTGGGCTAGAGTGAGACCCTACCTCAAAGAATCGAAAAAAAAAAAAAAAAAAAAAAAAGATCTGGGAGCTGGAGAGATGTCTCCGTGGTTAAAGGTGCTTGCTTGCAAAGCCTGATGAGTTTGATTCCCCAGTACCCATGTAAGGCTGGATGCCCAAAGTGGCACATGTGTCCGAAGTTCACTTGTAGTGGCAGGAGGTCCCTGGTACACCCATACTTTCTCTCTCATTCAAGTAAAAGAAATAAAAATTAATTTTAAAAAAAGGCAGGTGTGGTGGTGCACACCTTTAATTGTAGCACTTGGGAGGCCTAAGTAGGAGGATTGCTATGAGTTTGAGGCCACCCTGAGACTACATAGTGAATTCCAAGTCAGCATGAGTTAAAGTGAGACCCTCCCTTGAAAAACCAAAAAAAAAAAAAAAAAAAAAAAGTTAATTAATTAATAAATTAAAAGAATGTTTTCAGGGCTGGAGAGATGGCTTAGCGGTTAAGCACTTGCCTGTGAAGCCTAAGGACCCGGGTTCCAGGCTCGATTCCCCAGAACCCACATTAGCCAGATGCACAAGGGGGTGCACGCGTCTGGAGTCTGTTTGCAATGACTAGAGGCCCTGGCGTGCCCATTCTCTCACTCTCTCCCCCGCTCTCTCTCTGTCACTTTTAAATAAACAAAAATAAATTTAAAAAAGTGTTTTCAAAAGAAACAAGAGATCTGACCTGCCCAGTGGAAAACGCTAAGGATGTCAAAGAAGAGATGGCCACAGAAGTGGGAAGAACAGGCCTGGTGTGCACATATTGAAAGGAAGGGGAAAGCATTCCAGGGGAGCAGCCCAGCATGCGCAAAGGTCCTAGGATGGAATCAAGAGGAGAATGGCATGAGGAGACCCCAAGACGATATAGAGAAACCCTGAGAGTCAAGATGGGGCATCAATTTCTCCAGCAAAGCTGGAGAGCCCAGGGAGATCTAAAGGAACAATGATTTAATCACCACTTTACTCCCCACACATTATCTGTGTCAAAAGGTTCACTTCCCCAGCAACTAGAAACAGATACATTAATGTATTTTGTTTAAAGCAGTGTGGCTGAAGTGTTACCACTTCAACATGGAGGGGGGTGTGGTGGCGCACGCCTTTAATCCTAGCACTTGAGAGGCAGAGGTTAGGAGGATCGCCTTGAGTTCAAGGCCAACCTGAGACAACAGAGTGAATTCTAGGTCAGCCTGGACTAGAGTGAGAACCTACCTAAAAAAATAAATAAATAAAATAAAACATGGAACAAATACTAAAATCAATCACAAGGGACTGGAGAAATGGCTCAGTGGGTAAAGTGCTTGCTGCCCAAGCTTGAGTATCTGAGTTCAAATCCTGAGGGTTTTGCATTGCTGGCTGTCTGAGGTCCAAGCCCATCTAGGCAAGTTTTCAGAGGTGCAAGGAGAGAGAGAGAGAGAGAGAGAGAGAGAGAGAGAAAGAAAGAAAGAAAGAAAGAAAGAAAGAAAGAAAGAAAGAAAGAAAGAAAGAAAAGCTGCAACTACAGGAGGGCCGGAATCAGAAGTCACAGCCCTTTCCCACAGGCATTGAGCCAAGCAGGGTTCCAATATTTCCTCTGGAAATTCTCTCATCTTCAAGGAACTGATTGTTTCCTTATGAATGTTGTATTTAATGTATAATTCTTAAAATTTATTTTATTTATTTATTAGAGAGAAAGAGAGAGGGAGAGAGAGAATGGGCACACCAGGGCCTCTAGCCACTGCAAAGGAACTCTAGGCACATGTATCACCATATGCATCTGGCTTACATGGGACCTGGAGAATTGAACCTGGGTCCTTAGGCTTCACAGGCAAGTGCCTTAACCACTAAGTAATCTCTCCAACCCTAATGCACAGTTTTTTTTATAGACAACTTCAATACATATAGACAATAAACCATGATAATTCCATCCCCTCCCCCACTTTCCCCTTCACAACTCCACTATCCATCATATCACCTTGCTGTCTCCATTAGTCTCTCTTTTATTTTATTTTATTTTTCTCTTTTATTTTGATGTCATCATCTTTTCCTTCTATTATGAGGGTCTTGTGAAGGTATTGGTAGGTATTGTGAGGTCGTGTGTATCAAGGCCAATTTCAGTCTAGACAGTTGCATTGTAAGGAGTCCTACCTTTCCTTTGGCTCTTGTATTCTTTCTGCCATTTCTTCCGCAATGGATCCTGAGCTTTGGAGGGTGTGATAAAGATGTTTCAGCGCTGGACACTCCTGTGTCACTTCTTCTCAGCATTATGTTGCCTTTTGGGTCATCCCAGTGGTCACTGCCATCTGAAAAGTGAAGCTTCTCTAACCAAAAGTGAGAGTAGCATTAATATATGAATATGAACATTAAGTGTAGTGCTTATAGGGCAGTTTGGTGAGAGTAATATATGCATTTATCCAGACAAGAGCAGGATTTATACCCCTAAGGTTCATGACCTCCTCTGTCATAGGCTTTTTTTTTGTTTTTATTTATTTATTTATTTATTTATTTATTTATTTGAGAACGACAGACAGAGAGAAAGAGGCAGATAGAGAGAGAGAGAGAATGGGCGCGCCAGGGCCTCCAGCCACTGCAAATGAACTCCAGACACGTGCACCCCCTTGTGCATCTGGCTAACGTGGGTCCTGGAGAGTCGAGCCTCGAACAGGGGTCCTTAGGCTTCACAGGCAAGCGCTTAACCATTAAGCCATCTCTCTAGCCCTGTCATAGGCGTTTGATTAGGTTTTCCGTACCAGACATGTATTCCCTCCCATAGAGCAGGCCTCCAATCCAAATAGAGGACAGTTGGTTTTCCCCAGAACAGACATAACACTGTGGCACCCATTCAATCATTTGGCCTATCAGACCAAACTTGAGGCTTCCAGTGTCCACTGTTTTCACCACTGATGACTTCTGTCTCTCATAGGGCTGCATGCAGTGCAGCTTTTTCCAGCTTTCTGTCAGCTGGTCTACAGGGAGGTTTGCAGCTCAGCCCCAGCTTGATTTCTCAGTGACCTTGCCACCCAGGCATGTGGAGTCTTCAGCAATAGGGTCTTACCATCTGTTTCTCAAGGAAAACCAAGGACCTTGACAATAGACTGTAATGTTTTGGAGGCAACAGGGACCTCCCTGGCCAACAACTCACTGGAAGGTATCCCATCCCTGGCACTGAAAATTTTCTAGTAACAATCTATGACTTCTGGAGGTGCCATTATCAAAAACAGTAGGCTCTCATATGTCTTATTCAGAATATCTTGAATTTTGATTGACCCTCCCCCCATACTTCTTTCACTCAGTCTCTTCCCCTGGTCTCAGGCCATTCCACTTCCTGTAATCTCTTCTTCCACTTACATATACCATTCCCTTAAGCCCTTCCCTGTCCTCCCTCCCTTATAGCCTTTTGCTAGCTTACTGGCCTTTGCTACCAATTTTTGGTTCCAGCTCACACACAAGTCTAAACATTTGTAGCTAGGATCCACATATGAGAGAGAACATGTGATGTTTGGCTTTCTGGGCCTGGGTTACCTCACTTAGTATAATCCTTTCTGGATCTGCCCATTTCCTTGAAAATTTCATAATTTCATTTTTATTTACTGCTGAATAGAACTCCACTGTGTAAATGTACCTGTATTAGTCAGGGTTGTCTAGAGGAACCAAACTATTAAAATGAATTATATTTAAAAAGGGATTTATTGGATTAGTTTACAGTAGTCCAATAGCAGTTGCAGGCCCAAGAACCAAGGAACCTGGTATCTACTCAGTCCACATGGCCCTATGCCTCAGCAGTCCCAATCCAGCATTGAAGGCCTGGAGGCTTCCTGAGGAGCCGTAGGTTTTCTTTTTTGTGTGTGTGTGTGTGTTTTTAAATATATTTTATTTATTTCTTTGAGAAAGAGTAAGAGGAAAAGAGAGAATGGGCATGCCAGGGCCTCCAGCCACTGCAAACAAACTCCAGATACTTGTGCCCCCTTGTGCATCTGGCTTACGTGGGTCCTGGAGAGTCGAACCAGGATCATTTGGCTTTGCAGGCCAATGCCTTAACCACTAAGCCATCTCTCCAGCCCGAGCCACAGGTTTTCAATCCACGCGGGTCTTCAGTTGAACTGGTCTTCATTCTGTGCTGGTCTTCAATCCACGCTGGAAGGCAGCAAGCAGCTCCAGCAGCCAAGTGGAAGGAAGGGGCTCTTTTCACTCAGAGCTTCCTTACATAAAGTTCCCATCTGAGAGGGGCCACCCACTCTTGGGGGAGGACATTCTCCTTCAGTTAATCCTTCCTGGAAGCAACCTCAGAGACCCACCTGAAAGGGATTTTTGTGGATTACTGAACAGATCAAGTTGACAACTTCATAACCATTACAGTACCACATTTTTTTACAACTTTTTTTGTTCATTTTTTATTTATTTGAGAGCAACAGAGAGAGAGAGAGTGAGAGAAAGAGAGAGAGGGGCGGGGGGGGGGGAAATGGGCGTGCAAGGGCCTCCAGCCACTGCAAACAAACTCCAGACACGTGCGCCCCCTTGTGCATCTGGCTAACATGGGTCCTGGGGAATCAAGCCTCAAACCGGGGTCCTTAGGCTTCACAGGCAAGCGCTTAACAGCTAAGCCATTTCTCCAGCCCAACATTTTGTTTGCTTGTTTTATTTTTTCAAGGGAGGGTCTCACTCTAGCTCAGGCTGACCTGGACTTGGAATTCACTCTGTATTCTCAGGGTGTCCTCGAACTCACAGCGGTCCTTCTACCTCTGCCTCCCAAGTGCTGAGATTAAAGGCGTGCGCCACCACACCCGGCTTATAGTACCACATTTTTATTATCCATTCATCCTTTGAGGGACATCTAGTCTGGTTCCATTTCCTAACTATTGTGAATAGAGCAGCAATAAATATGGTTGAGCAAGTATCTCTAAGGTAGTGAGAAGAGTCCATAGAATATATGCCTAGGAGTGCTATATCTGGATCATATGGTAAATCTATTTTCAGCTGTCTCAAGAACTTCCACACTGATTTCCACAATGGCTATACCAGATTACCTTCCCACCAACAGTGTAGAAGGGTTCCCCTTTTCCTGAATCCTTGCCAACATTTATTGTTATTTGTTTTCTTGATGGTAGCTATTCTGACAGGAGTGAGATGGAATCTCAAAGTAGTTTTAATTTGCATTTCTCTGATGGCTAAGGATGTAGAACATTTTTAGATGTTTATATGCCATCTGTATTTCTTCTTTTGAGAACTCTCTATTTAGTTCTGTAGCCCACTTTTTAATTGGGTTGTTTGATTTCGTATTTTTTTGTTCTTTGAATTCTTTGTATATTCTGGATATTAATTCTCTGTCATATGTATAGCTGGCAAAGATTTTCTCCCATTCTGTAGGTTGTCTCTTTGCTTTATTCATAGTGTCCTTTGCTGTAAAAAAGCTTTGTAATTCCATGAGATCCCAGTGGTTGATTAGTGGTTTTATTTCCTGAGCAACTAGGGTTATATTCAGAAAGTCATTCCCTATACCAATATGTTGAAGGGTTTCCCTTACTTTTTCCTCTAGCAGTTTCAGAGTTTCAGGTCTGATTAAGGTCCCTGATCCATCTGGACTTGATTCTTATGCATGGAAAAAGTCAAGGATCTATTTTCATCCTTCTACATATAGATATCCAGTTTTCCCAGCTCCACTTGTTTAAGAGGCTGTCTTTTCTCCAATGACATTTTTGGGCATTTTTGTCAAAAGTAGAGGCTGTAGCTGCCTGGATTAATATCTGGGTCCTCTATTCTGTTCCATTGATCTACATTTCTGACTTTGTGCCAGTACCATGCTGTTTTGTTACTATGGCTTTTGTAATATAGCTTAAAATCAGGTATGGTGATACCACCAGCCTTATTTTTGTTGCTCAAAATTGTTTTGGCTGTTTGATGATTTCTGTGCTTCCAAATGAATTTTAGGATTGTTTTTTTTTTTTTATTTCCATGAAGAATGCCTTGAAATTTTGATGGGGATTGCATTAAATGTATAGATTGCTTTTGGTAAGAATGACATTTTCACAATATTGATCCTTCCAATCCAAGAACATGGGATGTCTTTCCATTTCCTAGTGTCTTCTGAAATTTATCACTTGTGTGTTTTAAAGTTCTCATTGTAGATATCCTTCACTTCCTTGGCTAGGTTTATTCTAAGGTGCTTTATTTATTTATTTTTTAAAAATTTATTTATTTATTTTGAGAGAGGCAAGGAGAGAGAAAGAGGCAGAGAGAGGGAGAGAGAGAATGGGTGTGTCAGGGCCTCCAGCCACTGCAAACAAACTCCAGACGTGTGTGCCTCCTTGTGCATCTGGTTTATGTGGGTCCTGGGGAATCGAACCAGGGTCCTTTGGCTTTGCAGGCAAATGCCTAACCACTAAGCCATCTCTCCAGCCCTATTTATTTATTTTTTAGGTAAATGGGAGAGATTCCCTGATTTCACCCTCCACATGTTTGTTGTTAGGATATAGGAAAGCTACTGATTTCTGTATGTTTATTTCGTATCCTGCTACATTGCTAAAAGTGTTAATCAGCTGTAACAGTTTGCTAGTAGTCTTTAGCGTCCTTTATGTATAGAATCATATCATCTGCAAATAATGATAACTTGATCTCTTTCTTTCCAATTTGTATCCTTTTATGAGTGTCTCTTGCCTTATTGCTATAGCTAAGACTTCCAGTACTACATTAAATAAAAGGGGGGACACCTTTGTCTTGTTTCTGAACTTAGTCGAAAAGCTTCAAGTTTTTCCTCATTTACTATTATGTTGGCTGTGGGTTTGTCATAAAAAGTCTTTATTATGTTGAGATATGTTCCTTCTATTCCTAGTTTCTGTAGGACTTTTACCATGAAAGAATGTTGGATTTTGGCCTGCTCATCCAAAAGACTCAAGTTCGATTCTCCAGGTCCCATGTTAGCCAGATGCACAAGGGGGTACATGCATCTGGAGTTCCTTTGCAGTGGCTAGAGACCCTGGTACACACAATCTCACTCACTTTCTCTGTCTCTCTCCCTCTCCCTCTGTCTCTAATAAATAAACAAATAAAAATAAATCTTTAAAAGAATTGTTTTAAAAAAATGTTGGATTTTTTCGAATGCCTTTTCTGCATCTGTTGAGATGATCATGTGATTTTTTTTGTCCTTCATTCCATTTATATAGTGTATTATATTTATCGACTTGCATATATTGAACCATCCTGGCATCTCTGGGATGAAGTCTACTTGGTCAGGGTGAATAATCTTTCTGATATATTCTTGTATTCTATTTGCCAATATTTTGTTGAGAATTTTTGCATCTATGTTCATGAGGGAGATTGGTCTGTAATTTTCTTTTCTTGTTCTATCTTTGTTTGGTTTTGGTATCAGGGTTATGCTGGCTTCATAGAAGGAGTTTGGTAGTATTTCTTCCTTTTCTATTTTATAGAAAAGTTTGAGAAGCATTGGTGTTAGTTCTTCCATGAAGGTCAGGTAAAACTCACCAGTGAATCCATCTGGACCTGGGCTTTTTTTAGTTGAAAGGTTTTTTTTTTATTTTTTATAACTGCCAGGAACTCTACTTGTTTTAGGTCCATTTAAATGGTTTATCTCATCTCATTATGCTCTGGGGGCTCAAGTAGGCTGGCCGGGTCGCTGGGTCACTGCTCTGATTGCCTGTGCTGGGTGCTGTGTAGGTGAGCTCCCTTCCCCAGGTCTCTTGCTGGTGCTTGCACTGGCGGTGGGGGGAGGGGAGACTGTGGATGGTGGCTGCAGTTCTCCTGCTGTTCCTTTCAATCCTCTTCCTCACAAACCACTCTGTTGGTCCCTGCCGTCCTCCCTTCATGTTTCTCGAGTTTGCAAGGAGGCTGGTTTGAGTGGAAAATCCCCTCACATGGCTTTTCCTGTGGCTCAGGCTGAGCCTGGAGGCTGAAGCTATGCAAACCTGGTGTCACCACTGCTGGAGCCGCTTCTGCCTGCTTCTGTGGGCTCTAGACGCTCTGGATCTCTACTTCTCTGCTGTGGTTGATACTTTCTTATACACCTTCACTTTTTGGTAGAAGAGTGCATTTTGCTTTTTTTTTTTTTTCTTCCCTAGGCTGTTTTGGCGTGGTTCCTACTCCATCATCTTAACTGGACGTCTTTCCTTGTGAATATTTGATGTGCCTACCACTGTGGCTTTCTCCAGGACTATTTCTTTAGTCTCTACAACTTAAGTCCTTGGTACTGGGGACTTCAGCAGGGGGACAGGGGAGTCTTCCCAGGAGAGTGTTGGACAGGTGACAGGTGGTCCCACTGAGTCCTAGCAGGTCATCACTGGACAGTGTGGATCAGATGTTATGTTTCTTGGCAGAGATACCCTGGGAGGGGGGCATGTCTCTCAGAATGCACTAGAAAAAAAGCTATA
The DNA here is from genome assembly GCA_036346955.1 of Dipus sagitta. NCBI lineage: Eukaryota > Metazoa > Chordata > Mammalia > Rodentia > Dipodidae > Dipus > Dipus sagitta. Next base: position 238,713,103 of record CM070770.1, read on the forward strand.
AATATGGCTTTTCATTCTAAAATAAAAGCATTGTGATGCTTCTCCAGAGTTCACAGCAGGTATGTAGAGCAAGCATTTTACTTTATGAGGCACCACATGAAAATGGGAGAGTCTCTTGCAATATTTTTCTAGGTCATGTCCCAACTTGCTGAAAGTGTGTGGAGAGCCTTCACTTGGTCCAACCTTCTCTCCACTGGCACCTCCCCTCCCCCCGCAGTAACCTTCCCTGACTGTGTTGGTGTATGTGTGTGTGTGTGTGTGTGTGTGGCTGTGTGTGCCCTCTTGACACAGTCCCCCTCCATATATATGCCAGGGCCAGCTTGGGCTTTTTCTTCCTAAGATTCCAGGACTGGGACCTTCTCAGCACTCTGGGATTGTTCATTAGTGAGCAGAAATGAACATGTTCCCCATTCATTCTCTGTCTAACACAGTCCCTGTGGCCCAGTTAGGAGGTTCCATCTCAGGGAATGGATCCTCCCCAGCTGATGTCTGGTTATGGAGGAGGAGGAGGAGGGTCCCCCTTCTACCCATGCAGCCCTTCAAATCAGATTCTCACTCTGCACAAGCTCAAGGACCCTAACTGGGTTTAGGGATAGGATTTTTTGTTTTGTTTTGTTTTAGGATGTGTTTTTATGAACTCTCCCATGACACTGGTGGGTTAGAAGTCACGTTTAAGCTGGACATAGTGGCTCATGTCTGTGGTCTTAGCTACTTGGGGTCTGGAGTGAAAAGATATCTTGAGCCTAGGAGTTGGAGACTAGCCTGGGAAACATAGGAAGACCTCGTATTTTTTTTTTTTTTTTTTTTTTTTTTGAGGTAGGGTCTCGCTCTAGCCCAGGCTGATCTGGAATTCACTATGTAGTGTCAGGGTAGACTCAAACTCAAGGTGATCCTCCAACCTTGGCCTCCTGTGTGCTGGGTTTAAAGGTGTGCACCACTATGCCCAGCTCTTTTTTTTTTTTTGGTGGGGGGGTTCGAGGTAGGGTCTCACTCTGGCCCAGGCTGACCTGGAATTCGCTATGTAGTCTCAGGGTGGCCTCGAGCTCATGGCGATCCTCCTGCCTCTGCCTCCTGAGTGCTGAGATTAAAGGTGTGCGCCACCAGACCCGGCTCTTTTTTTTTTTTTTTTTAACTTTTTATTGTTAGCTTCCATAAGTATGGACAATGAACCATAATAATTCCCACTCTCACCCAATTTTCCTCCTCTTGAGAATTTGTTTGGAGGGTCTAGCAGGGGAACACATCTATTTGTATACCCTTGACCAAAGACAGGTCTTCCTCTGTTTGGGGAAGGTCGCCCTCTTCAACTGAGCATGGAGCTTCAGGAGGAACACTCATGAGCAATGAGGGAGGAAGGGGACACCCGCCTAGCCAGGCAGATAAGCTGAATCAACCCTGGCGATCAATGGGGTGGCAGATATTGAAGCCAGATGGCCCTCACATCCCATTCTCCTTTTGAATACACCCTCCATTAAATTCCTTCTTCTTTCCAATTAGTATCTTCTCTATTTTGATGTTGTCATTTCTTCCTCTTATTATGATGGTCTTCTGTAGGTAATGTTAGGCACTGTGAGGTCATGAATATCAAGGCCATTTTGTGTCTGGAAGACAGTATTATAAGCACACCTACCCTTCCTTTGGCTCTTACATTCTTTCTGTCACCTCTTCTGCAATGGATCCTGAGCCTTTGGGCATGTGATAGAGATGTCTCAGTGCTGAACACTCAACTGACAAGACTCATCTTAAAAAAAAAAACACAAACAAACCTGGGCATGGTAGTTCACACCTATAATTCCTGCACTGGGGAGGCTGAGGCAGGAGGATCATAAGTTTGAGGCTAGCCAGAGCTATATAACAAGACACTGTTTCAGGAGAGAGAGAAGGTAAGGGGCGAGGGAAGGACAAAGAGATAAAGACAGAGCACAGACAGAGAAGAGAAGAAGAGATGAAAAAAGAAGAGAAGAAAAGGAAGAACAGAGAGAGAAAAGAGACAAATGGAGCCAACTTGGACTTGCAGTTCCCATCCTGAAGAACAGTTGGAAACACTGATTCTGGAACATGCCATGAAAATCCCTCTCCCATGCACCCCCCTATCCCTGCATTCTAAGGTGACTGCTGTCATTCTCCCCACTGGGGTCCTGGAACATCCAAGTCCAAGTACCTGGTGAATATCCATTGTTCCCATATATCTCCTGAGGGCAACACACAGAGACATCTTGAACGGAACCCTTGGTTCCTGAGCTGGGAGCCCAGCCCCCCCACCTCCCGCAGATTCCCTGGGACCCACGGTAGCCAAATGTACAAGGAGTGAACGCATCTGAAGTTCGTTTGCAGTGGCTGGAGGCCCTGGCGCACCTATTCTCTCTCTCTCTCTCTCTCTCTCTCTCTCCCTCTCCCTCTTTCTCTGTTAAATAAATAAAAATAAAATAAAATAAATTTTAAAAAAGAAAGAAATTAGGAGGCTAGGGAGGTGGCTTAGCAGTTAAGGCACTTGCCTGAGAAGCCTAAGGACCCAGGTTTGATTCCCCAGGACCCATGTAAGCCAGCTGCACATGGTGGCGCATGCATGTGGAGTTTGCAGTGGCTAAAGGCCCTGGCGTACCGATTCTGTCCCTTCCTTTCTCTCCCCCCTTCTCTCTTTCTCTGCCTGTAATAAATAAATAAATCAAAAATCCATTAAAAAAAGAAATTGGATCCTGTAAATAAATGGCTCCTCACCTACGTTCTGGTAAGCAACCCTAGTCGATCTCTCTAGTCACCAAAATCAGACATGAAAGTAGAAGGAGACTACTGGGGAAGAGGAAAGAATCACCAGGAGAGGGAAGGGGCAAGAAAGGGTAATGGGTGAATATGATAAGAATGTTATAAATGTCATAAAGAAACCCATTATAGTGAACAACTGAGATATGCTAATAAAAAGCTTTTAAAAAGTTCAAGTTGAAGAAACAGAAAAATCAGCTCTGATGTAACAGTGGGGCTGTAGAGATGGCTTAATGGTTAAGTGCTTGCCTGTGAAGCCTAAGGACCCCAGTTCAAGGCTCAATTCCCCAGGACCCATGTTAGCCAGATGCACAAGGGGGCACACGCATCTGGAGTTCGTTTGCAGTGGCTGGAGACTTGGCGCGCCCATTCTTTTCTCTCTCTCTCTCTGCCTCTTTCTCTCTTTGTCACTCTCAAATAAATAAATAAATAAATAAATAGTAAACATTTTTTTTAAATGTAACAGTGAAATGTTAAAACTGTAAGATAACCTCTCCTTATCAATAGCTTTGTAGTTTCCAAATGGCCATTCAAGAGGGCACTCTGATTGGGAAGAAGTTTATTGAAGGTGTAGAGTTTGGGGTTGAACAAATTTTTATGTGGTCTCGTTAAAACAGCTATGTGAGCCTGATATGGTGGTACATGCCTTTAATCCCAGCACTCAGGAGGCAGAAGTAGAAAGATTGCTCTGAGTTCAAGGCCAGCCTAGGACCAAAGAGTGAGTTCCAGGTCAGCCCGGGGTAGAGTGAGACATTACCTAGAAAAAAACAAAAGAAACAAAAATAAAAACAAAGCAAAAAAAAAAAAAAAAAAAAGCTGTGTGAAATCTGTGTTGGTGGCACATACCTGTAATCCCAGCACTTGAGATGTGGAAGTAGAAGGATCAGGAGTTCCAGATGATTCTCAGCTATATAGTGAGTTGCAGGTCAGCCTGGGCTACATGAGGCCTTTACAAAATAAACTAACAAGAAAAACAACAAAATCTCCGATGTGTAATGTTATTGTTTGTGAGTTAATTAGAATCATGTGATTTTCTTTTGGACAAAAAAGAATGGTGTACACAGCAATACACTTTTTAAACAGTCTTTTAAAATTTTTATTTATTTATTTACTTCAAGAGAGGGAAAGAAACACACACACACACACACACACACACACACACACAGATTGGGAACCTTGTCAGGCCCTCTGCTCAGTGTACTGACTTGGTGGATGGTCTCATCTACTCACTTCATTTTGGAGACATTTACCTTTACTTGAGGATGGTTTGGATCTTAAATATTTGTCCCTAAACCCATGTGCCAAAGGCTTGGTCACCAGCCTGTCACCTTATTAAGAAGTAAACAGAACCTTGAGGAGGTGAGGCAGAAGGAAATGAGGCATGTCCTTGAAAGGGAATATTGGACTCAGCTCCATCCTTATCTTGGTGTGGGGAGGATAGCATCTTATGTGGCTGGCCTGAAACTTGCCCTGTAGTCAAGGCTGGCCTTGGATTTGTGATCATCCTCCTGCCTCCACCTCCCAAGTACTGGGATTATAATAAGGCCCCAGCCACCACTCCTGGCTTCTCTTTCCTTCTAGGGCTCCATGAAGTGCACAAGCCTCACCTAAAATATGTTCTGGGGCTCGAGAGATGACTTAACGATTAAGATGCTTGCTTGCAAAGCCAAAGGACCCAGGTTCGATTCCCCAGGACCCACATAAGCCAGATGCACAAGTTGGCGCATGCATCTGGAGTTCGTTTGTAGTGACTGGAGGCCCTGGTGTGCCCATTCTTTCTCTATATCTGCCTCTCTCGCTGTTAAATAAATAAATAAATAAAAATAAAATGTGTTCTGGCCATGACATACTGCATCACTACAGGCTCAAGTGACCATGGGAAGAAACCTCTGAACCTATGACTCAGACTGAAGTTTTCCTCTCTCTTAAAAGTTATTTCTGACCTGGGTGTGGTGGCGCATACCTTTAATCCCAGCACTCAGGAGGCAGAGGTAGGAGGAACACTGTGAGTTCGAGGCCACCCTGAGACTACATAGCAAATTTCAGGTCAGCCTGAGCTAGAATGAGACCCTACCTTGAAAAACCAAAACCAAACAAACAAAAAACAAACAAAAAAACCCCAAGTTATTTCTGAGACAGACTAAAAGGTTGAATCTTATCAGGTCCTTAGAGGGGACACCTGAATCAAAGGGCCCTGGGGAGGGTATGATGAAGACTAACCTTAATCTTTTGTTTCTCTCTCTTTCTCTCTCTCTCTCTTTTTTCTTTGAGGTAGGGTCTCGCTTTAGCCTGGGTTGACCTGGAACTCACTATGTAGTCTCAAGGTGGCCTCGAACTCAAAGCAATTCTTCTACCTCTGCACCCCAAATGCTGCTTTCTTTCTCTTTTATGTTACCTATCTTTTTCTTCCTTCTTTTCCCTTGGCACTGGTCTGTAACTCCCAGTACCAGGATGCAGTTAACATCCACAATGAGCTGTTGATCAGAGAGACCTACAAGTTTTCCCAAAAGCAGATAGATTTCTGTCAGAGCACTTGGTCTCCGAATGTGAACTCCCCCCCTTTCTAAGGATACCCCACTTATTCCCCAGTTTGTATAATTCCATTCTTCCTGCTAGGTTCCTGGAAATCTCCTTTGCTCTACTTGCCTATACCAAGAAGTGTGTGTGCGTGTTTCAGTGCTGGGGATCCAGTCTTGGCCCTCACAAATGCTGGGTGTACATTGTACTGCTAAGCTGTACCCCAGGTCCCATAGCCTTGAACTTTCTTTCTTCTTTTTTTTTTTAATCCTTTTTTACATTTATTTTATTTATTTGAGAGAGGCAGAGAGAGAAAGAAAGAAAGAATGGTGTGCCAGGGCCTCAGCCACTGCAAATGAACTCCAGATGCATGCACCACCTTGTGCATCTGGCTTTACGTGGGTCCTGGGGAATCGAACCTGGGTTCTTTGGCTTTGCAGGCAAGTGCCTTAACTGCTAAGCCATCTCTCTAACCCTAGCCTTGAACTTTCAATCAATATCTTTCAGAGGTATCTGATGAATACAAGCTTCTTTATGTTGCTTAAAACAGGAGGGCCGGCTGGAGAGATGGCTTAGTGGTTAAGACATTAGCCTGCAAAGCCTAAGGACCCAGCTTTAATTCTCCCGAATCCACATAAACCAGATGCACAAAATAACACACACATCCGGAGTTCTTTTTCAGTGGCCGGAGGCCCTGGCGCACCCATCCTTTCACTGTCTCTTTCTATCTCTCAAATAAATAAATAAAATAAAATATTTAAAAAAATAGGAGGGCTGTGCGTGATGGTACTTGCCATTAGCACTAGCCCTTGGGAAGCTGGCGTAGGAGGATTGCTGGGAGTTTGAGGCCAGCCTGGGACCGGAGAATGAGTTCAGATTAGTCTAGGGCTAGAATAAAACTCTGCCTCAGGAAAAAGACAAAACAAAACAAAAACCCTCAAAAATAAAAAAGGAGAAGGAGGAAGTAGTAGTTATCCCCCAGGCCAGCCTGGGCTATGTAACAAGAGCCCACCTCAAACAAACAATCAACCAAAGCTAGTACGCGGCATTTGTTTTCTGGAAAACTTCCTCACCTTTCTCAGCCTGGCCAAGGAGATTCTTAGGGCTCTGGGGTAGGGAAGCATGGTGGCGGTAGCCGGGACATGATGTTACTTGCCTGGGAGCAGGACTTCTGGGCTAGGCAGGCTCTGCTGAGCCAATCTGGGATGTTCCTCAGCCTACCGTAGAGAAGACAGGCAGTTGTCCCCACAAGGCTCCTGGTTCACACACCAGGCCAGGAGCCTGGAGCCTGGCCAGCACATGGAGAGACAGGATGGTCACCTGTAGAAATGACTGTCACCTACCAAGGTTAGGTAGGGTGGAAATTTGGCTTTTCCAGCACCTGTTTTCCTTTCCTTCTTCCTACTTACTATTTATTTGGCTTGACTCCCAGTGAGTCACCAAAGCTATCAGTCTTCATCTGCTTTCCTTGCCTCCAGGGGAGGCAAATGCTTTCACTTTTCTTTTCGCACCTTTTATGAGAAGGCTTGAATTTCCCCTTTTCTTTTCTTCTTCTTCTTCTTTTTTTTTTTTTTTTTGGTTTTTTGAGGTAGGGTCTCACTCTAGCCCAGGCTGACCTGGAATTCACTATGGAGTCTCAGGGTGGCCTCGAACTTTCTTTTCTTTTTTTTAAAGCAGGATCTCACTCTTTTAGCTTTAGTTTTTTTTTTTAATTTTTTAAAATTATTTATTTATTTTTTATATAATTAACAACTTCCATGATTATAAAAAAAAATCCCATGGTAATTCCCTCCCTCCCCCCTAGTTTTTATTTATTTATTTATTTATTTTGGTCTTTCAAAATAGGTTCTCACTCTAGCTCAAGCTGACCTGGAATTCACTATGTAGTTGGGTGGCCATGAAGTGATTCTCCTACCTCTGCCTCCTGAGTGCTGGGATTAAAGGCGTTAGCCACCATAGCCGGCTTTTTTTCTTTTTATCTTTTCTGAAGCAGGATCGTCTCTCTCTAGCCCAGGTAGCCCGGGCTGACCTGGAACTCACTCTGTAGCACAGTCTGGCCTTGATCTTCCTACCTCAGACTCCACAGTACTGGGATTACAGGTGTCTGTGTTTTTATTTATTTATTTGCAAGGAGACACAGAGAGAGACTGGGCATACTGGGGCCTCCAGCCACTGGAAATGAACTCCAGATGCACATGCCACTTTGTGCACCTGGCTCTACATGTGTACTGGAGAATCGAACCTGGGTGGTTAGGCTTTTCAGGCAAGCTCCCGAGCCATCTCTCAAGCCCCCACCTTTTTATTTTTCAAGGTAGGGTCTCACTCTAGCTCAGGCTGACCTGGAATTTACTATGTAGTCTCAGGGTGGCCTGAAACTCACGGTGATCCTCCTACCTCTGCCTGGGATTAAAGGCATGCGCCACCACTCCTGGCTACCACTTTTAAAAATATTTAAATATTTGAGAGACAGAACGAGGCAAAGGAAGAGAGAGAGAAAGAATGGGTGTGCCAGGGCGTCCAGCCACTGCAAACGAACTCCAGATTCATGCGCCACTTTGTGCATCTGGCTTACGTGGGTTCTGGGGAATTGAACCCAGGTTCTTTGGCTTTGTAGGCAAGTGCCTTAACCACTAAGCCATCTCTCCAGCCCACTTTTTTTCTCAATTTTTTTAAAAAAATTTTTTATTCATTTTTATTTATTTATTTGAGAGCAACAGAGAGAGAAAGAGACAGATAGAGCGCGAGAGAGAGAATGGGCGCGCCAGGGCCTCCAGCCACTGAAAACAAACTCCAGATGTGTGCGCCCCCTTGTGCATCTGGCCAACGTGGGTCTTGGGGAATCGAACCTTGAACCAGGGTCCTTAGGCTTCACAGGCAAGCGCTTAGCCACTAAACCGTCTCTCCAGCCCTTTTCTCAATTTTTATTAACATCTTCCATGATTATAAAAAATAACCCATGGGGGGCTGGAGAGATGGCTTAGCGGTTAAGCGCTTGCCTGTGAAGCCTAAGGACCCCGGTTCGAGGCTCAATTCTCCAGGACCCACGTTAGCCAGATGCACAAGGGGGCGCATGCGTCTGGAGTTCGTTTGCAGTGGCTGGAAGCCCTGGCACGCCCATTCTCTCTCTTTCTCTCTATCTGCTTCTTCCTCTCTCTGTTACTCTCAAATAAATAAATAAAAATGAACAAAAAAAATTAAAAAAAAAAATAACCCATGGTAATACCCTCCCTCCGCCCACTTTCCCCTTTGAAATTCCATTCTCCATCATATCCCCTCCCCATCCACTTTTTTTTTTTTTTTGACACAGGTTCTCACTATGTAGTGCAGCCTCCCCAGTGCACTACCACATGTGACAAAGTCTGAATTCTGAACCCTTCTGCCCACTTTCCTCTCCCTCCCCTGACATCAGGGCTCTCTGGCCAGAGATCCTCCCGCCCTGGAGCCAGCTAGCCTGCCTGCCTGCCTGCCTCCCTCCCTCCCTTCTTTTCTTTCTTTCTATCCCCCCTTTTTTATTTTAATTTTTTATTTTTTGGGGAGGTTCGAGGTAGGGTCTCTCTCTAGCCCAGGCTACCTGGAATTCACTATGTAGTCTCAAGCTGGCCTCAAACTCACGGCAATTCTCCTACCTCTGCCTCACCAGTGCTATGATGAAAGGTGAGGGCCACCATGCCTGCCTCTTTCTCTCTCTCTTTCTTTCTTTTCTTCCTTCCTTCCTTTTTCTTTCTTTTTGGTTTTCCTCCTTAAGCCTCAGTGTACTAAAAGGAACCCAGACTGCCATTGATTAATGTTTATATTCATATATATCAAATATGTTGATTAATGATATATATTATATTATAGATATTGAGGTATGTCTGATTCTAGACTAGGTTGACCTGGAACTCACTCTGTATTCCCGGGGTGGCCTTAAATGCACAGTGATCCTCCTACCTGAGGCTCCTAAGTCCTGGGACTAAAGACTTGTGCCACCACACCTGGCTCATTTTCCCCTTGCCCCTAAAGCTGTTGTATTTATACCCATCGGTTCTGTTTGTTTTGCAGTGCTATGTCCCAACCCAGCGCCTTTTTACATGCTAGCAAGTGCTCTACCCAGTATTTCCTGAGCTACCCAGGTGTCTAGGAAGTTGTCAGCAAAAGAACACGAATGCCTAGTGCATCTAGTCATTTTGTGGAGAGGGAAACTGAAGCCCTGAGGGATCTAGAACCCAGTCTTGCCTCACAGTTCAGGCTCCTTCTTCCAGCTGGATGAAAGTGGACTTGGATGCACTTCCTTTGCTCATACATCCTCTGCTGACAGAGCTCGCTCACCGAGGGAACAGAACTCAGACCAACATGTACTTGCTTGTTTGTCTGAGGCATAGTTGTCTCCTCAGAAGGAGATGGGGCTTCTTAAATACACACCGGAAAACAGTCATTTTCCCGAGGATCAGCTGGGAGCCAGCACCTTGCCCCTCACGTGTGATGTCTTACAGCCTAGTAGGGACAGGTCCACAGAGCATCTTCTAGCAACTGCCATAGCTGTGTGACACTGGGCGGGCTCATCTTCAGGCCACTTTCTCTAGGGAGTACCTCTCTATACCTCACCCACTCAGCTTTGTTCTCCTCTCCAAAACACCCTCCCTCTGCCCACCACTTCCTCCTGTCTCCTCAAGCTATCTTTAATTGAGCACTTACAATATCCAAGGTCTGTGCCAGGCATTCCTCCTCTGTTGATGTCTCAAAGCAAGACTGAGAGGCAAGGAGAATCTGGACCCATTGTAAAGATGAGAAAACTGAGTCTTAAAAAGATCTTTAAACAATGTTTTTGGTTTTAAAAAATATATTTAATTAATTTATTTAGGAGAGATAGAGAGAGAGAGACAGAGAAAGAGAGAGAGAGAGAGAATGGGCATACCAGGGCCTCTAGCCACTGCAAACGAACTCCAGACACATGTGTCGCCTTGTGCATCTGGCTTACTTGGGTGCTGGAAATGAATCTGGGTCCTTTGGCTTTGCAGGCACTTGCCTTAACTGCTAAACCATCTTTCCAGCCCTTTTTGTTGTGGATTTTGAGGTAGGGTCTCACTTTAGCCCTGGTATTCACTATGTAGTCTCAAGGTGGCTTCAAACTCAAGGTGATCCTCCTACTTCTGCTTCCTGAGTGCTGGCATTAAGGGTGTGTGCTACCATGCCTGGCCTTAAGTTTTTATTTTTTTATTTTATTTTATTTTTCTCTAGGGAAGGGGAGGCAGCAGCGGGAGCCTATGTAAAAGCTGCTTCTATAAATCACTCAACTATATTCTGTGCTCTCTACTACCCCAGTCCTTGCCCCAGGCTGGATGGAAAACCCATCCAGAAGCCACCCAAGACCCAGACCAATAGAAGTGAACTATTTGGTAGAAACAGCAAAAGCTCCCTGCAAGCTGCTCACTCACTATGCACCCCAGTACTGCCCAGGGCAATGAGTCCTAAAGCCTTCTAGTGAAGGTACTGTCCTCTTCTTTATTTGTACCAGAGGTAGAATCCTGCCCCTCTGGTAAACACACAGCTAGACACAGAGGAAGCCATTGCCCACAAGACTACGAAAGAGAGAGAGCAAGAGAGAGAGAGAGAGACAGCACAAGCACATATGTGCACTCGGAGTCAAGAGATGCAATGGTTTCCACAGGGTCTAATTAGTGCCAAGCAAGTGGCTGAGGGTGTGGACGGAGCCACGGAAGGCTTCTGTAGGGAGGTGGTCACTACCCAGGTTCCATACCTCCACCAGAACTGGAGGACAGCAGGTAGCAGGAAGCATCAAGCAGGTGAGGAGATGATGTAGGAAAGCACCAGGGTCTGGCAAGGACAGGAGGGACCTTCCAAACACGGGGAAAGGCTTTCCGCATCCTCTCCCTGCACTATCAATGACCAGGGCACAGGCAGCCCACGATCACTTTCGAATGCAGGGGCCCTTAAGTTTTTATTTATTTATTTATGAGAGAGAGAGAATGGGCACACCAGGGCCTCTAGCCATTGTAAACAAACTCCAGAACCATGTGCATCTGGCTTACATGGGTTCTGGGTAATCAAACCTGGGTCCTTAGGATTCGCAGGCAAGTGCCTTAACCACCAAGCCATCCCTCTAGCACCAGATCTTTTTTTTACATTCCTTTAGATCACAGGCTAGTTAGTATTGGAGGCAGCAATCACGCCAGGCCTGTCCTGCCAGTTTCCTACCCTATTGCAATCCACTGCTTCTTGGGCCTTGATAAGTCCAAGCTTAGACAGCCTCAAGTCCATCAGAAATAAGGAGGCTCAGTCCAGAGAGGGCAAGACACACAGCCGCTGGGGCTCAGTGGAAAGCAGAAGATTCCTTAACCTCTTGGAAGTGGGGTGTGGTGGCGCATGCCTGTGATTCTAGCACTTAGGAGGTGGAGACACAAGGATCAGGAGTTCAAGGCTAGCCTCACTACATCGTGAGTTTGAGACAGCCTGGGTCTCATGAGACCCTGTCTCAGAAAGAGGAGGAGGAAGAAGAGAAGGAGGAAGGAAGAGGAAGAGAAGGAAGGAAGAAGAAGAGGAATGGGAGGAGGAAGAAGAAAAGGAGGAGGAGGAATCAGGGACAATTCCTTGGGTTTCTGGGATATTTATCACTGGCCAGATCAGGTGCTGGGGATGCTCTTGAAGCTGAGGGAACACCTGAATGAAGCAACTAATAGACACTCTCTGCTCTGAATTGCGTGCTTTGAGTTGAATTTCATCTCCTTAGTAGGTACAGCAGCCGTGTCTGATGTGTGGGTCATGATGGTGACTGCTGTGAGGCTGGGTTCCACAGACGGAAAGCTGACGATGTCCCATCCTCCCATTGCCTTTCTGCATTCTTCAGGTAATAAATATCCCTTTCACAGTCAGGTTCGCATTGCTGGGCAAAGCACACAACCAAGCAGCTTGTGGGAGGAAGGTTGTTTATTTTGACTCACACACTTGAGGGCAAGCTCCATGGTGGCAGGGGAAAACATGACATGAGCAGAGGGTGGACATCACCTTCTGCCCAACATCAGGTGGACAACAACAGCAACAACAGTGTCAAATACTAGCAAGGGAAAGCTGGCAATTACACCCATGAACCTGACCCCAACAATCCACCCCTGCAGCAAGGATCCAATTCCCAAATTGCCATCAGCTGGGACCTAGCATTTAGAGCACATGAGTTCATGGGCGACATCTGATTCAAACCACCACAATCTCTAAACCCTGTCCTCTGTAAGGAGACTGGAGATGCCCTTGTGTCTCCACAAGCCACCACCTCATGATTCAATTCTTTCTCTTTTGCAAAACTCACATCAGCAATCGGCACACGGTGCAGGGGGCAGTGCAGGGCATGACCTGATGGTCTGAGCCAGTTGGTAACCAACACTTGGCCAAGACCACTGGTCCATTCAGGAGCTTAACTATAGCTCATGCCCTGTGTGACTGGCCTATATATTCTTGACAGCATTGTACCAGGAAAGGTGCTCTTGTTCCTTTTAAAAATATTTTTATTTATTTGTAAGGAGAGAGAGAGAGAGAGAGAGAGAGGGAGAGAATGGGCAGGCCAGGGCCCCCAGGCACTGCAAACAAACTCCAGATGCATGCGCCACTTTGTGCACCTGGCCTTAGGTGGGTAGTGGGGACTCCACCTTGGGTGGTTAGGCTTTGCAGACAAACACCTTAACCAGTGAGCCCTCTCACCAGCCCACTTATATTCTTTTACAAAGAAACTAAGGCTGGGCAAGGTGAAGGAATGGACTTCTGAGACCTGGGTTGGAGCTCTGGTCTAACTTTAGCCTGCTGCCCTAATGGTCCCACTGCCCTGTCTCCCTGGCTTGGAAAGTACACACACACACTTACAGAGGCAGGACAAGTAATAATACTTTATACAGATTGTTCTCAATGGGACATAGTTACCGGAAGGTTCTGCTCAGGCCTGGGCAGGAAAAGCAGAAGTTTGGACAGAGGCTCCAAGTCTTTCACTGGGTTTTCATTGCCCAAGGCAGGAAAATGACTCAGACATTCCTACAGGACAGATTAAGTCCTGTTTGGGACCACAGAAAGTCCCACTGCCCCAAACACAACTTCCAGGACGTTGTGCACAGAGCATTCTGTCAAGGGACTGTCCCAGGGAGTTCCCCAGCAAGTAAGGATGGGGCTTCTAGCCAGGAGGACTGTGGCAGCGATCTAGAATGGTCTAGGAGACAAACTATAGGTGTGTCTGTGAGGCATTTCTGAGATTGGGCTCAGGGGATGCAGCAACTCAGGGCTTCACTGCAGTTCAGAGAGAGAGAGAGAGGGAGAAAGAGGGAGGGAGAGAGAGAGAATATGCTGGGGACACAGCAGGGAAGGCTCTTGGACAGAGCCTGGCAGGATGATTTTTGCTAGGTGGAAAAGGTGGGATGAACACTGCTATAGGAGAGAACAGCATGACCTAAGGCTCCGAGACTGGGGCTTGGCTCGGAGTCTGCAAGATGCAGCAGGATAGCCGGGCGTGGTGGCGCACGCCTTTAATCCCAGCACTCGGGAGGCAGAGGTAGGAGGATCGCTGTGAGTTCGAGGCCACCCTGAGACTCCATAGTGAATTCCAGGTCAGCCTGAGCTAGAGTGAGACCCTACCTAAAAAAAAAAAAAAAAAAAAAAAAAAAAAAAAAAAAAAAAAAAGATGCAGCAGGATGTATGGTGTGAGAACGCTGCTGTGGAAACAGAGGCCTTGGGGTTGAATTGTGGCTCCATCACTCATGGCTACTGACATTAGCAGGAGTGCCGACGGCACTCACCTCACAGAGGTTGCTGAAAATTGGTGAACTTATCTGAAGGGTTCAGAGAGAGTGCACACACGGTCACTGGCTGTTCCACGGGCTTGGGAGGGCATCCGCAGGGTCCACAAACGTGTCTGCACCGTTGTTTGGTGCTCTTGCCACTGCACTTGGCTCCAAGCCAGCCTCTCCCCACAGCCCATGTAGTAGTAAGGACTCCCAGACAGTGGTGAGGAGAAGGGAGGGCTTGGAAAATCCCCGGTGACAAGATGGAGAGCCAGACCAAAGAGGAGAGCTTCTCCAGGGAAGAGTAGCACAGGAACGGGACAGAGAGTCCCTCACGCCCCCTCGTGCCCCATGCCCTGCAGTGGCCTTCTTGCCTAAGGGCCATGCAGAGACAGGCCAGCTGGGCAGGGAGGCTTCGGATTTATGGCCACCTATGACCCAGGAAAAAATCCGAACATGGAAGAGGGCCCCTGGGGTTTCTGTGAGCAGCAGCGTGTCCCTCGGGAACAGGGCCCCACTGCTGGTAGCATTTGCTCAGTTGTCTCCGTGACTGAGCGTCTCTGAGGTGCTCTGCAACTTTCTGTGACAGCTGCCGCGGCCACCTCCTTAGTCAGCCATGACTCCAGCTTCCCCACCCCCTCACCGTTCAGGCTCCTAGTAACTGCTCTCTTGGGAGGTCTTGGCTTCTATGCACCCCTCAACATGTGCCTCCTAGATGGGAGTTTTCTCAGCATTTGTCTTTCCCCAAAAATGGGGATTTAATATCTTATTTATTATGAAATAAGTCAATGCTAAATTACTTTGCAATCAGTATTACTGGGCATTGTGTTACAGTGAAAAATAAGGCTTTCTTCCTGTCTCCCAGTCATGCTCCTGAGAGATAATGAATCTTGTCAGGTTTATTTATTTATGACACAGTTTCATGCATTCCAGGCTGCCTCTAACCTGATATATAGCCAAGGCATATTTTGAACTCCTTGTCCTCCTACCTCTACCTCCTGAGTGCTGGGATTATAGCCATGTCAGGTTTTATGCAGTGCTGGGGATTGAACTCAGGGCTTTGTGCACAGATGGCAAGCAATCTACCAACTAAGACCACATCTCCAGACTTTCTTTTCTTTTTTTTTTCTTTTTTTTTTCAGGGGCTAGAGGAAGGGGCCAGGATTTTCAATATGTGGCCCAATCTGATTTTGAATTCTTAATCTTCTTGCATCAGCCTCCCTAGTGCTATGATTATTGGCCTATGCCACCACATTTGGCCTCTTGATGGTTTTTTCCACAGATGCTGATGAAAAGTCTCCAGGGGAAGCGATAGGAAAGCAGGACCAGGGGTCAGTCAGAGAGGGGAGGCTGTCATGCAGCTGGCCTTCCTTTGTAAACGAAGGTGAAGGAGGGCCCCAGGCCCAGCAGGGATCTGTATGAAAAGCTGGCGGCGACTCTGCTCTGTAGGTCTCAGTTTGAGGAGACAGATTATTCCTCCATTCTGGAACTTAAAAAAGAATTCTACTTATTTATTTGCAAACACAGAGAGAGGAAGAAAGAAAGAGAGAGAGAGAGAAAGGAAGAAAGAAAGAGAGAGAGAGAGGAAGAAAAGGAGGAAGTAAAGGAAAGAGGGAGAGAGGAGGTGAATGGGCACACCAGGACCTCTTGCTATTGCAAATGAACTCCAGACACATACACCACTTTGTGCACCTGGCTTTATGTGGGTACTGGGGAATTGAACTTGAGCTGTCTGACTTTGCAAGCAAACACTTTTAACTTTTGAGCCATCTCTCCAGCCTATAAGTTTTTTCAAATACATTTTTTATTTTTTTTATTTTTTATTTATGAGAGAGAGAATGGGCATGCCAGGGCCTTTAGCCACTACAAACAAACTCCACATGTATGTGCCACCTTGTACATCTGGCTTACATGGGTTCTGGGGAATTAAACTTGGTTCCTTAGGCTTTGCAGGCAAGTGCCTTAACTTCTAAGCCATTTCTCCAGTCCCACAACATTATTTATTTATTTATTTATTATTTGTTTTTTCAAGGTAGGGTCTCATTCTAGCCCATGCTGACATGAAATTCACTATGTAGTCTCAGGGTGGCCTGAACTCATGGCGATCCTCCTACCTCTGCCTCCTGAGTGCTGAGATTAAAGGCGCACGCCACCACGCCCAGCTCCATTTATATTTTTTTGAGATAGGAGCAGGCTATCTGCCTGCATCAAATGTCTTTTCTTTTTAAAAAATATTTTATTTTTATTTATTTATTTGAGAGAGAAAGAGGGAGAGAGAGAGAGAGAGAGAGAATGGGCATGCCAGGGCCTCCAGCCACTGCAAACAAACTCCAGATGCGTGTGGTGCTGCCATGTGCATCTGGCTTATGTGGGTTTTGGGGACTCAAACCTGTTTCCTTAGGCTTTGCAGGCAAGCACTTTAGCCGCTAAGCCATCTCTCCAGCCCCTGCCTCAAATTCCTAAGAGCTAGGTTAAATGGAGTGTGGCACACATTTGGCACTTCAGAGCATGTGTTCTCAAGCCAACCTGTTTATACCAGCATCCGCTAACTACCACTGGCCCTGGCTGTAACCCCTAGTCCAATCAGTTGTGGTCTTAATGTTAGGATTCCTGCCAATTTCTAGGATAGCCTTTGAGAAAGGTTCATCAGATAAGTGTACGTAGCCTCAGTCCCCCCCTTTTTTTCTTTGACAAATGTAATAGGATCCTAGAAACCCTGTTTTATACATTCTCTCATAGTGATTTGGACCAGTATCACACTTCTCTTCCATGTGTCCTAGAGGTAGAACCCAGTTCCATAAGTCAAGAAAAAGAAAGCCATAATGACAAGAAAAGGGGAAAGTAAAACTGTCATTATTCATAGGACACAACTGAGTATAGACAAATTTCCAAAAGAATCTACAGATGAGTGATTGGAATCAGTAAATGAAGTTAGCATTGTTGCTGCATTCAAAGCCAATATTCCTAAGTCAATTATATTTCTATGAACAAGCAACATACAAATACAAACTTAAAACTTTATTTTATTTTTTAAAATTTATTTAAATTTATTTTTATTTGAGAGAGAGAGAGAGAGAGAGAGAGAGAGAGAGAGAGAATGGGTGCACCAGGGCCTTCAGCTGCTGCAAACAAACTCCAGACACATGTGCCACCTTGTGTATCTGGCTTATATGGGTCCTGGGGAATCAAACCTGGGTCCTTTGGCTTTGAAGGCAAATGCCTTAACTGCTAAGCCATCTCTCCAGCCCTTTATTTTACTTTTTAAAATTTTTGTTGGGTGTGATGACACACATCTTTAATCCCAGCATTTGGGAGGCAGAGGTAGGAGGATGGCCGTGAGTTTGAGGCCATCCTGAGACTGCATAGTGAATTCCAGGTCAGCCTGAGCTAGAGCGAGACCCTACTTGAAAAGCCAAATTTTTTTTTTTTTTATTTTTAACTTTTAACTTTTTTGAGATAGTCTCATGCAGCTCAGGCTGTTGTCAGACTCACTGTGTGGCTCTATAAGGTCTGGGGGTATATAGTTGACTGGTGAGCCACTTACCTAGCATGCATGAGGCCCTGGTTTCAATCCCCAGCACAATAAAAAAAGTAATAGGAAAAAAAAAAAAATAAAGTAAAACAGTGAAAAGTCAAACCAAAAAAGGGAATAAAATTTTTCTTTGCTAAGCACTCAGGAGTCAGAGGTAGGAGGATCATTGTATTTCTAGGCCAATCAGGGCCTCAGAGTGAGATTCCAGGTTAGACTGGGCTGGAGTGAGACCCTGCCTCAAAAACAGGGTTGGGGAGATGGCTCAGTGGTTAAGGCTCTTGCTTGCAAAGCCTGCCAGCCTTGGTTTGCCCATGTACCCATGGCCTTCCAAGCACCCATGTAAAGCCAGATAAATAAAGTGTCCTGTGGAGTTTGTCTGCAGTGGCAGGAGGCCCTGGCATATCCATAGGTTCTCTCTCATGATTAAATAAAAAAATTGTTTTAGGAAAAGGGCGGTTGTGGTAGCATATGCCTTTAATCCCAGCATTTGGGAGGCAGTGGTAGGAGGGTCAGTAAGTTCAAGGCCAGTCTGAGACTACATAGTGAATTCCATGTCAGTCTGGGCTAGAGCGAGACCCTACCTCAAAAAACCGAAACCAAAAACAACAGCAAAAACAACAACAAAAAAACTGTTTATAGTGTATCAAAGATGTGTCATACATCAGTTATGTTGTGGATGGAATGGAAAAAGATGACACACTCTCATGGTTCCAATGTCACTATCTCAGAATGGCTCTACCAATCTTCTTGCCAAATGCGTAGTGAATAGAGTGCTTATGAACAATTGGGAATGTATGCTTTTAAACAATTTGTTCATTCTGGGGGAAAAATGCATCACACACAGTCTTCTCTCATGGAATAGAAGATGTGTGCTCCTTTTACAAAAGTGTATTATGATTCTTGCTACATACTTCATGCAGCATACATAAGTAACAGGGAATGTGTGTTTATAAAACACTGTCTTGTCATGCTAGATGGAAGATGCATTGCATGGACTGGGTAGATGGCTTAGTGGCTTGCTTGCAAAGCCTGCTGGTCTGGGTTCAATTTCCCAGTACCCACAAAAAAACCAGATGTGTGAAGTGGCACATGCATCTGGAGTTCGTTTGTAGTGGCTGGAGGCCTGGTATACTTATTCTTTCTCTCTATCTGCCTCTTTCTCGCTCTCAAATAAATAAATAAAATATTTTTTAGAAGAATGTATTTTAAATTTATTTATTTGAAAGAGAGAAAGAGGTAGACACAGAGAGAGTGGGTATGGGTATACCAGGGCTTCCTGCCACTGCAAAGGAACTCCAGGTGCCACTTAGTGCATCTGGTTTTAGAAGGGCATTGGGAAACAGAACTTGGGTCATCAGGCTTTGCAGGCAAGTGCCTTAACTTCTAAGCCATCTCTCCAGACCAAGAATTTTTATTTATTTATGAGAGAGAGAGAGAGAGAGAGAGGGAGAGGGAGAGAATAGGCATGCCAGGGCCTCTAGCCACTGCAAATGAACTCCAGATGCATGTACCACCTTGTGCTTCTGGTTTATGGGGGACCTGGAGAATTGAACCTGGGTCCTTAGGCTTCACAGGCAAGAGCATTAAATGCTAAGCCATCTCTCCAACCCCCAAGAATATTTAAAAAAAATATTTTTTTATCTATTTGCAAGTAGAGAGAGATAGAAGAGACACATGGGTGCACCAGGGCTTCCAGCCGGTGCAACCCGACTCCAGATGCATGCACCACTTTGTGCATCTGGCTTTACGTGGGTGCTGGGGAACTGATCTCTAGTCATTAGGCTCTGCAGTCAAGCCCCTTAACTGCTGAGCCATCTCTCCAGCACCCAAGAATATTTTTTAAAAGTTAGAATGGGATTTATTATTTATTTATTTTATTATTTTTGTTTGCTTTTTCAAGGTAAGGTCTCACTCTAGCCCAGGCTGACCTGGAATTCCCTATGTAGTCTCAGGGCAGCCTCGAACTCATGGTGATCCTCCTACCTCTGCCTCCTGAGTGCTGGAATTAAAGGTGTGCGCTACCACACCCAGCTTATTTATTTATTTTTAAATGTAGAGACATTGACTCTCTTTCTCTCACTCACTCTCTCTCTGTCTCTGTCTCTCTCTCTCTCTCTTTTTTTTTTTTTTTGGTTTTTTGAGGTAGGGTCTCACTCTAGTCCAGGCTGACCTGGAATTCACTATGTTGTCTCAGGGTGGCCTTGAATTCACGGTGATCCTCCTATCTCTGCCTACCAAGTGCTAGGATTAAAGGCATGAGCCACCACGCCCAATGAGACTGTACTTCAAAAAACCCAAACAAACAAACAAACAAACAACAAAAGAAAAAACAAAAGAGTGATAAATTCTCCATTAACAGAAGGTGACACTTCTCAGGGCTCCACAAGTCTTTCTTTGACAAAGACTCTAACAAGGTTACTGCCAGAAAAAGCGAAGGACATACATGAGCAGCAGAATACATGTGGTCATAGAACAGTACCTGCTCATACTGAGAGAAAGATACATCACACGAAAGCTTCTCTCATGGAAATGAAGCAGATGGGACTCTCAAGGTTCTATAGCTCTTCCTTTCAGAATGGCTATAACAAGGTTATTGCCATATAGTGCACACAGGTGTACATATGTAGTGAATATACTTGTAAAACACTATCTGTTCAGTCATTCACAGACTTCACTCTAGGATGAAAGAAATGTTTTTAAAATTATTAGTATTATTACTTTTTATTTATTTGTTAGCAGAGAGAGGGGAGAGAGGGCATGAATATGGGCATACCAGGGCCTGTTGTCACTGCAAATGTACTCCAGATGCATGCTCCACTGGACTAGAGTGAGACCCTACCTAAAAAAAAATAATAATAATAAAATAAAATATAACATGGAACAAATACTAAAATCAATCACAAGGGACTGGAGAAATGGCTCAGTGGGTAAAGTGCTTGCTGCCCAAGCTTGAGTATCTGAGTTCAAATCCTGAGGGTTTCTGCATTGCTGGCTATCTGAGGCCCAAGCCCATCTAGGCAAGTTTTTAGAGGTGCAAGGAGAGAAAGAGAGAGAGAGAGAGAGAGAGAGAGAGAGAGAGAGAGAGAGAAGAGAGAAGCTGCAACTACAAAGGGCCGGAACCAGGAGCCACAGCCCTTTCCCACAGGCGATGAGCCAAGCAGGGTTTCAGCATTTCCTCCGGAAATTCTCTTATCTTCAAGAAACTCATTGTTTCCATGTGAATATTGTTTTTAATGTGTAATTTTTTATTGACAATGTCTATACTTACAGACAATAAACCATGATAATTTCCTCCCCTCCCCCACTTTGCTCTTCACAACTCCACTATCCATCATATCCCCTCCCTCTCTCTCCATTAGTCTCTCTTTTATTTTGATGTCATCATCTTTTCCTTCTATTATGAGGGTCTTATGAAGCTATTCCTAGGCACTGTGAGGTCATGGATATTGAGGCCAGTTTCTGTCTGGACTGTTGCATTTGTAAGCAGTCCTACCTTTCCTTTGGCTTTTACATTCTTTCTGCAACTGCAAGGGACCCTGAGCCTTGGAGGGAGTGACAGAGATGTTTCAATGCCAAACACTTCTCTGTCACTTCTTTTTAGCACTTTGGTGCCTTTTGGGTCATCTCAGTGGTCACCACCCTCTGAGAAGAGAAGCTTTTCTAACCAAAAGTGACAGTAGTGTTTCTCTCCTTAAGAGCTATGGCTCAGATAGTTTTTTTCCCCTAATTTTTAAAGAATATTTAGTACTTCCTTCAGAAGGCGATAATAGATGTTTTCCAAAAGTATTTTATCATAGGTTCTTCTAAAACTAGTGGTAGTATTTAGGTTATAGAAAGTGAAAGATTCAGTCAGTTTAAACAATAGGTTCATTTATTATTATTATTGTTATATTTATTAATTTTTTTTGGATTTTGGAGCTAGAGTCTCACTCTAGCCCAAGCTGACCTGGAATCCAGTGTGTAATTTCAGGCTGCCCTTCAACTCAGTGCACCTCCTATCTCTGCCTTCCCAGTGCTGGGATTAAAGGTGTGTGCCAATATATCAAGCTCAATGGGTTTATTAATAGTCACCTCTCATCGTAACTCTGAGAATCACAGGTAAAATGAAAGTGTTGCTTAATAGGTCAAATTTTACCAATATGTTTAAACATTTGTAATTTAGCAGGGATAACCTAGATATGAACAAGTATTTGCAATAGAATTCTCCCTACTGCTAATGCTATCATTATCTGGCAAGAAAAGGTGTTGGTCCAACAAAAAACATACTAAGAGTCTCTCTAAAAAATGTAATTAGTGTCTGAAATGATTTCTTCAATGTAAGAATAAAGCATAACTATCTTTGCTCTTTTTCTTCAATGTCAGATTGGGATCATTTTTAGTTATTTAGTGGACAAAATAATGCCACCACCAATTCTCATTTGTTAATTGTGGTCCTTGTGTTCTCCAGCTAGTCTATATGTGTTTTTTTTTTTTTGTTGTTGTTGTTGTTGTTTTTTCCAGAGGTAGGGTCTCACTCTAGCCCAGGCTGACCTGGAATTCATTATGAGTCTCAGGGTGGCCTCGAACTCATAGCAATCCTCCTACCTCTGCCTCCCAAGTGCTGGGATTAAAGGCGTGCACCACCACGCCCGGCTTATATGTTTTTTAATATACAGCCTTATTATGTTGAGGTTTGTTCTTTCTAGTCCTAGTTTCTTCAGGAAGCCTTTATCATGGACAAATGCTTTTGGTTTTTGTTTAATTTAATTTAATTAATTTGAGAGAGACAGAGAGAGAGAGAGAGAAAGTGCAGTCAAATAGAGAGAAAGAGAATGGGCATGCCAGGACCTCCAGCCACTGCAAACGAACTCGAGATTCCTGCGCCACTTTATGCATCTGGCTTACGTGGGCACTGAGGAACTGAACCTGGGTCCTTAGGCTTCGTAGGCAACACCTTAACTGCTAAGCCATCTCTCCAGCCCTGGCTTTTGTTTTTGATGCAGGGTCTCACTCTAGCCTAAGATGACCTGGAATTCACTCAGTAGCCCAGGCTGTCCTTGAACTCATAGTGATCCTCTTACCTCAATCTCCAAAATGCTGAGATTAAAGACATGTGCCACCACACCCAGCTCTAAGGAATGTTGAACTTTGTCAAAGGCTTTTATTTTTGTACCTACTGAGATGATCATGTGACTTCTGCCCCTAAGTCTTGTTTATGCACTGTACGAATAGGAGTTGTGAGGATCAGGATCAGCCTTTCTTTGCTTCTCTTCCTCGTCCCATTTCTGTCCAAGTTGCAGCCAGCACCTCGAGTCTGGGGACTGGGAGTTGGGGCTTCCCTGGGCCAAGCATGCAACCTCCAGCTTGGGTCTTCCCAAGGATCACGCTTACATTTCCAGAACCAAAGGGCCATTGCAGGTCACTTGGAGCAGATAGTTTCAACTCCTTGCCCCTCAAACAACCTGGCAAAGGTTACTAATCTACGTGCCACAGACTCAGAGTCCCAAGGGCATAGGGCACTGCAGCCCAGCTCTGGTGTAGAGCCAAGACAGTCTGTCTCTCTAGGACTTAGAGGACTAGCACACTGAACACACCCTACAGGCTCTGAAGCTCCTGTCGTGGAAACCCGAATTAGAAACCCACACAAGCCACCAAGTCGAAGAGGTGAGTGGAACATGGTGACTTACCAGCTCTCTGAATGTGCTGCTTCTGGCAAAAGCAGTTGTGATTCCACTTTATGACTTGCTATGGAGAGCCAGGCTGGAACTTGCTCCTCACTTGGCATAAGAAACTGAAGACTGCATCGCCTTCCTGTGGCCCATCATTGCAGAGGCAGCCTGGCTATTCACTAAACTCCTTTTGTCTTCCCAGGACCTCTGTTCCATTGTTTCCTGGCATCCCTTGCAGGGAGAGGAGACCATATGACTCAATGATCAGAGCTGATGCACCCAACTTCCAGGCCTGGGCTGGAGGCTCTTGCTATGCTCTGGGCCTTTCCTATGCCCTCCACCATGCAGATGAGCAAGGAGAGCCTCAGCAAGAGCAGCAAAGGGGAACCCCGCTGCCCAAATCACCCCTGGAGGAAGAGCTGCTCTTCACCACCAGCACCTGCTTGGGGTTTCTCTACAATGTGATGTGACCCGACCCAATTCACGCCGGCTTACTTAGCCATAAAAAACGCTTACATCCTTCATGTGTTCAACAGTTTCCCCATTCCATTCTCTCCTCCCACCTCTGTTTCTTCCTCTTTTTTTTTTTTTTTTTTCTCTCTTTTGGTTTCTTGAAATCGTGTCTCACTATGTGGCCCAGACTGCCTTTGAAGTCATTTATTTATTCAGCTGTTTATTTATTTAAGAAAGAAGAGAGAGAGAGAGAGGGAGGGAGAGGGAGAGAAGGGGTTCACCAGGGCCTCTAGCCACTGCAAACAAACTCCAGCCGCATGTGCCTCCTTGTGCATGTGGGTCCTGGGGAATCGAACCTGGGTCCTTAGGCTTCTCAGGCAAGTGTCTTAGCCACTACCTTGTACTATTTATTTACTCATTCATTCATTTGAGAGAGAGAATGGATGCATCAGGATCTGGTTTTAAATTCTTGATCCTCCTGCTTCAGCCTCCCATGGGCTGGGATTATAAGCATGGATCTCCAAACCTGGCCTCCAAATAGTTTCTGAATCCTCAGTTAATAACTCCGAAATACAGTGGTTTGGGAGGAGTTCATCCCCACTGTCCTCCCTCACAGGGCTTCCTTCAGAGGTTTGGCTCTGCAAGAAATGCCCAAACAATCTTTGGAATTGACTGGAGAGACCCTGCATAGACTACTCTTTTGAGCTCTACTGTCAAGGAATTTTCTGGAGGGGCACTTAGAGTTAAGGTTCTGTTTCCTTAAGATGTAAGAAACAACAGTCTGTTGAGATGCTGTAAAAGGGAACTGATGATTCAGGAAAAAGCAGGCCCAGTGGAGGTTGTTCCTGAGGATCTGGGGGTCTAGGGAAGATGTGGTGGCTGTGGGTGGGTATACTCTTCTGGTAACTTCTCTTTGCTCAAGGAAATAGGGGTGAGGGTTCTCTGCTGCTCATGGGGCTGAGAGAGGAAGAGGACGAAGGTCTTACAGGTGGGAAGAAAGCTGCAATTGCCCAGGAGCGGGAGAGAGGGAAGAGATGGGACATGTCACAATGATTTAGATAGCAACAGGGGTGCGAGGAAGCTGGTGACCTCTCTGTGTGCCTGGCACGACTGGGTGCCTTCCCCAGCCACACTCAGCTGAGCGGGGACAAGTGAGCAGCTGGTGGGGAAGCAGCTTTCACCAGAGCCCCGGTTTCCACTGGATCCAGCAGGGGGAACAGGAGTGGAGGGATTTGGGAAGTGAGCTGAAAGTGTCCGCGGGGCGCTGCGATGAGCAGTCAAGGAAGCTGGGTTTGGAAGGATGCGGGGAGAGGGAGCCAGGGACAGGACAGAGGACTCCAGCGTCATCCTCGGTGGAGCCAGGATTGTTGGAGATGGATGCTCTGGGCAAGAAGTTCAACGTTGAGATGAGGATGGCCAGTGAGCGGGGTGTTGGAAGTTGAGTTCATGCCAGAGTGGTTACCAGTGCTAACACGGTGGCGGGCATGGCTGTGGGTGCGAGGGGCTGAGCTGAGGCATGAGTTCGCTGGAAGGGAGGAGGTGGAACAGAGAAACTGATTACTAAGAGTGCCATGATAGTGAGCAAACCCTGCTGGGGGGGGGGGGGATGACTATGAGCTGGCAGCTGTCACTGTCACTGAGAGAGGGGTGGGAGGGGTGTACAGACGATAAGGGGAGATGGAGGTTAAGTGCGCTGCACACGTTTCCAGGAAGGCTTGGGAGGAGAGAAGAGAAAAGGGGGGCTTGGAAGGAGCTACGAAGAGCAAGGAGCATGCGCTCCCAGCCTCACAGGCAACACTTATGAGGGGACAGCAGCCCCCTCTCCGAAAGCTTCAGGGGAGGTGGAACCCGCAGGAAGAACCAACTTTAGAGCAAAAGAATGAGAAGCTGGACATGATGCAGCCCACCTGTAATTCAAGCACTCAGGAAGACTGAGGCGGAAAGATGGTGTGTTTGAGACTAATCTGGGCCACATTAGGACCACAGTGGGGCGGGGGGGGGGGCGGAGAAAGAATGAATGAAAAAATGGAGGGAGCAGGAAGGTACGCGAAGGGATGTCCCGTCATGGTAGAAGAGCTGTTAATAACAGAAATCTGGAAACAACCTAGCTGTTCAGGGCCAGGGGAATGTACAGGCAGTGGATGAGGCACAGCAGGGTTTACACACACACAGTAAAAATGAAAGTGGTAGAACCCCTCGGGTCACAACCAGGAGCAGGCTCACAAGCATACACTTGACAGAAGCAAGCAATGTGCTTCAAATGTGCCGGCCCACAATGCTGTATTTTACTTATGCAGCTGTAAACCTCCCTGTATAGATGTCCTTTGGAAGGATCCTTTGCAGCTTTGGGGTACTGGTTTTGTGGTTACCCTCAGGGAGGGGGGAATGTGTTGAAGTAGTTTTGGGTTATAACTGAAATATTTTACTTCATTTTAAGAATAATTTTTATTTTTATTTATTTATTTTGTTTTATTATTTATTTTTTGGTTTTTCAAGATAGGGTCTCACTCTAGCCCAGGCTGACCGTAATTCTCTAGAGTCTCAGGGTGACCTCGAACTCACAGCGATCCTCTTACCTCTACCTCCCAAGTGCTGGGATTAGAGGCATGCACCCCCATGCCCAGCTATTTTTATTTATTTATTTATTTTGAGGTAGGATCTTACACTAGCCCAGGCTGACCTGGAATTCACTGTGTAATCTCAGGCTGGTCTTGAACTCACAGCAATCCTCCTACCTCAGCCTCCCAAGTGCTGGGATTAAAGGTGTGCGCCACCACACCTGGATATATTTTACTTCAGAAAGAGAAGCATAGAGAGATGAACCCAAATATAGTAAAATGTTAACTGCTATTAAGCCTGAGTTGTGAGTCCTAAGATTTGTTTTTCTTTTCTATGTTTGAAAGATTTCATTTATAAATTTAAATCTGGGTATTGTAGACAGTTCCATGATGCTGGGATGAACATCCAACCAGTCACAGTTTATGTGAGGAAGGGGTTTATTTCAAGTTTGCGGATCCAGGGGAAGTTCCATCTATGATCGAAGAAGCTGTTTCCATATATCCAAGCAGAGAGAACCAACTAAATAGCCATCAAACACCAAAAGCAGCCAACATGAACAAGCAGGACCCTGCCAGAGCTCAAACCTCTCTGCACACCTTTGGGCTGGAATTCAGGTCCACCCCCAGGGACATGCCCCTGTAGCAAAAGTCTGCCTGCTAGGGGCTGAAACTGCAAACTGAATATATATATATATATATATATATATATATATATATATATAGAGAGAGAGAGAGAGAGAGAGAGAGAGAGAGAGAGAGAGAGAGAGAGAAAGAGAGAGAGAGAGAGAGAGAGACAGAATATACTCTTATATCCCCTCACCCTGGCTCCTCAGTAGAGTTATGGTATTTACTGTGGGGCCATGAAGGCCTCACTCAGTCAGTCCCTGTGGAGTATGAGGAGACCATGACTCAGGGTATTCATACCCACTCTGTGGCTCTTGCAATCTTTTGCCTCTTTTTCCACAATGTTTCCTGAGCCATGGCAGGCCTATTGGCAGTCTGATTTAATGTTGAGTTTGTAGCCTGTGGATTTCTGCTTTGATAGGTTTTGATTTATCACTGTGTCTGTCACCATCACCCTGAAGCTGGTTGTCAGGCTAGCAGTAATAGCAGTAATTATGTTGCCACTTCTGCAATTTCTCCTGGACCCTGGCAGATGTGGAAGAGGTGGCACATCTCATGGTGGGCAGGTCAGCTATCTTCTTGTCTTATCAATGGATCTCAACTCTCCTCCGGTTTCTCTGCCATCTGTAAAATAAAGCAGATTCTCCAACCAAGAGTGAGAGCAGCTTGAGTTAAATGGGATATGCAAAGTTATTTGAGAGGCTTTTTGTTGTGTAAACCCACTCCTTTTCTCCAGAGAGCAGTGGGGGTGTCTCTCTGAAGTATGTGTTTCTTGACCATGGGATTCTGACTTGGTTTCCAGTAGTAGATATAAGTTCTCTCCCATTGAGCAGGCCTCATGTCCAATTAAAGAACAGTGCAGACTTAATTTAGAAAAAGACACTTGAGTCTATGGGGGGCATACATTCAAACTAACACACTGGGCATGGTGGTATACACCTGTAATCTCAGATCTCAAGAGGCTGAGGTAGGAGGATTGTGAGTTTAAGGCCAGCCTGGGCTACATTGCAAGACCCTGTCTCAAAACACAATAAGAAAGAGGGCTGAAGAGGTTGCTTATTGGTTAAAGGCACTTACTTGCAAAGCCTGACAGCACAGGTTCAATTTCCCAATATCCATGTAAAGCCAGATGTACAAAGTGGTGATGTGTCTGGAATTTGTTTGCAGGAGCAAGAGGCCCTGACAAGCCCATACTCATTCTCTTTCTCTCTCTGTTTCTTTTTTTTTTTTTCCTCTGTTTCTTTCAAGTAAATAAATAACTAAAAAGAATTTTAAAGAAAGAGAAAGGATAAAGGAAAATGGAAAGCCAGGGGAGGAAGAAAATTACTATAAATTACAGTAATTAAGATTGTGTAAGGGCTGGTGAGATTGGCTCAGCAGTTAAAGGTGCTTGCTTGTAAAGCCTGGTGACCCAGGTTTGACTCCCAAATACCCACGCAAAATCCAGATGCACAAAGGGATGCATGCATCTAGAGTTCAGTTGCAGTGACGGGAAGCCATACTTTGCCTCTTGCTCTCTATCTCTCTCTCAAATAAATAGATAAAAATTTTAAAAAAATAGGGGCTGGAGAGATGACTTAGCAGTTAAGGCACTTTTCTGCAAAGCCAAAAGACACAGGTTAAATTCTCCAGGTTCCACATAAGCCAGACGCACAAGAGGGTGCATGTGTCTGGAGTTCGTTTGCAGTGCTTAGAGGCCCTGACATGCCCATTCTCTCTCTCTCTTTCTCAAATAAATAAACAAATAAATAAACATTAAAAAATAAAAAGAATAATGCCAGGTGTGGCAGCATGAATCTTTAATCTCAGCACTTGGGAGACAGAGATAGCAGGGTCACTGTAAATTAGAGACCAGCCTGAAACTACAGAGTGAGTTCTAGGTCAGCCTGGGCTAGAGTGAGACCTTATCTCAAAAAAAAAAAAACTGGCATCACAGAAGTGGTGCATAATATTAGCTACTGCCTTTGTATCATCGCATAGAGCAGATGGGATGTTTATTTTTGCACTCACGAAGCAGCCAGGCCTGGAATGCTCAGTTAGCTGTGTGTCCTGTGCCGTCCTCCTCCACCACACAGGCACATAGCCTGCACCCCAAAGAATCATTCATCTTGCCACAAAAATGTGAGGTTTGTAAAAAAAAAATTTTAAATAACAAAAGGGGGGCTGGAGAGATGGCTTAGCGGTTAAGGCACTTGCCTTTGAAGTCTAAGGACCCACATTCGATTCTCCAGATCCCATGTAAACCAGATGCACATGGTGGCGCATGTGTTTGGAGTTCATTTGCAGTGGCTAGAGGCTCTGGAATGCCCATTCTCTCTCCCTTTCTCTCTCTCTCTCTCTCCCTCCCTCTGTCTCTAATAAACAAATAAAAATAAATCTTAAAAAAAAAAGGGCTGGAGAGATGGTTTAGCAGTTAAGGCATTTGCCTGCAAAGCCAAAGGACCCCGGTTCAATTCCCCAGGACCCACGTAAGTCAGATGCACAAGGGGGCACATGCATCTGGAGTTCATTCACAGTGGCTGGAGGCCCTGGCATGCCCATTCTCTCTCTCACTCTCTCTGTCTCTTAAATAACAAACAAACAAACAAACAAACAAACAAACAAACAAACAAAAAAGGCAACCATAGTGGCACACGCTTCTAATCCCAGCACTCAGGAGGCAGAGGTAGAAGGATTGTGGTGACTTCAAGGCCAACCTGAGACTACATAGTGAATTCCAAGTCAGCCTGGGCTGGAGTGAGACCCTATGTCACCCCCCCCCCCACACACAATGTTTTGTAAAGATAGTATAGTAGTGCCATAAGGACAGACAAAATTGAGAGTCCAGAAACACGTGAATACATTTATGGGCAAGTGATTCTTGACAAGTGTGCCAGGATAGTCAATGGGGGGAAACAGTACTTTCAGCTGGGTGTACACAGACAGAAAGCATGTATCTCAGCTCATATTATACACAAAGGTTAGCTCAGGTGGATCAAAGAGCTGACACTGAAAGACTCTTACAAGCAAACTGGAAATGCTTTTCTCAGAGGAAATCTCTAAGTTTCAGTTTTTTAAAAATATATTTATTCCCCCCCCCAATAACTGAGTGCTGCTCCCATAATGCATACACAACAGTCCCATGGGGAATGCCTGCAACCCTATTGAGAAGCATCCCCACAGAATGGGGGCAGGGACGAGGGAACAGAGGGTACCAACACGTGATGTATCCATACGAAACATCTTGCTAATAATAATAAACATGAAAATATATGTTTACTTACTTATTTGCAAGTAGAGAGAGACATACAGAAGAGAGACACATAGAGAGAATGGGGGCATCAAGACCTCTAGCCACTGCAAACAAACTCCAAACACATGCACCACTTTGTGCATCTGGCTTTTAAGTGGGTACTAAGGAATCAAACCCCGGTCATTAGGCTTTACAGGTAAGTGCCTAAACCGCTAAACCATCTCTCCAGCCCACTTCTCAGTTTTGTCATCTGAGAAATGGCCATAATCACGCCAGCCTCTTCAACAGGTTGCTGTGAAGAAATAATGAGGTGGTGAATGTAAAAATTGTGAACACTATGATTCTGGCACCCAGAAAGTATCATTCTGTGTAAATTCAGCTGTCTGTTACTTTTAACAAATACCTGAGATAATCAACATGTGAAGAGAAAAGATTGATTTTTAGCTCATAGTTTCAGCCCATGACTGATTGTGGTGACGGGGCATGTGGTGAGGCAGTGTATCTTGGTAGGAGTGTGTGGCAGACCAATCTGTACACCTCACAGGTGAAGAGGCAGGGCACAGAAGGGAAAGAGCTCAGAGTCCCCTAGTCCCCTTCATGGGCGTGTCCTTCAGTAACCTAAGATCTTCTATCAGGTCTTACCTCTTAAGGGTGGGATATGTGATAGATAAGTGCTTAGATGTTTCAGGATGGGGGACCAAGCACATAGTCACAGGGCCATTTGGAGAACATTCCAGATTCAAACTACAACACAGCTGGCTTTAGTACTACTATTACTGTGGTAATTAGCCTGACAGGGTTCCTGCTTGCTCCTCCCCAGCCCTCTCTCCACTTTCCCCAACTTAACTGGCCTAACTGGTGGTCTGGCCTCTGCTTCAAAGCTCTTGCCTGCTCCCCACAGGGCCCTTGTCCAACTCTCTTTGCTCACAAGGGCCCTGGCACTTGCTTCCCAAAACACGCCCTCCCTTTCCTCCCAGCTGGTGGGTCAAGTTAGGGTGCCCATCTCCTCCCAGCCCAGGAGGCTTCAGGCCAGGTCTCAGCTGCTCAGCTTACCTGGGCCTGGAGTGGTCCTCGCATCCCCACATGGCGTCCCTGTCGCTGCCAGGACATTCCCTGCTCTCTTGAAAGGAGGAAGCTCCAGTCCCTGCTCAGGGTAGGGACTTTCTAAAGTCGAAGCAAAAGCCCATGGTCGCTCTACTTCTAGGAATTTGTCCACTGCATGCCTTTCCCCTGGGACTTGCTCAAGGAACAGTGTTCAAGGCATTTTTTATGTAAATGTAAATGACTAGAAAACCCCAAAGTATCTGTCAAGGGGAGACTGTGTGCATATGGCACATGCATACAGTGTAAAGCCACACAAGTGGTAGAGCATGGGAGACCATCTAAACAGATAGGCAGGGAACTGCTTCCAGGATGCCTTGTAGGTGAAAATAAAGAGATCCACTGTATGCAAGCCTCCGTCCCCCTTCCTTCCTTCCTTCCTTCCTTCCTTCTTTCCTTCCTTTCCTCCCTCCCAACCTCTTTCCCACTCTCTCTTTCCAACCTTCTTCCCTCCCCTTCCTTCCTAACATCTTTCCCTATTCTCTTCTAACCTTCCCCTCCTACCCCTTTCACCCTCCATTCCTCCCTCCCTTCTTCCCAAGCATTCTCCTTCCCTCCCTCCATCCTTCCCTCTCTCCTTTCCTCCCTTTCCTCCTTCCTATCTCTCTCTTTCCCTTCCTTTCTCTTCCCTCTCTTCTTCCTTCTTCTCCCTCTCATTTCTTTCAATGAATACTTTTACATATGTGCCTGTGTATGAATAGACTATTCCTGAAGGACCAGGAAACCGCTGGGTCTCTGAGGACAGGACATGAAATCACGGGGAAGTCTCTGAGGAGAATGATTTGTCAGTCTACCCCTTTACTGAAGGGATTTGGCATGGCATCTTCTTACATAGGCCAATGAAGCACAGAGAACGAAAGGTTCAAATCACACTGTAGAGTACTTGATGGACAGTAAGCCTCTCCTCTGTTGCACACCTGCCGTGCCCACTGCCCTGAGTTCCCTCCTCAGAGGCAGCCAATGCCATCAAATTGCTGTGGATCTTTCCTGATATGAACTATGCATCTGTGCAAGAACATATTTACATGTTATGATCTTTTTTTTCAGGGGAGGGTTGAGGTAGGGTCTCGCTGTAGCCCAGGCTGACCTGGAATTCAATATGAGGTCTCAGGCTGGCCTTGAACTCACAGTGATCCTCCTACCTCAGCTTCCCAAGTTCTAGGATTAAAGGCATGTGCCACCGTGCCTAACATGTTATCATCTTTTTATTGTGGAAAATAACATAAAATTTATCATTTTAACCTCTTCATGCAGAGGATCAAACCCAGGGCCTCGCACATGCTAAGCACGTGCTTAACCACTGAGTTATGTTGCTTTGGCTGGTCTCAAACTTCTGGCCTCCAGTGAGCCTCCTGCATCAGCTTTCTGAGCAGCTGGGAGGATAGATGTTCAGCACTATGCCCAGGTTTATTTATTTTTAAATAAACCGGGAGACTTCATGCTGTGAAAGGAGCTCAGTGGGACAGTGGAACCACCAAGAGAAAGAAAAGTCCACTTCCCACATCAGCAGCATTCCACCTCTTCCTCCATCACTGGCCTGCAGCCCCTATAGGAACTTCCCTCCCTCCCTCCCTCCCTTCCTTTCAAAGCTGGTCTCCTGTGGCTTTCCTGGGCACTCAGGGTTTTTTGAACTCTGAGCTTGCCCCTTTTCCAGGAAGGCCAAGAGCACTAGGGAGCAAAGGCCTCTGAAGGGCAAGTGTGGCTCACTCTCCTATCAGCCAGGGCAGGGGCAACAGGGACCTTGCTTAGCCCTCATGCTGAGTCAGGATAAGAGACCTGGGGCCTGCTAAGTCTCCAGGCACCCCTGGCCCCATCCATGGGGGGGGGGAGGGCTTAGCCCTTGGCAGGCCCTGTGAGAAAGCTCCAAGACTACTTGTTTGCAGTCCTCTAATGGCAGCCCACTGGGTGACTTCCATTTAAAAATATTTAAGTATTTAAAAATATTTCTTGGGTAAAGCAGGAAGAAACTTCAACCCTGAAGTTTGAGACCAGTATAGACAACATAGTGAGACTTTGTCTTGAAAACAAGACAGTGAGGGCTAGAGAGATGACTTAGTGGTTAAGGCACTTGCCTGTGAAGCATAAGAACCCAGGTTCAGTTTTCCAGGTTCCACATAAGACAGATGCACATGGTGGCACATGTGTCTGGAATTTGTTTGCAGTGGCTAGAGGCCCTGGCATGCCCATTCTTTCTCTCTCCCTCCCTCTGTCTCTAATGAATATAAAATAAGAAAATTAAAAAAAACAAGACATACATACATGTACACACACATACACACTATATATACATAATGTATATGTATATATACATTATATAAAAATATCTATATCTATCTATCTATCTATCTATCTATCTATCTATCTATATGATGTGCCTAGGATTCTTGGACATAAAGGCAGGACACATAGGGACTTTTCTACAAGGAAGTAGCTTTTATTGTGGTTGGACAGGCCTAGTGGAGTCACATCCAAAGACTGAGCCTGAACACAGTCAGGCATTGCCTTATATATACTTTAGTCCCCATCTCCCTTGTATATATTTTTTTAGACCCTTAATTTCTCTTATACAGTAGCATACTATTCCAAACCAGGGCACATTCCGGGCTCCAAGGTTGCTATATAAACATAGGCATGTAAGCTGCCTTCCCTTTGTTCTGGGAGAGCACTTACCATAGTCCCCATTTTAATACTCAGATGCTCCCTTAGGTCAAAGAGCATCATCATGGCCTAGGGGTTTCTACTTCTACAGCATTGTTATATGTGTGGCTGTTTTTCTTTTGCCCATGGCTTTAATTTGGTTTGAGATAAATAGACCTTAGCTCTATAAGGAGCGACATAGGGTAGGATGAGACAGATCTCTGAAATCAAAAGTATGACATTTATGAGAATTTTCAGCCTCTCAGAAGTTGAAAATCATCTCCATGTAAATTTCTGGGATTTTAACACTTCTAGGTGGCCCCTGAAACAACTCCAGGAGGGAAAGTAAGCCCAGCAATCATCATGGCATGTACGTCAGTACGAGACCTATGTACACATG
Source organism: Dipus sagitta (assembly GCA_036346955.1). Classification (NCBI taxonomy): domain Eukaryota; kingdom Metazoa; phylum Chordata; class Mammalia; order Rodentia; family Dipodidae; genus Dipus; species Dipus sagitta. The sequence goes on from CM070770.1 coordinate 238,747,318, forward strand.
TATTTATCATTGAGCCTGTAGTTTTGTTCTCACAATAGATCTCTATTTGGTGACCTATGAGGATTATTATTTTATTTTTAAATTTTTTATTTAATTATTCATTAGAGAAAGGGAGATAAGGGCAGATAAAGAGAGAGCATGGGTACACCAGGGCCTCCAGCCATTGCAAACAAACTCCAGATGCATGTCACATTGTGCATCTGGCTTACGTGGCTACTGGGAAATTGGACCTGGGTCCTTAGGCTTCAAAGGCAAGGCCCTTAACTGCTAAGCCATCTCTACACACCAATTTTATTTTTTATTTTTATTCTTAAAAATATTTTTATTTAAGCTGGGCATAGTGGTGCACGCCTTTAATCCAAGTACTTGGGAGGCAGAGGCAGGAGGATCACCATGAGTTCGAGGCCACTCTGAGACTACATAGAGAATTCCAGGTCAGCCTAAGCTACCTCGAAAAACCAACCAACCAACCAACAACAAACAAACAAACTATATATATATATATATATATATATATATATATATATATATATATATTCATTGGAGAGAGAGAGGGGCAGATAGAGGGAGAACCATGAGGGTTATTATTAATGGTTGTATATACATCAAACAGTTATGACACTGGCAAGTAGAGATTTGTAACCTGGGTTCAGTTAATTAAATATCCCTCTCTTTTGGGAGTCTTAGACCTCTAACTGTTTTTTTTTGTTGTTGTTGTTTTGTTTTTTGGCTTGGGGAGTTCTGTGGGTTGAAGCTGATTCCCCTGTTGGCAAATGGAGTAGGTGGTCTTATTGTGACTGCAGGTCTCTGAGATTTCTTTCTCTAGCAAGAGAATGGCTGTGGTAAAGTAAGGTTTTAATGATACTCAGTTCATGATGAGTGATGTGGACACATGGGTCACAGGAGGAGGGTTCTGGAACCATGAAGGGAGTCAGATCAGTTACAGCAAATAGTAGCTATACATCCTGTCTGAAGGACATAAAGAAATGTCAATAGAAACCTTTTTACATGGGTCTGATTGGTTGAAATGGCTTCTGTCCAACCTATGGTGAAGATTAGGGTAAGAACTACAGCAATGACACAGATGAGGGGTGACAACACATTATAATAACATAGCTGACATAGAAAACAGTCTATTTATCCCATTAGGTGGTTGATTTCTCAAGCTTCTGTCTTGTAGATTAGTCAATGTTTGGAGTGACTAAAGGAGGACTGCAGTCCTCTGGGATTGCAAAATTCAACTCTCTCTCTCTCTCTCTCTCTCTATATATATATATATATATATATATATATATATATTTTTTTTGTCTTTTTCTAGGCAAAGTGTCCAGGCTGACTTGAAACTCACTCTGAAGCCTCTAGTGGGACCTAAACTCACAGAGATCCTTCTACCTTAGCCTGTTTATTTTCTTTTTCTTTCTTTTTTTGTTTTTTTAATATTGTTTTATTTTTTAACTTTATTTTTTAAATTTATTTGAGAGAGAGAGATACAGAGAAAGAGACAGAGAGAGGGTAGAGAGTGAATGGGCATGCCAGGTCCTCCAGCCACTGCAAACGAACTCCAGATGCATGTGCGATCTTGTGCATCTGGCTTGTATGGGTCCTGGGGAATGGAACCAAAGTCCTTTGGCTTTACAGGCAAATACCTTAACCATTAAGCCATCTCTCCAGTCCTGTTTTTTGTTTTTTTGAGGTAAGGTTTCAGTCTAGTCTAGGATGATGTGGAATTCACTCTGTATTCTCAGGGTAGCTTCAAACTCATGGCAATGCTCCTACCTCTGCCTCCCAAGTGCTGGGATTAAAGACATGCACCACCGTGCCTGGCTTCTATTTTTCTTATTTTTATTTATTTATTTGAGAGAGAGAAGCAGTGGGGGGGGGGGTGGATAGAGGGAAGGAGAGAATGGGTGTTCCAGGGCCTCCAGTCACCACAAATGAACTCCAGACACATATGCCACCTTGTGCATCTGGCTTATGTGGGTCCTGGGGAATAGAATCTGGGTCCTTTGGCTTTGCAGGCAAGTGCCTTAACTGCTAAACCATCTCTCCAGCCCTAAACTATATTATATTTTTGAGGGTCAGTAGTGTCTTAGGGACCTAGGAGTTCTATGACTCTCAGTCTTGTGTCATATGTTAGGATAAGTTAGGGTTTTGCTGACCATGTGGCTTCCCTTGGAAGCATTCTTCTGTTGTGACTCTCCTCTTGCAGAGTGTACACTGATTTGGAGTCCAACCTCTATGTTTCCATGGCCTCTCTGACCAAGAAGACATGTGGTTTACCAGAGTTGTAGGACATGCTAGAAATGTCCCATCATCTCCTGTGGCCTTTTTGATCTGGGAGCAGAAACCAAAATATTGGTTACCCTTTCAGCTCCAATGTCTCTTGCTTTGGATGTTACATATGGTTATTAAGCACTCAGAAGGACAGTTACACCAGTCTTGAAGAAAAGCATGGATACAGAGCACATCTGATTAGCAAGACAGATCTAGTTAAAGAATGGCATGGATGGGCTGGAGGGATGGTTTGACAGTTAAGGTGCTTATCTACAAAGCCAAAGGACCCAGGATTGATTCCCCAGGACCCATGTAAGCCAGATGCACAGGGGGCACATGCATCCAGAGATCATTTGCAGTGGCTGGAGGCCCTGACATGCCCATTCTCTCTCTTTTTTTCTCTCTCTCCCCCACCTTTCTCTTTGTCAAATAAATTTTTTTAAAAAGGAATGGCATGGGAGATTAAAGTCATTTTGTCTAGCATTTAGATTTAGCTGCCTGGTAACATTGTAAGTAAGCCATATCTAGAACATAGAAAGCAGGCATGTCTAATCTTTTAAAATATCTAACCACTGTAAGTATAGGCAAAACGTGTTAATAGCCCTGGAAACAATCTTTTTTAAAATTTTATTTATTTGCAAGGAGGGAGGGAGAGAGAGAGAGAGAGAGAGAGAGAAGAGAATGGGCATGCCAGGGCCTTTAACTGCTACAAACAAACTCCAGACACATGCACCACTCTTTGCATCTGGCTTTATGTGGGTACTGTGGAACTAAGATCAGGTCATTAGGCTTTGCAGGCAAGTGCCTTAACCACTGAGCCCAGAAACAATCTTTTAAATTTTTGGATTTCATATATTTTTATTTTATATATTTTTAAAATTTTTGTTTATCTATCTATTTGAAAGTGACAAACAGAGAGAGAAAGAGGGAGAGCGAGAGAATGGGCGCGCCAGGGCTTCCACCCACTGCAAACGAACTGCAGACGCATGCGCCCCCTTGTGCATCTGGCTAACGTGGGTCCTGGAGAATCGAGCCTCGAACTGGGGTCCTTAGGCTTCACAGGCAAGTGCTTAACCACTAAGCCATCTCTCCAGCCCAGGAATTATACATTTTTAAGGTCCTGTTGTAGATTGAATTTTTTTTCCCATAAAATAATCTTAGAGACAGGCAGTTTGCACTGGAGTGCTAAGCATTGGCCAGTGATCAAGGTCCCAGGGGAGGGCATAGAGCAACCAGGCAGATGTGCTCAAATTCCCTTGCGTAATTGTGGCTACCTGTCCTGGGCTTCTCACTATTCCCAGCTTAGAAGAGCATGTCGTTCTGAGCAATACAATCATAAACAAAACTCATGATTTACCCTTTTTCATAACCTCTTTAATATCCCTGTGGACTTGGATGAATCCCCCATGGACTCAGTGGATTATTTTATTTGTTTATTTTATTTTATTTTATTTTATTGAAATGGGGTCTCACTCTAGCCCAAGCTGACCTGGAATTCACTATGTAGTCTCCGGGTGGCCTCGAACTCACAGCGATCCTCCTACCTCTGCCTCCCAAGTGCTGGGATTAAAGGCGTGTCAGGTGTTTTATTAAAGCTTGTAACTTGGATCTCCAGCTGCCTGGCTGAAGGAGGTGTCACTGGGGGTGGATCTTGGAGCCCAGCCCTAAGGTGTCACGGGGGGGGGGGGGGATCTGAATTACAGTCTGAAGGTGTGCAGAGAGGTTTGAGCATTCTAGGGGTCACTTGCTGCTGGTTTGTGCTTGCTGCCGTTTGCTGTGTGTGCTGGTGCTGGTGTTGTTTTGCTTGCCGCCGGTTTTGTCTCTGCTTGGATGTATGCAGGCAGCTTCTTTGGCCCTTGATGGAACTTCCCCTGGATCTGCAAGCTTGAAATAAACCCCTTCCTCCTATAAACTGTGTCTGGTTCCAATGTGCATCTCAGCAACATGGAGATGACTACAACAATCCCCTTTTGGAAGTTTTCACCATTCACCTGAGTTTACTCTGCCACCCATTTCTCCCCCTAGAGGACAACAGCCACACACAAGAAAGGAATGGGAAGGAAGGGGTTAAGTGGGACACTTTGTCCATCTTCAGCTGTTCTTCTCTTAGCATTGGTGGGATTGTTCAAACCCCAATGTCAGGATCCCTCTTGAGCCACCATAGCCATATGAGAATCACCGCAGACTGGCCACACTCAGCTCAGTCGTTCATTTATTCATATCCACAACCATCTTCAACTCGCTGCTCAGGGCCTTAGAGTTGGGGTTTCATCTCATCTCTTATACTGTGGGATTACTTGAGTCACTCTGGGGGGATGATCAATCTCCCCTTCCGCCAAAATCATGGCAGGTCTGCCAAAATGAATCCCGGTTCTTACCAGCGTAACAGGCAGCATGCCCTAGGCTGGTTCCTGGGCCTCAGTGGGTTCCATTGTACTGTGTGTGCTGTGGTGTGTGTGTACTGTGTGTGCTGGGGTGTGTGTGTACTGTGTGTGTGCTGCTGGGTGTGTACTGTGTGCACTGGGATGTATGTGTACTGTGCGTGCTGGTGTGTGTGTGTGTGTTCTGGGTGTGTGTGATTACTGTGTGTGCTGTGGTATGTGTGTACTGTGTGTGCTGTGGTGTGTGTGTACTGTGTGTGCTGGGGTGTGTGTGTACTATGTGTGCTCTGGTGTGTGTGTACTATGTGTACTGGGTGTGTGTGAGTACTGTGTGTGCTCTGGTGTGTGTGTAGTATGTGCACTGGGATGAGTGTGTACTATGCGTCCTGGTGTGTGTGTGTGTGTGTGTACTGGGTGTGTGTGCGTCCTGGTGTGTGTGTGTGTGCTGTGGTATGTGTGTACTGTGTGTGCTCTGGTGTGTGTGTGTGTGTACTGGGTGTGTGTGAGTACTGTGTGTGCTGTGGTGTGTGTGTGCTGTGGTATGTGTGTACTGGGTGTGCTGGGGTGTGTGTTTGTACTATGTGTACTGTGTGTGTATACTGTGTGTGCAGAAGTGTTGCTGTATGTGCTTACCTGTGGCGTGCCATGGGCTCACCTGTGGTGGCCAGAAAAGAGCTTCAGATGTCCTCCTCCATCACTCATTGCCACTTTTTCTTGCAAATGAGTCTCATGGATTCCGGGGTTTGCAGGGATTCTCTGGTCTCTTCTCCCCACACAACTGAGGTTACAGATGCAGTCTTAGGCCCCATCAGGCCCTCGTACTTGCACAGGAAATGCACTTAACCACTGAGCAGTCACTCCACCTTCCTTGTAAGATTTTATTTCACTATGCTGGTCAGCTGGCCTTGACTTCCTGGGCCTGAGCAGTCCTCCTGCTGTTGCCTCCAGAGTAAGCAGGGGTATAGGTGTCTGTCGCCTCATCTGATCCTGTGGTGTAATAGTTACCTTGACGTCCTGGAACAAAGCCCCACATCAAACGTAGCTGATGGGCAGAAAAGGTTTACTTTGGTTTACAGTCTTGAGGGGAAGCTTCCTTTTGGCCGGGGAAAGCATGGCATGAGCTGAGACAAGACATCACTTCCTTACCGATAGCAGGCAGAAAACAGCAGCAGGAGAGTGAGCCAGTCTCCTGCAAGAAGGAGCTGGCTATAAAACCCCTAAACCTGCTCCCACAACACACTTCCTCCAGCAAGGCCCCATCTCCCAAACTGCCACCAGCTAGGGACCAAGCATCAAGACACATTAGTTTCTAGGGGACACTTCACTCAAACCACCGTGTGTGTGTGTGTGTGTGTGTGTGTGTGTAACTTGAAATCAGTACTAGAGGTTGGATTTGACTTGGAGAAGGTGGAACAGGTTTTTCATTGGTAAAATATTATGATAACCCATATTTGGAACCATTTTTAAGTGGACTGTACATGCTCAAATGTTTATGCAACCATCACCACCATTCATCTCTACATCTTTGTATCTTGCAGAACTGAGACTATGGAGCTGGTATGGTAGTACATGTCTGTAATGCCACTTGCAAAGGCAGGAGATTTACAGTACAAAGTGAGTTTCCAGCCTACCTGGGCTACATAGTGAGACCCTGTGCTCAAAAAAAACCTTCAAAACAGCAGGGCATGGTGGTGCATGCCTTTAATCCCAGCACTCGGGAGGCAGAGGTAAGAGGATCGCCGTGAGTTCGAGGCCACCCTGAGACTACATAGTGAATTCCAGGTCAGCCTGGGCTAGAGTGAGACCCTACCTTGAAAAACCAAAAAAAAAAAAAAAAAAAAAAAAAAAGCCTTCAAAACAAACAAACACCCTGAGACTGTTATTAAACACTGGCAATCCCATCCCACTTTGGTCTCTGTGGAGCTTACTACGTTAGTGAAAGGCTTGACGGATGTGAGGAACCAGATCAGACCAGATCAGACCAGATCAGTAAAGCTGGTTGAGGTTGATTGGCACAGCTCTCGGGCGAGGTTCACTGGTCCCAAGATGTGAGGCCAGAGAAGTCGCACCCGGGACCTAAGGTGTAAGTCTTTTAAAGGGGAGGGCGGAGGGAGATGACGTGTTGGCCACAAACCAAGGGCAGGCTGAGGAAAGTAACTATTTCAAGGATGGGGGAAAGCAAAGGTCTCCTTATAAGGTTTCAACTAGGGAGGGGGCCAGCCGTGGGCCGGCAGGGGAGTCTTGAAACTGCTGGTCCTGATCATGCTCAGGAATGTGGGTGATAGGGTTTTGGAGGGCATGGCCATCATGTTAGGTCCTTTGTTCTGAGCATGGTCCCGCCTAACAGTTAGGACTTCACAGCCATGGACTCAGACTGATGGCCTTGGGTAACACCTGAGGATAAGACATCCTCTGAGATGTCTTGGCCACTTGCCTACCCTGTCTGCCAGCTCCTCCTCCTGCCAGGGCTTTGGCACTTGCCATCTCCTCACTGGCAGCCTCCTTCCTGTCATCCTGACTTCAACCCACTGACAGCCACGCATTCTGCAGCCTTCTCTGACTACCCTTCCTGCAGCTGCTTCCTACGTCCGTCTGTCCTTCCCTGAATCATTTACTGTCCCTGCACTCATCTCAGCCCAGTGTTCCCTTGTTTGGCCAGTGTCTGCCTGCTGTCTGTCTCTAAAGCCAGTGCACAAGGCTGCTTTAACACATGACCACGAATGCAGTGACTTAAAACACAACGACAAGAACACCACAGACATATGACTGTGTGGTTCAGTAAGTTGGGTGTATGAAGTAAGTCTCACTGGACTAATCAAGGTGTGACCAGGGCTCTGTGGATAGACTACGTGGACAAGGCCACATGGCCGGGACTATGTTGATAGAACAAAAAGGCAAAAACAAGATGGGAGGAAAGAAAGGAGACTTTCCCAGAAGCTCATGGCAGGCGAGAGCAGCAAAGAACAGCAGCAGAGTAAGATCCAGAGAGGGAAAGCTTGCCTCAAAGAGGCAGAAAGGTGAAGGTCAATCCAAAAGTCATCCTCCGGCTTCCACAGGTGTGCTGTGGTATGCGTGTGCCTGCACTCACATACACATACACATGAACACACACACACTGAAAATAAATGAACAAAAATAAAACTCCTTAACTTAATCATACCTGCATGTGCCACTACGCCCAGCTACGTATGTATGTATGTATGTATGTGTGTATGTATGTATGTATATATATGTGTGTGTATATATATATAATATTTATTTGAGAGACAGCAGCAGATAGATGATAGTTAGATGGATAGATAGATAAATAGATAGATGATAGACAGATAGATGGAGGGAGGGAAAGGAAGGGGGACAGAGAGAGACAGAGGGAGAGAGAAAGAGAATGGGGGCACAAGGGCCTTCACTGTAAACAAACTACAGACAAGTGCATCACCTTGTGTATCTGGCTTAAGTGGGTCATGAGGAATCAAACCTGGGTCCTTGGCTCTGCAGGCAAGTGCCTTAACCGCTAAGCCATCCTTCCAGCCCAGTGGCTATGTTTCTTTCAGAAGGTAGCCTAGGCTGGCCTGCAATTCACTATGTGACTGAGAATGACCTTGAGCCGATCTCATGCTTCTACCTTCTGAGTGCAGGGGTTACGAGCATGCATCACCACACCAGGTCTATGTGGGGCTGGGGTTGGAGCCCAGAGCCTGGTGCATGCTAGGCAAGCACTCTACCAACTGAGCTATATACCCACCCCTGGCTAAGAGCATTTTTAGGAGGCTGTTGTTCTGTTACCATGTGTTGAGTGAGTGGATACCTGAGTGCTTGGGTCCCTTACAAGTGAAATCCTCAGTAGCTTTGGGGACATCCCCCCACCCACCTTGCTCCAAGCCTCAGTTTCCTTCTCTGTTTCTGTGTTCTCCCGCAGTATGCCAAATTTTCAGCATGCTCTGGGAAAATGGAGAAAAAGAAAAAGAGAGATCAGCCGTCTTTGCTTGAGAGGAGCTTGAAGGAAGAAATCCTGATGCTATCTTTTCCTTGGGGATCACATTGCAGGTCAGTCTGAGAGTGTGAAGTCCTGAGGAGGTGGGCTTATGGAAGAGGTGACATTTCGAAGAGTTTTTTGATGCGTAAGTAGGAGTTTCTGTGACAGAGAAGTGGAAAGTTGAATTGGCAGCCAGGTCAGGCCGCAGACTTCTTTGAGGAACTGGGAGCAGTGTGGTGTGGTCCCTGGAGGAGGGAGACGTCAGGGCACACGTCTGGAAAGGATGCCCGAATGCCTGCACTGTGCGGTAAGGTGAATGGGGAGCCACAGCAGGCTTTCAAAGGAGGAGAGCGGGGCATGGCTTCTGTACTGCACACTCTGGTTATGCAGTGTGGGGAGGTGATTGTGCCAGTGTCCAAGCCTGAGGTAGGGAAGTAGAATCAGTGGGGTGTGGAGCTTGATGGGAACTCTAGAAAACATGAAGACAGAGGTGTTGGTGGAGGTTCTGCATAAGCTGATGAGTGGCTATGGGCCTGGGCCAGGTTGGGGACATCTAACCTGCCCCAGAAGAGGCTGGTGATGGGGCCAAGAGCCTGACCTCGTGGCTCATGGGCCTCCTTCCTTTCAAAGAGACTCTGATGCCAGCCTTCAAGGTCTAAGGCGCGCCTCAACTACAAGCAAGACTTTATCCGTGTTCATACTTGGTGTGCAAACAGCCACTGAGGTAGTCAGACTGTGCCCCTACCTCCCAAATATCCACTCAGAGAAGCCTTTCCCCAAGACCCCTCAGTGACATGGCCAGAGCCACCCAGCAAGCAGCCCCTGGGGAATATGGCTAAGGGGATTTCACAAGTCTCTGGAGACCCAGAGTTCATAGGGTGGCAGTCCCCTACGAGTGGTTCCCCGCCTTCAGACCCTCGATCAGGGGAAGTGAGGACTTCTCTTTTCAGAACACGAATGTCAGAGGCTCACTGGTGACTAAGCCACCTAAACTGGTGGGTGGAGGGAGTGCTTAAGTACCAGACCTTCCTGTCCTCTGGCCATTAGATGCCTGGAGGTGACAAGTGCAGCATGGCCAGCCTGCAAGCCCCACTCCTGGTGGCCTTCATCCTTCTTTCTGCAGTGCTTCAGGAAACTGAGGCAGGTAAGAATGGGAAGTAGAAAGGTGGGCACTACGGCATCCTTCTCTTCTGGAAGGATCCCTGGACTAAAAGCAGAGATCCCAGGCTGTCATGAGCTCTTTGGCTTTGGGCTAGCTCTGGTACTTCTTTGGACCTTCATGTGCACATCTGTAAAATGGGTAGTCTCAAAGGTTTAGCTTTTGGGATCTGTCTCAGCAGGGTAGGGGGTTGTAGTGGGTAAGGTTTGGTGATCTCCTTCTCCAAACATCTCAAACATGGGGGTCCTAGAAATAGATTACACAGCTTCTGAAGGGTCAGGCTCGAGTGGAGTGAAGTCAGAGAGCTGTGCTAAGGGGTCCTTTCTTGGAAAGTGGGCTTGCCCTTCCAGCACCCCAGATTTGCTCTGAACCTGTAGTTAGCATGGGGGGGGGTTCCAACCCATCTTCCCCACCGCACTGTAACCCCCCCTTCTCTGTGTTAGGCTGGGAAGGGACACTGAAGTGGAGTGAGGTGGCCATGATTTTCTGCTGCTCACGGGATCTGATTTCCTGAGAGCCTCCCAGAGGTAAAGCCCTGTGGAGTTGGTACTATTGTCTCCCCATAGGCCTCAGAGGTGTCAAATCACTTGGCCAAGGTAGCCTGGCAACTGGAGGCAGAGTGGAACTTAACCCAGGTCTGTGTGACGGCCCTGTCTTTAGCCTTGGTCTTTGCTGTGCCACAGTCTCACTGTGTGACCTGGGACATGCGTGTCTTCCCGTCTGGACTCTCCAAGGCACCGAGTAGGGGCAGATGTCTCCAATGCTATGTTGCATGCATGTGGGCTTGGCCAGTCCAGAGCAGGGCCTGGGCATCTCCAGCGAGCTCCCCAGCAAGCTGGCACTGCTGATCCGCAGACTGCCCAGAAGAATGAGCTTCTGAGGCTCCTTCCGGCTCCCAGGCTCAGGGACCCATCTAGAAGCTAATGACGCTCAAGGGTTTTGAATACACTTACTGTCCCAGAGTGTAGACACAGGAACAAGATCTCTTCCCTAGAGCCTACTCGGCCTGTGTCGGGGGGTTGGAGCTAAGGCTGACTGCTCAGGGCTTCCTCTTGGCTTCCCTCTCCAAGGTCCTTATGGCACCAACATGGAGGACAGCATCTGCTGCCGCGACTACATCCGTCAACCCCTGCCACTGCGCGTGGTGAAGGGCTTCTACTGGACCTCGGCCTTCTGCCGCAAGCCTGGTGTCGTGTAAGTAGGGAGTTGGGGCCACCGGAGGGTGGGCCCGACAGGTGTGGTCCAAGGGTGGGAAGAAGACACCTGGCTCTGGCGGCTTGGCTGGAAGGGATGGCTCAGCTGGCGTGGGTGCACCAAATTCCAAAATGATGGGGGTCATTCAGCAAGTGTTGTCAGACAGCTATTGTATGCTAGGCCCGAGGACACGCAGCTGCGGGTACAGGTAGCTGCCCTGGCAGGGTATGACCAAGTGGGCGATGCTCACCCACAAGCTGTTGGTGAGACAGAGCAGTGTTGGTGCAGGGGGCACAGGCAGAGCCCCTTCCTACAGAGGCATCTTGGGTCCTCCTAATCCTCCAGAATTCTTCAAGGAAGTCCATTTTGATCAGAGGGTTAACATTAAGAGCAAGGAGGCTGGAGAGATGGTTTGGTGGTTAAGGCCATTGTCTGCAAAGCCAAAGGACCCAGGTTTGATTCCCCAGGACCCACATAAGCCAGATGCACAGGGTGGAGCATGCATCTGGAGTTTCTTTGCAGTGGCTAGAGGCCCTAGCATGCCCATTCTTTCTATCTGCCTCCCCCCTCTCTCAAATAAATAAATAAAAATTTAGAGTGAAGGATCCCTACATACCAGGCTGTTCTGAGCATTACCTGTGAGATTCAATCAATCCTGGCAGTAATGCTACAAGGAGGTTCTATCAGCTCCTAAGTTTATAGACGGGACTCAGGTTCAGCCAAAGGAAGAGGACCCAGGCTCAGTAAAATGAAAGGAACACAAGCTCAGCAAAAAGAAGGGGACCCAGCCAGGTTGCATGGGCTAGATCCAGGACTCCTATTTCTTTGGTGGGTGCTTTCTCTTAAGATTCTTTTTTTTTAAATATTTTGTTTTTATTTATTTATTAGAGGGGGGAGGGAGGAGGAGGATATAGGCAGAATGGGCGCACCAGGGCCTTTAGACACTGTAAACACCTCCAGACGCCTGTGCCACCTTGTGCATCTGGCTTTACATGGGTCCTGGGAAATCGAACCTTGGTCCTTTGACTTTGCAGGCAAGTGCCTCAAAGGCTAAGCCATCTATCCAGCCTTTATCTTATCTTGTGCTTCTCTCCTGGCTGCCAGACCCCTCTTTCTATGGTAGTCCCCTGGTGTAGCAGGCAGCTTCAGGTTCACTGAGATGAACTTCCAGACCAGGCACAGTTATGGAGTTATTGACACTTACAGATACAGGGGAAGTTCCATAAATGGCAGAAAAAACTGGCCTGCCTTCACAGGTCCAAGCAGAGAGAGAGAAGCACAAGCCAAAAGCCAAAAAGCACACTTCAGGCACTCCAGATAGGCACACTTTGCATATCTTTAGATTGAAATCTGAAACCCACCACCACACCTTAAGATCCACCCAGTAACACTGCCTCCAGCCAGGTGGCTGCAGATGCAAACTACAAACAATAAAAAACTGTATGTATTGGGGGACATCTATTCAAACCACCACATTCCGCCCCTGGCCCTCAATAGATTTATAACCATCACACACTGTAAATTGTACTCAGTTCAATTTCAAAGGACCCCACAGTCTTGACCAATTTAAAATAGTAAGTCCTGTAAAATCAAACAAGTTAAATACTTCCAACATATAAAGGTACTGAGTAAACATTTTCAACTGCTATAATGAATGCATGGCAAGGAGAGACTAAAACAATGCAAACTCAACCACCATCAAACAAACATCAAACTTCTGCAGTTCAAGTCCAATACAACCAAAGACTGACAGTCTCCAGATTTTCCAATTCCGCCCCTCCAGCTGGGCAGAGTAGCCAGGGAACAGTTCCATCTCAGGACAATAGTGTGCTCTATGGTAGCACTTGCATAGTCCTGGTATATCCAAAACATCTTGAGGTCTTCATGCAAACCACGGTCCATCTTCCAAAGGCTCTTTCAGCCTATCAGGGCATCATGCCCGGCCTCATGCCGCATCTCAGCAGCAGCTCCTGGAACCGTGTGCAATTCATGACCACTCTTCACATCTTCCATGCTTCTGAATCCAATACCAGGTGTACAGGACACAGCCATATTTTTAATTCAGGGACAAAATAAATTCTAACCTTGAAAAACAGGTTCCTTCTCCAGTCAACTCTTTCCAAAAGAGTTTGCATTTCTATGATAGTCTTTCCTCAGGCATAGTTTTCATTGTTTTAATGTAAAGCAATTGGACCATCTTCCTTAATGTTGCTAATGTGTTGACAATAGCAGATTCAGTAACCTAAAACCAGTCTCAGTGCCAGTAATTTTAACTTGCTTGAGGTTTTCCAGCTTAGAATCTTCAATCTCTCAGTCCAATGTCTCTAGCCAAGCACATCAGTCCATTACAAACTTAACCTTGATCAAACTCCCTGGGCCTGGGCAGCAGGACGCAGCCAGCCCTCATGCCAGTAGCCCAGTTCCAACAAAGTCCTCTGCAGTCTTTCCTTCCCCTTAGAAAGCTCATAAGCCAAGCCTCTAAGTTCAATGCTGTCTGCACTTAGCATTCTCAGACTCTCATCAGAATAGTCCATAAAACTTGGCTTACCACTCCAGAAGACATCTTCAGCTGCAAGCACCAAGTCCATGCCTATTCCTACAAAACAAAGGTTCCAAAAGGTCAACATCCACATAGTCAGGTTCATCTCAGCCCACTCCTCGATACCAAATTCTGTATCAGACAGATTCAGGTTCACTGAGATGAACTTCCAGACCAGGCACAGTTATGGAAGAAGGGATATTTATTGAAGCTTACAGATCCAGGGGAAGTTCCATAAATGGCAGAAAAAGCTGGCCTGCCTTCACAGGTCCAAGCAGAGAGAGAGAAGCACAAGCCAAAAGCCAAAAAGCACACTTCAGGCACTCCAGATAGGCACACTTTGCATATCTTTAGATTGAAGTCTGAAACCCACCACCACACCTTAAGATCCACCCAGTGACATTGCCTCCAGCCAGGTGGCTGCAGATGCAAACTACAAACAATAAAAAACTGTATATATTGGGGGGACATCTATTCAAACCACCACACCTGGTTTTTTCCAGTCCCTCAGAATCTGCTGCCTGCCATGTCACCCACTGGGTTGTTGGATTGGGGGCTCATGACCCCTTCTGGGCTCCATCCTCACCCTCACCAGCCTTCCTCCTCCAGACAGCTGGCTCCATTTCTTAGTGAGGTCTGTGTGTGAATGATGAAGGAAAGGACAGGAAGCCCTCCCAGGGTCTGGTTACTTCAACTCTGAGACTCAGTTTCCCATCGCTACAGTGAGGGCCATATCTCATGTTTACCAAGCACAGAGAGATCATGCTGGTTGAGCATGAGGCACTGCCGTGTGCACTTTAGAAGCATGAAGCCATTTAGCAGAAAACAGCACTGGGCAGCAGGTACATTCTGCCAGTGAGGGGATGGCACCAAAGCTAAGGGTCTCTTGAACATCACAGGGCAATACCAAGTGGAAGGCGCAAAGCTCAGGCCTGGCATGCAGTGGGTGCACAGTGAAAGACAGCACCCGAGATACAGAAGAGATGCTAGAAGGAATATGGCTTGACAGCTGGGGAGATGCAGCATAGGAAGGGGCTGAGCCTCATGCAGGCTGTCCGCAAAACCCACTTCAAGCTTCCTGCTCATTGGTGCTCTGTGGAGCAGGAACCAGCCAGGGAGTGAGGGGAGCCAGGACCTTCCAGCTCTGCGTGAGCCACCATCAACCAGCCCAGACCCACTCTTGGAAACCACAGCCGGGGTGGGCTGTTTGTAAGAGATTTAGGCATCACTTTTTTTTAGGTGACCCTGAGCCATGCCCCACCTCTCCATCTAGTGCTCCAGGATGGTCCCCAAAGGTACCAGTCCATGAGAATCTGGCCTCCCAGCATGCAAAGCCCATCTTACCCCTTCTCACACTTGGGCAAGTTGCTTTACCTCTGTGGTTCTCAGGTTCTACAGCTATAAAATGGATAGGATAAATAATAGGGTGGCACAAGGTTGTTGCAAGATTTTAAAAAATCAAGGAAAAAGGTTCAGCCAGATCCTGGCACTATTATATCGTGCCTGCCTGCTATTCACTGTACTACTTAATAGATTTATTTATTTATTTATTTATTTTGTTTTTTTGAGGTAGTATTTCACTCTAGCCCAGGTTGACCTGAAATTCACTATGTAGTTTCAAGGTGGCCATGAACTCATAGTAATCCTCCTGCCTTGGCCTTCTGAGTGCTGGGATTAAAGGCATCAGCCACCACACCAGGCTCTTAATAGTATTTTTGTTATTTTTGAGACAGGGTCTCATACAGCTCAGGCTGTGCTTGAACTCCTTTTTCTTTTCTTCAAAGGGAATGATAGTTTATTTTGGAGCCAACCATGAATGATCATGGTCCAGAAACACAGATTTAGGTTATCCCAAATTTCGTGTTCCAGCACATTAGCAATTTCATGAAGTTTTTATAGTTACAGAACATCAGATCATAAACCAGCACTTTTCAATTAATGGAGACATCAGGTAGCAAGTTACAACCAAGTGGTCAATCTCTACTATAGACTTCAGATGCTATCTGATGACAGTCTTAGTCTCTATGTTGGCAGAAACTGGTAGATAGTATATTCCAAAATGGTTTCACCTGATTACCTGATAGTCACAAGGATGTTAAGTCAGACACAGAGGTGGATAATACATGACTAGTAAGGGGCTAAAGACAGCTCAAGATAAACCAGCTCTGAATCTACATTCCATCTTTCCATAACCACAGAAGTCCTATCAGTCCATTCAGTCTTGTTCAAAGAAGATGTGATGCTTTCTGGAAACCCAAATGGTCATTTCCTCAATGAACTCCTTATATAGCTAAAGATGACCTTGAACTCCTGCTCCCACCTCCCAGCTGATGGGATTACAGATGTGTGCCATCATACCCAAGTAGAATTTATTTATTTATTTTTATTTATTTTGGAGCCCTTCAGTATGTATTGACTCATCATAGTTTCATAAAGTCCTGTGCAGTTGGACAGGACTGTCATACCCATTTTAGAGATAATAGAAACAATGCACAAAAAAGTTCAAGTGACTTGCTAACAATTGGCAGAGTTAGAATTTAAGTCCATTTAGACCAGCCCCAAAGTCCACTCTTTTGACCACTAGACAGTACACTCTTCCCTAAGGCAATGCCACTGACATGAGACTCGGGAACTCACTTCCACGGCCTGACGGAGCATTCGCATCTCACAGAGGAGTGGTGGCAGGTTCTGAATGTCCTTACTACTTACCTTCTCTTCTTCCCTGTAATAAATATGGTTGGTATACAGTAAGCAACTGCTTAATTTTGAGCCACTAGCAGGTACTCCCACATATATCAGGCGACTCATAATGGCTGAGCCCTGTATTAGTAGGTGGCATATGAATGCTACGCTCCTAGAGAATGTATGACATCCTGGCTGCTAACCAGTTCCCTTGATGTCTCCTCCCTCCTCCAGTTTGCAAACCCTCAGGAACCGGGAGATTTGTGCTGACCCCAGGCTTCCCTGGGTGAAGAGGATAGTGCAGAAGCTGGGAGGATGAACCCCTGATCATCATGGCCACGGCCACTCTGCAGAGGCTCAGCAAGCTCTACTACCTCTCTGCCCTGACAGCTGCTCGCCAGCCTTCACTCCCCTCCCTTCCTGCAGCTGCCAATCTACCAGGCCTCCTGTTACTCCCACCTCCCCTCAGGCACCTCCAATCTGCAGCCAGAGGATGCTCATTGCAGCCAGCCCTTCCCAGGCTTCCACTGCTCTAAGTCGGGTCAGAGCCCCTGGCTTAGTGCCTGGCCCTGCAGATCTGGGTGCCCTCCCTGTCCTCAGTCTTGCCACATCCCTTCCTGCATGTTGGGAAGCTTCCCAGATACCAAGCCTATGCCACCCTGCTCCACTCCCAGCAAGGTTCCTGCCACCTGTCTATGCCCAGTGTCCCCTGCCCTCCATGACTTTGCACAACCCAAGAAGATAGCCACCGAGTTCTGCTCCTCAGACTTCCCTGGTCCCCTGTGAGTTCTTGCGGACCTGAATGCAGTCTGCTCAGAACTGTTAGGTTTGAGGGCACATCCTCCAGCCCACAGGTTAGACCAAGGGTTCCCATAGGAGCTGTTCCTGTCTCCTGGCTTCCACTGTACAGTAGGGAGTACGGGGCCTGGCTCCGAATCAGAGTTCAAAAGGAGCTGCAGCCTTCGTCAATAAAAACTGTGTCTCCCCTGTCCCTTGTTGCAGGGCAGTTACCCATCAACACATACACTCAGGGCCACCAGAAAGGGGCCAGCTGAATTTGACTTCTCATATTCACCCAGAATCACTCCCCACCCTCACTTTAAACTTGTGTAGGGTCATTTTGCTTTTTCTTCCCTCCGATTTTTAGTGGTTCTCTGACTCTACTGCTCATGCCTGACCTCTTCAGAGTCTATCCATCCCACTTCCCCTGCCTTCTTCCCTGAATAGCTAATAATCAGATTCACACTATGGTGTCAGTGACTACCATGGCTTCATATTATAAGTTCCAGTTATATTTATAAAGAAGAGGAGAACAACTTAAGAGGTCATGAATGAATGGCAGAATTTTCGGACCTGGCGGGGAGAGGACGAGGGGTGATACATTGCTGACTCCAGAAGGTTGTGGAGGGGTAGTCGGGGTGGATGAGGCAGTTAAGTGAAGAAACTTTGCTAGAGATGGTTCTTGGATGCTGGAGCCAGGCAATGACCTGGAATTTGGGGCTTTCCTGTGCCTCCCTAGGGATAGCAGTGTCCCAGGAGGAGGAAATAAACGTGACACATGCTTGCTGCTTCTAAAGGGAGCCTGCCCAGCTGAGTGGTGTGGCTGGCACCATGACCCTGAGGAGAGCTCTCACTGCTCCACCTTGGCTGACGGATGAAGTGGGGCTGCAGAGCACTCGGGTCCTAAGCGCAGGGGACCAGTACTGTGCCCGCCACGCAGCTCTGTGTCCGGGGCTCATGTCATCTGCCTGCCTCAGGCACCGAGAGTGGTAACCTATCCACTGCCTATGCACAGCAGCCTCAGGTGCGCACCACCCCCTCCCTCCTGCCCTGCCCTTGTCTTTCTGGCCTTTGGGAAAAATAAATCCTCTTAGACAGCATGTGCCTTGGTTCCTTGGTGTTTGTGGTCTATTGGTGATGGGGCACAGGGCACCATGACCCATGCCTCTTAGGGAAGGTTTGACATTGAAATATGAGGTGACTCACCCAAGGTCACCCCATGAGTGGACATGAGACCAGAGAGGTGGCCAACAGGGCAGCTCAGGCATAGGTGTCCGAGCTCCCCCTCACCTGGCCTGGCCATTGATAAGATAACCCATTCATCCTTAGGTCTAGAACCCAAAACAGGATGTTCCTTCAGTGGAAGAATTTTCTTTCTACATGGTCAGATTCGACATTCCCCAGCCTTAGGCAACCTTCCAAGTGTTCATCCAGAGACCCAGGCCTTTCCATCTCATGGCTTTGTCCTCTCCAGCCTCTGAATTCCTCCATGGAAGAGGGTATAAGGAAAGTGTAAGAGAAAAGCAAAAGAGAACACCGGACTTTGATCTCTACAGACAGACTGTTTATTGAGAGAAACAGCGAAGGGCAGCAGCCTTCCCGCGGGATGAAGGCTGAAGCACTGAGCCAGGCTGGGGTGTAAGTTTACAAGGAGGATCCTAAGCAGAGCAGGCTGTACCAGGTGCAGTTGATAAGAAAATTGTAGCTGTTTGTCTCCTTGTTCAGAATAGGCTTCTTCAGCCAGGAATGCCTAAGGGAGGATACTCAGATGGTCTCTGGTCCTTCAAGGCCATCTAGGCTAAGGGGAGTACATCAATCAGGAAAGGTGCCAAACTTAATGAGGCTGAATGCCTCTGTTGCTTCTTTATTGCCCGAGGGCTTTAGGGATAGTTATTAGCTCCTTAGTTCCCTTTAGTTTTCAGGGAAGGCTATTAACCCTTCAGAGGGGAAGAGAATGGAGAGGGTGGAAAGTGGTGCACACTTATTCTACTACCGGGCAAGATTCAAGTCATGGCATCTTGACTGCTAGGGGTGCTGGGAAACAGCCATGCTGGGTATGGGAAGAAGAGGAAGTGATCCATGAATTATTTGGCTCCCTGGGGCTGGGCTCCCCTGGGCTCTCTTCAATTTTCCATGGCCCTAGGCCCCTTCCCTGGGGTTCCACACGCACCTCATGGTACCAAAAAGGTAGAAAGGACCCACTCTGCTCAATGCCTTCATCATTTCTTAGTCATTTCTTAGCGCAAGCACCAGCCATGAGCTTCTTGTTACCTCCTTGCTCCTTTCATGTCTGCTTCCTTGAAATTTCCAGGACGCCCAGAGCACTTGCCAGGAAGAAGCCTCGGGCAGGGCACCAATCAGAATTCAGATACATTTGTGTTTCTGGAATGTGTAGCAAGGTGCTCTGCCCCTCTGATCCTCAATTTCTCCCTCTGTGAACAGTGAGGGGAAAAAAGTATAGATCAGTGCATGTAGGTATGAGGATCCAATGAGACAAGAAGATCCCAATAAGTAAGTGGACAAAGGATTTGTGCAGACCTTTCTTTAAAGAAGTTATTCACATGGCTGAAAAGCACGTAACAAGACGTCCAGCACCCCATCAATGGGGCTGTACGAATCAACTTGCCACCCATTGTATGGAATTAAAAACAACAGCTAAAACAAACAAACAAACAAGCTGGGCATGGGGCTGGAAGGATGGCTTAGTGGTTAAGGAGTTTTCCTGCAAAGCCAAAGGACCCAGGTTCAATTTCCCAGGACCCATGTTAGCCAGATGCACAAGGGGGCCCATGCATCTGGAGTTCATTTGCAGTGGCTGAAGGCCCTGGCACGCCCATTCTCTCTCTTTCTCCCTCTTTCTCTGTCAAATAAATAAATTAAATTAAATATTTTTTTTAAAGCCAGGCATGGTGGCACACACATTTAATCCTAGCACTTGGGCACTTGGGCACTTGGGAGGCAGAGGTAGGAGGATTGCCATGAGTTCAAGGCCACCCTGGGATGACATAGTGAATTCCAGGTCAACTTAGACTAGAGTGAGACTCTACTTAGGGGAAAAAAATAAAAGGACCAACAGCTATGGGCTGGAGAGATGGCTTAGCAGTTAAGGTGCTTGCCTGTGAAGCCTAGAGACTCAGGTTTGATTCCCCAGTACCCATGTAAGTCAGATGCACAAGGTGGTGCATGCGTCTGGAGTTCATTTTCAGTGGGTAGAGCCCCTGGTATGCTCATTCTCCCTATCTGCCTGCCTTTCTCTCAAATAAAAAAATCAAATATTAAAAACAAACAAAAACAGCAGCTATGACAAACAAAACACCCAGACAGTAACAAGAGCTGGTGAGGATGTGGAGAAACTGGAACGCATGTGCCCCGGTGGTGGGAACCCAAGTATCGCAGTTGCCATTGAAAGCATTGTGACAGTTCTGCCAAACCTATATGGAATTTCCCTATGACCCAGCAAGTCCGCTTGTGAGTATATGCCAAAACAGACTGAACGCAGGCTCTCAAAGAGCTATGTTTACATGCATGTTCACTGCATGGTTCTTGCAATAGCCAAAAGATGGAGGGACTTCAGAGATGGCTTAGAAGTTAAAGCTAAGGTCCAATTAAGTTAAGGTTCAGTTAATGTAAGGTTTGATTCCCCAGTACCCATGTTAGCTAGATGAACAAGATGGCACACGTATCTGGAGTTCGCTTACAGAGGCCCTGGTGTGTTTATTCTCTCTCTCTCTCTCTTCTCTCTTTCTCAAATAAGTAATATTAAAAAAAATAGAAACAAGCTGAAACCACAGAGAGAAACCACTGGGGAGATGAGCAAAAGTGCTGCTTTCATGGTGAACCTGACAATCAGCACCAGGGTGTAGGAGACAGACCCTGAGGATACTCAACACCTACCAAAGCAGAGATCCAGAGGCTCCTAAGAGCTCATCACTGGAGTAGACTTAAAACTCACCCACCACGGCTCAGGGAATTTTGCAGAAGAGGGAATGGAAAGCTTATAAGAGCCACAGGTTGAGACATCATGCCCCCCAAATATAACTGACTCCCCCCAAATAATATATATATATACTGCTGCTCCCACAACGCATAAACTACAACCCCATGGAGAATACCTGCAACCCCACTAAGGTGGGTCTCCAGTGGAATGGGGGCAGGAACAAGGGAAAAGAGCGGATCAACACATGATGTATCCATACGAAATATGTTGTTAATAATAGATTTTTTAAAAGATGGAAACAAGCTATGTCCTTCAACAGAGCAGTAGGAAAACAAAATGAGTGTGCCTAGAATGGAATATTATCCAGCTTCTCAAAAGAAGGTAGAAGGCAGGGAAGATGGCTCAGTGGTTAAATGTGTTTGTCTGCTGGCCTGGGTTCTATTCCTCATTATCCATGTAAAGCCAGATATACAAAGTGGCACATGTATTTGGAGTTCATTTATAGTCCTGTTGTGCCCATACTCACTCTTGCATAAAAAATAAACAAATAAATAAATGGAATTCTAACACATACTGTCATCTAGATGAACCTTGAGGTCATTATGCTAACTAAGTAAAATAAAACAAGCCAGTCACGGAGACACATGCTGTATGTTTCTACTTGTAGGAAAGGGGTTGTTTGTCTTTTTGTCAGTGGCAAGGGAGTTGAACCAGGGACCTCACTCATGCTAGGCACGTCTCATCTCATAGTAAGACTCAAGGCAAGATAAATTGGTGCTAGGTGGAACTCTAACTCATAGGACAAGGAACAAAAGACCATAAGAGGGTGGGTGTGGTGATGTATGCATGCAGCCCCAGCACTTTGGGAAGCGGAGGCAGCAAGATTATTAGTTCTAGGCCAGCCTCAGCTACTCTTGAGCTGCACCTCCAGCCACGAGACAGTCCAAGAGCAGTGAAAATCTGAGACCAAGTACAATGGCCATCATCAGGGGCAGAAGTTGGCGAGAACAGGCCGTACTGCTGCACGGGTTTCAGTGGGAAGATGGGCATGGCTACATGACACTCACACGCTTCATGCGACTGACCTAGCGCTGTAGACACTGAAAGTGGTAACTTGTATGCAATGTGTGCTATACCACAGTGGGAGGGCATGTCTTGTTTACTGTGAACCCCTCCCCCCAATGAATTTTTATCTACTTTATACCATTATTTGTGCAGAAACTCCTCCACAGAAGCAGTTGGGGGCAGACATGGGACATAAACAGGAAGGCAAGCCCAGTCACAATAACCATGGCTTAAACGTACCATTTCCAAGGTTAATTGATGGCTCCTTATTTTGTTGAATTTCATCACACATTAGTTTGGGGGCAGTCAGGTGTGAATGGGGGCTACTATAAACAAAAATTTCCCTGTGGGAAACTTGTTTTCAGGAGGAAGAAGGGATGAGGATGAGGGGCACAATGTTACCTCACTTTCCATCCTCCCACAGCTTTGCTCATTTCACCCCCTGTGGAGTCTTGCTATGTAGTCAAGTCTGGCCTTGAACTTCAGATCCTCCTGCCTCAGCCTCCCAAGTGTTTTGATTACAGGTGAGTGTCACCATGCCCAGCCTCTTTTGTCCATTATATAAGTTAGAATTGATTTTGTCTTGTTTCATTATGAAACGAGACCATTGGTCCCATATAGCTTTATTCACTAAAGCCAACAGCTTGAAAGCCATGCTGCCCAGGGCCTTTGCCAGTGTCCAGCTCAGTGAGACCACATTCAATGTGAGCCCAGCTCTCCACGTTAGTGAAGGATTTAGGCACTGCATACAATTGTGTAGAAAAACACTGACAGTTAAGCTATACGTAAACACCACATTGACGAGGAATAAAATGCACATTTTAGGCCATTTTCTTTTTTTTTTTTTCTTTTTTGGTTTTTCGAGGTAGGGTCTCACTCTAGCCCAGGCTGACCTGAAATTCACTACGGAGTCTCAGGGTGGCCTTGAACTCATGGCGATCCTCCTACCTCTGCTGCCTCCCGAGTGCTGGGATTAAAGGCGTGCGCCACCACACCCATCTTAGGCCATTTTCTTAAAATGAGTAAATAAAATGAAAACAAAAATAAGAGGGTGCAGTTAGGCATTGGCACAAAGTTTTACCAAACACCTGCCACAGCCTGCAACTTGGCCAGAAACAATGAGGAGGGTTGAAGTTGGAGGGAAGGAGAGCCAGGCAAGGATGTATTCTGTCAGATGGCAGGAAAGTCACATCTCTTCGTCCTCCCGTGCCCTTCAGGAGTTCTCAGAGCTCCCTTGCATTTATGCTGCTGGGGGACCTATCATGATAGGGTTCTGGACACTTAAGGTCCTGTGGAAGTTGTATGCAGGGATGCCCCCCCCACAACATCCCAGTTGCTTCAGAAGAAACACTACTTCCTGCTGCTGGGTGTTGCTCCCCCCTTTTTTTTTTTTTAAGAGTATGTATGCAGTGTGTGTGTGTGTGTGTGTGTGTGTGCAGGCACACCACACACGCATGCATGCATGCAGAGGATGTAAGGTGTTATTGACCTTCTGGCCTTATTTCTTTGAGAGAGTATCTCTCACTGTTTTTACTTGCTGGTCAGTGAGCCTCAGTGATTCTTTAGTCTTTGTGAACCCCTCCTGTCTCCACCCCCCTTCAACACTGGGGTTACAGGCATGCAGGGCGATGCCCAGTTGGGGATGAAACTTGTTTCTCATGCTTGTGCAGCAAGTGCTCTTGTCCACTGAACCATCTCCTCAGCCCCAACTGGTCACTTTAAACTGCTACCCCAAGTCACTCCTCAGTCAGAGCCAGCTCAGATCTCCTTTGTCTCCACAGTTGGATCCAACCACAGCCTCCCTCAGAGTCAGGGGCACTGGACCACTCCTCATGTCCCTGGGGGCTGAAGAAGAGGGGATGCTGTACATCCGTCTTGATTTGGTTCTTCCCTGGTCTGGAAGGCCAGTTAGAATTCTGTCCATAATCTGGGTGTGGTGACACACAGCTGTAATCCCAGCACTTGGAAGGAGAAGCAGGAGGATGTCAAGTTCAAGGCCAGCCTAGACTACATAGTGAGTTTCAAGCTAGCCTGGGCTACCCAGAGAGAAAAACAAACCAGTCCTGCTTGTGTGGATATTGCAGGGGCAAGCGAGACCCTCAGCTTGCCTGTCACAAGGCAGTAACACTTCAACAGAAGAGAAATGGATGGATCACCCACCAATCCACCAATTCCATCAGACTAAAAAATTAGGCCTCTGGGCTGGAGAGATGTTGCAGCGGTTAAGGTGCTTGCTTGTGACGCTTAACAACCTAGGTTCAATTCTCTAGTACCCACATAAGCCAGGCACATAAAGTGGAGCATGAGTCTGGAGTTTGACTGCAGTGGCTAGAGGCCCTGGCGTACCCATTCTTACTCCGTGTGTGTGTGTGTGTGTGTGTGTGTGTGTGTGTGTGTGTTTCTCTTTCTCTGTCTGTACCTCTCTGCTTGCAAATAAATAAATAAATTTTTTAAGTGGGCCTTCCTTCTGTTTACCTATACCTCATGTAATTACACCAGGTTCTTGCCAAGAATGTGTAACCTGGGTTAATTAATTCAACTTTTTGGTCAAAGTTCTGGTATACAGGAAATAGATAAGCTAGAGGAATAAAGTAGATGACTCATAAGGAAATTACTGGATAACTTAAGAAAGAAAACATAGTATAAGACAATGGTCTTGACTCTTCAAAAGGTCAATATCAAAACTGTGTACCAGGCCAGGCATGGTGGCGCACGCCTTTAATCCCAGTACTTGGGATGCATTGGTAGGAGGATCGCCATGACTTCAAGGTCACCCTGAGACTACATAGTGAATGCCAGATCAGTCTGAGCTAGAGTGAGACCCTACCTCGAAAAAAAAAAAAAAAAGTGAACCAAAAAGAGCTAAAAGGAAATGTTATATGTATGTCATACATAAACCTAGATTAGATTCTGACTCAAGAGATAAAAGCAAGAATTGCCAGTTGTGGTGCTACAAGCCTGTCATTCCAGCACTTGGCAGGAGGGTCGTGAACCAAGGCCAGCTTGAGCTACCCAGCAAGACCCTGTAAGGTGTTTTATATGTGTGTAGTGGTTGCTTTGTACTGAGAGAAAAGCTTTGAGGCATAATTGAATAGTAAATTATGATTTTATTTAGGAGAAACAGGAAAAGGTGCACTTGCTCTCTATTTAAACTGAGCATAGTTTTACAGCTTTTACCCTTAAATTATAATTTCAAGTTGTTTGGACATACTGTATCTTGTGTTGGTGTTTTCTCCCTCATCCATTGATATTATGGTTTATTCCTTAATACCTTCCACATCTGGATACATAGCTTGTGCTTTAAATTTTGATTGCTATCTTACCAAAATAATTGTTACTATGCTTTGAGCTTGATTTTCCCTCCCTCGTTGTCATATTTAAAGAAAAAATTAAAATCATAAAAGATGAGGGGTAGGATGGGAGGGGATGGAAAGATTATTTAGTGGTTAAAGTCACTGCTGACTGCCTGGATTCAATTTTCCAGTACCCTACATAAAGCCAGACACACAAAGTGGTGCATGGGGCAGTAGCAGGAGGCCCTGTCATACCCATTCTCTCTCTTTCCCTCAAATAAAAATATTTTATTTATTTATTTTATTTTCATTATTATTTTTAATTAATTAATTTTTTATTAACAACTTCCATGATTGTAAACAATATCCCATGATAATGCCCTCCCTCTCCCCACTTTCCCCTTTGAAATTCCATTCTCCATCATATCCCCTCCCCCTATCCATCAGTCTCTCTTTTATTTTGTTTTTTTTTTTAATTTTTTTATTTTTATTTATTTATTTGAGAGCAACAGACAGAGAGAGAAAGAGGCAGATAGAGAGAGAGAGTAAATGGGCGCGCCAGGGCTTCCAGCCACTGCAAACAAACTCCAGATGCGTGCGCCCCCTTGTGCATCTGGCTAACGTGGGTCCTGGGGAATCGAGCCTTGAACTGGGGTCCTTAGGCTTCACAGGCAAGTGCTTAACTGCTAAGCCATCTCTCCAGCCCTCTCTTTTATTTTGACATCATGATCTTTTCCTCCTATTATGATGGTCTTGTGTAGGTAGTGTCAGGTACTGTGAGATCATGGATATCCAGGCCATTTTGTGTCTGGGGGGAGCATGTTGTAAAGAGTCCTACCCTTCCTTTGGCTCTTACATTCTTTCTGCTACCTCTTCCGCAATAGACCTTGTGCCTTGGAAGGTGTGATAGAAATACTGCAGTGCTGAGCACTCCTGTCACTTCTTCCCAGCACCATGATGTCTTCTGAGTCATCCCAAGGTCACTGCCATCTGAAAAGAGAAGATTCTCTACCAAAAGTGAGAGTAGCATTAATATATGGGTATGAACATTAAGAGGAGTGCTTACTGGGCAGTTTGATAAGCATAGTATATACATTTAGCCAGATAGCCGCAGATGTTATACCCCTAGGGCTTATGACTACCCCTGTTTTAGGTTTTCAGTATCAGGGATGTATTACCTCCCATGGAACAGGCCTCCAATCCAATTAAAGGGCAGTTAGTTTCCACCTTGACAGATGTGCCACTATTGCACCCATTGGCTCATTTGGCCTGGCTGGCCAAATTTAAGGCTTGCAGTGTCCACTGTTGAGTATCTTCACTGGTGATTTCTCTCTCTCCCATTGAACTGCATGCAGAATGGCTTCTTCCAGCTTTCTGTCAGCTGGTCTACATGGAGGAGGTTATCAGCTCAGTTCCAGCAGAATTTCTCAGTGGCCTCACAGCCCAAGTATGTGTAGTCTTCAGCAATAGGGTCTTGCCATCTATTCCTGGTGGGAAACCAAGGGCCTCAGCAATGGCATGTAATGTTTTGGGGGCATCAGGGACCTCCCTGGAAGGTATCCCATCGGTGGCACTGAAAATTTTCTATTAACAATCTACAGCTCTTGAGTTTTCCATTGTCCACAAAAGTAGGATTACATATTATTTATTTATATCCTCTTAGATTTTGATTAGCTCTCCCTCCACCTTTCCTTTACTCAATCTCTTCCACTGACCTCACTTGGGCCTTTTCACCCCCATTAATCTATTCTTCTACTTACATATATACAATACCACCCTATTAAGTACCCCCCCCCCTTCCTTTCTCTTCCCTTTATATCTCTTTTCTAGCTTATTGGCCTTTACAACTGAATCTTCTTCCTATTCACACAGAAGTCCAAACATCTGTAGCTAGGATCCATATATGAGAGAGAACATGCAACGTTTGGCTTTCTGGGCCTGGGTTACCTCACTTAGTATAATCCTTTTCAGATCCATCCACTTTCCTGAAATTTTCATGACTTCATTTTTCTTTACCACTGAGTAGAACTCCATTGCATAAATGTGCCATATCTTCATTATCCAATCATCCATTGAGGGACATCTAGGCTGGTTCCATTTCCCAGCTATTGTGAATTGAGCAGCAATAAACATGGTTGCACAAGTATCTCCAAGGTAATGATATGAGTCCTTAGGATATATGCCTAGGAGTGCTATAGCTGGGTCATATGGTAGATCTATTTTTAGCTGTCTTAGGAACCTCCACACTGATTTCCACAATGGCTGGACCAGATTGCATTCCCACCAACAGTGTATCAGGGTTCCTCTTTTTCTGCATCCTTACCAGCATTTATGGTCATTTGTTTTCATGATGGTAGCCAATCTGACAGGAGTGAGATGGAATCTCAACGTAGATTTAATCTGCATTTCCCTGATGACTAGGGATATAGAACATTCTTTTAGATGTTTATATGCCATCTGTATTTCTTCTTCTGAGAACTCTCTACTTAGTTCCATAGCCCATTTTTAATTGGCTTGTTTGATTTCTCATTGTTTAATTTTTTGAGTTCTTTGTATATCCTAGATATTAATCCTCTATGACATGTATAGCTGGCAAAGATTTTTTTCCCATTCTGTAGGTTGCCTCTTTGCTTTATTCACAGTGTCCTCTGCTGTAAAACATCTTTGTAATTTCATGAGGTCCCAGAGGTTAATCTGTGGTTTTATTGCCTGATCAATTGGGGTTATATTCATAAAGTCTTTGCCAAGACCAATATGTTGAAGGGTTTCCCCTACTTTTTTCTATAGCAGTTTCAGAGTTTCAGGTCTGATATTAAGGTCCTTAATCCATTTGGACTTAATTCTTGTTCATAGAGAGAGAAAAGGATCTATTTTCATCCTTCTACAGATGCATATCCAGTTTTCCCAGCGCCATTTGCTGAAGAGGCTATCTTTTGTCCGATGAGTATTTCTGGCATTTTTGTCGACAACCAAAGATCAGGTGACTATAGCTACTCAGACTTACATCTGGATCCTCTATTCTGTTCCATCGATCTACATGCCTGCTTTTGTGACAGTATCATGCTGTTTTTGTTACTATGGCTCTGTAGGTTAAAATCAGGTGTGGTGATACCACCAGCCTTATTTTTGTTGCACTGTATTGTTTTAGATATTTGAGATTTTTTGTGCTTCCAAATGAATTTTTGGATTGTCTTTTCCATTTCGCTGAAGAATGCCACTGGAATTTTGATGGGGATTGCATTAAATGTGTAGATTGCTTTTGGTAAGATTTCCATTTTCACAATGTTGATTCTTCCAATTCAAGAACAAGGGATGTATTTCCATTTCCTAGTGTCTTCTGCAATTTCTCGCTTGAGTGTTTTTAAAGTTTTCATTGTAGAGATCCTTCAATTCCTTGGTTAGGTTTATTACAAGGTACTTTATTATTTTTGATGCAATTGTGAATGGGAGTGATTCTCTGATTTCATCCTCTGTGTGTTTGTTGTAACCATAAAGGAAGGCTACTGATTTCTGTGTGTTCTTTTTGTATCCTGCTACATGGCTATAGGTGTTTATCAGCTCTAACAGTTTGCTGGTACAGTCTTTAGGGTCCTTTATGTATAGAATCATGTCATCTGCAGATAATGATAACTTGATCTCTTCCTTTCCAATTTGTATCCCTTTTATGTGTGTCTCTTGCCTTATTGCTATGGCTAAGACTTCCAGTACTATATTAAATAAAAGTGGGGACAGTGGACATCCTTGTTTTTTTTCCCTGATTTTAGTGGAAAAACTGGAAGCTTCCAGTTTTTCCCCATTTAGTAATATGTTGGCTGTAGCCTTGTCATAAATAGCGTTTATTATGTTGAGATATGTTCCTTCTATTCCCAGTCTCTGTAGGACTTTTATCATGAAGGGATGTTGGATTTTGTCAAATGCTTTCTCTGCATCTCATGAGATGATCATGTGATTTTTGTCCTTCAATCCATTTATATAATGTATTACAGTTATTGATTTATGTATGTTGAACCATCCCTGCATCTCTGGGATAAAGCCTACTTGGTCAGAGTAAATGAGCTTTCTGATATATTCTTATATTCTGTTTGCTAGCATTTTGTTGAGAGTTTTTGCATCTATGTTCATGAGGGAGATTGGTCTGTAATTTTCTTTTTTTGTTCTATCTTTGCCTGGTTTTGGTATCAGGGTGAGGCTGGCTTCGTAGAAGGAATTTGGTAGGATTCCTTTCTTTTCCACTTTATGGAAAAGTTTAAGAAGCAATGGTGTTAGTTCTTCCCTGAAGGTCTGGTAAAATTCACCAGTGAATCTATCTGGGCCTGGACTTGTTTTTAGTTGGGAGATTTTTGATAACTGCTTGGATCTCCATACTTGTTATAGGTCTATTTAAGTGGTTAATCTCATCTTTATTCAATTTAGGTAGGTCATATACATCAAGGAAATCATCCATTTCTTTCAGATTTTCATACTTAGTGGAGTATATGTTCTTATAGTATGTCCCTATGATTTTTTGAATTTCTCTGGTATCTGTTGTGATACTGACTTTTTCATCTCTAATTTATTATTTGTGTCTCTTCACTCTTTCTTTTGGTCAGATTTGCTAAGGGTTTATCAATCTTGTCTATCCTTTCAAAGAACCAACTCTTTGTTTCATTGATTCTTTGGATTGTTCTTTTTGTTTGTATTTCATTAATTTCTGTCCTAATCTTTATTATTTCTTCCTATCTACTGATTTTCAGTTTGCCTTGTTCTTCTTTTTCCAAGGCTTTAAAGTGAAGCTTTAGGTCGTTTACTTGAGACCTTTGTAATTTCTTAATATAGGCACTTAAAGCTATAAGTTTCCCTTTTAGGACTGCCTTCATTGTGTCCAAAAGGTTTTGGTATGTTGTGTTCTCATTATCATTTGACTCTATAAATTTTTTGATTTCCTTCTTGATTTCTTCATTGACCCATTCATCATTTAGTAGTGCATTGTTTTGTTTCCATGATTTTGTGTATGCTCTATAGCTTTTCTTGCTATGGATTTGTAGTCTGATTCCATTGTGGTCAGATAGAATGCAAGGAATTATTTCAATTTTCCTGTATTTGTTAAGATTTGTTTTGTGTCCTAACATATGGTCTATTTTAGAGAATGTCCCATGTGCTGCTAAAAAGAATGTGTATTCTGCAGCATTTGGATGAAATGTCCTGTATATATCTGTTAGGCCCATTTGTTCTATGACCTCATTTAATCCAGATGTCTCTCTGTTTATTTTTTGCCAGAATAACCTGTCAATTGATGAAAGGGGTGTCGAAGTCACACACTACAACTATGTATTGTGTTATCTGCGACCTTAGTTCTAATAGCAATTGTTTGAGGAAGTTTGGAGCCCCCATGTTAGGTGCATATATGTTTAGGATTGTAATGTCCTCCTGTTGGAGTGTGCCTTTAATCAATATAAAGTGACCTTCCTTACCTTTCCTAACTAATGTTAGACTGAAGTCTATCTTGTCAGATATTAGGATAGCAACCCCTGCTTGTTTTCTAGGCCCATTTGCCTGAAACACTGTTTTCCAACCTTTCACCCTAAGATAATGTCCATCCTTTGTAGAAAGGTAAGTTTCTTGGAGGCAATAAATTGAAGGATCCTGCTGTTTAACCCAGTCTGCAAACCTGTGTCTTTTGGTTGGGGCATTGAGGCTGTTGATAGTAAGTGTTATTATTGAAAGATGTGTATGTTTTTTTTGCCTTTTTTTTTTTTTTTGAGGTAGGGTTTCACTTTAGCCCAGACTGACCTGGAATTCACTATGTGGTCTCAGGGTGGCCTTGAACTCACGGTGATCCTCCTACCTCTGCCTCCTAAGTGCTGGGATTAAAGGTGTGTACCACCATGCCTGGCTCAATTTTTGACATTTTTTGTAGCTCTTCCTGTTTGCCTTGCTCTCTTATATTAACTAGTATTTGAGTATGGTTTGTTTTTTCCAGGTTCCTTATATGTGTGCTTTTCTTTCTCTTTATCATGGAGGATCCTTTCAAGTATTTTCTGTAGAGCTGGTTTTGTCTTCAAATACTCCTTTAGCCTGCTTTTGTTGTGGAATGTCCTTATTTCTCTGTCTATTTGAATGGACAGCTTTGCAGGATAAAGTAACCTTGGTTGACAGTTGTTATCTTTCAGAATTTGGAATACATCACTCCAAGCCCTTCTGGCTTTTAAAGTTTGTGTTGAGTAATCTGCTGTGATCCTGATGGACTTGCCTTTGTAGATAACTTGATTTTTCTCTCTAACTGCTTTCAATATATTTTCTTTGGCTTGTAAGTTTGGTAGTTTAATTATAATATGGCAATTAGAGGTTCTTTCCAGGTTTTGTCTTGTTGGTGTTCTAAAGGCTTCCTGTATCTGCACTGGCATCCCTCCCAATTTGGGGAAATTTTCTTCTATGATTTTTTGAAGATGCCTACTATGCCTTTGGAGTAAAATTCTTCTCCTTCTACTATACCATGGATTCTTATGTTTGATCTTTTCATAGTGTCTCGAATATCATGAAATTCCCACTCATACTTTCCTATTAGTTTGTCTTTCTCTTTGTTGGGCTGTATTAGCTCTTCCACCTGGTCTTCTAGTTATATATTCTGTCCTCTCCTTCATCCATTCTGCTGGTGAGATTTTCTATAGTTGTTTTTTTTTTTTTATTTCATTGACTGTGTTCTTCATTGCTAGTAATTCTGACTGATTTTTCTTTAGTATTTTTATTTCCTTATTTATGTCTTGTATTGACCTCTTTATTTCATTAAATTGGTTTCCTGTGTCTCTTTGATTCCTTTGATTTCCTCTTTGACTTCTTTGAGCATATTTATAATCATTTTTTTGAAATCTTTCTCAGGCATTTCCTCATTCTCACTGGAGGTCATTTCTGATGCATTAATACTTTTTGGTGGATTTATATTATCTTGATTTTTGGTGTTTCTTATGTTATAATGTACATATTTTTGCATCTTGTATTAATTTAATGCTTGGATTTTCTAGTTAGCTGCAGTATTATTAGTCGTAACAATCCATCTGATGCTATATATATTCAGGGTAGGAGCTTAAGGTGCTAGGTATGGCTCTTAAGATTCTCAGCGTATCTACAAAAGTGACCCTTGATGTTGGGTTTTCCTTCTATGAGAGTATTCAAGTAGGCTAAGTGGAACAAAATACAGGCAGATTCTAAAATTTAACTAAACAATGTACACATTCAATGAAAAATAGCACAGAGTATTTATGCAAGAGTAGGTGTTATGACAACCAGATCCTCTAACAAAGTCACAGTTCCTTAGGGTGTGTGTTGCCCCACACCCTTAATCCTGTCAACTAGGAGGCTAAGATTTCTGGTCTGTTGAGGGTTCCAAGTCAGCTTGTGACCAAGTGAGACCCTTCCCTAATGAACATCAGAAGAAGAAACAAAGCCTCTATAAATCAGGAAGAAACAAATAAATCCCAAAATATAGCTTATTGAAGAATGACAAATCTGACCATCCATCAGATTTAACACATAATTTATCCTGATATGGAAGGTGTAATTAGCACTTCTGATTCAAGCCTATATGCCAGGCTTATTTGGCGTGTACTGACCTGGTGTAATCCCAGTTACCTTTTGGGATGACTTTGGTCTCAGTTATGCTGTGCTCCTGCTTGGGTCCCTCTTTGGTGCACTGTGGGTTCAAATAAGCTGGCTGGGTAGCTGGATCACTGCTCTGGTCGCCAGTGCTGGGTACTGTGATCTCCCTTCCTCAGGTCTCTGGTGCTTGCTGGTGTTTGTACTGATGGTGGGGGAGGGGAGGCTGTGGATGGTGGTTCTAGTCCTCCAACTGGTCCATGTGATCCTCCATGTTGTGATCTGCTCCTCTGTTGGTCGTTGGTCTGCTGTGGTCCTCCCTTCACAGTTTCTTGAGTTTGCGAGGAGCTCGGTGTGAGTGGAAAATCCCCTCACCTGGCTTTTCCTGCTGGCTCAAGCAGTGCCTTGCAGCTGTGGCCCTGCGGACCTGGTGCCACTGCTGCTGGAGCTGCTTCTGCCTGCCTGTGTGGGCTCTGGCTGCTCTGGATCTCTCCTACTTCTCTGCTACAGTTGGTAATTTCTTATACACCCTACTTTTTAGTAGAAGAGTGTATTTTGCTGGTTGGGTTTGTATTTTTTTTTTTTTTTTTGGCTTTTTCTCCCCTGGGCTGTTTTGGTGTGGTTCCTATGCCACCATCTTAACCAGAAGTCTCCAAAAATGTCTTTTAAAAGAGGGTGGGAATGAAAAGGAAAATGGAAAGGGTAACGGGGAAAGGAAAGGAGACTGAAGATAGGACAGAAAGGACAATGCATTTTGGAAGACAGTTGAATTTGAACTGGGTGTTGGATGGTAAATGGTGGTTGGGTCGGAGAACTGTGCCATACTTAGTAAACAAAATGAAGTTGCATGCTGAATATTCAGGTGCAAAGAGTCAAGTAGACAGAATTTATTTTGCAATCGTTTGGCCAAGAAATAAAAGGATGAAACAAATATGGAAAAATGTCAATCATTGCATCTTGGTGGCTGAAACAGGAAAATCCGTGTCATGGTTTCTTTTGTGTTGCTTGAAAATTTTTAAAGAAATGTTTAGGAAACAAATTTATTTTGCTTATCTTTGAATTGGTTGAGAAGTCTCTTTCTCCCTTCCTTCCTTGTCCCTTCCTTCCTTCCTTCTTTTTCTTTCTCTCTTTCTTCCTTCCTTCCTTCCTTCCTTCCTTTCTTCCTTTCTTTCTTTCAGTGCTGGGAATTGAACTCAGGGCCTCATACATGCTAGGCAAATGGTCTACCATTGAGCTACACCACCAGCCTGTTACCTGTCTTGTTTCCCATCTAAGCCACTGTTGTAGTCAGCTCCACACTGCTGGGATGAACCTCCAAACCAGACACAGTTTCTGGGGGGGGGGAGCAGGATTTATTTCAGGTTTACAGATCCAGGGGAAGTTCCATCGTTGGCAGAAGAAGCTGCCCCCCCCCCTTTCACAGATCCACACACAGAGAGAAAAACCACCAGCAGCACCACAGGCAAGCGTGCAAACCTACAGCCACACAGCAGGGACCGGCAGAACTCCAACACTCTGCGTACCTTAGGCTAGAAATCAGATCCGTCCCCAGTGATACCTCCTCCACTCAGGCAGCCAGAGACAGGCTGAGTCTATTGGGCGACATAATTCAAACTACCACAGCCCCACAACCTGAGAATCTTGGGAGGCCTTGCATCATCCCCCTGCTACGAAGCTAGGGATCCTTGGGCAAGGACTTCAGCTTATTTGCCTCTGGGTCCCCATGTACCACCACAATCCCAAGCGCACACCAAGGCTTGATAAATACTAACAGCTTCTGTGTGCCAAGCACTGTGAAAGCCCTTCATTTTATTCACTCCCAGGGACTTGGTGAAGTGGCCATTAGCATCCCATTTTATGGAAGGGGACTGGCAGCACAGGGAGGGGCTGTAACCTGCCCAGTCAATACCCTTGTGAGTGGTAGAGTTGTGCTTGCACTAGTCTGGTAGGGCTGGAAAGCCTGATTACTGTGTCCAAACCGTGTCTGAGCACAGTGAATCCCTGGTACTCTGATGTAATGGGTAGGTACCACATTCCCATTTTGTAGGAAAGAAGCTGGACCCAGAGAGAGCAGCAGATGGCCCTAAGCTTGCAGGAGGTAAAGTTAAGCTTTATCTGTGTCTTGATACCCACCATATGGTAACTAACACACTCAAATGGGTCTTGGCAGTAGGGTGGAGGTAGGTGATATAGAGTGGTGTTAACCACTAAGCAATCTCCCTGGCCCTAGACTTTTGAGCTCTGACTCTAGAGCCAGTGGGCTGGAGAAGACCCAGACCACTTCACTTCTAGCTAGTAGTCCTCAGTTTCCCCATAATGGACTGTGAGAATTACATTTGTCTTATGGCTTGAATTTCTTTTGATGATTACGCGAGTTAATCATGAGAAGCCCTTAAGAAGTTTTGTGACACTGAGGATGAACCCCAGGACCATGCTAGACTTGCGGTGGACCGACCACTGAGCTGCACCTTACACAAGGCCTGGCTCACAGTGTGAGTGTGTGTTTATAGAAGCCCAACATCATACAGAGGTAGCTCTGGAGCCAGGCGCTGGATCCCAAACCCTCTTTAAATACGTGTCAGAGGAGCAAGGTGTCTCCCTGCAGATCCCGTCCTTGAGAAGTGTCTAGCTTGGCTTTCTAGGTTCTCCTTTGTCCCTTCCCTCTCCCTCCTACTCTCTCCCTTGAGCTCTTCACTGCCTCCTTTCTCCTTCTTGGTCTTCTGGCCCTCTTCCTGCTCCTCACCTTCTGTTCTTCCATGGCACAACATCGCTGTTCTTTGTTTTGGTGCATCTGGCTTTACATGGGTGTGGGAGACTCGAATCCATAATGACAATGACAGACTTTGCAAGCAAGCGCCTTTAACCACTGAGCCATTTCCTCGGCTCTATTTTTCGTGGATTTGTTTTGAAGCCACTGTAGCCCAGGCTGCCTTGGAAGTCACTATGGGCCCCAGTGGACTCTGACCCCTACCAGGGGAGCCCCTTCGTCCAGCCACGAGCCTCTCAACTCCCATCCTAGGTGGCCCAACTCTGCTGAGTAGGTAATAGCAGGAGAGTGCAAGAGGTACCCTGGCGTGGGGGCTGCGGCTGCCCAGCCCCACACGGACCAGCTGGCTCCTTAGCCTGGGACAGTTTCCCAGACAAACTGGTTTTTCCCTCTGGCTGGCAGCCCAGAGACATGTAGCACAATTCACTCTTGGCACCCAGGCTGGGTGAGGCTACTTCTGACAGGTCCAGACTCCCAGGACTGTCACTCCCAGAACTGTCCTTCCTGACTTCTGGGAAGGCTGCTGTGAAGGAAGGCCGGCTGAGCAGCACCATCGCTGCTGCTGCCCGGTCCCGGAGAGGAAGCTCCTGGAAGGTGAGAGCCCGAAGCTGGAGTAGTCCAACCTTCTCCTTGTCCAGAGGCGGAGCTGCCTAAGTGGGAAGAAGGCCTTTTCCAGACCCTGCAGCAAGACTCTAGGGGAGCCAAGAGGCCCAGAACTCCCAGAATGATCCCCCTCCCAGGGCCGTCTCCAGTGAGAGGCAGTGTGGAACTACAAAGGAGGCTGACTGAGCCCTGGAGACCTGGGCACTGGAGGCCTGAGAGGAGCCCCAGCTCTTCCCATGTTCTAGGCTGTCCTTGACCCTACTGTCCCCACCTCTGTGGCCCTGGGAGGTTCGGCCCTCTCTCTGGGCCTTAGTTGCTCCATCTACGTCCACAGGAAGCAGGACTGGACCATTCTTTCCGCACACACTGTCAGGCTCCGGGCTGGGATCAGGGAAACAAGGTGCCTGGGAGGGAGATCTTTAGTAGTGAAGGCTTGCGCGGGGCGGGGGGGTGGGGGCGCACCAGGTGGGAGGGAGACCACCCCAGACCAAGAAAGAAATCGGCATGCTCAGAATGGGGTGGGGGGCCGGCTGTGCATGCAGCCTCTGCTGTCCGTGGCTCATGGTCCACTAGGGAGCTGGGCAGGCAGGGTGCGATCTAGGCTTGTGCGGGGCTCCCCGGGGGAGGTGCCCCGCGGCCTCCCAGGCTGGGTGACCCGAGCTGGGGCTCCCTCCCCAGCGAGGCAGCGCGGAGAGGCTGGTTCCCTGGCAACCTCGGAGGAATCCAGCGGCCGCCACTGGCTCTTCCTCTCCCCTCCCACCGCTGCGGGCGCCAGGGGCGGAGGCTGCGAGCCCCATTATAAAAAGCCACCGAGCCAGGCGGCGGAGGGGACTGCCCGCCAGCTGCGACGCGGCCCAGCCTCCCGCCCGACCCCGCCGGACCCCCGCCGTCCACGGCCATGGCTTCCTCTCCGCTCGCGTGGCTGCTGCGCCTGGCCGCGCTCTGCCATCTGTCCGTCCTGCTGGCCGGTGAGTGGGGCCCCACGCCACCCGGGGAACTCGAGGAGATGGGGGGGGGGTATGCAGGGGCCCCCCTCTGAGAAAACCGGACCCCGGAAGGGCCTAGGGAGCTGGGTGGCATCTCGGAGGGACTGTGGGAAGCACAGGGTATAGGTGTGAAGGAGGGTGAACGGGGGGCCCACAGTAGCCTAGGTCTCCCCACTCGGGTTGACCGTAACCTGTAAGCTCTGGCCCAGGGCCAGATGACACTCAGGACTTTCTCCTGTCCCGCTGTCAAGGCCCCCAGGAGGAGTTGTGAAGGTCAAGGTCACTGCAGTTCATGCATGGGACTTGTGGCTGCTGCAGTGGTCTGCGACCCTCTGTTGTGTCTCCCTCCATCCTTGCCCCCACCCCCACCCCAAAGCCCAACTTAGAGCACGCTTTCATCTCTTCTCATTTTCTGAAGCCCCAGATCTGGTGGGACAAGGTGTGTAGGCGTTCCCACTGAC
This sequence comes from Dipus sagitta, assembly GCA_036346955.1. Lineage (NCBI taxonomy): Eukaryota > Metazoa > Chordata > Mammalia > Rodentia > Dipodidae > Dipus > Dipus sagitta. Next base: position 238,784,981 of record CM070770.1, read on the forward strand.
ATGGATACGGCAGAGGCACAGAGAGGGTTAGATGCTGACCTGAGAACGCACAGCTCAGCTTGCAGGAAGGCCGGGAGAGAGGGATGGCTGCAGGAGAGAGCAGGGTGTGTGTTGCTCACCACCCCTGAGGTCCCCCCACCTCCACAAACCCAACTCTGGAGGGCCCAGGGCCATGTAGCACATTAACACTCAGAGAAGGTGGCATCTTGCCTTAGGGCACCCAGCAAGTCTGGGGCAGTGACAACCAACCACAGCTTCCATATCTCCATGGAACAAAATCATTAGTGAGGCAGGGAACCGGAGGCCGAGTGGGTGGGGAGTGGGGGTGGAAGAAAATCCTGCTGGCTTTCTGCTGCCTGAGCTCAGGCCCTGAGCCTGGGCTGGTTGGGAACAGTGAGCACTGGGAGGTGGGGAGTCAGATGGAGGATTTTTTTTTCCCATTGTTTTGCTGTGGTTCCTTACCTGAGTCCTGCCTTCTCTGGTACCAGTGCTGTACCTTTAAATTTAGTTAACGCCTAATTGGTGAGGAGACTTCCGTGTCTAGGGGGGGACGTTTTGGAAGAGGTGAATGTCTTTTACTAAGCGGATGGAGGAGTCTTAGGCTAGTCTAGAAAGGCCCCTGGATGCTGTGATTGGAAGCCTGAGATCTACGGATCCTATTCTTGGTCACTGGCTTTGCTGGGAGATGCTGGGCATGATGCCAACCTTTCTGAGCCTCAGTTTCTCCTCCTCTCGCACTGGGCATTCAGCTAGATCTGCTGTGGGGCTCCTTCTGAGTGGGGCGGGGGTTCAGGTTTCAGTGTTGCCGCAGCTGGTGCAGGGCAGCTGCGTCAGTCCCCAAATGTGGGGCTGCGATGCTGCGCGCTTTATGTAACAGACCTGCAGAGGCAGAGACAATCTCTCCCCAGCACTGACGCATTCACTCCCACTCAAGTCCCAGCAAGAAAGAGAAAAGGGGAAAAAAAAATCTGTTTTAAGCTGCTGCAGCCTACCCCCCACCATTGGCAGTGGGAGTGGAGGGGGCAGGGGCAGACAGTTCTGGATCCTGTGGGATTCAAACGAAAACTCCTCTACTTCTCTCTGTTGGTGAAAGATTTATGTCATATAGGACTTTTGTATGCATTTTTCCCATTTGGAAAATGTTGACACCTGCTATATGACAAGCACACTTTTAGGTGCTAGGGCCACAGCAGTGAAAAAATGGACCAGGAGTCTAGCCCTCAAGGCACTGAAATTCCACTACAAAAGACAGATAGGACATGGTAAGTCAGTAAACAGTGTGAAGAGGCAAAAGCACCCTAGAAAGAAAGAGAGAGAATAGAAGGGAAGAGGATGTGTTGGGGGGTGAGGAGAGAAAGAAGAAAAAGAAAAAGGAGGAGGAAGAGGGGGGAGAGATGCAAGAGGAGGAGGAGTTGTTTTTTGTTTTTGTTACATTTCTGTTTGTCTGTCCTGAGACAGGATCTTGCTGTGTAGCCCAAGTTGGTCTCAAACTCCTGATCTTTCTGCTGCTTCCACCTCCAGAAGGCAAGGGTTGGAGTGCGTCAGCACACTACACGTTGACATTTTCAGAAAGGGGCCGGCAACTTTTGCAGCTTCCAGGGAGTGGCTGAGAGGATCTCTCAGGGGCTGTGTCCTCAGTGGTGCTATCTGGCAATTTCCTGAGACATTTCTGGTTGTTCCAAAGGTCCCAGTATTTTTGGGCTCAGGGATGCCCCTTGGCAGCTGGTGGTGTCTAGTGGGTGGAGCCCAGAGATACTGTTAAGTGCCCCACAGTAGCCCAGCATCTTCCGCCACAACAAAGAATGATCTGGTCCAAAATGTCAATGGTGTCACCATGGAGCATACTGCTCCAAGGGTAGAATGCCCCAACGACTAAAAAAAAAAGCCTAGACTTATAGCCTCACTCTGTGAGGCAGGTATTGTGGCCATTTTCAAGTCTGAGTATCCAAGCAGCTCACCCAGGACCCCAGCTGTGTAAAGCCTCATGCTGTCTCTATCACTTGCACCCAGACTCACATGTCATAGTAGTCCTTGAGGACCAGCCAACAGCACACCCCCCCCCCTTACACTGAAAGTAGTCTGCCCTTCATGTAAACCACAGAATGCCTTGCGTGCTCTGGGTTCTGGGGTTTTGCCAGAATGTACGACAACCTAGAACACTGCAATGTCTAGAGGTTGGGTAGAAAACCAGGTCTACCACTAAGCAGCTGTGTGGCCTTGGAGAAGTGGCATAACCTCTCTGATTCTTCTCAGCTTCTGCATCTATAAAATAGGATAACAAGATGCCCATGCTGGCATGGTGGCGCACACCTTTAATCCCAGAACTTGGGAGGCAGAGGTAGGAGGATTGCCCTGAGTTTGGGGCCACCCTGAGACTTTCTAGTGAATTCCAGGTCAGCCTGAGCTACAGTGAGACCCTACCTCGAATGAACAAACAAAAAAAGCTGCCCTTTGCAGCAGATTGGGAATTACTCAGAGCAGATGTGCATGGGCTGAGTATATGGTCTGATACACAGCAAGTGCTCACCAAAGCATTCCTAGTTCTCCTTATGTATGTTTGACCTGCCTGGAGATCTGGGACCCTTCTGAGGGCCGAGACAAGCCTTGTTCACCCCCAATGTCTCACGGCATCCAGCATAGGGCCTGGCAAGAGGAAGATGCCAGTACTTGTTGGTTGCCTGAATAAATAGCCATCTGAGAGCATTCGCCCTGATGGCATGTGCCAGGGCTGTGATGCTTGCGGAAACCCAGCCCCAGCACCTGTGGGAGAGAGATCTCAAGGTGAAGGACAAGCGGGCTTGAGTCTGTGTACGTGGTCAGAAGTGATTTGAGCAAGTGCTGGCTGAGTCCACGGGTGAATGGATGCATGCCTAGATGGAGGACAGGTGAGTGGCTTGGTGAGTGACAGGTGGTGGGTGAAGTGAAATGGGTGGGTGGGTGAGATTTTGAAGGGGTGGCAGATGGACAGGTGGTAGGGGGCAAGTAGGGTGAGGGGGTGGATGGATGAGGATGAGGAGAGAATAAGTGGGAGGTTTCTAGGTGTGAGGAGGTGATTAGACTGATGGGAGAAGGTAGATAAATGGGTGAATGAATGGGTAAATGGGTGGATGAATGGATAGATGGATGGATAAGTGGATGGGTGGGTGGGTTGATGGATGTGTGATAGATAAGTGGATAGATGGGTGATGCTGGATGGATGAACAAGGGATGGGTGGGTGGTAAATGGATAGATGGGTGAATAGAAGGACAGGTAAATGTATAGAGGATAGGCAACTGATAGATGGGAGAAATGGATTGATTGATGGATGGATGAGTGGGTGTGTGGGTGGATTGATGGATAGATAGATGAATAGGTGGCTACATGAATGGATAGGTAATAGATTGCTGGCTGGAAAGATAAATGGGTGGATGAGTGGATAGGTAGATGAATGGATGGACACACCCGCGTATAAATGGATAGGTGGGTGGATGTGCAAAAGAGGGATAAGTAAACGGGGACATTCATTTGATGACTATTTGCTGTGCACTCACATTGTACTTGATGCTGCAAAATTTAAAAAAGTTGCTGTGAAGGCAATCTTGGTCTCTCCTCTCCTGGTGGCCAGTAGATGATGGGCTGCATGGAGGCACTGCCTCCCTTTCCAGAAAAGAGCACTTCAGCATTTGAAGGAAAGGCATGCCCAGCTTAGTGACCCCCGAAAGAGAGAATGGGGACTTTGGGAGACTAGGCACCTTTTTGGCTCTGCACAGCTCCTCAGGGGCCAGTAGCCTTCTCCATGTTGCAGCCGAGTGGAGGGGAGAGGCCTCCAACTCATGGCACAACCTCTTTATTCTCCTCCTGTCTTGGACCACTCAGGGCCATCATTTGTTCTGGGGCTCCTGCAGGAAGGCACCTGCTAGACCCACGCACTGGTGGCTGTGAGCTTCTCTCCCCAGGACCTGACATGGGTCCAGCTAAGTCATCCTGATGTACCACTGGGAATGAGGGAGGGTGACAGGTCCACCTTGTGACTTTCAGAGCCTGGCTTTTTAGAGAGAAAGGACAGCTCTGTGACTCAATGGGCCCAGGAGCTACAAATGCTGGCTCTTGATGACCCAGCTCAGACCTGCAGCCCAACCTTCCCTTCCCACAAGGTGGGCTGGCCCATAGCAAGGGAGTGATATAGAGAGGAGGTGGCTAGGAAGTCTGTCTGTCCAGGTGTGCATCTGTATTTGGATAGTTCTTTTGGAAGGAGGAGCTGGGGATGGAACCTAGGGCCTTGCGCATGCATGGCACAGGCTCTGCCACTGAATTGTATGGGCTCCACCTCCAGCACCATGTGTCCATTCTTGGAAAAATGGAGTGTGTTTGCATATCCATGTATGAATAAGTATTTATGCACAAGCTGTGTGCTGTGGTGGGAGCCAAGGAGCAGCTGGACTCCTGGATCCTGAAGGCTGAGTCACTCCACACTACTGTCCTGGGAGTCCTGGAACCTAGATGTTGGACATAGCCCTGACCTAAGCCTGTAGCTTACGCTCTTCGTCATCTTTCATACACCATTTTCCCTGAGTTTCCATTCAGCAGATGACATCTTGCTGGACATTGGAGAAGTGGGGAGACGGAACAGAATGCAAAGCTCGTCAAATGTTTATATCAAAGAACTGGGTTCAGCCACTCACAGAAACTCTGTCCTGGGGTTTCCTTCTAGCTCTGCTTGCTGCCTAGCCATCTGCATGCCCTGTCCCTGTCCCCACTCCATGCCTGCCTCCAAGCTCCACCCCTCCTCCTGATCCCGAGGACCGCCTCCTAACAACTCTTCCCTATTTCAGACTCATTCTTCAGAAGAGAGGGGCTCTGTCCCTTCTTAGGAAGCAGCTGTATTTCTGTTACATGTGCCTTCATGTGTGTTGGGGGGAATCTACATATGTGCCAGTGTGTTTGTAGATGGGCATGCACATGTCACGAGCTGGACATGTGAGACGTGGACAGACAGAAAGGTCTGGCTGAGTCTGAGACTAGGGAAGCCATGCATATGAAGCACCCTGAGGAAAAGAGGGGTGTGCATGTGGGGGTCATAGCTGATAGCTGAGTAGGTGACTTACTGGGCTCAAGGTAAGGATGGGGGAGATGGGCAGAGCCATGGACTAGGAGGATGGCAGCAGGCCCAGTGGGAGAGCCTGTTCCATCGTGTGCTGGTTGGGTGACCATAGGAAGATCTGTGTCGCTCTCAGGCTCATCTCCTTGGCTGCTGTAAATGGACAGACTACCGTAACTTCATTTTAAAAATTAAACACTTCCCAGGTGCCAGGCGGTAGGAGCTTTATAAATAAGATTCATTTTGATCAGTCTGAAACAAATGCTATCAATAGAGAGTGTGGCTGTCCAGCACAAAATGGAGGCCTAGCCAAGTTAGGGCTGAGTCAGGGACGTGGAAAGTAAGTTCCGTTTGGGGACCAGGACGGCTGGGGGTAGGGATGGGACATGAGATGTCAGGGACATTCCTTCTGACAAGGGCCCTCTGTGGACTCAGGGCAGCACCTTGGTGTGACGAAATGCAACATCACGTGCCACAAGATGACATCGAGGATTCCTCTGCCTTTGCTCATCCGCTACCAGCAGAACCAGGAGTCGTGCGGCAGGCGCGCCATTGTGTACGTACCACCCTTGCAGCCTTCCTGGTTCCCACCAGGCCCAAGGACATCCCTTGGCCTCCCCTGGCTACCCTGGCCACCTCATCCGGGGCTCCCTGCCTAAGCGCTAGGCAAGTGTCCCACTTGCTCCTGGCCCACAGGCTGCCTCCCTGACCATAAGATGGGTGTCACACAGCAGAAGTGGGAAAATGGCTTCTGGGAAGTGGCCTGGGGCAGCCTCCCAGAGTGATGCTTCCTCCACGGCAATATGCTAGTTACACAGCCCTCAGCCTACTGGATCCCGTGGGAGGTTGGACGTAGGAGGCTCTCACAGCAGGTAACAGATTTCAGCAGGTCAGCTGGGGGCCATCCACCCTATACCTCGATTTCCTCATGTGGAAAAATGGGTAACAGGAGGGTGAAAGGAAATGGTGGGATTGAAATGCTTGGCCAGGTACCCGGATGATGGGGAATGGGTGAAGGGGGCTGGCTGTCCCCATGTGACGGGAGAGGAAACAGGGCCTTTGGAGCCTCTGAGAGGGATGAGGCCCAGCCATTGGGGACCACTGGCCAGCTTAACCCCTTGTTCTTCCTGGGACCTTTTGTGAGTATTACCCAACCCTAAGACCCTTCCCCAGGACTGACAGTGGGACCCAGAGCAGTCTGAGTCCTGCAGGAAATGACCAGTGACTGTTGCAGTTTAGGCTCTACTAGCAGGAAGTGCAGTGCTTCCCCTCCACCACGGCACAGGTCCCAAGAGGCGCAAGGCACAGAGCGGGACACACTCCCGCCTGCCCTCTCTGTTCATCCCTTCAAGGGTCACTTCCACCGGATGCCCTCCTTCTGTCTTCTGGGTCTTCTGGGGTAAATGGGAAGTGAAGGAGAAGACATGGTGCCCTAGGGCCCTACAAAGTCACTCTGGAGTTACAGCTTTCCCTGGATTAGGCACATATATGAACCTTGTTTCCTCATGGGTAAAATGGGGGTCAGTGTCGCAGCCTGGGTGCAGACTGAGCATGATATGCACAGGCTGTGGCATGGAACTGTGACATGGAACCAGTCAGTTCTGAGCTGTTGTCTTAGGAGTGTAGCAGACCCAAACATTCACAGAAAGCTCTAGAATTAAGATAACACTCAAGGTCCCACCCATGCCACTATACACACACACACACACACACACACACACACACACGCCTTCAGCTTCTGAGAAGCCCTCTTAGCTTTAGGGTACATCCTAAGGGAAGAAGGTGCAGCATTTTTCCAGAATTTAGGAGGCCCCACCATGTGACCTGGAGCCAGCAAATACCTGTGATATCTCAATCTAGAGATCAGAGAGAATCCCTTGCCATAATGATAATAAGAGAGCTATTAACATTGCTGTTATTGTCAGCCTTTAAATTTTCCTGCTTTTTGGGGGGTGGGGGTTCGAGGTAGGCTCTCGCTGTAGCCCAGGCTGACCTGGAATTCACTATGGAGTCTCAGGGTGGCCCCGAAGTCACTGCAGTCCACCTACCTCTGCCTCCTGAGTGCTGGGATTAAAGGCATATGTCACCACACCCAGCTCTTAAATTTCCTGCTTTAACCCAGGTGCTTTCTCTATATAACATACCTGTTTGTTTGTTTGTTTGTTTCCTCTTAACAATATCACAGAAGTAGTGTGATCAAGCTGTCCCCTTTTGCCTGGGAGGTCCCTCATTCTGAGACTGTCTGACGTTCCAGTTGTCCTGGGGTGGTGGATCACCCTCTAAATGACAAGTGCTCCTGTGTCCATGTCTCAGTCGAGGCTTGGAGATGCAGGGGTTAAACTAGCCCAAGGCTTCATGCTAGTAAGTGGGGACTGGCATTTCCAGCCAGGTCTGCTCATATGCGGGACATCCGCACTGTGCCAACATCACATCAGCCTGGCTTTGTGGAATCTGGCATCACTAGTCCCTATCTTCCTTGTAGCTTGGAGACGAGACAGCACAGACTCTTCTGTGCTGACCCGAAGGAGAAATGGGTCCAAGAAGCCATGGAGCATCTGGACCGCCAGGCCACTGCTCTGACTCAACATGGAGGCACGTTTGAGAAGCAAGTCGGTGTGGTGACATCTGGGACCATCCCAGCCAGCAGGGGACTGTCCCTTCCTGTGCTGGCAGAACCCAAAGCCACAAGCGAAAGCAGTAGTCTGGAGCTGACTACTTCCCAGGAGGCCTGGAGGCCCATGGGGACTTCCCCAGAGCTGCCAGTGGCAGCAACTGGATCCTTGGGGACCAGGACTCTCCCAACTTCCGTGGCTCAGGATGCAGGGCCCGGAGCTGGGCCCGAGGGCACTGGGCTTTTTCGAGGCGGCAGCTGTCTCTACTGCCATCATTTGGCAGGGTTCTGCTGCCTACCAACCTGGGTCTGGTCTCTGGACTGAGGAAAAGGCCACTGAGCCCCCCTCCACCATAGCTCCCTCCACCATGGCCCCCTCCACCATAGCCTCCTCCACCCAGGCTCCCACCACTTCACACCCAGCCTCAGAGTTGAATGTTGGGTCTGAAGGTCAGTCCTTATGGGTCCAGGAACAGAGCCCCAGTCCAGAGAACTCTCTAGAGCCCAAGGACTTGGATCCCGTTCCAGCTCACACGGATACTTTCCAGGACTGGGGCCCTGGCAGCAGGGTCCATCCTTCTCTGGTCTCCATATCCTCTGAAGGGACCCCCAGCCGGGAGCTGGTGGCCTCAGGCAGCTGGGCTTCCAAGCTGGAGGAGCCCATCCATGGCACTGTGGACCCTCAGAGGCTGAGTGTCCTCATCACACCTGTCCCCGATGCCCAGGCAGCCACCCGGAGGCAGGCAGTGGGGCTACTGGCCTTCCTTGGTCTTCTCTTCTGTTTGGGGGTGGCCATGTTTGCCTACCAGAGCCTGCAGGGGTGCCCCCGAAAGATGGCAGGGGAGATGGTGGAAGGCCTTCGCTATGTCCCCCGCAGCTGTGGCAGCAACTCATATGTCCTGGTACCCGTGTGAGTTGTTCACCTGCTTATGTCCGTAGTTTGATTCAGACAGCTGCCTGGGGACCCCCATCCTCATACCCACCCTCCCCCAAGGGCCTTGCCTGAGATGGGGTGATGGGAATGGGGAGGCAGGATCCTCCAGGGGCCACATGCTCCAAACCCCCAGATGTGGCCCAGGAGGCCACCCTTGACCACTGTCCACCTATCAAGGGCAGAGCAGGTGGCCTCCCCACTCACTCAGACCTGAACTGCTACTCTGCTGCTGGCTGGTTAGAGGTTCCCTTAACACCATCCCAACCCCAGTGAATAATTATTTATTGAATGCCCAGCACCCTGTGATGCCCACCTCCCTGTGAGCACCGTGGTCCTCCCATCTCACATACACAAGCAGTAGGCCAGGCCCATCTGCCCTTTCCCCAGACCTCCTCATGTCTCCTGGTCCTGCTGCAGTCGCCAGCTGTCCCCTGTCCCCCTCCAGCTACGGTGCTATCTCTCCCTGTTCCCTGTACAGAGCCCCCACCCCCGACTGGGTCGTGTCTTTTCTTGCATGACATTAGCGCCTGTTTCTTGGAGCTGCTCCCTGAAGGGAGATGAGGTCATGTGCGGCTTTGATGCCTTCCTCCCCAGACTTTGCTGGGCAGTGAAGGCGTGCTGAGTCTGACCCACTCAAAAAAAAAAAGCCCCCGTCTGTGAAAGGAAAAAGGTGTGGCTGAGAGGTGGCACTCACCCATGCCCCAGTCCTCATCAGCAGAGCACCTCAGACAGTCACTGCCATTCCACTTTGTACCCTGTGGCCTGGAGGTCTGGCAAGGGGCGCATGAGAGTGTAGGTCCTTCCTAGGACCCCTACATAGAGGCTGGGCTGGGGACCTTCACAAATAGAGGCCAGCTCACAAGGCTCCTCCTCGTCCTGGCCAGGCATCCACACCAAGGTGGTAGCCTCAGGTCAGCTGCCCAGGCAACAGAATGAGAAGGGTGACAAGCCTGTGGGTCTGGGGTAAAATAAGTCAGGGTAAGCTCTGGAGCGTACCAGATGCCGCTGCAGTGGCAGGTGGCCGTGCACCCCACGGATCTTTCTTGTGGCTCCTTCTCCCTGGAAGCGTGATTCACAGTATCCTCAGATCAACTCTTCCCTTGCCCCACCCAGGCAGTTCCAGAACTCCAAAGGTATCCTCCAGGAGTCCTGTGTGTATTTCTAGCAGGAACTCTGCCCTGGGGGAGGGGAAATTGTGGGCACAAAGTCCCCAGTTTCCTTTCTGGCTGCTGAGGACTGACACACCTGGAGGGGAGCTGGCTGGGTGGCACCTCAGCCAGTACTGGAACTTCAGACCTCACCCTCATGGCCCCTGGTGGAAGTTCACCGCCCCCCCCCCATTGTCCCTCAGAGAGACCCTTGCCCTCCACCTGTGGAGCCTCCCATGGGCTGGGCTTCAACCAGGGGCCAGTGATTCACTCCTTGGCAGGTGGGTGCTCTGGCCCAGGAGGAAGGAAGCCCCGCCAGACGCCACCCTTCCGGGTAGCTCCTTGGGAGGGTCCAGGCCTGGCTCACAGGGAAGAGCAGCCTGACCCCAACACACTTTGTCCCAGCATCTCCAGCCCAAGACAACCGCTGCCTTTTTGAGGAAGCTGCTGGGCAGGTGGGCCCCCTCCTGGACTTAGCTGGTTCCTACCAGCGGGACATGGATGAGGGCATCTGGGAAGGAGCCCTGGGAGGAGTTGGTTGATCCTCTGGCTTTTTCAACCGTCATTATTAATGTCTGTGTCATTTTGTATTTTACTAATAAAATTTAAAAGTCTTGTGGATCAAGTAAGGGTGCATTTTCTGGCACAGGCCATGGGGAATGGAACAAGGAAGGGGACAAGATGTCATGTGCCAGTCTTGAGACTGTCTTAAATTGTCCAAATAGCAGAAGGGGCCCTGGGGTGGGGAGTGAGAAGGACTGCGCCCTGGCCTGGCTCAGCTCTACCCTTGCTGTGGGATACTGAACCTGAATTTATTACCCTTCTGCCTCAGCCTCCCAAATAGTAGGGATTATAGGCTTGGCAAGGATTTTTTCTTTATTAATGGTTTATTAAAAATGAGAACATCTTTCTATCAACATCTTAGATTCAATGTCTACGTTGTGTTTTTAAAAATTGGAGGGAGGGCTGGACAGATGGCTTAGTGGATAAAGCATTTGCCTGCAAGGCCAAAGGACCTCAGTTCAATTCCCCAGGATCCATGTAAGCCAGATACACAAGGTGGTGCATGCGTCTGGAGTTTGTTTACAGTAGCTGGAGGCCTAATGCGTCCATTCTCTTTCTCTCCCTCTTTGTCTGCCTCTTTCTCTCTCAAATAAAATATTTTTAAAAATGGTCATTTAAATATTTTTTTTAATTGGAAGGAACATTTAAAAATCAAGACACACACTGGGCATGGTGACACATGCCTTTAATCCCAGCACTCGGGAGGCAGAGGTGGGAAGATCTCCCTGAGTTCGAGGCCACATGGTGAATTCCAGGTCAGCCTGGGCTAGAGTGAGACCCTATCTCAGAAAACAAACAAAAAAATCAGTAGACTGCACACATGAACACACTCTCCTGTGTTCTCTTGGGTGCCTCAGAAAAATCTGGTCCCATATGCCCATGATCTCCCAGGATAATGGGGCCATGGCCAGTGCTGGCCAGCAGAAGACCCTCAAGTTTTCTGCCATCTTCCACCCCTGGTACTGCAGGTCCCTAGCCCCATCAGCTGCCATTTACAATCTCCACTCTCTTGGTTTTTCTCGGTAAGAAAACCAAGGTCAAGGAAGTGTGGACCATGATGAGCACATGGTTTCTTTTCCCTCCCTCCCTGCTGGCCTTCTTCAAGTTGCTGTCTGCCAACCCCCTCGGAGATCTAATTGCAGTTCTGCTACCCTGTACCAACTTCAAAAGGTGCTCCCTGCTTCCTCTAGACCCAGCGTTCTCAAATTTCATACATTCCCAGTCCCCAGAAGAAGCCAGGACCTGCACACAGCTCACCACAGCAGGAAACGGCATCAGGGTCTCTGCCTCCAGGAGGTATTGCTCAGGAAGGGGGTGGCATCCCAGGCAGGCTCTGGAAAAACAATGGCCAGTCTGGAAAGTCCAGATCTGGGCTCAGCATGCTCCCCAGGGATCTTGGACTCATTTCACTTTCTGTTTCGCATGCATAGTTAGACTTAACTGAAGCCATACCCATCACTAATGCTAACTCTGAATGGAGTCATTATTATATGATATGCGATACAATCACACTGATACCAGCTATCATTTCTTTAACATTCCCACGAACCACTCTGTGCCAAAATCTTCCTTTTCAAGGAGCTCTGGTTTACCCTTGATTAATGTTTGGCAATGATGGGTGGGCAACTCAAGGGTAGAGTGCTCCACTCTAGGTTCCATCCACGGTGCTAAAGGATATGTGGCTCGCTCCAGGCCACACAGCCTGTGAAGCAGTCCAGCTGAGGCAGGACCAAGGTCTCTCTGCAGAGGTCAAATCTTCAACCATGTTTCCATTTTGGGGTTTGTGTATTTGTTTCATTTTGGATTTTTCTTTTTACCCTATGTAGCCCAGGCTGGCTGCCTTGATACCTCTGTCTGTCTCTCCACTCAAGAAGTTTATTTAGCATTTTAAAGAGACCAACAGTCATGACAGTAACAAAAGGCCTACCTGCCAAGGCTTGAACTCTCCATCCACCCCTCCCTCAGCATCCCCAGTGCTGTTCCAAGCGCAAGCCACAAACCACCACTCACGCTAGGCAGGTTCTAAAAGTGTGATCTACCAGTGTTTTGCTTGAGTTCAGGCTGCCCTTGAACTCATAGTGGTACCCAGTAGCTCAGCTGCGATTATAGGCCTAAACCACCATGCCCAACACCAAAGTTTCTTAGAAGTGCATACTCCTAAACCTCTGGGAGTGGCGGTTGGGAACTTGGGCTGCAGCCCCACCCCCTCCTCCGCCTCCACCACTCACTGTCCTCCAAATAGAGCGGGCCATCTGCCAAAATTTTAGAGCCCACTGCACCAGGCTACTGAGCTCTACTTCCGGGCCATCAGGGACCCTTGGGCAGTAGCTGTCCTCAGCCTTCCCACCTTCTGCCCTTTGCCCCCAGTTCCCTTTCCCTCCCCATGTCCTCTGTACATTCCCCAGAAGGGTGAGGCCAGACACAGAAAACAGAAATGAATGGCTGGGAACTTCCAGCTTCAGGCTGAATAACAGACGTCTGGGGGAGTACGTGTGTTTGTGTGTGTGTGTGGGTGGGTGGGTGGGTGTGTGGGGGTGGGGGTGGGGGTTGCGCGCACACACACGCAGGCATAATTTGTAGATATCGTTTGCACGGTGTGTGGGCACTCTCCTGTGGGCAAGAGCTCAGGGGACTTCCAGGACTAATGCTCATATGCTCAGTCATGAGCCTCTCTAGGTAAATAATGACTCAGCTGCAAGGATTGAAGGTCTAGTGCCAGCCTGGCTTCTCTGAGCGAGCTGTCAAGTACAACAGCAGCTAGAAGCCCCGAGGAGCCTCTGTAACCTGGCTAAACTGGGGTCAGTGCCACCTCTGAAGCCAGGCGAATTCCAGAGCAGATGCACTTCCTTAACCTTCAGGGATCCTGTTGCCTCCAGAGGGCAGAATAGATTCGTTTGCGACAAGCATGGTTTTGTAGCAAGTCAGGGGAGAGTATAACATGAACCTCTCCGGGCCTTAGTTTGCTCCTTGCTAAACTGAAAATAACAACTCATCTCAGGGATAAAGATATAGTGAAATAATCTTCAAACATTTAAGAAAAGACATGTGCCCAGCGGGTTCCCAGAAAAACAGAAGCTATGATCAATGTTTCCAATGTTTTTGAGGTAGGCTGACCTGGAATTCACTATGTAGTCCCAGGGTGGCCTCGAGCTCATGGTGATCCTCCTACCTCTGCCCTCCCGAGTGCTAGGATTAAAGGTGATCACCACCATGCCCAGTCCTGTTTGTTTTTTAAAGAGTTCAGGCTGGTCTTGAGTTTGCCAGTAGCCAAGGGTGACTTTGCACTGTTGACCTTCTTGCCTGTCCTCCAAAGGCTGGGACTGCCGATATAATGCCTTTTTTTTTTTTTTTTTTTTTTTTTTTTGTATTTTATAGGTACAGGCTGACCTGGAATTCACTATGTAGTCTCAGGTTGGCCTTGAACTCACAGTGCTCCTCCTACCTCTACTCAAGGGGCCCTCCTGGACTCAGCCTCCCAAGTATCTGGGACAACAAGCATGTTCTATCACAGTCTGAGGTACCTATTCATTCTATTCTATGTTTCTGTTCATATTTGCTACTGAGTACACAAGAGTATAGAATTACAGGATATTGGGTTGGAGAGATGGCTTAGCAGTTAAGGTGCTTGCCTTCAAAAGCCAAAGGACCTAGGTTCGATTCCCCAGGACCCACGTAAGCCAGATGCACAAGATAGTGCATGCATCTGGAGTTCGTTTGCAGTGGCTGGAGGCCCTGCTGTGCCCATTCTCTCTCCGTCTCTCTCTCTCTCTCAAATAATTAAAATTAAAATTAGAAAAGAATTACAGGATATTCGTAAATAGATACAGTTTCCCTGATTTTCAGTGAAGTAAAGAAATATTATGGTATCAGAGCTGGGCATGGGTGGCTGTAATCCTAGCCCTAGGGAGGCTGATTCAGGAGAATTGCCTAAAGTTTCAGGCCATCCTGGTCTCAGAGTGAGATACTGTCTCAAAAAATTACCAACCAAAGGAAAGGAACAGAAATGTGGTATTATTAAGCAGATAAGAAAAACCTGTAGTTTGCAGCAGTTTTTTCTTAAGCTAATACTTGTATTGCTATTCAAGTTGATGTATTCTACTTACAATTATTTTTGAGGTTGATAAAGTCAGAATTCATGAATAACAACTAGTTAAAACCAGAACAGTAAACATGAGACATGAAGGGAAATTTATGAGTTCTTAGGTCCTTGGAGACCAAGATGGTAAGTCTCAGCCGGTTCTAGTGGGCTGCCTCCCAGGCACATGACCCACTACTCTTCCTGACCCCCTGGGAAGGGGGAGGCGGAGTCAGCAGCTCTGGGAGTTGGAAGCAGCCTGTGGGTCTCAAGGCTGGAGCCTGTCGTGGCTGAGGAGAGAGCCATCCCAGCTCTCAGTGCCACTGGCCAGCCTCTGCAACATCCCACAAAGCACCTGGGTCCCAAATCAAAAGGGACAACGAAGCCATGGGAAGAGCCCCAACCAACCAGTGTGGACACACAGGTTGAGGATGAATAAACTGTGGTTTAACCTGGGGGAGTTTTTATTACAGCATAACCTAGTCCAGCTATATGGCTCTGATAACCAGGAAGTAAGGACATGCTGTGCAAAGGCTCGCACACTTTCTTTCTTTTCTTTTGAGGTAGTGTCTGACTCCAGTCCAGGCTAACCTGGAATTCACTATGTAGTCTCAGGGTGGCCTCAAACTCTTGGCAATCCTTCTGCCTCTGTCTCCCGAGTGCTGGGATTAAAGGTGTGCACAGCCACGCCCGGCTATGATATTTTTTTTAAGTATTTTATTTTTATTTATTTGACAGAGAAAGAGAGAGAGAATGAGCGCACCAGGGACTCCAGCCACTGCAAATGAACTCCAGATACGTGTGGCCCCTTGTGTATCTGGCTAACGTGGGTCCTGGGGAATCGAACCTGAGTCCTTTGGCTTTTCAGGCAAACGCCTTAAACGCTAAGCCATCCCTCCAGCCCTCTTTTTTTCTTTTTTCATTTTCTTTTTTGGACAGGATCTCATATAGCCCCGCTTGTCCTTGAATTTGCTATGTGACTGGGAATCTCTTGCCTCACCTCCCAAATGCTGGGATTACTGGCATGCATCACTACCAGGCTGAATCTTGCCTCTTTTTTCTGTTTTTGTTTTTTGCACGCTTGTGTGCATGCGTGCGTGTGTATGTATACACATGGAGGCCAGAGGTTGACTTTGGGTATCTTCTTTATTTGCTCCCCACCTTATTTTTTTGAGACAGTCTCTCACCGAATCTGGAGCCCACAGATTCGGTTAGACTAGTTGGCCAGCAAGCCCCAAGGATCCTCCTGTCTCCACCTCCCTAGTGCTTGGGTTGTAGATGCGTGTCACTGTGCTCAGATGTTCACATGGGTGCTGGAGATCTGAACTCACATCCACATGCTTATGCAGCTAGCCCTCTATTGACTGGGCCATCTCCCCGGCTCTGGTACACTGTCTCTTAATGGCCATAAACATGCTGCCTATGAGCCTGTGTTCTCCCCTTCCTCTGCCCTCACTATAGGTTCACAGCTGTCTGCAGACCTCAGAATGCTGTTGTTCACGGTTTTGTGACTTCTCTGGATGCACTAGTGCTCAGGGTTCTAATGACCCAATGTGCTTCATGAATAAGAGAGTAAACCAAGAAGAATGCTGACAGCATCAGGCATGAACTCATCCAGGTGTCCTGGATCAGTGCACTTTCCAAGCATTTCCTAAGCTCAGAAGCAAAACCCAGAGCCCTTAGACTGGTGGGTAGAACTCAAGAGAGGCAGGCACAGTTCTGGGAACTAGCAAAGACACTTTCTATGTCGGTGTCCTGTGAGCATTCTAATGTAACCCCTCCACACCTCTAAGAGGAGTCACATTTTCCAGCTGGAAATATAAAGGCACAGAGGTTAAGAACACATCTAAAGTCTCAGTTAGTAAGAAACCAAACTAACAGGTAATCTGCTCCAAGAAATATAGAGAGAGAGCTGGGAGTGTGGCTCATGCCTTTAATGCAGCACTTGGGAGGCAGAGGTAGGAGGATCGCCATGAGTTCGAGGCCACCCTGAGACTACATGTGAGTTACAGATCAGCCTGGGCTAGTGTGAAACCCTATCTCAAAAAAACAAGCAAACTGTATATATATATATATATATATATATATATATATATAGAGAGAGAGAGAGAGAGAGAGAGAGAGAGAGAGAGATGACTTTTAAAAAAAAAGACATTTGTGGTATTAATTATTGCATGGAATAGAATACAGTGCTGAACGATGAAAAGAAAAAGAAACACTGGCAGTCTGGGTATGTAGCTTAGGTTGTAGAGTGCTTGCCTAGCAGGATGAAGCCCTGAGTTTGATTGCCAGCACAGCATAAACCAGGCATCATGGTACATGTCTGTAATCTCAGGACTTGGGAGATGAAGACATGAGGATATCAGAAGTTCAAGGTTATCCTTGACTACATTTCTAGTTCAAGGCCAGCCTGAGGTATATAAGATTTTCTCTCTTCCCATACCTATTCCTTCAAAAAGAAGAAGAAGAAGAAGAAGGAAAGAAGGAAGGAAGGAAGGAAGAAAGAAAGAAAAGAAATGCGTTAATGCTTGTCAACACAAATGCTTCAAGGCTAACACTACCAGGCGTGGAAGGATAGCAATAGTGTATATATAAAACTGAAATGCGCACAAATGGTGCTATCCAGTCAGCCCTCCATGTGTGGGATCCACAACCACAGGCCTAAAATATTAGGGAAAAATCTGCAGCCAGGCATGGTGGCACACACCTGTATTCCCAATACTCAAGAGGCTGAGGCGGTCTGAGCTACACAGAGCTGGGAATGCAGCTTAGCGGTAGAATGAGTGTCTATCATGTACAAGGCCCCGGATTCCATCCTTAGCACCACAGAAATTAAATTATATCTCTATTGAACGTGTACAGACATATTTTTCTTACTGTTCATTTATACCATACTTATACCAGGCCATGAGTTCGAGGCCACCCTGAGACTATTTAGTGAATTCCAGGTCAGCTTGGGCGTAAGTAAGACCCTACCTCAAAAAGCAAAAACAAAAACAAACAAACAAACAAACAAAAAAACAAAAAAGAAGGACTTGAGCATTCTTGGATTTGGGTATTTTGGTATACTTCTGGGAGTCCTGTAACCATTCCCCTTCGGTACTGAGAAATGACTGTATAGTAAGCACTACTCACAGGTTGGTAAAATAGGAAGAAATGCATGGGAATAGTGAATGCCTTGTTCTGCTACCTCTAGTACCTAAGGCTATGACAAGAGAGGAGCTTGAGCCTCCAGGGACATGGCCAACACAGCTCACAATGCTGGTGCCCACCCAGCCACCACTTCTGTGCTTTTCCAACTCATACTCCTGAGCACCCCAAGGCATCATGTTGAAGTAGCCCCTCTGCTGGGCTCCTGTCCCTTCCTTATTCCCTGTCCATCATCACCTTCAAGGGCATATCTTTTTTTTTTTTCTTGAGGTAGGGTCTCGCTCTAGCACAGGCTGACCTGGAAGTCACTATGCAGTCTCAGGCTGGCCTTGAACTCACGGCAGTTCTTCTACCTCTGCCTCCTGAGTGCTGGGATTAAAAGTATGTGCCACAAACCAGTTGTGGTGGCACACGCCTTTAATCCCAGCATTTAGGAGTCAGAGGTAGGAGGATTGCCATGAGTTCAAGGCCACCCTGAGACTACATAGTGAATTCCAGGTCAGCCTGGGCTAGAGTGAGACCCTACCTCGAAAAACCAAAAATAAATAAATAAATAAAAGTGTGTGCCACTATGCCTGGTGCATCTCTCTCTCTCTTTCTTTTAAAAAATATTTTATTTATTTATTTGAGAGAGAGCACAAGAGAAAAAGGCAAAGAGTGAGAGAAAGAGAGAGAAAGAGAATGGGCATGTTAGGGCCTTTAGCCACTGCAAATGAACTCCAGACGCATGTGCCACCTTGTGCAACTGGCTTATATGAGTACTGAAGAATTGAACCTGGGTCCTTAGGCCTTGGAGGCAAGTGCCTTAACCGCTAAGCCATCTCTCTAGCCCTTTTTTTCTTCCTTCCTTTCTTTTTTTTTTTGGGGGGGGGGTTCCAAGGCGGGGTCTACCTCTAGCCCAGGCTGATCTGGAAGTCACTATGTAGTCTCAGGGTGTCCTAAAACTCA
This sequence comes from Dipus sagitta, assembly GCA_036346955.1. NCBI lineage: Eukaryota > Metazoa > Chordata > Mammalia > Rodentia > Dipodidae > Dipus > Dipus sagitta. Next base: position 238,803,489 of record CM070770.1, read on the forward strand.
CAGCAATGCTCCACTTCTACCACCCGAGTTCTGGGATTAAAGGCATGAGCCACTGTACCCAGCTCTTTTCCTTCCTTCCTTCCTTCCTCCCTCCCTTCCTTCCTTCCTTCCTTCCTTTCTTCTTCCTTTCTTCTTTCTTTCTTTTTTGTGCAGTGTTTTGGGGGAGACCCAGGGCCTCATGCATGCCAGGCAATGATTCTACCACTAAGCTACATCCACAACCTTCTTTTTACTTTTTATTTTGATACAGGGCTTCACAAAGTTATTTAGGTTGGCCTTAAACTCACTGTAGCCTAGGAAGGCCTTGAACTTGGAATCCCCCTACCTCCCAAGTAGCTGGGATTATAGGCTTGCACCACGAGGCCTCGCCAAAGGCACATACTAAGACGAGAAAGGAGCCCAGCTACCTGCTCCTGGGAGTGGGAGGAAGAGGAAAGAAAGAAGGAATTGCTATCTGGTAGGGGGGGACCTGGGGACAAGTGGGACAGATGTCCATCCTCCATAAGTAATCTGTAAAGTTAACGCAGTTCCAAGAAAGTGCCGTGTTATTTTTGGAGTTGGATTAAGTTGTGTTAGCTTCACTTAAAAATAGAAGAAGTAGCAATGAGCTGAGAGCTGGAAGGATCTCACGCTTGGCAGAACGGAGGGGCCCTGCGGTGAGAGAGCCGCCCCTTCTGGCTAGGGTAGAGGTAACTAGGTGTCTGTTTCTCTTCAGAAAAGGGCTCTCCAAGGGTTTTTCCTGGGTCTAGGCCCTGCTCAGAAGCAGCGACGCCCCTTCCCAACCCGATGGGGAAGCAATATGCCCCAGGGAGGGCTGTGCCCTAGGTCAAATCATCAGGAGCTGATGCGCTGGATGGAGTTTTGGCTGTGGCCCTTCCCAAGGCCTCTCAAGGAGGCTAAGCGCTGGCCCTGGTGCTGAACACGTTTCTTTGGGCACACTGAAGGTCTGGTTTGGCAGGAGGAAGCCCCCACACATCCAGTCAGGCTGCCAGCCTGGGAGCAGCAGACCTCTGATTTGTCAGTGACTTCAGTCATGTCACCCAGCGGGGTGTGACCTCGGATTCTCCCAGGGTCACTGGAGACCCAAGGACTGCGTGAGAAATAACTTGAAAGCGGGAACAAGTGTTCCTTTAACATTTGTTGGCCTTTAGCAATGGGCAAAGGGAATTGACTTATGGGCCAGAGGGGAGCCCAGCGCTCTGAGGCCCAGGCGGCAGAGACAAGTTCGTCAACATGAGTGCAGCCCAGTGCAAAGGTTTCTGCACTCTGCCTCAGATGACACCAGCCTTCATTCACTCATTCGTTCATTCATTCATTCAAGTCAACAAGTGGACACTGAGACCAATGGCAGGCCAGGGGACAAGCAGTACTGAGTAAAACACACAATGGTCTCTGTCCCAGGGAGGATCTGCAGGGGTGCATCCGGGATACACACAACGAGCCACGGGCCTGAGAAGGAAGTCCACCCTAGAGTATGTCAGCAAGGAAAAAAGGAAAACAAGAGCCGAGGAGGGATGGAGGCGGGGAGCAATTTGAAACAGGGACACCTCATGGAAAGGTGACATTTAAACAAGGGTCTGCAGGAAGTGAAGGAAGGGGTCATGCAGGACTCATGGGAGAGAACATTCCAGAGCACATGTGGGGCCAGTATGGCAGGGACAGAGTCTAGGAGGTTGGAAGGAGGGACAGCACAAGAGGGCTGTGGGCATATCTTCTGTGTGAACATCGAGCCATGGAGAGCTGTGACTAGGCTAGGGACCGATTCTAGAGCAAGCATGGCAGGAGTGGTGCCCTAGGAGGTGGGTACAGGGATCCCGAGGAGAGAGAAGGTGGACCTTGAGCTCCCCAGCAGATGGGACGTGGGTAGAGAGGCAGCAAGACAGCCTCCAGGTTTCTGGCCTGAGCAAGAGGAAGGAAGGGGCTGGCGGAGAGCGAGCGTGGGTTGGGTGTGGGGGCGAGGGAATCAGGAACTCAGCGTTGGATGTGGGAGGCACTGGAGATGCCTATTTTGCATGGTGAGCAGGAAGCTGAAGGTGTGAGTCTGCAGTTTGTGAAACTTGGGAGCCACTGGCATATAGATGATATTTAAAGTCCGGGACACACTGTTTGCCACATATAGGCATCAAAAGGCACCAGAGCCTTCTGATGTCATTGCTGTGATGATTTTCATTTTGCAGACGTAGAAACTAAGGCTCACAGGGAAGTGACTTTAATCCCAAAGTGCCACCACCCACTGATGATAGAATGGAATTCCAGCCAGGCTCTCTGCTCACCCTTTGCATCTCACCCCTCTAGTGCAAGGACCCTCTGGCTTCGCCTTTCGTGGTCAGACTTGGAGGCAAAGTCTGAAGCAACAAACCAAGTGCCACAGAGGGAAGGATGCAGGGAGCCTGTGCAGCCTGGCTGTGACCGATACCTGGGAGAAACAGCTTAAAGGAGGGTGGACGGGAGGGCTTCAGTCCACGCTCACTTGGGTCTGTTTCTGGGCTGGGCTGAGGTGGAACCACATAGTGGAGAGGTGTGATGGAGAGGCCAGGATGCAGACAGAGAGAGAGGAAGGGACCTGTGACAATGTGTATCTTTGCAGGGCACACCTCCAGTGACCTACTTCCTCCAGCCAGGCCCCACCTCCTAATCACCCATTCCACATGAACTCATCAGTGAATGAAGCCAGCAAGGAAGTTGGCGCACTGACAATTCCATGACCTCTCAGTCTTACCAGCAGCCTTCAGCTACACACATCCAAACAGTAACTGAGCCATTGATGGCTCTTCTGGAGGACAGGATCTCATTATGTAGACTAGGCTAATCCCAAACTCCCAATCCTTCTGTCTCAGCTTCCTGGGTGCTGGGTTTACCGGTATGTATCAGCACACCTGGCTCCACCGATGGTCCTTGAGGAGGTGTTCCATGGTCAGAGCAGGCCTTGTGCAAGAGCCGTTGGGGGCAGGCATGCAGGCTGGGTGGTGTCAGGAGAGACTGGAGGAGGAAGGGGGCCCAGTGGGTTGAACTGTGTGAGCGGGAATGAAGAGAGTTGAGGAGGTGGGAAAGAGGATGAGGTGAGGAAGCTGAGCCCCTAGAAGACTACACGAAGCAGAGCTTCTGTCTGATGAGGTTCAGTGGCCAAGAATGTGTCAAGAGCAAATTTTCAGATTGGGAGACAGATGGTGGGAATCATATTGGCTTCAGCAGAAGACAGGGAAGCTGGCTGGAGAGGGAAATTGGTTCTGGGGCTTAATGAACCCAGAAGGGACCGTGTTCTGCCTCCATGGAGCATGCCCTGTGGGGACAGCCCTGCACAGAGAGAGGCAGGAGGACAGACAGGCACGTGGAGCCTCGGGAGCCCAGTGACATGTCTGATTGGTCAGTGGCTGGCACTTTGGGTGGAGGTTAAAGAAGGCTTCATCCAGAAGATAGAGGCCTAGAGCAAGTGACATCAGGAGAAGAGAGGGCTACTTGAGGTAAAAATAAAGTCTAGGACAGAGCTCTGGGCAACCTGCTGCCACTTTCTGGATCTGTGCCCTGGGACTGGTTTTTAAATCTGCTAACACAGATGATCCCAGGGCTGTTATGGAGACAGCATGACCCAGGAGGTGTCATTGCCTGGCCTGGCCCATGGTAGGAGCACTGGGATATTCCCAAGGAGAGAATTGCACCCCATATCCCAAAAAGGCAGAGTGTCAGGGAGGGAGTGGGTTTCCAGGGGTGAGACTGGGACTCAGTGGACCAACTGGGGAAGAGGAACTTCAAATATGTCACCTCGGATTGTTCTCCAGCTGTAGTATGAAGAAGAGCCCATGCTCACACTCCACACAGGAGTGTGAAAGTCATGCAACTGAAGGTCCTGAGATGGTCTTTGGCCATGCAGCCAGGAGCAGGTGGAAGGACAAGAGCCAGGGCTGGGGAAGCGGAGACTCCAGGGTGTCGTCGGGTGACCTTGGCCTGTATGGAGAGGGCAAGGTCAGGGAGTAACCTTGGAGGCACTGAGAGGCTCACACAGAATAGCTTCCCCTAAAATGTGGGGCCAGAAGCCACATTGCCTGGGGGTGATCACATCACGAGTGGGTGGAGAGGAAGTGGTAGTGCAAAGGAGAAGAAGAGAGCAGTCATGAATGAAAGGAGAAATAAAACGGCAGTGGGAAGGGCCTCGGAGCAAGCAGAGGTCTTTCTGAAGTGGAGGGACAGGGCCGTGTTGTCAGGGGGAGTGGGGAGGGGGCTCATGGCTGTGGCTGAGGGAAGGAGGCCCTTCTAGGTTGAAGGTGAGATGTGTGATCAGAGCCTCCACTGAAGCAATTCAGGTTGGTAGACAGTGAACACGACCCACGAGGAAGCTGAGAACTAGACAGGGAAAAAAGACATGAAAGTAAGAGGGGCCCTAGTTGGGAACAAGGAGTGGGAGGAGGGTAAGAGAGGGAAATGGAAGATGAATATGATCAAAATACATTATATACATGTGTAAAGCTGCCAAAAGATTATACAGACAGACAGAGAGTGAGAGAGAGAGAGTGTGTGTGTGTGTGCTCTTGGTTGGGTTTCCCACCTCATCCACAATAGAACTCCAGGGTGATTCATGAACTAGTGGGACACACTGGACCAAAACTACCTGTAATCCCAACACTTGGGGGGCTAAGGCAAGAGGATTGTGAATTTAAGGACAGCTGTGCTTCGTAGTGAGACCCTGTCTCAAAACAATAAGACAAGATAATTGGTTAAGCCAGGCATGGTGTTGCATGCCTATAACCCCAGCACTCAGGAGACTGAGACAGGAAGGTCATGTGTTCAAGATTGGCCTGAGCTACATCGACCCAGGAGAGAGAGAGAGAGAGAGAGAGAGAGAGAGAGAGAGAGAGAGAGAATATTTGTTCTAGGTGAAGGAGCTGAGCCCATGCTATAGCTTAGAAACTTGTGACAGTCCATCTACCCATGCACGCATCCATCCATCTGCATACCCACTCATTCACCCCACCATTCAACCCCACACTGCTTCATTCATTCCTCGAACATATCTTATTGAGCCCCTACTAGGTGCTGTGGGTGCTAAGAGGTCCTTGTTTCCATGGATTTGTGTGAGAAGATGTGTGGAGGCATCTGGGATGGTGAGTCAAAGGAGGGGAAGATGGCTGGGCAGCAGAGGGGAAGACCCACTACACACTGACCTGGGACGACATTTCTGTCCAGCTTTCCGCTCTTGTTCTGTGACAACTGCCAAGAGTAACTGAAGGTGACAAGAGTTTCCAGCTCAGCCACCTGCTCGGAGACCTAGAGCATCCCTGGCTCGGCCGCACCCTCGGGGACAGGCTTCCTCCCAGCCTGGGTGGAGCAAGAGCAGGGACCTCCCAGACCCTTCCGAAGTAAAGGACCTGGAAGCTCACCAGGTCAAGCCCCTGCTGGCTGACACAGGGAGGGGTGCTGGCCCCAAAGACTCCCTTGAGACTGCGTCCTGGGGGCTAGGGTAGGAGAAGAGCAGGTACATACGTGGTCACTATGTCTGGCTTTCATCTAAAGGGTCTGAACACCACACCCACAAGGCTAAGCGCCACTTCCTCCCACTCAGCTCTGATTCTTCCACACTCTGCCCCTAGCAAACAGCCCGGTTGCCTGCCTTCCCTTCTTCTACCTTCAGTCTGGGTCCCTGGTGGCCTTCCATGGAGCCCTGCTTTGCTGCTGCCATATCCTCCAAGCAGCCTTCTGAATTGTCCCATCTGACCTCCATGTCCCAGAGCTCTCATAGGCCCAGAAAGGTCCCTCAAGTCCCTTCTCCCAGGCCCAGACTCCAGGGCATCCCATCGGGAAGGTCCTCGAAATGCACTTGACTGCTGGTGAGGAAAGCCCCTCACAAATGCCCAGCACTCCACTCGTGAGCTGTGAGGTGACTGGTGAGGTGAGGGGTGAGGTGAGCCGTGAGGTGAGGGGTGAGGTGAGCGGTGAGGTGAGGGGTGAGGTGAGCCTGTGAGGTGATGGGTGAGGTGAGCGGTGAGGTGAGCCAGGTGAGGTGAGCAGGGTGAGGTGAGGGGTGAGGTGAGGGATGAGGTGAGTGATGAGGTGGGTGGTGAGGTGAGCAGTGAGGTGGGTGGTGAGGTGAGCAGTGAGGTGAGCGGTGAGGTGAGCGGTGAGGTGAGCGGTGAGGTGAGCAGTGAGGTGAGCGGTGAGGTGATTAAGGGGGTGAGGGTGAGCGGTGAGGTGAGCGGTGAGGTGAAGGGTGAGTGACGGGAGGTGAGTGGTGAGGTGAGCGGTGAGGTGAGGGGTGAGGTGAGCGGTGAGGTGAGCGGTGAGGTGAGCGGTGAGGTGAAGGGTGAGGTGAGCGGTGAGGTGAGCGGTGAGGTGAAGGGTGAGGTGAGGGGTGAGGTGAGCGGTGAGGTGAGCGTTGGAGGCTGAGCGGTGAGGTGAGCGGTGAGGTGAAGGTGAGGTGAGCCGGTGAGGGTGAGCGGTGAGGTGAAGGGTGAGGTGAGCGTGGTGAGCGTGAGTGCGGTGAGGTGAGCGGTGAGGGTGAGCTGTGAGGTGACCTATGTGCCAGGGCCAGACTCGAGGGTGAGTGCCCATGGTGAAGGTCTGAATGACTTGACTGCTGGTGAGGGAAGTAAAGTGCAGCACTCGAGTCGTGAGCTGTGAGGTGACTAGGTGAGGTGAGGGGTGAGGTGAGCGTGAGGTGAGGGGTGAGGTGAGCGGTGAGGTGAGTGGGTGAGGTGAGCGTGAGGTGATGGGGTGAGGTGAGCGGTGAGGTGAGCGTGAGGTGAGCAGTGAGGTGAGGGGTGAGGTGAGGGGTGAGGTGAGAGTGAGTGAGGTGAGGTGGGGTGAGGTGAGCGTGAGGTGGTGGTGAGGTGAGCGGTGAGGTAGTGAGGTGAGCAGGGGAGGTGAGCGGTGAGGTGAGCGGTGTGATGGTGAGGTAGTGAGGTGAGCGGTGAGGTGAGGGTGAGGTGAGCTGGGTGAGGGGGAGGTGAGCGGTGAGGTGAGGGTGAGGTGAGCGGTGAGGTGAGTGGTGAGTGGGTGAGGTGAGCAGGGTGAGGTGAGCGGTGAGGTGAGCGGTGAGGTGAGCGGTGAGGTGAGGGGTGAGGTGAGGTGAGGTGAGCGGTGAGGTGAGCGGTGAGGTGAGGGTGAGGTGAGCGGTGAGGTGAGCGGTGAGGTGAGCGGTGAGGTGAGCGGTGAGGTGAGCGGTGAGGTGAAGGGTGAGGTGAGCGGTGAGGTGAGCGGTGAGGTGAAGGGTGAGGTGAGCGGTGAGGTGAGCGGTGAGGTGAGCGGTGAGGTGAAGGGTGAGGTGAGCGGTGAGGTGAGCGGTGAGAGTGAGCGGTGAGGTGAAGGGTGAGGTGAGCGGTGAGGTGAGCAGTGAAGTGAAGGGTGAGGTGAGCGGTGAGGTGAGCAGTGAGGTGAGCGGTGAAGTGAAGGGTGAGGTGAGCAGTGAGGTGAGCAGTGAGGTGAGCGGTGAGGTGAGTGGTGAGGTGAGGGGTGAGGTGAGTGGTGAGGTGAGGGGTGAGGTGAGCGGTGAGGTGAGTGGTGAGGTGAGCGTGAGGTGAGGTGAGCAGTGAGGTGAGCGGTGAGGTAAGCAGTGAGGTGAGGGGTGAGGTGAGCAGTGAGGTGAGGGGTGAGGTGAGCAGTGAGGTGAAGGGTGAGGTGAGCAGTGAGGTGAGGGGTGAGGTGAGGGATGATGTGATCCGTGAGGCAAGCGGTTAGCTGAGTGGTGAGGTGAGTGGTGAGGTGAGTGGTGAGGTGAGGGGTGAGGTGAGGGGTGAGGTGAGGGGTGAGGTGAGCGGTGAGGTGCACCTTCCCCAACAGGGCTGCGAAGGCAGGCCCAGCCCGGTGCTCACCTTTCCTGCCTCACGTGCCTTTCACTCTCTTGAGGAGTGTCCTGGAGAGTCTGCTGTGTGCTGGGCCTCTGCTGTCCTCTGGGGTGCTTTGACAAGGGGCTGAGGACTCAAGACCCTGTCCTTCCAGACTGTGCAGTTTCAGCCATTCCTCTGGGCCATTTCCACCAGGGTTCCATGCTGGTGGAAATTATCTCTGCACACTGGCTTCTCTGCCTACACTCCCACCTGCCTCTCTGGGTATGAGTTCTACCTACAAGGCCCACCCGCTGATGCCACCTCTAGACTTCTCTCCAAGGTCCCCTCACCATGCCGCAGTCCCTCACTTCTGGTAAACCTTTAAAGAGTGGGGCTACATTGGGCTGGTACAGCCCTGAAGGCACTCCCAGGCTCTGCATGCCCTTGGCCATGCTGATGGCTGTGTAGAACCTTCTGCTCTGGTTGCTGTAACTGGTTCCCTAGAAGTCCCGGGGAATTTGGGTCTTTCTGGAGAACAGCTCTGAGTGTGCAACAGAACAAAGAGGCCTCGAAACCCACACAGGGAGTTTCTGCAGTGGGGCCTGAGCCTGGCCACTGGGCCTAGGGTACCAGGACAGTAAGGTCAACAGACAACCCCCTGCCTCTTCCTCAAACCCAAGCCTCTTGTCTCCAGGTCATGGCCTCGTATCCCCTGTACCCCCTCCAGCCCAGGTTGGCCTCCACTCCATCTGCAGGAAGGATGTGCACCCCTAGGCAGTCCACTTTCCCCTGCCCCGCCCTCTGAGACTCTTGGAAACGTGCCCCTGGGGAGAGGTGCAAGGACCCAGACAGACAGACTGAGGCACGCTCCGCCTGGTTTGTAGCTTTGGGAAGGACAGACTTAAAGTCTCTGGCAGCCAGTGGGACTCCTAGCGAGTGGAGAAATGCCGCTATGTGGCCCTGCCAAAGTAGCACCCCGTCTTCCCTAGATCTCCCAACCTGATTGGGCTCCTAGGAACTGTCTAGACTTCCATCTACAGGTGATGAAATTGAGGCCCAGAGAGGGCTCCTGAGCTGTCCGAGGTCACACAGCAAAGCAGTGGCCGAGGATCTGTCCACAAGGACATTTGGCTAAAGTAGGAGAAAGTCCTGGCCTGGGGGATTGGGGCAATCCGGCCACCCATGGTGTCCCTGCAAACAATGAGGAGGAGGAGGAAGAGGATGAAGTCTGGCCCTTCTGCCCTCTCACAAGCTTGTCCTGGACACTGGTGAAGTTACGCTCAGTGCTGCTCCAGGGAGTCAGGTTTCAACAGACAGAGGCTGTCTTTATCATCACTGTTAATGAAACTTTAATAATGATACAGGCTGATGGTGACAGGGAGAAGGCACCTTGGGCGGGGGTTCGGGGAGTCTCACTCTGAGCTGCCCCTGGTCACGTGGGGACAAGGGAAAGCCAGGCCCAGATCTCATGTGTTAGAATCAAAGTCCAGGAACCTGTAGGCCTCCAGCAGCAGTACATGGAGTGTGGTCTCTCCTACGTAAAGGATGACAGGCTCTGACCCTGGAAAGGGACTGCTCCCATGCAGTGGCGCTGTGACCTTGAGGCAGAACAGAAAGAGAAAATGAGCCGAGTGTGGTGGTGCACACCTTTAATCCCAGCACTCAGGAGGCAGAGGTAGGAGGATCACTGTGAGTTCGAGGCTACCCTAAGACTACGTAGGGAACTCCAGGTCAGCCTGGGCTAGAGTGAGACCCTACCTCAAAAAACCAAAACAACAACGATTGCTGTGTGGAGCTGGAGAGGTGGCTCAGTTGGTAGAGTGCTTACTCAGCATTCATGAAGTCCTTGCTTTGAGTCCCAGCATGGATGGTGGCACATATCTGCAATCCCAGCTCTCAGGGATGGGGATAGGGGCAGGAGGATCATCCTCAGCTATATGGCAAATTCCTTTGAGGTCATCCTGGGCTACCTGAGACCCTCTCTCAAAAAATTGTATAGAGATGGCTAGGGAGATGGCTCAGCTGTTAGAAGTGCTATTTGCTTGCAAAGCTTGCCATCCTGGGTTCAATTCCTTAGCCATCCACGTAAAGCCATATGGGCATTCATTTGCAGTGGCAAGAGAACCTGGTGTGGCCATAGATGCATGCACATGCGTGTACATGCGTGTACATGCACACACATACACACACCGCACAAATACAATTTAAAAAAATGAATAAATCTGGGCATGGTGGCATACGTCTTTAATCCCAGCTATCGAGAGACAGAGGTAGTAGGATCGCTGAGCCATCTCTCCAGCTCCTTTTATTTATTTATTTTTGTTTTTTGTTTGTTTGTTTTTCAAGGTAGGGTCTCATCCTAGCCCAGGCTGACCTGAAATTCACTACGTAGTCTCAGGCTGGCCTTGAACTCACCGTGATGCTCCTACCTCTGCATCCTGAGTGCTGGGATTAAAGGTGTGTGCCACCACTCTGGGCTTCCAGCTCCTATTTGTACCTTTTTTGTTTGTTTGTTTTCTTTATTTATTTGAGAGAGAGAGAGAGAGAATGGGCACACCAGGGCCTCCAGACGCTGCAAATGAACTCCAAATACATGCGCCCCCTTGTGCATCTGGCTTACGTGGGTCCTGGGTCCTTTGGTTTTACAGGCAAGCGCCTTAATCACTAAGCCATTTCTCCAGCCCGTTTGTTTGTTTTCTTGAGGTAGGGTCTCAGGTAGTCCAAGCTGACCTGGAATTCACTATGTAGTCTCAGGGTGGCCTCAAACTCACGGTGATCCTCCTACCTCTGCCTCCCGAGTGCTGGGATTAAAGGCATGTGCCACCACACCCAGTTATTTTCTTTTTTGTTGTTTATTTATTTATTTATTTATTTATTTGAGAGTGACAGAGAGAAGGAGGCAGAGAGAGAGAGAGAATGGGTGCACCAGGGCCTTCAACCACTGCAAACAAACTCCAGACATGTGCGCCCCCTTGTGCATCTGGCTAACGTGGGCCCTGGGGAATTGAGCCTCAAACCAGGGTCCTTATGCTTCACAGGCAAGCGCTTAACCGCTAAACCATCTCTCCAGCCCTACTTTTTCTTTTGAGACAGAATCTCACTCAGTTGCCCAGGCTGACTGGAGCTCTAGCTCAGGCTGGCCTTGAACTTGCAGTCCTCTTGCCTTAGCTCCTGAGTAGGTAAGATGATAGGTCTAAACCACCAGACCCAGCTCTGTGTCTTAATAAGCCCCAACTTTGCTTCATACTGACTTGTTCTGGAATTCTTTTCTGCATGTCCCACTTCTAGCTACAGCCCCATGCTATGCACTTCCACATGGGTTTCTAGAAAATGTGCTCAGAGCCTGGCACCAGCAGGCCCCTCACTAGGTGACCAGACACATTTTCACTGTCAAACATCATCATCATCTCTCAGTGGCTTTCTTCTGCTCAGCATCCACGGCAAGGAGCCTCATTGCAGGCAACTGGGCTTCCCAAGTCACCGAAGCCCACACGTGGATGACCAGTGATTTAAGCCCTGCCAGGTTCAGGCCTTTCTGGGGGTCAGAGCCAGCCTGGGGAAGGACATTTCACCAATCTCCCTGGGCTTCTCTGAGATTTCAGCCTTTCTTGGAGCTGGATGAGCTGGGCCTTCCCTACAGAGTGGTACTTCGTACCTGGGCACAGCACCCTGCTCACCCTTCTGTGGGACTCCTGGAACCCCAGAGCCCCAACACAGGCCAGACAGGAGCCCTGCCTGGCTGTCCACCCATCCATCCCTGCAGGCTACTGCATGCAGGAAGCTCACCAACACCAGAGCAGGGGACAGAATGAGTTGAGGATGGGGCCCTGGGTTCTGATAAAAGAGGAAGCAAGAAATGTTCCCTTTGAAAGCAGAAGTATGTCACTGTCATGACCCAGGAGACATGGACTCCCACCTCTGTCCCTAGTTGAGGGCCCATTCTCGGGAAAGCCACAAACATTCCCAGACTGAACTTGTCTCAAATTCCTCAAATTACCGTAATCTTGGGAGGATCCAGGGAGGGGACTGGAGGCGGGCACCGACCTCCAAAAAGGTTAAATAGTTCACCTCCACATTTGGCCCTCATGCTGAGCTGAGGGACACACACAGACCTTCTTCGGGGCTTCCTGCATCATGACGTCACTGAAGTGGCTGCTCTTGGCTGCCCTGCTTCTAGGGGCTTCTCTGCAGCTCGCCAATACAGGTGAGAGCTGGGCACAGGCAGTGGGGGGAGGGCGGGACCCACCAACTACACACAGCCCAGAGGCACCCAGGACACAGTAGCATGCACACTGTACAATGCCCACAAAGGACACTGGGACTGGTAGCAAGAGCATCATGAGGAAAGCAAAGAACAATAGTGACAGTGATGATGTTAGGGCCTGCCCGTGGGGACCACTGGTGAAAAGCCACGTGCGGTGACGTTAGGATGCGGTAGCTGTGCTTGTGGGTTATGGCACGGAAGGAACAATTCTCTGAGTTATTTGTTAGCTTCATTTCATTAATGGGTTTTATGTAAAATCAGGGAACCAACACAGACACAGGAGAACTGGCTCCAAGAACATGTGAAACGAGAGATTTTTATATTTGGTTTAGAAAGGGAAGTAGAACCAAGGTTGTTGGATATAGACAGCAATGTACACTCATACACACAGATGAATGTGTTCACACAGATACAGAGAACCCCACACATGCACAGACCTCACGCTCACAGCCACAAGGACCCCCACACACATACACAGGCCTCACAGACACCAGGACCCCCCACATGTATAGAACTCACACTCACACAGACAAAAGGACCCCCACATATGCAGAGACCTCACACTCACACAGAAACAAGGACCCCTCACATGCACATGGATCCATTCTGGTCACACCCAGACACAGAGAGGCATGGAGACCCACATGCAGTCACCATCCACAGAGATACACACAGACACATACATGGGGACCTTCTATGGACCCTCAGGCACATACACAGACCCTCATGACACTGCCTCCTGATTGCTCTCATAGCTCGAGCCACCAATGTGGGCAGAGAGTGCTGCCTGGAGTACTTCAAAGGAGCTATTCCCATCAGGAAGCTGGTGACATGGTACAGGACCTCAACAGAGTGTCCCAGGGATGCCATCGTGTGAGTCTCCTCTGCCCCGCCTTCTACTCCTGGGATCCAGCATAGGGAGTGGGTAGACCCTGGAGCTCCCAGGAAGGCTACTGGGAAAGAGTGGAGTTCAGCACAGCCTCTTTACCTGGGCTACCTGCCAAGTACCAGAGAGAAAGCTCCTACACTTCTATGTGGTGGGACCCAAAAGTGTGGTGGACTGGGAGGCTCACTGGTTTATGGTGTTTATAGTGAAACTGAGGCCCTAAGAGGGCTGAGACAGCCTTGGTCACAAAGCCAGTGGGCAGTTGATCCATTCACACACACACCCTGTCCTCGACCTCCCAGCTTCAGGTCCCTTGTACCACCTCTACTTGCAAGTTCAAGGTGATCTGAGGGATGGCACAAAATCTTACAGCCCTGGTCCCTGGGAAGCCAAGATAAACATGAGGTCCTGGGAGTGTGACAATTACTGGTGGTGTGACTTCCTTAAGTTCTTGCCTGGGACTTCAGAATCCTGGTCAGCCAGATGGCGCTGGCTTCAGGGCTCTGGAAGGCCTTGCTGTCCTAACATCAATGTTTTTCCCTGTGTAGGTTTATAACTGTCCAGGGCAGGGCCATCTGTTCGGACCCCAAGGACAAGTTTGTGAAAAAGGCCATCAAACACTTGGCATACCACATGAAGTAACCTGTCTCCCAATATTTTGATTTTTTTCTCCCTGGACTACTTGGAGAATTCAACACTGGTTTCCACGACCCCAACCCCAAGCTGCGTGGGTCCAGTGGAGGTCGTGTGAGGACAAGAGAAGCCACGGTGAAGAAGGCCCTGTCTCCTTTTCTGAACTGCAGCCATGGACACAAAAAAATAAAAATCCAATAAAAGTCCTCTTCTCTTAGTTTGTGTTAGTGTGTTCTGTCCCCACAATGAAGGACAACCTTTCACTGTGGTCTGTCATACTAAAAGGTATCTCAAGGACATCTGATCTGTTTTATCCCTCTCAGTCCCCAGGTTTCTCCTGGGTCCAGTGTCTCTGACCCCAGCCTCATGTCCCCTGGGATTTCCTCTGGCAAGGGGTGAAGGTAGGAGGGGACAAGATGGGACACTGCTGCCCTGTCATCAGCCCTGGTGCAGGTGTTCTCCCAGACATGCACATGTGTGCCTGTCAGATGTGACTATGCCCATTATATTAGGGACTTTGGGACCCCCTATGTCCTGTGAAGGACAGAGATTGGAGTCTCTCAGTCCTTTGCCCAGGCTTGGCTCAGGGCTATATGGTCGGAGGAGAATCAGGGTCTTAACATTCCAGATCAACCTCACTCACCAAGCCCAGGTCTCTGTCTGGTCACTCTGCCCTGCTTTGAACTGCAGTTATTTTCATGTTTTTCCCCACCTTTTGCTGACCCCTGGTGGCCACTCGTGACATTGCAGGGCAGATGACAATACTCAGATGGGGGCAGAAACAAAACCAGCACAGCAATGAGGCTGAATAATGCTGGTCAACTGGTTTCTTTATGATCCACCAGGTCCTCTCTGCCTTAGGTGGGCTCAACTTCTTTGAGGCCTCCAGCAACTAAGACTCAGAATCTTGGAGCTGGGACAGGTCAGCTGATTCTGTGGGAAAATATCCTCTGGATCCACTGGGTGGAGGATGGCTCAAAGGAGGCTGGGCAAAGAGGAGCCCCCAAGGAAGATGAGGAGAAGAGCAAGGGCTGGGGTTTGGGTCCCTGCACCCTGCAATTCAGAGCTGGGAGGCCCCTCACTATGTTCAGCCCTATGCCAACTTTTTTTTTTTTTTCCTTTGAAATCTCCATTCTGTAAACTCAATCAGGGCCGCTACAGGGGCCTGCGAGAGGTGGGGAGTTGCCCAGGGCCCATCAGGGGTTGGTCTGAGGCCACCGTGTAAGGAAGAGGGGGACCAGGACCGGCAACAAAATGTAGGGTTCCAAACCCAAGTGATTAGTAACAGGGTGCAGATGGAGTAAGATGCCACCATGTTCCCTGGGGCATCTTGAGCAACAGTGGCTTGGAGACTGCCATGACTAGTGAGGAGGGAAGGAGAAGGACGAAAGGGCAAAGATGAGCAGGAATGAGTGCACGGTGAGGAGAAGGCTGGGCACACACCGCTTCTTCCATCTGGAAGGTGAGTCTCCCCTGTACACTTCTGAAATCCAGTCCTTTCAGAGCTCAGTGCAAACGTCACAACCTCCAGGCAGCCCTCCCTCGTTTCCTTGGTTTTCATCTGACACCTCTTCCACACAAACACACATTTTGCCAGCTCCCTGCCTCTCCCCTGCCCAATCTTGGCCACATGTCACTGTAGTTGCCTGGGGGCTTACAGTCACCCAGTGAACTCTTAGGGGCTGGTATTTGGGTCAGGCAGCTCACTTACATAGTGGACATTGATTTATACATTTTTACTTATTTATTTGAGGGGGGGAATGGGTGCGCCAGGGCCTCCAGCCTCTGTGAACGAACTCCAGATGCACGTGCCATCTTGTGCATCTAGTGCATCTAGTTTATGTGGGTCCTGAGGAATCAAACCTGGGTTCTTTGGCTTTGCAGGCAAGTGCCTTAAGTGCTAAGCCATCCCTGAAGCCCTTATTTATACATTTTAATCAACAGTTGGGACATTAGCGGAGAAAGAAATTTCCAGAGGGGCCCTAACAAGTAGACTTCAAGTGCCTCACAAGAGATAGAAATTGAAATTGGGTTTTTCCCCAGTTTCCCAACAGAGGGTGCTCTGGCCCTATCATAAAGGTCCAAAGCCCAATCTAAGCACAGATTCAGGCCTCTGCTGGCCCAGGGATGCGGGGAGGGAAGGGATGATTGCAGATACCACTGTCTTAGGCCAGTTCTTCCCCAAGGGAACAGAAGTCAGGAAACCACTAAATATACTGCTGGGGTTAGCTAGATGAAAAGACGCTATAAGGACTTGCAAGGCCACCGACTCCAGAAGGACCTTGGCAAGCTTCCAGGTAGGGGTACTGGTCTTTGTCATTGTGTGTTTGTATCCAATCATCACAGAATTCTCGGCGATCCACCTACCTCTGCCTCCCGAGTGCTGGGATTAAAAGCATGCTCCACCATGGCTGGCTTCAAAAATAAATCTTTAAAAATATTTTTATTTATTTTTCATTTATTTGAGAAAGAGGCAGATAGAGAAACAATGAGCATACACCACTTTGTGCACCTAGCTTACATGGGTCCTGGGGAATCAAACCAGGGTCCTTTGGCTTTGCAGGCAAGCACCCTAACCACTAAGCCATCTCTCCAGCCTTGTTTCTTTTTTTCAGGGTTTCACCATGTAGTCCAGCCTGGCCTCAGTATGTAGTCTATGTTGGTCTCAAACTTGCAATCCTCCTGCCTCAGCCTCCTGAGTGCTGGGATAACAGGTGTGTATATCACACCTGGCTAAATTATTTTTTGCCTCGAACTCACAGTGATCTTCCTACCTCTGCCTCCCGAGTGCTGGAATTAAAGGCATGTGCCACCACGGCCGGCTCCTATTATTTTGTTTTTTGAGGTAAGTTCTCACTCTAGCCCAGGCTGACCTGGAATTAACTATGTAGTCTCAGGGTAGCCTCGAACTCACAGCAATCCTCCTACCTCTGCCTCTCGAGTGCTGGGATTAAAGGCATGCACCACCATGCCCAACCAGAGTATTTTTAGCTTGTTTTCTGGTACATGTGTCTCTCTAGGGCAGCTGTTCTTTTCACTGAATGCACTTTAGAACCACCTGGGAAAGCACTGAAAAATACTGGTGCCCTAGGTTCTACCCATGAAGTCTGAAAACTCAGGCCTTGGTTTTGTTTCTTGATTGTCGAAGCTCCCCAGGTGCACAGTCAGCCACTGTTGAATTGCCCAAACTGATCCTGCCAACCATGTTCCCACCTGGTCACACCTTCACCTGTTCTTAGTAGGGTTTCTGGTTAGCTTTCCCATCCACATCACCAGACCAATGGCCGGCTGTCTTCCCTACGGACTCTCCCTTCAGCCTCACTGGAAGTCACTGTTCAACCAGGAGCATATTTGGGAGTGACTCACCCTGCAGGTTTCCAGCCTGCCTCACTTGTTTTTTTTTTTTTTTTTTTTTGGGGGGGGGGGTTTGGCTTTTTTATAAATTAATTTTTTATTAACAACTTTATTTTATTTTTTATATTTTTGGTTTTTTGAGGTATGGTTTCACTCTAACCCAGGCTGACCTGGAATTCACTATGTAGTCTTGGGCTGACCTCAAACTCATGGTGATCCTTCTGCTTCTGCCTCCCAAGTGCTGGGATTAAAGGTGTGCACCACCACTAACACGTATTTATTTATTTATTTGAGAGACAGAGGGAGAAAAAAGCAGAGGGGGGAGGCAGACAGGGAAAATGGGTGTGCCAGGGCCTTCAGACACTGAAAACAAACTCCAGATGCATGAGCCACCTTTTGCATTTGGCTTATGTGGGCCCTGGGGAATTAAACCTAGTTTCTTTGGCTTTGCAGGCAAATGCCTTAACCACTAAGCTAACTCTCCAGCCCTGTTTTTTGTTTTTTTGAGGTAGGGTCTTGCTCTAGCCCAGGCTGACCTGGAATTCACTATGTACTCTCAGGCTGGCTTTGAACTCATGGTGATCCTACCTCAGCCTCCTGAGTGTTGGGATTAAGTGTGCCCCACCACAACTGGCTTCACTTGTTCTCCATCTTCTCTCCACACTGCAGCTTTTAAATCTCAGCTATCACCTAAGCCCCCCAAAAATGTGGCTTATGCTGGGTGTGGTGGCGCATGACTTTAATCCCAGCACTTGGGAGGCAGAGGTAGGAGGATCACTGAGTCTGAGGCTACCCTGAGACTACCTAGTGAATTCCAGGTTAACCTGGGCTAGAATGAGACCCTACCTCGAAAAACAAAATACAAAAAAAGATGTGGCTTATCTCTGCTGTCCACACTAATTTTGAGTCATTTCAGAACTAGGAGAGACTCAAATACATACCACTGGAGTCTCAGCAAGCGACCTTAGACTTATAGAAAACAAGCCGAGCCTGCCATGGTGGTATACACTTGTGACTCCAACACGTAGGCGTCCCAGGCCAGCCTGGACTGCACAATACCCTGTCTCAAAAAGACAAGAATCCCACCCCACATCTGTACTTGTGTCAACTTAGATTTAACTCAGTGACACCTGAAAGTATTTCTGCCTCCACTACTTAGAGCTTACAAAAGGCTAAAACCTCCATCTTGTAAGTAGTGCCTTCACCTTGCAGGTATAGCCGGGCTAAGCCCAGATACATACTGCTTACTGGCAAGGCCTCTCCTACATCCAATGATCCTGACTGAGCTGGCTGGCTTCCCTAGCCCTTGGGACCATTAACCATGGCAACTGTGGCGTTGTTTTTGCCAGAAGTAGCTAGGACTCAACAAGAAGCTGGGTAAGGAGGGCTTGTGGCATTTACTCAGCCCACACTGAGGAAGCTCTGGCTCAGGATCTCTTCAACCCAGAGACCAAGATATTTGTCCCTCACCTTGGCAACTGCGGCAGAAGCAATCAATAGATCTGCCCCTCTGCAAGTTAAGTCCAAGTTAAGCCCTTCTAGGGGTTGTTAGCTTCTTGTTGCTGTGTAATAAATCACACACTTGGCTACTAACATACCCATTTATTATCCTGGTTTCTCATTCAATTGCTCTGGCATGAAAAAAGTGGTGTTTTGTGGTGCTGAGGACCAACAAAAGGGCCTCATGCATGCAAAGCAAGCACTCTACCACTGACCCCAGCCATTATCTGGGAGGGAGGCTATGGTACTGAGGCCCCACTGTTGGTGGCTGGGTGCTGGGGGCATGCTCTGAACTTGCAGTTTCCTGCCCATGGACCTTTACAGTTTAGCAACCAACCTCAGCATGAGCAGCAAGACAGATAAGCTCTTTGTTCTCCAGTCCTTTAAAGGATCACAGAGT
The DNA here is from genome assembly GCA_036346955.1 of Dipus sagitta. NCBI lineage: Eukaryota > Metazoa > Chordata > Mammalia > Rodentia > Dipodidae > Dipus > Dipus sagitta. The sequence continues at coordinate 238,822,280 of CM070770.1, forward strand.
GGGCCAGGCTCACTCAGGATAATCTCCTTAATTAACTTTAAGCCCACCAGAGACATTAATTACACCCGCAAAATCCCTTCACTTTGCCACAGACTTTCTACACCCAGTCCCAGTGGAGACATCCCAAGGCACCCATAGGTCTTGCTGTAACTGGAGAGGAATGACATAAGACAAGGATCCCTGGATCCACTGGGCACTCTGCCTTCCACAGGACTTTCAGCCACACTTACAGCTGAACTCCAGCAATACGGGCCAGCTGCAGCAAGCTAGGAGAATCAAAGCAAGTTTCAAGTACAGGTACCAACCAACACTTATTTATTGGTGAAACTGAGTCCAGATCTCTTAAATCCACACAGCCCTTCTCAATAAGTGGCAAGATGGATTCCAGGTGTGTGGGTGGGCAGTGAGGAGATGAAAAGGGTCTCCTGCTCCACGATTTACTGCTGGTCAGGCTGTCCTGCTTCTTGAACTCCCCTCAACGTGGACTCTCCTACAGGAGATGGAGACAGGCTCTACTGGGGGACAGCAAGTTCTTCCAAAAAGGAAGTTTCGTGGCCCAAGTTAAGAGTAGATGACTGTGACAGACATACAACACACACAAACACACACACACACACACACATCCCTTTTTGCAGAAGATACACAGAAGTATGATAGTTTAATACCTGTCAGCTAACAGGAATGACGTAAGGACACAGATGCAACATTACGGTAAGATGGGGTGGGGAGAAAGGGGGAGAGAGACACAAGATGCAACACAACCCAGGAATGAATGCCTTGGTGCTCTGAAACCATGAGATGGTGGCTCGTGGCTCCAAGGGCTCACTAAGGGAACCTCCAGTTCAAGAAGACCAGGCAGGAGCAGGGCGTAGAGCTTGTAACAGAGCATAAATATTCAAGGACGTCTAGACTCCAGGTGCAGGGTCAGCACTGTACCATCAGGAAGGGCTTCGAGACATACTCCCTTCTCCTGACAGTAGGCGAGGAAGCAGGTCCCCTCACACCTTGGTCTTTCAATGTGTACGCAGCAGCACTGCACACCACAGCACCCATAGCAGCTTCACTCTGCTACAAGCACCCTCCTGCAAACGGTTCCAGAGAGTGAGTGAAATCCAGAGGTGCAGGAACTGACCGGAGGAGGAGATGGTCCCCGGAGCTCCTTCTAGGCATCCTGCAGGTTACTAGTGCTCAGGAGCACCTGCTCCCCAGGCTTGAAGGCTGGCATCCCGAGGTAGGGGCAGTTGGCACAGCGGAAAGCATCACCCAGGTAACACTGTGGGAGTAAACAGGCAGTCACACAGAGGCTGAAGGCCAGAAGAAAGGGACTTAATAACTTTTTTTGGTTTTTGAAGTAGGGTCTCACTCTAGCCCAGGCTGACCTGGAATTCACTATGTAGTCACAGGATGGCCTTGAACTCATAGTGATCCTCCTACATCTGCCTCCTGAATGCTGGGATTAAAGATGTGCACCACCATGCCCAGCCAGGACCCAGGACTTTCTAATGTACCCACAGATCTGTAATTTCATGCAAAATGATAGACAAGAAAAGTTCCAGTTGGATGCGGTGGTACACACCTGCAATTCTAGCACTTGGGAGGCTGAGGCAGAAGGAAAAGGCTAGTCTCAACTATACGAACATAGTCAAGCTCAGCTAAATGGATGAATAACACCAGATCCACTCTGAGATAGAGACAAAGGGATTAAAAATAATATCCTCCGAGAGGCACCCCTCAGCATGAGCATGCCAACGAGACCCTCTCTCAGGGCCACCTCTCCCTACTACTAATGAGACCCTCTGTCAGAGTCACCTCTCCCTACTACCGACGAGACCCTCGCTCAGGGAAACCTCTCCCTTTTACCGACGAGACCCTTGATCAGGGAAACTTCTACCTTTTACCGATGAGACCCTCGCTCAGGGAAACTTCTACCTATTACCGACAAGACCCTCTTCTCTCAGGGAAACCTCTTCCTATTACTCATGAGATCCTCTCTCAGGGAACCCTCTTCGTATTACTAGCTGTGCATGTGGCCTCACACATGGCCCACTATGAGAGCACTTGGCAACAAACTCCTTAGAAGTAAAGCTAGTTTTTGGGTGGTCCCAATACTGCTAGGTGCTGGTGAATGGTAATGGTAATGGTGAAGATACGAACATTTCCACAGGCTGACTTGGGCTGTGTGCTCTGCTGCTTTGACTTCTCTCTTTCCAGGTCCTCTGCAAGGCCACAGGTGCTGGGGGGGAAGCAGCAACAGATGAATGAGACTTGCACCACCTGAAACTCCAAATCTGTGCAGTGCTAAAATGTACTCTAAAATTTGTCTCCAGGCTGATAAGATGGTTCAGTGGTTAAAGATGTTTGCTTGCAAAGCCTGTCAGCCTGGGTTCAATTCTCAAGCCACCCCAGAAGCATGACACAAAAAAAATGGTACAGCATCTGGTGTTTGTCTGCAGTGGCAAAAGGTCCTGGCATGCTGTATGCACACAAGCATGCACGTGTGCACACCAATAAAACAAAATTTAAAATTACAAGGAAAATAAATAGAACTTTTCTCTTTTTACGAAGTGTCAAGTTAAATGCTATGGGGCCAGAAGACAAGTGGTAAGGCTGCTGGGGGAACAGTAGTGGATCGGAATAGGAGAATCCAAAGGCAGCCATTGCTTAGCTCTGCTGACTATCCCCACAGGAAGCACGCCCAGGATTGCCACATTCTCCAATAACAGAAGGAGCTAGGTGGTAAAGTTCAGAGGTACATCACTTGCCTAGCATGTACAAGGCCCTAGGTTTAATCCTTAGTCACACACATAAAAAATAATAAAATTAAAATAATTTTTCTTGAAATCCCCCACTTTGTGTTGACAACTTGGATACCTAAACACTGATGAAGGCTGGGTGTGATGGCACAGGCCTATAATATTAGCACTGGAGAGGTGGAGGCAGAAGAGTCACAAGATCAACCTGAACCACAAAGTGAGATCCTGTCTCAAAATGCTACACAGCACAAGCTGGCCTTGAACTCATGATCCTCCTGCCTCAGCCTCTCCAGTGCTGGGATAACAGGTGTGCACCACTACATCTGACTTTGTCCTCTACCCTTTATCATGAACACCAAGGTTACCAGACATCTTAAGAAATCCTCTAACATGGGAGTCAGAGGCCACACTAAAGGAAAAGGCCATTTGGAAGAAAGAAAGACTTTGCAAAGAAAAACAAAAGTTATCTTTAAGCTGGGTGTGGTGGGGCACGCACCTTTAATTCCAGCACTTGGGAGGCTGATAAAGGAGGGTCACTGTGAATTTTAGGGCAGCCTGAAACTAATTCCAGGTCAGCCTAGGCTACAGCAAGACTACACCTCAAAAATAAATAAATAAATAAAAGTGAAACTTAGAAACTAAAAGCATATCTGGGTGTGGTGGTGCATACCTTTAATCCCAGCACTTGGAAGGCCGAGGTAGGAGGATCACTGTGACTCTGAGGCCAGCCTGGCACTACACAGTGAGTTAAACTGGAAACAAAGAGAAGGAAAAAAAAAAATGTAGCCGGGCATGGTGGCTCACACCTTTATTCCCAGCACATAGGAGGATCACTGTGAGTTCGAGGCCACCCTGAGACTCCATAGTGAATTCCAGGTCAGCCTGGGCTAGAGTGAGACCCTACCTCGAAAAACCAAAAAAACAAAAAGGAGGGCCAGGCATGGTGGCACACACCTCTAATCCCGGCACTCAGGAAACAAAGGTAGGAGGATCACTGTGAGTTTGAGGCTACCCTGAAAATATATAGTGAATTCCAGGTCAGCCTGGGCTAGAGTGAGACTCTATCTCGAAAACAAAAAAAAAAAAAATGTAGGGCCAAAGCGGTTAGACATGAGTCACAGGCTACTCAGAGAAAATAAGCTCAAAAACAAAATCTATGCCCCAGGACCACAGACTTGACCTTTTATACTGCAAAGATATACTCGGTGGCTAGTGTAAAAGAAGACACCACTGCTCAACACACCACCACAAAACAGCACTAGGGACGAGTCCATACATTTCCAAAACGGAAAATGAGGTCTTATGGAAAGGATCAATGTCTCGTAGAAAAAAACCAGTATCTTGCTTCCTATATAGTACCAGAACCATCAAAGAGAACAACAGAAATATCTCTAAAACTACATAAGAAAATAAATTCCAGGGCTGGAGAGATGGCTTAGTAGTTAAGCACTTGCCTGTGAAGCCTAAGGACGCCGGTTCAAGGCTCAATTCCCCAGGACCCACGTTAGCCAGATGCACAAGGGGGCACACACATCTGGAGTTCGTCTGCAGTGGCTGGAGGCCCTGGCACGCCCATTCTCTCTCTCTCTCTCTCTCTCTCACTATCTGTCTCTTTCTCTGTGTCTGTTGCTCTTAAATAAATAAATAAATATTTTTTTAAAAAAGTAAATTCCAACCCAAGTATCAATGATTTACATGTAGAAAAAAAGGAATTTTTACACTTATGAAAGTCAGAAAAAAGCATCCCAAGCAGCCTTTCTAAAATAAAATCAAGCCGGGCGTGGTGGCGCACGCCTTTAATCCCAGCACTCGGGAGGCAGAGGTAGGAGGATCGCCGTGAGTTCGAGGCCACCCTGAGACTCCATAGTGAATCCCAGGTCAGCCTGGGCTAGAGTGAAACCCTACCTCGAAAAAATAAAATAAAATAAAATAAAAATCCAAAAAACACACTGGAAAATTTGTTCCACCACACAAAAAAGAAAACCAGGAAAGAGGACAACATGGAACACAGTAAACCAAAGCTAGCACATGACAGAGGGAAGGGCTGCTCAGAAGAATGGCCCAGGGGTATGACAGCCACATAGAAAGAGGACCCTTCAAAGTCTGCCATCACCTTACTCCCTGCTGCATCACATCATTCTTTTACGTCAGGCCAGGCAAGCCAACCCAGTTTCTGTCCTCAGCTCACCTTCCACACTCTGAGGCCAAGGTCGGCTGAGGACACTCACTGCTGCTTTGATCTGCCCCAGAGAGCAAAGCTTAGGCTGTGGAGCTTAGAGCAGCCCCTCCCTCTGACCGTCATTCTAACTGTGCCTCTACACCTTGCCCTATGTTCTGTCTGCAGCATGCCTTGCCTTTCTGCAGCTCATGCAGGACTTCCTACTAAGCTTGTGAACAAGGCTCTTGTAAATTCTCCAAGAAGCTGAGGGCAAACTGTGACCCAAAGGCTTTGTTTGGCTTCCCTGGGACTCTTCACGTAACAGGCGAACATTAGCCTTTCCTTGTAAGTCCAGGTTTGGGCTTATTGCTCAGCTCTTTACAATATAACTCATTGTCTGGAGAGGCACACATAAGTAAATAACTATCAAAGCCCCAGGAATGAGAGCTGGGCATGGTGATTCATGCCTGTAATCATAGCGCTCCTGAGGCTGAGAAAGGAGAATCACCAGGAGTCCAAGGGCAGCTTGGGCTAGAGTGAGTTCCTGGTTGACCTAGGCTAGAGTAAGATCCTGTCTGAAAAAACAAACAAACAAACAAACAAACAAACAAACAAAAAAACTAGGGATGTCTCCATTTCTTTTCTTTCTTTTTTTTTTTTTTTAGAGTGACAGAGAGAGAGAGAGAGAGAGAGAGAGAGAGAGAGAGAGAGAATGGGCGTGCCAGGGCTTCCAGCCACTGCAGATGAACTCCAGATGCGTGCACCCCCTTGTGCATCTGGCTAACGTGGGTCCTGGGGAATTGAGCCTCAAACCGGGGTCCTTAGGCGTCACAGGCAAGCGCTTAACCGCTAAGCCATCTCTCCAGCCCTCCATTTCTTTCTTTCTCTATTTTTAGGGCCTCCAACCACTACAAACCAACTCCAGATGCATGCACCACCTTGTGCATCTGGCTTACGTGGGTGCTGGGGAATCAAACCTGGATCCTTTGGCTTTGTAGGCCAGCACCTTAACCATTAAGCCATCTCCCAGCCCTGAAGTTTCCATTTCTTAGTCTAGGCAACCAGTACTTGGACACTTGTTATTCTTTAAGGTGGACCTGTTTAATTTATTCCACTATACACTTCACCTTTTACAGAAAAAGCCATGTTTTCCAGAGAGTGAAACATGGTGCTGATGAGGTGAGAAGATGGGGAAGGCCCAACACTCTTCACCAGGCACTTACCAGTTCTTACAGGCCTTCCTCTTTTTTCCTTCCCCACATGAAGGTGCCCGCAGGGACGCGGGATCAGGCTTTTTCAGATCTTCTGGATCCAGCAGCTCGTCTGAGTCAATGAGATCCTGGACAATGATCAAAACAATGAGCAGAATGATCATGGCCCTCTTATGAAAAGCTGTGGCAATCACAGGCCGGGAGAGCAAGCACACACAGTGTAAAGCACCTACTGAGCTATGTCACAGGCTCAAGAGGCCAATGGTCCACAGAAGATGCATGAGGACATGAAGTAACTGGGAACTAATCTAGGTAAGAAAAAACTGGAAGACTGTCTAGTACTGTGAAGAGAAGACATCCATGTGTGTCTGAGGAGAAGATGAGAGCAGGAGGAAAAAAAGGAGTGTTGGGTTGGGGAGACAGCTCAGCAGTTAAAGGTACTTGCTTGCAAAGCCTGCTGGCCTGCGTTCAATTCCCCAACTACCCACATAAGCTAGACACAGAAAGTGGCACAAGTGTCTGGTGTTCGTTTATGGTGGCAAAGAGGTCCTGGTGTGTGTGTGTGTGTGCATGCGCGCATACACACAGACACACACAAAATAATTTTAAAAAGAAATGAGTGCTGTATTTGATTCAATATATGAAGAGTCATGGGGATAAAAGGAAGTTAAAGAGAGTAAAACATTTTCAATTCATCTCCAGTAAAAAAAAAAAAAAAAGCAAATAATTAGACATGTATTGTGTAAATCTTTGTAACTGTGTAGACAGTTAAGACTGTAAGTTCTGCGAGCATGACCCATGGCTTATTTTGCTCACTACTCTAACCTCAACAGTAGAGGTATAGAAACAAAAACACTATTATAGAGATCAAAGACACTAGTGACAGGCACAGCCACAGTGCTGCACTTTATAACACACCTGCAAATCCACAAACCCAATCTCTACTGTAGCTGCTCACACCTAGCAGGGCCTGGAAGGGAGCTGACAAGAGACCACAATGCCAACTCACCGTGCTCTCGTCCTCCATGTCATTAGCTGAGAGCGTCCAGAGCTTGGCAGTGGCAGGGTCCACAGCAGGTTTCACTATGTCCAACAATAAGAAAAAAGCAGTCAGAAGCCAACTCTCAGCACATGAACACTTGTGGACACTGTAGAGAACTGTACGGACTGAGAGTGAGGAGGGGGGCTCAGGGTTCAGCTCCAGCAATTCTAAAGGCACAGCCTTCTCTTCAAGACAGTAACAGAAGTCTTCCTTCATTAAGCACTTGCTTTGTGCTAGCCACTATCAGCATTTCATGTCCCTCATCTCACCTAACCCTGCTGACAACTTTATGAGATGTTTGTCAGACTAGTTTTACTTGTGTGAGCACAGCTTTAGAAACCTGGGTCTGCTACGCAAGGCTGTAAGCATAAGTCTGTCAAATGGAGCCTCCATTCCATTTCTACCCCTACATGAGGTGTAGCACATCTTCTACCTACTGTAGGCATTTTAAGGATCAAACAGAAAAGTGTCAAGAACTTTGCAAATAGCAAAGTGTTAGCCTCACTTACGCCTGTTACGTAAGAAAATGGGCTCCACCACTGCCAGCTAGCAGTCAGGGGCAGACCCACTTTCTGCTCCTCACTTTCTGTGTAAGTCAGAAAGATGCAGCAAAGAGCCTGAGGGCACTGACGCTGGGGATTTCGAGTGGACAAATTCTCAGCGAGGCCTTTTGAGTAAGCATACTGCCTGGGATTCACTGCTGTCACAGCCAGGTGCTCAGCACATCCACAAAACAACTGCTAAACTATGTTGTTCCTACCCTTCAGGAACCACGAACCCAAAGTATCTCCTAAAACCAGGCGTGGAGGCACAAGCCTATAATCCCAGCTAATAAGGAGGCCGGGGCAGGAGGACAGTAAATTTATGCCAAAATCTTTCCTGAAGATTTAGGCTTGACAGGCAAAACAGTGCATTCCTCACAGCCGAGACAACTCAAGTGTGAGAAAAATAGTGATAGGAAGGACGAGATCACTCAAATGTATGTGCACACAGTTTTCTGGGCAAAAGAAACAGTTTGGGGATTTTTATTTTTATTATTTTGGTTTTTCGAGGTAGAGTCTCACTCTAGCCCAGGCTGACCTGGAATTCACTATGTAGTCTCAGGGTGGCCTTGGACACACGGTGATCCTCCTATCTCTGCCTACCAAGTGCTGGGATTAAAGGCGTGCCACCACATCGGGCAGGAATTTTTTTTTTTAATTTATTTGAGAGATAGACAGACAGAATGGGTGCACCAGGGTCTTCTGCCATTGTAAATGAACTCCAGATACATGTGCCACTCACTGTGCATCTGGCTTTAAGTGGGCACTGGGGAAGCAAACCTGGGCCATCAAGCTTTGCAAGCAAGTGCCTTTAACCACTAAGCAATCCCCAGTTTTCCTCCCTTCCTTACTCCCTCCTTTTTCTTTCTTTCCCCCATTCCTCTTTTTCTTCCTTTCTTTGCTTAATTAGGGGCTTATCCTGGAGCATGTCTCAACAAATCAGACCAACAAAGTCCTATGACTATAGGTCTGGGAAAAAAAACAAAACATGTTAAAGAGTTATTTCCAGCTGGAAGGATGACTTAGCAGTTAAGGTGCTTGCCTGTGAAGCTTAAGGACCCAGGTTTGATTCTCCAGTACGCACATAAGCCACATGGACAAGGTGGAGCACGTGTCTGAAGTTTCGTCTGCAGTGGCTTGAAGCCCTTGTACACCCATTTTCTATATGACTCTTGCTCTCTCTCAAATAAAAAAATAGTTGTGGGTTTTTTTTTTTTTTTTTTTTTTTTTTTTTTGTTTGTTTGGTTGGTTTTTTGAGGTAGGGTCTCACTCTAGCCCGGGCTGACCTGGAATCCACTCTGTATTCTCAGGGTGGCCTCAAACTCATGGTGTGGTGGTTTGATTCAGGTGCCTCCCATAAACTTAGGTGTTCTGAATGCTAGGTTCCCAGCTAATGGAGATTTGAGAATTAATGCCTCCTGGAGGGAGAGTATTGTTGGAGGCAGCCTTATGGGTGTTATAGCCAGTTTCCCCATGCCAGTGTTTGGCACACTCTCCTGTTGCTATTGTCCACCTTATGTTGGCCAGGGGGTGATGTCCACCCTCTGTTCATGCCATCGTTTTCCCCTGCCATCATGGAATTTCCCCTTGAGCCTATAAGCCAAAAAAAAAAAAAACCCTCTTTTCCCAGAAGCTGCTCTTGGTTGGGTGATTACTACCAGCAAATGCGAACCTGACTGCAACAGTAAAGCAGTACTGAGAGTGGGATTGCTGCTAGACACTTGATTGTGTGGCTTTGGCCTCTTGGTGCTGATTTTCAAGAGGAATGTGGAAGGCTTTGACACCTTGGCCTAGAAGACGACTTGCAGTGCTGTAAGTACAACTTGATGGACTATTCTAGTCAGAGTTGAAAGGCCTGAATGCAATAAGAACTATGGACTATGAGGTTTGGCTTGTGAAGGCGAGAAAGAGCTTTGCTTGCACTGGGCTAGCAGTTTATGCAGGAAGCTTGCTCTTATGCCCGTGTCCTGAGAAGTTGTGCAGGGTTGCTTTGCGTAGAAATGAACTGATGTGAGCAGAGGGATATGGCACAGAAAGAAAAATCTTTGGGTGAACTGTTGCCCATTCAGCTGCAATTGAGAGATTACAACCTCTGAGACTGGGCTAGCTGACCTGCACTGGAGCAACAGGAAAAGTGTAGACTCTTTTGGAGGGGCCTAAGTGCTCAAGAAGTGTCCTGTTCTTCAAAGTCTGCTTTATTTCCCCCCTGTATTAACAAACTGGCACCCTACTTGGTATTGTGGAGTATAAGAAATGAAGGAATGAGAGGGTCAACGAGTTTGCAACATGGTCTTGTGATTTGGAAATGGCCATGGGCAGTGTGAAGCAGGTTTGCTGGATGCCTGCATGGAGACCCCATGGGACCATGAGGATGAACCATGGATTGCAGTGGAGACCCAGTGGAGATGCTGGGACCACAAGATGGCTGCTAAGGAAAGCTGCCGGCCTCGATGAAGTTTTCCAGGACTGTGAGAAGCCTAGCTGGAAAGGCTGAATTGGAATTCCAGAGACTGGTTAGAATTAGTGGGCTTGAAGATTTGTCACTGCCTAGAGTTGTTAGACTTGGAGCTACAGAGTTTGGTATTTGCCCTGTTTAAATCATGTATTGCTTGAATATTTCTTTGCTATGCCCAATGCCATCTTTTGCAGTGTGAATGTTTATCCTGTGTCATTATGGGTTTTGGGGGGATTTTTCGGTATTATGGCTCAGTTAAAAGATCTTGGACTATGGGGATATATGAACATTGTTGGGATTGATAAAACGATGGGGACTTTTAAAGTTGGACTGAATACATTGCATTTTACATCATGGATGTTTATCAGTTTATGAGGGCCAGGGGTGGAATGTGGTGGTTTGATTCAGGTGCCTCCCAATAAACTTAGGTGTTATGAATACTAGGTTCCCAGCTGATAAAGATTTGGGAATTAATGCTTCCTGGAGGGAGTGTATTGTTAGAGGCAGGCTTATGGGTGTTATAGCCAGTTTCACCATGCCAGTGTTTGGCACACTCTCCTGCTGCTACTATCCACCTTCTGTTGGCCAGGGGGTGATGTCCACCCTCTGTTCATGCCATCGTTTTCCCCTGCCATTGTGGAGCTTCCCCTAGAGCCTGTAAACCAAAATAAACCTTTTTCCCAGAAGCTGCTCTTGGTTGGGTGATTTCTACCAGCAATGAGAACCTGACCACAACATCCATCATTTTGTATGCTAACTAAAAAATTAATTTAAAAAGGCATGCTAGGGGTTGGAGGACAGGCTCAGCAATTAAAGGGGCTTCCTTGAACAGTCTGCAGGCCTAGATTCATTTCCCCAGCACCCACATAAAGGCAGATGCATTTGGCAAGGGATGTTGGCACACCCACACATATATACACACAAATAAAATTTAAAAATAAGCAAGTTTTAAAAAAATAAGTAAGTAAATAAAAAGGCATGTTGGGCTGGAGGGATGGCTCAGCAGTTAAGGCTCTTGCCTGCAAAGCCAAAGGACCCAAGTTCGATTCCCCAGGACCCATGTAAGCCAGATGCACAAGGTGGCACATGCGTCTGGAGTTTGTTTGCAGCAGCTGGAGGCCCTGGTGTGCCCATTCCCCACCTCCCATCCCCGTCTATCTCTCTCTCTGCCTCTGTCAAATAAATAAATAGAAGTATTTTTTTAAAGTAAGCAGTTAGGCTGTTTAAGATAATAGAAAATACACAATAATTATATCAGAACAGAGAAGACAGATAAATTGGACTAACAAGCAATCTTTGGAATTTTAAACATTGTGAAGTGCTCACATCAAGAAAAGCTGATTTTGCAGATAAAAAAAAAGGCCTGGGAACAGGGGATCTCATCTATGTTACCATCTATGTGAGGTCTCCTGAGGATAAACGCATCCTTTTGGAGACTTGTAAACTTCAACTGACTATGCAACTCAGGCCTCCAGGATGAAGCAGCCTTCAGTGCAGAAGGGGCTACCCCAGAAAATATCTATGTGTTACTTCAGGTTTGGATACTAATATGCACAAAATAAAAACAGCAAACATTCTACAACTTGGAAATCACTGAAATTAAAGAACCAATCCTCTAAAAATCTTCAGAATGCTGGCTCAATTTCTAACATGTTCCCACAGGTTGTCCCACACAGAAGAATGTCCCTGGCCAGACTTACCTGAGGGAGAGGACTTCTTGGAAACAGAAAGCTTAAGCTGGCTGGAAGAACCCACTTCAAAGTTTGGTTTCTTGCCGGTGATTTGAACGGAGATCAGAGTGTCACTGTGGTAGCCCAGGTGTTCCTGGACAGACTGTGTTTGCTCAGGGCCTAAAGCCTCCCGCTGCAGCTGCAATTCAAGATATCCAAAGGCTCAGTCCACATTCCTTCTATCACTGTTTCACTATGTTCTCCTGCAGTGTTAACACTCATGCAGTGGTGGAAGGCAACAGACACCACTTCCTGACTCACATTCACTTTTTTTATTGACCAGAACCTCAGAGGAACAATTTTTTTCAGCATAGCCCTTTGACCCATTCTATGGAAGGTTTTAAAGTACTTATAGGGCTAGAGAAATGGCTTAGCAGTTAATGCGCTTGCCTGCAAAGCCTAAGAACCCAGGTTCAATTCCCCAGTATCCACGTGAACCAGATGTACATGGTGGCGCATGTGTCTGGAGTTTGTTTGTAGTGGCTAGAGGCCCTGGCATGCCCATTGTCTCTTTTACTCGCTCTTTCTTTCTCTCTCTCTCTTTCTCAAATAAATAAGAAAAAATTTAAAACTAAAGTACTTATAAAATATTAGGTCTAAGGCACTCTATTAGCCACTGCAGGGGCCTAATGATGATGATTACAAAGATGAATAAGACATGGTCCTTTTGTGTAAGAAAGAAGCAGGCTCACAATGTAGAGAGTAGAACTTTTATCCTATGTTCCTTGGGAAGAAGTAATGGAGATTTTTCTGGCTTTTTTTTTTTTTTTTTTTTTTGGTGACAGGGTCTGGCTATGTAGACCAGGCTGGCTTTGAACTTGGTCTCAGCCTCTTGAGTGCTAGGATTACAGGTATGCATCACCTAGCCACACCTGTTTTTAGAAGATATAAAAAGATTTTTTTGTTCTTTTTAAAGGCAAGCAAGACAACTCTGCTGAATGGTTAAACCAGTTATTCTGTCAATAGTATGGTATAGTATTATATCATTAATAAAAATGAGAAATATCCTGCTGGAACTGAGTGATAACCTCCTCCATGTAGACCTGCTAGCAAAAAGCTGGAAGAAGCTATTCTGCATGCAGTTCAATGGGAGAGAGAGAAACCACCAGTGAAGATACTCAACAGTGGACACTGCAAGCCTTATATTTGGCCAGCCAGGCCAAATGAGCCAACAGGTGCAATAATGGCATGTCTGTCATGGTGGAAACCAACTGCCCTCTAATCGGACTGGAGGCCCTCTCCAAGAGAGGGAATATATCCCTGATACCGAAAACTTAAAACAGACCCCTGTTTTGAGCCCTAGGGGTGTAACATTTGTTGCTGTCTGGCTAAATGTATATATTATGCTTATCAAACTGCCCAGTAAGCACTTCTGTTAATGTTCATACCCTTATGTTAATGCTACTCCCACTTTTGGTAGAGAATCTTCTCTTTTCAGATGGCAGTGACCTTGGGATGACTCAGAAGGCATCATGGTGCTGGAAAGAAGTGACAGGAGTGCTCAGCACTACAATATCTCTATCACACCTTCCAAGGCACAAGGTCTATTGCGGAAGAGGTAGCAGAAAGAATGTAAGCGCCAAAGGAAGGGTAAGACTCCTTACAACGTGCTCCCCTCAGACACAAAATGGCCTGGATATCCATGACCTCACAGTGCCTGACACGACCTACACAAGACCATCATAATAGATCATGACATCAAAATAAAAGAGAGATTGATTGAGAGGGTGAGGGAATATGATGGAGAATGTAGTTTCAAAGGGGAAAGTAGCAGGAGGGAGGGCATTACCATGGGATTTTTTTTATAATCATGGAAGTTGTTAATTAAAAAAAAATTGAAAAGAAAAAAAAATGAGAAACATATTGAGGTGGACAGTCAATCCAAGGGGGAGCCCTAGTGAGTACAGTATAGACATACATATGCTATACATACGTATACATACATAGGAATGAGTCTGAGTAGATGTATACATATGCATTGGTGGCTTCTTCTGGGTAAGGAAGTGTAAGCAGGGACTGGGATATCACCATTTCTATATTCTTCAGTATGAGCTGAAGTTTTATGAACATTATTTTAGAATCAAACAGAAAACCTTTAAACAAAAAATAAAGAGCTTCAGGCATAAAGACTATAAGGACCTAAGTCAGATGTGGTGGTACACACTTGTAATCCCAGCAAATGGGCAAGGCTGAGGCAAGAGGATCACAAGCTTGAGGCCAACCTAGGCTACATAGTGAGACTGTCTCAAAAAAAAAAAAAAAAAAATCAAGTCCCTAGATCATATAAGAAATCAGATATAACAGCTATCATGAGATAACATCCCTCTCATATCTAAGAAAATTTTAGTATTTTAAACTGTAACTCCTGAAGAAGAATATGGAAATACAAACACCTCTTTAATGTGCACATCTCTACTGAATTGCCAGAAATACAATTTACCCCCATCTTAGTCTAGCCTCCCACCAAAAGTGGGAATCTGAGCTAGAGGATGGCACTGTACCCAGGCCTAGAGCTGTGTCTACTGGCATGGATTAAAGCAGCAGGGCACTTTGCTGCACTACTCAGTAGTACTAGGGAGATGAAGAAGAGAAGCAGTATGGGCCCAGCTATGTCTCTTCAAAGGGATTTACTCCCAATAACTTTCTCCTTCAAGGCACCATGCACCTCACACACACCAGGTCTCAACTTGCTTCCTAACTGTGCAATACTCATCACTTCACATTTCCCCAACTGTTCTGCCAAGCAGACTCCGGGATGACCTAAGGTTTAAATATCCAACAAGGAAGGATGGCTACACACATACCTCTTTTATTTCCACAAGGCCAGAAAGAGTCAGGGCTGAACATAGCTTAGATGCTGTCTTCACTTTGTTATTGTTAACTGTCAAGGAAAACTCAATTAATAGCTTCATAGGTCAAAGCAGGAAAATAATAAAGGCATTCAAATAATAACAGCTGAGGAAGTAACTCAATTGGCAGAGTTCTTATCTAGCATGTACAAGGCTCTACGTTCGATTCCTAGCATAGCATAAATCAGGTGTGATGGTACATTCCTGTAATCCCAGACTTCAGTATATGGAGAAAGGATCAGAAGTTCAAGGTCACCCTCAGCTACATAGAAAGTTCAAGGTCAGTCTGGGCTACATGAGACTCTGTCTCAAGAATAAAAAAAAGGACTGGAGAGATGGCTTAGTTGTTAAGGCACTTGCCTATGAAGCCTAAGGACCTAGGTTCAATTCCCCAGTACCCACGTAAGCCAGATACACAAGATGGCACATGCATCTGGAATTCATTTGCAGTGGCTACAGGCCCTGGCACATCATTCCTTCTCTCCCTATCTGCCTCTTTCTTTCTCAAATAAAAAAGAAAAGTAAAAGAATAAAAAAGGAGTATATCAAATATTACCAGCCTACTCTGTTTAATATGTATCTAATTTAGTGAATTTCAACTTGAGAATTCCTTTTGGTGATCCAAAGTTCCAAAGTGCTTTCCTATGTTAGTACCATTCTTATTCTTACCACTCTGCTTCTTGGAAACCCCTTTCAAGGATGTTGGATAATTAATGTTATAAATTGCAAAGTTAGCTGGGCGTGGTGGCCCACGCTTTTGATCCCAGCACTTGTGAGGCAGAGAAAGGTGGATCACTGTGAGTTCAAGGCTACCCTGAGACTACACAGTGAATTCCAGGTCAGCCTGGGCTAAAGCGAGACCCTACCTTGAAAAACAAAAATAAATAAATAAATTGCAAAACGCACAGAAATGCAATTATTCTCTCTGTAAAATCTGTCAGAGACACTAATTAGTGACCCAAGGTCTAAATTACCAGCAAGAAAGCTAAGGTCTATAATCAATATCACAAAGTTATTATGAATGCCTTTATTCATTTCAAAATATTTTTATCAAAAAAGTTTTATTTCTAATTTTTAAATTTTTTTTTTCTCCCCAAGGTAGGATCTCATTTTAGCTCAGGCTGACCTGGAATTAGTCTCAGGGTGGTCCCACTGATACCTCTGCCTCCCGGGTGCTGGGATTAAAGGTATGTGCCACCACGCCCAGCTCTAATTTTTAAGTATCTGAATTTATTTGCATGTATTTGTATGAGCATGTCAGGGCCTCTTGCTCACACCACACACTTGTGCCACTTTTTTTCATCTGGCTTACATGGGTGGCTTGGGAACTGAATCCAGAGTGCCAGGCTTTGTAAACAAGCACCTTTAATTACTGAGCCATCTTTGCAGCCCTTATTTTTATTATTTTATTTGATGGAATATACTCCCATGTTTTGATTGAATCTAGTGAGAAAAATGTTAAAATCCAGAACTGAATGATATGGACAACTACACTACTAAGCTAAACAGTTTTTGTTTTTTATTTTTATTTCCTGGACACTGCTATTTGTTTCACATGTACCAGTAATTTCCTCTTCACTCTCAGAATTCCAGCTGTTGTTCTTAAACTCTAACTTACCTCAAAGAGGCACAGGACATTACTATGTTTGCTCCTTCTTATTGCAGCACGTTTTTCCATGTTACAGACATGCTAGTTTCACCTTTCACTTGTTGAATGATTCAGCCACTTTATGCGGCAGTTTCCTCCTACTTATGATCTAGTGGGTCAGCCAAAGATCACAATTTCTTCAGATCTGTTGCCTCAGATGGTACAGCAATTTATTCCTAAGAAGTTTCTACTATGGAAATAATGCCCTCCAAATGCTATCTCTGATGCAGGGAGATGTAACAAGCATGTGCCAAGACTCAACCTTGTCAAGCTTTCACCTTTTGAGTAAAGACGTCCTTACCTACAGCTGTCTCCACAGGTTCTTTCAGAAAAAGACATCCCCCTGGTCGAAGGATTCGGGCCATCTCAGCCAAAATCTCAGCACTATGCAGAAGGGTGCTTCCTGGGACCATACCCGACAAAATGACATCAAAGCTGGATTCTTTGTGGGCAGCTGAAAGGAGGAAGACTAGTCAGCAGCAGCTTCAGCCCAGTAGCAATCCTGACACTCCAAAATTCCCATGCAGGCTACAAGCTAAGCCTTGCCCAGTTAGCAGGCACTACCCAACCACCATTACCAGCAAAAGGGCAAGAAGGTTCTGTCTGCTCCCTGTCTTACTAATTCCATAGCCTTTCAAATGATGGGAAAGAAGTAAAAAATGTGAGACTGAAGAGTAAGCTTAACTTACTTGTTCTATTATTTGCAAGGGGAGAGAGAGAGCATACTAGTCAGGGCTTCTAGCCACTGTAAACGAACTCCACATAGATGCGTCACTTTGTGGGTACTGAGGAATTGAACACCAGTCATTAGGCTTTGTAGGCAAATGCCTTAACCACTGAGCCATCTCTCCAGCTCAAAAGTAAGCTTTTAAAAACAATGTGGAGCTGGGGAGATAACTCAGCAGTTAAAGACACTTGGTTGAGAAGCCTAATGGCCAGGATTTAATTCTCCAATACCCATGTAAAGCCAGATGCACAAAGTGGCACATGTGTCTGGAGTTCATTTGCAGTGCTAATAAGAGTCCCTGGGACACCCATACTCTCTCAAATACGTAACTTTCAAAGTGACCCAAAACAAATCTCAAGGAACCAAGATTGGCAGCATCCCCATCCAAACCTCCCCCCCAGCCCTGTGAAGATAAGCAGAAGCACTTACACTGTAGCAGCTGGTTGACATTTTCCATCGACACCTGGCCCTCACTGCCAGTCAGCCTTTGAAGTCTATCTACCAGGTCTTTCAGGGCCTCCTCTGGAGAAGACTTATCCCAGATCACTGCCACAAGCTGGCCAGCTGATATCCCAAACTCTGTCATTCCTGCAGCGCTGATGGACCTAAAAGCTACTGGCAGAAGAGAATCAAGTCTGAGGCGAGACAACAGTGCAATTTAATCCATGGGCTATCATCAAGTACGATTAGAATCACAACCTCCTTCCAAAAACCACCCACCAGAGGATGCTGACATTACAAATACTAAGTGTACAAGCTGGAGGCTGATTATATGAACCTACCACCTCAAGGATTCATAATCCCATCCCAACAAACAAGACTAGTCAGGAGAATCCTGACATGGTAGAGTGAAGGAACGGGGATTAGAGTGAAGGAAAAGTTGGAGACACATTCGTTCCTTTTTGAGGTAACTCAGCTTAGGCTGAGTATAAAACAAATAGGACAATTATCAAACAGCAGTGTGGCTCAGTAAGGAAGACAAATAAATTGGCAGGCATAACCCAACCGCAGCTTACTGTTCTGAAAAAGAGACAACACATTTACATTTTGTAAAGTCAACAATATTTTCCCTTTCATCAATTTTGAAAATTCAATTCCATTGAATCTGCAGTGACCAATAGTAACTACTTTTCTTTAGCTTAATACTGTACAAGTCACATAACCAGTGTCATGTGCTTAAAGCAAGAGCTGGGATTAGAATCCAAATCCACAACTGTAAAGCCCATGGTTCTACTATGGAAGCTTCCCCATGGATCAACTTTCTCTTCCACTCGATATGCCTCAGGGTATACAAGGTGCTTACCACGAAATGAGGTCAAGAGATACTCTGTTCAGCTCCTCCTTCCTTAAACATTAATGCCACCAAGTTTCTGGCTTCAAAGAGCTCAAGTAAATGAAACAAGCAGTGGCAGAAGGGTCAAGCATGTACTAACCTATGCCGAACACTTCTGGCTTTTGCCAAGTCAGTGACAATTATACCACCATACTGGGGCTGGATTCAAGTCATGTATACTGCAGTGTTTCTTCTATAAAAATATTCACCTCATTTGGGGGAGGGGGTGAGTTCAGGCTCTCATGTAGCCCAGGCTGGCCTGGAACTCCTGATTCTCCTGTCTCCATATCCCAAATTGTGGGATTACAAGCATGCACCACCACACCTAGCTTAAAAATGTTCACTTCTACTGACCGTCTCCTTTCTGCTTCCAAACCATGCCCTTTAACCAGTGTCACTCTTTTTAAAAAAATATTCATTTCAGAGTCAGAGAGAATGGGTGTGCCAGGACTTCTAGCCACTGCAAATACCAGACACATGCCCCATCTTGTGCATCTGGCTTTATGTAGGTACTGGGGAATCAAGCCTGGGTCCTTAGGCTTTGCAGGCAAGTGTCAACCGCTAAGCTATCTCTCCAGCCCTAACCAGTCACTCTGGATTACTATAGTACTTTGATTACTCATTTTAAAAATGAGTGACGAATTTGGAATGGCTAGAGGCCCTAGCGCACCCATTCTCTCTCTAATAAATAAAATAAAATAGAAATAAAAACTTTTTAAAAATGAGTGACGAATGGTTTTAATTTCAATAGCAAAACCACAACTTTTTAGCTTGCTATAATCTGGCTCTCACTCAAAATGAACCTCTCCTTATAGTTTATGCAAGTCCCTTGTATTTTTACTTTACCATGCCTTCTATCTAGTTTCTTCATGTGAACTCCTCTTTATTATCCTGTTTCAGCTACCAGCCCCAGTAAGAGAACAGGTACTGTCAAACAAGCAGGATTCCTTAGCTATTTAATTCTGCATTTTAAATACTTAAAGAGTACACTATTAAGCACTAAAACTTTTAAGCTTTTTAATTGTCACATGACATTGAGAAAGAACCTTGGAAAATTGTAAGATGAGTCTGAGTCTATTTCCTCATCAACCAAAAGGACAGTCACCTCGTACTTTGCAAGGCTGGTGTAAGAAATAATGAGAGGCTAAGGCATAGAAATCACCCAGGAGAGACTGGTACACAGAGCTCAGTGAAATAATGTTCTAAAAGAACTCTGGCCCTCCACTTCTCTGGGGCGAGCTTGTCTTTGCTTCAAACAGTCCTTCTAAAGCCCTTTTCTTCCCTCCAAGCCATGCTTGTGAGGATGATTCCCCAGATTAGTGTGTAGAGCTTTCTTTTTCATCGTCAGAACTCCAGGGCTGTACTGTGCCATCTTACTGCTCCAGAGAGATGGAGGCAGTTAACTGGATGATGTAAATAAAATGTCCTGTTTTCCTTATCTCCCAGAACCTTATATAGTAGAGAGATCCAGTAATACATTTATTAAACTTTAACCACCCCCAAAACACAGACAGAGCCCTGACTTTCCGTCATCATTTTCTCAATAAAATAGGAGACATTTTTTTTTTAATCTAGAAGCTAAAGTTTGACAATTTTCATCATTAGAGTTTTGTGTTATTGTGGAAAATCTGGAAAAAAAAAGTTAAAAATCCATAAAGAAAAACAGCCAGTACATCCTAAGCCAACATACTTATGAGCTATGACTCAGGGCCATTTCACAAGTACATAGAGGTGACGCAGAAGTCAATGTCACACCACTGACCTTGTTTGTTAGATGCCTCTCCACCTCAGACTACACTCCCATACCAATGGCTCTCTGAAAATGGTACTTTTAAATATGTACTTGCTTTTAAAACACCCAGTAAGCATTGTGTCTTAGGCTTTTTGGTCCCTTTTAAGAAGGTGGCCAAAAGAAAAAGAGACAGAAGTTTGGGCTTCCTATCACAGCTGAGGATAGAATTCTCTTAAGTCAGGTACATAAAAATTCTTAGAAAACTAAGTTATCAGAAAGGAAAATTCCAATTAAAACTAACTGATTAGGGCTGTGGATATCTTGCCTAGAGTGCCCTGGGTTCAATCTTTAGCACCATAGATGGAGTGTAAGGAGTGGTGGAAGTATGCCTGCAATGCTGGCTCTTTAAGTTGGCTGAATCAAAAGGATCTCGAATTTGAGGTCAGTTTGGGCTACATAGTGAGGCCCCGTAGTTTAAAAAAAAAAATCAAGGCTGTCAGGCATGGTGATGCATGCCTATAATCCCAGCACTTGGGAGGCAGAGGTAGGAGGATTGCCTTGAGTTCAAGGCCACCCTGATACTACATAGTGAATTCCAGGTCAACCTGGGCTAGAACGAGACCCTACCTTGAAGAAAAAAAACAGAACAAAACAACAACAACATAAAACCAATGTTGGGCTGGAGAGATGGCTCAGAGTTTATAAAGGAGCTTGCCTGCAAACTTGATGACCTGGGTTAAATTCCCCAGTACCCATGTATAGCCGGCGAGAGGCCCTGGCGCACCCATTTTCTCTCTCTGCTTACAAATAAAGAAAAATATTTTTAAATAAAATCAAGGCTAATTAATTAAAATAAAAGATAATCAGCCTGGACTAGAATGAGATCCTGTAGCAAAAAAAGAGAAAAATATAAAATTAACTGACAAAAGCTCGTATGCACACATAGTGAAATTTTTATTATTTCAAAAGGTGAATATGGGAGCAAGGCATGCTAGATCATGCCTATAATCTCAGCACTCAGGTGGCTGAGGTAGGAGGATCACTGTGAGATCAAGGTCAGCCTGGGCTAGAGTGAGACACTACCTAAAAAAAAAAAAAAAAAAAAAAAAAAAAAAAAAAGTAAGGGGTGACTGGAGAGATGGCTCAGCACTTAAAGGTGCTCGCTTGCAAAACCTGCAAGCGCAGGTTCAATTCCCAAGCTATTTATATAAACAAGATGCAAACAGTGGCACAAGCACCTGGTGTTCATTTGTAGAGGCAAGAGCTCTGGCATACCCAAACATACACAGATAAAAAGGTCCCACCTTAGCCGGGCGTGGTGGTGCACGCCTTTAATCCCAGGACTAGGGAGGCAGAGGTAGAAGTTCGAGGCCACCCGGAGACTACATAGTGAATTCCAGGTCAGCCTGGGCTAGAGTGAGACCCTATCTCGAAAAACAAAAACAAGTTAAAAAAAAAAAAAAAAGCTTAACATATACAAAGGTTGGGGTTAACTGCGAACACAAAATATACAGAATCACATACATGTCCCTGTAATTATCCTTAACCCTCAACCCATTCACTTCTTCCTACTAATACTAAACCGACCCTGGTGACAGCATCAACGCTTTGGTTTAGTTCCTTTACCATGACCTTGGCTTGGACACTCGGCAATGCCAGACGCTGGCTACCAAACAAGCCTCTCCCAAAGCCAGCAGACCCTTGTTGGTGCAAGACTGCTGGACCGGACCACACCCTGACAACGAGTCAACTCTCCAGGACAAAAAAGGCTTTTGGGGGGGTTCTTTTTTTTTCCGACAAGGTCCGATTCGGCAAGTTTGGAAAATAAGACTGTGAGGGTTCGAAGAAGCCACAGGCTCACATTTACAACCTGTAGGCTCACGGTGCTTCCCAGCTTGTGTGCTTCGCTGCCAGGTATTCTGAAACACCAAACTTCGGAGGCTGAGACTCAAGGTCACAAGAGCGGGCTACCGGGTAAAAGCAGGTGTCGGGCGCAAATAGATGTCCAAGATCCCAGCCCAGGACGTGATTTTCTCAGCGCGCGAACAGAGGCTGCTGGGACCGACCGACAGAGCCACAGCGTCCGGAGAGCGCCGGCAGGGCCCGGGCCCCTCACACCTGCCTGCCTGCTTGCCGAGGCTAAAGCCCGCCAAGGGTCTCCGCACGGCGGCCGTGGCGGTACTGCCCCCCGAGGGACGGCGCTGAGCACCGGCAACGGGAGGATAGAGGACGGCAGTGGACCCGAGGAGGCCCGTCGGGGCACAGCCGGGCGCTCCAGAAACCGCTCACCTGCAAGCCTCGCCGGCGAACCCGTTTCTCCGCAGCCGTAGCCTTCCAAATTCTCGCGAGAGGAGCCGAGCGCGCGTCAAAAGGAGGAAGCGGTTCCGCGGAAGTCCTGACGCTACCCTTCGCGTCGCCGCCGTCCGAGTGCGTGCCCACTTCCAAGATGGCGGCGGCGGTGTCTGGTTTGCTGGGCCGGGCGGGCTGGAGGTTTCTGCAGCTGCGGTGCCTGCCGGGTGAGGGGGCAGCGGAGCCGGGGAGCGGGGAAGAGTTGGGAACAGGAGCCAGGCCGCCGACCTGGGCTGAGTGTGGGGAGACAGAGGGTGTGGTGGAGGTTCCGGGAGCAAGGTGAGGTGAAGGGCACCGGCGCGGGCTCGTGTGCTGGAAAGAGACGCTGAGCGGGCTTCGAGCTCCAGGCTGGAGCTGTGAGGGGCAAGGGCAGCGGGACTAGGCCTGTCACCGCCGCGGTTTCCTAGAGAGCCGGGCATGCCCAAGGTCACAGCTGGTCGATTGCTGAACTAGCCGGCACAGACCCATTTCTCAACTCCATTGCCATTGGCCCTGGACCTTGATCAACTGGAGGGACAGATGGAACCAGCCACTGACAGCGTCCAAGTCCATTCTCTTCCCCCAAAAGTCAGTTGTTTTCCCCAAAACTCAGAGTCAGTGATGTTCTCTTACCGACTTTGCCGCTGTATGCTCAGTATTATTTCTACAACTGGTTATCCTGAAACTAGTTACGTAGAGGAAACTTTGTACACTGTCGTAAATGGAAAAGCGAAAATCACCTTCCACAAATAGATTAATTATTATGCACTGACACATTGACAGACATACAGCTAATGAAATATTCTCTTGCATTTCACCTAAAATCTTCCCACGAGCTGTGGACTTCCCACGGCAATACTTTGGGGGAAATTTCCCCCACTTTGAGATTTTGTATTTGCACTGTTTTCTGCATATACTATCATACTAGTGTTTTTACACATTCTTTTCATTTAAAATCATCACTCTGACTTACAGACTTTTCCGAATGCTTTTCTTTTCTTTTTTTTTTTTTTTTTTTTTTTTTTTTTTTTTTTTTTTGGTTTTTCGAGGTAGGGTCCCACTGTAGCCCAGGCTGACCTGGAATTCATTGTGTAGTCTCAGGGTAGCCTGGATTTCCTACCTCTGCCTCCCTAGTGCTGGGATTAAAGGCATGCACCATCACGCCCGGCACCAAATGCCTTTTTTTGGTCATTTTTATACAACATTTCAGACTAAATACATTTAGGAGAAGTGCCCCATGGACCCAGAAAATCCACTGTTTAGTACTTTCCCCAAAGCAATGAAGGCATATCTACAAAAAGGTTTGTTCAAGAATATTCATAGCATATCCATCAATGAAACAACTGTGCTTTTCCCTCCTTCAGTACTATACAGGTGCTTTACAACTGAGCTACATCTGCAATCCCACCCACCCCCTCAAATCCCAGTTTTTTCTTACAAATTTTTGAGACTTGTCTCTAAATTGCCCAAGCTGGTTTTGAGCTTTCTGTGTAATCCAAGCAGGCCTTGAATGTGTGATCTTCCAGCCTTAGCCTCCCTAGTTTGAGGCCATCCTGGGCTACATGGGAAGACTGCTGCAAAAGAAATATGGGATGTTTTGTTATGTTTTGTTGAGAGTTTCATTGTAGCCCTGACTGACTTGGAACTCTATGTAGACCAAGGTTCACCTCCAACTTGAAGTGATCCTACTGCCTCTCAAGTGCTGGGATTACAGGCACCATCCACTGTACCTGGAAAAATATGTGCTAACCTTTTAAAAATATACTAAGCAGGGCTGAAGAGGTGGCTAAGCAGTCAAATGCTTGCCTGTGAAGCCTAAGGACCCAGTTCGAGGCTCGATTCCCTAGTACCCATGTTAGCCAGATTCACAAGGGGCCGCATGCATCGAGTTTGTTTGCAGTGGCTGGAGGCCCTGGCGCGCCCGTTCTTTCTCTCTATCTGCCTCTTTCTCTGTTGCTCTCAAATAAATAAATAAAAATAATCAAAAGAATTTTTAAAAAATATTTACTAAGCAGCCAGGTGTAGTGGCATATGTCTTTAATCCCAGTACTTGGGAGGCAGAGGTAGGAGGATTGCTATGAGTTCAAGGCCACTCTGAGACTACATAGTGAATTTCAAGTCAGCCTGGGCTAGAGCAAAACCCTACCTCAAAATAAGATATATATGTGTGTGTGTGTGTGTAAATATATATATATATATATATATATATATATATATATATATATAGAGAGAGAGAGAGAGAGAGAGAGAGAGAGAGAGAGAACACATGCAAAAGAATCCTTGGGAGGGGGGAGTGTATGTAGATAAAATTCTAGGACAAGCAAAAACTAATCCAGGGTGAAAGAAAAGTCCAGAACATTGTGTGTAGAATCATTGTTAATGTAGTTGCATTCTTGTTGCTAGGACAAAACACTCCACTTGAAACAGCTATGGGAGGGAAGGGTTAATTTCAGGCTGGTGGCTTCAAGGGGAAGAAGCTTCATCATGGAGAAAGCTGGCAGAGCAGGTAGCTGGCGTGTCAGTCACATCTCCACACAGGGCAGGAAGGAAATAGGGAACAGCAAGAGCAGGCCAATTCTGAACATCCAGTGGGCTAGACTTACCAACATCCAAATCCATCCCTAGCAACACAGCTTCACCAGCTGGGGACTAAGTAGAAGACTTAATCACAAACACTTGAGGTCCTGGGGGACATTTATATTCAAACCACAACTGTGAAAGGGCAGGTGGAAATTCTAGGGGGTGATGATAATGGGCTATGGCTACATAAGATTCAGGTTATTCAAAAATATATGTTTGTGCTGGCAGTGGTGGCGCACGCCTTTAATCCCAGCACTCACTCAGGAGGCAGAGGTAGGAGGATTGCTGTGAGTTTGAGGCCACCCTGAAACTACATAGTGAATTCCAGGTCAGCCTGGGCTAGAGTGAGACCCTACCTCGAAAAAAAAATATATATATGTATGTGTATATATATGTATGTATATATGTTTTTTACAGCTCATATGTTGGTATGTTTAAGATTTATGTGTTTTATTATATGTAAATAGCATATAAATCACAGAGCAGTACATATTGAACCCCTAATGATACATAGGCTAAAAGTTTTAGAGATAAAGAATACTAAGATCTGCAGTAAATGATCAGAAATCAAAATGGCTTAATGAAAAGCATGATAGGGCTGGGGAGATGGCTTAATGATTAAAGGCAAATTCTTACAAAGCCTGTTGGCCCAGGTCCAGTTCTCTGGTACTACACTCACCTTAAGCCAGATGCACACAGTGGCACATGCATCTCAAGTTTGTTTGCAATGGCAAGAGGCCTTGGCATGCCCATTCTCTTATTGCCTGCCCCCACCCCAACTTGCAAATAAATAACTTTGTTTTTTCTTCAAAGAAAAACATGATAGGAAAAACCAGGCTTGAGGACTGGAGAGATTGCTCAGTGGTTAAAGACATTTGCTTGTAAAGCCTGACCATCTGGGTTCAATTCCCCAGTACCCTTGTAAAGCCAGATAATGGGCTGGGGAGGTGGCTCAGCTGCTAAAGGCACTTGCTTGTAAAGCAGATGCACCAAGTGGCTCATGCATCTAGAGTTTGTTTGCAGTGGCAAGAGGCCTTGATGTGCCCATTCTCATTTCTGCATTCATTCTCTCTCTCTGCTTGCAAATAAGTAAAATAAATAATATTTTAAAAAGAAACAGCCAGGTTTGGGCTGGAGAGATGGCTCAGCAGTTAAGTGTGCTTCCTGAGCAAGTATGAGGTCCTGAAGGGGCCTGAGACAGCCAGAGTTTGAATCTCCAGAACCCATGCTGACAGTTGGGTGTGGCCACACAGGCTTGGGACTTCAGTCTCCCAAAGGAACAGTGACCTGAGAATCATAGATGACACCCAAGCTCTGGTATCAGTAAAGAGACTCTGGCTAAAAAAAAAAAAAAAATCTGGGCATGTTAGCACACACCTTTATTTCCAGAACTTGTGATGCAGAGGTAGGAGGATCGCTGTGAGTTTAAGACCATCCTGAGACTACATAATGAATTCCAGGTCAGCCTGGGCTAGAGTGAGATCCTACCTCAAAAAAACAAAAAAGAGCAGGAGGAAAAGAGATGGAGTGGATACCCAGCGTTCCACCCCAGCTCACTGTAGGTGAGCACCCTACTCCCTACAGGCAAGCATATGGGCCATCACACCACACACAAAAGCAGGGGAGAAAAAAAGCTGGGCTTGGTGGCTCACATCTTTAATCCCAGCACTCTTGGGAAACATATAAGAGAATCTCCACGAATTTAAGACCAACCAGGGCTAGAATGAGACTACCTCAAAAATCAACAACAAAAGAAAAGCATACCGCTGATACCAGCACTTGGGAGGCAGAGGTAGGAGGGTTGCTGTGAGTTTGAGGCCAGCCTGAGACTACATAGTAAATTCCAGGTCAGCCTGGGCTATAGCAAGACCCTACTTTGAGAAACTTAAAAAAAAAAAAAAAAGCGGGCGTGCCCATTTTCTCTCTCTCTCTCTCTCTCCCTCTTTCACTCTTGTTGCTCTCAAATAAATAAATAAAATTAACAAAAAAGAAAAAATTTAAAAAAAGCATGGTACATGATAAATATTTGCAAACTAGAATAGATACACAGGTGTCCACAGTTCATTCATCTCTGTTGGCAAGTGTTTATGAAAAAATGTTGGGAAAAAGCCGGGCGTGGTGGCGCACGTCTTTAATCCCAGCACTCAGGAGGCAGAGGTAGGTGGATCACCGTGAGTTCGAGGCCACCCTGAGACTCCATAGTGAATTCCGGGTCAGCCTGGGCTAGAGTGAGACCCTACCTCGAAAAACCAAAAAAAAAAAAAAAAAATGTTGGGAAAAGAAAGGGAAAAAATAGCACAAGCATTTGCTTAGGAAGCGCTCTACTACCCTAAAGTAAGCAGGGACTACAAGTTTTGTAAATGGGAAAGCAGAATCGCAAAATAAATATTTGGGGAGAAAATAATAAGACCTAATTACTACTCCAGTGTTGTCACCATAATGTATATATGTGCAGCATTTTCAAGTCACTTTCACTTTTTGTGTGGGCCTTAACATTCTCATTGAGCAAGTGGAGATTTGCAAATTTCAAGACCTTCACATTGAGGGAAATGTTTTGCCCATTCCACACAGCTGACAAATGGTAGAAGCAGGCGAAGATGCTAGGTACGACTTCTGTGCTCTGGCTTACTTTATGCCTCAAGGTTTCCAGTTTACTCAAGGTTTTTGTGGGGAACCCTACACTTGGATAAATGGCTCCAGAGGTGCCTCTGCCTTACATTTCCTCCCCCTGATCTTTTATCACTCTTGAGTCTCAGAGTCTTCTCTAGTGAATGCCCCTGACTGACAGTCCGGTTCCTATTTCAGTGTCCCGCTGCCGACCACCCCTGGCACCACGTTCCTTCCACGCTTCTGTGGGGCTCAGGCTTTCAGAAGAGCAGAAGCAGAAACCACCCCCATCTTTTTCTCAGAAGCATTCTGAGACACAGGAGGCAGAAATGCCTGGTTCAGAGTCTCCTCGTCCACCTCCCAGGTAGGCACTAGAGCCCCTATCCTCCCATTTCTGGCCACTCAGGAAATAGGGAGGAAGATCACAAGTTCAAGGTCAGTGTGGGCTACAAATGTGTGAGCACTGAGGCAAAAGTTAAGCACATTTAAAGTTTAGCTATATGAAGGGAAAACTTTCCTTCCAGAAAGGTAATAATAATTTCCATTTTCATTTTTTTTTTTTTGTTAATCTGCCATTGGAAATTGAAAATGTTTCTCAACATAATGATAAGAGTGTTCATCAATTTTTTTGCTAGTCTCCTAATGTACTTTTTGGTATTGTTTTATTTTTAAAATTTTTAAATTTATTTCCTTATTTGAGAGAGAGGGAGAGAGAGAATGGGCACACCAGGGCCTCTAGCCACTGCAAATGAACTCCAGACGCATGTACCGCCTTGTGTATCTGGCTCATGTGGGTACTGGGGAATTGAGACTGGGTCCTTAGGTTTCGCAGGCAATTGCTTTAACCGCTAAGCCATTTCTCCAGCCCCTTTGTTTTGTTTTTTTTTTTTAGACAGTCTAGCCCAGGCTGACCTGGAACTCACTACAATCCTCCTACCTCAGCCTGCCTAGTGGCAGAATTAAAGCCAGGTGTGGAGGCACACACTTTTAGTCCCAGCACTTGGGAGGCAGAGGTAGTAGGATTGCCATGAGTTTGAGGCCACCCTGAGACTACATAGTAAATTCCAGGTCAGCCTGAGCTAAAGTGAAAGTCTACCTTGAAAGCCCCCCCTCCAAAAAAAGAATTAAGGCATGAGCTATAGCACCCTGTTTGTTTGTTTGTTTTTGTTTTGGGTTTTTTTTTTTTTTTTTTGAGGTAGGGTCTCACTTTAACCCAGGTTGACCTGGAATTCACTATGTAGTCTCAGGGTGGCCTCAAACTCACTGCAATCCTTCTACCTCTGCCTCCCCAGTGCTGGGATTAAAGGCATGTGCCATCACACCCAGCCTGCTTTGAACTCTTGAACCTGTTTCAGCCTCTGGAGTGCTGGAATTATAGGCCTGCACTAGCACACTCAGCTAAAATACTTTTAAAAGAGAATTGTTTGAGGAAGAGACAGAATTAAAGGGTAGGCCTGGGCCTCCTGCTACTGCAGATGAACTCCAGATGCATACCCCACTTTTGGGCATCTGGCTTGCATGGTTACTGAGGAATTGAACCTGGGCCAACAGGCTTTGCAAGCAAGCACCTTTAACTACTGGGCCATCTCCCCAGCCGTAAAATACTTTTGACTTCAACAAATATTTTCTTAGCATCTACCGTGTGTCACACCTTGTGAACAATATAACCACTGCCCCAGCCCTTGGAGTTCTATTCTGGTGCAGATATAAATAAAGGAAACCTTTCAACACAATGTGCTCAGAGCTGTAAGCAGGAAACCCAAGATGCTGCAGGAACATTGCCATCTTATCATAAGATCTTAAGTCACTGGATCCCTCCTCTAACTGTGGGAGGGGGAGGGATGATGGGATTTCTGTCCTGTAGGCATTAAAATGTCCATTATGACATGACACAAAAGTAAATAAATCTCCCCCACCACCACCACCACCATGTGCGTAGAAGAAACCAGAATTCTGGTGGGTCTTGTTTTGAATGCCTGGCTATAGACTGAGCTAAAGTGTACTGGGCTCTGTCCCTTGTCTCAGGTACACAGACCAGAGTGGTGAGGAGGAGGAGGGCTATGAGAGTGAGGAGCAGCTGCAGCACCGCATCCTTACAGCAGCCTTGGAGTTCGTGCCTGCCCACGGCTGGACTGCAGAAGCCATTGCTGAAGGAGCCCAGGTGAGTATCGCTGAGGGTAGGGTAGCCAAACCCAAACCAGCCAGGAGTCACCCACAGCAGCAGAGAGCCTGGTGCTTTTTTGCAGCTCTGTTCAGAACCCTACACAGCTATAGGAAGTATACTTAACCACTGAGCCATCTCTGCAGCCCTTAAGCTTTTTTTTAATTGACAACTTCCATAATTACAGACAATAAACCATGATAATTCCCTCCCCTCCCCCACATTCTCTTCACGAATCCACTCTCCGTCATGTCTCCTGCCCCCCTCAATCTCTCTTTTGTTTTAATGTCATCATCTTTCCCTCCTTTTATGAGGATCCTGTGTAAGCAGTAGCATGCATTGTGAGGTCACAGATATCCAGGCCATTTTGTGTGTGGAAGATTGCATTGTGAGCAGTCCTACCCTTCCTTTGGCTCTTACATTCTTTCCACCATCTCTTCAAGCCTTATTTATTTATTTATTTATTTATTTATTTATTTATTTATTTATTTTTGGTTTTTCAAGGTAGAACTCTTGTTCAGGCTGACCTGGAATTCACCATGTAGTTTCAGGGTAGCCTCAAACCCTTGGTGATCCTCCTACCTCTGCCTCCTGAGTGCTGGGATTAAAGGCATGTGCCACCACACCCAGCTTTTTTTATTTTTTAATTTATTTTTATTTATTTATTAGAGACAGAGTGAGAATGGTCACGCCAGGGCCTCTAGCCACTGCAAACAAACTCCACACTCATGTACCACCATGTTCATCTGGCTTATGTGGGACCTAGGGAATCGAACCTGGGTCCTTAGGCTTTGTAGGCATGCACCTTAACTGCTAAGCCATCTCTCCAGCCCTGTTCTTTTGGTTTCTTGAAGTAGGGTCTTGCTCTCTAGCCCAGGCTGACCTAGAATTCACTATGTAGTCTCAGGGTGGCCTCAAACTCACAGCAGTCCACCTAACTCTGCCTCCCTAGCCTCCCTAGTGCTGGGATTAAAGGTGTGCGCCACCATGCCCAGCTCCAAGCCCTCTTTTATTTTACTTATTTGAGAGAGAGAGAAAGAGATAGAGAGAGAATGGGTTCACCAAGGCTTGTGATTCCTGGGGAATGCAACCTGGGTTCTTTGGCTTCGCAGGGCAACACCTTAACCGCTAAGCCATCTCTCCAGCCCCAAGCCCTCTTTTTAAAATTGTGTGTGTGTGTGTGTGTGTGTGTGTGTGTGTGTGTAGAGCAGAGGAAAACTTAACAGTGTCTATACTCCACTTTCTTTGAGACAGGGTCTCTTGCCACTGCAGATGAACTGCCAAACTGCTAACAAATATCACAGTGGCTGGCCTGCAAGCTCCAGATCCATCTGACTCTACCTCCCATTGTCGTAGGCATGCACAGGTACATGCACCACTTTGCATCTGGCTTTACATGGATACTAGGCAATTCAGCCCAGGCTGAAGCCTTTGCAAACAAGTGCCTTTAATTACTGAGCCATTTCCTCAGCCCCTAGCTCTTGTTCAACCATTTGTCCCATGAACTTTACTCTTTTTCATGTTCTTATCATTGAGACTCTCATTTTAAAATATATATATATTTTTTTGAATTTTTATTTATTTGAAAGAGAAATGGACATGCCAGGGCCTCTAGCTGCTGCAAATGAACTCCAGACCGTGCACCACCTTGTGCATATGGTTTATGCAGGTCCTGGAGAATTGAACCTGGGTCCTTTGGTTTGCAGGCAAGCACCTTAAACGCTAAGCCATCTCTCCAGCCTTCTTTCTTTTTTTGTTTGTATAACATTCCTTTAAGCATTTTCTGCAGTGCTGGCTTAGTGGTCATGAGCTGTCTTCGTAATATTGTTTCTTTATATTTTCAACATCTTCACTATGATATGTCATGAAGAGGTTCTTCTCTGGTCATGTCTATTTGGTTTTTAAATTTTTAAAAATATTTTATATATTTATTTGAGAGACAGAGAAAGAAGCAAAGAGAGAGAGAATGGGCACACCAAGACCTCCAGCCACTGCAGATGAACTCCAGACACATGTGCCACCTTGTGCATGTGGCTTATGTGGATACTGGGTCCTTTGGCTTCGCTTCACAGGCAAGCACCTTAACTGCTAAGCCATTTGTTCAGCCCCTCTATTTTTTTTTTTTTTTTTTTTTTTTTAGTGCTTTGATTAATTCATTTATTTCATTTAGACAGAGAGAAAGAGGGAGGGGGAGAGAGAGAGAATGGGTGTGCCAGGGCCTTCTGCCACTGCAAACAAACTCCAGATGCATGCACCATCTTGTGCATCTGGCTTACATGGGTACTGGGGAATTGAACCTGAGTCCTTTGGCTTTGCAGGCAAGCACCTTAACCACTAAGCCATCTCTGCAGCCCCTATTTGGTTTTTAGATGTTTTTCCTTTTTTTTTTTTTTTTAATAGAAGGTTTATTTATTTGTGTGTGATGTGTGTGTGTGTTTATGCACATACGTGTTGATGTGTGTACATGGCAGGGTTTTTTGCTGCTGCAAATGAATGCCCATCTGGCTTTACATTAATCACTGGGGAATTGAAGCCAGGCCAGCAGGTTTTGCAAGCAGTCGCCCTTAACTGATGAACCATTTTCTATTTTTGCTATTTATTTGTATGTATGTATATGTATGTGGCTATGTGTATGATGTTTGAGTTTATGGGGGCACACACATACTACTTTGTGCATGTAGAGGTCAGAGGACAACCTCAGGGAGATAATCCTCTTCTTCCATTTGCTGCTGCTGGTGCTTGCCAACTCCCCAGTCTCCTGACTGTCTCCCATCGCTATGGATGCGTTGGGTTTACTGATGTGCATGCAAAGTGGCTGCTTTGTCTTCAGCTTTAGGTGGGTGCTAAGAAGTATCAAACTCAGGTTGGCAGACTTGCAAACAAGTGCCTTTAACCATTGAGCCATCTCTCCAGCCCCTAGTCATGGATATTTTAGGATGTTTGGATGTCTAACTCTTTCTCTACACTTGGGAAATTTTCTGTTACAATTTCATTGAGTAGAATCTATTTTATCAAGAAAAAAAAACGAAAAGGGTGGAGGCAGGTGCGGTTTCAGACACCTTTAATCCCAGCACATGGGAGGCACAGGTAGAATGATCACTGGGTGTTCGAGGCCAGCCTGGGACTACAGATCAGTGAGTTTCAGGTTAACCTGGGCTAGAGTGTGACCCTACCTCAAAAAAAAATCCATTTTTTCTCAATTCCTTCTTCTGCCCCGTGAATACTTAGGTTTGGCTTCTTTTTAAAGAAAGAATTTTTATTTATTTACGCGCGCGTGTGCACACACACACGCACGCGCTCCAGATTCTCTTGCCACTGCAATGGAACACCAGATGCTTGCGCTACTTTATGAATGTAGCTTTACATAGGCGCTGGGGAATTGAACCCAAGCCCATTAGGCTTTGTAAACAAGTGCCTTTAACCACTAAGCCATCTCTCTAGCCAGATTTGATTTCTCTTCTTTTCTGTTCTTTGGTTTTATGAGCTAGGGTTTGACCTGGAATTCACTATGTAGTCTCAGGTGGCCTTGAACTCACAGCAATCCTCCTGCTTCTGCCTCCAAGTACTGGGATTAAAGGCGTGTGCCACCATGCCTGGCTTGTTTTTTTTTATTGTTATTAAAATATTTATTTAAGAGAAAGAGAAAGAGAGGGGCCAGGGGGGAGGGAGGGAGAGGCAAATACAGAGAATGAGCATGCCAGGGCCTCTAGTCCCTGCAAACAAACTCCAGGTGCATGCACCATCTTGTGTATCTGGCTTAAGTAGGTACTGGGGAATCAAACCTGGGTCCTTAGGCTTCACAGGCAAGGGCCTTAACCACTAAGCCATCTCTCCATCCCCCAGATTTGGTTTCTTTCCCGAGTTCTAGGACGTTGTGGTCATGCTCACTGTTTCTTCTTTGCTGAGGTTTGAATGTAGTACTTCCTCACCTTTGTCAGTTCAACTTGTGGCCGCTTATCTTTCCTGTGATTGATGCTGGTGCTGAGCCTGTTTAAGCAAGTGTTTGATGTCTCCTACTGGCTTCATTTAGCAGCTTCCCCTCTTAGTGTGCCAGGGCCTCTGCTGGCTACACTAAGCTTTGCACTCTGCGGGATGGACAGCTTCTGCCACCCTTTGGAGAGGAGAAAGCATCTACAGCACTAAGACCTGTACAGGTGGCCAGTCCTCATGCTTTTAGTACTCATTAAACACTTTTCACCCTACTGATGGATGAGGCTGTGGATGTCAGGTAGTTCACAGATTGCGGGTTGGGAAGTTGGCTCAGCAGTTAAAGGTGATTGCTTATGATGCCTCTGTTGGCCTAGACTTGAGTCCCAAGCACCCACATAAAGCCACGTGCACAGTGGTGTATGTGTGGCATGCATGTGCACCAAACTATTCACATTGATGAGGTCTCCTCCCAAGAACTACGGGTGGGTTACTTTTCCCTACACCCTTCACTGCCTGGACTGAGCCTTCTGCCACATGCACTTCTGACCTGTCAACATCTGAGCCCTCTCTTGGCTAGGAGATCATTTTCTAATGCTGACTTGTCCCACCATGTAAGTCATTGTCTCAACAGGACACACAGTTGGATTTGGGCCTTTTGAGAGCTGTGAGCAGACAATGTGGGGAGGACTGCCAGTCTCTCTTTTGTATATTTTTATTTACTTAGGGTTTTTTTCTTTTTTTTGAGAAGGGGGGAGAGTATGGGTGCAGCAGGGCCTCCTGCCATGGTGAGTAAACTTCAGATGCATGCATCACTTTGCAGATGTGCTTAACATGGGTACTGGGTAATCAGACCCAGGCCCCAGGGCTACCGGGTTTAAATTTGAAGACCTTTGCTTCCCCTCCTTGTTGGGGAATCCTTGGCTTTCTTCTCTTTGGTGCTTCTGCCTGTGTACTTTTTGGCTGGTTCATCACCCCTTTTGCAGATTTCTGAAGCTCTCCTCTTTCCTTTGGAATAGAGTCCCTTTTTTCTTTCCCTGACACTTCTCTTTCATTGTGTCTCACAGAGGCAGCTTCTAGGCTGCAATCTTTTCAGGCAGATACTGAACTTCCAATCCTCCTGGCCCAGCTTCCCACAAGCCTAGGAACATTAACTGAATACATGCAATATATCCTTCTAAAATCTGAAAAGTGCCATTAAGAAAAGATACTACTGGACATACAGTGGAGGGACCTGATCAAATATGGGCTTAGGGAAGACATTTGCTCAGAGAACTGAGGAAGAAGTTGGCTTCAAGCATGGCTGAGTGGACAGAGAAGCAGCCCGGGCAGCCTTGGGAGAAGCATCTTGCAAACAAATCAAGTAGCGAAGGAAACGACGAGATTAATAAGACTTAGGCCAGGCAATGCAAGGTGCTGAAGTCATACCACAACTTTGACCTTTCTAAACCATGCTGAGTGGGAATGGATCAGATGAAGAGAGTCGGTGGGAGAGATAAGGTGGTCTGCCTGAGAACCCTGCAGTGAAACAGACAAGTGGGTAGGGTTGATATTAGATTGTACGTAGCTGAGAGATTGAAGAGACATCGCCAGAGTTGCTGCATGGGTATATGGTGGGATCTTAATGAAGTTGGGATGTGAATACATGAGCACGGGTATGAAGTGATAAGGGAGAACCCCGGTTGGGTGATGGTGGTTCATGCCTTAGTCCTAACACTTGGGAGGCTGAGGCAGAAGGATTGTTGCAAGTCAAGGCCCACCTGGGATACATAATGAGACAAAGAGAGAGAGAGAGAGGGAGGGAGAAAGGAAGGGAAAGGGGAAAGAAAGAAAGGGAGGGAACCACAACATTTAAGGATGGATAGACTAGGGTAAGCCATCAACTGGTCTAAATTAGAACATCCTAATGCTGGAGCAAGAACCAGCTAGCCATTGGTTACTGTGGCAGCAGCTATTGGGGTCCCAGGTCAGAGATCATGAGAGTGTCCTGAGGCATGGGTAGAAGGGAGAAAGTGGAGAAGTATTAGACTGTGAAGGCTGTGTCACAGGGGAGGAGGGATGGAAGTTGAGCATGGTTGCACACTCCTGGGGAGAGGAGGAGCACTAGTGAGGGCGTGTGGATATCAAGCTAACTGGAAAAGGGTAATCTTTGCACAAGTTAAACCTGAAGACAGAAGGCTATGCACCTTGGGTGGAGCTTCTTGAAGGTAGAAACTCACAGCTTCTCTGAAGATGTCCTGATGTAATAAGCATAAACAGACAACTCATGATCTAATCTGATGTGAACTCCTGAGTTGTCTTTATGCTCAGACTCCTCATAGCTTTGACCGCCTGAAACTGAATAAAAGCTGCAGTACAGTCAGTTCAGGGAGCACTCAAGTGCATCCCCCGACCCTCCTTTAAGTCACGTTTTGTGTGTTATGTGTTCATTTTGCATTCTTCTTAACACTGCTGGATGGTGTGTACAGGGGTGGAAATAAAGGAGAAGATAGGCAAAATCAAAGACAAGAGTTACAAGATCTGGAAAGCAGGCAAAAAGATTGGCCCTAGACATTAAGGGCAAAGATGGGGGGCAAATCAGATTCAACTGAATAGTCTTTTTAAAAAAATTATTTTCATGTGTGTGTGTATGTATACATGCACATCTATGTATGTATGTTGGGTATGCCAATATCTCTTGACACTGCTGCTGAATGGCACATGTGTAACCCTGCAGACAGGCTTTGTAAGCAAGCACCTTTAACTGCTGAGCCATCTCTTCCCCCACTCCTCCACATAATCTCTTAGCTGACGCTGCTTATCCTTCATGCCGGCTGAGTCATACATGTAGAATTCACTTAGCCTTAGTTGATAAACATTTGAATGTTTCCAGTTATGTATTATAAAACTGCTTATAAACCAGACTTAAGTTCCTTTCTGACTAGTTTATTTGGACAGATTTCACGAAGTTGAGTTGCACTTCGAGGGATTCTATAACTCATTGTTGTCAGGGTACAACTAGTTACTGGGATAGAGAGCATTTACTACAAAGACTTGCTGATTCAGTATAAAGTTGGTGACTTTGAAAGAACTTTGCAGAATTATGGAGGGGGTAACCCTGCTGGAAGCAGCTCCCTCTCGGGCATCAGGAGACTGAAGGAGCAGTTGGAATTACTAAAGCTAAATTTTTGGAGGAGAGTCCCCAAGTTGAGGAATCGTGGAGCTCTGAGGATAAGGCACTACACTGCCAGTGCTGTTGTCCGTACCCTTAAGGAGAGGGCCCTTTAGGGCTGCCACCAACTTGGGATAGGGGAAGTTGGTAGGGCAAGGAAAGGATGGTGGCTCAGTAAAACTTGTTCTGCAGATGTGGGGAAAACTGCAGATAGGCCGAGCCACTGCTGCTGGAGTACAGAAGCTCGCTGGGCTGCTGCTCCAGGGACCTCGAACAGACAGGAAGGAGCCACTCCCTTCGCACTTAGCCTGCTTAGGAGCCTGGTGGCCCAAGTAGTGTGCAGTCACAGAGCCTGCCTCGCAGTCTGAATCTGGAAGGCAGGTTTGGAGCTGCAAAACAGTGACTAATAACTGGTCCAGAAAGTATATATGTCTTTGATTTTGTTCATTGGAGGCAGTGTAGCCTTTGGGTCAGAGCTTTAGGCCTTAGTTTCCTCATCTGTAAAATATGGCAGCTTGCTCACCAGATAAAGTTGCTGTGCAGTGTAATGCGGCTGTGTGTAGTGAGCAAGGCCTAGTGAGCCTGCAGCTACCACTCATGTTAGTGCTGCATCTGGCCTCCATAAAGGCCATACCACCTTCCAGAATAGTGTGGCTTCCCTAGCTAGCAGGAGAAAGTCATATTTGATATATTTTTGTTCCTTTCTTTTCTTCTGTTCCTGTTGCCATCAGGTCTCTGTCTCCAGTAGATAGTCATTGGTGGATTAGGACTAGCAAAGGGTGCTCCTGACCTGTCTGACTCCTTGACAATTAAGAAAAGCTGTGTATTACACAGAAGCAGAGGTTGAGGGTGCAGCTGAGTGAGAAGAGCACTTGCCTAGTATGAGCCAGACCCTAGGCTTAAGCCCCAGCACCACACACGCACACAGACCTAGTTTGCAGGACATCTAGGTGAAGGGAATGGGTCAGGAAGGGAGTTAATTCTCTCTACTACCCCAACCTAGCCCCTGTGGTATTAGAAGGCTTGGGTTTCAGTGTCAGAACTGAACTGTATGTTAGAATGGAGATGTTTTCTCATTTAATGACAGGACTGTCTGGAAAGAGCCCTGGGCTAGAATTCTTAGACTAAGATGCTGGAACAGTTTCCATTGCCTTTGTTTTGTTGTTGTCTCTGGGGCTCCATGGCAGAATAGGGGATACCCATGCAGGAAAAGTCCTGAGGTGGACTCAAGGCCTGTGCTTGGTTGTGTGCTCATCTTTAAGCTAGCTGTGATTTGCCCATGCCAAGGGGCTTACTGGGGCATGGAAGACCAATGGTGATGAACTTTACCAAATGCAGCCATGCTAAACAAAGCAGCGTTCATGATGAGTGGGCTGTGAACCTGCAGTGCACTAACCCACCCACACTTTGTTGCTTTCCCTCTCCCTTCTGCAGTCTCTGGGTCTCTCCAGTGCAGCAGCCAACATGTTCGGGAGTGACGGCAGTGAGCTGATACTGCACTTTGTGAGCCAGTGCAATGCTCGCCTCACCCACGTGCTAGAAGAGGAGCAGAAGCTGGTACAGCTGGGCCAGGCAGAGTAAGTCCCATGGCATTATTGCTCAGTATGGCAGTGAAGAATGGGGGGCTCAAACCCTACCACCTGTCCCCAGGAAACCTACCCAAACACAGCCGTAAGACAGTAGTGCTAACAGCCCTTCTGCTTGGACAGGACTGAAACTCAGGAGCTAAGGGGGACCCTCCTCCTAGGGCTGGGTAAGCAGAGTGGCCCCAGGCCCCTGCCTTTGACCCAGAGAAACAATGTTTTCTTTTCCCTCTTCCAGGAAGAGGAAGACAGACCAGTTCCTGAGGGATGCAGTGGAAACCAGACTGAGAATGCTGATCCCGTACATTGAGCACTGGCCCCGGGTACAGAGTCCATATCCAGGCCCCACAGCAGCAGTAGCAATAACCTATCACTAGTAGTAATCTCAGACCTGCACTTGGAGGACTTGCACACTGCTGAGAAGTTAGTTCATTAGTCTTCCCCATAGACTCCCAAAAGTCTTAGTGTACTTGGCAGAGCTAGGCTTCCTGCTAGGGAGTGCCCAAGAGACCAAGTCAGCCATCTGAGTCTCAGCTCATAGGGTTGTGAGTGGCCCTGCTTACTGGCTCATATCACTGGGTGGACACAGTGGCCTGACTGTGCCACCAGTTCTTCAACAAGGAAGAATCCATGAAAGAGGTCACAGTAGTCAGAAAATTTTATTGGCCATTATGGCTTCAATAAATGTCCTGTTGTGTTTTAGATCTTGAGGAGTGGGACTTGAATTGTCGGTATAATGTTTGGGGAAAGGAGCATTCTTCCCAAGGGTTTTTCTGAAACTTTCTTTTATTTATTTGCAAGGAGAAACGGGGAAAGTGGGGGGTGGGGAGAGA
The DNA here is from genome assembly GCA_036346955.1 of Dipus sagitta. Classification (NCBI taxonomy): domain Eukaryota; kingdom Metazoa; phylum Chordata; class Mammalia; order Rodentia; family Dipodidae; genus Dipus; species Dipus sagitta. Next base: position 238,861,630 of record CM070770.1, read on the forward strand.
GAGAGAGAATGGGAGTGCCAGGGCCTCTTGGTACTATAAATGAACTTGAGATGCATGTGCCATTTTGTGCATCTGGCTTTATTGGGTACTGGGGAATAGAACCCAGGCTTTCAGGCTTTGAAAGCAAGCGCCTTTAACCACTGAGCAATCTCTCCAGCCCCAAAACTTTCTTTTTCCTCTCAAATCATATCACAGCATGGACCATTTTGAGTTAAGAAACTGAAGTCAAAACACATCAGAAATGAGAGAGACTCAAGCCTTTGGCATCCTCTGTTCAGCTGGAAGTCATCCAGTTAATGGACATTTAAGCACCATGGTATACTGAGCCCCTAATGGGTGTGAAGAGGTGACAGCTGAGTCAGGCCTGCCCTGTGTCTTTCCGTGGCAGCGTAGTGGTGGCTCTCAGCTGCCCTCCTGGGTCAGCATAGTCCTTCCTCCCTGGGTGCTTTGCTGATGAGGACAGGGCCTCTGCTCCACGTCACAGATGGAAAATTGTGGAGTTGGCAAAGGGGCCAGAGCTTCTCCAGTCAGGACAAGAGGACCTAGTGTCTGCTAAAGGAGGTTGTCTGGTTGGTGCCCTTACCAGTATCAGTTGAAGTCGAGTTTCTCTTTCTAGAAACAGGAGTCAACTGGAGTGAAGCAAAGCAATGGGGAGGAATGTATTGTGATGCTTCAGTGGTGTATCAAGGTCAGGGGTGCTTTTGGCCAGTGGCATGGCCTTGCATATGGCCCTGAATCACCTCAGACTCCCTTACCTTTGAGCTTCCCACCCCTCTTTTTCTAACTCTGGGACAGAATGGGGTGCCCTCCCTATCCTTGCTCACAGGTCTCTTAGATCAGGCTAACCTCTTCAGCTGTCTGTATTCCCAATTGCGAGTGTTAGGGCTGGAGAATATGACTAGGCCAGCTTAGGGCAAAAAACATGGCCCTGGCGCCTATAACGTGTAGTCAGGGTTTCTAGCTGCCACCAAGAGCTTCCACCAGTAGGTAGAGGTAGTGGGTCTCAAAGTACCACAGTTAGATCCTCCCCTCATCCCCACTGTGAGTCCACTGTGTGTTGCTCTTACTGGCGGTACCTATTCCTTTGTCATTCTCTCCTCAGGCCCTCAGCATCCTCCTGCTCCCTCACAACATCCCACCCAGCCTGAACCTGCTCACCAGCATGGTAGATGACATGTGGCATTATGCTGGGGACCAGTCCACTGACGTGAGTGTTTTCTCTAGGCCCACAGGCCACTGGGAAAGGCGTGGGTCAAGCATTTCTTGAAGACATTTGTGAAATGTCTTTGATTTCTTCAGATGGTGGGAGGGCCTGCAGTGTCATTCCCATCTAAGATAGTAGGAAGGTCCCTCTGTAAGCCATAGTGGCATCTACGTCATCTTCATTCAGAGACCAGCATTCGAACATGAACCAGTGATTATTCCTTCCCACCTACAGAGGCGGCACGGGCCTCAGAGGGCCTTATGATTGGCTACTCTTTTATAACCATTTCCGTTCAGCCTCCTAAGACGTAGATTCTGCATCAGAATACCTCACTGTGTGCCTGTACTAAGACTAAAGAGAAGAAGAATGCCAAGGGGACCCCCATTGCTTTAAAAAGGCACTCCCTTCTTCCACCCTGTTGGCCTGCTTTGATAAGAGATCAATAACCCCCTTTAAACAGGCACAAGGAAAGAGTCTGACTTGTTAATGTTACCATATTTCTGGTGGGAAATTAACAAAACAAAGTACACCTTCACAACGGAAATTAAAATGTGATGGCACTTTGTGGAATCCAGGATGAGGAGGTACACAGATACTCCCACCACATTTATAACAAAGTGCTTTAATAAACTTCCTCCATGTGGGAATATACCACCAGCAGAGATAGTAGGAAAACAAAATTAGAAAGCAAAGAAATTAAAGAAATAAAACACCAAGCAGCTGAGCTGGTCCTCTGAAGAGTAGTTACCAGAGCTGGCAGGCGTCTTTGGGGACTTGAACTCTCAGCTTTTCCCAGGTGTTGTAACCTGTTCTGCCTCAGCCTTCACTCTGTAATGAGCACACTAAGGTTTGGTCACAACTGGTTGATCAAGGAACCTCTGCAGGACTCAGTGTTAGGAATTTCACCAGTCAAATCACTTGAGGTGCTAACCAGATCTCCTCATTCCTGGCACTTAATTTGGACCTGCTTCCTCTCAATCCTAAGAGGTTGGTTAGTCCTGGTACCCAGCCAAGTTCAGGACAGTAATAGTGTCCAAAGGACCATATGTACTGGTGAGGGAGAGAAGAAATGAGAAGGGAGTCTAAGAGTCCCTAAGGCCTTGAGTTGGAAGAACCCCTAGACTTCCCTAGCCAGCGCAGTGAAACCCTTCCTGGGTGGGTTTCTTTGCAGTTTAACTGGTATACCCGCCGTGCCGTGCTGGCTGGCATCTACAATACAACAGAGCTGGTGATGATGCAGGACTCATCTCCAGACTTCGAGGACACTTGGCGCTTCCTGGAAAACCGGATTAATGATGCAATGAACATGGGCCACACTGCCAAGCAGGTAGTTGGGGACTGGCCATTTGGGAATCCTCTTCACTAGGCACACCTGGTCACTTGGCTCTTCTCTTGCTTCCTGTTGGCCTGAACTCATAGTCCCAAAGGCCTTCCCAGGGTGAGTGGGTGGTTTATGCCAGCCCCTCTTTATGAGCCATGCTCTGTTGATTTGTGATTGTGCAGCCCATAGGCTCTTTTCTGGTACATGGGACATCTTGACTATACTGGGCTCATAAGTGTCCTGAATTGTCCTATCTGTCCTACCTTTGAGCTCATACTGTGGTCTTAAGGGAACCTGACCCACACTCCTTCTAGGTGAAGTCCACTGGAGAAGCACTGGTCCAAGGACTCATGGGTGCAGCAGTCACGGTGAGTACTGCCCAGCCTCCATCCCACTCAGCCCCTGTGCTGTTTGTAACGGGTGGTACTGGCCCCACATAGCTTTGCAGCCTTAAACTGAAAGTTAAACAATAAGACTGACACTACTCGTCAGTATTTGTGTCTTATGCCCCATCTCTTCCTTCTTCACTGCCATCAAGAAATATTACTAGGGCTGGGGAGATAGCTCAGCAGTTTAAGGCACTTGGTTGCAAAGCCTAACAGTCTGGGTTTGAGTCCCCAGAACCCATGTAAAATCAAATGCACAATGTGGCACATGCATCTGGAGTTTGTTTTCAGTAGCAAGACACCCTGGCACATCCTCTCTCTCTCTCTCTCATAAATAAATAAAAATAGATTTCTAAAAAAAAATCCCAAGAAATATCACTAGAGCAAAGTGGAGTGCATACCTGTAATTCCAGCACTTGGGAGGCTGAGGCAGGAGAATCAAAAGTTCCAGGTTGGGCTGAAGAGATGGCTTAGCAGTTAAGGTGCTTGCCTGTGTAGCCTAAGGACCCATGTTCAACTCTCCAGATCCCATGTAAGCTAGATGCACAAGGTGACGCATGAGCAAGGTCACACATGCACACAAGGTGACTCATGCACCTGGAGTTCAATTGCAGTGGCTGGAGGCCCATATATCAAAATAAGAATATCATGCCAGGTGTGGTGGCGTATGTCTTTAATCCCAGCACTAGGGAGGCAGAGGTAGAAGGATCACCGTGAGTTTGTGGTCAGCCTGGGCTAGAGTGAGACTCTACCTTGAAAAAAACAAAAGATAAAAAAACAAAAAAAAGTGCTGTGCACGGTGGCACTTGCCTTTAATCCTAGCACTCAGGAGGCAGAGGTAGGAGGATTGTTGCAAGTTCAAGACCACCCTGAGACTACATAATGAATTTGAGGTCAGCCTGGGCTAGAGTGAAACCCTACCTTGAAAAACCAAAAACAAACAAACAAACAAAAAAAAAAACCAAAACAAGAAAAATCTCTAACTCTGAACCCCCAGTATTTCAAATCTATTTCATGGCTGTTCCTGCTGCATTGAAAACCCCATTCTTTCCCATTGTACTAGAGGCAGGGCAAGGCTTCACCACTCTCTGTTTCCATCCCTGTGTTAGCTCAAGAACTTGACTGGTCTAAACCAGCGCCGGTGAGAAGAAGGAGTGAACCCACGTGCCTGGAAGGAGCAGCAGATTTAAAGACCTTGACAAGTAAGATGTGCCATCCACAGAACAGGATGCTAATGAGAACCCACTGAAGAACTTCAGAGTCACTACTACTGCCACAGGACTTGAAACTTCAGGGTACCTGATACCGTTCTGACCTGGGATTGGGCCACTTCTTCAGTTCCTAGACTAGGCCTGGCCTCCTGGTGCCTTTCTGTATTGAAACCGTGTGATTAAAAAAATGAGACTTTGTAGGCCAGGCGTGGTGGTGCACACCTTTAATCCCAGCACTCGGGAGGTAGAAAGATTGCTGAGAGTTCAAGGCCACCCTGAGACTACATAATGAATTCCAGGTCAGCCTGGTCTACAGTGAGACCCCACTTTGGAAAACCAAAAAAGAAAACGAGACTTTGATCCAGGCATTCATGCCACATAAACTTAGTTGTAACCATGCCATGTTCTTCTTACAGGCATTTTGATCATGTTTTGACCTTAGAAAAGCTCTCTGGGAAACTGGCTGTGCACATGCCTGTATTCCCAGCCACAGCAGGATTCAGAGTTCAAGGCCTGCTTGGGCTACATGGTGAATTCTAGGCCTGCATGAGCTATGTAGTGAGACCATCTCCAAAGAAAAAAAAATTTTTTAACCTCAAGAAATACTCTGGGGGACTCCTAAACCACTGTCATGGTCTGCAGCCACCACAAGGTGTCAGCTCATCCACAGCTGTCACAGGCATGTGCACACAGAGGTAGAGGCATTCCTGCCACTGTCATGGTCCTGAGATGCTGCTCCTGTGGATCCCCTCTGAAAGCTGCCTTGCGTGAGGCAGGAGCCTTCTGGACAGTCATGCACAGTCTGGCCAGAGGTGTAACCCAAACCTGCCACCATGTACACCAGCATGCATCGCAGGATCATTAGTGTATTTGGAATCTGTAAAGATAATAAATATGTTTGAAGCAGTTTCCTGTTGTATGGTTTCCATCTAGCCCACAGGTATCCAAGACCCCAGTAGTGTGGAAGAGGCTTGCCTAGCAGCCAGGGAACCTAAGCTCTGGCCCTTGCCCTTGCTAATATCAGAACAATCCCAACTCTGTGTTGGCCCAGGTTGTCCCATCAGTCAAATGAGGATGACACCTTTCCTTGGGCCATTAGCTCCCTTGTCTGCTCTTGTCTGTCACTGCACTTCAGTATAGTCCTTGGCTTTCATAGTCTTCTCACTGGATGGGCTTCCTTTGCACATACAGTTAGTGCAGTCTTTTGCTTTGCTGAAGGGGAAGTTGAGTCCTAGATCTTGTCTACTAGGCCCTTCATGTGCCTCGGGTTCTTTGTGCCTCTTGACATCCCATGAAGTTACTGCTGTAGCTATTCCATTTTTCATTGCATTCTCCCCTTGATCCTTCTCAGCATCCCTTTCACACTCGCAGACGAGTCTGATTCCTAATTTACTGCGGTGGTGCAGGCTGTGCAGCAAGTCCCCTCCCTCAGTGCCCTTTCTCTGGTCTCAGGAAGAGATGTCACTCCTTGTTAAAGCAAACTGTTCTCTGGTTACTTTTTTGCCCCCCCCCCCAAAATGTACCTCCTGCTGGGTTCTATTTAAAGGGCTTCTTTTCTCTGTGTGAACAGCTGCCACTTTTTTGAGGCCCATTTAAACCTGCCTTCAGGTGTAACTACACAGGACTGTAGACGTCAAGAGCATCACATCTTGCTGCCAGCAGTTTTCAGAAGTGCATCATACACTCGAGGGTGGAAGGGAAAGGATGTGTGTATGCTGTTCAAACATACGTTGCTAAATATACTTTAGTTGTCCTACAGATATACAACTTTATTCTTTTCAAAGGCTTCATTGTATTCCTATGTGTGCATATTTATCCAGGCCTCAGCAAAAATCAGGCTTGAGTTTTGTCATTTGCCCTTACTCACAGAACTGGCATGAATGACCTGTTTACATCTGCAAGCGCATATGTAGTATAAATTCTTAGATGATTGTTGTTGAGTCAAGGGCGTACCTGTTTTGTATATAACACATCCTCCAGCATAGTTGAACCTGATGCATTTTGAGGCAGGTGAGGTTGGAAAACCCCGTCCCGGGGCAATTCCGGCCTCCGAACTACAGGCGGCGCTGCGCGCTCCTCGCCGGAAGAGCAGGGGAAGCGTCAGGGTCCTGCCGACCAACTTCCGGTGACGGCGCAGGCGCGACAGGGTGACTCGGGCCCTGCCAGGGCTCGCGATGCCGTACGCCAATCAGCCCACGGTGCGGATCACGGAGCTCACAGACGAAAATGTCAAGTTCATCATCGAGAACACAGACCTGGCGTAAGCCGAGGGAAGGGGCTGGGCGTCGGGAAGCCCGCCTTGGGTCCGCGGCGGCGGGCGGGGTTCCTTCCCCAGCTCCCTGCACCGGGGCTCTCGTTTCGGGAGCGTGGGACTGAGGGCAGCGCGCTCACGCCGTGTGGTTCTCTCCTTTAGGGTGGCCAATTCCATTCGGAGGGTCTTCATCGCCGAGGTGCCCATCATAGGTATGCAACCCTAGCCCTTTCAGTGCCAGTTCCCACCTCTTCCTTGGGGCTTCTGCCGCCAGTCCTTGGTCCTGGGTGGGGTGCTGAGAAAACCGCAGCGCTGGAGCCTGGGTCAGGCCCCGTGGCCACTGCTTTCCTCCCTGGCTCCCACGGGCCACCTAGGAACACCCTTGCACTGTGCATGCATTGCCTAGCGGCGTGGGTTCCAGTACTGCCCTCATTCTCTTAAACGACGTAAATAACGGCACAGTATTAAGCGACTGTTCTGTAGTTTACTCGTCTGTAACGTTCAGACACTGGTGATAATTAGCAGGTGATGTCAGTGATTACTGAGGCCGTGCACATAACACGTCTTTGCTTTTAAGTGTGTTCATTGCTGGTGGATGTCTTTAAGTGTATGTTAATTATATAGTATAATGGATTTAATGTGACATTTGCATGCATATATACAATGCATTGAGATCATATTCATCTCTCCAGGTATCTCCTCTTATTATTCCTCTCCCACTGGCTCTTCTTCCAAATAGCTCCCCTTTTGCTTTCCTCCCTGCCCCCTTTCTGTTGAGATTGCTCGTGAGAGAAAATGTGTAGTCTTTCTGAGCCAAATTTCCTCCTGCAAATGACATAGTTTTATTCTTTATAGCTGAATAATATTCCATTATGTTTATATAACACATTTTCTTCCTGTGTTTTGATAGGTTTTTTTTTTTTTTTAATGAATCTACTGTTTTAGCTGCATGTATATTGCATGTCAGTGCCAGGCTTGAGTTAGGGATAAGGCATGCACCAACATGACAGAGTCTGAACAGAGTTTTATGAGAGTGGTTCAAACGGGAGGAAATGATGGCAGAGAATCAGGATTTTCACTTGCTAATGTGTGGAGGATGGTAGGAGGTAGAGGTAAGGGCATGCCAGGAGAAGGGCCCTAGGAAATAAAAAGGCCAAAGCATTGTGGGTCTTTGTGTGGGTGGAGGAAGCGTTGCAGGACAAAGCAGGTTAAGTCTGGCCATGTCTAGTCCTCTTCTGACCATTGTTCCTACTGTCCATTTGGCAATGAGGCCCCAGGCCATTTCTGGACAGATGCTTATTTATGAGTGCATAAGTGTGTGTTTAAGTCAAGCGTGTGTGAAAGTACAGGCCCTCGCTGCTAGAAGGGATTGTGTTTTATACTTAGTATGTTTTGCCCATTGAAGGAATTCAGTGAACATTCATCAGTAGAGTACCATTGGAGTTCTAAATGGGTGATCCAGTCATTGCATCATAAAATGAGGTTTTGACTATAAGCACTGTACTTTGTGGTGGTTTCCCTAATTAAAAAAATTTTTTTTAGTTTATTGTTTGAGAGAGGTGAGTGAGTGTATGGGCATGCCAGGCCTCCTGCAAACAAACTCCAGATGCATGCACCTTGTATGTGGGGACTGGGGAATCAAAACTCAGGCCATCAGGCTTTGCAAGCAAGCTGGCTTTAACCTCGGGGCCATCTCGCCAGCCCTGGTTTCTCCAGTTTTTAAGTGTGCAAATAGTGTTTGTTTTTGCCTTTGGTGTTGGCCTGAGTAGCAGATTGAAGTGCTTCTCAAGGAATTACTTATCTCAAAGATGTTTCCATGCCTATAGTATCTTCTGTGTGGTATAGGGAAACCCTGCATTAAATCAGTTTTACCTAGATAGGAAGGTGTGATCAGTGTGTGGTTATTGCTAACATGCAGATTCCTGAACTTCTCACTGCCACTGTAGAATCAAAGCCTTTGGCAGTGTGGCTAAGGTGTGTGAGTTTGGGCAGTTGCTAAATCCTGAGAACACTGCTGTAAGTCTAAGTGAATCTGCTTGTTAAACCTCATGTACACTTCTCTGTTTTCTTCCTTTTTCAGCCATTGACTGGGTTCAGATTGATGCCAATTCTTCAGTCCTTCACGATGAATTCATCGCTCACAGGCTTGGTGCGTGCTGGTGTCAGGAGGTGGCAGGGATAGTGCTGCAGTTGGAGGAGGAGGCTTCCCTGTCCCCAGCCCCAAGGGGGCTAGTAGGTTCTTGTTTGTATTGGCTTGGCTCTTGGCCCTTCTTTAAAGTGCTTTTTTTTTTTTTTTTTTGTCTTGCAGGGTTAATCCCCCTCACTAGTGATGACATTGTGGACAAGCTGCAGTACTCCCGGGTATGTGCATGGTGCATGGACTGGGGGCAGAGGAGAGGCCTTAGTTCTTCCAAGGGATCTTTCTAAACATCTTTTTTTTAAAAAAATATTTTGTTTTTATTTACTTATTTATTTGACAGAGAAAGGGGGAGAAAGAGAGAATGGGTGCGCCAGGGCCTCCAGCCACTGCAAACGAACTCCAGACATGTGCGCCCCCTTGTGCATCTGGCTAACGTGGGTCCTGGGGAATCGAAGCTGGGTCCTTTGGCTTTGCAGGCAAATGCCTTAACCGCTAAGCCATCCCTCCAGCCCCTAAACATCTACAGCTTGAAATGTATTGCAGTTTAGAAAGCCAACCATGGGGATGTTGTCTTGAACCTGAGGCAGTTCTAGCTTCTCATGGGATGTCAGATTGACTAGGCTCCCAGGCATCTCAGCAACTAGCCCCACAAGAGTTTCCGTCCACCAGAATGCCCATTTATTCTTTTGTGTGAGTGTGTGTGTTTTCGAGGTAGGGTCTCACTCTAACCCAGGCTGACCTGGAATTCACTCTGTAGTCTCAGGGTGGTCTTGAACTCATAGCGATCCTCCTACCTCTGCCTCCCGAGTGCTAGGATTAAAGGCATGCGCCACCACGCCCACCTGCCATTTATTCTTAGTAGCAGGCTGTTCGTTCCAGAGCATGTCATCCCAGAGGCAGACCTGGCAGGCTAAACTAGTGGGGGCGGGGGAGGCAACAGAAGACAGGGAGCAGAGGGAGTGAAGACACCCCATCAGGGATGTCAATTAAGCCTGGCCAGACTCTTATTGCCCAGGGTGGGGTTTGTACTATGTTGTATGTCCAGGGAAAGTGGAGTACATATAAGAAACCCTATCAACAACTTGTTTGATTGTAACAATTTTTTCTGAAAACCTACATAAAAGTTGAGAACACAAAATAAGTAAATACCAGTTTTGTTTTCCTCTGTAGTTATCAATTTTTGGTATTTTCCTACATTTGCCTTATTTTTCATATGGTGTCATTTTTCCCAAACTACTGGAAAATACATTACTGTACTCATGCTCCTTCTTTCATAAATAATTTATGCTGCATCAAGAAATGAGATTTGAGGGCTGGAGAGATTGCTTAGTGGTTAAGGCGTTTGCCTGCAAAGCCAAAGGATCCCAGTTTGACTCTGCAGGACCCACATAAGGCAGATGCACAAGGGGGCACAGGAGTCTGGAGTTTGTCTGCAGTGGCTGGAGGCCCTGGCATGCCCATTCTCTCTCTCCCTCTCTCTGCCTCTTTCTTTCTCTCTCAAATAAATTAAAATGTTCTTTAAAAAAATTTTTTTAAGTATATATGTATTAAAAAGAAAAGCAATGAGATTTGAGCCAGGTGTGGTGGTGCATGCCTTTAATCCCAGCACTTGGGAGGAATAGGTAGGAGGGGTGCCATGAGTTCTGAGACTACAGAGTGAATTCCAGATCAGCCTGGGCTACAGCAAGACCCTACCTCGAAAAACAAAAATTAAAAAATAAAGAAAAGAGAGAGAAATGAGATTTGAGCTGGGTGTGGTAGCACATGCCTTTAACCTCAGCATTTGGGGGGCAGTAGAAAGAGAATCGCCATGAGTTCAAGGCCACCCTGAGACTACATAGTGAATTCCAGGTCAGCCTGGGCTAGAGCGAGACCCTACCTTGAAAGAAAAGAAATGAGGTTTAGGGGCTAGGGAGGTGATTCAGTGGATGAAGCACTTGCCTTGCAAGCTTGTGTACCTGAGTTTGGAACCTTAGCAGCCATGGAGAAAGCTGGATGCTGTTGGAGGTATTTGTAGTGCCAGCTATGACAATGGGTAAAAAGGGAGCTCAGGCCAGCTAGCCCGGACAGAAAAGCGATGGATAACATGGCCCTGTCTCAAACAGCAACCTAGTAGTCTAGAACTTGAAAAGGACTTTATTCTCCTCTTCCTGGGCTTGTTATTTAAAGGCTGGCTACATTCCCAAGCTGGTGTGCTGAGTGCATGACAGGCAGAAGTATACTGCATGAAGGACGAGTCCTGTCTGCTATGTCAGCATTGTGTCCCCTAGTGGTGACCTGGAAGCATTAGGGTGGGAAGGAAGTGTGGATGTCGTGGGTATACAGGTCCTCTCTAAGCTTGAGAGGCCCATGAGAGTGTTATACCAGAATACCACAGCCCAGAAGAGCCCAGAGACTGGTTCACCTCTTTTTATACAGAAAAAAACTGAGGGGGAGCTGGCTATTAGAAGCAGGGGAGTCCAGTCAGGAGTGACCGGGTCTTGATGGGTCATTCCTGCTGCTCTTGCTGTCTCAGGACTGTACATGTGAGGAGTTCTGCCCCGAGTGCTCTGTGGAGTTCACACTCGATGTGCGGTGCAATGAAGACCAAACACGTCATGTCACCTCTCGAGACCTAATCTCCAACAGCCCCCGGGTCATTCCGGTTAGTGCCTTTGCTCTTCTTTTGTCTCTTAAGTGGGTCACCCTAGAGTAGATCCTTATTAGACTTTGATCTACTCTGTGGCCATTGGCAAGCTGATGTCTAGAAGGTACTGATTCTATATTCATTTTAGCAGCATTTACACTGAGTCCTCTGTTGCCCCCATAAAGGCTATGGGATTGCTTTGACTGAGAAGCATATTATAGCAGCATGAAGTGGGGCTGAAGTCCTGTAAGCACTTCAGGCCTCTTCTAGCATGGCAGACTACAGGCTGGAAGCATGGACAGACAGTGGCCAGAGAGATGAGACACTAACTGCTTATTTGGGCTGTCTTACAGGTGACATCCCGGAACCGAGACAATGACCCCAGTGACTATGTGGAGCAGGATGGTAAGGGGCTGGAGCAAGTGTGCAGGCATCTTCCTGCTCTGTCACTATTTGGGCCCAAGGGGTATAGAACACAGCCTCTCGTGCTGCCTGGTCAGAGGGGTATGCAGAACACGGCCTCTCGTGCTGCCTGGTCAGAGGGGTATGCAGAACACGGCCTCTCGTGCTGCCTGGTCAGAGGGGTATGCAGAACACGGCCTCTCGTGCTGCCTGGTCAGAGGGGTATGCAGAACACGGCCTCTCGTGCTGCCTGGTCTGAGGGCTATGCAGAACACGGCCTCTCGTGCTGCCTGGTCTGAGGGGTATGCAGAACACGGCCTCTCGTGCTGCCTGGTCTGAGGGGTATGCAGAACACGGCCTCTCCTGACCTGTGGCTGATTTGCAACTCTCCCTGCAGACATCCTTATTGTCAAGCTGAGGAAGGGCCAGGAGCTGAGACTTCGAGCCTATGCCAAGAAGGGCTTTGGCAAGGAACATGCCAAGTGGAACCCTACTGCAGGGGTGGCTTTTGAGTACGATCCTGACAATGCACTGAGGCATACAGTGTATCCCAAACCCGAGGAATGGTATGTTCCTGTGGAGAGGGAGGGTGGGGATGGGGGAACTGAGAGTGGAGGGGGTAGGGTAGAGGGAGCAGTGGCTGCTGGTGAGAAAGCTCATAGAGTGCACTAACAGCCACAGTGGCACCTGTGCTGACTGAGCTGTGTTTGACCTCAGGCCAAAGAGTGAGTACTCCGAGCTGGATGAGGACGAGTCCCAGGCTCCCTATGACCCCAATGGCAAGCCAGAGAGGTAAGTCCTGCTTGGGGCAGTGAGTAAGAATGTAGGATAGGGGAGGGGGCTGTTAGGTAGTTGCCCCTTAGTGTGCCAGGAGAGCTGCTTCTGCTGCTGCTGCTAAACTCATTACATGTTCTTCATCCCCGTTTGGTCACCGTGGAGAGGGGGACTCTCCAGAGACCCAGGCTGTTCCCATTCTGCTTTTGTCCTACACTGCAGCATAGAAGGGCTATAGCCCAGCATCACTGCTTGTTTGATTCCCCATTGTCCCTGGAGTAGAAATACAGTTCTTTTAGGATTTTCACAATAGCTCTTTGAAGTAGCTGGGGCCTCCTTGAAGAACTAGAGAGTGAGTCTGGACCACTCAGCAGAGGAGGTCTGATTTTACGTCCTTATTTTATTTTGTTTTTATTTTTGAGGTAGGATCTCACTGTAGCCCAGGCTGACCTACAACTCACTTGTAGCCCCAGGCTAGCCTTGAACTCAAGGTGATTCTCCTACCTTGGTTTCCTAAAGGCTGGGACTGAAGGTGTGTGCCACCACACCCAGCTTGCATAAGAGGTTTTAGATGAAGGGTGGTCAGCACTTTGCCAAGAAGGTCAGTTTCCTCATAGGAATAAAAAGTCAAGTCCCAGCTGGGCATGGTGGTGCACGCCTTTAATCTCAGCATCCGGGAGGCAGAGTCAGTGTGAGTTTAAGGCCACCCTGAGACTACATAGTGAATTCTAGGTCAGTCTGGGCTACAGCGAAACCCTACCTCAAAAAAACCAAAAAAAAAGTCAAGTCCCACAGAGTGGAAGGGCAGTAGTCTGGTCAAAGCCTCGTTGCCAGCCTGCCTCTCATGAGGACTCTTGCCACACTCTTGTCTCTTAGGTTTTACTACAACGTGGAGTCATGTGGCTCACTGCGCCCTGAAACCATTGTCCTCTCAGCCCTCTCGGGATTGAAGAAGAAGCTGAGCGATTTACAGACTCAATTAAGCCACGAAATCCAGAGTGACGTACTCACTATAAATTAGTGGCCATGGGCCTGTTGCAGTGGACGTGGGGGTTTGAGGCAGTAGCTAGATTTAAGGTCTCTGGAGCCCTTATTCTGGGCTCTGGACTACAGTTGCTCAAGCTACCTAGCAGGTTCTCAGCACCATCAAGAAGGGGTCACAGATGGATTGCCAGTGATGCCACTGGTATTTAGGCAGGGTGGTTTGTCACTGGGCATTTAGTGTCCCGGGACCTGCCTACTGGTCACCAGTTCTGCTCCTCAGAACCCCAAGTGTCCAATCTTGTTTCCTAGCTCACCAATAGGGGGCTGCACTGCTTTCCTGTTGAGAAGCACTGAGCTAGACTTCAGCTCACTGTACCTCTTGAACCCCTTTCTGCCCAAAAGGAGTTTTCAGGGATCAGGCTTGCTCAGGGTATGGCCATAAACATGAAAGGAGTTTTCACAGCACTGCCTTAGGTTTCTGTGTCACTACCGAGTGCTAGAACCTTCACTGAGGCAGCCTATGAACACTTCTGCCCTCTGACAGGGCCAAGGTCAACCTACTGGCTCTGCAAATTTCAGTTGTCCCTAATTTGATAAGTAACCCTTTGGGAATAGCTTTAACTCTTGCTGTCCGCTCGTCCCACAAGTAAGCTTGCTGTGTTACTCCCAGACTTCACCATTTAGGTAGGGGATGGGGAGGAGGCAAAGGCCCCTCCCACATTTCCAGTTCTGGGGAAAGGTTTAAGCCCCATCCTTTGTCTCCATGCAAGAACACATCCAACCCAGCAGTCCTTAGGCAGCCTGGAGAAAAGCAGACATCAGCACAGAAAGGAAGGGAAAGTTATTGATCAACAGTAGTTGTCTTTTTAAAAGTTTTTATTTTTGGCAATAAAGAGCACAACGTAATCTCCTTCATGCGTCATCGTGCCACTAGCTGAGCCAGCCAGCTCTGCCTCCCTCCCAAGGCTTGTAGGCCCAGTCTATGCAGACTAGCTTACTCCTGGGTGGTCATTCCCGGGGTCACAGAGCTGGGCTGGCTGTGCCAATTCCCTGCTCTGCTCTAGGGTCCTCTGGAAGGGGGCCTCTTGTTTTATCATCCTGCCACGGCTGTGAATAGTGGTTATTTACAAGGTCTATTCCCACAAATCAGAACCCTAAAGTATTAAAAAACAAAACACACGCAACGAAAGATTTGATGTGAGTAGAAAGATAGCCCTTCTGCACGGTAGTCAATAAATACCAGCACTAGAAAATCAATTGCTTTAATTGCATCTCAGCAGGGAGCCTCAGCACCATGTGGGGAGACAGGGAAGGTCTTGGTTTTGGAGTCTGGCACTAGGTGGCTGAGCCCAAGACAAGGGGCTCCCTCTGCTGGGGCACTATCTACCCCTGGTCAGTAAGGGGACAGCAGGGTGCTCCCCACAGCAGTCCTGCCTGGCCCCTGAGGTAATGGGTAACCCCACCCCGAGGGCATCTTCTCAGTCTCCTGAGCAGGAAGGAGCGTGTGCAGAAATTACATTTTAAAACCAGATGTCACCTCTGCTTAAAACTCCCATGTGCAAGGCTGCCACGTGGTGCAGTGGAAGTTTGGATCCTTCCTGTGCCGTGGCAGCCTAGAGGACGAGGAAGCCACCTGCTTCCTTGCTTCTCGGGCTGCTGAGGAAGAGCCAGCAGGCAGTACCTGCCTTGACTTCTGATTGTCCCCCTCCTCAGGTCCTGGTAGCAGGAGGGCTGTACCATGGAGGACAAAAATGGCTGCTGCTCTTATACTCAAAAAACAGCCTTGACCATTGCATGGTCATGGCATTAAAAAATGTGTATGGTTTGTGGGGAGGGGTGGAGGGGGGAACCTCATTGATACAGAATAGGTCATAAGCCATATATATTAAAACCATTAACAGTATATAGTCCACGGTGGCTCTCGCCCCTCACATGCGCATGTGGTGTGGCCAGCCCTGTGCTGAAGCCCAGCCTCACCCTTGAGGGCAAGGAGGGACAGCTTGCTGTCCGTAGGCTTTTGGCCAATAGCTTCTTGAGGCTGTCCACAGGACGTTGCAGTCAGCCGTACAACAGGCGGCCCAGCAGTCATTAATGCCCGCCAGCCCTGCTGTCACTGGGAAGGAGTCTTGGCCTCATTGTTGTCGCCTTGGCTGGACTTTGGCTTAAGCAGGATGAATCTGTTGAGGAGGTCTGTTTCAGAGCTGGCTTGAGCCGCCCCATACCCCTCACCTGTGGACACAGAAACAGGCTCAGAACTCAGCTCCAGGGCCACAGACCCCTGCCCGGGAGGCCTCGTTCATGGGTGTGGGGCACAGCAACTCACCAGCATAGCTGGAGGCTTCAGCAATGTTCTGAGAACCTGTGATGTGGTGCCAGTAAGCACTGCGGGGCAGCATGGTGGTGGGTGTGCAGGGATACGAGTAGTGTTCAGTGCCCTTGTTCAGCAACTGATCAGAGAAGGGGTTCCTCCCATCAGCTCTTGGGGGCGGTGCACAGCCAGCCCAAGGCCCTGCCCGTCTTACTGTGAACACACTAACGGAGACTGCCACGCAGTCCTGCATGCCCACCTCCCCATGCCCTGGAGCAACAGCCATTGCCTCACCCTCACGTTCTTCTCCATTTCCAGCAGTACCCGCTTGTGCTGCTCAGCGATGGCCAAGGTGGCACTGTGGACCCGCTGGTAAATCTGCTCCCCCTCCTGTGTCTGAAAGGTGTAGAGTCCTTCCCCAGCATCACACATCCTGAGGACAAGGTGGCAGGGAGCTCAACACACGTCTGGGTCAGGCTCTTATAAATGCCAGCTGTGGTTATACCCAGGCCCTCAGGGACAAAGTGGTCATGGTCTAAGATCACACTGCACATGGGTCGGGTTTCGAAAGCTGCCCACACAGCTTTCTCCACCACCCAGTGTTCTGTGCTCTGAATAGTTTTCTCATTAGTTAGGTTCTCTCATGCCATTTTACACATGAGACAAGCATGGAGAGACAGAGAAACTCATCCAGGGTTATAGAGAGGGCTGCGTAGAATTTAAGTTAGGCAGCTCGGGGCTTTCCCAGCCCCACCATCATTGTAACAGGTTAGGTGTTTTTATTATCCCCTACTTGACTGCTGAGAAGACTGGCAATCACAGAGCTAATAAGTGCCAATGCCAGCAGTGATTTGAACCCAAGAAGCTTGGCCTTTGGTAAACAGCTTCATCTGACCTGACTGCCACGGGCAAGTTACTCCTGAGTCTCAAGTTCTTCGTCTGTAAAATGGGAGGATTCCACTCCCCTCTGAGTTGCTATGCTGATGAATGCCTGACACTTCTGGCCCAGTGCCTGACTGCACAGTTGACAGTGTCCATTGTGACTGGCCGGATGGAGTGGGAAGTGCACGGGTCCTACCTGCCTGCCTCAAAGGTAAAGCGCGTTGCGTCGCGCCCGTAGCGGCGCAAGGAACAGAGGGGCCATGAGACGAGTTTCACGCGAGGGTTGTGTATGTCCCAGAGGTAGATGTTCTCATGGGTGATCTGCAGCTTGCACTCCCCATACACGTCCAGGTTGGGGCAGGGCAGCAGGAAGACATTGAAGCGATCTGTAGCAGCAGAGGAGTGGGTAGGGCTGCCCTCTCACCCCTTCTTTCCCCCCCTCCCCTCCCTTTCCCTGTTCCCAAACCCAGCGCCAGGCCTCACCTGTCTGCTCACACTGCACCCCCGGAGCCAGGAGGTCAGGCTCTCCCAGACTGATGTCATTGAGCCGCGACCCCAGGCACTCTACAGACAGTGTCTTGTACCACTCCTCCGCCTCCAGCTCTGAAGAAGATAGCCCCCATAGTGCTGCCAGCTCAGGGTCACCAACAGCCCACCCCCTCTGCCTTGGCCTGAACTGTCAGCACCACAAGAGAGCGAGGCCCACCTGCTTGTCTGCCCACCTCAGTCTGGGCTGTACTCCATCAAGGGCACACCACCCCTCCCCTCCACCCTGCGCTGTCTTGGCATGGGGACCACTGTGACCAGCCCAGGGAGATCAGATAAAGCCTTCAGCCCCTGGCCCTCACCTGAGTCGCAGGTGAAGGTACGTGCAGAGTCATCTGTGAATATGATGGCCACCGCCTGCCGCTTGGTCTCCTTGGGGAGACGAGTGACACACTTGACGTTGCTGATCTCAGTCACCTGAGACAACATCCACAAGGGACTTAGCCAGGCTGGGGTACCTCTCGGCCCGCCCACAGCTCTGTATCCCCAAGAAGGGTGCTCTCAGACCTAGGGACTCAGCAAGTCATCTTTGCTTACAGGTAGGGGAGCTAGGGCCCAGGCCCCTAACCTTGGGGCAGCCTCGGAGGCATACGGACTTCTCGTCTGGATACTTCTCCAGCCGCTGGGGCCCTTTGCTGGAGGATTTCCGGAACACCAGCCAGCACCTGCGGTAGATCTGTGGGGCAAGAGGCAGAGGATCTGGGACTGCTAACCTCAACAACGCCGCTCGGCAGTTGCCCCTGCTTCCTGTAGAGGGCAGTGCCACACCCCTCCCTAGAGTCCCGCTTGGAGGAAAAAAGAAAAAAAAACCTGGGGGTTGGTAGTTGTAAGATAGCAGTCACCAAAGGAACAGCCTCCTCCCCAAACAGCAAAGGCAGTCATTCACTGGCTCTGTTTGGGCTGGTCTGTGCTGGGGCTCACAGCGCTGAGCATGGCTTTGCGTTGACCCGAGGGCGCAGCAGCTGTGGCGTGCTGGCATCTACAGTGTACCAGCACACTGCTCTGTGTCAGGGTCACTTCTGAGGCCTGTTCGATTATGCCTCCATTTCAGAGATGGAGGAAGCGAGGCATAAGGAACTTAAGTAGCAGCTAAAATAAATGGTGCGGCTGGTATTTAAGACAGACCATCCGGACTCAGAGGCACACTCCAGCTCACCACACAGACTACATACAACATGGGGGTCTCCAGGGACTGGGTCACTTTGCACATGGACCGACCGCCTGCACATCACCACAACCCTGTCCTCCAAGCCAGGTGAGTACCATGTGGATAGCATTACTCTTGTCCCACCAAGCTTTTCCTCACCCTGTGTTAGCACTTAGCAGCTCTGAAGCACAAGAGGCTAGGGTGACTTGTTCCTGTGGGGACCAGAGGCCCGTGTAGGGGAGGGGGTACAGCTAAGAACCTGAGGTGTTCCCACAGCACAGTGGTTTCCTCCCTGTCCTAGTCACTGTAAATGCCCTATTGCCTTAAGCCACTGAGATCCTTCAGAGCTTTGTGAACTTCTGTGGGGGGAGAGGAGGGGGTCCCCTTATCAAGAGACAAACCGGCCTATCGGACCCGGTGAAGGGCCGGCCAGTCATCTCCATAAGCTGTAGATTTGACCCTTCCTTCCAGGGCCCCTCCCTCTTCAGCCCAGTCGGTGTGTGGTGAGTTTACTGGCTCCTGCCCGGCAGGAGCCCATTTCCCAGGTATCCCTGTACCACTCACGATGCAAACAGCAAGGATAGGCCAGAGCTAAGCAGAGGCGGGAAGGGAGCCATTGGGTCACAGCCACAAAAGCCCGGCCCCCTCCCCTGCCCATGCCACCAGTGTACCTAATGTGTGTTGGTAGTCTCAGGCACAGGAAGTCCTCAGAACCAGGCCACTTCTGGCTTCTGTCTGGGATACTAGGAGGTAATTCTACCCTTGCACCCCTGTTCCTGGCTCAGCCCTGGTCTGTCTACTGAGCCACAGCTGCTCGGCGGCCAAGCCTCTTTCAGTCCGTGACTGTTCTGTGTTGGCACCCTCCTTGCCCATACTCTGCTAGCCTCAGCTCTGCTGAGCAAGTGAATGACCATATGAAGGGGCAGGGTGGGTGGACAGGTGGACGGATGGATGGATGGATAAATGAATGAATGTTAGTTGCCAGAGGGGTCTCAGGCTGCCAGCAGCTTGGGGGCCTAAGCACCCCGGTTGCCTGGTTACAGGATACACACTCACATAGCCCCAGGGAGCCATGCACTCAAGAGCCCGCCCTTCCCACTTCTCACAGGTCTTTGATCGCATCTGCTTGGGAACCACTCTGCCATGCTCAGCTCAGGCCCAGGGAGGGAGGACTGGCAGGTAGGAGGCGGGCTCCGATCCTTCAGCCCCTCCCCCATCCTCTGGGGGCTGAGACAAGAGCAGCAGCCTCCCAGTGACTACAGCCAGGCCAGGTGAGGCTCAGGTCTGTAGAGAGCGGCAGAATTCCCTGGATAGGAGTGGACCCCCTGTCTGTGCTGGGCCACACCCCATCTGCCAGCCCCTCTCCACTGGCTTGACTGTCCACTTGGGTTCTCGGGGCTCCTCTTAGAACAGGTCTTTCACTGACCCGCCCCACCCCCACATGGCTTCCCTGTGGCCAACATCTTTCTGGGAACCTCTACCCTGGACAGAGCCTCTGGGGACTTGCTGGGTCCAGGCATGGGAGTAAGGAACAGTGGTAGAAGCAGGGTCCTTGTTCCCTGGGCCTTCCCACCTGGCCTCAGCCTCGTTCTTTGTGTGTGTGCTCCAAGTCAGCGGGCTGAACCCCTGTCTCAGAGGAACAGCAAAGAGGATCAGAGCCAAGAGGATTCCAAATGTGCCCAGGAGCTCTGCCCTGTTCCACTGACGGACCAGCTGATGGCTGTGGGGCTGCTGGCCCCTGCCTGAACACAAGGCACCTCCTCCCCACTAAGGGTCCTGGGAGGTGAGGAGGGGCAAGACCCACCCTGCTCCAAAATGGCCCTGTCTGTCTGGTCCCCTCCCACTCAGGCTACCCTAGGAAGCTTTGGTCAGCTGATGCACCCATCCCAAGGCTGTGGGGAGGGTTAGAAATCTGGATAAAACAGACTTCAGGCACCGGCCGCCAGGGCTTTCCTTCCTGCTTGAAGAGCCCGCTTACTGAAGGCGGAGGGTGAGCAGGGGAAGAGAGGCTCTTGAGTGGGTCCCTGGGACCCTTACTCATGCCTTTGAGGGATCTTCCCTCGCTGGGAGACTGTAGTGAGTGGGAAGGGGCGTGTGCTCTTAAGGTTTCATCCGTATAGCCCCTCCAAGCAAGCACAGAGTCACCACACACAACAACTCAGAAGACAGCAGCCTGTCCCAGAGCAGCGGACCATTCTGCCTTGAGCTCCCATCCACAGACCAGATGAGGGAAGTATTAGCCTTGGCAGCCCCCGCCCCGCCCCCCAACCCCCCCCCAGCCAGCTACTTTCCTCTCCAAACACTTCTTTAGCATCCAAAACAACCACCAAAAATATGACAACCCCTCCATTCAGAAAGCAGTGAGAAGCAGGGGAGGGAGAGAAGGCACTTTAAAGAAAAGAGGCCAAGAGAGGTAGGGAGCGAGGGAAGGAAAGGGGAGGCAAGAAGGGGGGAGGAGGCCCGGGGTTTAGACAGTGTGTCTCTCCAGCCACTCCCGCTGCTGCTACCCCCGCTGCCACTGTGGACCACAACTTCAACAATAGCAGGGGTTGCCACCGCTGCCGGCCCAGCAGCTGGGATGCCAGCCAGACTGGCTGGGGCGGGGGTTGCAGCAGCCCAGCACATGCCAGGCAGCCAGTGGCAAGAAGCCTCGAACCACAAACACACCATGGTGCCCATTACCGGCGGGCACCGCGCGCCCACACGCCATGCCTTCAGACTGGTCCTCAGCACTGTGTTTTGGCAGGGTCCCCCGCCCGGGTGGCTCACCCCGAGCTTTCTGCTCTTCATCTTCACATAGCCTTGCTTGACGATGTCGTTGAAATTGGTCGCCATGGTTGCTTCACTGTCTTTGGGGCGCTGGGCTGGGCTGGGCCGAGGCAGAGGGGTGCCCAGGTGGCCTGGTCTTCTCCGATCACCTGTTCGAGATGCTCCTCACCTCTCTCGCCTCAGCATTGTTCTAGCAGCTCCTTCGCCCAGCGCCTGCTGAAAACCCAAATGACAGGGCGATTAGAGACAGTGACATCTTTCTCTACCCCTCGATGTCTCGCTCTCTTTTTTCCTTCCTCTTCCCACACTCCTCCCTCCACCCGCCCGCCCTTCCTCCTTCCCTTCCTCCCCACCCCAGGACGGCAGAACCATTCAGGCAATCTGAGGTGGAGGCTGATCGAGGAAAATGGTCCAGCCCAGTCCCCTCCCTCACGGCTGGGGCTGGCAGTTAACCCCTTCCTGGGAGGGCTGGCTTCAGCTTGGCTGGTGGTGGAGGTGCGGGCGGAAGAAGGGAGGCACCCCGCCCTGGAGTGCCCTGGGCCCGCTGCTCCGCAGCCCCTGGCCCCTCTCTCCTATTGCAACTTTGGAGTAGACTTAGGGCAACTTGCCAGAGCACCCCCTCTCCTGGGCACAGGAATCCCAGCGGAGAGCTTCTGGGAGATGGGGACGGGGTTCCCAGGAGGTGGCCGGGGCTCCAGCAACTATGAGGACGCTCGCTCCCCGAGGTTAAAAGACAGTTTGCTCACAGATCCCCCAAGCCTCCTCCTGCCCACCCTGTGCTTTACCTGGTTCTCTCTAGCCCGGGTGGGAGGTTGGGAGTCACCAACTCAGGGCACCCAGGCCCTGCTCCGGGCTCCTGGACTTAGGCAGCTCCATTGGGTGCTGCTGCTTCCTGGGTGGAAGGGCAGAGTCCAGGGGGCGGGGCCCCTAGATAAGTCTGAGGAATGTGCTCGGGAGATGGCCACAGTGAATACAGAAGCTCAGTGCCCTGACCCCAAGCTGGGAAGCTGAGCCAGTCTGAGGGTGGGGTCTGGACCCCAAAAGACTATTGGGTCTGCACAGGCCATGTCCTGAACACAGCAGAAATGGGGGGGGGCACAGGACAAAGCCTAGGCGATGCAGGGATGGTATGGGCACCCAGGGGACCTTTATGTGGAGTAGGAAAGGGGGATTCAGCAGGGAGACTTAGAATCAGGTAACAGACCCAGGGCAATCTCGGCAGTAACCCAGTCTAACGCCCTCAGTTTAAAGACAGGGAAAGAAAGCCGCCCAGAGAGGTTAAGCCACTGGACGAAGGTTACACAGCAGGTCCATGGCAGCACAGTCGAGGAGGACTAAGAAGCTGTGGTACAGGTGATGGAAGCCAGACTGGGGCTGCAACAGTGTCCTGGCTGCTGACCACCACCTAAGCCTCCTCTGCCACCGAGCTGCGGGAGCAGGGCTGTGCCAGCAGCATGGCTCTTGTGTGTCCAGGGTCACTGGGTGGGAACGCAATAGTATTGCAGGGGTCAGCTGGGCATCTGTGCTGCCAGGATGGCATCCTGGGGCAAACATGTTGCTAGATCTGCCAGCAACTTGGCATTAATTAATATCCTAGGGACCTGTCTGTTGAGTTCCTAACAAGAAACAGATGGGACACCCTAGTGGGCACAGGCCAAGAAGGGGTGGGCCAGAGGAGTAACCCCCCCCCCATGGTCCCTTCAGCCCTCCACTCCCTCTATCTCAGCACCAGGATCCAAGACCCTCCCACAGCCAAAAGTTCTGCGTCCTTCCCAGAAGGTCTGGTCCCAGCCCTGGGCCATGCTGCACCTGAGTTCTGACAGTGATGGGAGTCAATTTCCCCAGCTCTGTCTCCACTGCCTACCCCTGGGACTGCTTTGTCCCCAGAGCAAATACTGGCTCCATGGAGTTCCCTCCAAGATGACTGGCAGGCTGGCCCCTGGCTAGGGTCCACAGCATAGCAGGCCTAGGTACCAACCACTACAAGAAGCCACTGAGATCTGCCCATTCGAGGTAGCCCAGGCACTACTGCCAGGGGTACAAATCAAGTAGACCGTTAGTCCTGGGCAAGCCACTTTTTCAGTTTCCCCAGTGGTTAAAAAAAGAAAAGGAGGAGGCGAAGCTAAACTGTGTATGTTGGTATACACTTATAATCCCCACACTTAGGGGGCAGAAGCATAAGGTTTGCCCCAAGTTCCAGACCAATCTAACCACTAGAAATGAAAGAGTGAAGCCAGGAGGCACCTGCCTGCATACCCCAGACCTTCCTGGCCAGTTCCAGCCAGGAAACCACCACAAGCCAACCTTAGATATATCCAGTGCACACTGGTCCTTGCTAGCTCTATCAGCCATCACCCCTGGGCACCCACAAGGGATGGACTTGATGGACCTTGAAGCTATCAGAGTCTTCTGTTGTCTGTCTACAGGCCCACACTTGGCCCTAGAGAAAACCCCACCCAAAGAAACCATTGACAGAGCAATCTTTGTGGGGAAGTCAGGGGGGCCTAGCAGCTTACTCTGGCCCTGAGTCACACAGGGCCTCTGGCCTCACTCAGTCCTTAATGGGGTTGCAAGAGCAAGCCCGAACCTGGGACCCAAAATGTTTTGCAAAGAGTTGGGAAGGTGAGGAAGGAAGGGCCAAGAGGTGGACACACAGGTCTGATAGGCAATGGGGTCAAGGTGGGGGTACCCAACCCACCCAATCCGTCACCCAAAGGGATTGCACTGTGTTAAGCAGGAGGCAGTCAGTCCTCAAGCTGCCCCTGTGAAGGCTCCATGGGTATCATGAGGAGGGGGCAGCCTCGGCTTACCCCCAGAGCCACCACAGGCCTCTCACAGGATTTCAGGGGACGGATTCCCTCCAATATGTGGGCCTGAAGTGCAGCCTCCCTAGCTCTGGGCACGTGACCTGTGAGGACTGCACACCCAGACAGGCTCAGTTGGGTGTCTAGTAGCCGCTTTCATGGTTTTGTGAAGTAGTAAGAGCCTCTCTCCCTCCTCTGTTCTGGCACGAACGTGGTTGCTCCCCCAGGGACGGTGCCTGTTCTGGGCAAAGCCACCATAGGCTCTGCTCCCCTCCCCAGGAAGGACAGTGTCCCGTGGGGAGGGCGTGGGGGTATCCCAGGGCCCTCCCTACCCACTACCCCATGGGCAGCCACTGAGCTCCCTCCCTGCATTCTGCCTGGAGGCCTTGGCTCCGGAACAAACGAGACTCGCTGAGGCTGGCAGCCAATGGCAGAGCCCGAGCTCTGCCTGCCTGGCCCTGCCGCCCCACCCCTGACAGATTGGATCTTATCGGGGCTGCAGGGCCAGCCCTACCTGGACACCGTCCCGCTGTCATCTGGCTATCTCCACATCACAGCTGAGATCCTATCTGTGGCGGCTTCTCCCCACCCCCCCCCAGCTCCGCCCCCGTCAGGGGCACTTCCCACTACTGGGGTGATTGCTATCAGGGGCCAGCAGGGAGCGCCCCCACAGATCTCCATGTCCCCGTGAAGGTCCTGTCCCAGGAGAGTGGCAGAGACAGACAAAACACCCAGGGCGAGGAGACGTCTGAACAGCCATGGTCCCCGGAAAAGTACTAGGCTCCACACCACTGCTGTTTTCTCTTTTAGCCCTGACTCCCCTTCCCACGCAAGCCCCCTGCCTTTAACACCGGTCCCTCTCATGTCCTCAAGCTTCAGCTTGCTTCATTCAGGTCTCAGCTCAAAAGCCACCTCCTCCAAGAGGTCCTCTCTGACCACCCAGGCCCTGCTAAATAGCTGCCTCACACCATGCAGAATCACTGCCTTTGTCACACACATCACTGTGGGATTTTTCTCATTCATTTGTCACTCAGCCATAGGCAAACAGGCAGATACTTACAATGACAGCTTGCCAATGGCCAGGCCTCTTCTGTCTAGCTACAGCTCCAACCCCAGTGAGCAGGACACTGATAAGGGCAGAGTATGTGGTCAATATCTGAGACCAGAGCACTAATTCTGTCTAGGATTATCCTCATCCTTTCTCCCCTGCCCCCGATACCCAGCTGGCAGTGTGGATTTCCTGGTCTCAGCACAGACTACAGGGTGGACAGAGTTGTTACTACACGTTGAGTGGGGTTCATGACCCACAGTTTGATTCAAAACTGTCTCAGGGGAGTCTTGCTTCTGATATTGTGTCTAAGCCTGGCTAGGGGCCCCACCGTGGCTAGGGGTGTTGGATGAGGTGATGTCCAGCCTGTTACCTTGCAAGGAATAAATACCTAGCACCCAGGACACAAACAGTGGGATGGGGGGAGGGACAGCCCCTGAGAGCCACCTCGGATGCCTGTACAGAAGTCACATTTTCCTAAAAGGGGCCAGGAAAAAAAAAAAAAAATTGCTGGAAGCCCAACCCTTAGCCACTGTTGGAATGTGTGGAGCTGACACCAGGCCCCTGGCTGCCCCAGCTTATCAAGTCCCTCCACCCCAACCCATCACACCAATGCCTGGCAACTCTTCCCAGAACAGACAGGTTTGCACAAAGCCCCCATGCTGCCCACATCACCTGGGTGTCCACTGATGCCCCTTTGCAGAGATAGAAAGCATTTAGATGGAACCAGGGCTCTGGGGGAAGAGGTGGTCAGGATCCCAAAGGCAAGGGAGAAAGAAAGGTTCAAGGGCAAGAGGCAGCGGTCCAGGAGGACTGCTATGGGGGGAGTGGACAGGAAGGTGGAGGGGGGACTGTCCTGGGCTGGGCTCCTTCCGGATGGCTCCCGGAGCCAGGGTTTGTCTGATGGGGTAGGTGAGGGTGCAAGTGATGTCGGATGTCCTGACCTGAGCGCCCCAGACGGGGGGGTGGGAACTACTCAGGGATAGTTTCAGGGTCCACGTGCTGCCCGCCTCCAACCCCCCCGACGTGGAGTTGGACGGTGGGGGTCTGCAGGGTCCAGAAGTGACTGAGGAGGCCCAAGGGACGGAGGTCTCGGCACAGTTAAGTTCCCCTCCGGGTCTTACCTGGGCGCCCGCCGAAGCCCGGGCCGGGGGCGCTGGCTCATGCCCGCGTGTCGGCGGGGGCGGCGGCGCGGGGCTCCGGGCGCGGACGCGGACGCGAGAGAGGTGCAGCCGCGGTCTCCGCTCTCCGGGTCCGGCGGGGACTCGGGGCGCTGCCCGCTCGTCCGGCTCCCGCGCCGCCCCGCCCCGCCCTCCGGCGCACCCCAGGCCCGCCCCCGCCGTATTCCTCCGAGTCGCGGGGCGCGGGCGCCCCATCCTTCGAGAGTCACACCCTCGGTTCCTTGCTCATTCCCCAACCCTGCATGTGCCCGGAGCCCAAACTTACATCGCCTCGCATCTACTGAGAGCCGAACCTCATCACATCAGCCCCCAGCCCCCAACTTCAGGAGTAACACACAGACATAGCTCCCCAAGTCCCTGCCATTCTGTCACCCTTTTGTCCCGCAGTGACCTCCTTCATTTCCCTACACTCACCTTACTCTTCAGGCCTACACATCACATCTACAGAATTATCAGTCAGTTAGTGTGTGCGTGTGCGTGTGCGTGTGTGTGTGTGTGTGTTGCTATGTAGCTCTTGCTGGCCTGGTACTTCCTATGTAATCCAGGCTGACCTTAAACTCACTGCAAGCCTTCTGCCTCAGTTTCCTGAATGCTAGGTTTATAGACATGTGCTACAATGCCTGACCTATGACTGTTCATTTTTACATCAGTAGTTCTCAAAGTATGGTCTCTCCCCAGAAATTTGGGTGGCACCATGAAACCTGTTAGAAATGCAAGATCCAGGGCTGGAGAGATGGCTTAGTGGTTAAGACACTTGCCTGCAAAGCCTGCTGGTCCAGGTTCAATTCCCCAGTACCCATTTAGGCCAGATGCACATGGTGGTGCATGCGTCTGGAGTTTGTTTGTGGTGGCTAGGGGCTCTGGCGTGCCCGTTCTCTCTTTCTTTCTCAAATAAATAAATAAATATTAAAATACATAAAACTAATAACAAAAAAAAGAAATGCAAGTTCTGCCCTTCACTCTGTGAAATCAGAAGTTGTGGGAGTGTCCAGCAGAAATCTGTCTAACAGATGCTCAGGTGATTCTGATGCCCGCTGACATTTGAGGACCCTGGCTTTGGGGCCATACCTACAGAACAAAACAAAAGGCCAAACCCAATTGCTTGAGATCCTGAGAAATGAAAATGCCTTGCATCAAATCCCCGTCTGGGTTTCTCAGAAGGCCTGGCCTGGTGCACAGCAGCACTAAGAGCCCAGACCCCACCCGAGGAGTGCATCTCTCTGCTTCCAGCACACCTGAGGCTCAGCCTTGCCCAGGGAATTTCTAAGGGATCCACTTCCTTCCCTCTAACAACATCCCTGCATAGTCACTGTGGTACCCATGGCCTACAAAAGGGGCCCAGGGCTTCCAGCCTACTCAGACCTGAGTGGAGGAGACCCAGGCTGAGGAACAAGGAGGTGGCTTTCTCTTTCCTTGCTGCCAAGCTGGCCGGTCTCGACCTCCTGACCTCTCATGCATCTTCCAAACTTGACCCCACCTGCTTTACTTCAAACCACAGCCCATAAAGTCCCCAGCACTCGATTCATCACAGCAAACTGCTTTCATCCCCAGACACCGTTGGAAGTGTTGCTCAACCACAAAGAAAAAAATAAGTTTCCATAATAAAAGGACCTTTTAGCCTGACCTGGTGGCCCAGACATATAATCCCAGTTTAGGAGGCTGAGGCAAGAGGATGGTGAATTCAAGGCCTACCCAGACTACAATGAGTTCAAGGCCAGACTATGTAATTTAGTAAGACCCTGTCTCCAAATAAAAATATGAAAAGAGTGTTAAGCATGTAGCTCAGTGCTAGATTGTTTGCATGTACAAAGCACTATGTTCAGTGCCCTAAGAATTAACCATGATACTGACAGGATAAATGAGATAAGTGGAATCTTCTCTAAAGTAGGGTTCCCAAACTTCCTCATTCTCTCATCCTCAAACTTTTTGCCCAGTCCACTCTCTATCTCTGTCACCAAACTTCTACCCAGTTGTTTTTGAAGGTTCTTGTGTCTGACACTTGCAGGTTCATGTGTAGTTGCATTGTGTAACAGATATGCCGAGGCCTCCTTAGCCAGGCCCTCCCTGTGTGAGTTCCTCTCCTGTTGCTGTGACAAAATACCTGACAGGAAGCAGCTTAGGGAGAGGAGGGTGGTGGGAAGGCATGGCAGCAGGGCATGAAGCAGCTGGTCACAGTCCATCCACAGTCAGGAAGGCGAGAGAGACAAATGTTGGTGCTCAGCCCTCACTCTCTCTCTCTCTCTGTTTTATTCAGTCCAGGACCCCAAGCAATGGAATGGTGCCACATAAACTTAGAGTGGGTCTTCTCACCTCAATTAACCTAATCTAGAAACTCCCTCACAGACTTGCCCAGAGATTTCTCTCTCTCTCTCTCTCTCTCTTTCTCTTTCTCTAATCTATCTATCTTTTTGTTTTATTTTTCAAGGTAGGGTCTCACTGTAGCCCAGGCTGACCTGGAATTCACTATGGAGTCTCAGGGTGGCCTTGAACTCACGGCGATCCTCCTACCTCTGCCCCCTGAGTGCTGGGATTAAAGGCGTGCGCCACTGCACCTGGCTTGAGATTTGCCTTTCAGGTGATTCTAGATCCTGTCAGGCCACCGTATTCACCGTCACACTCTGGGGTTTGCAAAACCGCAGCACCATTATTGACACTGGCACAGCCGAGACAGGGAACATTTCTACCTCAGTAAAGGCTCCTTTTGCGCCTTTTTCCAGCCACATCCACTCCTCTATAATTTGGCAGACACTAATCTGTTCTCCATTTCTATACATTGGTTATTTCAGGAACGTTTTATAATTGGAATCATAAAAATGGAATCTTTTGGGGATTGGCATTTTTCACTCAGGAATTTTTTTATGGTAGTGTTAGGGATTAAACCCAGGGTCTGGCATGTGCTAAACAGGCACTCTACCGTGAAGCTACATCCTCAGTCCTATTTTTACTTTCATTTCCAGGGTTTCACTAAATTACATAGGCTGGCCTCGAACTCACTTTTAAGCCCAGGCAGCCCTTGAACTGGGCCCACTATTTAGGAAGTGCCAGGCTAGTGAGGGCTAAATAGACTGTCTTTTTTTTAAGTATTTATTTTTATTTTATTTATTTTAGAGAGAGAGAGAGAGAGAATATGGGCATATGGGCACACTAGGGCTTTCAGCCACTGCAAATGTACTCCAGAAGCATGCGCCACCCTATACATCTGGCTTACATGGGTCCTGGGGAATTGAACCTGGGTCCTTTGGCTTTGCAGACAAAGATCTTAACCACTAAGCCACCTTTACAGCCCATAAAAAGTAGTGTGTGTGTGTGTGTGTGTGTGTGTGTGTGTGTGCGTGTGTGTGTGTGTTGTTTTATTGTTTTTTCAAGGTAGGGTCTCACTCTAGCTCAGGCTGACCTGGAATTCACTATGTAGTCTCAGGGTGGCCTCGAACTCATGGTGATGCTCCTACCTCTGCCTCCTGAGTGCTGGGATTAAAGGCGTGCACCACCATGCCCAGCCCTTAATATATTTTTTATTTGTTTATTTGAGAGAAAGAAAGAGGCAGAGAGAGAGAGAGAGAATGGGCATGCTAGGGCCTCCAGCCACTGCAAACAACTCCAGATGCATGCAACCCCTTGTGCATCTGGCTTATGTGGGTCCTGGAGAATAGAACTGGGATCCTTTGGCTTTGCAGGCAAATGCCTTAACCTCTAAGCCATCTCTCCAGCCCCTTAAAAAGTATTTTTATTTGAGAGTGACAGATCGAGAAGAGGCAGATAGATAGAGAAAGAGAATGGGTGCACCATGGCCTCCTGCCACTGAAAATGAACTCCAGATGCATGCCCCACTTTGGGCATCTGGCTTTACATGGGTACTAGAGAATCAAACCCCGGTTGTCAGACTTTTGCAACCAAGCACCTTTAACCTTTGAGCCATCTCTCCAGCCCCTAAATAGACTGTCTTAAAAAAAAAAAAAAGTAAATAAGCCAGATGCACAAAGTGGTGCATGCATCTGGAGTCCATATTCAGTGGCTAGAGGCCCTGCCATGCCCATTCTTTCTGTCTGTCTTCTATCTCTCTCTCTCTCTGCTTGCAAATAAATTTAAAAAAAAAGTTTAAGCCAGGCATGGTGGTGCACACCTTTAATCCCAGCACTGGGGAGGCAGAGGTAGGAGGATCACTGTGAGTTCAAGGCCAGCCTGAGACTACATCGTGAATTCCAGATCAGTCTGGGAGAGACTGAGACTCTATCTCGAAAAACCAAAAAAAAATTTTTTTAAACAAGACAGGCTTTGTGGTGTACACCTTTAGTCCGTCCCTGCACTTAGGAGGCTGAGGTGGGATGCTCACTGTGTTTAAGGCCAGCCTGGCCTACCAATTGAATTCCATGTCAATCTAGGCTACCATGACACCCTTCTTTGCTTTTTTTGAGGTAGGGTCTCACTCTAGCTCAGGCTGACCTGGAAGTCACTCTGTAGTCTCAGGGTGGCCTTGAACTCACAGCGATCCTAATCCTCTTCCTCAGCCTCTGGAGTGCTAGGATTAAAGGTGTGCGCCACCATGCCTGGCTCTTTTTTTTTTTAAGGTACATAAATCAATCTCTGATCATTTGATGGTCCTTTTGTAGGGAAGTTTTTTTTTTTTTTCTGTTGTTTCTTTGTTCCAGTCTAACCTGAAACCCACTCTATAGCCCAGGCTAACCTCAAACTCATTTACCCTTCCTTGTGCCTAGATACCTGGATAGTGGTTTTATGTTTTTGAAACAGGGTCTCATGTAGCCCAGGGTCTCATGTAGGCTGACCTCAAACTCACTATATAATCAAGGATGACCTTAAACTACTGATTCTCCAGCCTCTACCTCTCAAGTGTACCAATTACATGAATAGTTTCCAGCCCTTTTTTTTTCCAGCCCTTTTTTTGGCAATTTTATATGGTATAATACTTTTAATTTAGCTGTCATGACTTTATTGCTAGTATGCAGAATTTTTGCATATTTATATTATATTTGTAACATTTTTACCTTAATTTGGTCTAAGAGCTGGGGCTTTTGTAGATAGAGCCTTTGAGATTTCCCACATAGAAAATCATGTCATCTTGGAGCTGGAGAGGTGGCTCAGTGGTTAAGGCATTTTCCTGCAAAGCCTAAAGACCCAGGTTTGATTTCCCATTACCCATGTAAATCCAGATGCATAAAGGGGCACGTGCATCTGGAGTTCATTTACAGCAGCTAGAGGCCCTGGTGCACCCATTCTCTCCCCCTCTCTCTCCCTTCTTGCAAATAAAAAATAAAGAAAAAAATTAAAAAAAAAACAAAATCATGAAAAGCTGGACAGCTGGCAGAAAGCTGGAAGAAGCCATTCTGCATGCAGTTCAATGGGAGAAAGAGATATCACCAGTGAAGATACTCAACAGTGGACACTGCAAGCCTTATATTTGGCCAGCCAGGCCAAATGAGTCAACAGGTGCAATAGTGGCATGTCTGTTATGGGAGAAACCAACTGCCCTCTAATTGGACTGGAGGACCACTCCATGGGAGGGAATACATCCCTGATACTGAAAACTTAAAAGAGGGGTAGTCATGAGCCCTAGGGATGTAACGTCTGCTGTTGTCTGGCTGAATGTATATACTATGCTTATCAAACTGCCCAGTAAGCACTTCTGTTAATGTTCACACCCTTATATTAATGCTACTCTCACTTTTGGTTGAGAATCTTCTCTTTTCAGATGGCAGTGACCTTGGGACGACTCAGAAGGTATCATGGTGATGGAAAGAAATGACCGCAGTGCTCAGTACTGCAATATCTCTATCACACCTTCCAAGGCTCAGGGTCTAATGCGGAAGAGGTGGCGGAAAGAATGTAAGAGCCAAAGGAAGGGTAGGACTCCTTACAACATGCTCCCTCCAGACACAAAATGGCCTGGATATCCATGACCTCACAGTGCCTGACACTACCTGCATAAGACCATCATAAGAGGAGGAAAAGATCATGACATCAAAAGTAAAAGAGAGATTGATTGAGATGGGGAGGGGGTATGATGGAGAATGGAATTTCAAAGGGGAAAGTGGGGGGGAGGGAGGGTATTACCATGAGGTATTTTTTATAATCATGGAAGTTGTTAATAAAAATTTTGAAGAAAAAAATATTCAAAGTAGTAAATAAACAAGTAACTGAAAATAAAAAATAAAATAAAAAGCTGGGCATAGTGTTGCATGCCTTCAATCCCAGCACTCAGGAAGCAGAGGTAGGAGGATCACCATGAGTTCAAGGCCATCCTGAGAACACATAGTGAATTCCAGGTCAGCCTGAGCTAGAGTGAGACCTTACCTCAAAAAAAAAAAAAAAAAAAAAAGAAAGAAAGAAAAAGAAAATCATGTCACTTGTGCAGAGAGCAGGTTTGTTTTATTTTGTTTTGTTAGTTTTTTGAGACAAGCTCTCACTATGTAACCTACCTAGGTTGGCCTGGAACTCTCAGAAGTCCTTCTGCCTTACTTTCCCAAATCCTGTAATTACAGGCATGAGCCGCCATGCCTGGCTTTAGAGCAGGGTTTTTTTGTGTGTCTGTAGTTGCTGGGGAATGAACATTATGTCTCCTGAATGTTAAGCAAGTGCTCTACCACTAACCTGTTCCCTACACCCCCCATCCTCTTTTTGCTTTAATTTTGTTGTTGTTGTTGTTTTCTAGGTAGGCTCTCACTAGCCCAGGCTTTCCTGAAACTCACTCTGTAGTCCCAGGCTGACTTCAAGTTCATTCCTACCACTGCCTGACCCTGAACAGACATTTGTTGTTGTTGTTGCTTTTGAGGAAGGGTCTTGCTCTAGAGCAGGCTGACCTGGAATTCACTCCGTAGTCTCAGGCTGGCCTTGAACTCACAGCAATCCTGCCTCAGCCTCCTGAGTGCTGGGACTAAAGGCGTGTACCACCACGCCCGGCTAAAAGAGTTTTTTTTTTTAGACAGTCTTACTAAGTTCTCACTACCCAAGTTGGCTTTGAACTTACTCTTCTCCTGTTTCCTGAGTAGCTATGGCACCTGTAAGCCCCTTGTTTTGTTACAGTTTTATTCCTTCTGTCTTTCGCTGCCTTATTATACCGGCTGGAACTTTTCAACACTACATTGAACGAGGGTAGTAAAACTGGCATGCTTGCTGTCTTAGCCTGTTGGTACTGCTGCAACACAAGGCCTGGGCTGGGTAACTGGTAAAGAATATCAACTTATTTTCTCACAGTTCTGGAGGCCGAATAGTCTAAGGTACAGGAATCAGCAGGTTTGGCTACCTGCTGACGGCTATGTTCTCCACGTCCACGCTGTGTCTTCACGTGGCAAAGACAGAAGCACAAGAGGGCCTGACAGAGTGCCAACCATCCTTCCAAGGCCTCAATCCCATTTGGAAGGGAGGAGTCTCCTGGATTAATCACCTTGTAAGAACTGCATCTCTTGACACCATTGTATTGGCCATAAATTTCAACACCTGAATTGTAAGGGGACACATTTTATATCATAGTCTTGTCAAGCATTCAATTTTTCACCACTGAAAATGTTAGCTTTAAAGTTTTTGTGTTTTTTTTTTTTTTTGGTAGATGCTCTTTGTCAAATTGAAAAAAATCCTCTTCTATTATTTTGAGAGTTGAATTCTATCAAGTGCCTTCTCTGTACTGATTTCATCATGTAGTTTTTGTTTTTTTTTTCTTGAGCTTGGGATTATAGAGGATCACATTGATTCTATTTATTTGCATGTGCTTAGTATGTGTAGTGTGTGGGGTGGCGTGTATGGTGCATGCACATGCATGTGCTCATGCAGCACCTTGTACTTGTGTCTGTGGTGGCCCAAGGAGAACATTGGCTGGCTGTCCTTCATCACTCACCCAACCGGGTTTTGTTTTCCTTGAGACAGTCTCTCACTGATTCTGGAGCTTGCTGTTCATGAGCCCCAGCGATTCTCCAATCTCTGCAGAGTTACACACGTGCATGACCATACCCAGCTCCTTACGTGGGTTCTGGAGATTTGAACTCTGATGGTCTCCAACTCCCTTAGACCTTCAAACTTTTGTAGGAAGTGCACTTAACCACTGAGCTATCTCTCCAGTCTTATTTATTTAAATTGTATGTATTTATTTGCTGAGAGAGAAAGATAATGAGAGAGAGAGAGAGAATATGGGTGTGCCAGAGCCTCTTGCCACTGGTAACAAACTTTGGATGCATGCACAACCTTGTGCATCTGGCTTTACATAGGTACTGGGGAATTGAACCTGGCCTGGCAGACTTTGCAAGAAAACATCCTTAACTGCTGAGCGACCCCTTCAGCCCGTGTATTCTTGAGATGATGGGCTAGGGAGATGGCAGGTCTTGATGTGCTGTCTAGTCTAGCCCTAACCCCTGGGCTCTCCTGATCCTGAGTGGTCTCAGCCTCCTGAGTGGCTGGAGCCGTAGTTGTGTAATCCTTCAAAGGCGGAGGCAGCGTCTAGTCTCTGAAATAACCCCCACTGCTGGTGCTTGTGAGGTTCACTCAGCTTCTTGCATCTGGAGGTTTATGACCTTTACCAAATTTGGAGGCTTTGTCAGCAATTGTTTCCAGTCCTGACTGATTTATTTCCTCATTCAGGGACTCTGCTGACATAAATATTAGTTTTTTGGTTATCCCACAGATCCCCAACGCTGTGTTCATCTTTGTTTTAATCTTTGGTCCACTGTGTCTCTGTTGCTCAGACTGGGCAATTCCTATTGTTCTCTCTCAGCTCCCTGATTCTTTTCTGGGTCCTCTTTATTCTGCCATTGAGCCCACCCACTGAGCTTTCAGTTGCAATTATTGCGTTTTTTAAGTTCTAAAATTTCCATTTAGAACTCCTTGTGGCTTCTGTTCCTTTGCTGAAACATTCTACTCTTTTTTATTTGTTTCCAACGTATTTGTAGTTGCTCACTGGAGCATTTTTTTTTTTTAATAGAGCCTACTTTAAAATTCTCGCCAGATCATTCTTTAACAACTGTCACCTCAGTATTGAAATCTATTGATTTATCTTTTTTTATTCAGTTCAAGATCTTTCTGATTGTTGGTAGGAGTGCTTTTGGGAAGCTTGGATGTTTTCATCTTATGTTATGCGATTCCAGGTCTGATGTAAGCCTTTTGTGTTAGTTGACATTCTCTGTTATGCTCCAGTAGGGGAAAGATGTGACCTGGTGGGATAAGTGAAAGTAGAAGCCCAAGTTCTCTACTTGCTGGGGCCTTGAGGGTCTTGTAGCTTGTCACTGTGCAGCAGGGGTGGTGGATCCACTGTCGTCCCTGTGGGGTGCCTGTTTACCATGGGGTGAGGTGAAAGTCTTGACTCACTCGGCCTCCTCTGATTACCTTCCCAGAGGGGAGGGTGTGGGCCACCTCATGACTGCCTGCCTGGTCAGGACCTCATTGGCCTCCACTCTTACTGTAGCAGGAAAGCCCCATTATTATTAGCTGGTGGGAGGAAGATGGGGTGCTTCATAATAACCTGGTAAGTATGGAAATTTAGGGCCTCTAGTATGGGTGGAGATTCAACCCTGAATTTTTTTCTTTCTCTGTGCTTTTTGGCCAGCATAGAGTGCGATATTATCTACAACTTTTCTGACTTGTGAGGAAGCTTCTTTACTGGGACTTGGACTAGAGGGAGCAGCTTTTGTGTGTGTGTCTGTTTGTTGCGACCTTGGACTCACAGCTAGCCTCCCACCTCTGACTCCCAAGTGCTGGGATTAAAGGCATGCACCACCACGCCCAGCTCACTAATTTGTTGTCGCTGTGTATTAGTTTGCATTTTAAAAACTGGATAAACTGGGATGTACTTCAGTTCTTAGAATGCTTGCCTGGCATGCACAAAGCCTCAAGTCTGATCTCTAGTACCACATAAACTGGACATATTTGTGTCTGTCTATAATCCTAGCACCCATGAGGTAAACCTGAGGATCAAAAATTCAAGGTCATTCTCTGTTATATGAGTTCAAGACCAGCCAGGAATACATAAAACCATATTTCTTTCCTTTTTTTTTTTTTTTTTTTTTTTGAGATAGGGGCTTGCTCTAGCCCAAGCTGACCTGGATTCACTATGTAGTCTCAGTCTAGCCTCGAGCTCACAGTGATCCTCCTACCTCTGCCTCCCAAGTGCTGGGATTAAAGGCTTGTACCACCACATTTGGCCTATATTAAATTTTTTTTGAGAGAGAGACATACAGAGAGAAAGAGGCAGATACAGAGAGAGAATGAGTATGGGTGCCTAAGGGCCTCCTGCCACTGCAAACAAACTCCAGATGCATGTGCCACTTTGTACCTCTGACTTTATGTGGGTGTTGAGGAATTGAACCAGGGCCATCAGACTTTGCAAGCAAGCACTGTTAACTGCTGAGGTATCTCTCCAGCCCCCCAAAAAACCATATCTCAATAAATAAATAAATAAATAAATAAATAAACAACAAACAAATAAGATTGATGTGGTATAGCATGTTTGTAAACCTAGCACTCTGGAAATAGAAGTAGGATGATCAGGAGTTTAAGGTCAGCTTTGGAGGAAAAAAAAAAGAAAAAAATATATATAGGAGGCTAGCCTGGGTTACTTGAGACCCTGTTTCAAACTGTGCCCATCTAATGTATAGATACAGACACATGTTGCTTAGTGACAAGGATATGTTCTGAGAAATTCGTCATAGTTAGCCAAGTTTGGCAAACAGAATTTACTTACACAAGATAGATGGACTACAATACCAGGTGATCTAATCTTCTGCGACCACCATTGCAGATGCAGCCCATTATAGACCAAAATATCACTATACGATGCCTGACTGCATGCACACCTTGGAGTCCAAGCCAGCAGTGAAAGGAACTACCTACTTATGAGTCCAACAACATAGGTGAACATCTCTAAATAATTCTGCTGAGTGAAGTGACAGAAACCAGACAAAAAGGAACATGCACTGAGTAATTCCACACACATCCACACATGTAGACACATGCTTATATGCATACACACAATATATATATATATGCTATAGATCATAATATAGCCAATGTAACCTATGTATGATATAGATCACAACGTAATCTCTACACTGAGCTCTAAAGTTGCATCCTGTAGATGGTCATGTGATCTTTGGGGTTGTCAAGGGGGTACTGACATGCCTAAGAAAAGACTTAGGAGATTAGAGGGTGTGTCCCAGAAGCCAACTGATGACTCTCTGCTTGCAAGGCCATTGGCAGGTCATTTCTTATCTCAGAAGGCCAGCCTCTCATGTTTAAAATCATTGGTGGGAGCCAGGCGTGGTGGCACACGCCTTTAATCCCAGCACTCGGGGGACAGAGGTAGGATTGCCGTGAGTTCTAGGCCACCCTGAGACTACATAGTGAATTCCAGGTCAGCCTGGGCTACAGTGAGAACCTACCTCGAAAACCCAAAAATAAATAAATAAATAAAAATAAAAATGAAATCACTGGTGAGACCCGGGCTGGCTCTGAATCCACAGATAAGCCTGCCCCCAGTCCACTGAGCAGGGCAGGATGGTGCTGCTCAGGGGTGGGCAGTTGGGCCACCCTGTACCCAGGTTGTGCTTGCTTTAGTAGACCCTTGGACCTGAGGCTGTGAGTCCTGGGAAGTTCACAGGGCCACTCAGCTCTAAAGGACCCCTACTAACGTCCCCCATCGTCACCAGGCTGACCAGCTTTATTTATTACATTTTCACTCCTGCATTGCTTCCCTTTAGGGCCTATTGTCTTCTCTCTGGCTCCCCTTGGCTGACAGGAAACAGGTCCTGAAGCTCGCAGTCAGAAAATGATACCCAGGGAAACGGAATATATGAATACAGTGCACCCAGCTTTGTGCCTCTATCTCCCCCTCGGAGCTGGACGAGTGAGCCCCAGGTCTGCTGAGAGGCTGTGCTCTGGAGGCCAGGTGGACCCAGTCATACAAGGGCAGTACTCACACATGGGCTCAGAAAGTTAAGACCCAGGTCTACCCTCAGGAGATTCGCTGTACCCCTATAGACCACAGTTTGGTATCTATGAAGCCGGGAGATAATGATGACAATGACAATGGAGTGTCTTTTCTAGAATTAGAGGGAATACATTTAAGGTCTTTTATTTATTATTATTATTATTATTATTGATTTTTTGAGGTAGGGTCTCACTCTAGCACAGGCTGACCTGGAATTCACTATGTAGTCTCATGGTGGCCTCGAACTCATGGTGATCCTCCTACCTCTGCCTCCCGAGTGCTGGGATTAAAGGCGTGCGACACCATGCCCGGCTTTTAATTATCTTTATTATTGTCAAGGAGAGAGAGGGGTGGGGAATGGGCACACCAGGGCCTCTTGCTACTGCAAATGAACTCCAGATGCACACATGCACCACTTTGTGCATCTGGCTTTATGTGGGTACTGGGGAATTGAACCTGGACCATTCATTCAGGCTTTAACTGCTGAGCCATCTCTCCAGCTCCATTTAAAGTCCTTTGAACAAGACCTGGTACATGAAAGGGACACAAAGCAGGTTATTGTCATCCGTAGTACTTACATACTTCTGCTTATGAGATTGTTTTTCTCCATGAATAAAAAACCCAACCCTTTATAAGTACAAAACATGTTACTTTTTGTTTTGTTTGAGACAAGGTCTCACTGTGTAGACCAGGCTGGCCTTAAACTTATGTCAATCCTCCTGCTTTTGCCTCCAGGTGTGTGCCACCATATTCCCATTAAAATGTGCTACTTTTAGTTAATTTAATATAATATTGCATAATTACTCCTACTGCCTGTGTAGAAGGCTCCTAAACCTTTTGCTAAAAAGGCCATAGCAAGTGCTGGAGAGGTGCACAATTCATGACCCACCTGCCAGATACTTCTCCATGACAATGGTCAAGGGATAGGGAGAAGAGAATTTTTTTCCCCTGGTTTTTCAAGGTAGTGTCTAGCTCTAGCCCAGGTGTCGCTACCATGCTTTTTTTTTTTTTTTTTTCCGGTCGGGAGAAGAGAATTTGGGGCATGATGTTGCACACCTGTAATCACAGCTACCTGAGAGGCTGAGGCAGGAGAATCAGCTTGAGTCCAGCCTGTGCTACACAGAGTTCAGGGCAGCCTATACAACTTAGCCATGGACATGTCTCAAAATCAAAGTGTTTTCGGGGGCTGGAGAGATGGCTTAACGGTTAAGGTACTTGCCTGAGAAGCCTAGTAATCCAGGTTTGATTCCCTAGTACACACTTAAACCCAGATGAACAAGGTGGTGCATGTGTCTGGAGTTCATTTGCAGTGGCTGGATGCCTCAGTGCGCCCATTCTCTCTCTCTCTCTGCCCCTCTCTCTCTAATAAGTAAATAAAATAAAAAACTTTTTTAAAAAAGCGTTTCAAAAGGGCTGGAGAGACGGTGGTTCAGTGGCTAAAGGTGTTTGCTTGAAACCCTGACAGCCCCAGTACCCAATGAAGCCAGATGCACCAAGTGGGGCTTTCGTCTGGAGTTTGTTTACAGTGGCAGGAGGTACTGGTGTGCCCATACACATGCACACTCTGCCTCTTTCTCTCTGTCTCAAGTAAATAAATAAAAATGCTTTTAAGCCAGGTGTGGTGGCTCATGCATTTAATCCCGGCACTTGGGAGGCAGAAGTAGGAGGATCGCCATGAGTTCAAGGCCAACCTGAGACTACATAGTGAGTTCCAGGTCAGCCTGGGCTAGAGTAAGACCCTACCTCGAAAAACAAAACAAAACAAAAAAAAAAAAAAAAAAGAGGGGGCTGGGATATAGCTCAGTGGTAGAGCAGTTGCCTAGCGCAAGGCCCTGAGCTCAATCCTTTGTGCAGGAGGAAAAGGGGGGGGAGGGGGAAGGGAGGGGAGAAGGGATGGTGGGGAGGGGGCGCAAATTTTCTGATGGCCCTTTAGGCCACTTGAAAATGAATACCATTCTGCTTCTCAAGGTGGTGGGAGTCCGCACCAGAAATATGTGCTGCTTTCCCAGGCCTCCCAGCCATGATCTAAACCAGGCATTCCAGCCTTATTTCACAGGAGAGAAACGGAGGGCCAATGAACAGAACACCTGCCCAACATGACCCAGTCACACTAGAACTCTTTGACATAAGCCGAAAGGAGGGGTATGTCCGTTCCTGTTGCCCCTCTTCCCACCCCAATGGAGCCTCCTTTAGGGTCTTGCCCCCCATCTCCACTCTTGGGAAGAGGGCAGGTTTGGCAGAGCCAGCCTGACTGTCCAGCTCAGTAAATTCTTTTCAAATGAGGCTGGTGAGAGGCAGGTGACTGTGAGAGCTCAGGACCCAAATAGGGGCGCCAGCATCTGGGTCCCTTGGCTAGTTAGGATGAGGCTCCTCCTTGTCTTCCAACCCCAGCTGACAGTGACACAAACCAGCCTCTTCAGGAACCTTCACATCAAAGGGGAACGACTCTCAGAGGGCTCAAGAGGAAGGAGATGGGCCCCCAGGTTCCTTCTGCTTCCTTCCTCTGAGGAGGTTGTGTGGGAGCGATTTCCTATTTCTTTTTTTTTTTTTTTTTTTTTTGGGCGATTTCCTATTTCTGATGGGCCCAGAGAGCAGTCATCAGGAAGGAGGCCCAAGACAACACCCCAGCCCCCACCCCCCCCCCCCCCCCCGCCACCTGCCCAGGACTCTGCAGGCCATTGTCTTCGGCAAGCATGGGAACAGAACAGCGGCTCAGACAAAGCTGCACCCTGGTAAGCATGCTCACCAACACTGATCCAGTCAATGAACACCTGAGCCAGGTTCTGTGCCA
Source organism: Dipus sagitta (assembly GCA_036346955.1). Lineage (NCBI taxonomy): Eukaryota > Metazoa > Chordata > Mammalia > Rodentia > Dipodidae > Dipus > Dipus sagitta. Next base: position 238,902,325 of record CM070770.1, read on the forward strand.
GGCACTGGGCACTGGGGATCCAGTAGTCCAGCAAAGGACTCTGGTGCTGGGGGAGATGCGGGGAGGCCTGACTCGTCTGTGAAGGCTTATGGAAGAAGAGACTTTTGTCGTTGTCATTATCATTATTGTATGTGTTCATGTGGGTTAACACATGTAGAGACCAGAGGAGAACCATGGATGTCACCCTCCATATTGCTGTTTATCTTTTTAAATTTATTTATTTGAAAGAGACAGGGCTGGAGAGATGGCTCAGCGGTTAAGGTGTTTGGCTGCAAAACCTAATGACCTGAGTTCAATTCCCCCGTACCCACATAAAGCCACATGCACAAAGTGGTGCATGTACCTGAAGTTTGTTCGCGGTGGCTGGAGGCCCTGGCAAGCCCATTCTCTCTGACTATCTCTCTTCTAACTCTCTCTCTGCTTGCAAATAAATACACACAAATATATATATATATATTTTAAAAAAAGAAAGAGTCAGAGAGAATGGGCACACCAGGACCTTTTGCCACTGCAAATGAACTTTAGACATATGCACCATTTTGTGCACCTGGCTTTACATGTGTACTGGGGAATTGAACCCAGGCTTGGCAGCTTTGTAAGTAAGCACTTTTAACCTCTGGAGAAAAAGATTTTTATGTATTTGAGAAAGAGAGAGAGAGAGAGAGAGAAAAGATGGGCATTCCAGGACCTCTTGCCACTGCAAACCAACTTCAAATGCATGTGCCACTTTGTGCATCTGGCTTTACATGGAGAGTTGAATCTGGGCCATCTGGCTTTGCACTTTAGTACCTTTAATCGCTGAGCCATCTCTCCAGCCCTCATCATATTTTTATTGTTTGGTTTATTTTATACTTTATTTATTTATGTTATTATTTTATTTTATGGAGAGAAGGTTTCTCACTGGACTGGAGTTCACTAGTCATGCTAGACAAACTGGCTAGTAAGCCCCAGGTGTCATCCTATGTCTGCCTCTCCTCCTACCTGGGATTACAGACACACACCACCATGCATTTTCATGGGTACTGAAAATCTAACTTATTCTTGGAAGACAAGCACTTTACTTACTGAGCTATCCACCCAGCCCAGAAGAGACTCTTTCATTTATTTATTTTTGTTTTTTTGAGGTAGGGTCTCACGCAAGCTCAGGCTGACCTGGAATTCACGATATCGTCTCAGGGTGCCCTTGAACTCACAGCAATCCTTCTACCTCTGCCTCCCAAATGCTGGAATTAAAGGTGTGCACCACCATGCCTGGCGAGAAGAGACTCTTAAGGGGAGAGCAAAAGGATTAGTGTCAGCAGGGCATGGTGGCATACACCTTTAAACTCAGCCCTCAGGAGGCAAAGGCAGGAGGATCACTGTGGGTTCAAGGCCAGCCTGATACTATAGAGTGAGAGAGCCTGGTCAGCCTGGGCTACAATGAGACCCTACAAAAAAAATAAAAAAAAAAAGGATAATGTCCCAGGTGACGAGGGAGGGAGGAGAGTGTTCTCTGGGCTGAAAGAGCTGCATTACATGCATTACAAAGGCCCCTGGCAAAAGACAGCCAGGACAGCAGCACAGGAGGGGGAGAGAGGGAAGCATTAGGGGTCAGTCTCCACTTAAACAGCAACAGATCGCTAGCCACGGGTGTTCCATAGAGGAGAGGGTAAGACACAATTTACATCTTGTAAAATACCTTGCATCGAAAATATGTACATGGATCTGCATGGGATTGGGAGCAAGACAGGAAGCAAGGGCCAGCCTTGTGGGACAGAGGTGGTGGGTGAGGGCAGTGGGAAGATCTGAAAGATCTTCAGGAAAGCCAGTGTCCCTCATTCCTTTGTGATTGGTCACTGGAAGCCAGGAGATTCTATGTAGGTGGAAAAGTCATGACCTTGAAACTACTACCATTGAGGTCATGATCTTTCCACGCACAAGAGAAGCCAAGCTACAATGCACGCTCTTTTCAAACCTGACTTTCCCCTCCCTCCCTGCCTCTCTTTGACAAAGTGGATTTATGAATGCCCCCAGAGAAGGACACCGACACCTGTTTCACCAGCCCCTTGCATACCTCGTTTCGCTTTTATAAATAATGACACAATGAGCAGTTGTGTGGCTGCATATATGCACCCACACTTACAGATTTCATGCACTCACAGATGACTTCAGGGTGGGTGTCTAACAGTGAATGACTTTTGTTCTTGCCGCGCTTTGTTAGGTTGTCCTGTTGCCACCTGAAGACCATTTCCCATGCTTAAGGTCAAGGGCATGGTACCTTTACGATGTGTACCTGAAAAAAAAAGTAAACCCCAATGTGTTGACCAAAAGCCATCGTGATGTGCACAAGTCATTTTGTTTGGCTCTGATTATTCTGAGGACTTGGCACTTCCCCTTAACCACAGTGGATGTGTGAGGGCAAAGCAGCACGTGTTCAGGCCACAGGGTGGGTCTTGGGAGCACAGGGATTTGGGGACCCTCCAAGTTATCTGCAGAAGTCAGTCCTAGGAGGGGGACTGTTGGGAGGTTGGAGACTGGGGAGCTGAGAGGACCTGGCAGGAGGTGTAGGAATGAACTATGGTAAAGTAGCAGGGAAACTATCCTGTAGACCCAGCCTGTGGCCACTTCCTGAAACAGCTCTGTCCCTTGACAGCAAGACCTGCTACATGGGCTGGAGAGATGGCTTAGCGGTTAAGCACTTGCCTGTGAAGCCTAAGGACCCCGGTTCGAGGCTCGACTCCCCGGGACCCACGTTAGCCAGATGCACAAGGGGGCGCACGCGTCTGGAATTCGTTTGCAGTGGCTGGAGGCCCTGGCGCGCCCATTCTCTTTCTCTCTCTGTCGCTCTCAAATAATGAACTTAAAGGACCCATTTACAAATGATTAATATTTATTTATTTGAGAGAGAGATAGAGGCAGATGAGAGAGAGAGAGAGAGAGAGAGAGAGAGAACGGGCACACCAAGGCCTCTAGCTGCTGCCAACAAATTCCAGATGTATGCACTACCTTGTGCAGCTGGCTTATGTGGGTACTGGGGAATTGAACCTGGGTCCTTAGGCTTTGCAGGCAAGTTCCTTAACTGCCAAGCCATCTCTCCAGCCCATGATTAATAATTCTACGGTGGAAGCACAGGGTGGTGAAGGGAGTGGCTGGGTGGGGTGTGGAGAGAAGTGGATGGGGTCAGAGACCTCGCAGACAGACAAGTGCTCACGGGATGAGGCTATGTGCATGTAGTTGGAGGCCTCCGGCAGAGCCAGGAGCGGGGTGTTGGGATGAACTCCACAGTTGTTCTTCCCACGCCCCTCTTCCCATTCACTGGGCTGTCCTCAGATCCAACCCTTGGGAATGGAGGCCCAAGTCACTGCCCTGGACATCTGAGGGGGTAGTGGTCCAGAGCGGGGAAGGGGCTGCAGTACACACCCTGCCTCCCTCTCACCTGCTCTCCTCTTCCAGCTGTCAGCTCTCCCAGGGGAGCATGCAGCCGAGGCTGGGAGCAGTGGGGCTACGGTCGTGAGTGGTGCGTCCTCCCAACACTCCGCAAGGACTTTGCCTTCTGCTTTGCCCATCTTCTTGACGGCGGGTGGGGGTGTAAGAGTGAGAGTATATATCCTGGACTCAGAGGAGCTTCCCCCCTTCCTTGAGGGCATTGACTTCAGCCTGCCAACAAGCATCCCCAGCCAAGGCCAGAGCCACGGCCACGGCCCCCAGCTGTGCATCCCTGGCGCCTTTGGTTACTGTTTCTGAATCAGCCGTGCGGCAGCCCTTCCACTCTATCTGGGTGTGCTCGTCCATAAAAAAATTAATGGTCCCTGCAAATAAAGAAGCACAACAGCAGAGGAAGGCTTTTTAGACAATCAATTAAAAGCCTGGGAAAGGGATTATCTCATTGAAATATCAATTTTTAATAGCATTGCATCTTTGAATTTCCTCTCAAAAAAAAAAAAAAAAAAAAAAAACTTTGCCTAGGCCATTAGCCTGCCTTGTATTCTGACTCTTGCTGCCTTTGACCAAGCTGAGCTGGACTGGTGCTCATCCAGCCATCCAGCCATCCATCCCATACGCATTGAGCTCCAGCTTGTGGCGCACGTAGCCAGGGGTACCCGGGTGAGCCAAGAGGAGGCACTGTGCGTGAGCCAAGGGGGCACACAGCATGAGCTACAGACTACGGCAGCAGTTACGGACATTGAAGCCATCTGGAAAAATAACTATGAAGGGACAGGAGGGGAGAGGCCAGGGGGGACAGGCGAGTATCTGGGTGGGTAGAGAAGCCAGGGAAATACTTGTCACCTCCTTGCCCTTGGGAAGTGTCGTATGTAATGAGGCTGGGAGAATAGGAAGAGAAGCTGGGCGAGGCAGGAAGAGTGGGAGGGGTGGGGTACTGGAGGAGCGCACAGGAGGCCAGAGGCTGGAAACAGTGCGAGTGCGAACAGAGGGCGCTTGGAAGGGACACTTGGATGGCTCTGGAGGCTCAGGAAGGGGCATGTGGCACATCCAAAGAATCCCATGAGCCTCTGGGTCAGTGGGTGACTACATCTGCTCGGGAGAGTAGCTCCAGTTCAAGTCCTGGTTCGGTTGCTATGACACCAGAGGAGGCTGCTGAAGGCCTTCACCTTGGGTGTTTTTTCACCTGTAAGGTGAAACAATATCTGTGATCACCTTTCTGGGCTGTCGGGTGGCAAAAGAGATAACTGAAACCAATTGCTTACTTGGCACCTCCTCCACCTTTCTTCCTCTGCCTCCTTGTCTCTTCTCGTCTCTTGGAAGTTTCTATAGGTTAGCCCCCAGGGACTGCAGGATCAGATAAGCTTTGATGAAGGGTTCCCACCACCTGAGCCCCTAGATGGTGGTTAAGCACTGGACGCCACTGAACAAGCCAACAAAGTAGGCCCGGGAAGGTACAGCTGCTTTCTCTATGAGCTTCCCCTCCTGTCCTCCCTGGCACTAATGTACCAGGCACCTGAGCAAGCACTGGGGGTTCTGAGAGGGGGCTGCGGTGGGAGAGTGGAGTGGGTAGGGCTGGGTGGGGTGGTCCCTCCTTACCAGCAGGGGCAGGTCCCAGTCACGGTCCCAGACCATGTAAACAAATGCATGTTACCCACCCGGACAACTGGTCTCATCCCAGACAGGGCAAAAGTGGACAATCCACCCACTGCTAACTGGACACATGTCCCTTCTCCCTTCTTTCTCACAGGAGACTTGTGAGGACTGTGTGTGTGTGTGTGTGTGTGTGTGTGTGTGTGTGTCCTTGAACTTGAATTCTTGGTGATTCTCTTTCCTCAGCCTCCAGAGTGCTGGGATTCCTTCCCTCCCTTCCTTTCTCTTGTAGCACTGAGGGTGGAACCCAGGGCATTGCACACCCGAGGAAAGCCCTCTGCCACTGAGCTCCATCCTCTCAAATTGAATGCAGGGGCTGAAGCAGCAAAGATTTACAAGCTATTGGAAGGACCTGGGATTCCCAGCATGGAGCTGCTATGGGGCCACGGGCTAAGCCACGTGGACCTCAGCTTATTCCTCTGGGTAAGGAGGTTCCTAGCTTGGACTGACCTCAGTAAGAGGACTGAGCAAGGCTTGTGAGGAGAAGGGGCTCTGCAGAGGGAGGACGGGCAGAGGACTTGGTGATGATCCTTAGAAGGCCTGCTTCCCTCAGTCCCTTACTCCACCCACCAACAATTACCCAGCAGTGCTCAGAGCCAACCTCAGGTCTGAGCTGAGAGCTGTGCCACACCCACCAGGCTTTGGGGTCTCCTGGATCCCAGCCCTGACCCAGCCCCTTACGGACTGGTCTCTCCCCTCTAGGACTTCAGCTTCCCATCCTGCTACTGTCCCCCTCCCAGACAGCTGTGAAGATTCAAATTCAATACCACAGTTGAGGGGAACCATGAGCTCCAAACTTCCTCTCCCCTCCCCTCCCCTGTTGGAAGACTGGGAGTCCCGCAGGCAGAGTCCCTGTCCTCAGATGAGGCCCAGCTGAGGGCAGACGGGGGCCACACCCCCAAGACCCTGCGCAGCTGTCTGACATCTAGCACCCCGTCTGACTTGTTCGGAGCACAGGGCAGGTGCAGAGGTGACACTTGGAAGCCAGTAGGAGAGAGGGATCAGAGCTGTTGGGCTGTGTGGTATAGGGGACGGTGTGATGGCGCCAACAGCACTTGGGGGGTGTGCTCCAAGGGGAGAGTCCCATATGTCTCAGGGTGTGGATGGGTGCTTACTCAGCAGTGGACGGCCATGGCTGCTTCTTTAGTGCAGTGGGCAGCCTGGTTATGGGAATAGAAAAGCTCTGTTCTCACGTCTTCAGGTCCCTCCCCACTGGAGGGGGGTGAGCACCATGGAGCCCACCCCAGTGCAGCTGGGACTATGGGCTGTAGGAGGACTGACAGGCCTTCCTGGGAGCCCCTGCTCCGTTGGGAGGTGCCCGCCTGGGGCCAGGGAGGCAGCTGGCATCTTGCAACCCTGCAATTAGTATTTCAAGTCAGCAGAAGAGCGAGTGGTGATGGTGGCAGTGGGTGGGGAGGGGGGGTAGGGTGCGCTGCAGCTGGCTCCTGGGTGCTGCCTCTGCCTCTGGCCATTACCCAGGGTTTTGTTCGGAGTGGCTGTAGGTCCCCTAGGTGGACAAGGCACTGGGCTCTTTGGAGGGTGTGCAGCGCCCTGGTCTCATCGGAGGGGGTTTGGTCAGCCCGTTTGCTGTGGTTCCTAGTTTACAGATAGGGAAACTAAAGCTTATTAGAAGACACACGGCCAGTAGAAAAGTGGGCTGGACCATTGTGAAGCCCACAGGAAGTGTTCAATACATATGGACAGTTGTTGGAAGTCACCTTTCTAGTGACATGAGTAGGGATGGTTCACCTGGAGGTGGTAGAATCAGGCTAGGGCATAGAGGTTGGCTGGAGAACAAGGGCAGACTCCAGGGACCCCCAGCCCTCTCTCACACTGTAGGGGGAGGGGCCGGCTGGCCCAGCCAGTTCTCCAGCCTGCTTGGGTATTCCAGACCAGGGAGAGGCACTGTGGGCCCACTCTGCCGTGTGCTCAGCCCCTGGGCTGCCTGTTCCCTACAGGAGAAGACCCTACACAGACGTGTGTGTGTGTGTGTGTGTGTGTGTGTGTGTGTGTGTGTATTCAGCCTTCTGCCTTGTCTCTCCATCCTTCCTCTATTCCTTCACCCTCATTCCTCTCCTCCTCCAACCCCAGGTACTGTGCTGGCTGCTAGGGTTCTCAGCCTTCCAGGACTGGTTGGTGTGGCCGGGGAAGCAGACAAGTAAATAGTCCACTCACATAACAAGGAAGCCTGAGGCTGGATTATGAAAAGCTGCTATGACTTCTAGGAGAAGGCAATTCTCACTGGCAGTGGGGATCTGACCTGGCTGGGGAGGCTGGGTATGTAGAGAAGTAAAGATGGGTAGGGTTGCAGTGGACAGGACCATAGAGGACTTTGCCAAGGAGGGGTAGCAGGCAGGCTGTGGACCACGTGACTTGGGATCAATTGGACTGCTTAGTTGCTCCCTGTGAGCTCCTGGACCTGATCATAACCGGGGTGGAGATGGCGGCACATGCCTCATGGGTGGTTGGGAATGACCAGCCAGATCCTGTCTGTGGAGCACACCACGTTCAGGAAACAGATTGTTTTTGGCAGTCACCTCACCAGTGACTGTGAGCTCTTGGCCTTGAGTACACTTCACACTGGCATGGGCTCAGAACCTGGTCACTCAGTCACTCCCTTTCCTATCTAAAGGGAACCTGGACTAGACCAGAGAGAAAGCACTCACATGCCTTCCAGGCTGGGCGGGGGGTCAGACTGCAGAGGCTGGTGGGGATTGGTGGCCCAGGGTGCTTCTGTCACACCCCGAGAAGCAGCTGTGACGGCATGTCAACAGGAGCCTTGTGGTCAGAGGTGCTGACAGCTCAGGAGAGGGAAACCCGCATTTTGATGGGCAAGCTTCCCATGACTAATATTAGCAATGCATTAAAGATTTTCCTTAAGGCATCATGTGAGCCAAAGCTAATGCTTCTGCTGGCCACGACCCCTGGGTGACTTTCGCTACCGTAGGTAGAGGGGAGCCAAGGAAGAGTGTTTGCAGTGCCCAGCACACACTCTAAGTCCCCCAACTCCTCAAGCCTGGCCTGGATGGTGCCCCCCCCCCCAGTTCCCAAGATCTGCCTCTTCCAGGCCATAGCAGAGGAGAGGAGCTGACCCTCTCAGTTCACCACCACTCTGAAAGTAGCTCAGCTGGGAGACAGGGCTGTACGGAGGCCCTTGCTCCACGCTATCTTGCTGGAGGTGCCAGGGAGTCTAGGGGAGCCGGCCGGGGGCTGCTGTGTCTGGGAATGGCAGCTGGGGGGGGGGGGCTCCGTCAATGAGGGTCTGGCTCCTGAGGGTCAAAGGGCAGCACTTTCAGCTTTTCCTCAGGCTAATTTACTGTTTGGGAGAGAAAACAGAAAGACCTCTGGCAGGAAATGGTCCCTTTTTCTGCTAGTCCTGGCTCTGGGGAAAGCCTTCCTGGGGGATCCTCAAGCCTCTCCCCTTTCTCCTTCCTGACCTCCCCTGGGAGCTCAGGAGTGACCTGCAGCCTTTGCCTTGGCAGCCAACCCCACCCCACTAGCATCCTCAGCTAGGTTTAACAAGGACAATACTTAATGTCTGGTTCGCTGGCTCCTGGGTCTCCTCTCCCCAGCTCAGTCCCCAGGGCTTATAGCATCCCTGAGTCTCAGCACTGTGGCCTCTAGGGACCTTCATACAGAGACCACACAAAGAAATAGTAAGGTAGCTCCTTACTCCCAGCAGGGAGCCCTCTTATTAACTGGATGCAACTTGTCTTTGTGCCATGCTACATCTCTACGCACAACCCACACCCCAACACAGGGAACTCATTACCCTCTCTGCTGAAGCAATCCTGACGGGAAGTTATAAGGGACCCGAAATGCTCCTTTTCAAAGATCCAAGTTAAAATCGTCTGATTACACAAAGGTTGTAAATTAAGCATCAAAACAAAATTAGGGACTGGGGAGATGGCTCAGTGGTTAAAGGCACTTGCTTGCAAAGCCTGTTGGCCTGGGTTCAATTTCCCAGCACCTATAATAAACCTGAATGCAAAAAGTGGTGCATGCATCTGGTATTTGTTTGCAATCGCAAGAGACCTTAGTGCACCCATATATACATACATAAATAAAAAATTTATAAACTAGGTGTGGTGATGCACGCCTTTAATCCCAGCACTCGGGAGGCAGAGGTAGGAGGATCGCCATGAGTTCAAGGCCACCCTGAGACTACACAGTGAGTTCCAGGTCAGCCTGGGCTAGAGTGAAACCCTACCTCAAAAAAACAAACAAACAAAAAAATTACCAGCTGGGTGTGGTGTGGTGGTATATGAGTGTAATCCTAGAACTTGGGAAGGTGAGGCAAGGAGTGAAATTGAGGTCAGCCTAGGGTATATAGGAAGACCTGTTTCAAATTAATAATAATAAAAAAAACCCTGAAATTTTCCCATCAAGGACAGGGCTGAGGGTTTATTATTCAATGGATAAATTCCCAGCAATCACCTGAACCTTATCCCTCATGCTCTGCTGGCAAATCTCTCCTGTTCAAACAGACTTCCAAGATTTCTTTACATTTTATTTTTTTTTTGTGTGTGTGCATTTGTGTGTATAGGCACAACAGGTTCTTTTGACTGCACATTAATGTAGTTAAATCAGATGCATGTGCCATGTTGCATCTGGCAACATGGGTACTGGGGAACGGAACCCAGGCTGGCAGGCTTTGCAAACAAGCTTCTTTAACTGCGGTTGCCATCTTCTAGGTCCCTCCAAGAATTTAAATAACCTTTACTGCGCTCTGCAAGAACTCATCTAACTCCCCTGATTGCTCCACAAGACATCTTAACTTACAGAAGGAGAAACTCAGGCTCAGAGAAGTCAAGATACTGCCATGAAGTTGCAAAACCACTAAGGGCAGAGCAGAGATTTGAGTCCAAGAGGTTTTAGAATTGATCTCCTTGTCTGATTAGATAGTACACCACACCTCCTTCCTCCCCCAGCCTCTCCAATGTTCATTCATTCACTGCCCCCTTCTCATACTCACTCAGTAAGTCAATCAAGACCCTGAGGTCTGGTTCAGTGCTAGGTGCAGGTTATGGTGACCCGTTACGTCCCCTTCCCATGTCTGCTGCACTTTTAGGACTCTGCCCTGAGAACTTGAACTCCATTTATTATAAGAAGACTGGGTTCACTGCACCCTATTATGAACAGTTTGTGCTAAACCATCAAGGCTGAGAGATAGGCAGGGTGGGTTGGGACCCCACAGCCTGCCATCAATGAGGTGCACCCACGAACGATGTTCTGGGTGAGTGGTCCCATGCTTATAAAACCAAATGGGTTCAAGCAGTGCTGGGCATACATATGATATACATATCCAACAGGCTTTCTCCTTCCTGGAGTGTGGGCAGGTGGGACTGCTGCTCTCCTGAGAGAAGGAAGTGGTCCAGAGGCCAGGATGGGGACCCACAGCGAGCGCTGACAGCTGCATCAGTTCGAGTGGATGGCCAGCTGGGCATCTATGGTTTTAAGCCAGTCCTGGAGGCTCTATGCCACCTGGATTTGTAGGTCCTCATCCTCATCCAGGTCGCTGGCTCCATCACCGGTCTCCTCGGTACCAAATCGAGTGCTTCGAATCTTCCCAAAAAGGGGAGCATTTTGCTGTTGCCTGCGGAGCCTGTGGGGTGGGGGAAGTGTGTGACAAGTGACAGTCAGAGCAGGAGCCACCTCCTGATAGGGGCTGCATCTGTGTTGGCAATGGCCACATCTTTCCTAGCTCTTCCCAGCTGCCGGGTACCCTGTGCTACCTGCGTACATATATGCTACTGTCACTTATGTAAAAGGGAACTTAGGCATAAGGAACTCAAGTGGCTTGCCCCAAGTCACCCACATGGGGCCATGGGGCTGGGCTCTAAGCTGGAGTGCAAGCTGCGTGGTGGGCAGGACACTGCACAGGGTCACGCCACTTGGATGGGGGTTCCTCACAGGGTGTGCTGGTATGGTGAAGTCTGAGCACCCCCACCCATGTACCTACTTCTTCCCATTAAAATTCCTAAAGCCAAGATGTGCCAGGCAAACTTCACCTGTAAGAAAAGCTGGTAGAGGAAATGCCCCGCCCCCAACAAAATGACCGCTGGGTGCATCTTACTGGAAGGCATGAATTATTAACACGGCAGGGAGGGGCGCGAGCTTGGGCTCCATTACTGCTCAGTGATTTAGTGAGCTGTCCCAGAATGTTAAAGCAAGAAAAGTTGCAAACTAAACCGAGGCAGAGGTCCTGGGTGGCACTGCCCATCCCAAAAGAGGCGCTGGCTCTGGAGGCTGAGCAGAACTGGCCTGCCCATTTGGAGTGTATGGCTCCTGAGGAATGTGGCTGAGGCTTCAGGAAACCCCAGGCTAAGTGCCTGGTGAGGGGCGTACACAGTGCTGGACTAGGAGACGGTGGACATGCGCTGGGCCTGACTTGGATCTGTGGCTGGGGCCTATATCCGCCTCAGGTGTCACCATAGACAGATGGGGAAACTGAGGCTCAGCTGGCCAAGCTACACAGCAGTTAGGCCTGGTTCCATGACCTGTTCTAACTACAGGGTCTCAGTACACACTAGCACTCAGTAGCTGCATACTAAACACAGGTGCCGTCGGCCGGCCAGGGCCATCCTGCCAGACTATCCCCCAGTTTGTATAACTATCCAAGGACTTTCCCCCAGGGACTGACTGCATTTCCTTGTCTGCCAGCCTCCTGGAGCCAAGATTTCTCCACCCTTTATCTCCCAGAGGTGGATGCTTCGTAAGGCACAGTATCTAGCACTGCCACTTCTGTTTACATACAAAGAAAATGAAGCAAAAGGAACTCCAGTGACTTGCCCCAAAGTTACCCAGACAGGAGACAGTGGAGTTGGGCTTTCTCCCCAGGGGAGGCAGTGACAGTGGTGGCAGCACCTGATGCTGACTCAGCATCTGTTGGCCCAGGAGGCTGTTTTTTTTTTTCATTTTTGACACAAGAGTCACTCATGTAGCCCAGGGTGGCCTCAAACTCTATATAGTCAAGGATAACCTTGAATTTCTGATTCTACAACTTTCACGTTTCAAGCGCTGGGATTACAGGAATACATCACCATTTCCTCATTATTTGATGGCGGGGACTGAATCCAGGCTTTGTGCATGGAACCCTGGCTTGCTCCCAGGCAAGCACTCTACCAACTGAGGTACGTCACCAGCCATGTCTAGGTGCTTTTTGGAAGCATATGTCAACTAACTTCTCCTCTCACAGTGATCAAGAAGTAAGAAACAGTCTGGAGGGATCGCTTAGTGGCCAAGGTGCTTGTCTGTGAAGCCTAATGACCCAGGTTTGATTCCTTAGAATCCAGTAAGCCAGAAGCACATGGTGGCACATGCATCTGGAGTTCATTTGCAGTGGCTAGAGGCCCTGGCATGCCCATTCTCTCTTATAAATAAAAAAAAAAATTTTTTTTTTTAAAGAAGTAAGAACCTTGACCAACCCCATTTTATGATGGAAAGTTGACCCAGGAAGGTTGTATTCCAAGGTCACCCAGCCTTCTCCACCCAGGCACCCTGGCTACAGACCCTAGCTCCCTCCATCTACTAGCCAGGAAAAGGCAGGTAAGGGCGTGGCTAGGAAGTGGGTCAGTACTGTTTCCACGTGCCCCATGGGAGAAGCCTCTGTCTGAAGTGCGGAGGCAGTGCAGGGAGAAGGTGGCATTCTGTGTTCTGAGACTGTGGGGGTGGGGCAGGGGAGCAGGGCATGTGCCAGGTGGACCAGAGAACTTCCCACTTCCTGTAGGGGATGAAGGGTCCTGCATAGTTAAAGCAGTTGACTGGTCATCTGGGTGGGGTCCTTCTGCCATTTCCTGCTCTTCAACCCAGTGTTAGCCAGCCTGGCGACCCTAGGGGCTGCCAGCCTCCAGTCAAGGATTCCTAGCCCCGCTGACTCCGCCCACTGCCACACACCTCTGCCTGACCTCCTTGGTAACCCTTGGGGATGGCAGGGAGCTCAGTGGCCGGCCACAGCGGGTCTGGCTTCCGGTACCTCCTCCCAGTTTCCTGGCCCTGGCTCTTCCTGCCTGGAGGGGACAGGATCCTGCCCCCAGGAGCTCTTCCTTCTTAGTCTTCCCCTCTGATCCTCTTGGGGGTTCCAGCCCTGAAGCAGCTGGCTTCCTCCGCCCGCCCTCCTCAGGCTCTGTGGGTGGTTCTCTCCCCGCAGGGCGCCCCGTGCCCACCTGGACTGCAGGTGCTCCAGCTGCACCTGCAAGTTCTCGCTCTGCTCCGTCTGCTCATCCAGGGACCGCTGCAGCTTCCGCGCCTGGTTGTGGGCCTCATCCAGCTAGGGGTGAGCAGAGCCAAGAGCAGGAGGGTCACCCTGGGCAGGGCAGCCTGGCCTGGCCATTTCCCCCGTTCCACTCTGGGGCCCTGTCTCCTCTTGAGCGCTTTGCTCCTGGGGCCTCACCCCAGGACCACCTTTACAGGGAAGCACCCTTCTGTTCTCCATCGCTGTTGCCCCCTCAGCCTCCAAATTTACCCACCCCTCACTAATTCAATCAGCACCCTCCCACCCACCTGCCTGGCCTCATGTCTTCTATCCCAGGTCACCTGCTTTCCACCACGGGCCCTTGTTCCCTACCCATTCATTCTTCCATGCACTTGGGCAGTCAGTGGTCCGTTCATCTGTCCCCGATCTACCCACTCAGTCGTCCATCTGCTAGTACACCCATCATTCACCCAGTGCTCCCTCTAGCCAGCAGACATCTGTTGCTCTACCTCTTCTCTCGGCCTTCCCTCTCCATCTGTCTACATAGCTCTCCAAGCACCTGCTCATCCATCCGTGGAGTCCTCCTTCTGTCCTCCCATTCAACCACCTACACATTCATTCATCTCCTCTGCCCATTCACCTTGCCGGCTTCCCTTCCCATCCACAGGTCCCACGGCGGGCTCCCTGGGTACTTGCCTCGTCCTCGGCCTGGGCCAGCTCTTTCTTGAGCTCCTCCACCCGGAGCCTCAGCTTCTTCACCTCTGCCTCGTGCTGCTCCATGCGTCGGTGGGCGTGTGCCAACTCTGCCACCTTCTCCTGAAACTGCTTTTTCAGCTTGCCGTGCATGTGCTTCAGGTCGGCCAGTTCCTACGGGGATGGCAGGGAACTCAGGCTCAGTGGGCACTGTGCCAGGGAGGCTCATGGACCAGGAAACACTAAGGGAGCGGGGCATCTCTTCCTCCCAGGATCCCCTACATGCAGTTGGAATGTTAGGGTTTGGTAAGCAGCTGGGTGGGGGGGGGGGGAGGCTGCAAGTGCCACCTAGCGGTGTGAGAAGGCCGGTGGGAGGGTTGGTGGCTCCACTTGGAGGTGTGACTCTGAGGCACAAAGGTGGTAGCCAGCAGATGGCGGGAGCTGGTAGTCAGGATTTCAGGAGAGGCATGGGGTCTTTGGTGATGGACACATGACAGTCAAAGTCCTGGGTCTGGGAGTGAGCTAGCCTGGGAAGTGGGTGGCAGAGGAGGTCAGAGTGGCTGGGAAGAGGGACAGCCTGCAAAGGAGATGCCTGCCTTACTCTGGGCATCTCACCTCTCTCTCATCTCTAGAAGAAAAAGTGTCCTTGCTTTAAGGTCTCTCCAAGCCATCTTTGCTTCCACCTCCTCCAAACCCACGCCGGCCTACGTCTCCATCATCCCTCGTAGTCCCCGGATCTGCGGCAGCCTTCCCACCCTCAGCCTCCTCGAGGTTTTCCACACAGCAGCTGCTCCCACCACCTCTGCCTGCCTCTCTTCCACACAGCCCACAGCCCTGCTTTTCTCTACCCAGCCCCCTTGTCACTTCCATCCCGCCACAGGCTCCTTCTGAGCTTGCTGTCCCTCGTCACAGTGGGACATCCCTAGTTCTCTCCGTCCCCTCCTGTAAGACAGCTCACTACCAGTATGTTAACTTCTGCTTTTCCTGGAGATGGGAGCTCAGTGTCACTGCCTCCAGGAAGCAGTCTGCCACCCTACCAAGACCCCTGGGCATCCCTTCTTCCTGCCATAATCTTGGGACTGCGTGATGGGTACAGCACATGCGGTAGAGAGAGCAGTGTTTGTTCTCTCTGAGCCCACAGCTCCGTGGCAGGGGTGGGTACTTGTCCACTGTCACGTCACTAGCAGCACAGTAGGTGCTTAATACATGCACCTACTAGAATTGTCACCAGATCCAGCATCCAACAAGGGCTCAATAAGCACAGTACAGGCTGAATGTCTCATCCCGAATGCCCAAGATCAGAAGTATTTTAGACTTCAGAGTTCTGAATAATGCAGAAACACCTGGAGATGCCTTGGGAGATGGGACCAAGTCTACACAGGAAACCCATTTGTGTTTCCTATATACTTCATACCAGGGCAGGAAGGGGTGTAGCCCAGGCTGACTTGGAGTTCACTATGCAGTCTGAGGATGGCTTCAGACTCACAGTGATCCTCTTTATATAGTATTTTTAGTGTGCCCGTGTTTTGACTGGGACTCATCACATGCTAGGTGCCGAATCTGCTAATCTTTTGGGGTATCACTGATGCTCAAAGTTGGGAATTTTGCAATCTTTCAGATTTCTGGGCTGAGGAGGCACAGCCTTGTGCTGTGCTTATCCGCAGGGTAGCTGAATGGGAGGCCCTGGCCACCACCCTCTGCTTCACCTTGTTCTTCTCAAAGAGTGCAACCTGGCTGGCCCGCAGGTCACAGTCCAGGGCGCTAGCGGTCTGCCGTCGCCTCCTGGCCAGTGCCTCCTCCAGATCCCCAACCTGAGCTCGCAGTTTCTTGTTCTCCCGTTCGAGGCCTAACTTTTCCGTCTCCAGTCGCTCCCGACGGCCCCACTCGGCTGCATTCTCTGCCTGCAGCCGCTCCATCTGCAACGGAGCAGGACACCGTGAGACTCCCTGGGGACAGGGAATGCAGGGACAAGCTGAACACCCCCACTTCCACCTCCTAGAGCCAAAAATGGCTCCAGGAAGCAGATCCAGCTGCAGTAGCTATAATTAAGCTGGGCTTCTTTCATAGTGTGCAGGATATAGGGGCATTTCTTGGCCTGTGTGTAGGAGAGGAGGGGCCTTCAGCAGGCCGAGGCCCACTTCACACAACACACTTGACCCCTGCCTTTCTCCCAGTGAGGATCTAATCGAGTCCCTGTCTCCCCTCCTCTCAATCCCCAGACCTCTGTGGCCACCTCACCTCGCCCCGCAGCTCAGCCATCTTCCTATCCATGCTGGACCGGGCGCCCAGCTCGTCTTCCAGGTCTTCGGACATGCGGCCCAGTTCGTCCTGATGTGTCTCCTTCAGGATGCTGAGCTGCAAGCATTCAACCTGCTCGTGAGGACCCCCAGATTGTGTCCCAGGAACAGTGCCAATTGGGGTGCCCAGCTGGGAGCCTAAGGCTGGGCCCAAATGGGGCACCAGAATGGGCTGAATCTGACCCCTCTGCCATCTCTGGTACCTCTTGCCTTCCACTCCTCCCCAACTGGCCTCCTGTTGCCTGTTCTCAGCCAGTCAGCTCAATCAGTGGTGAGCCCTATACTCCCTTCACACCTAAGTCTCCTGAGGGCTCCCAGTTGCTTTGGGATGAAACTCAGCTCACCAAACGCTGCCCAATGGGCTCCCGGGCACTTTCACTCCACCTCACTCACTCTGCACCCTTGGTCCTCTGAGCGCAGGCCACAGATGCTGTCCTATTCCTCAAACACACCAAGTTCCTGCCCACCGGACAGGGCCTTCACATGTGCAGTTTTGTGCTGCTTGGGACACTGACATATTTTGCAGAAGTGACCCTTATCTTCCAGCCTTGCCCTAAATGTTCTGTTCTTGGAGGGCCTCTTCTTTTCACCTAGCCTAGAAGAGGTAGCTCCCCCTTCCACTGCCCACCAGCCTGCAAGCTGTGAGGTGAGGGAGCTCACGGCCTTCCCCAGGCCCTCAGCACACACTGATGGGCCTGAACACTTGTCTGCATGCGAGGACATGAAAACTGCGGGGGGCCCTTCTCCCACTGCGCAGCTGTTGCTCCACACAAGCACGTGGGGCGCCTCCAAAATATTATTCTGAGGAAGGATGCCAGGCTGCATCGAGAATGTTCTACACATTCGTGTTTCGCTGTTCTTTGAATGATAATGCTTGGCAGTCTGAACAGTGAGGAGCCAGGTTCCTGGACCCGATCCCCGAAGATGATGGATGAGTCAGGGGGGCCAAAGGGGTCTTGGACACTGGATTTCAGGTGCTTTAAGAGATTTCAATGGAAGACGAGGCTCCAGCATCTTTGTGACTGAGGTCTCTGGTCTTTCATCTCTGGAAACCCAGCGGATTGAGCATGGCTTTCCCAGGGTTGCTGAGCCCCCTGGTGGCCACACCCAGTTTGCACAGGGGCAGAAGTGGCAGCAGGCCTGCCGGCCCCTGAGCCCCTTACAGAAGTTAAGGCCTCTCTCTCTCAGCTTCAGCTTCCTCATCTCTAAGATGGGAACTTGAGAACCCAGCTCCCTTCACTGCCACGAAGCTGATGTCTGATACACGTTAGGAATCCAATAAATGTCACATCCAACTCCTTTCCGGTCACAAAATCTTCTGAGATTTCGCCCCCTCACCTCTCACTCACGATTCTCCAGTCACCCTGACTTTCTGGCCAGCACACACTAGGCCATTATCTGACCCTCCAGGACCTTCACATCTTCTGCGAGCCACTCTGCTCCCGTATCTTCTCAAGGAAAGCTGCTTTTAGCCCTTTTAAGTCTTGCCTCAAATGGCATCTTTTCGCAAGAGGGATTTGAGACAGGGCTTCACTCTGTACCCAGGCCGGCCTTGAACTTGTGGCAATCCTCCTGGCTCAGCCTTGAAAGTACTGAGATGAGGGGTGTGAGCCACCATGCCCATCTCAAATATTATCTAACTCCCCACTCCATTTCCCTCATGCTTTTTTTTTTTTTTTTTTTTTGACTCCTTCATTACCCATGAATTTAACTGCAGGGTTCCTAATATTTCCCTGCCCCAGCCTCACCCCGGTGCTGAGAACCACCACTGAGTGAATGAACTCCATCTTCTTCTGCCCCCACTGCTGGGACTGCATAGCGCGTGGCTGCCGCCTCCAGGAAGGCCCCAGGCTCCACTCACTTGCTTGAGCATCTCCTGCTTGGTCTTGCTCAGTTCCTCATACTTGATCTTCCACTGGCTGAGCTCCCCCTCCAGCTTCTCGATGTTCCGACTCAGGGCCAGTTTATCCCTGGGGAGGTGACAGGCCAGCACACGTATTTTATTACAGATTACCTTTACTTCTATTTTATATTTCAGGTAGTGTGTAAGTTTTTTTTTTTTTTGTTTGTTTAAACAGTAAAACTCTATTCTCTCCCAGGTACGACACTAGAAGTCCAAGATCAGGGCAGGGAAGTTTCCACCTCAGGCTGTGAGAACCTGCTTCACCCCCCCTCCCTAGCTACTGATGATTGCTGGCCACCTTTGGGTTTCCTTTGCCAAAGATGCAAGCACAAGGATCACCGTGACCTTAGTCACGGGGCAAGCCTGCCCTTCTGTCCCTCTCCATGGTATAAGGCCCTGTGCATGCTCACAAGTCTCTATCTTGAGAGTTCCACCCTCAGTCCCTATGTTGAATTTTGCTTTTTTTTTTTTGAGGTAGGGTCTCACTTTGGTCCAGGCTGACCTGGAATTCACTATGGAGAGTCTCAGAGTAGCCTTGAACTCAAGGCGATCCTCCTACCTCTGCCTCCCCAGTGCCGGGATTAAAGGCATGCGCCACCACGCCCAGCTAAAAAAAAAATATATATTTTATTTATTTATTTGAGAGAGAGAGAGAGAATGGGCACGCCAGGGCATCCAGTCACTGCAAACGAACTCCAGATGCATGCATCCCCTTGTACATCTGGCTTACGTGGGTCCTAGAGAATCGAACTGGGATCCTTTGGCTTTGCAGGCAAAGGCCTTAACCACTAAGCCATCTCTCCAGCCCCAAATTTGCTTTTAAAATAAAAAGTATATCTCTTAGACCAATCATCGCCCTTACACATTTATTTTCTGGACATCAGAGTTTCAGAATATCTGTGAGCATTGGGACCGGAGGAAGGTCACTGGTGGCCTCCATGTTCTGAGCTCTCTGGTTAGTACTATGTCCAGAAGCCTTCTCTGTCCTGTTGAAGTCTATGTTGCTCTTCCCTTCTCTCTTTCCTTTTCCCCTTCCTCTAGCCCAACCTTTTACTTCTGCACACACACACTTCTCTGACCTCCTGGGTTCCACTCCTGACCCCCAAACTGCCTCCTTCCTGTGCTAAATGCAAAACTCCGATGCCCTAACTCTCCCCCAGTTCCTGCTTTACCTCAACCTACTGTCCTCTCTGCCACCAAGACTAAATGCAGGGATTTTTGTCTTCTTTATGGCTGTGACTTTAGGGACAAGCAGATGCTCAGTGACAACCTGCTGGAATGAATTAAGCTGGGCATGGTGGCATATCCATGTAATCTCAGCACTTGAGAGGCTGAGACAAGAGGATATAAAGGTTGAGACTAATCTGGATTTCCCGGTGAGTTCGGCTTGGGCTAATGTACAGAGATCTTGCCTTTAAAAAAAGGAAGGAGAGGGGCTGGAGAGATGTCTTAGTGGTTAAGATGCTTGCCTGCAAAACCCAAGGACCTAGGTTTGATTTCCCAGAACCCATGTAAACCAGATGCATGTGGTGGCACATGTCTGGAGTTTGTTTTGCAGTGGCTAGAGGTCCTGGTGCATCCATTCTCTCTCAAATTAAGTAAACAAATAAAGGAAGGAAGGAGAATACAGCCTGCTTTAGGCCCACTGCTCTAAAACCCAGTATCACACCTTAGCTGTGTCTGTACCTTGGCAGACAACTGTGACACCAACTTTCAGTGTGGGATTCTGGAGGTGCCCGGACCCCAGCCCCTTTCTACCCAGGGACTCACTCTCGCTCCTTGAGCAGCACCTTCTGGGACTCATCCAGCCGCAGCCGCAGGGCAGTCAACTTAGAGGCATCCTCCTCTGTGGGAACCGGGTCCTCCCAGGGCAAGCGGCTGCGTTCCTGGCGGCCTGAGCTGCCCCGGGAGCCCCCAGCTGCACTACTGCAGGCTTCCCAGCAGCCCTCAGGCTCCTCTGGTCTGTTCTTCAGCAGGCTCTCCACCAGGTCCAGCTCCTGTGGGGACCAAAGTGGGGGCTGTACCCAGCTGCCTTCCTCATGGCCCCTTGAGGCTCTGCTCTGGAATGAGGTTGCTGGGTAACCCGGGCAAGCCACACAGTGCCTCTGGGCCTTGGTTTCCTCTTCTGGACATGGGATTCGGGCCTTATGCATGCTATGCTAGCGCTCTAACCACTGAGTTATATCCCCAGTCCCCACCGTTCTCCTTCTCTGAGCCTCTCAACTTTACCTCCTGGAACGATGTTGCCAGTCACCAGGGTTTCCTTTATCCTGGGAGATTCCCCAGGAGAGGTGGTGGGCCCCTCTGTCACTGCAGGTATGCACAGTGGATTCCTACCATGGCTTAGGACTAGATTGGAGGAGTTGTGGAAAAATGACCTTTACTCTCCTTGTACCTAAGACTGTCTAGGTGGGGTACCTTGGATGTCACCTTGTCCAAAGCATGGTTTCATAGGTGATACAGGTAGGGAGGGTCACAGAACAGGCAGGCTGGACTGGTGTGAACTCAGGCTGTACACCTGGGGCTCCCCACACTGTTCTTGAGGGCTCCTGGCCTGTGATGACAACCAGAGCAAGGAGAGGGCAGGGAGAGTACCAAGAGACCCTGGACACGGCCAGGTACCAGGAAGAACAGGCTTTATACCAGTCCACAGGGAAAGGAGGCTGGGCTGGAGAGAAGGGGCAGCCAAGAATCTCATGGGAGGAGCTGGTCTCCTGGACTGAGCTGAGGAGCTGAGCCTGGGTGCTGTCTGGGTGACCTTCTGCTAACAGGCCTGCTGGCTCAGGAGAGGCTGCCTCTGCACCCACCATTCCTGCCCACGCCAAACTGTTAGCACCTCAATGGCTGGGGTACAAAGCCAGCAGCTAGTGAACAGCACAGATCTTGAAGCTCCCTGCGCTTCAGGGATGGCTTTGGGGTACAACTAGACTGTGGAACTGCAGGCTTAGGGGTGCCAGCTCCCAGTGAGAGATGGGACTGTTACTCCATTCCCCACACTTATCAACTGGAATGCCTTCTGGCACTTTCCACAGCGAACTTGCATGCATCGTTCCAGCCTCTCCTTAAAAGTGACCTCTCCTGACCTGGTTGAAATCCGGAAGAGAGCCAGTCCCCAAACAATTAGCCCATCTAGTGCCTAGAAGGTGCCACATGAGCTACGGGGGGGGGGGGGGGGGGGGGAGGGGAGAGGCCAACATCTGTCCCAGCAACTCAAAGTCTAAGCTACTCAGAAGTAAACAACCAGATGTGATGTTCATACAAGTGCAACAGTGGCACACAGCCATGGTGGGTAACCAACTGCTCTTGGATCGGTTAATGGATCCACTCAGTGGAAAGGTAACCATATCTGGAACTGGGAAACAAGTCAGAATCATATCAAGATAATGATTTTGTTTTCCAATGTCAAGATCCCACTAACCTTGGGCTATAAGGGGGTCTACATCCTTTAAATTCTCTCTAAATTAATAATAGATATCCCATTTAACTGGTGCTGACTTCACTCTCAGTTGGAGATTCTGCTTCTCTTTTTCAGATGGGAGCGGGACCTTTGGGGAAATGAGCAAGAGTGCTGGTTTCTCGGTGAACCTGATATCAGCACAAGGATGAAGGAGATAGACACTGAGGACACTCAACACCTACCAAACCAGAGATCCAGAGGCTCGTAAGAGCCCATCACTGAAGTAGACTTAAAATGCACCCAACATGTCTCAGGGAATTTTGTGGAAGAGTGGGTGGAAAGATTGTTAGAGCCACAAGTTGGGACATTATGCACAGAGATATTGCCTCTCCCCCATAACTGACTGCTGCCCCCACAATACATGATCCACAATCCCCTTGGGGTTGACCTGCATGGCCAACAAGGAGGGCCTCTTCGGAAAAGGGGCAGGGAGGAGGGAAAGGATGGTACCAACATGTGTTGTTCACATACTAAGTATGTCCATCTGTAATAAAAATACATTTTTAAAAAAGTGCTCTCTCCTAAAAAGCCTTCTTGAAGCCTCTCCCCAAAGCCTGGCCAGGGAAGTGCTCCAAGACCCGCCCCTATCAAGCGGAAATGGATTCACCTCTATCACTAACCAATGACTTGCGGGCAAGACCTTATAAAGCGGCGATTCCTGAGTTCTATAGACTTCTCAGGTGTGGGGGTGGATGGGCCACTAGAACTTGAGGACCTCCGAAACAAGGTGATCGGCAGCCCTCCCCCCACCAGTGAAAACTCCCAGGCGACCAGGCCCTTGCTAGCTCCATTTGGAGCCCTGCTTTCAGCTGGGCCCAAGCATCCAGTCCCTTCTAGACCCAGCGCCAAGCTGGCTGGCACACCAGCCTCCTCCCGGACTCCACAGCCTGGCGCACCTGGCTGCCCTGTGGCCTCTCCGACCCGACGTCGCGCACCGGCTCGGGCTCTGGACCGTCGTGCGTCTTGTCCGCCGCTTCGCGCGCGCCCCGCAGCCTCGCCAGCTCGCGGCCGCGCGCCTCGCACTCGCCCTGAGCCTCCTGGCGCTCCCGGCGCGCGCCCGCCAGCTCCTTGGTGAGCGCGTCGAGGCGCTGGCGCAGCTGGCGCACCTCCTCGCGCGCGCGGTTGCGCTCGGCGCGCACCTTGCTCCACTTCTCGCGCCAGTTGGCGGTGCAGTCCGACCACCAGCGCATGGTCTTCTCCATCTGCGCGGCCCGCGCGCGCGCCTCCTCCAGCTCCCGCAGCCGCAGCTCCTCGCGGCTCTCCCAGTCCCCGTCGGCCAGCAGCGCGGGCGCAGGCGGTAAGGACAGTGCGGGCGGCGGCCCCGGCGAGGGCGTGCCGCTGGACGGCGTGGGCGGCAACGAGTCGGCAGGGCCCATGCGCTCCGGAGAGGGGCTGCCCAGGATGGTTAGCAGGCTGCTCTTGGACAGCTGCGGGGACTCGGCCAGCCTTGGGCTTGGTCCGTGGCTCATGATGAGGCCGGGCAGGCCCTGGGCGCGAACTCGCGGCCGGCTCAGGGGCGACGCGGGGATGACATAATACCGCCGTGCGTGATGACCACCGCGACCCGCTGCTCTCCAGGACGCCGAGTGGGGGATGTCTCCTCGGTCCTACTGGGAGAACACAACCGTTATTAAACTGCGACCACCGACAGTCGACACGATCAGCTGTGTTTGTGTGCATGCGTAATACAGAGGGCACAGGATACAGAGGGCACGGGCAGAGGTGGAGGAGAAAGATGTTTCAGAAAGGGCCTGGGAAGGAGATTGGAGGAAGAGCAAGGGCCTT
Organism: Dipus sagitta; assembly: GCA_036346955.1. Taxonomy (NCBI): domain Eukaryota; kingdom Metazoa; phylum Chordata; class Mammalia; order Rodentia; family Dipodidae; genus Dipus; species Dipus sagitta. Next base: position 238,925,727 of record CM070770.1, read on the forward strand.
CAGCCACTTCCTCACTGGCCTCCGACCCCCATCCCCCCATTCCCAGATAGGGGCTAATAGAAACCTTGCTTTGATGTCCTTGACTTCCATGTAAGCCACAGGACTTTCTGAGCCTCAGTTTCTCCTCCTATACAATGGGGGTGGGGAAGCCCAGGATGCCTTCCTCAGGCCTACTTCAGATTCCCCTGGATCCTTGTTTAACATGCAGTTCCTTGGCCCAGCCTCAGGAGGGGTGCTCTACAGGTGTGCACCTGGCAGTTTGCATTATTAGAGTTCAAGTTTGGGACATGAGAGTATTCTCACAGTAGCAGAAGCGGCAGCCTCCTCCTCTTCCTTTTTTGGCAGTGCTGGGGATGGAACTCACAGCTAGGCAAGCGCTCCACCACGGAGCCAGCCCTATTGTTGTCCTCATGTTGTCCACATTTTCACACACACATCCCAACCCCAGTAGCACCTTTGTGGTCACTACACATAGCCCACACAAACTCAAGCTCCAGTTCCCAACACTCCAGGGCAGGCTTAGTGCCCGCTCTGACTCGGTGTCTGTGCCTGTGTGATGAGCTGGTGGCCTCGATGCCAACCCGCGCACACGGACAGACATACATGCAACCGTGCCCATACAAACAGGGATAACAGACCCATGTTGTCATGACCCCACATGCACACAGCTCTGTGGAAGGCCACAGGAGACACTCATCTGTAGACACAGATACACCTGCACACTGATGTGCCCAAAGACGGGCAAAGACAAACTCACTCTTAAGAGAAGAGCAAACACACCCCCACACACACTTAGACTCCTCCCTCATTTTCCTGGCCCAGCTCCACAGGACTAGCTCTTGGAAGAGAGAAACAATGTGAGCATCTACAGGGGGCGGGGCACTGGGGAAGAGGAGGAGGCTGCAGGAAACCCTGCCTGCCCCAGGGCTGGCTTGGCTGTGTCTATGGGGCCTTCTTGCAGCCCTACAGTAGGAGTCAGGAGTCAGCAGTCAGTGGGGGCTGACGCCACATCCTCTGCCTCAGAGCTGCCAGGCCTGGCGTGGGGATCCGCTCAGAGGGAACGCCAACTGGCTCCTTCCAGGAATCCCGAGCCTGTGCCACTGGGCCAGGGAGGGCGTCACCCAGGCCCCTAATGGCTTCCAGGCACCTACACTGATGCAGGGGTGGAGGCTTCAGGAGTCAGCTCTGATCCTCTCTTGGGGCTGGGGTGGGGAGCAATGAGGCAGGGAGACTGCTGACATCCCCATCTTCCCCTTAGGCCCTGGAAGGGCGCGTGCATGCATGAGGGAAGTGGTGGGGTAGCCCACCCCCCTAACAACGGGTGTAGATCTTTGGGCAGCTGGCCCCTGCTCAGCAATGTCTCTCACTCCCACCTTACATAACAGCCTTGGACACACACACACACACACACACACACACACAGCCCTGGTAACCCAGACACACACAGGCTGCTGCAAGAGGCCCTGCTTACACCTCACGCCCTACAGCCAGGCCTGCTGCCTGCTGCCTGCCCCTTCCCCTCCAGGCTCAGTGTTTTCTTCCCATGAGCTCAGGGATGGGAGGGGTGGCTTTCTGATTTCCTCAGGCTGTCACTGCACCGCAAGGTGTGTGTTAGGGTACGAGCAAAACCCACATACCCAGGGTCTCCTCATCCTCCCTAAAGCCAGACAGCCCATCCTTCCGGGTCAGTTGCCACCACCTCTGGGAAATGCCCTGATGTCTCTTGTCCCATCCCCCTGGAGAGTACAGCTTACAGCTTTCCACAACCAGCCCTGGCCAGCTGCCCTCTTACGCATGAGAGCCTCCCACCCGGTAAGGACACTTGTGCCAACCACAGCTTCCAGGGCAGTCCCTACCTACAGTATTTGCTTAAAGTTGACTGACTGGACGGAGGACAGAGAGCTGAACTTTGGCTTTGCATCACCTGAAATGGGAAGCAGAGCTGAGTGGTACTTAGAGGTTTTGAACCACAGCCATAGGTCTGTCACTGCCTGTTCCAGGACAGAAACAAGGAAGCTTTGATTGGATACTTGCTGCAGGCTGTAAGCTCCCCAGCGCTGCCCACACAAAGTGGTCAGTAGCGCCTTTTCTTCACAGATCTGTCTGGAATGTCTCTCCTTTCTCCATCCACAAACTCCTACTCATCCTTCAAGATCCACCTGGAGAATGCCCTTCCCCGAGAAGCCTTCCCTGACCTCTGGATATTGCTTGCCACGTTTCCCAAAACACCAGGCGTGTCCTTGGTTTTTGGCAGTGGCCACACTGTGAAGCCCTCCGGCATCTGTTTTGCTGGCTGTCCACACAGGGCCCAGCACATAGCAGGCGGAAGTGGTCTTCTACGTGACCAGGAAGAGTTTGGGAGGGTTGAGTCGTCCTGAGGATCAGAAGTCAGTTTTCAGCCAGGCTGTGAAACAGATAGTTATTTGAGACCATCTGTGGTCAAGGTCAGACTCTGGCCTCTTGCCTGAGGAAGCCTCAGTGAACAAGGGAACAATCTTGTGTCTTATCCTCAATATGTCTGGATGTCTCTCTCCATATCCACGGAGAGGAGTGAGTAATGTTAAGACCTGGATGAGTTTGAGTCACATTGAGACTACATAGTGAATTCCAGGTCAGTCTGGACTATAGTGAAACCCTACCTGGGGGGGGGGGGGTGGTGTGGTGGCGCACGCCTTTAATCCCAGCACTCAGGAGGCAGAGGTAGGAGGATTGCTGTGAGTTCAAGGCCACCCTGAGACTACATAGTGAACTCCAGGTCAGCCTGGGCCAGAGGGAGACCTTATGTCGAAAACCAGAAAAAAAAAAAAAAAAGACCTAGATGAGGGCCCAGTGCCCCCCTCAAGCTCAGAACCCTGTCATGTCCTCCCAGCAGCTTTCAGGTAGGCTCTAGGGCAAGCCAATGGCCACAGGCCTGGCTGTGGGTAGGGATCTGAGCCCAGCAGGAAACCACAGGGGGACAGCCTGATTGGATAAGTGCAGGGCCCAAGGCTGGTCAGCCCGCAGGCTGTGGGCACCTGTTCTTCTGACTTGCTCTAGCCGTTGGATCTCCAAGTAAGAACTGAGGAGGGGGGAGGAGAGAAAGGCTGGGTTCCCTACACTGGAGCAGAGCCCAGATTCCCCATCTTGGACTGAGGTCATCGAGCCTAGTGCCTTTCTTTACAGCTGGGTCAACTGAAGCCTTGAGGGACAGCTATTTGTGTACTGCTGCACACCATGCAGCAGTTAGCAGAGCAGGGAGGCAGAGGAGTGGGATTGGAGACCTCCCCTTGTGGGTGGGGACAGCCTGAAGAGCCTACTACAGGGGTCTTCAGGTACCAGTCCCAGCAGACACAGGTGGCTGCGATGAGGAAGGGCAGCCGTCTTCATGGGTACCAGCCCAGAATTCTCAACAACTTGTGGAGTTCCTCACCTGATGGCAGGCATCAGGAAGCACTTGCTGTGCGCTGGACCCCATGTGGACAGCCAGCAAGACCAAGGTGTCTTGCAGGGCTTCACAGTAATGGCCACTGCTGGAAGACAAGGAGGCGTGTCTGGGGCTTTGGGAGAACTAGCATGCAATGCCCAGAGGTTAGAGAAGGCTTCTCAGGCAGGGCATTCTGCAGGTGGGTCTTGAGGATGTGTAGGAATAGGTGGATGGAGAAAAGAGGGACAGACATTACAGCCGGATCTGTAAACAAAAGGCGCCATTGGCCACTTGATGTGGGCAGCGCTGAGGAGGTTGATAGCCTGCGACGTGTGCCCAATTAAAACTCCCATTAATCTCAGTTTTGCCACAGATATGCTGCGTGGTATGTGTAGGTCTCTGGGCCTCAGTTTCCTTAATTTAGGATTGGGAGAGGATCTAACAATATTAAAAGTTCTACGAGATGGGAAGACTTTGTGCCAACATGAACTAATTCAACTTCCACAAAAGCTCACAGAATGATGCCGGGATGGGGGACATACCCCCACTTAGGAGAAACTGAAGCCGTGGGTGAGGAAGGGGCTTGTGGTCATCCCCCCCCTCGGCACCACCCGAACGGTGGCCAGCCAAGGTCCACTCGCTTCTCCTCCAACTGGGCCTTCACTCCACCTGCCCCGATTTCTTCCAGAAGTTACTTTGCTGCCTTATACAGTCGCCTTAGTGCCCACTTAGTCGCCCCATCTCGCCCCCCCATTCCAGCTGCGCCGCGCCCCCTAGCGGCCCATGGTAGGGGTCTCCTAGCCTGCCCGGCGCAAGCCCGCCCCCACCCCACTGCGCGGCCCCCATTGGCAGCCGAAGAGGGTTTGGGCGGTGGCTCCGTGCTCTGATTGGCCAGGGTTGCCCGTCCATCCCGCATTCGCCATGGTGACCACGTTGGGTCCCCCGGGAGAGTTCCACATTCCGCCCCCGCCCGTCGCCCGCCGCCCCCTCCCGTACGGCCCCGGCCAGAAGCATTCCGCGAGTGCCCCCTCCCCCCAGCGCCCCGCAGCCCCTCCCGGACCGATCTGAGGGTCCCCAAGAGTTGGGAGATCCCGGGGATGGGGCGGGAAAGTTTGGCTGAAAGTTTTGGGGGGCTGCGGCGGGAGCCCCCACTGTTTCCCTCTCCTGTACGCACGCCCTGCCCGCGGGAGGCTCCGGGCAGCAGCGGGTCCCCGGCCGCAGTGACTCCCCGTCCCGCCGCCCCCGCTCACCTCGGGTCGGGGATGCCGGGCTCCGGACGTCCGAGCCGCCGCCGCGGCTGGGTGGAGCGGGCACGGCGCGGGCTGCGCGGCGGCCGGGAGGGCCGAGGGAGGGCCGCCGAGTCTCCTCCTCCCGCCCCGGGGGAGGGGAAGGGAAGGGGGAGCCGGCGGGCGGGGGCTCCTGGCCCGAGCACAAGGGTGGGGGCGATGCCTAACTTGGGGCTGGTGGAGAGCCAGCCGCAGCCCCGGAGGCCCACCTTCCCAAGGGACCCCCCCCCCTTCGAACGGAGGGTCTGGGAACGTGGGCTCAGGTTTCCCCCAGCGCCACCGTTGTACTAGGTGCCCAGCGATAGAAGTGGGCACCGCGGGTCCACGTGGAGCTGCTTAGCAAGCACCTCATGCCAGCGTTGTACCCGAGAGAACTGGGCCAAGGAGTCAGCGCGTTCACCGGGCCTCAGTTTCCCTTTTTTTGTACAACTAGAGGTTGACCAGAGCAATTCCACCCCAGTAAAGCCTGGTGGGAAGTCAGCGTGGTAACTCAAGCCTTTAATCCCAGTACTGAGGAAGGAGTATCGTCGAGAGTTCGAGGCCAGCCTGGGCTAGAGCGTGAGCCCCTCATAGGGACCTGTCCCCCCACTGGTGGAGTCTTTTTCTCTGATACGCAGTAATACTTGGTGGAATGCCCCCTTCCAAAGTGAACAGTTCTTTTGAGGCTACCTTCCTCTTTGGGGGCAGGGTGTCAGTAGTCTTAGCAAGGAAGAGCTGATGTCTGGACAGTATCTGTCCACCACATCATGCTGCCTTTGTTCAACCAATCCTACCAAGAGGACCAAAATTCACAGAGTTTGGGTATGGGGAACCAGGCTGGGTTGGGTTGCTGACTAGAAAAGCTCAGCGTTATGATGATAGTCTCGCTCCTGGGTATTTATTGTTATTTGCATTCTAATTGTAGTCATGGACATATTTGAGTGAGTGAAGAGTGAGTCACATGCTAATACCCAAAGACGTTTTTCATCCTGATAAAGCTGTGTTTGTAGCATCCTTCCGGTGAGGGTGGTTTTTGTAAGAGCTTCCTCAAACCCAGGAATCATTCTGAATCCTCTGCTAGCACAATTTTGAAGTCGGTCACTTCTCTGAAAGATGTTCTCTTTCTGTCTTGGGTTCCCTGCATTGCTTCCATCAGCTTCATGAAATCCCACAGTTTTTTTTTTTTGCAAACTTTGTAGTTTCACTAGTCACTTCCTCTGCTGTGTGCGCGCTCTGCGTGGTTGACTGCTGACAGCGGTTGACAGCGAGCAGGGGACGAATTTTGGTGGAATCCTCAAGGCGTGGTTAGTATTTGCAGATCATCGATCTGCAGATGTTCCAGTGGCTGGCCTCAGCTTCCTGTGCAGGTTGGATCTGTGACATTCACGCACTGAGAACCCAGGACAAGGACATCTGCCTTTGAGAGCTGGGGAAATGAAACTGAGATTGGCAAAAGCCTCAGACTTGCACAAGGTGTCACGGGCATCAGTGACCACCTTGAGCCAAGATTTGGAGGTGGGGAAAGGACTGGAAGGTGGTGGAGGTGGAGTTCATGGTGTGTCTAGGTTCTGGCTGTAACTCTCATCACAACTGGGAGCTCTCTCTTTAAGATGGAATGCAGTTGAAGACCGTCCTGGGTCATGGAACCCAGTTGAATGCATAGGCATAGGCTAAATTACCTAGCTGCATGTCCACCACCTGTGCTGGGTGTCATTACCACCATGTGATGGTGAGGATAGTGAGGATCAGAGATGGTCACCTTGGGAGGTCTCAGAGCCCAGATGTGACCCCCAGTCTTACCATCTTCAACCGTCCAGTTAACTCTGATGTGGTGCTAATCTGGTGTAGGTTGTTCCAATGGGCCCAGCACGGGTATCACACCCAGCTGGGAAAACATTCTGTTACAACATATCTGAACCTTGAGGGCATTACAAGCCAGTCACAAATATGGGACAAATACTGTACTTCCATGTGTAGGAGGTCCATAAAGCTGTCAGATTTATAGAGAAAGGAGGGTAGGCTTTGGAGCAGAGTGTGTGTGGGGGGCTTGTTTGATGGCATAGCATTTCAGCCTGGGAAGATGCAAAAAGCTTTGGCGGTGATGACCACACAGTGGTGTGGATGTGCTTCATCTGACAGAGCTCTATACCACCTAATGTTTAAAATGGTAAATTTCATGTTAAACATGTATTTTGTCACAATAGAAATTTTAAAAATAAGATTAAAAAATTGGTGCATGTGTGGGTGTGGAAACGTCTATGACACAGTGCATGTGGAGGTAAGAGGAGAGCTCTTGGGACTTGGTCCTTGCCTTCTACCTTCTTTGAGGCAGAGTTTCTCTCTCTCTCTCTTTTTTGCCCTTTTGGTTTTTTTGAGGTAGGGTTTCATGCTAGTCCAGCTGACCTAGAATTCACTATGTAGTCTCAGGGTGGCCTTGAACTCACGGAGTTCCTTCTATCTCTGCCTCCCTAGTGCTGACATTAAAGGCGTGCACCACCACGCCCGGCGAGGCAGGGTTTCTCTCATTCCTTCCCACGGCTGTTCTTTGCTTCGAGGGCTGCAAGAGTTTCCTGGGAAACTAATGTCTCTGCCTTCATTTCACCACCAGTGTGCTGGGATTGCATTACTCCACCATGGACTTTGGCTTGGCTTTTTTTCAAAAAAATATTTATTTATGTATTTATTTATTGAGATCGAGAAAGAGGGAGAAGGAGAGGGAGAGGGAGAGAGAGAGAAACGAAGAAGAAGGAGGAGGAGGAGGAGGAGGAAAATGGGCATGCCAGGGCCTCTAGCCAATGCAAATGAACTCCAAACACATGCGCCCCCCCCTTGTGCATTTGTCTTATGTGGGTACTGGGGAATCAAACCTGGGTCCTTAGGACCACTAAGCCATTTCTCCAGTCACAACTCTGGCTTTTTATGTGGGGTCTGGGGGCCAAATTTGAGCACTCAGTCTTGATTGACAAACGCTTTATCTACTGAGCTGTCTCCCCAGTTCTGTTTTTTTTTTTTTTTGAGACAAGGTTTCACTATGTAGCCCAGGTTGGCCTTGAAGTGAAGAACTTCCTGTCTCAGCCTCCTGAGTGTTTAGATTCTAAGAGTATACCACCATGCCTAGCTCAAATATATTGTTTTTGATATTTAATAAACAAGTAAAGAATTTTAACAAAGAGAGGCTAAAGACTGCCAGACATGGTAGTAGTCCAGCGACTCTGGGAGGTTGAGGCTGGAGGATTGCTTTGAGGCATCCTGGGCTGTTGTGTGCTATGCTGATCAGTTCTCCCCATCAAGTTCTGCTTCAGTAGGTGACTGGCAAGGAGTGGGGGACCACCAGGTTGCCTAAGGAGGGATGAACTGGCCCAGATCAGAAGCAGGCCCAAACTACCATGCTGATCAGAAAGAGGCTGAAGATGTCCCTAAACAAAGGCTTCTCCAGGATGCTGCCAAAAGTGAGAAAGAGTTGAAGTAAATGTCTCACTCACAGTGTGGCCTAGTTGCTCTAATGTCCTGTCAGGGGTCACACTTACAACCTTCTTGCAGATTGCCCATGTGGGAGATCCTTGGCAAAGAGATGGCAGTAACCTCCTCCCCGCCTGGGCACTGGCTGGCCTCCCTAAGCTGCAGTTACTATCAGAAAGGTTTCGCAAGGGGCTGGACTTGGGCTGAGCTTTGAGGGTTGGAGGGGGGGCTAGAGGGCTGCCCAGATCAGTTCGTGTCATAGCCAGGACAAGGTAGAGGTGGGCATAAATATGGCCAGTACATGCAGAACTGGGTAGAAACTAAATGGGGTTAGGCCATGAAGGCAATAGGGAGCCACTTCCGGCTTTTGAGCAGGCGAATGTCTGGAAGCGAGTTCCAGATGTGGAGTGCAGGCCTAAGTAACTGCACCCCTATCTGAAGCAGGGCAGGAAGGTAGGTAACAACGGAACCCCGCGGTCCAGAGAGCACATGCTCCACCTAGGCCCTGAGAGCAGCTGCTTGGCTCACGAAGAGCATGAGGAAGGGAGGCCTGGCAGTTCAGTCTTAGAGGCAGCTAGCAGATCTCAGTGAGGAAGGGCCTGGAGCTCAAGGGCTGGGTTAGTATGGCTGGGGAAAATCCAAAGTTCAAGAGCTAGAGGTGTGAGTCAGTGGTGGGGCACCTGCCTTACATGCCCAAGGCCCTGGGTTTGAGCCTCACACCGCAAAATTCAACAACGAAGGAAAAAACATACAAAAAAAATCATTTTAAAAGGCAAGGGCTAGCCCAAGTTACTCAGTGGGATCATAGCTAAGGAGTTGGGACACATCTCTGCTGGGCTCCCTTCAAAGCCTTTAATGCCTCTTTTTCCATGGAGCCCCTTTTGCGTCCTCTACTCACCAACTGTACTAGGCTAGGACAGGTGGCCTCCGTGTGTGAACAGAGGGGAGTGAGACCATGCTGGGACCTGTCTGCTTTCTAGCTCTCACCCAATCTCCATCTCCCTCTGAGGTGGAAGGGCACATTCCTGAGTTACCGTTTCCCCCAGGGAATCTGGATGGGCTGGGGCAAGCCACGAATACCGTTCTCCCCCTGTGCACACGTGCACACACATGCGCACGCACAGCCCACCTCACCTCCTCCCTCTCCCCAGGGCTTTGCAGAGCATGTGGCTGGTGTAGGACAGGTCTATGGGGTCTCCTGGCTGAAGGAGGGGTTGGCTGGTTTTGCCGCCCTGCAGTTCTGGCTACTGTATCTGAGCTCTGCCCCAGACCATGTGAAGCCTTGGTCCTTGTCTTCTCTGGACTGTAGGCTCTAGGTTTGTGACATTTGACAGTTTTTTTTTTTTTTTGGGGGGGGGGGGTGGAGGGTTCAAGATAGGGTCTTGCCCTAGCCCAGCCTGACCTGAAATTCACTACGTAATCTTAGGGTGGCCTTGAACTCACACCAATCCTTCTACCTCTGCCTCTCAAGTGCTGGCATTAAAGGCGTGGGCCACCACGCCCAGTTTGACAGTTTTCAGAAGCACTGCCAGTGACTTTACTGGCCTTACTTCTAAAGAGCTCCACACTCAAAGATGCTATTGTCAGCAGCTCCGGAGCATCTTGAGGAGGGGAAACCAAAGAGTTTAAGGGCCTCGACCCAAGTCGCCCAGCCCGCGAACGGTGCCAGCCTTTGCCTCACGTCCCTGCCATCATCAGTACTGGGGTCAAGCAGGGATCATTTTTTCCCTTTTCTACAGAGGGGAAACTGAGGCACAAGAGGTGCTATCACTTGCCTGAGGGTGCAGAGGTGCTGTCTTGAAACTTGCAGGGTGCCATGTTGCCCTTTCTTACGCACCGCACCTCCCAGAGGGGCAGCGGCCCCCAGGAAGTGTCACAGAGGCTCTGTGGGTGAGATCAAAAGCAGTTTGGTATGGCCAAGAGCTCAGAGGAAGCAAAGGCCTCTGCCACGAAAGAAGAAGTGGGGCGACAGTGTGGGGTATGGGGTGAAGAGAGACCTGAGAAAAGCCAAGAGAGGCAAGTGGGTGTGGGGTGAACAGAGAGGCGCCTCCCAACTTCCCCTTCTTGCAGAAGCAGCGAGATAGCAGCGAGATTACAGCGAACAGAGGAGAGCACAGTGAACAGCGGACTGCAGCAGTTTCAGCTTGGCAGGTTAGTCCTCCAGAGCTCCCGTCCCTCCCATCCATCAGTCCCTTCCATAGCACCTGGGTGCTAGACATGCCCCTGCTTGGGTGGACAGGACTGGTGACATCCCAGGAACATCAAGCTAGGGACCTACCTCCTTCCAACTCCAAAGCCGGGACCCTAATTTCAGAAGAGGCTGCTGAAGTTAAGTGAGGTTAGGTGTTGGGTTCAAGTCCTAGCTTGCTCACATGGCCTGGGGGAAAGTACTGGGCCTACCTTTCTTTTTATTATTTATTTATTTCTTTATTTTTGAGAGAGAAAGAGGCAGAGAGAGAGAGAGAGGGAGAGAATGGGTGCGCCAGGGACTCCAGCCACTGCAAATGAACTCCAGACGCATGCGCCTGCTGTGCATCTGGCTTATGTGGGTCCTGGAGAATCAAACCGGGATCCTTTGGCTTTGTAGGCAAATGCCTTAACCACTAAGCCATCTCTCCAGCCCCCCCCCCCACCTTTCTTTTTAAAAATATCTATTTACTTGCAAGGGGAGAGAGAAGAAGGAGAAAGAGAGAGAATAAGAGAGAGGAAATGGGTGCACCAGAGCCTCTTGCCACTACAAATGAACTCCAGATGTATGTGCCACTTTGTGCATATGGCTTTACACGGGGACTGGGGAATCGAACTTGGGCCATCTTAGGCTTTGCTAGGAAGCGCCTTTAACTGCTGAGCCATCTCTCCGTCGAGGGCCTAGCTTTGTTGAACCTTAGTTTCTTCATCTTTAAAATGGGGTGAATCCAGTAGCCTAAACCTTGATGCTGGAGGATGGACAGACTGCCAGGTGTTCATCATGGGACCTGCCATGGAGCTTGTGCCCAGCAAATTGGAACCATTGAAGTTCCCAAGCAATCATGTCTCTTGAGCAGTCAGAAAAAAGGCACTGAGGCCAGCTGGGTCACAGACTTCCTGCTGGGCTTTGCTGTCCGCCCTGCATCAGTGAAGTGGGTTGACAATAGCATTTCTCCAGGCCGTTCTTCTGCAACCTACTGGCTCACTCCTCACTCACACCAAGGCAAGCCAGAAGCGGGCCCCAGGATGTGGGCCTCTGGGGCAGCTGTTTGGTGGAGTCAGGTGGGGCCTGGTGTGACAGCGTGTCCATCAAGGCAGGCCCTGGAGCAGCTGGGGGCACCTGGGGATTCATGATCAGTGCTGGGGAGGAAGGTAGGGGTCCCAAGCCTCATGTGCAGTTGTATTCCTGGCCAGGGTCTTTGGTTAGATAGCCTCAGACCTGGGTCAGGACTTGATTCCAACAAGTGTGGATCCCGGAAATGGTGATTTGAGTCCTTCTCCCTGGGAATAGATCTGCTTGGTGTAATTTTACAGATGAGATAAAATGGACACTCAGAGAGGCCAAATTCTTACCCAATGTCACACAGCCCAGGCACTGAATACTAGAGCTGGTTATCAAATTCACAGCTTCCAAAGGCCCCATGCTCTGCATGTCTCCACATCTGTTGGCCTAAAATAGGGTCTTATCCACATAGCAACTCAGCTGCCCAGCTGTCTGTGGGAAGCTATACCATTCACTGAAGCGCTGAACTTGGAGTCTCGGTGGGGTTCTGGCTGCTACCCAACCTCAAGCAAACCTTTTGCTTGCATGGTATTCTGCTTGCCTGCAATCTCCTGGAACCATCTTAGAAATCAGCTAAGGGATTCTGGCTTCCCAGAGGGCTCCAAGTAATGAATTGTAGGGACGGGAACCTGAAGGCTGAGGGCATTCTGAAGGGTCAGGAGGGCACCTGAAGCTTTCGGGCAGAAGTGAAGGTGGTGGTTTGCCCCTAGGAGGGGGGTGGAAACCACAGCTTCAGTCTTGGGTGCTTGGTGTGTGTGGGTCACTTCTGCTTTGGCCTTGATTTCTTTTTCTTTTTTTAAAATATTTTATTTTTATTTATTTATTTGAGAGAGAGATATAGAAGTAGGGAGAGAGAGACACAGAGACAGAGAGAGAATGGGCATGCCAGGGCCTCTAGCCATTGCAATCGAACTCCATATGTATGTGCCACTTTGTACATCTGCCTTTATGTGGGTACTGGGGAATCAAACCCAGTTGTTAGGTTTTGTTGGCAATCATCTTAACCATTGAGCCATCTCTCTAACCCCAAGATTTTGGACTTTTAAACAGTGTTTTAAAGTTGAACTGAATAAGCCGGGCGTGGTGGGGCACGCCTTTAATCCCAGCACTTGGGAGGCAGAGGTAAGAGGATCACCGTGAGTTCAAGACCACCCTGGGACTCCATAGTGAATTCCAGGTCAGCCTGGGCCAGTGTGAGACCCTACCTCGAAAAACCAAAAAAAAAAAAAAAAGTTGAATTGAATGCATTTTTAAAACATATTTATTCACGAGAAAGAGAGAGATAGAGATGAATAGAGTGAGAAAGAGAGTGTGAACACTCTAGGACCTCTTCCCACTGAAAAAAAAACTCCAGACACATGTGCCACTTTGTGTATCTGGCTTTTCATAGGTACTGGAGAATTTAACCCAGGCCATCAGGCTTTGCAAGCAAATGCCTTTAATTGCTGAGCCATCTCTCCAGCTCCTGAAATGCATTTTATGTTATGATATGCTCGTGAGTTTATGGGGGCCCAGGGTGTAACGCAATGGTTTGAAGTAGATGTCTCTCATAAACTCACGTGTTTTAAATACTTTGTCATCAACTGGTGGTAATTTGGAAGGTAGAGCCTTGTTCAGAGAGGTGTGTCACTGGGGGCAGGTTTAGGGGTGTTATATCTAGCTCCCCTAAGCTCACTCTCTGCTGCTATTTCCCACCTACTTTGGCAAGAAGTGATGTCCAGCCTCTGCTTACCATCTTTTCCTGACATCATGAACTTGCCTACTATCAGCTGCTGTTTTTTTTTTCGAGGTAGGGTCTCGCTATAGCTCAGGCTGACCTGCCATTCACTATATAGTCTCAGGCTGGCCTTGAACTCACAGTGCTCCTCCTACCTCTGCCTCTTGAGTGCTGGGATTAATGGCATACAGCACAATGCCTGGTTAGCTTTTTGTACTTATTTATTTATTGTTTATATTTGAAAGACAAATTTCTTTTTTAAAAATTATTTATTTATTAGAGAGAGAGAGAGAAAGAGGCATATATATGTATATATATATATATATATATATATATATATATATATAGAGAGAGAGAGAGAGAGAGAGGGAGAATGGGCATGCCAGGGCCTTTAGCCACTGCACATGAACTCCAGACACATGTGCTACCTTGTGCATCTGGTTTACATGGGTCCTGAGGAATCAAACCTGGGTCCTCTGGCTTTGCAGTCAAGCACCTTAACCACTAGGCAATCTCTCCAGCCCCCCTTTTTGTATTTCTTTTATGAGAGAGAGAGAGAGAGTTGGCACACCAGGGCCTCCAGCCACTGCAGTTGAACTTCAGACATGTGCACCATCTTGTGCACATGTGCAACCTTACACACTTGCCTCACCTGTGTATCTGGCTTTTGTGGGACCTGGAGAGTAGAACACGGGTCCCTAGGCTTTGCAAATGCCTTAACCACTAAGCCATCTTGCCAGCCCTCTCCAGCCCTTTTAAAAATCTCATTTATTTTATTGAAAGACAGATTTCTAAGTTGTCCAAAGAACACACAGATATTGAGAAGTATGCAACTGTAGCATATGGGGCAGCCTTAGAAAATACAGACACGAACAAGGTATAACCATGCTTCCCAGAAGTGACGCTAACTTTTACTTCAGTGTGAATATTATTGCTCTTGGACATATAGAAATAAAAATATATGATTTGTTTGTAGGGATGGGATTACATTGTGTTACAATATGCTTCCCCATTCCCAGTGCTGAGACTCAAACCCAGAGTCTTGCATAGGTTAGGCAAGTGCTCTACCACTGAGCCACATCTCCATTTATGTGTGTTATCTTCATCTGGCTCTTTTAACCTAATGATATATCATCTTCCTTTATCATATGGCTATATATGCATACCTTAAACACTTAGTTATGTTGTGTATGTGAATTTGAGTGTGTATGTGTACACAAGTGCCTTGGTGTGTATGTGGAGCTCAGAGAAAAACTCAAGGGTGTTGGTTCCCTCTTTTCATCTTGTTTTGAGACAGGGTCTCACTTGCTGTTGTTTCTGTCCCTGGGAAGGTCAGTCTAGCTGTCCCATGAGCTTTGAGAGTCTCCTGGCTCCGCCTTCCATTACCATAGCTATGTTGAGATTCCATGCCCGGTTGCATCTGGATTTATGTGGGTGCTGGAGGTTGGATCTGGGTTGGTAGGTTTATGAAACAAGCACCTTTAACTACAGAGATCTCTCCCTAGTCCCTAGGCATAATTTGAAGAAGTAAAATCCTCATTCACTGTACTTTTTTGATTTGTTTTGTTTTGTTTTGCAGTACTGGGTTTCAAACCTAGGGTCTGGTGCATGCTAAGAAAGTACTCTTCCACAGAGCCACATGCCCATTTGTGATGGGTGTTATCAACTGACAGGATCTAAAGTCACCAACGAGACAAACCTGGGCATGTGTGTGAAGGTGCTGGATTGGGTTAATTGAGGTGGAAAAGGCCGCCTTAAATGTGGGTGAGCCCAGCCCATGGGCTGGGGCACAGGACAGAATGAAAAGGGGCAAGAGCAGAGCACCAGCATTTACTGCTCTCAGCTTCCTGACTGCAGACGCCGTGTGCCCAGCTGCCTCACCCTGCTGCCTTCACATTTTCCCTGCTATGCGGGCTGCACCCTAAACCGCGAGCCAGGATGAACCCTTCCTTAAGTTGCTTTGCCAGGTCCTTGGTCATAGCAATGAGACAAGTAACTAACATACCAGTCCTTCCTCCCTCCCTCCCTCCCTCTCCTTCCTACCTTGTTTTTGGTTTTTCGAGGTAGGGACTCACTCTAGCCCAGGCTGACCTGAAACTCACTATGTAGTTTCAGGCTGGCCTCAGACTCATGGTAATCCTCCTACCTCTGCCTCCTGAGTGCTGGGATTAAAGGTGTGCACCACCACAGTCCTTTCTTTTTTAACTTTTAATTTTGGGGAAAAAATGACAAATTCAGGGTCCATTGTGGAAGAGGTGGAGTAAGAATGTAAGAGCCAAAGGAAGGGTAAGACTCCTTACAACGTGCTCCTTCAGACACAAAATGGCCTGGATATCCATGACCTCACTGTGCCTGACACTACCTACACAAGACCATCATAATAGGAGGAAAAGATCATGACATCAAAGTAAAAGAGAAACTGATTGAGAGGGGGAGGGGGTATGATGGAGAGTGGAGTTTCAAAGGGGAAGGGCGGGGGAGGGAGGGAATTACCATGGGATATTGTTTACAATTATGGAAGTTAATAAAAAGATGACAAATTCAGGGCTGGGGAGATGGCTCAGTCATTAAAGGTGCTTGCTTGCAAAGCCTGCCAGCCCAGGTTCAATTCCCTCGTACCCACATAAAGCCAGATGCAGCAAGAGGCCCTAGTGTGCCCATTCATATTCTTCCCCCCAACCTTGCAATGCAATCTTTCTCTCTCTGCTTGCAAATAAATGAAAAAAGAGTATTTTTAAAATTATAAATTCACAGTTGCTTGGAAAAAATAGTACCGAAATATTCTGTGAACTCTTCACACAATTTTCTCCTGCATATCCACAGTACAATCTGAAATCTGGAAGTTCACTTTGGAACAATTCAGACCTTATTCAATGTTCACCAGTTGTTTTTTATTTTTTATTTTTCAATGTTCACCAGTTTCATACATACTTGTTTACGTGTGTGATGTGGGTGTGTGTTTAATTCTATGCAATTTTATCACATGTGTAAATTCCCACAGCAGCCACCACAATCACGACGCAAGACTGTTCCGTCACCACAGGGCCCTGTACTCCCCCTTCATAGACACCCCCCCCAGCCCGTGGCAACCACTAATCTCTCCTCTGTCTCTGTAATTTTCATTTCAAGCATGTTATACAAGTCACATCACAGAATCTTAACATTTTGAGATTGGCTTTTTTTCTTTTGTTCAGAGTAATTCCCTTGAGAGCCATACAAGCTAAATATCTAAATTTTAAAAGATATTTGTTTCTGTAAACTGTTGAGTTATAGCTCATAGTATGAATGCACCACAGTTTTTAAACCATTTACCCACTGGGACATTGAGGTTGTTCCCAATTTGGAGCTATTATGGGTAAGGCTGCTATACAAGTTCATAGTTGTTGTTTTTTTCATGAACATGAGTTTTTATTTTTTGGATAAAAACTGTAGGGTTAGCCGGGTCTGGTGGTGCACGCCTTTAATCCCAGCACTCAGGAGGCAGAGGTAGGAGGATTGCCATGAGTTCGAGGCCACCCTGAGACTACATAGTGAATTCCAGGTCAGCCTGGGCTAGAGTGAGACCCTACCTCGAAAAACCAAAACAAACAAACAAACAAACAAACAAAACTGCAGGGTCATGTGGTGGTACATATTTAGCTTCAGTTTTGTGGTTCTAGTTGAATCTAGGACCTTGCACATGCTAGACAAGTGCTGTGCTACTGAACTATACCCTAGATCACATGGTTAGTTTCATATGAAACTGCTATTCTTCAGAGAGGCATTGGACCTGACTTACTGAGCTGTTCCCTTATTGATAGATATTTACATGGCTCCAGACTTCTCTGGTGCTGAGGATCAAACCGGGGTCTCACACATGCTTCACAAGTGCTCTTCACTGAGCTGTAGCCCAGCTCTTGGGAAAATTTATTTTCATATTTATTTATTTATGAGAGAGAGAGAGAGAGAGAGAGAGAGAGAGAGAGAGAGAGAGAGAGAATAGGCATGTCAGGACCTCTAGCCACTGCAAATGAATTCCAGACACATGCACCATCATGTGCATGCATCTGGAGTGGGTTTGGGGGAATGGAACCTGGGTCTTTAGGCTTTGCAGGCAAGCATCTTAACTGCTAATCCATCTCTCCAGCTCTATTTTTATATTTTAAGTGACTGCAGACACACATGTGCCATGGCATGTGTGTGTGTGTGTGTGTGTGTGTGTGTGTGTGTGTGTAGATCAACTTTGAGGTTGGTCCTTGCCTTTCCCCCTCATTTGAGGCAGGGTTTTCTCCCTGGATCTCACTCTGCTATTTTTTGCCTCTTGTGCCATGAGCTTCTGGAAAATTCTGTAGTCTCCACCTTCTTTTTTGCCATCCTGGGATTACAGAGGCATGCCACAGCTTCCAGCTTTTTCCATAAGGCCTGGGAATTGAACTTAGTACTCAGGCTTGAACAGGGAGCACTTCATCCACTGAACCATCTTCCCAGTTCCTAGCCCTTTTCTTTCTTTCTTTTTTCGAGGCAGGGTTTCACTCTAGCCCAGGCTGACCTGGAATTCAGTATGTAGTCTCCGGGTGGATCACAGTGATCCTCCTACTTCTGCCTCCCAAGTGCTAGGATTAAAGGCGTGAGCCACCATGTCCAGAAAGACTTATTTTTATTTATTTATTTATTAGAGACAGAGAGAGGGAGAGAGAGAGAGAGAGAGAGAGAGAGAGAGAGAGAGAGTGAGAATGGATGCGCCAGGGCCTCTAGCTACTGCAAATGAACTCCGGGATGCATGCACCACCATGTGCATCTGGCTTATATGGGACCTGGAAAATTGACCCTGGGTCCTTGGGCTTCACAGGCAAGCACCTTAACCTCTGAGCCATCTCTCCAACCCCCCACTTTTTTTTATTGCTATTGTGAGTAAAGCTGGTAGTTTTCACTTCCATTAGGTAAATCCTAGAGGTAGAATTGCTGGTGTTCTGTTAAGTGTGTGTCTAACTTTATCAGAAACTGCTCAGATCTTTTCATTGCTTGCCTGTCAGAAATGAGGAAGCATTCCAGCTGTTCTATGTCCTCAACAATCCTTGGCACTGTTAGTCATTTCAATTTGAGCCATTCTAGGTGATGTGTGGTGATATCGGACGGGTTCTCATTTGTATTTTCCTTTTTAAAACTTTCTGTTTATTTATGGTTGTCATGGCGCACCTGTGGAGGTCAGAGGATAACCTCCAAGTGTCTATGCGCCACCTTCACAGTCAGGGTCTCTTGCCACTACAACTTCAAGCTATAGATTACATCCAACTTTATGCAGGTGCTGGAAAGTTGAGCCTGGGCCAACAGGCTTTGTAAAGCAAGTGTCTTGAGTTGCTGAGCCATCTCTCCAGACCCCCCCTTTTTTTTTCTTTTGAAATTTTCTTTTCTTTTTCTAACAAATATTTATTTATGCATGCGCATGTGAGCAATACAGAGAGAGAGAGAGAGAGAGAGAGAAGGAGAGGAATAGGGAGGGAGAGAAAATGGACATGCCAGGGCCTTCTGCCACTGTAAACTCCAGACACATGTACTACTTTGTGCATCTGCCTTTACATGGACACTGGAGAATCAAACCTTGGGCCATCAGGCTTTGCAAGATAGCACCTTTTAGCCACTTAGCACATCGCCAGGCCCCCCTTTTTTTTTTTTTTTGCATTTTTCTAATGCATAATATTGAGTTTTCTGTGTGTTTATTTCCCATCCATAGATTTTCTTTAATATGGTTCAAATCTCTCCTCATTTTTGTTGTTTTTGTCTTCTTAGTGGCTGTAAGTGCTCTTTGCATATGCCACATACAAGGAAAAAACTCGTATTAGCAATTTTTTTTTTCAGACTGTGGCTTGTCTTCTCATTCCCTAACAGTGACCACCAAAGAGCAGAATTGGTGAAATCCAATTTGCTATTTTTTTTCTTTTATGGATTGCGGGTTTGGTGTTGTTCTAAGTACTCTTATAGTAATCCAAAGTTAGAAAGATTTTTCTCCTTTTTACCTCCAGAAGTTTGTTCACGTTAGTTTTAATATTTTGATTTATGAAGCATTTTGTTTTTTTACCTTTATTTATTTATTTATTTTTTGTTTGTTTGTTTTTGTTTTTTTGTTTTTCGAGGTAGGGTCTCACTCTGGCTCAGGCTGACCTGGAATTCACTATGTAGCCTCAGTGTGGCCTCGAACTCTCAGCGATCCTCCTATCTCTGCCTCCTGAGTGCTGGAATTAAAGGTGTGTGCCACCACGCCTGGCTTATTTATTGATTTTTGAGGTAGGGTCTCTCTTGCTCTAGCCCAGACTGACTTGGAATTCACTATGTAGTCTCTGGGTGGTTTGGAACTCACAATGATCCTCCTGCCTCTGCCTCCTGAGTGCTGGAATTAAAGGTGTGCACCACCACATCTGGCTTTGAGGTAGGATCTTGCTCTAGCCTAAGCTGACCTGGAATTCACTATGTAGTCTGTGGGTGGCCTCCAACTCCCAGTGATCCTCCTACCTCTGCTTCCTGAGTGCTGGGATTAAAGGCATGCACCACCATGCCTGGCAAATTTTTTGAATTTTGCCAATTATGGATCTAAACTTTTTCTTATTTTGGCATCAGCTAGCCAATGTTCCAGAACCATTTACTGAAGGCTGTGCTTTCTTCATTGAGTTACTTTTGCGTTTTTGTTGGAAAAATGTTGATTAAAAATAATAATAAAAATAAACCAATGCCTGGATATATTTCTGACTCTCTTTTCAGTTACGCTCATCCACATGTCTTACCCACATGCCAATGACACACTAATATCATAGCTTTATTGCAGGCCTTGATATGATAAGGTAATGTGAGTCCTCTGCTTTTCCGTGTGTTACTTTGTGACTACAGCAACCTAGGGAAGGAGGGGAGGAGTTATCTCAGCTCATGGTTTCGGGGTGCTGTCCACTGTGGTGGAGAAGGAAGGCATGGCGACAGGAGTGTGAGGTGGCTGATCACATTGCGTCCCCAGCCAGGAAGCAGAGAGTGATGAATGATGGTGCTTCGTTCACTTTCTCCTTTGTACTTGGTAGGGGCCCAGCCCATGCAATGGTGTCACCTACATGCAGGGTGGGTCTTCCACTTCAGTTAACCTAATCTGGAAGGTTCCCCACAGACATGCCCAAAGGTTTGTCGCTGAAACGAGTCTATAACCAAGACTGCACAAACACAAATTCCAGAACCGGCTTTTTAGTATTCTTTCCTCTCCCATTGTTTGAGACAGGGTCTCATATGGCCAGGCTGGCCTTGACTTTCATTTATAACAGAGGATGACCTTGATTCTGTTCTTCCTGTTTCCACCTCCACGTGCTTGGATTACAGATGTGCAGCCCTCACCCCCCCACCCAACTCCAGCAAGAATGGTCAGTTTTTCAAAGACTTTTCTCTTGGCCTGGGGCATAACCCGAGTTGAGTAGGGAATGCAGTGATTGTGTACCCTTTTCAGGGAGTGCAACTTGGTGGAGGATTGAGGATGGCAATTGGTGCTGAGGGCTGCTGGGCACTCTAGGTGGCAGAGCAGTCTTGGGGGAAGCTGGACATTGTAATGACACATGACCAACATTTTAGCCTCATCTTCTGCAGCCTTCAGAGGCCCGGATGCCTCCCATTAAGTGCTTCTAGAGTCACAAGGCTTTAGTTGATTGGCTTCTTCTTGTCTCCATGTTTTCAGCATTTCTCCACTGTAGGTACTTGGGTTCAACTAAAAAAAAAAAAAAATTATTTATTTATTTATGAGAGAGAGAGTAAGTATACGGGTGTGCCCGGGCCTCAAGCTGGTGCAAATGAACTTTAGACACATGTGTCAGTTCGTGTGTTTGGGTTTATGTGCATACTGGAGGATTGAACTCAGGCTGTCAGGCTTTGCAAGCAAGCACCTTTTCTAAAAATTTTATTTATTTGCAAGAAGACAGAGATAGAGGATAGAGAGAGAGAGAGAAAATATGATGTGTGCCAGGGCCTCCAGCCACTGCAAACAAACTCCATATATATGTGCCACTGTGCTTTACATTGGTACTGGGGACTTGAACCTGGGTTGTTAGGCTTTGCAGGCAAATGCCTTAATGGCTGAGCCATCTCTCTAGCCTGCAAGCAAGCGCTTTTAACTGCTCAGCCATCTCTTTAGTCCGGGTTCAATTTTTTTTTGTTAGTCATGCACATACTCAGTATGTAAACAGCACATGTTGGTATCATCCTTTCCCTCATCCCTGACCCCCCTCCGAGTTCAATTTTTTTATGGTCTGAAAAATTTATTACCATGTGGTCATCTGCTTGGTAGACTCCAGGCTTTGCTGTCACCAGAGAATCTTGGCTGGTTTCTTCTTGTCTATTGCTCTGTCTTTGTGGCTTCATGCTGATTTGATTCATCATTTCTCCTTTGAGTAGGGTTTTGGGCTAGACATAAACTTGCTATGTTTAAGCAGAGGTTTATGCATTCATTTTTCATTTTCTTTAAAAAATATTTTATTTATATTTATTTGGGGGAGAGAAGGGAGGAAGGGGGAGAGAGAGAGAGAGAATGAGAATGGGCATGCCAGGGCATCCAGCCACCGCAAACAAACTCCGGACTCATGCACCACCTTGTGCATCTGGCTTACATGGGTCCTGGGGAATCGAACCAAGGTCCTTTGGCTTTGCAGGCAAATGACTTAACTGCTAAGACATATCTCCAGCCCCACTCTTTTCTTTCCTTGACAGTGCTGGGGATTGAACTCAGGGCCTTGTGCATCCTTGGCAGGAGCTCTCACCATTGAGCTACAGCCCCTATTCATTCATTTTGTTTGTTTGTTTGTTTTTGTTTTTTGTTTTTTTCAAGGTAGGGTCTCACTCTAGTCCAGGCTGACCTGGAACTCACTATGTAGTCTCAGGTGGCCTCAAACTCACGACGATCCTCAAACCTCTGCCTCCCAAGTGCTGGGATTAAAGGCGTGCGCCACCACGCCCGGTTCCCTACTCATTCATTTTAATACTGAGGAAAAGGAAGGCAGAGTGATTCTAAGGAGTAGAGAGTTAATGACAGGATGAGACAGGGTTGCACCTTGCTTACTCTTAGCAGTTACCCATAGGGTGAGGCTGGGGCCCAAGGGAGCCCCCAGAGTGATTTTGTTTTGGGAGAGGCTATCCTAGGCTGAGTGGCTAATGGCAGCTAGTACTCAGTGGTCAAACAGTCTGGAGTTAGGGACACCTGGCTTTGCACAAACCAAGAGCCTTTGCCCTGTAAGCCTCGCTTTTCTCAGCTGTGAAGTGCAGAAGTGGGCGAAGCTGATCGGAAGCTGTGGGTCCCACTCCCAGGGTCTTCTAGGTGCCTGGAAGGCAGAAGTGGCTCTTCAACTATACTGATGGTGGCATCCCCTTTCCCAGGGCTGGCACCAGCACCTGGAGGAGACGTGAGCTCAGGGCATGGATCATTGCAGGGCCCTTTTCTTCTTCCTGTGTCTCCTGGCATCTCAGGGCACCATAGCAGGTAAGAGGGCTCTGCAGGGGGACGGGGTGCTGACCTGCTGGCTGAGGGATCTGAGTGTCACTTCTCACAGAGACACCACAGGAACTCCTGAGCTGGATGGAGAGCATGGAGCCCCGCCAGGGACGCCGTGGACAGCACTTGGCATCTCACGCTGGGTGAGTGGGGTGTCAGCTGTACCCCTTCCCTGGCTGCACCCCAGTCAGTGATCCAGAGCTAGTCTAGGGCAGACCTTCAGCTGTGTATGGAGTAAATACCCATTGCATGCCTGGTTCCAGGCTCTGAAGATGTAGGAGAGAGATGCCGCTGCCCTCCTGAGTTTATTGTTTAGAGGGTGGGGCTTGACCGTGGCGTCATAAAACTAAGTGGGTCCCTTGAATTTCAGGGGATCTAAGACTCTGGCTGAGGATAGGCGGGGAAGGGGAAATCAGGGTATGATCTGGTGCAAAGGTGGGGAAGCCAGGGTGGAGAGTGGGAGGCCACATCCTCTAGCCTATCTAGAGTTCCCTCTCTCCCCACTCCTCTCAAGCCTCAAGAAAGTCCACCGCTTGGAGCAGATGCTGCTGAACACCAGCTTCTGTGGCCAAAATCTGACCTTGCAGACCAGATCCATCCAGTCTCTGGTCTTCAAGCTGACCTGCGATTTCCCAGGCCTCTCCTTGAGCAGCACCACCCTGGAGCGTTCCCACCAGGTCAGAGGTCACCAGGGGATGGGCTGGCCAGCTGCCTGTGTCCCTGAAGCTCTATGCCTTCCTCTGAATGCTGCCCCAACCTCCAGTGTGTGCTCTGCCCCAACTAGTAGGGAGTTGCCTCCTTTGCTTTTACAGTGTGAATAACAGGAAAGAGGGATGCTCTGTGGCCCCTCAAGAACAAGGTCTTCCTCTTGATTGTGCCTAGAGGCAGATAGAGGGAAGGTTCTGGGGCTGGAGGCAGTGGGAGAGGCCAAGGAAGCCTATATCCTTTTAGGACCCTGGCATGATATTAGCTGGTTGCTTATCAGTGTGGGTGCTAGGCCCTGAGGTGGCTCCATTCCCAGGGGTCCCAGATGGGTAGAGATGGACACCATGGTGTCTGGGAGAAGGTGTGGTCTGAGGGTTCTTCAGGTAGATGCCTAGAAGGTCTCATGGGACAGGAACAGGGAAGGTGTTGGGGCCGGGTCTGCAGGCCCTGGACACCAGGCTCACCCTGTCCTGGCCCTCTGCAGGCCAGAGCCCCACATGCCATGCAGTTCCCTGCCGAGCTAACCCAGAACGCCTGCAGGAGCTCCCGGCCGGCAGAGCTTCGGCTCATCTGCATCTACCTCTTCAGTGCCCACTTCTTCCAGGTCAGGAGAGGGTGCCCAGGGAGGGTGGGTGCTGGCTCCTTCCCAGGGTACTGTGTCACTGGGGGCATCTGTGTCATTGGTGGGGACCAGCACCAAGTCAGTCTGTGCAACCCTAGCCAGTCATTGCCTCTCTTGGGGTCTCAGTTTCTCTAGAGCTTTAGGAAGACATGATTGCAGTCTGCAAATGAGACCTAAAGAGCCTAATGTGTAGATGTCTGTCTGAGTTGGAGACAGACAGATGGTGCATCAAGAAGGGGTGGTTGGGAGGGAGAGTTCTGACCTCATCCATGGTCTCCCAGATCTCCTGTACTCCTTCTTTCTTACTCTGCACATCCAGGATGATAGCAACTCTTCACTGCTCAATAACTATGTTCTGGGAGCCCAGCTGGACCATAGACATGTGAACAACCTCCAGGAGCCCATCAACATCAGCTTCTGGCACAACAAAAGCCTGGTACTGTGAGGGACTCCATCATTTCTTTATTTCTTTTTTATTTTTTTAGGTTATTTATTTATTTATTTATTTATTTTGAGGTAAGGGTCTTACTCTAGCCCAGGCTGACCTGGAATCCACTATGTAGTCTCAAGCTGGTCTCAAACTCATGGTGATCCTCCTTACCTTTGCCTCCCAAGTGCTGGGGTTGAAGGTGTGCGTCACCACGCCAGGTGAGGGACTCCACTTCTATCCCACCCTCTGAGGTGTTCCTGTTCATCATTGGGACCTATGGGACCACCTGGGAAGTAGGTTTTAAATCCATCACACCTTGAAAAGTCCTGCAAAGAAACCAGCAGGAAGGTTTTCCTTGTTGCATTCTTCATGACTCTTTCAGTTGCTGGTGGTAGAGAACCAGAAGCCAGCTTGAGCACTAATGGGCATTGATTGGTTCCCATCCATGAAATTTCCAGAGGAGTTCACCTTCAGGCATGGGGAGGTCCAGGGACTGATACCATATCCTTAGAGCTCCATTCTCAGCAGTGCTGTCCTGCCCTGGTTGTCATTACTATTACAAGATGGTTGCTAAAACACCAGGCTTCCTTCCCCCGCCCCCTCCTAGAAGGCTTTTCCCTACCAGTGCAAATCAGGATCGCAGCATCCTAAAGGTTCAGCTGGGCACATGTCTGTCCTTCAATCAGGCTCTTTACCCAGGAGGATGGAATATATGGATTGACCAGGATCACATGGGGTGGAGGGTGAGACCCCAGGAGTAGAGCAGGTGCTGCGGCTGGAATGGAGAAGGGCCATCCAGTGGGCACAAGCCCGACACCCCTGCTTCCAAGTCCGTGGCATCCCTGCAAAGTGCAGACAGCTACCTTCTGGTTCCATTGTCTGCCTCCAGTCTCACCAGGGTGCCTTGAACTCTTGACTTCAGGTCACTCTTTCTTCCACACCCTGGGTTTTACTTTACCTTCCTTCCAGAGCTGGACTGCAGGGACCTTCTTCTCGAAGACCACCCTTCCCTCTGCCCTCCCCACACCCTGTGCTGTGTCACTGCATGCCCATGCCGCATGCCCACCACCACCACTGTGGGGCCTGGCTGCTAGTGAGTCTCCCACACCGGGCCTAGGTCTTCATCATTACAGTCCCCCACAGAAGAGAAGGAGAGAGCAAGGGACACAGACGGCCAGTGCTGTGCCTTCAGGATGCCATATGGCCTTTTGTGTCACCACCAACTTTGTGACTTGGGTATACACGATCCCACTTTGCAAATGAAGAAACCAGTGTTCAGATTTGTCCAGGACACTGGGAGAGTCTGGTGGATCAGTGCAGCCCAGCCAGTGCCTGCAGAGTGTTGACAAGGGTGCAGTCGAGTTTCCCCTTGATCTCCTGAACCTCTGTACCCTAGCCTGCCCCCCTGCCCCCAGTGAACTGACCTGACACCGCATCTCCCGTCAGGAAGGCTACACATTGACCTGTGTGTTCTGGAAGGAGGGAGCCAACCAGCTGCCCCAGGGGGCCTGGAGCCCGGAGGGCTGTCACACCGAGAAGCCCTCACCATTCCAGGTGCTGTGCCGTTGCCACCATCTCACCTACTTTGCGGTTCTCATGGTATGTGCGCATCTGCCCTGGGGGCAGGGCGGGAGGCAGAGCTGCAGGGGCCTCTGATTGGTGATGCAGGTGCAAGGCTATAGACAGCAGGAAAAACCCAACTCTACCAGGCTTAAGCCATGCACATGCAAGTAAACTTAGAGAAATGTGCTCCTTAAAAAAGGCTGGGTGAGTTTTCTCCCATGGCTTGATCTAGGGGCTGACTGTCACTAAGACAAGACCCTACCTTGGTTTCTCAAATGGACTCTATGCTGGCCCTCAGCTAGGATGGCCTATGGGACACAACAGCTCATATGCTGTGGGCTTTCAGACCAGTGGGATGAAAGCCTCTCTTATTCAGCTCTGCCAGCCTCAGTCTTTGCACTGAGCCACCTGAGTCAATCACTACGGGCAGGAGGAGGAAACCCGCTCACAGACCAAGCCTGCGCTCTTGTCCATGCAGTGGCAGAAGTGGTGCCCCCCTGGCGAGCCGGGGAGGGAGGTTTTCATGGAGGAAGTGGTAGGAATTGTAGGAGGCAACATTCACTGAGTATGCCATGGCCTTGTTGAAGCCGGGACTGAGCTACGGGGCAAGGACTCAGAGATCAACTGTGGGAGTCCCCTATGAAGGGTCCTGGGGAGGGCCAGGGGTCTGCGCATGCCCGCCCTCCAGCCCCTCTGCTTCTGCAGCAGCTCTCCTCGGCCCCCATCCCAGCCCAGCTGCAGGTGCCTCTCCAGTACATCTCCCTCATGGGCTGCAGCGTCTCCATTGTGGCCTCGCTGCTCACCATACTACTGCACGTCAGCTCCAGGTAATCCCCTACCTCTGTGCCTGCCCCCCCCCCCGCTTCCTGGTCTCCTGCAGGTGGGGTTCTGCAGACGGCTGGGCCACAGCTTTGCAGTGTGGCTGCTGTTGGATCCCTCCCCACCAACCTCAGTTTCCCCATCATTGTGCATCCATAAGCCCAGGGCGTGGCACTGTCTAGGTGATGTCCCACCCACAGGAAACAGAGTGAGCCCATCACACCGCGCATCCACGTGAACCTGCACGCCTCTGTACTGCTCCTGAATGTCACTTTTCTTCTGAGCTCCACGCTGGCTGTGCCCGCCGCGCCTGGGCCACTGTGCACGGCACTGGCCGCCACCCTCCACTACATGCTGCTCAGCTGCCTCACCTGGATGGCCATCGAAGGGTTCAACCTCTACCTTCTCCTGGGCCGTGTCTACAATGTGTACATCCGCCGATACATGCTTAAGCTGTGTGCGCTGGGCTGGGGTAGGAAGCAGACACCCACCCCACCTCCAGAGCTGCGGCTACACAGGCTGCTGACCCCTCATGCCCTGTATCCCCATCGTGACAACTGCACAGCAGTGAGCTAACCCTGGTCAACACTCACTACTGCTCTCTGTATTACTACTTCCTTTACCATTTCTACCTCCAACACCACCATCACGCCATCCCTCCACACGCACCTCTGCCTCCCAAACTGTCACCACTGGTGGGATTGCCATTGCCCACACTTCTAACAGCATCAGCGCCACCAGAATCACCTCCACCTCCAAATCCCTATCCCCATCACCACTACCATCACTAGCGTTGGAGTTCCCTTCTTTTTTTTAAAGTATATTTTATTTATTTATTTGAGACAGAAAGAGACAGACAGAGAGAGAGAGAGCACAAGTGGGAGAGAGAGAGAGAGAGAATGGGCACACTAGGGCCTCCAGCCACTGCAAACGAACTCCAGACGCATGTGTCCCCTTGTGGGTTCTGGGGAATTGAACTTGGGTGTTTTGGCTTTGCAAGCAAACGCCTTAACTGCTAAGCCATCTCTCCAGCCTGGAGTTCCCTTCTTGTTGCTGCGACAAAACACCCGGCCAGCAGCAGCTTATGGGAGGAAAGGGTTTATTTCAGGCTCCCAGTTTCCAGGGGAAGCTTCATCATGGCTGGAGAAGCTGGCTCACGTCATCACACATCCATAGTTCAAGTTGGCTCTGAACACACTTAGGGCTGGACTCCAGATCAACCACTAGTGACACACCTCCTCCAGGAGGGCTCTCTCTGCTGGAGACTAAGTAGAGAGCTTAATCAAAAATACCTGAGAGATTCCACGTCGGCCTGGGCTAGAGTGAGACCTTACCTTGAAAAAACAAAAACAAAAACAACAAAAACAAAAGAAAAAGAAAAAGAAAAACAAACAAACAACCTGAGAGCTTGTGTGGTGGTGTAAACCTTTAATCCCAGAAGAGGTAGGAGGATCACTGTGAGTTTGAGGCCAGCCTGGGACTACAGAGTGAGTTCCTGGTCAGCCTGGGCTACAGTGAAACCTTATCTTGAAAAAAATAATACCAAAACCCAAAAACAAAACAAACAACAACAACAAAAAACCCAAACCAACTTGAGTTGGAGAGATGGCTTAGTGGTTAAGGCACTTGCCTGTGAAGCCTAAGGGCCCAGGTTCAATTTCCCAGAACCCACGTAAGCCAGATGCACTAGGGTGCACATGCATCTGGAGTTCATTTATAGTGTCTAGAGGCCTTGGCACACCCATTCTCTCTCTCTCTCTCTCTCTAATAAATGAATAAAATAAAATAAAAAACCCTGAGGCTCTGGGGACATTTACACTCAAACCACAACAACCAGTGCCATCATTGCTGCCACCTCCACCATCGCTGTCTCTCCCTTCACCACCACATTGCCATCAACCCTGCCACATCCACCTCCACCCCTGTTTACAACCACCGTCATACCCCCACCCTCACCATGCCAACCCTACCTCTGCTTCCATCGCCCCCACCATCAGCCCACTACCCCATCTCTGTCATAGCCACCACCTTGGTCATCTTTGTCACCACCCCCATCTTCGCCATGTCACTGCCAACACGGATGTCTCCATCACCACCTTAGTCCCTCTTTTTTAGATACTTTATTTATTTACTTATTTATTTGAGAGAGAGAGAGAGAGGGAGAGAGAGAATATGGGCATGCCAGGGTCTCCAGCCACTGCAAACGAACTCCAGATGCATGTGCCACCTTGTGTATCTGGTTTATGTGGGTCCTGGGAATTGAACCTGGGTCCTTTGGCTTTGCAGGTAAGAGTCTTAATGGCTAAGCCATCTGTCCTCTTTTTACTATTTCTGTCCTCACCAGTTCCCCAGTTCCCACTTCCTGTTAGCTTCCTGCCACTACCTCCTAGGTGACCACCTGTGACTGCCACTCCCACTCTGCCCTACAGCCTCACTGATGTCTTCTTGGAGTAGAACCTTCTCCAAGACTGTCAGGCTCTTAGGTCTGAATGAACAGATTCTGTCCCGTCCCTTGTCCAGTAGAGCTCTCTATTCTTGGGACCTGATCCTCCGGGGCAGGGAGAGGTCTCCTGAGCCTTTGTCCCACCCCTCAGGTTTCCCTGGCTTTCTGGTGCTGCTTCTCCTCATTGGCAAGAGTTCTGTGTATGGACCCTACGTGATCCCTCTCTACAATAGCCAGGAAAACAGCACGGGCTTCCAGAACATGTCCATGTGAGTGTCTCATTAGGTAGAAGGGCCACTGGGGCCTATCTAGCTGTCTGTCTTCATTATCAATCTGTTTATCTATCCAACATCTATTTACTTATTCATCATCTATCTTTCTTTATTTCTGTTTTTGTTTTTGTTTTTGTTTTTTTGGGGGGTAGGGTCTCACTCTAGCTCAGGCTGACCTGGAATTCACTATGGAGTCTCAGGGTGGCCTCAAACTCATGGTGATCCTCCCGAGTGCTGGGATTAAAGGCGTGTGCCACCACGCTGGGCTGTTTCTTTATTTCTGTCTACCTATCTCTCCATTCATCGATTCATTGATCATCTATCCATCATCTATCTAAATCCTTAAACTCAAATGATTATTAATTAATTAATTAATTAATTCATTCATTCATTTTTGTGTGCCCCTGTGTGTGTGTGGGGGGGGGGTGTGATGCCTAATATGATTCCCTGCAGTGGGGGTTCAGAATATCGGGTGTTCCACACCCAGTTTTGTTTTTGAGCCGGAGTCTCTTTACTCATTTTGGTGGACCTTTGAGGTCTCCAATGAGACTCAGGTCTCTGCTCCCCTGTGGGACCTGGAGGTTTGAACTCTGGTGGTCTCTGGGCCCCTCAGGCCCTCGTGCTTGTGCAAGAAGCTCACTTAACCACTGAGCCATCTCTTCAGCCCCCCATATGACAGTTTAAGCAATCTGCCTTGAGTATAGCCAGCTTTTCTGCTAGGTGCAAGAGTGATAGGCAGGGGAGCCGTAGTGCTGGGTCACCAGCAGAGGAAACACATGACATGCATCATGCTCACTGGCATGGTTACCCCAACACTGAAGACCCTGTAACCAGTGTCAGGAGCCTATGGGGGAGACCTGGGCATGTCATTGTGACAGGGGCTCAGATCAGTGGGCTTCACATCTCACCCTTGCCTGGAACTAGTGTGTGTTTCCTTGTCTTTAGCATGAGGACGGTTAGATACCTGCCCCTGGGCCATCTTGAGGATTGTCAGTGTAAGGCACGGGACATGGGGTCCAACTCAGCCACGAGACAGCATCTGTCTTGAAGGTGTCCTGGGGAGGAGAGACTCAAAGGCTTATGGGAGGGCCTAAGGACAGGGTGAGCCCCCCCCCCCGGGCTGTGTGTTGAGCCCTCAGTGAGGGTTTTCTGCTGCCCCATCTGCTCCCCAGCTCTCGCATGAAGAGCACACCCCTGCTCAGCCACACAGTAGCATTCTAGGAGGATGTGCCATTGCTCAAAGGTGGTGATAAAAGGGTGACAATCATAAGAAGGAAGTTTCCAGGAATGAGGTCATGGGCCAGTAATCCAGTAGGACATAGTTCAAGTTGGCATGATGCTGGCATGGGAAGGGAGAGGAGGTGGAGGCAGGGGAAGGAAAGGAAGGGTTTCATGAAGGCACTAGTGAGGCATGTGGCTGAGAGGTGGGTGGGGGCGCTTCAGAAAGGAGACCGCATCGACTTTAACCTTTACCCCTCTCCTGCAGATGCTGGGTGTGCAGCCCCGTGGTGCACAGCGTCCTGGTCATGGGCTACAGCGGCCTCACGTCCCTGTTCAACCTGGTGGTGCTGGCCTGGGCGCTGCGCATCTTGCACAGACTGCGGGTACGGGAGAAGGTGCTGAGCTCCTGGGCTTGCCGGGACACAGTCACCGTACTAGGCCTGACCATGCTCCTGGGCACCACTTGGGCCCTGGCCTTCTTCTCCTTTGGCATCTTCCTGCCCACCCAGCTCTTCCTCTTCACCATCTTCAACTCACTCTACGGTAGGAGCTGTGGGAGCTCATGGATGTGGCAGATGCTGGTAGGGTGTTCTCTGTGAAGGGCCAAAGGATGAATGGGGGCTGAGCACAACTCCATTAAACTGGTTTAGGGTCACATTGTCCATTGGAGGGGCATCCTCTGGGCTAGGTGAATCTCCTCCAGCTGCCAGGGTCTCTCTGTCCTCTGATAGCAGGAGGCTCTATGATTATTTGAGGGACCAGGGAGGCCAACTCGTCCCAGCAGTAGAGGTCCCTGGGTCCCAGAGGATGCTCCCATTGACCAGTCTCATCTTGCAGGTTTTTTCCTCTTCCTGTGGTTCTGCTCCCAGAGGTGCCACTCGAAGGCAGAGAGGGAGGCACCCAGCTCCACCCAGGTGACACATTAACCTGGCTCCTGGCCTGTAGCCTCAGACTCTCTGGCTGCTGGCAGTCCGAGGGCCTGGCTACCACCTGAGAAGGTAGCAGACTTGCATCTGGACATCAGAGGCCCCTGTGCCCTCCAGAGAGTCTTTCCTGCCTCTGGATCCCAGCTCCCAGATACAGAAGGCTGGGCATTCCCCACCTTCCCACCTGGGGGGCAGACTTGCAGGGCACTGGCCTGGGAGTCAGGACGCCACATTCCAAGGCATGGCTCTGGGTCTCATTGTGACCTTGGGCCTGTCATTTCTCAGAGACCCTCAGCTGCCACAGTGGTGACGGGGCAAGAGACTGATTCTGTCTCACCCAGGGCCTCTGTGATGAGTGAAGGCCAGGGAGAAAGCGTGTCAGCATGAGTGAAAGTCCAGCCCTGGACTTACCCTGTGACCTCCATTTGTCTGCTGGGGGACAGACCTCTGCCTTCCTCCAGGGAAAGACCTGATTGCACCTGGCCTTCCATCTGTGCCCAGTGTTTCGACATCCATCTGGTGGCAGCCCACACCAGCCTGTGCCCAAGGCCACTTTAACCTCCCGCAGTGATGACAACTCTAACTCTGAGCCCACCTTCCCAAAGGTCTGAAGCCCACTCCTTCCCAAGCCTTCTTGCTGGCGCTCCCAAGGCCTCTACAGGTCTTGTAGACCGACCAGTAGCCAAGGCCACAAGGATTTTGCTTCCTGCAGCTGAGCCAGCGGGGCCTTGGGGATCCAGATACTAGATCATGGAGTAGGATTGAATTTTCCAAGCAGACATCAGAGCGTGGGTTCAAAAGCCACAAACTGTCTTGCCCACAATTGAGAGAATCCCCATTGCCTTAAACCTACCTGTCAAACCAGGTGGAAAACACCCATGAAGCCAGTGCGTTTCTCATGATAAACACCAGGCGGCGCTGTTGGCATGTGTGCAGAGACATTGGCTCCCAAACTGCCCTTGGAAAAGCAGCTGTCACCTGTCTGTGAACATGTGGAGCAGCTGAAGAGGTTGGGACCTCCAGGACTATGCCTGCAGGGGAGACTGGCATGAGGAAATGCCAGCCCTGTTCACATATTCATTGTCTCTTTCTTATGTAGCTGCCTGAGGTCACTCTTGGGAGCTTGTGTCCCAGACACCAGAACAGGTAGCTTGGGTAGACCTACCCCAGAACATTACACAGATTTTATGAGCTGGAAGCTCACAGTGAGGGACTTGTTGCTGAACCCCCGTCCTCCCGGGGGGACCCTCTGCCTTTCTGTGCATTTCTGGATATGCACATGGCTCCTTACCAGCTGGTGAGCGGAGCAGGCTCAGGTGCCAGCTTTGCCACTTGCCAGCCATGCGGCTCGGACAAACCGTGCAGCCTTTCTGTGTCTTAACTTTCCCATCTGTGCAACAGAGGCAATGGTACTTCTTTTCAAAATGCAGTAAAATGGCTATGATCAGTAGTATTTTTGTTATTATTGACAGTATCCACTGAGTCTGAGACAGGCTGTCCAGGGAAGCTTCAAGCCTCAGGCTGTTCAACCTCAGACTCCCTCCTTTCCTGTTCTGTGCCCTCCATCACTGTCCCTTCTGGCTTCCTGCCACTCTAGCGTTGTTCCATCACACAGCAGAGCTCCAGCCTGTCCCCAGGTGCCCTCCTCAAGTTCCCCAATCGTTCAGTGGCTCATGAAGCCACCCTAGAGAAGGCTATTTTTCTCACTCTGTTTCCAGGCATTGTCCTCCACTCCCCTCAGGGTGACATCAACCCCATCATAATTACCTTGGTTAGCCTGTTCCTGAGTCCAGCAGGCTCCCCAGGCTTTTGTCTGGGTCTCCAGGCTAATGCAGGTACTGTGAAATCATGGGAACCTGGATGGATAGGTTTAGAGAAGGTGGCCCTGGCTTCTGCAGTGGCTGGGTCTATTCCTGCCATAGCCTCTCAGACCCAGCACACCCAGGGCCATACAGAGGAGGATGTGGCCATAGTGACAAACATGGGTTTGAGTGTTCCAGGAAACAGCCCTAAGCCTGTGGTTGTAAGCCTCACTGGGGTCCAGGCTCTGGGGGAGACCACTTCCTGGAAATACCCTGGCGGGGAGTCAGAGGTGGGCCCAGGGCACTTAGGGGCTTAGCCTAGGCCCCAACCCTTCTTTAGGGCTTCCACAGACCCAGCCTAGGCTGATGGGGTGATGGGCCAGCTCCTGGGGGCTTCCAGAGTAGCATGAATATAGAAGGGACCCAGGTGGCATCTGTTAAGGGCAGGGCCCTTTGGAGGCACTTGATAAAAGGCTAATAAGTGGGTAGCAGAGGACCCAGATTAGGTGCCCCAGGCTGTTTGGTCACTGTTATTTCAGCAGCTATGTGACTGTGGGTGGGTGGATGGGGAGTTGTTGAAAAGAGAATTTCAAATAATACACAGGAAGCCCACATTTGGAGACACGCTTACATGAAAAAGTTATTTGTGTTTATTTGAAATTCAAATGCAGCTGGGTGTCCCATATCTCTATTTTTAATTTTGTTAAATCCAATCCTCATTAACAAGCACTGGTTCAGGAGTCTAGGTTGTGGGTTCTTTATCTTTCAGATTACCCCAACCAATGCCCCCTGGGCAGTCACTCTATCCACTAAATGAACCCCTCACTTGCCCACTCAGTGTGTTCTATCAATAGCTAAGGCCATCAGCAGGACCCTCAAGGTTTCTTCACCCACCCTCCACCAGCCTTAACTCAGAACCAGTTTCCCTTCCATTCATGCAGGGCCTCTCATGGGCCTCCCTGCCTCCCCAGACGCCAGAGGACTCTCCTTCCCTACAGCCTGACCATGCCCTCCAGTGCTGAAGCCTTCCTACACTTTCTTCTTCCCCTGCCAACCTCCTCATGGGAGTTTGGATACCTGGAGGCTGGGGGAGGGGAGAAGAGGGTCAGCCTGTGTTCCCTTTCTAGCCTGTTCTCCTCTTCCTGGTCCTCCTCAGTCCTCTACCGTGACCTGTTTTCACTTCCTGCAGAGTGTCTTTCTTACCTTTGGATTGGTCTGTCTGGAACATTCTCCCTTTGGCAACACACCTGTAGCACCTCACCTCTGCATGTCCCCATCCTCTGTGGTAACTGGTGTGGTCCCTGACCTGGTAGTCTGTGGTGGAACCTTCTTTCTGCTCACTTCTCTCACAGAAGTTATTTCTCTATCTTACAACTGTCTCTGTCTGGCTCCGTTGCCAGACACACCATTTTGGAGACAGGAGCTGTGTCTCATTTACTCATTCATCCATCACATAATGGCTCAACAGTTATATTTCAGGCATTGCTCTAGTTGCTAAGAATATACAAATGAACAAGTCGTTAGATTCTAGTGTGTGTGGATGTCCTACAAGAAGCAATTTAACAAATGAATATAAAACATGACAGATGGTGACATGTGCTTGAAGAAAAATAAAGGAGGGTGAGGGTATGGGGGGGGGGCTACAGACCAGGTTTCCACAGAAGGGTGCTGGAGAATAAACCCACAGAAGAGGGTCAGTGATCTGTTCTGAATTGGCTGTTTGGTATGGAGGAAGGCTGGCCCCAAGCCTAGAGCCCTATAGCAATTTTTCATGTGGTGATATTGAACTTTGGGAGAGCTAGGGGTGAGAGGGATGGGAAGGTGAACGTCATGTGAGATTAAGCTCTTGAGGGGACTGGGTGATCCTGGGCTGGCGAGAAGCAATCTCAATGAGGAGGAAGACCACCCCTAGGTTAGGCCAAAGGGATACTCAGAGAGTCAGATTACGCAAGAGACTTCCATAGAAATCTTTTCAAATCACAGGTGAGTGAGCCACCATGAGGGGAAGGTCAGCAAGGAAAGAAGCAAGAGATTTAGACCCAAGCAATAGAATGGTGGGCACCTGTGTAGGAGAGTTTAAAGAGGTGAGAGAGGTAGTGCCAAGAGGCACCTACAGAACAAGTCGTGATGGAGAGAAGGGGGATGGAGAGAAACATTTGGAATTCACAAAAAACCAAAACAAACAATTGAGGCTGGGTGTGGTGGCACATACCTTTAATCTCAGCACTCAAGAGGTAGAGCTAGGAGGATTGCCATGAATTCAAGGCCACCCTGAGACTACATAGTGAATCCAGGTCAACCTGGCCTGGAATAAAAGCCTACCTTGGAAAAAGAAGAAGAACAACAAAAACACAATTGAAACTTCTAGAAGTAAAGCACCAAATTCTAAAATCTAAATGTCAACAAATAAGGCACAATTGAATAGAGGATTAGAGAGCTAGAAATCATTTATAAAGAAAACAGTAAACAGAGGTAGGAAGGCAAATGTGGTGGTTTGAATGTAAACTCTCCCCCATAATGGCCTCAGGTGTTTGTGATTAGGTCTTCTACTTGGTCCTCAGCTGGTGGAGCCGCTGGGAGGTGGAGCCTTGCTGGAGGAGGTGTGTTGCTGGGATTCTTAGTTCAGCGCATGGTGTGTTCAGAGCTAGCAGGCTTGATTAGGATGCTTTCTCTCTCTGCCGCTAACATATAAAGATATGAACCAGTTGATGATGAAGATTCCTCTCAAAATTATAAGCCTGAACTAAACCCTTTCCTCCCATAAACTGCTCCTGGCCGGATGTTTTGTCCTGGCAACAAGAAGGAGACTGCTGCAGTGAATTACATGGAGAGTGATTAAGAAGCATGGAGAATAGAATGAGAAGGTTTTATATAATGGAGTCTCAGAAAAAGAAGATAAAAGGAATGGAAAAGAGGCAATATTTAAATGCAGAAGAGTGGCACATTTTTTTCTAGAGGTGATGAAAAGCAGATCCATAGAACCAGGAAACACAAGGCATCTCAACTACAATATATAAAAATAAACCCATGATTTCTACATTTTATTGAAACTACAGGATGCCAAAGGCAGAGACATGATGAAAGTAGTCATTGAGAAAGGACAGATGGTCTACAAAGGGAGACAGAATGTGAGCTGGCTTCTCAACAACCACGACAGAGGCTAAGAGACCAGAATAATATCCCTGACTGAGGAGAGCAAACCAATGTCACTTTAGAATTATGTCCAGGAAAAAAGACCCTTTCAAGAGCCAAAACAAAAGAAAAAAATACGTTCCTTTGAACACTGAAAGGAAGATAAAAGTTGAGAGTAATCTAAAGAGACTTCAAGAAGAATGTGCTTCAAGAAGGAAAATGATTCCAGAAGGCCAACCTGAGATGTGAGAAGACACGGTGAGCATATGACACATAAATTCAGGTAGAGCCCATTAAAACCATCTGTATGAAATCGAGCTGGAAAGATGGATCAGCTGTGCAAGCATGAAGGTCTGAGGGGCGTCTGACGCTAGTGAGTTAATTCCCCAGAACCCACATAAATAGCTGGGCATAGCTATGCATGTCTGTAACCTCCAGTCCTGTGAGGAGCAGGGACTGGAGAATCTCTGGGCTTCACAAAAACAGCAGCTCTGGAATCAGTGAAGAGACTCCGTCTCAAGGATGTAAGCCAGTGAACACTGGAGGGGGACACTTGACATTCTCCTCTGGCCTCTGCCCATGCATGGGGTACCACATCAATACACACATGTATGCATAGTGCACACACACATCACACCAACTACACACATGTACACACATAAAAACCATCTATATGAAATAATAACTTCATTTGTGATGCTAAAGATAGATTTGGGATACTGGAAAGAGTAGGTAAGTTGAGAGGTAAAGATGGAACCACAGTGTTCTGAAGCACTTGCATTTGGAGGTTACAGAGGTTGTCAAGAAATTGTTTGCCATTAGTGTGGTGGTTTGGCTAGGATTTCAGTGTGTCCCTCAAAAGTTCATGTGTCAGAAGCTTGGTCCCCAGTGTACTATGACCCTTAAGACAGGGAGGACTGTTGGAGGGTATCAGATCGTGGAGGCCTAGTCCTCAAATGGGTTCATGTAGTTCTCAGGGAATCCCAATTAATTCCCAAGAGAATGGATGTTGAAGGATTAGAAGCTGGTCTTGAATTTCTAATCCTCTTGCCTCCACCCCCTGAGTGCTGGGATTACAGGTGTGCAGCACCGCACCTGGAGAGTGGATCGTTACAAGTGGAGTAAAACTCTGGCTCCTCTTTAGTCTTTTGCTTCCTGTCTTGCCATGTGGCCTCTTCTGCACGTGCTTCTGTCATTGTGATGTTATCACTGTGAGACCCTCATCAGAGGCCAAATCAATTGGACCATCCAGTTTTTGGAATTTTAGTTCCCCAAACTATGAGCTAAATGAACCTCTTTTTTTTTTTTTTTTTGTAAAATACTCAGACTCATGTATTTTGCTATAATAGTAGAAAACAGACTAACGCATCTAGGTGTTATTTAAATGTACATGGTAAAACTTCAAGGGTGGCAATGAAAATGAAATGGCTTTGTTTCATTCCAGTGGAGGGAAAAAATGGCAGAGGAAAAGAAAAGAAGTAAAACTCCGTTAAGATAAGGAGGCAAGGAGGGAGAAAAAAGAAAAAGAAAAAGTGAGGCTAATAGAAATCCAAAGGTAGGATGGTTAAAAACATATCTAAAATGTATCAATAGCTATAATAAATATCAATGGACTAAACTGACTGCAAAAAGGTAGGCGAAATTAAGATTAAATGCAGCAATAAGACCCAGGTGTATTGTTTTTGTGTCTGTTTGTTTTTTGGGACAGGGTCTCATTATGTTGCCCAGGCTGGTCTCAAACTCATGACCCTCCTGCCTCAGACCTCCAAGTAGCAGGGACCACCAGCATGAAATAGGACACTTTTTGAAACAAATGTGTCAATAGGTGATTATAACAATGATAAAGGAATTATTACACAGGAAGATATAATAAAACAGCTTCACAAGTTATAAGGCAAAAAGTATAAGGAGAAAGAAATAAAATAAATAATTGGAGAGCTATACCAGGTACCATGGCTTCCTAAACCTTTTTAACTTGTGATCTGTTTTTTTTTTGGTTTCTCAAGGTATGGTCTCACTCCAAAATGGCTTGGAATTTACTATGTAGTCTTGGGCTCCCCCTGAACTCACAGCAATCCTCCTACTTCTGCTTCCCGAGTGCTGGGATTAAAGGCATGTGTGCCACCATGCCCAGTTTATGATTTATTTTGCCTGAGAACAATTTTACATGACATCAGGTGTGTGTGTGTGTATGTGTGTGTGTATTAGATATACAAATCAAACAATGATAATCATAAACAATTATTTAAAAAAATCCTTTGGTATACACGTAATTTTATCATATATTAAAGGTGAAAGCAAATTTGCATACTGATGAGGTAGATGTGCTGTTTGTCTGACATAACACAATACAAAAACACATTAATTTGATACTTACATGCTGTGGTGGTTTGAATCAGATGGCCTCCATGGCCTCATCTGTTTGGAGTACTGGGTCCTCAGCTGGTGGCAATTTGGGGAAGTTGTGGACCTCTCATGAGGTGGAGCCTTGCTGGGGGTGGTGTGCTGGCAGTGGGTTTGGGGAAATAGAGCCCAGCTCCAAGCCCAGTATATAGACTACTTCCTTCCTGCTGCTGTGGAGATGTGACCCAGGCTTCCTGCTCAGGCCTGTCATGCTTTCCCTGCCAGAAGTCTTCCCCTGGAGACTGTAAGCTGAAACAAACTTTTTCCTCCCATACACTCACTGCTTTTTGTAACCAGGAATTAAAAAGTAGTTGCCACATGATGACATCAAATTAAAAGAGAGACTAATGGAGAGAGGGAGGGGATATGGCGGAGAGCAGAGTTATGAAGGGGAAAGAGGGGAGGGGAGGGGAGGGAAATACCATGGCTTGTTGTCTGTAAGTATAGAAGTTGTCAATAAATAAAAAAATTATATATATATATATATATTTTAAAAAGTAGTTGCAACACATGCTGAGAAATGACAGTAGAAAAATTTTTGGAAGTTTTTTCATAATTAAATCATTATGTTTTTATAAGAACAGAAAACTTTGTACAATAAAAACACTGTAATTCTGAACACACAATAGTCTCGAATCTGAGCTGAGGTGTTTCAGGCAGTGTTTGTTGGCATTGCGTGGCATGA
Organism: Dipus sagitta; assembly: GCA_036346955.1. Classification (NCBI taxonomy): domain Eukaryota; kingdom Metazoa; phylum Chordata; class Mammalia; order Rodentia; family Dipodidae; genus Dipus; species Dipus sagitta. The sequence goes on from CM070770.1 coordinate 238,965,325, forward strand.
CAGGCTTGCATGATACAATGTGCACATGTTGTATTCAGAAGCAAGGCTGCCGAGCAGTAGCATGATGTGTCAGAGACATCTTGATTCATTGTGTGTTTGAGTTTTAATTAATTTTTGGTCCTTATGTGTTCACAAACCATTCATTGTTACCAACTTTCTTTTGCAACACCTACATTCAGTTTTGCAATAGGGGTCGCAGTCCACAGTTGTAAGCAGCTTTGAGTATACCGTGTCTGTGGATTAGAAACCTCACTGATCGAACTTAAACCTCACTGATTGCACTTTCCCCGAACTGGGGAAATTCAATTAAATTCCATTCAAAATCACAACCAGGCTTTATTTTTCTCCTTACTAAATTACAAAGGCAATTTAGTATAGATAAAGGATGTTGTTTTCAACACATGGAACTGGGACAAATGAAAACCCAACTGCAAAAAAACGTGAGCCTGGGCTGGAGAGATGGCTTAGCAGTTAAGGCACTTGACTACAAAGCCAAAGGACCCACAGTTCAATTCCCCAGGACCTACACAAGCCAGATACATAAAGTGACGCATGTATCTGGAGTTCGTTTGCAGAGGCTGAAGGGCCTGGAGTGCTCACTTTTTCTCTCTCTGTCTATCTCTGTCTCTTTCTCTCTCTCTCTCTTAAAAAAAACAAAAAACAACAACAAACAACAAAAACCAAGCCACGAGCCTCAACCCCATAGTCTGGCATCATAGACAAAAGTTAACTTTAAAAGAACCGTAGACCTAAATATAAAATCTAAAACTGCAGAAATTCCAAGAGAAAAATATAGGCAAAAATCTTAGTGGCTTTAAACTGGGAGTTGTGACCCCTACCTGTAATCCCAGAGGCTGGGGCAGGAATTTCATGAGGTTGAGGCCAGGCTGGGCTGCATAATGAGTTGGAGGCCAGCCTGACAATGAAGCAAGAGCCTATCTCAAAACAAAAAACCAAACAAAACAAAAAAAAAAAACCCACCCCAAAAGAATGCACAAACAATCCCTTAAAATTTTTTATTGCTTATTATATTTTATTTGTTATTATTATTACTTGTTTGAGAGAAGGGGGTGAATGAACACTGCTGTAAATGCTACTTTGTGCCTCTGGCTTTACATGGGTGACTAGGGAATTGAACTGGGAGAGGGGCAGGCTTTGAGTTAGCACCTTTAACCGTTGAACTATCTCCCCAGCCCTCGGTTATTTTTTATTTTCTGAATTTTATATTTATTTATAGGTTTTTTTTTCTTTGCTTACTTGATGGAATGATATATATGGAGAGAGGCAGAGAGAACATGCCTGGATTAAAGACATGGCTTTTATTGTTGTTGTTATTTGCAAGAAGAAAGAGAGAGCGAGGGAGAGAAAATGGGTGTACCAGGGCCCCTTGTCATGTCAACAAGCTAGTTTGTGCATCTGGCTTTATGTAGGTGCTGGGGAATTGAATGAATGAACCTTTGCAAGCAGGCAAGGTGACATCTCCCCAACCCTGAGAAGTGTTTTTTCTTTTTGTCTGTTTGCATAAACAATATCTTAGTGACTTTGATATGCAGAATTATTTTGCAAATTAAATTAAAAAATTTTTAAATATTTTATTTCTAAAGATATTTTATTTATTTATTTGAGAGAGACAGAGAGAAAGAAAGCAGGAGAGAGAGAGAATGGATTTGCCAGGGCCTCTAGCCACTGCAAACAAACTCCAGATGCGTGCGCTACCTTGTGCATCTGGCTTACGTGGGTCCTGAGGTATCAAACCTGAGTCCTTAGGCTTTGCAGGCAAGTGCCTTAACCACTAAGCCATCTCTAGCCCAAATTAAATTTTTGTAGTTAGCATACAGAGATTTAGGTATCATTCCTCATGGCGTTTTTCAAATACAAGTTATTTCAGTTAGTTTTTGCCCCTTCTCCTCTCCCCAGGACCCCCATCCTTCCAATTTTTCCCTCCTTACTCCCAGTACCCTCTGCCTTTTGTTTGCATGTCTCACAGCGTCCTTTCACCCTCCCCTCACCCCACTTCTTACTCAGAAAGACCAAAGCCACATATTCTCTCCGATACTGATATGTGGGCTCTAGCTTATAATACCAAAGAGAACCTGTGGTTTTGGTTTTTCTGAGTGTTAGCTTAATATATACATATTTCAGGTCCATCCATTTTCTTACAAATTTCATTTTTTTTTCATGCTACTGAATAGACTTCCACTGTGTATATATACCATGTTTTTATTTTCCACTTATCTGTCGACGGGCATCTAAACTGATTTCCACTTCATAGCTACTGTAAATGGAGCAGCAGTAAATGTAGATGTGCCAGTATCTCTGTAGTACAGTGTGGAGTCCTTAGGGTATATGCCCAGGACTGGTTTAGTAAATATTTCTTATGACTCAAAATCATACATACAGTGTTAAATCGGACTTTCTCCAGTGGCTCTGCTCTCCAAAGATACACTAAGAAAGTTAAGACAAGCCATAAACTGGAAGGCAAGATTTGCAAAATACATCTTACAACACCTCAGAGCCACATAGAACTCTGGCAACCGAAAGATGAGAAAACAACCCAGAAAAAGATGGACATCGAGGCTAGAATACTGCTCAGGAGAAGACCTCCTGCTTAGCATGTGTAACGCTTTGAGTTCAACAGCCAGTACTGCAAAAAAGAAAAAAACAATGAGCAGAAGGTTGACTGGAAATTTCACCAGCCGAGAGATTCAGATGAAAAAATAAGCAAATGGAAAGATGTCGGCCATCATCAGTCATAAAGGAAATGCAAATGAAAGTCACATGGTGTCAAAACATGGAGAGGAACGAGCTCCGCATCCTGCTGCTCAGCAGGGTTACCATTGGATACCGCAGCCTACGCTAGATTTCAGTGACTAGAAGAGAGGAGCAGGAACTTCCCAACATGTGAACACGATTGGCATTTGAAGTGATGAACACGCTCATTGCCCATGCATCTCATCATAATATAGTCCACGGTACATACACACAGTATATTTCAATAAAAACCCATGACGCTCTGTACATCCATCTTGTAGTAAACTGCCTCAGAAACTGACAAGTAACCCAGACTGACTATACCAAGTGCTGACGAGAATGTGGAGTGATTAGAACTGTCATCTTTTGCTCTTTCTCTCACTCTCTCAAATAAATAAATAAAGTTAAACAATATTTTATTTTTATTTACTTGAGAGAGAAAGAAGAGAGAGAGAGAGAGAGAGAGAGAGAGAGAGAGAGAGAGAATGGGTGTGTCAGGACCTCTAGCAGCTACAGATGAACTCCAGACACATGTGCCACCTTGTGTATCTGGCTTACATAGGTCCTGGGGAATTGAACCTGGGTCCTTAAGCTTTGAAGGCAAGTGTCTTAACCTCTAAACCATCTTTCCAGCCCCCTTTTAAATTTTTATTTATAGCTTCCATAATTATAGAAATAAACCATGATAATCCCTTCCCAGCCCCCATTGTCCCCTTCCCAAGTCCACTCTCCATCATACCTCCTCCCCCTCTCAATCAGTCTTTTATTTCGATGTCATCTTTCCCTCCTACTATGAAGGTCTTGTGTAGGTAATGTTAGGCACTGTGAGGTCATGAAGATCAAAGCCATTTTGTGTCTGGAAGATTTCACAATTAGCAGTCCTACCCTTCCTTTGGCTCTTACATTCTTTCCACCACCTCTTTTGCAATAATGTTCAGCACTGAGACATCTCTTACATTCTTTCTGCCTCCTCTTCTGCAATGTACCTGAGCCTTGGAGGGGCAAGTCAGTTTTTTTTTTTCCTTTTGTATATTCACAAAGTTAGCAACCATCACCACTATCTTATTCCAGAACTTTTTTTTTATCATATCAAAAAGAAATTAAGAACAAGCTGGGTGTGGTGGTGCACGCCTTTAATCCCAGCACTCGGGAGGCAAAGGAAGGAGGATTGCCAAGAGTTCGAGGCCACCCTGAGACTACATGGTAAATTCCAGGTCAGTCTGAACTAGAGTGAGACCCTGCCTTGAAAAACAACAACAACAACAAAAAAGACAACAAAAAGAAAGAAAGAAAGAAAGAAAGAAAGAAAGAAAGAAAGAAAGAAAAAGGAAGAAAGGAAGAAAGAAAGAGAAAGAAAAAGAAAGAAAGAAAGAAAGATGGAAATTAATAGAGCTAGATGGTGACTCACACCTTTAATCCCAGCACTGGGGAGGCTGAGGTAGGAGGATCACTGTGAGTTTGAGGCCACCCTGAGACTACATAGTGAATTCCAAATCAGCTTGGACTAGAGTGAAACTCTACCTCGAAAACCCCACTAAAATAAAATAAATAAAAATAAAGAGGCTAGGGATCAGTGGTGGAGTACTTCCCTTGGATGTGTTAGGCCCTGGGTTCAATACTCAGCTGTGTAAAAACCACAATGCTGTTATGAATATTAATGTTCAGCCTCTTGTATGGACATTTGTTTGCAATTCTCTTAGGCCAATGCCTAAGAGTGGGTCACTGAATGAGAAGGTAACTTCTATTTTCTGAGGAACTGTTTTACACAGTAGCTGCATCATTTTATACCTTTACCAGCAACAGATGAGGCTCCTTTTTTCTTTTTTTTTATTTTCTCAATTTTTATTAATATTTTCCATGATTATAAAAAATATCCCATGGTAGTACCCTCCCCCCCCCACTTTCCCCTTTGAAATTCCATTCTCCATCATATCCCCTCCCCATCTCAATCTTTCTGAGGCTCCTTTTTTCTCCACATCTTTGCCAACACCTGTTATTGTCTTTTGAAAAATATTTTATTTATTTCTTAGAGATGGGGGGAGAGAGAGAGAGAAAGAGAAAGAGAATGGGTGCTCCAGGGCATTAGCCACTGCAAACAAACTCTAGACCCATGCACCACCATGTGCATCTGGCTTACGTGGGACCTGGAGAATTGAACCTGGGTCCTTAGGCTTTGCAGGCAAGTGCCTTAACCACTAAGCCATCTCTCCAGCCCTGTTATTTATTTATTTATTTTTTACTGTAGCCACCTACTTGGTACAGGTATCTACAGAAGCTTTATTCACAGCCTCCTCAAGCTGGAAATAATGCAGGTGGACACTGAGTCAGTACATAAATTGCAGTACAACCATTCAATGGAACCATATTTAGCTGTAAGAGGGACTCACTCATAGAACAGAACAATGTAGATAACTCCCAGAGTGGTTATATTAGGTGAACAAGCCAGGTTCCTGAGCTATGAAAGATCCCAGCTACACGACAGTCTAGCAAAAGGCAGAACTACAGGGATGGAAAACAACTGGATGAGTGGGTACCAGGAGATGGGTAAAGAGAAGGGACCGACCACAGGATCATGAGGGAACTTAGAAACCTATTTTAGATTATTTTAGATTGGCAGCAAATTGCAGAGTTCAGAGAGTACTCACCTACCCATACTCTGTTTCCCCTGTTAGTAACAGCTGAGCTAACCACATGCGTCCCAAGTAAGTAACATGTCCATATCAGTGCATTATTGTTATTATTTTAATTTTTTATTTGTATTTATTTATTTGAGAGAGAGAGAGAGAGAGAGAGAGAGAGAGAGAAGCAGAGAGAGAATGGCATGCCAGGGCCTTCAGCTGCTGTTAAGGAACTCCATATCCATGCGTCACCTTGTGCATCTGGCTTATGTGGGCCCTGGGGAATCGAACCTGAGTCCTTAGGCTTCGCAGACAAGCACCTTAACTGCTAAGCTATCTCTCTAGCCCCATCAGTGCATTATTATTAACCGGAGCCCATGCCTTCCCAGACTTCTTCAAGTTTTCTCTAATGTCACTTTACTGTTCTAGAATCTCAACCAGGACACCACCTGTCGCAGGGAGCCATTGTGTCTCAGGCTCCTCTCTCCCCTCCCTTTCTTTTTTTTTTATTTTAAGTTTTTTTTTAATTGTCAACTTTCATAATTATAAAAATAAGCCATGGTAATTCCCTCCCTTCCCCCACTTTCCCCTTTGCAGCTTCAGTCTCCATCATACGCCTCCCCCTCTCAATCAGTGTCTCTTTTATGTTGATGTCATCATCTTTTCTTCCCGTTATGATGGTCTTGTGTAGGTAGTGTCAGGCACTGTGAGGTCATGGATATCCAGGCCATTTTGTGTCTGGAAGAGTGCTTTGTAAGGAGTCTTACCCTTCCTTTGGCTCTTACATTCTTCCCGCCACCTCTTCCGCAATGGACCCTGAGCCTTGGAAAGTGTGATGGAGATGTTTCAGTGCTGAGCACTCCTCTGTCATTTCTTCTCAGCACCATGGTGCCTTCTGAGTCATCCCGAGGTCACTGTCATCTGAAAAGAGAAGCTTCTCTAACCAAAAGTGAGAGTAGCATTAATATATGGGTATGAACATTAAGAGAAGTGCTTACTGGGCAGTTTGGTGAGCATAGTATATGTACTTAGCCAGACACCAGCAGACGTTATACCCCTAGGGCTCATGGCTACCCCTGTCATAGGTTTTCAGTATCAGGCATGTCTTTCTTTCTTTTTCCTTCCTTCCTTCTTTCCTTTCTTTCTTTTTCACATTTTTTTTTTTTTTTGAGATAGGGTCTCACTCTAGCTCAGGCTGACCTGAAATTCACTATGTAGTCTCAGGGTGGCCTCGAACTCAGGGTGATCCTCCTACCTCTGCCTCCCAAGTGCTGGGATTAAAGGCATGTACCACCATGCCCAGCTCTTTCTTTCTTTCTTTCTTTCTTTCTTTCTTTCTTTCTTTCTTTCTTTCTTCCTTCCTTCCTTCCTTCCTTCCTTCCTTCCTTCCTTCCTTCCTTCCTTTCTTTTGTCTCCATGTGTGTATGAGTGGCGGCGTGCATGATGCATGGGGTGTATACGCATGTCTACATGCTGATTGGCACTCCTTCGCTTGCTGATGGCACCTGTTGAGCTCACCCGAATCTGTCAGAGGAGAACACCAAGTGTCCCGCTCCATCACTCACCCACCTGTTTTTCCTTGGGTCAGAGTCTCTGACTGATTCCAGAACTTGCCATTCTGATTGTTTGACTCTCTGATCTTTGCTCCCCACAGGACCGGGGTTACAGACATACATGGTCACACCCAGTTGTTTGCGTGGGCTGTGGAGATTTGAGCTCAGCTGGTCTCAGGCTTCCTCGGGCTTGCGCAGGAGGTGCGCTTAATTGCTGAACCATCTCTCAAGCCCATCTTTCTTTTTCAAAAAATTGATATCAATTGTCCTACATCTTTTTGTGGATCTTTAAAAATATGTTTTGACAAGTTCATACATGTATATAATGTATTTTGATCATATTCATCTCATTGTCCTCTCTTGTCGCCCTCCCACTCCTGCTGAACCCCTTCTTCCCAAAAGTCCTCAGCCTACTTTCATTGTGACTTTTATTTTGGGGACCCACTGAATTTAATTAGGGTTGCATGCATGAACATGGGTTGGGATTATTCACTAGTGCTTGGGCAACTTTACAGTGGCTACACCACTAAAGAGAATGACGCCTCCTGCGCCAACAATCAACTGCCTCACGAGCCCCTCTGCCACCACGACGGGATGATGGCGACAAGCCTGATTTTGTACAGGTTTTGTTGTTCTTATTTTCTTTTTCTTTATTTATTTGACAGAGAAAGAGGGAGGGAGGGGGAGAGAGAAAGAGAGAGAGAGAGAGAATGGGTGAGCCAGGGCCTCCAGCCACTGCAACTAACTCCAGATGCGTGCGCCCCCTTGTGCATCTGGCTAACCTGGGTCCTGGGGAATTGAACCTGGGTCCTGTGGCTTTGCAGGCAAATGCCTTAACCGCGAAGCCATCCCTTCAGCCCTTGTACAGATTTTGTGCAGGTCGCCACAGCTGCTGTGAATTCATGAGTGCAGCAGCCATGTCATGTCAGAAGACAGCATTCCACAGCCTTCCTCCTCTTTCTCCAGTTCTTACATCTTTCCCACCCTCTCTTCTCCAATATTCCTAAGCCTTGGAGTGGGTGATATAAGTGTTCTGCATAGGAGCAAACACTCAATACTCACTTATTCTTTTTTTTTCAAATTGATAAAGCCAACTTTATTTTTATGCATGAAGGCTAATGAAAAACCATTGGGTTCTATTAAAAAATTGAACATTTCCATTGAAATAGCATAATAACTATATTCACTAATTAAATATTATTTTCTAAAAACAACTTGAAAACATCCAGCATGCTTGGTACAACAGGCTTAGGAACAGTATACAGGTTACGTGCATTACAACTACATTACAAATTGTCATAGTCATCATCATCTTCACGTTTTCTTTTCAATGCATTTGATGATTCATTGGCAGTGTTCTGTGCTACCATATTAGTAGTAATAAGAATGTTTTTGGACCCAATTAATGATGGGTTAATCAGAACATTCTGAACTGCTGACATTGCAGGAATTGGTGCTTTTACAGCAGGGGACTGGGAAGCAGGCATTTGTACTGTAAACCTTTGCCCTGTGAGGGACATTGGGGTCCCTACTTTAGTTGAAACAGACATCAATACTCACTTATTCTTATTGACTAGCCACGAGTCTCTGCATTAACCACTACCCACTATAGAAAAAGCTCCTCTGACCCCAGCTGAAAGCAGCATTAACTGACAGGTATAAATATAAATACTTAGAAGGCAGTTTGACAATATGTTCATTTAGAAAATAACAGTATTTGGTTCCTCACTAGGCCCATAACCTTCCCAGCCATGGGTGTTTGACTAGGTTTACACCAACAGGCATGAATTCTCTTCTTTGGAGTGGAGCTCAAATCCAATCAGAAAGCACTGGCTACTCCCATAACAGTTATGCCACTACTGCACCAGCATTCCCTTTGTTGTTCAGACAGGGTCTCACTCTGTAGCCCAGACTGGTCTGGTTCTCACTATGTGGCCTAGGCTGGCCTCAAACTTGCAATGATCCTCCTGCCTCTGCCTTCTAAGTGCTGGATTATAGGCGTGATGTACTGCACCCCGCTCAGTCCTTCTTTCCTTCCCTCTTTCCCTCCCTCCCTCCCTCCCTTCCTTTTTTTTAAACTTTTCATTGACAATTTTATATGTGTACAAAACGTATTTTGGTATAATCCCCACCTGTCCCTCTCTGTCCCCACTCCCCATATCCCTTCTTCCCTTGAACCAATACTTCTGCTATTTTGGTATAATTGATTTTTGCCTTCCTTTATCATCCTTGAACACATGTTGATGGGCCAGATATTGTGTAAGTAACATCAGTCATTGTGATATCATGAATGCAACACGTACCGTGTGTCCAGGAGACAACATTCCAAAACACTCCTCTCCATCCTCTGGCTCTTCTAATCTTTCTGTCACGTCTTGCACAGTGTTCCCTAAGTCTTGCTGGGTGTGATGGCAATGTCTCATTTAATGCTGAACACTTAACTGTCATTTATTCTTAGCACTTTGAAAACTCTTGAGTGTCTCCAGTAGTCATGAGCAGCATTACCATATGAGCACAAACATGAGTATTTAGGGGGTAATTTGATGGGTACAACATAACCATTTTTAGCCAGACAACATTAGTAGCTTCCCTTTAGGCTTTTAATTAGGTTTCCGGTACCAGGTATGAATACTCTGTGGCGGAGTGAAAGAGCAAAAGAGTGAAGAGTGAAAGACTGAAAGAGCAGTTGGTTACCCCCCTAAATGGTTACCCCAGTGGGCACATCTTACCTGGCTGGCCAGCTGTGCAGCTTGCAGCATTCATTGCTGCTCAGTGTTGGTGATGAAACTCCACGCCCAGCAGCCTGAACTGCACTGTTCAGTGCTATGGTAGCTGGCTAGCTCAGTTCCAGTTTGACTTCTCAGTGTCTAGTAGCTGACTCATGTGGTGTCGTCAGCAATGAGGTCTTACATTCTAGTTCTACTGGGGAACTGAGAGCATTGGCAATAGCCTATATTGTTTTGAGGGATTCATAAATTCCTAACCCTGGCACTATGTTTTTTTTAGCAGTACATAGTTTATTCATTTATATAAACATATCTTTTGCTCCAACTTTATTGTTCTTACTGACACCAGTCATTTATTCTAACCTCAAACACTTATTTTGCCAACCCTCCAGCCCCAAGTTTTATTCATGTTACAGATTTGTATATGGTACAAATCAACTGTTTTTGGCTGGCGCTTTTAAGTATTTTCTCCCTCCCTCCTCCCTTACTTCCCTTTCCCTCTCTCTCTCTCTTTGTGTATGGCTTCACCAGAGCCTCCTGCCACTGCAGATGAGTGTTAGACTTGTGCACCACTTTTTGTGTCTGGCTTAGCTGGGCAGCTTGGCAATTGAACTTGGGCTGGCAGGTTTTGCAGCCAAGTACCATTATCCATCAAGCCATCTTCTCAGATCCTCAACTTTTTTTTTTCTCAAGGGAGGGCCTTGCTCTAGGCCAGGCTGACCTGGAATTCACTATGTAGACTCAGGGTGGCCTGGAACTCATGGCAATCCTCCTGCCTCTGTCTCCCAAGTTCTGGGATTAAAGCCGTGTGCCACTGTGCCCAGCCTCTACCCTTTTTTCCCCTTTCTTTTTTGTTTTGTTTTATTTATTTATTTATTTGAGAGCGACAGACAGAGAAAGAGGCAGATAGATAGATAGATAGATAGATAGATAGATAGATAGATAGATAGATAGATAGATAGATAGAATGGGCACACCAGGGCCTCCAGCCACTGCAAAAGAACTCCAGATGCATGTGCCCCCTTGTGCATCTGGCTAACGTGGGTCCTGGGGAATTGAGCCTCGAACTGGGGTCCTTAGGCTTCACAGGCAAGTGCTTAACCGCTAAGCCATCTCTCCAGCCCAACCCTTTCTTGATCAGTATGGTGGTGGCATTGTGAGGAGGACTGGTCAGATCTATAGAATGTCCTCACTTGACTCTGTTGATGGCTTTGTGTAATGAGGTAGCTGGTTTAAGAGGGGGAACAGCCTTGAGATGAAGGGCAGCTCTGGTAAGATCCTGTCAAGTGGCATACTATCCACAGTATCTACCCACGGGGGTATTGACCTTGACCCCCTGGCTGAAGTAGAGCTTCTCAGGCTTATAAAGGAGAGTTAGTGTTTTAGTGTGCTCATGTGTGTGACTGTGAGCATGTGGGGTTGGAGGACAACTTTCAGGCTGTTTCACCTTCCACCTCATTCAAGGCAGGACCTCTGGTTCACAGCTCTGTTTGCCAACCCAGATGGTCTGCAAGTTTCTGGCAGATTCTCCTTGTCATTCCCATAGTGACCACCAGAGGGAAGTATTGGGCCATTCCTGCCTTCCTCCCAAATCCCGGCAGCTGAAGGCTGCCTGTATTGGACAGTAGGGGAGGCTCCACACCCTTGCCATATGCCAGGGGGACATTTCTAGCAAGGGTGATTTTAGGGTCCTGGCTTGACCTCTTCATTTTTGTTAAAGAAGAAAAATGGCCAGTCCGATCATCCATTTGTTCTGATATTCTTTTATTCCTTTATCTGGCCATCATTCATCCTTTTGTCTGTTCATCTATCCCTTGTTCCATTATCTTCTGTTTGTTCACCTGCCTATTTATCTGGCCATGCATCTGGCTATCCATCTTCCCATTGTCTTCCACTCATTAACCATCCATCCATCCAAACATCTGTCTATCTAAACATCTGTCCATCTGCCCTCTGTCTGTTCCTCATGGGAGCTAATGTTGAGCCAGGCTTTACGTAGTCTATGGTACATCTCAAGGGGAGGATGCCAGAAATCAGAGGGACAAGAGCGGTCAGATCACAGACAACGGGCAGCGAGAGAATGGAAGACCTCGAAGAGGCCCTTTCCGGGTTCAGTTTCCAGGGGGTCACTCTGATAGTGGGTGGAATTGCTACAGGGGGGAGTAGACATCCTTGATTGACAGTGAGTACACAAGAGATGAGAGAGTCATCAAAGATTTGGGTATCTGGGGTGGTGGGGTGGCCCATCTGAAAGTGATGGGGGAACCCAAGAGGGAGAAGTGAACCCAAGTGGTGGCATGTGTGAGATTTAATTTATTGTTTTTTTTTTTTCTTGAGACAAAGTCTTGTATAGCTCAGGTTGGCCATAAATTCACTATGTAGCCAAGGCTATTATTTTAAAAAATATTTTATTTTTATTAATTTATTTGAGAGAGGGAAAGAGGGAAGGAGGGAGGGAGAGAGGGAGAGAGAGAGAGAGAGAGAGAGAGAGAGAGAGAGAATGAGAATGGGTGCGTCAGGGCCTCCAGTCACTGCAAACGAACTCCAGATGCATGTGCCACCTTGTGTATCTGGCTTACATGGGTCCTGGGGAATCGAACCGAGGTCCTTTTGCTTTGCAGGAAAGAGCTTTAGCCGCTAAGCCATCCCTCCAGTCCCCAGGGCTATTCTTGAGTTTCTTATTCTACATCCCAAATGCTGAGATTATAAGAGTGTACCACCACATCCCCTTTCTTTCTCCTTCCTTCCTTCCTTCCTTCCTTCTTTCTTTCCTTCCTTTTTCCTTCCACCCTCCCTCCCTCCCTTCCTTCCTTTTTTTGAGGTAGGGTCTAACTCTAGCCCAGACTGGCCTGGAACTCACTATGTAACCCCAGGCTAGCCTAGAACTCATCCTCCTATCTTTGGCTCCTGTACACTGGAATTAATTAATTTAATATTTTTTAATATTTTGTTTTTATTTATTTATTTGAAGAGGGAAATATGGAGAGAGAGAGAGAGAGAGAGAGAGAGAGCGAGAGCGAGCGAGCGTGCTAGGGCTTCCAGCCACTGCAAATGAACTCCAGATGTATGTGCCACCTTTTAAATTTAAAAATTTTAAATTTTTAAAATTAAAGGCATGTACCATCATGCCCAGCCTATTTTTTTTTAAATAAATAAAAAAGTTGGCCAGTGTGGCAGTGTACACCTTTAATTGTGTTAGAGAACACACAGCATATATACATCGTTTAACAAAAATGCTTGAATAAGTCCCCGTATCTCTAACACCCCAGTGAAGAAAGAATATGGCTACCACCCCAGCAGACCCTGCCCTCCCTCTGTCATACCCCTGTACCAAAGAGGGGAGTGTTATCCCAGCCTTTAGGGAAATCTCCTCACTTTCATTTATAATTTTCCTTTTTAAAAATATTTAATTAAATTGGGAGCTGGAGAGATGGCTTAGCAGTTAAGGCACTTGCCTACAGAGCCAAAGGACCTTGGTTCAATTCCCCAGGACCCATGTAAGCCAGATGCACCAGGTGGCACATGCATCTGGAGTTTTTTTGCAGTGGCTGGAAGCCCTGGCTCGTCTACTCTCTCTCTCTCTCTCTCTCTGCCTTTTCCCCTCTCTCAAATAAATAAATAAAAACAAAATATTAAAAAATATTTAATTAGGGCTAGAGGGATGGCTTAGCAGTTACGGTGTTTGCATGCAAAGCCAAAGGACCCAGGTTCGATTCCTCAGAACCCATGTTAGCCAGATGCACAAGGGGTTGGGGTGCACACATCTGGAGTTCATCTGCAGTGGCTGGAGGCCCTAGCATGCCCATTCTCTCTCTCTTTCTCTTTCCCTCTGTCAAATAAATAAATAAATAAAATATTTAATTAAATTAATTAATTTATTAGAGAGAGAGAGAGAGAATGGGCGTGCCAGTGCCTCCAGCTCCTGTAAGCAAACTCTAGATGCATGCTCCACTTTGTGCATCTGGCTTACATGGATCTTGGGGAATTGAACCTGGGCCCTTAGCTGCCTTAACTGTTAAGCCATCTCTTCAGCCCTACTTACTGTGTTTTTGAGTATTTTTTTCGAGGTAGGGTCTCATTGTAGCTCAGGCTGATCTGGAATTCACTATGTAGTCCCTCAGGGTGGCCTTGAACTCACGTGGATCCTCCTACCTCTGCCTCCCGAGTGCTGGGATTAAATGCGTGTGCCACCATGCCCGGCTTATTTTTGAGTATTATAAATGAGGATTATATTGGTTATTGGTTGATGTGTCACAAATTACCCAAAACTCATGACCCCAAATAACATGTATGGTCCCACAGCTGATCTTGTTTTGTGTATGTATGTGGTGTGCATACATGTATGCGCATGTGCACGTGAGGGCAGAGGTGGATGTTTGGTCTTCCTCACTTACTTTTCACCTGATTCTCTGAGGTAGGGTCTCTCTCTGAACCTATAGCTCACCATTTGGGCTAGACTAGCCAGCCAGTGAGCCCTAGGGAGTTGCTGTCTCCATTTCTCCAGTATAGACATTTTTGTGTCCAAAACTGGAGATATGGCTCAATGGTAAGGCACTTGCCTGCAAAGCCTAAGGACCTGGGTTCAATTCCTCAGTACCCATGTAAAGCCAGATGCACAAGGTGGAATATGAGTCTGGAGTTTGTTTGCAGTGGCTAGAGGCCCTAGCACATCCATTCTCTCTATCTCTCTATCTATCTGCCTCTTTCTTTCTCTCTCTCCAATAAATAAGTAAAATATTTTTTAAAATTTTTTTGTTTATTTTTAAGTAAAATATTTTTAAAAACCAAAATAAAAATATTTTAAAATACCTAGCTTAACTGTGTGGCAAGGAAAGAGAAACAAAAGATACAAAGACTTGAAAGATAAAATCAATTTTATCATTCACCCAGCCCCATAACTAGGTCTCTTTTATAGAACAATCTTTTATTTTCTCTGTCTCTGTGATGCTGGGGATAACCCAGGCAAGCACTCTACTACTGAGCACTGAGTACTGAGCACTCTACCACTGAGCTATAACCAAGCCAGGATAATAGCTTAACAACTGTGGTAATAGGAGGCTTCCTTTTCTTGCTACCAATCTCCAAGGAAAAGTTTGTGACAATTTCACGTGAAAATATAATGTTTGTGAAAGGGTTGTGTTTCATTTTTTTAAATGGGGTTTCAGAAGTTCCCTCTTTTTTTTAGTCCTGAATGGGCTGGGTGGTGTGGCCCATACTTCTTACTTCTGCACTTGGGAGACTGAAGCAGTACTGTGAGTTCAAGACCAACCTGGGATACCTAATAGACCCAGTCTCAATAAACAAACCCTGAAAAACAAAAATCATGATGGATGCTGAATTTTAACCAACTCTTCTTTTGTATATATTGTGATGATTATTAAAATTTTCTCCTTTGATCTATTAATGCTATCAATTACCTTCAACTTTTGTGTCTTGCATTGGTTAATCCTAACTGGATGAGAACATTAGCTTTTTACATTAAGAAGCCTGTAATTTTTCTTGTTTCTTGTTGGGGTTGCAGGGAGTCAAGATTATGTGTTAGCCTGATAAAAGGAGTTTGAATCTTCACAAGGGTTGGATAACCTTGGAGTCATTAGTTTATGTGAGAACATTTGGGAGACTTTGCTGACAAAGGGGTCTGTACTCGATTTTTCACTGTGGAAGATTTGTGAGCATATATACAAGTTCCTTAATGTTTAATGTCCGGGATCTTTCAGTTTCTAATATCAGGGTTTTAATTTCTATTTCTGAGTCAGTTTAGATTAAGCAATACCTTCTTAGGAATTTTTTTTTTTTTGTGGTTTTTAGAGGTAGGGTCTTGCGCTAGTCCAGGCTGACCTGGATTTCACTATGTAGTCTCAGGATAGCCTTGAACTCCTGATGATCATTCTACCTTTGCCTCCCAAGTGCTGGGATTAAAGGCATGAGCCACCACACCCAGATAAACATCTTTTTATTTCCTAAGATTTTTTCATTATTTATTTATTTGAGAGAGAGAGAGAGAGAGAGAGAGAGAGAGAGAGAGAGAGAGAGGGAGAAATATAGGTGCACCAGGGCTTCCAGCCACTATAAATGAACTCCAGACACGTGCACCACCTTGTGCATCTGGCTTACATGGATATGGATTCTGGGGAATTGAACCTGGGTCCTTAGGCTTCACATACAAGTGCCTTAACTGCTAAGCCATCCCTCCAGCCCAGGACATTTGAAAAAACTTGCTTATTTATTTGCAAGCAGAGAGAGACAGATAGAGAGAAAATGGACACCCCAGGCCCTCTAGATGCTACAAATGAACTTTGGGCATCTGGCCTTATGTGGGCACTGGGGAATTGAACTGGGGTAGTTAGGTTTTGCAGGCAAGCCCCTCAACCACTATATCTCCAGCCCCTTAGGACAGTTTTTTTTTTTTTTTTTTTTTGCATCAAGGCTTCATTCATGCTAGGCAAGAGCTCTATGATTAAGCCACATCATAATCCTTTTTACTAGGACTTTTACAAAATTTATGTTTGTTGGCATAAATTTATAATATAATACAGTACAATATAATACAATAAAATATAATATTTTATTACATGATTGTAGTAAAATAAGGTTTCTCTTTTCCTGACATAGGTTGTGTCTTTCTATGTGTGTCTTTATCATTTCTCCAAAGATCTGACACCTTTGCTAGACATTTCAAAGAGCCAAATTTGGGCTAGAGAAATGGTTTAGTGGTTAAGGCATTTGCCTGTGAAGTCAAAGGATCCAGGTTTGATTCCCCAGGACCCACGTAAGCCAGATGCACAAGGGCCATGTGCATCTGTAGTTCATTTGTAGTGGCTAGAGGCCCTGGCATGCCCATTCTCTCTCTGTCTGTCTCTCTTCTCTCTCTCTCTGCTTGCAAATAAAAAAAATAAATAAAAAGGTGTGCACCACCACACCCGGCTTGACCTTAAAAAAAAAAAAAAGAGCCAAATTTGATTTGTGTTGACTCTATTTTTGTGTGTGTGTTGATGTGCATATGTGTGTGTGTGTGTATTCACACATATGTGAGTATGCATGTGGAGGCCAGAGGACAATGTATGGTGTCATTCCTTAAGGACACTGTATACCCTTTTAGGAGACAGGGTCTCTCATCCATTAGGCTAGACTGGATGGCCAGAAAGCCACAGAGATCCTCCTGTCTCCACCTCCCAGTGCTGGAATTACAAGTGTGCGTCACCATGCTTGGCATTTTTAGGTGATTCTGGGTGTAGAACTCAGGTGACTGTGTTTGTTTAACTGAGCTATCTTCCTGATTTCTGATTTTCTTAATTATATATTGGCTTATAATGTTATTAACTTGTGCTTTTATAGATTTTCTTCTTTTTCTTAAAAGAATAAACCCTTTTCTTCTATCAGCTGCTTTAAAAAATTATTTTATTGAAAGCTGGGCATGGTGGTGCACACCTTTAATCCCAGCACTCGGGAGGCAGAGGTAGGCAGATCGCCGTGAGTTCAAGGCCAGCCTGAGACTTCATAGTGAATTCCAGGTCAGCCTGGGCTAGAATGAAACCCTACCTCGAAAAACCAAAAAAAAAAAAAAAAAAAAAAAAAAAAAAGTATTTTATTGAGCTGGGCATGGTGGCACATGCCTTTAATCCCAGCACTCATGAGTTCGAGGCCACCCTGAGACTACACGGTGAATTCCAGGTCAGCCTAGGCTAGAGTGAGACTCTACCTCAAAAAACAAAACAAACAAACAAGAAAAGGTATTTTATTTATTTATTTTCAAGCAGAGCAAGTCAGAGAGAGAATGGGTATGCCAGGGCCTCCAGCCACTGCAAATGAACTCCAGATGCATGTGCCCCTTGTGCATCTGACATGAATCAAACCTGTGTCATTAGGCTTTGCAGGGAAGTTCCTTAACCTCTGCACCATCTCTCTAGTCCCCAGTTTTTCTTATTTATATGTTTTTTAAAAAACATTTCTATTTATTTATTTGAGAGAGAGAGAGAGTGAGAAAGACAGAGAGGCAGATTGACAGAAAGAGAATGGATACACCAGGGCCTCCACCAGCTGCAGACCAACTCCAGATGCCTTTGCCACCATGTGCATCTGTCTTTATGTGGGTCCTGGGGAATCGAACCTGGGTCCTTTGGCTTTGCAGGCAAGCACCTTAACTGCTAAGCCATTTCTCCAGTCACACACACACACACACACACACACACACACACACACACACACACATATATATTTTTTTGAGAGGATAGGGTCTCATGTATCCTTGAACTCCTTATGTAGCTGAGGATGACCTTGAACTTCTGATCCTCCTGCCTCTACCTCTGGACTTATGAGATTGTAGACCTGGTTTTATGTAGTGCTGGGTATTGAACCCTTATCTTCCTTATTTCTGGCATATTTAAACCTGGCGGCTGCCGAGTGGCTAGTCTAGTTAGGTAGCTTGCTCTGGGATCCCTCGTCCCTGCGTCCCAAGCACTAGTATTACAGGCAGCCACCATGCTCATTTGGTGGGTGGGTGCTGGGGATTCAAACTCCCAACCCCTTAGCTCATCTTCCCTAATATATACAATATATTTCTTTTTTGTTCATTTTTATTTATTTATTTGAGTGTGACAGAGAAAGAGACAGAGAGAGAGAGAGAGAGAGAGAGGGAGAGAGAGAGAGAGAGAGAGAGAGAGAGAGAGAGAGAGAGAGAGAGAATGAGCACGCCAGGGCTTCCAGCCACTGCAAACGAACTCCAGACGCGTACGCCCCCTTGTGCATCTGGCTAACATGGGTCCTAGGGAATGGAGCCTTGAACCGGGGTCCTTTGGCTTCACAGGCAAGCACTTAACCGCTAAGCCATCTCTCCAGCCCACAATATATTTCTTTACAATGATTTCCAATAAGTTTTTTTTTTTTTTTTTTTTGAGACAAGGTCTGTTATAGCTGAGGCTGGCCTTGACCTTCTGGTCTTTCCGCCTCCACTTTCAAAGTTCTGGGATTACAGTGATATGCCTGGTTAATAACTTATACTTTTTTTTGTGTGTGTGGTACTGAGGATTGAACCTAGGGCCTTGTGCAAACCAGGCAAGTATTCTAACACTGAGCTACATTGCCCAGCCTTCCGCAGGTTCAGATGTTGTATTATAATCATTGTTTACTTCAAAGTAGTTTTTAAAAATTTATTTGAGAGAGAGAGAGAGAGAGAGAGAGAGAGAGAGAGAGAGAGAATGGGCATGCCAGGGCCTTCAGCTGATGCAAATTCCAGACACATGCACCCCCTTGTGTGCATGTGCAACATTGTGTGCTTGCATCAATGTGCATCTGGTTTACGTGGGGCCTGAAGTTTCGAACATGAGTTCTTAGGCTTCACAGGCAAGTGCCTTAACTGCTAAACAATCTCTACAGATCTATTTCAAAGTATTTTAACTTTTTGACTATGACTTCTTTGACCCATGTGTCATAGAAGTGTCTTTAATATTCCAAATATCTGAGGTCTCCCTAATTACAAATGTCGATTTCTAGCTTAATGACACTGTACTAGAGCAACAATCTATGAGTGCTGCAAATATTTTGAAATTGACTGAGATTTGGTTTATGGCCCAGGACATAAGCCATATTAATAAATGTTTTGGGCATGCTTGAAGATACGTATTTTCAGGCCTGAAGAGATGGCTTAGTGGTTAAGGTGTATGCCTACGAAGCCTAAGGACCCAGGTTTGATTCTCCAGGTCCCATGTAAGCTAGATGCACAAGGGGGCGCACGCATCTGGAGTTCGTTTGCAGTGGCTGGAGGTCCTGGCGCGCCCATTCTCAATGTTTCAAATAAATAAATAAAATGTTAAAAAGATATGCATTTTCAAATTGTGTGCAGTGCTTGACATGTGTCCATTCAATTTAGTTTATTAATTGAGTTCTTCAAATCTCCTATAGCATTTTGTCTTCTTTTTCTATCAGATCAGAAAAGGTGTCTTATGTCCATTATGTATATTGATTCTGCCACGTAGTCTTATTAACTTATGTTTTATATGTTTGGGCTTATGAGCACAAATTTAATACTGTAATGTCCTCATTAACTCTACGTCTGGTAATGCTTATTGCCTTAATGTCTTTTTGAATATAAATGACTATACCTTTCTTCCTCTCTCCCTCCTTCCTTCCCCCTTATTTAAAATTAAAAAAAAAAATATTTATTTTTTTTTGAGAGGGAAAGAGACAGGGCGAGAAAGCAAGAGCAAGAGTGAGAGCGAGAGAGAGAGAAAATGGGTGTGCCAGGGCCTCCAGCCACTGCAAACGAACTCCAAATGCATGTGCCACCTTGTGCATCTGGCTTATGTGGGTCCTGGGGAATTGAACTGAGGTCCTTTGGCTTTGCTGGCAAGTGCCTTAAACGCTAAGCCATCTCTCCAGCCTCCCTTTATTTTGAGGTCTCATTCTAGCTCAAGCTAACCTGGAAGTCACTTTGTAGTCCAGGCTAACCTTGAACTCATGGTGATCCTCTTACTTCAGCCTTCCAACTGCTGGGAATAGAAGTGTGAGCCACAATGCCCAGTCCACAACTTTCTTACTGGTATTTTTATCTTGTAACTTTTTTTTCTTTTTTTATATTTTCTTTTTATTTTATTTTATTTTCAAATTTTTATTAACAACTTCCATGATTATAAAAAATATCCCATGGTAATACCCTTCCCCCCTTTATCTTGTAACTTTAAACTTTGGTCTATTTTTATATTTTAGATATACCTCTCTTTTTGTAATCACTATCTCTTTTTAATTTTTTGTTTATTTTTATTTATTTATTTGAGAGTGACAGACAGAGAGAGAAAGAGGGAGGGAGGGAGGGAGGGAGAGAGAGAGAGAGGGAGATAATGGGCAGGCCAGGGCCTCCAGCCACTGCAAACAAACTCCAGATGCATGTGCCACCTTGTGCGTCTGGATTACATGGGTCCTGGGGAATCGAGCCTTGAACTGGGGTCCTTAGGCTTCACAGGCAAGTGCTTAACCACTGAGCCATATCTCCAGCCCCATTATCTCTTTTTATAATGCTATAATGTTTCCATATCCAGTCAGAAATACCTAGTCTTTTAAAAAAATTATTTATTTCCAAAGAGAAAGAGAAAAATAGAGAGGTGGAGGAGAATGGGCATGCTAGGGCTTCAAGCCACTGCAAATGAACTTCAGATGCATGAGCCACTTTGTTCCTCTGGCTTTATGTGGGTACTGGGGAAATGAACCTGTGTCATTAGGCTCAGCAGTTAAGTGCTTGCCTGAAAAGCCTAAGGAACCATGTTTAATCTCCAAATCCCATGTAAGCCAGATGCATAAAGGTGAGGCAAGCGCAAGGTCGCACATGCCCACAAGGTGGCACAAGTGTCTGGAGTTTGATTGCAGTGGCTGAGGCTCTGGCATGCCAATTCTCTCTCTAAAATTAAAAAAAGAAAAGAAAAGAAAATTTATTTGCAGTGAGGAAGGGAGGAAGAGAGAGAATATGAATGGGCACACCAGTGCCTCTAATCACTGCAGATGAACTCCAGATGCATGTGCCACTTTGTGCACTTGGCTTCATGTGGGTACTGGGAAATTGAACCTGGGTCCTTAGGCTTTATTGGCAAGTGCCTTAACCACTGGGCAATCTCCAGCCCTCTACAGAATTTTTAAAAAGCAAAACTAGAGTTAAATTCTAACTGAACAAGAATATAACATTAGTTATATTCTAAATGAACAAATGTTCATTTTTCTGTATATGTGCATATATAGTGTGTACATATATGTACATATATACATACACACACACATACATATGGTGTGTACATAGTGTATACACATGTGAGTGCCCCATGCACACATGTACAGAGACTAGAGGAAGACATCAATGGTCCGCTATGGATTTTCTGCCTTATTTCCTGAGACAGAATTTCTCACTGAACCTAGAGCATTGTTTTTTTCAGTTAGACTGGCTGACCAGTGAGCCCAGTGATTCTCCTGCCTTCCTCCCCCTCAGTGCTGGAGTTGTAGGCATGTTTGGCTATGTCTGGCTTTATAATAATGATAGTAATAATAATTAAGAATATATATTTTCTCGAGATAGAGTCTCTCCCTAGCCTAGGCTGACCTGGAATTCACTGTGAAATCTCAGGGTGGCCTCCAACTCACAGTGATTCTCTTACCTCTGTCTCCTGAGTGCTTGGGATTAAAGGCATGTGTCACCATGCCTGGCTCAAGAACATATTTTGTATGGATATATCATTTGTTGGTACTATCTTTTCCCTCTTCCATGCCCCCTATTACATGGGGGGGTGCACTTCCTCAGTAGGGCTGCTGGTATTCCTCATGGGGCTGTGGGTTATGCGTTGTGGGAGCAGCAGTCAGTTCTTGAGAGGAGGCAGTGCCTCTGAGCATGACATCCCAACCTGTGACTCTTACAGTCTTTCCTCCCCGTCTTCCACAAAATTCTCTGAGCCTTGGTGGGTGTGTTTTAAGTCTACTTCAGTGATGAGCTCTTATGAGCTTCTGAATTTCTGCTTTGGTAGGTGTTGAGTATCTTCAGGGTCTGTCTCCTTCACCCAGGTGCTGAATGTCAGGCTCACCATAGAAACAGCACTCTTTTTTTTTGTTTTGTTTTTTGTTTTTTTGAGGTAAGGTCTCACTCTAGCCCAGACTGACCTGGAATTCACTATGGAGTCTCAGGGTGGCCTCGAATTCATGATGATCCTCCTACCTCTGCCTCCCAAGTGCTGGGATTAAAGGCGTGTGCCACCACGCCTGGCTAAAACAGCACTCTTGTTCATCTCCCCACTTGCCCTGTGGTTTCGCCTGGGCCTTGACTGAGATGGGAGGGGTGGTTTATCTCCTTGGGTTTTTCTACTTTCTGAAAAAGAAAAACAGATTCTCCAATGAACAGTAAAGTCAGCGTAGGTTAAATAGGATAAGCATTATCAATTTAGGGAGAGTTTGATGGATGTAACCCTCTTTTAGCCAAAGACTAGTGAGAGCTTGACATTGGAGAGCTTTGTCTCCATAGGATTCTGATCTGGTTCCCAATTCCAGACATGGGTTCCTTTCTACTGAGCAGATTTCTTAACCAATCAGAAAGCCGTTGGTTACCCACCAAGGCTGTGTGCCACCATTGCACTGGGGTGTACTTCTTGCCAGGTTAGTTGCTTCTGAGTAGCTTAGACCCCCTGCTTGTTCACACTGTTGTTGGCCGCTTTCCCCCAGTAACTCATGTAGTGCTTTCCAGCACTAGATGGGCTGTCTGGGGACTGGCTCTCTTCCAGGTCCCAGCCAGGTCTCTCTATGTTCTGTGCCAGCAGCATATGGTGACTTGAGCAATAGGGTCTTACCTTTTACCTCAGTCGGGTAATCAAGTGCTTTGACAGAGGCCTGTCTTGTTTTGGGGACCTCATAGGTTTCTCCAATCATCAGCTCGTTGCGGGTAGCATCCATTTCTGGTACTGTGAGTTTCAGGTCAGAGCCAAAGGTGGTTTTTTAAAAAAAATATTTTGTTTTTATTTATTTATTCAAAAGAGAGAAAGGGGGGAGAGAGTGAGAGAGAGAGAGAGTGAAGAGAGAATGGGCAAACCAGGGCTTCCAGCCACTGCAAATGAACTCCAGACGCATGCGCCACCTTGTGCATCTGGCTCACATGGATCCTGGGGAATCAAACCAAGGTGCTTTGGCTTTGCAGGCAAGCACCTTAACCACTAAGCCATCTCTCCAGAGCCAAAGGTTTTTAAGCTTAGGCTTCATCCCACCCTTTCCAGGGACCTTCTTTTCAAGTGCTCCCCCTATATTCCTGTTATATCTTTGAGTCTACCTTCAAGGAGAAATGTTCCTATGGTACCGGTTCATTTTGGGTTTAGTTTTGTGTTTATTCCTCCCCATCCTCCCCCCAGACCCTTCAGTCCCTATTGTCTGGGCCTCATGTTGCCTATCTGGTGTGCCAGCAACTGAAGCTGATTCAGGTTAGGAGCTACAGATGAGCGAGAACGTGCAGCATTTGTCTTTCTATGATTGTGTGGGTTCGCTGAGCATGATCGGTTCTAAGTCCATCCGTTTCCCCGTAGATTTTGCTGTTCTTCCTTACTGCCGAGTAGAATTCCACTGTGTAAACGTGCCACAACTTCATTAGCCATTTGTCCAATGATGGGCACCTGGGTTGATTCCAGTTCTTAGCTATTATGAATTGAGCATCTATAAACATGGTTGAGCGAATATCTTTCTAGTGAAGCGTGGAACATTTAGTTTATGTTCAGGAAGGGAAAAACTGGGTCTGTTGGTAGTTCTAGATTCATCTTTTTCAGGAATTCCATATTGATTTCCATAGTGGTTGTACAAGCTTACATTCCCACCAACAGCGAATAAGCGTTCCTTTTTCCATTCATTCTTGCCAGCATTTGTTGTCATTTGACTTTTTAATAATTGCCATCCTTACTGGAGTCAGGTAGAATCTCATAGTTGTTTTAATTTGCATTTACCTGATGGTTAGGGATGCTGAACATTTTCTTAAGTGTGTATAAGCATTTGTATTTCTTCCTCTAGGAACCCTGTGCAGTTTTCTACCCCATTTTTTTCAATGAGTTGTTTGAATTTTTTATTGTTTAGTTTTTTTGAGTTCTTTGTAGATTCTAGATATTAGGCCTCTGTCAGTGGTATAGCTGGTGAAATTTTTCTCCCATTCTATGGGTAATCTATTGGCTCTGCTTATGGTATGTTTGTCTGTGCAAAAACTTTTTAGCTTCATGAGATGCCATTGGTTGAGAGCTTGTTTAATTTCCTGGGCTACTGGGATTTTGTTCAGGAAGTCCTTCCCCACTCCTATATCATGGAGAGTTCCTCCTGTTTTTTTTTTTTTCCTACAGTAGTCAAAGAGTTTCAGGTTTTATATTTAGGACTTTCATCCATTTGGAGTTGATTATGTATAGTGGGTCTAGTTTCATTTTTCTACATGTGATTATCCAGTTTGTCCAGCGCCATTTGTTGAAGATGCTGTCTTTTCTCCAGTCTGTATTTTTGGCACCTTTGTCAAAGATCAAGTAGCTGTACCTACTTGACCTAAGGTCTGAGTCTTCAATTCTGTTCCGTTGATCTATATTTCTGTTTTTATTCCAGTACCATGCTGTTTTTGTTACTATGGCTTTTTTGTAGTAGAGCTTTAGATCAGGTATGGTGATGTCTCCAGAGGTGTTTCTTTGCTGAGAATATGTTTGGACATCCAGGGCCTGCTGCCCTTCCATATGAATTTTAAGATCATTTTTTTTCTATCTCTGTGAAGAATGATGCTGGAATTTTTATTGGTATTGCATTAAATCTATATATTGCTTTTGGTAGAATTGCCATTTTCACAATATTAATTCTACCTATCCAGGAGCATGGGAGGTCTTTCCATCTTCTTAAGTCCTCCTCTATTTCTTTTTTTGAGTGTTTTTATGTTTTCATTATATAGGTCTTTCACATCTTTGGTTAGTATTATTCCAAGGTGTTTGATTTCTTTTGTGGCTATTGAAAATGGAATAGCCTTGCTGATTTCTTTCTCTGTATATTTGTCCTTTGCATGTAGAGAGGCTACTGGTTTTGTGTGTTTATTTTGTATCCTGCCACTTTGCTGAAGGAATTAATCACCTTTAGAAGTTTTGAGATGGAGACTTTCAAGTCGTTTATGTACAGGATCATGTCATCTGCAAATAGGGCTAACGTGACTTCTTCCTTTCCAATTTATATCCATTTTATTTCTTTCTCCTGTCTTTTTTGCTTGGGCTAGCACTTCTAGTACTGTGTTGAAGAGCAGAGCTGAGAGTGGGCACCCTGTCTTGTTCCTGATCTCAGTGAGAACTCCTTGAGTATTTCCCCATTAGCATTATTTGAGTTTTAGGTACTTTATGTATAGCTTTTATTGTGTTGAGTTATAAACCTTCCATGCCAATTTTTCCAGTGTTTTGATCATGAAGTGATACTGTATTTTGTTGAAGGCCTTCTTTGCATCTATTGAAATGATCATGTGGTTCTTATGATTAAAGTTTATTTATGTGTTGTATTATGTTGACCGATTTCCATATGTTGAACCATCCCTATATCCGTGGGATGAATCCTGCTTGATCAGGGTGGATAATGCTTTTGATGTGTTGTTGAATTTGGTTTGCAAGAATTTTGTTCAGGATCTTTGCATCTAAGTCCATCAGGGATATAGGTCTTTAAGAAAACTATAGTTGCATCTCTGTCTGGTTTTGGTATTAGGGTGATGCTAGCTTCATAAAAGGAGTTGGGAAGGATTCCCTTTTCCCCAATTATGTGAAACAGTTTGAGAAAAATTAGTTTCAGTTCTTCAGTGAAAGTTTGATAGAATTCAGCCAAGAAGCCATCCAGTCCTGGACTTTTCTTTTGGGGGAGGTTTTTCAATCTTGATGAATGTGATAGGTTTGATGAGGAGATTAATCTGCTCTGAGTTTAGTTTTGGTAGGTGGTATGTGTCTAGGAATTCATCCATTTCTTTTTTCCACTTTTTTTTCAAGGTACAGCCTCACTCTCACAGGTGCACCTGTGCTTGGCGCATACAGATTTATGATTGTGATGTCCTCATGATGGATTGTTCGCTTGATGAGTAACAAGTGGCCTTCTTTGTCCTTTTTGATTACGTTTGGTTTGAAATCTATTTTATCAGATATTAATATAGCAACACCTGCTTATTTCTTATTTCCATTTGCTTGGCATATCATTTTCCATCCTTTCACCAAGAGGAGGTGTTTGTCTTTAGTGGTGAGGCAAGCGCAAGGTTGCACATGCCCACTAGGTGCCACAAGTGTCTGGAGTTCAATTTCAGTGGCTGAGGCCCTGGCATGCCAATTCTCTATCTCCCTCTCTCTCTAAAAAAAAAATAATAAAGGAAGGGGGTACCTTTGGAGTCAGAGTGGGAGCCATTTCTATTAAGTTGTGTGATCTTGAGGAAGCTTGAAGACAAAATTTGACCCCAGAGAGGTAACCAAATAATGAAATCACTAACGCCACCATGCCCTGCCTTTCCTTCCTTCCTTCCTTCCTTCCTTCCTTCCTTCCTTCTTTCTTTCTTTCTTTCTTTTTTTTTTGTTTTTTCAAGGTAGGGTCTTGCTCTAGCCCAAGCTGACCTGGAATTCACTATATAGTCTCAGGTGGCCTTGAACTCATCATAATCCTCCTACTTCTGTCTTCCCGAGAAGCCTTCACCATGCCCAGCTTCTGTTTCCCTTTATGGCAGGGAGCTAAGCTGGCTTCTTCTGCTCTCCCCCATTGCCTTACAGGAAGGGGGTGTAGGGTCAAGTCTGTTCCCAAAGTGTCTCCTCTGATCTAGCCATGAAGGGTACCCTCAGGTCTTTAGACTCATGGGGCTGGCCCTCTCCTGCCCCTTGGATTCCAGCCTCTATCTGCAAGTTCCACATCCTACTTCTGCTCTCCACTTCCTTCTCCGAGGGTGATGCGCTCCTCTGAGCCAGTATTAGCACAGAAGATGAGTATCTGTCTGTGTTGGGAATGGAACCCAGGGTCTTTCGCATGCAATGCAAGTGCTCTACCATTGAGCCACACTCAGCAAGAGGAGTAATTTTTAATTTCAATCTCATGCATAGTTCCATTGTTAACTGTGGCACATGTCATTGATCATTTAAGGCAGGGATGTTGTGTTTTCTTTTAAAAGCAATCATTTTGAATCAAAGGTAATAATTAAATATAAATGTTGGGAGCTGGACATGGTGGCCTATGCCTATAATCCTAGCACCCAGGAACTTGAGGCAGGTAGATTGCCATGAGTTCAAGTCCAGCATGGTCCAGCTTGGAGCCATACATTCAAACTATGACATTCAAATCACCACAGACCCTGTTTCAAAAAAAGATCAGCTGTGGCTCTGGTTAAGATTGCAGAATAGGAGCTTTGCCAAAGAAGCCTGCGAGAAAAGGAGACAAGATAATGCACAATACACATTTCTGCCAAAAAGTAAATGCTTGTAAAGCATTGTTAACCCAGGTGAGACTCCCGCAGAGAAGCAGGAAGGAGCCACATGCTTCCAGCAACCACTCAACCAGCAAGGATCAGACTCACAACTTTCCACAGTCATCTCTCTGCCATATGCCAGCACCAGAGATCTCAGAGCATGAAGAGATTAGAACCACTCCTACTGGCTCCTGCCCCAGCATCCGGCACAGATGATCCAAAGAGCAGCCTGATGTAAGTGTTGAGCTGAGCCCACAATGTACAAAGAGGAAACCAGCTTCACACTCAATGTGAGATAGAAAGTTTCCCAAAAGAGTTGGGGCAGAGAAACCCTGTGCAGGGGGATAATGCTATGCCCAGAAGCCATAGATTGTTATGAGAACATTGCAGTGATAGAGGTGGGATACCTGCCAGTGATTTGGTGTTGGTCAGGGCGGTCAGTTTTGGTTAGAGAAGCTTTTCTTTTCAGATAGTGGTGACCACTGGGCTGACTCAAAGCTCACTATAGAGCTGAGAAAAAGTGATAGTGGTGTGTTCAGCACTAAGACAGACCTCTCTGTCATACCTCCTAAGGCTCCAGGACCATGGTAGAAGAGGTAGCAGAAAAAATGTGAGAGCCAAAAGGAGAGGAGGAGTGCTTTGCTATACTGTCTTCCAGACACAAAGTGGCTGTGGAGATTCATGCTCTCACAGGGGTTGACACTACCTACACAAAACCTGCACCACAGGAGGGTAAAAAATGGTGACACAGAAGAGAGGCTGGATGGAAAGAAGGGTGGATTCGGTGGAGGGGCAGGTATTCCGGAGGGAGATAGGGAGGGTTGTGGGAGGGGACAGTGACTATAGTACAGCTTCTGTATTGCAGAGGTTGTTAATAAAAGTTGAGAAAAGATCAGCTGGGACTAGGAGACTAACATGATAAACGTGCTTGCCGTGCAAGCATGAGTACCTGAGTGCAGATCCCCAGAATCTATGAAGAAGATGGAAGGAAGGCAAGGACATACCTGATGTCTCTGACCTCCACATGTGTGTCATGATACGCATGCGCCCACCATACTCACGTTGAACACGCACACGACACATCAAAAAAAGAAAATCAAAAGATCAGCTTGGCATGGTCACGCACAATTTTAATCCCAGCACTTAAGCAGCTGAGGCAGGAGGAATGCCACACATTTGTGGGTCAGCCTGGGCTACGCAGTGAGTTTCAGGTTAGCCTGTGCTAACAAGACCCTGTCTCCAGCAAAACCAAACAACACCCCCCCCCAAAAAAAACTGACTTAGAAGAAATTGTCAGGCCAATACTTTCCAGATTTGAGTTGTAGATTTGGAAGACACAGTCAGAATAGAACTTGTCTCCCTAAAGTTGGAGAGCCCTGGGCCGCCTTCTCCCTGTCGCACGAGGTGTTTGTCAGCCCTCAGGCCTTCAGCCCACGTGGCTGGCTTGGCCCTGCAGCCCCTCTCCAGTTCTGCTCTGGCCCCTTGGCCAAGCTGAGAGAAGGCCCTTAGGGGAAGCTGGCTTGCCTCACCAGCCAATGGGCTGTGAGGCTGAGCAACTTATTCCTCTGAAAATGTTATCAGCATTCGACATGCATACGCTTTCAAACAATCATGCTTGTCTGGGGTGGGAGGGCAGGGGGACTAACTGCACAGGCACACAAAGGGACTTCCTGCAAAGATGCAGATGTCCTGCGTGTGGACTGGGTTGTTTATTGCACAAGTGGACCTACACACCAACTCACCAGCCTGTATACTAGTATAAAACCAGATAAGATGTGGAAGTTTTGTGTGGGTAAAGCAAATCGATTTGAAAATAAAACCCAAACCAAAGCCAAGCCTATCACGGCACTTCCGAGTGTGGAGCCCTGTGCTCTGCTGCACTGGGTAAGGGGAGCTTGCACCCACTGTTCTTCAGCTGCTCAGGGTCCTGAGTGTGCCACTCGGAACAATAGTGCCCCATGTGACACTGGGACATCACAAGTCTGGCAGGCATGGGTGGAGACCGGCCAGTAGATGGGGTTGAGACACTTGGTCCCCATTTAGATTCAGCCACATTTTCATTAAATCTGCCGCATACTAGGTTCACTTACAGAACATTCCAGGTGGATTAAATGTTAACTAAAAGAAAATATAAGAGAACTAAAAAAAAATGTCTGGGCTTCACACCAGGTCTTGCCCCACTCCAGGCCAGTCTCCCTTGCTGATATGGGCTTGGGGAGATGTAGGTCAGATCTCAGGGACCCACCTGCCCTACCCACTGGGCAAGGGAGTGGATAGTTCCTCTTTTTCAAATAAGCCATGAAAACAAGAAGTCATAAGGAAATGTTTCATTTGCCTATGTAACAATGTAAAACTTTTCTATGACCAATGACGCAGCAAGAAAATAGCTCAATGGTACACAGTAGGCCATAGGAAAATATGTTGCATATTTCTTAAGGAATGATGGTTTCTAATATTCAAAGGGTTTATAAGTCAGTGGGAAAATTATAAAAGGCCTAATAAAACTGGTAAAGGATATAAATACTTGTTTTATAGGAGAAGAAATTAACATGGGTGGCGAAGTTATGAAAAGGTGCTCAGTCACACTCATAATTGGAGACAGGCCCATTAAAATGGTGAGGTCAGCCCTCGCCAGAGCAGCGGCAGTTAGAAGATACGTGGTGCCGGCCAGGCGCAGTTACACATGCCTGCGATCCCTGCACTAGGGAGGTGGAGGTAGAAAAGAGGGTGAGGAGTTCAAGGTTATCCTCAGCTACATGGAATAAGAGACAGTCTGGGCTACATGAGCTCTTATCTTAAAAAAAAAAAAAAAGACAACCCACACACAAATAAAGAAAAAGGAAGAAAAAAAAAACATAGAACAATGGCAGCTTTCACATGGAATCAGTGGACTCTAAATGTTATTACATTTTAAGATATATCAACAAAATTTTTAGCTACACAATTTTTTTTTAAACATTACAGTGAATGTATGTTATTTTTAACATTTATTTTGAGAGAGAGGGAGAGAGAGAAAGAGGCAGAGAGAGAATGGATGCACCAGGGTCTTCAGCCACTGCAAACAAACTCCAGACGTGTGAATCCCCTTGTGTGCAACATCGCTCACTTGCATCACTGTGTGACTGGCTTGCTCGTGACCTGGAGATTTGAACATGAGTTCTTAGTCTTTGCAGGCAAGTGCATTAACTGCTAAGCCATCTTTCCAGCCCTAGTTACACAAGTTTTTTTTTTTTTTTAATTCATTTATTTGTGAGCAGAGAGAGAGAGAAGAAGGGAGGGAGAGAGAGAGAGGAGAAAGAGAAAGAGAAAGTTTGATCTACCAGGGCCTCCTGCCACTGTAAATGAACTCCAGACACGAGTGCCACTTTGTGCATTATATGGGTACTGGAGAATCGGGCTGGCAGGTTTTGCAAGCAAGTGCCTTTAACCACTGAGCCATCTCACCAGCCCGAGTTATGCAAGTTTTTAACCTAGTAATCTATTTTAGGAATGTATTCATAAGAAGTAGCCGTTCACATGCCCATAGAATATATGTTAGTTATTGCAAAGTCTTATACTAAAAATGAAAACTGTCTTACTTTCCTTTTTTTCTTTCTTTCCCTTCCAAGATAGTCTTGCTCTAGCCCAGGCTAATCTGGTATACACTGTGTAGTCTCAGGCTGACCTCAGACTCACCTCTCCTCCTACCTCTGCCTCCCGAGTGCTGGGATTAAAGATGCGTGCCACAATGCCTGGCAAACTTTTCTAAATTACTTTGTATCGTGTGCGTAGAACTGTCATACCAACTAAAAAGGAGAATTAGAACTTTCTATTGGCCTGAGATGATATGCATTATACCTTGGCAAGAGGAAGGAAAGCAAGATGCAGAAAATAAATACAGCATAATATCCTTCTTTTGTATAACAATTGCTTGAGTTATAGGGATAAGAATGGGAACCTGGGGAGCTGGCTCAGCAGGGAAAGTGTTTGTTGCAAAAGCATGAGGACCTGAGTTTGGATGCCCCAGCACTCATGTAAAAGTCGGGCATAGCAGCATGCACAATCCCAGTGCTGTGAGCTGGAAACCAGAGATCCCCTGGGCTTGGTGGCTAGCTAGTCTAGCCAAATCGGTGAACTACAAATTCATTAAAAGACTCTCTCAAAAAAACTGAGATGGAGTGTGACTGCAGAAGACACCCAACATTGACCTCTGCTCCCCACATGCGTGCGCACACGTGCATGCATACCCGCATGCAGATATGAACATGCATGAACACATATATACACACCACACACATACACTGCATACAAAAAAGAATGCAAAAAAGGGGCTGGAGAGATGGCTCAGATGTTAAAGGCACCTGCTTGCAAAGCCTGACAGCCTGGGTTTGATTCTCCAGTACCTACATAAAGCCAGATGCACAAAGTGGTGCGTGAGTCTGGAGGTCGTTTGCAGCGGTAAGAGGTCTTGGTGTGCCCATTCTCATATTCTCTTTCTCTCTCTCTCCCCCCTTGCAAATAAATAAAAATATTGAAAAAAAAGAATGCAAGAAGGAATGATACTGTTTCATAGTTATTGTTTACTGTTTGTAAACATGGAATTATTACCCTTCCTGTTCTATAGATGGAGAAAGCGAGGCAGAGTGGTTAAGAAGTTTGCCCAAGTTAGGGACTGGGGAGACGGCTCTGTGATTGGAGGTACTTGTCTGCAAAGTCTGCTGAATGCAGTTTGACTTCCCCAGCACCCACATAAAGCCACATACAAAAAGTGGCACAAGCACCTGGCATTGGTTCACAATGGCAAGACACCCTAACGCACACGCGTGCACATACACGTACCCATGCAAATAAAAATGTTAAAGAGAAAGAAATTTGCCTAAGGTGTCTAAATTACATAGCAACCTGACTCCACCACCCTAATATGTAACCTTGTGTTTTAGTATATTAACTTTGTGCTTTGCACACCCAAATCATGTCTGTTAACAGCAGTGACCTCTCAGATCAACATTGGAGAATGAAGTTATTTGTAAATAAGTAACTTCTTCCCAAAAGACACTTAAAACCCCAAAGTGAGAAGGACTTACAACAGAAAGTCAGGGCTTCCTGAAGAACTCCCCCCTTGGTGGTTCCCTCCAGAACAATAAATAACATGCTTTGCCTGCTATTTCGAGATTTATTAACTTTGGACATTATCTGTTGACTTCTGCAAGCACTCAAGAAAAGAGAAGTCAGCTTATCTTTACCCCTTCCTGTTATGTTGCTTCTTAACCAGAAGCCATTTGCTGCACTGGCCCTGGGCTGGACATTTGCAGCCTTGTTGCCAAAAGCAGAGCTATTGAGGCCGAAGAGTCAGAAAAAGATTCACCCAAGGTCAAGGACCTGGACCCTTTGGGACTAGTATGGAAGAGGGATCCGGTCCACCTGGCTCCAAGGCCAAGCTGTTTCTGCAGAGTGACCACGGTCCTCCCTGGCCCACATGGACTTCTCAGCCCGGAAGAGGCTCAGCATTGGGGTGGGCTCCCTGGCTGAGCACCCACTGCAGGCTGGCAGAGTTCTCCTGCCGCTTCAGAGGCACGAACAGGTGTGTTAGAGAGGGGCAGGCAAAGTCACCTGCTGTTCAGCCTGTAGTGGGTTATCTTCTGTCGCTGGTCTAGACCCCTCAGGGACCTCTATACACCTGGTCTTCCAGATCACAGCCCTGTGTCTCCAGGGGAAAGGTGAGCCAGCACCTAAGGCCAGAGGGGGGCTGGCATCTGACACCCAAGACCCTTGGACAGGGAAACACCACTCCTCCCCCATCGCTCAGCCCTGGGTCGCCTGTGTGGGGGGAGGGGTGAGGAGGGGGATACTCCAAAGGTTTCGACCAACACTGGGCACCCTCTCAAATCAGTTAAGTCAGAGATTGTGGCGGGAGGCTTTGAGGTGGCAAGGAGCCCAGACAGGGCAGAGATTTGCCAGAGAACACCCAGCGGTGTGGAATGAGGACACGGGACTCCTCCCAAGGCCTCTTTATCTTGGAGAAAGGCAGGCTGGGCGGGAGGGCAGGCAAACAAAGCAATGCAAGGTTGAGGTTTAAACTTGGCGCTGGTTAGCGGCCCTAGTAGTGAAGAGAGGTCTTGCCCATCACGCGGTGGCCCTAGAGAAGGACTGGATGGCATTGTCCCCAGTTCCATCTTTCCCAGACGGCCAGCATCGTGCAGCTCTCTCCTGTTTGTGTGCGTGCACTTAAGAGAGGCTGTTTACTCATCAAGTTACTGACTTGTCACTTTTCCGAGCCTCAGTCTCCCACCTGTATAATAGATATAGGATCAGGAGGGGTGAGGGTTGAGAATTCTGGTTTTAATTATGAACCATGGCTAGCTCTTTGGTAGGGTTCTTGTCTAGTATGCACAAGGCCCTGGGTTCTATCTCTAGCACTGCAAAAATAAATAAACAACAAATAAGGATGTGCAAAAGAAATAATTTTCTCTGAGGAAGATTCTAGCATCCACAATAGGCAGGTCATTACTATGGCTACTATAGACAAGACAGAGTAATGACAACATAAAAAAGCTGGTGGGGGAGATCGCTGAAGAGATGGCTCAGTGGTTAAGGTTCTTGCCTGCAAAGCCTAATGACCTGGGTTTGATTCCCCTGTATCCACGTAAAGCCAGATGTATAAGGTGGACCATGCATCTGGAGTTCATTTGCAGTGACTAGAGGTTCTGATGTGCCCATTCTCTGTTTCTCTCTATCCACCTCTGTGGTGGTTTGATACAGGTGTCCCCCATAAACTTAGGTGTTCTGAATGCTAGGTTCCCAGCTGATGGAGATTTGGGAATTAATGTCTCCTGGAGGCAGTGTATAGTTGGGGGCAGTCTTATGTCCCTTTGCCAGTGTTTGGCACAGTCTTCTCTTCCTGTTGTCCACATCATGTAGGCCAGGGAGTGATGACCACCCTCTGCTCATGCCATCGTTTACTCCTGCCATTGTGGAACTTCCCCTCAAGCCTGTAAGCCAAAATAAACCTCTTTTTTTCCCATGAGCTGCTCTTGATGATTGGATGATTTCTACCAGCAATGTGAACCTGACTGCAACAGTAAAGTGGTACCGAGGAGTGGTGTCATTTGCTGTTAGACACCTGACTGTGTGGCTTTGGCCTTTTGGAGCTGATTTTCAAGAGGAATGTGGAAGGATTTTAAACCTTGGCCTAAGAGAGGCCTTGCAGTGCTGTAGACACCTGACTGTGTGGCTTTGGCCTTTTGGAGCTGATTTTCAAGAGGAATGTGGAAGGATTTTAAACCTTGGCCTAAGAGAGGCCTTGCAGTGCTGTAAGTACAGCTTGATGGACTATTCTGGTCAGAGTTGAAAGACCTGAATGCAGTAAGAACTATGGAATGGGAGGTTTGGCTTATGAGGGTGAAAAAGAGCTTTGCTTGGACTGGGCTAGCAGTTTGTTTGAGAAGCTTGCTCTTATGCCTGTGTCCTGAGAAGTTGTGCAGGGTTGCTTTGCATAGAAATGAACTGGTGTGAGCAGAGGGATATGGCATAGAAAGAAATCTGTAGGCCAAAACTGCTGCCTGTTCAGCTGCAACTGATAGATTACAACCTTTGAGATTGGGCCAACTGACCTGCACTGGGGCAACTGGAAGAATGTAGATTCTTTTGAAGGGGCCTGAGTGCACAAGGAATGTCCTATTCTTCAAAGTCTGCTTTATTCCTCCCTGGATTAACAAATTGGCACCCTACCTGGTATTGTGGAATATAAGAAATGCAAGAAAGAGAGGGTCATTGAGTTTGCAACACGGTCTTGTGTTTTGGAAATGGCCATGGGTAGTGTGAAGCAGGTTTGCTGGATGCTTGTATGGAGACCCCATGGGGCCATGAGGATGAACGGTGGGTTGCAGTGGAGACCCAGTGGAGATGCCAGGACCATGAGATGGCTGCTAAGGAAAGCTCCTGGCTCCAGATGAAGTTTTCCAGGACTGTGAGAAGCCTAGCTGGAGGGGTGGAATTGGAATTCCAGAGACTTGTTGCTGGTTAGAATTATTGAACTTTGAGACTTATCACTGACTAGAGTTGTTGGACTTGGAGCTACAGAGTTTGATGTTTTCCCTGGTTATTTTAAATCTTGTATTGGCTGAATGTTTCTTTGTTATGCCCAATGCCATCTTTTGCAATGTGAATGTTTATTTTGTTCCATTACGGGTTTTATGTTTTTTTTTTTTTTTTTTTTTTTTTTGGTATTATGGCTCAGTTAGAAGATCTTGGACTATGAGGATGTATGAACAACATTGGAATTGATAAAAACTATGGGGACTTTTAAAGTTGGATGAATGCACTATACTTTACATCATAGATGGTTAATAGTTTATGGGGGACACAGGCGGAATGTGGTGGTTTGATGCAGGGTCCCCCATAAGTAGGTGTTCTGAATGCCAGGTTCCCAGCTGATGGAGATTTTGGAATTAACGCCTCCTGGAGGCAGTGTTATTTTGGGGGTTAGGTTTAATGGGTGTTATAGCCAGTTTCCCCTTGCCAGTGTTTGGCACACTCTCCTGTTCCTGTTGTCCACTTTATGTGGGCCAGGGGGTGATGTCCACCCTCTGTTCATGCCATCGCTTTCCCCTGCCATTGTGGAGCTTCCCCTCAAGCCTGTAAGACAAAATAAACCTCTTTTTTTTTTCCCACAAGCTGCTCTTAGTTGGGTGATTTCTACCAGCACTGTGAACCTGACTGCAATAACCTCTTTATCTCTCAAATAAATAAATAAACGAAATAATTTTTTAAAAAGACATGAACTTCCCTGTAGGGAATGGTCTGGCCCATCCAGGGTAGGTGTGGCCACTCCAGAACAATGGGCAAGCAGGCCCTTTCTTCTTTTGCTCCTTCATGACCAGAACACGGCCCTCATCCAGGTCCATGGCCAGCAACGTGATATCCTTATTCTGGGGGACAGGAAGATGCGGTGCACCTCTTTCTTTTAGGCAGATGAACCCAAGGGTGCAGGCTTGGTTTTCAATTACCCCCTGTTGACTGGAACTCAACCACATGGCCACCCTTAGCTGCAAAGGGAGCTAGCTAAAGGATGCTCCTATCCTGGGTGGGGGTCATGGGCCCCGTTGAAAATCAGAAACCCTATACCTATAAGGGTCAAGTGGCTACTGGGGAACAGGTTCACTGCCATAGAGGTTAGACAGGTCCAGCTGGACCAGGGGTGGGATCTGGCCTTTGGCAATTTTCATTTTGGTTTCAATGGCTTTAAATCCTTGAGTTAATGTCTAATTTTTAATAATTTAGATATTTCACATGAAAAATTACTAGCTTCTCTCTTTAAAAAAATATCTTGGCGCTGTGTGTATGTATGAATACGGGTAGAAGTTTGCCATCGTGCTTGCGTGGAGGCCAGAGGTCAACCTTGGGTATCAATTCTTGCCTTCCACCTGGTTAGGAGCAGGGTCTCATGTTGTTTGCCGCTGGCTGCTGTGTACACAAGTAAGGTGGCCTGCATGCCTCCAAGGATTCTCCTACCTCCGCCTCCAGGGATCTGAACTCAGGCCACCATGCTTGTGCAACGAGCACTTTTACCCACTGAGCCATCTCCCCAGCCATGGCTTCTCATATTGGCTGAACTAACCCTTCTCTAAGCTTGGTAGTGTTCCCATGGGGGCCACATGCCAGGAGTGGAAAAGCATGAGAAGGAGGGGCCTGCATGTCTGACACCCTGGCATGGCCACATCTACCCTGGTCAGGCCGGACCATTCCCTGGAGGGAATTTCACCTCACGCCTACTGTCTGCTGCCTTCCCTACTCCCTTTGTGCTTGCAGTTCCACTAGGGAGAACTCAGTGCCCCTCTACTTGGGCAAAGACCATCCCAGAGGGTTAGCTAGAAGGCACTGGAGTCTGAGGGGACCTGGGCTCCAGTCTATATTCTGTCACTTTCCAGAACAAGTGATGTCATCTTTCTGAGTCTCAAATTTAAATCTTGGTGATGCGATAGGAGATAGAAGCCTGCCTCCTCCGGGTTAAAGGCAGGGCCAGACAAGGAGTGTGACCTGTTCACCTCACTCTGCACCTGATGTATTGATTAATGTCTGAGAACTTGCAGGCAAATGGGAAAGCAAAGAGCTTTATTCCCACGCAATTGGTGAGGGCTGTGGCCACCTCTTCTGTGTAACAGGTTACAGTTTCTTTCCTCTGGGGCTATGCGGCGTCAAAGAGCAGAAGGCACTCTGTGGCATGAACATGTGTGTCAAACTGCAGAGTTTGGGCCCCGGCACAGCTTGCCTGGAAACACAGACATCCTCTTGGATTTAGAAGTTGTGCCTACCTTCCTCCCACTTTTCCAGCCCCCAGAGCTGCCTGCTTGGGTTTTAGTTCTGGCATAGGCTGGCCTAGAAACCTCTTGGGCCAGCCGTTCTAAGAATGGCATGTTTTGGGATTGGGCTCAACCCCCACTGCCCCCCAAGTCCCACATGTGGTTTCAGTCTCTATATAATTAATATACCTAGGTACTCACAGGTTTTGTTTTGAGTGTATAAACTACATCTAAACAGGCACAGTGGAAACAGTTCTAAAGTGGTTTTTAAAGAGAACATTCACAACCCTAGTGTTTGGCTCTGTGTCCTGCCCGTATGACTGGACACCGTCAATGAGGAACGAACATGCCACAGAGACACCCGGTGGTAGTTACCTCTCAAGGTTACCTAGGTAGTGTGTGGCAGAGCTAAGACTTGAACCCACTCCTTGAAGCACCCTGGCTCCACACTTCTGCCATCTTCAGGCTTGGCCCAGATATGAAAAGCTACACCACTGCTCACTTTACTCAGTGCCTGCTGAGTGGCCTCTGGTGCCAGTCCTACCTCAGATGAAGCAAACCCCTGAGCTTGGCTGATTTTATTATTCATTTATTTGTTCATTTATTTCAAGGCAGGTTCTCACTGTAGCTCAGGCTGACCTGGAACTCACTCTGTAGTTCCAGGCTGTCCTCAAACTCACAGCGATCCTCCTACCTCTGTCTCCCAGGTGCTGGGATTAAAGGTGGGCATCACCATGCCCGGCTCCCCACTGAATTTTGTACTACAGTAAGCTTTTTCTTTGGGTTGTGACCATATATCTAGATGATCATAGGATCAACTGTCCCTGTTTGCCTGGGACCAAAGGGGCTTCCTGGAACACAGAACTTTCTAAGCTACAGCAGTCCTGGATGAAATGAAACATCGTCACCTCAGAGGGACAGAGCAGTGCTGAGGGTTTTTCTGGTTCTCTTGGCATGGCCAAGCTTTTGCAGTTCCTCCAAGGAGATGCACAGGACACAAACCCATATGCCTGACCTGTCCCTCAGCTAAGCCCATGGGAAGTCAGCCAGGGACGCAGGCCAGAACCGAGCGGAGGACAGGGCCAGTGTAGGTAGGGGAGCCTGCTTGAGCTGGCTCATGAGAACTGCTTGGTAAATGTTTAGGCAATCTGTGATGGGTTGTTAACTAGCCACTGTGAAATCACAGGGACTGGGGTGTAGTTCAGTGTTGCAGTCAGGTTCACATTGCTGGTAGAAATCACCCAACTAAGAGCAGCTGGTGAAAAAGATGTTTATTTTGGCTTACAGGCTCGAGGGAAAGCTCCATGATGGCAGGGGAAAACAATGGCATGAGCAGAGGGTGGACATCACCCCCTGGCCCACATAAGGTGGACAACAGGAACAGGAGAGTGTGCCAAACATTTGCAAGGAAAACCTGGCTATTATACCCATAAGCCCACCCCCAACAATACACTGCTTCCAGGAGGCGTTAATTCTCAATTGCCATCAGCTGGGAAGACTAGCATTCAGAACACCTAAGTTTATGGGGGACACCTGAATCAAACCACCACATTCTGCCTCTGGCCCCCATAAACTGATATCCATACATGATATAAAATACAATGCATTCAGGCCAACTTTAAAAAGTCCCCATAGTTTTTATCAATTCCAATGATGTTCATACATCCCCATAGTCCAAGGTCTTTTAACTGAGTCATAATACCAAAAAATCCCCCCCCCAAAGCCATAATGGCACAGAATAAACACACTGCAAAAGATGGCATTGGGCACAGCAAAGCAATATTCAACCAATGTAAGATTTAAATCAACCAGGAAAAACATCAAATTCTGTAGCTTCAAGTCCAACAACTCTAGTCAGTGACAAATCTCCAAGTCCCATAATTCTAACCAGCAACAAGTCTCTGGAGTTTCAATTCTGCCCCTCCAGCTAGGCTACTCACAGTCCTGGAAAACTTCATTGGGGCTGGCAGCTCTCCTTGGCAGCCATCTCATGGTCCTGGCATCTCCATTGGGTCTCCACTGCAATCCACAGTTCATCCTCATGGCCCCATGGGGTCTCCATGTAGGCATCTAGCAAACCTGCTTCACACTGCCCATGACCATTTCCAAAACACAACACCGTGTTGCAAACTCAATGACCCTCCCTTTCCTGCATGTCTTATACTCCACAATACCAGGTAGGATGCCAATTTGTTAATCCAGTGGGGAATAAAGCAGACTTTGAAGAACAGGGCACTCCTTGCGCACTCAGGCCACTACATTCTTCCAGTTGCCCCAGTGCAGGTCAGATGGTCCAATCTCAATGGCTGTAATCTTTCAAACAATTTGCAGGTGAATGGCAGTAGTTGAGGCCCAATGATTTCCTTTTTTTCTGTGCCATAGCCCACTGCTCACACCGGTTCATTTCTATGCAAAGCAACCCTGCACAACTTCTCAGGACATGGGCATAACAGCAAGCTTTTCATACAAATTGCTTCTAGCCCAGTCTAAGCAAAACTCTTTCTCACCCTCCCAAGCCAAACCTCACAGTCCATAGTTCTTACTGCATTCAGATCTTTCAACTCCACAAGCCTGGGAACACCAAAGATGGCTGTCACCCACCAGAAGCTGGGACAAGGCATGCCCTTGTCTCATGGCCCTCAGAAGCAGCCAGCTCTATGGACACCTTCATCCTGGGACTTCAGAACCCAGAGACAACACATTTCTGTTCTTCAAGCCCCCTAGTCTGTGGTGGTTTGTTACTACACTTACTACAGTGGGGTCATAGGACCACTGAGCATGCTGGGTCCCTGGCATCTTTCGGGGTTCTGCACTCGGTTGCTTGGTATCTTGACCTCGGCTCTGCTGAGAATACTTACACCATGGGAATCTGAAAGTGATAGAAATCAGGCTGCAAATTGTTATTTTGCTGATGATCTGGATAGGGTGGAAGACAAGGTGGAGAGACTGTTAAAGTAACAACAGCAACAAAAAGAAAACTATGATTGATTCATCCAACTATCCCAATATTTTAAATTCCAGTCTACAGCTCACCAAAAAAAAAAAAAAAAAAAAAAAAATTCCTCATGTCACTGATGAACAAATAAAACATGCCTCACCTTAACTTAAACAAAACCCTCAGTTTACCAGCCCTCCATTGGTGAGGAGAGTAGCCACCTCTGGCCTGCAAAGGACCAATGGGTTCAAGGCTTCAAAGGCCTGATGGATGCCTGCCTTCCAGCATCTCCGGGTCAGTGTCCCTCCTCTGGGAGGAATGTGTCCTCTCCCTGCTCTGGCCACACTTGGAGCTCAGCTTATTGTTCTTCCGAGCCTTCGCACATGCTGTTCCTCCCGCCTGTGCCCTGTGCCCTGGGTCCTCTCTTCCCAGGGCCTCCAAAAGACCTTCCCTGGTTACCTGGCTAATGTGGGTTCCTGATTTCATACTTTCTTCATTGCTTTTACTTTATATGTAAATATTTGTCTTCATACTTACTGGACTACTTGAATAATTACTTC
Organism: Dipus sagitta; assembly: GCA_036346955.1. NCBI lineage: Eukaryota > Metazoa > Chordata > Mammalia > Rodentia > Dipodidae > Dipus > Dipus sagitta. The sequence continues at coordinate 239,006,665 of CM070770.1, forward strand.
ACTGATTGCTTTTTTCCAGGCAGGGTCTCACTCTAGCCCAGGCTGACCTGGAACTCACTCTGTAGCACCAGGCTGGCTTCGAACTCTTGGTGATCCTCCAGCTTGTCCCAGGATCCCCTGCTTCTGTCTCCTGAGTGCTGGGATTAAAGGTGTGCACCATCGGGGCTGGAGAGATGGCTTAGTGGTTTAGCGGTTAAGGCACTTGCCTAAAAGTCAAAGGACCCAGGTTCAAATCTACCCACACAAAGCTAGGTGTATAAGGTAGTAGGTGCATGCATCTGGAGTTTGTTTGCAGTGGCTAGAGGCCCTGGTGCATCCATTCCCCCCCCCCCACCTCTCCTTCTTTCTCTCTCTCTCATAAATAAATAACAACAACAAGAAGAAAAAAAGGTGTGTACCATCACATCTGGCTACTTCACTGCATTTTTAAAATTTCCTTACCATACTTCCTCATCTCCCTAAAGGCAGGGGGTGTGTCTGTCTCGTGCCCAACAAAGACCAGCTTGAGGCCCATTTTTGGAAAATGCTGGGTGAATGAATGAAGTATACTGGCCGAGAAGATGCCTGATAGAGTGCTAAGCCAGGGACCTGTCGTCTGACAGAGGTGTCCATTCAGATCCTACCGCTGGCACTCACGGCTTGGCAACACAACCTGTCCAATCTCCCCAAAGCAATCCTTTCTGGAGGGTTGTCATGGGGACCAAATGCAGCAGCAGACAGCGTTAGGAGAGCCTGGCATGAGGGCGCCTCAGAGAGCCGATGTGGGTGTTCTCACAGGCAAAGGAACGATGAACTTTTGTGCTTGCTGGTGGAGGGAACAAGGCGAAGAGGTCTTTTGGGAAGAAGGGTCCCCAGAGTGGGGCAGGTAGAGTTTCCCTGGCAGAAGTTGGGATAGTATATGGGAAAGGCAGTCCCCTGTGTGGGTGAGCCAGCTTGGGGGCCTCTGCACTTTCCGTCAGCCCAGCAGCTGCGTGCTCTGCCACAGCGGTGACATTTGGTTTCTACAGCTTCCTGGGTTTCATGGGCGTGCTGTGAGTGCTAACTCTGAGGAGGCCTGGGGTGGGGGGTGTTGGCTGCAGATGCTACATGAGGCAGTGATGTGGGGCTGACATGTGCTGCTCAAAGGCAAGTGTCACAGGGGAACATCAAGGATGTGGCCTGATGCTACTGACTCATGGTGTCTGGGCATTTGGCTTTCTGTTGCCTTTAGTGTCCCCATATGTTAAATGGGGACAGACACTTCTCAGAGCTGCTGGCGTATCAGGAGAGCCTTTTCAGCTGTCAGAGGGCATCTCCAGAAGCTCCCTGCCCCTCCCCCAGCTCATCATGTGATGCACCTGAAAATACTTCAGGATAGGCCTCTTCTTGTCTTGTTCCCACTTCACAGATGAGGAAGACTGAGGCTGAGAGAAGGGCCCTGCAGGAGCACATACTGCCACTGAGTGTCAGATGCAGGACCCAGCTAGGGCTTCTGACCCTAGGCCTCCCACAGAACATCCGCATGATCCCAGGATGTGGAGCCCTGAACGAATTCCCCATGAACTTATTGGGGGAAGGGAGATCAAAGTCTCTCTGTACCCTGGGGTGGTCTCAAATGTTTGGTCCTCCTGCCCCAACCTCCTGCTGGGATTATTGGGGTGCCACCATGCCTGGTTTGCTGAGTTCTTCCTCTGTTCCCCCCCTTTTTTGAGGTAGGGTCTCACTCTAGCCCAGGCTGACCTGGAATTCACTACATGGCCTCGAACTCATGGCGATCCTCCTAACTCTGCCTCCCGAGTGCTGGGATTAAAGGCATGTGCCACCACGCCCGGCTTCCTCTGTCCCCTTTCTGCAAACACAGTGAGGTTGCAGGGCAGACCCCAGAGCAGTGGCCTCACATGCCCACTCTTGCCATGGAGACCTGGAAGGGTCTTGGCTTCCCTGGAAGCAGCAGTGGCCATCTCTCTTCAACAGGAGCCAATGCTGAACAACGAGGGGCTGAACAAGCCAGAACTCCCTCCTGTCTGCTCTGAGGACATTTACAGAGCGCCCAAGCATGTGCCAGTCAGGGTCAGGAGCACTTCAGGGTCTTTCCATGGGCCCCTCACCACAGGGATCAATGCCCCAACACCCAGTGTGGTGAGCCTCAGACCCAGAAGTGGGGCGGAGTGTACTCCAGAGGCCCCTGCCTAACCACCTCTACACCACCTGTTGTCTGAAACAGAGGTCCTGTTATGTATTACTAACTGGGCAAATATTAGCTTAGTGCATGAATTCAGGAACTGTGAGAAATGGCTCAGATCCCTTAGGCCGTGCCTAGAACACTGGGTCAGAGCGCATTCAGTCCTCCGCAGCTTGGGCAGGCGCCTACTCAGCAATACCACAGCTGAGCATGACCTGAAGAGACGGGGAGTCCATCTCCTGACTTTGGGGGCAGCACCAGCTCTCAGGGAGCGTGGGAACTGAGTCTAGAGCATGGGATGCAGAGCTGAGACCCTTCCTGACCCTCCACGCCCACCATGTGCTCAGGCAGGGAGGGGTCTGTCTGTGTCTTTCCTGTCTCCACTCAGTGGGGATGGACTGAGGCTCGTCTCACCAGGGCCTGGGCAGGTTCTGGAGTCAGACTGCTCAGGTGTGACCTCAGGCCTGTTCCTGACCCTCTGCCTTGTCTGGGAAATGCCCCCCACCCAGCACCTGGTGGCTCCTCCCTTCCTGGTGCAGGGAGGAGTCACTGATTGGTGTGACCCACTGGACGGGTTTGGGCCAGGGTTAGTTTCCAGGATTATAGCCGCTGTGACCACCTCTGTGGCATTTGAGGTCTGAGACCTGGACCTGCTCTGGTTCCATTTCATTTATTCAATCCTCTGTCAAGGGGAGGGGCTGGGTGGTCGTAGAGACCAGGCCCTCACCCACAAGTGCTCCTCAGGTGACTGAACTGGTAGGACACACCAAAGAAACTTCCAACTCCTATTGTGGAAGACAAGTGGTCAAAAGCCAGGGGTTCTCATGTGATAGATGACCTCAGGCACTGAGAGGTTAAGCAAGCTCGCCAAGGATAGTCAGTGAAAGTCCTGAGCCTGGATCTTCTGCCATAGACCCTGTTGTTAAAGTTACAGAGAGTGGGGGTTAAATCACACCCCAGAGGCCCCCGCGGATAGGGGTGGGGAGGAGCATGAACACACGAAGCATGAGTGTCAGCAGCGTGGAAGTCACTGGGACCCCCCCTGGTGTCTTTATGAGTGTAGATGGCCTCTCTGGGGTTAGGAGCCGACCTGTCTTCCTGCAACCCCTCTCTCTGACAGTCATCTTCCCCTGGTACTCCTCACCTGTGCTCAGCCCAGGAGACACAGCTTTCTGCCAGGTACAGCAGGGCAGGCGTGTGTGCCCACGGTGCAGCAGAGGTGGCACCAACAGCTAGGAATTTCCATGGTGACAGATTGAGTTGAGGGGTATTCGGAGCCCCGGCTGACTCTGGGCAGAGCTGCGACCACCAGCCAGACACCTCCTTCAACTTGTCAACACTCCCCAGACTTGGGTCCTCCCTAGCTCTGGTCTGTCCCTCTGCCCATCCATCCTTGCTTCTCTTCCCTGTCTCATCTCTACGTTGGCTCATTCAGCCACACAGCCAAGCAGCCTCCTGCTGGTCCCCTCAGCCCACCAAGCATGCACTCCCTCGCTCAGAGCCTTTGCGCCTGCTCCGCCTTCTACTGGAACGTTCTGCTCCAGGTGTCGCAAAGGCAGCCTCCCTGAGTGCTGCGTGGGCTCGTGCCACTGCTCAGAGAGAATCTAACTCTGATACGTCATCACTCTGCCTTTGCCTTACTTTATCTTTCCCACAGTTCTTACCATAGTTCTGGACAGATTTCATATTTATGGCTTATTGATTTATTATCTGTCTCCCTGCAGCTCTGAAACGGTATGGATATTAGTGTTTGGTTTACCACTGGCTTATCAGTGCCTAGCACAGGGCTGGGCTCAAGTAGGCACTCAAATAAACACATGGCTGTGTGCATGCATCCATCTATCCATCCGTCCATCTTCTTTCCTTCTTCACATACCAGTTACTCAGCATCTCTCTACACCAGGCCCTGCTCGGGATCTTGGGTTTGATGGTGGCAGTGTTCTGGACACTGGGGGATTGGTTCTGGTAACTGTGGAGGCCACAGTGGGGCATGGGCACGATCTATGCAGGAGCGACAGTCCCACAAGCTCTGGACTTCTGGCACTTGATCTGGCTTTGCGCAAAGATCAGCTGCTGCCTGGGTGGCTTTCTGAAGGGGGTGCCTGAGAGAGAGAACTCTGAAAAGCCCCTTCCTACTGCTGGCCTAAGGCGAGGCCTTCAGACTGGACTGGAGCAGGGGCAGGGGGCCAAGGGGCTCTTCCTTCCTTCAGGGACAGTGTACACATGGCCTCTCGACTGCAAGGGGGAGCCTGCCTGGAGCCCATCACCAACCTCCCCACCCCCACACCTTCCCAGGATACTGAGGCAGTTGTCACCACCTGTCCCCAGGAAGCAGCTCCAATGCTGCCCCCACCCTTTGCCTACTCTGTTCCTCTTGCATCCTAGGGGGACAGTTGTGAGAGGACCAACCCCCTTTCCGGCCCCTCAGGCTTCCGGCCTCCAGCCAGGAGCTGCTTGTGGCTTGTTTACCTTGCGGGGCGGGTGGGTGGGCCTGGAGCAGGATTCAGGTGGAGCCCCAGCTGAGGGACGAGGCCAGAAGGAGTCACTAAGGGCTGGCAATTTGCAGGCGTGTGTGGTGCAGGCCTGGCAGCATACCTCCCATGGCCCGGGAGGGCTTCTGAGGCTCAGAGGCAAGGTGAAACCCAGCCTGGGTCAGGCCCTGCAGGGAAACCTGGCGTGCCAGAGGGTGTCTCTGGTCAAGGCTGTTGTACCCGGAAGCAAGCAGGGCAGGCGGGGCCTCACCTGGGCTGAGCTATTACCCAGACAAGCCGAGACTAGGCACTGGGCACCTGGGAGGAGAGGAGGCAGCACAGGCTGTCAGCAGAGGGACCTGCTCCGACCTGGAGGTAAGAGGCTGCTGTTCAGGGTGGGGTCCTTTCTTGGGCAGTGGGTTTGGCTGCCGTCTGGCCTACTTGACCTTGGCCATGGGTCCCTCAGGTGCAGGTCAATGTCTGGAGTCTGTGCTGAGCCCTCGGTCTGTTTAGGGTACTGAATGCTTCCCAAGGGAGTGACTGAGTTAGTGGCTCTGGCTGTTAGAGGATCACCCCTGTTGTTCAAAGTGTGGGCTGGGCGTGTTCACGTGGTGGCCATCCCAGCATTGGGACACTGGCAGGATGTCAGGTGTGTCACCCGCGCTCAGAAAAAGACCTCAGACAGGCACGAGGGCCAGAGTGAGGGTTGGGCTCTAGTATGTGGATGGGGAGACAGGCAGCAGGAATGGAACCCCTGAGTCTCCTCACCCTGAGCAGGTTTCCTCCTGAGATCCTGAGGGAAACCGGTTTGGTAGCAGGTCACCCTGGTTGTTTGACTTTTAACTAGGAAGAGGAGGAGGAGGAGGAGGAGGAGGGCAGCCTTCTTGGTTAGCCAGCAGAGGAACAGAGCCTAGGTGTGCCTGGATTACCCGCTGACAAGCGAGTGTCCCCTCGGCTCTTAACCCAACCAGCCAAGCTCCAAGAGGCAGGAGGTGGACAGTCAAAGGTGGCCTACTCCTACCAACTGCTTCCCCCTCCATGGTGACCCAGGATGCGCCTGGACAGGGAGGGAAAGGCCAGGCCTCAGGTGGGACTCTGGTTTTCCTCCAATCTGGCCTGGTGTCTCCCTTTGTAGCATGAAGGATGACAGGAGGTTGGGGGGGGGTCAGAACAAACACTACTACTTCTGAAGCCCCAGTGCCCCGCCCCAGCCCATCTCCTGGCCCATACCCAGCCAGACAAAGGTGGGCGGCTGGCGCCTGCTGCCTGCCCCACTGCCTCTGCCAGCTCTGCTCCCCTCCCTGAGCGTGTGGGCTGCTCAGTGGGTCCTCGCGTCCCTCTGTGGGCGAGGCGGCTGGCTAATGAGCAGCTGTCATCGCTCCATTCCAACTCCTGAGCCACCTGCGCCCCAGCACTTACGGGGAGATCCCCGGGGCTCCCTGGCTGTTGGGTAGAGATGCACATGCAGGAGGTAGGTGGTGGTGGGGGCGGGGCGTGTGCGCCATGCTCTGTAGGATTTCCACAATGTAATTACAACTGCAGCTCTTTATTTTACCTGAAGAGAAGTAATAGAGCTGTAATTTCAGCACCCAGGAGGCTGAGGCAAGATGGTGAGTTCAAGGCCAGCTTGGGCTACATAGCAAGACCCTGTCTCAAAAACAGGGGGCTGAAGTTGTCAATAAGAAGTAAAATAAATAGGGGGCTGTAGAGATGGTTCAGTGGTTAAGATGCTTCCCTGCAAAACCTAACAATCCAATTTTGATTCCCTAATACCCATGTAAAGCCAGATACACAAAGGGGTGCATGCATCTAGAATTTTTATTTGCAGTGGCTGGAGGTCCTGATGTGCCCATATTCTCTCTCTTTCTCTCTACTTGCAAATAAATTAAAAAAAAAAAAGGTGGAGGGTCGGGCATGGTGGCACCTGCCTTTAATCCCAGTACTCGGGAGGCAGAGGTAGGAGGATCACTGTGAGTTCAAGGCCACCGTGAGACTACATAGTGAATTCCAGGTCAGCCTGGGACAGAGTGATACCCTACCTCGAAAAACAAAACAACAACAACAAAAAGAGGTGGAGGGAACAGGCAGGGAAGGGAGAAAGAGGAGTGCTGGCAGTCTGGTTTCCAGATAAGAAATGGAAGGTGTTTTCTTTGTGACTCCCCAGGTGCGTCTCCTCAGCCTGCACGCTAACAAGCTCTAATGTGTATGTATGCAGAGGCGGAGGTGGGGACTTGGAGAGTACAAAGCCAAGATGCTGCATTCTGAGCACTCTGTGGCAGAGTTACTTGCAAGGTAGAGCTAGCCCTGCCATCTTTGCTGTGCCACCTTGTGGGTCGTCACAAAACCTGTCTGGGCTCATTGGTCTGCCTTAGCACAAGTGTGACAACGTGTCACAGCTTGATCAGAGGGCAGCTGGCACAAGTGGGGTGTCTGAGCAGCTGCCATTTAAACCTGCTAGAGTAGGAGCTAGGGAAGGGCTCCCCAGAAGGGGCACAAGTGTGGAGCTGTCAACAGAGCTGGCATGGCTTTAGGCAGGGGGCACTGGTGACCTCAGAGTAGGCCTGGCTTTCTAGCTGTGGAGGGGAGGCTACTCCATGGGAGTGGGGAGGAGGGTGCTAAGGTCAGGGGGAGACAGGAATGACTGTGACCGTCCCAGAGGTGCCAGATTTAGGCTGCGACCCTCATTTTATACAGGAGGAAACTGAGGCACAGAAATGTCAAACCCAAGCAATTTAATACCAGTCTTCATAGCCAGCTGTTGGGGACTTTAGGGCAATGCTAGGGAGATCAGGCTGGGGGAATGGTTTGGAGCCTCCCAGTTTCAGGATTTCCTGGGCTAGGCTGCCTCTAAGCAGGGTACTCAGCAGGGGTCCCCTAGGAGTTGTACCCCAAAGAGGCTGCATTGTTGGTCCAGATACAGAACAGGAAGACCCTACCCAGAACACCCTCCCCAGTCTCTAGGCCACAGAAAAGACTTGTGTTCAAAGATGGGTGGGGTGTCCGAGAGGATCCCAGGCCTCTGGCTGCTGGAAGAGGGGCCCAGGCTGGTAGGCATGTGACTGGAGTGACAAAGGATTGTTCAAGATGCCTTGTCTTTGCTCTGGGATCAGTGGCTTCTGAATGCTGAGAGGCAGGGGCATGGCCAGATTGACTTTCTGGGCCTGTTCTGGCTGGTTCCAGCCATCTTGCCACATGCCCTTAGGGGGCCGAGCCAAGGGTCAGACATTGACCATGCTAAGACATGAAGAGGAGGCAGTGGCCCTGTCTACCCTCTATCTCAGGCAGGTGGGCACCCAAGTGTGCCTATGTCCTGTGGGCAGAGACCAGCGGGGGTGGCCCTTGGAGGCAGCCAGCCTGAACTTGGCATTCTGGAGTGGCCCCTTCTCCTCAGGCAGGAACAATGAGACCACAGAGAAGGAACACAGCCTGCCTTCCTCTGTCTGAGTGGGGCCCAAGGCCACTTCTTGTTGGCATGTGGTCAAGATACATTGGCACCAAGAAGAGAGTCCTGGGGGAGGGCTGGGTGGACTTCATGATGATACTGTGACATGGGCTGATGTTTATTGGATCTTTACTGTGTTCTGGGCATCTTGCTCAAGGATTTACAAAGTCACTCCGCTTGCAACTGGAGAAGCCTGGATTTGAACTGCTCTTGTCCATTCAAAACCCACTCCTCTGGAGTAGTCTCCCCTCTACAGCTAGAGAGCCAGACCTATCCTGCCCTCTCCTCTGATAAACGGGGCAAATCCCCCCTTGCAAGGTAGTGGGAGAAGATGATATGGAACTTTGAGGTGTTTTTGAGATTGACAGAGCCATTCTTGGCTCTTGGCTGGGCTTTAATCCAGGAGTTAGGGTGCCGGAGAGATGGTCATGTCACACAAAACTTTCATGGAGCTGTGGCCTCCAGGACCTTGTCTTAAGAATTCCAGGAATGAAATGCATAGACCTTAGAGGACAAAGAAAGATCTTATCATAGAGCTGAACAGAAGGAAAGCAGGAGGAGGTCCCCAGAAATAGGAAAGCCTACCCAGAGACTCTCATTGGGGTCTTCTTTGGGAATTTACTGGATGAGGGCTGAGCCAGTCAGTCCAGTTCCCGAGCCAGGAGTCTAAGTGCTCTGTGATCTTCTTTACATCCTCTGGTCGGACTTCTAGGGAAGGGGAACTCCTTTAGGAAAAAGAATAAGAAAAATCAAGATCGCCCCCCTCCCTTACAGGCTGAATAGCCAAGAAAAAGCAGTCCGCTTTGGAGGACCCTGATACCCTCGCTACCTAGACAATTGCTGTCTCCTTCACCTCTCTGAAGAGGCCACCCTAGCTGCATCAAAAACAACAACCACTTGCCTGGCACAGTATAAGTGTGTAATAAGGGAGCTATCCTGGGTAAGGGGTGGAGGAAGAGAGGACTGCTGGGTAGGGACTCAGGGACCCCTGCTGGCATCTGACGATGTATGACTCTTCCAAGACCATAGTCCCAGGGCGTTAAAAACTGGATGCAGGTAAACATGGGTAGGATACCTGCCTAGCTCCACCCCTTGGGAACTAAGACAGCAACAGCAGTCTTAAAACTCCAAATAAGGGAATAGGCGAAACAGACCTAGGCAGTCTCATCTCTCTCTCCTGTTTGCAGGGCCCTTGTTCCGCCCCCTGAACTGGCATCAGTTCCTTATAACCCAAGGTCTTGGCTTGAATCCCTATGAGACTTGGCCCTTTTAATGGTCAATTGCCGCCGCCCCCCGCCGCTTCCCCCTCATCTTGGACCTACCCTCCCCAGCTAGGGGATGGGCGATAGGTAGGAGGCCAGCCTGCACTACACAGTACACAGCTGCCTTTGTGAGGGCGGCTGAGTCACATGAGCACTGCCATCCCTGCTGCCCTGGGGCAACGTGATGGGAGGTGGCATTGTCACGGGACTGTGGCCGCCCCCACGCTTGTGGGAAGGTTTTCCCACGGGAATGAGAAGACAAGCAAGGAGGTAAGTGGGAGCGTGGGTCCTAAGTCACCTACTGAATCACAAGCTACAGAGTGCTCAGCCGCTGTGGAAAGGTCCTGTCTCTGAGCCTCAGTTTCCATCTCTGCTAAATGAACCCACTGTTCCTGTTGTGTAAAGGGAACATTGGCTGTCCAAGCGCTCTGCGGAGAGGGAGGAAACTGTGGATTTGATGGTGATAGGGTGACGTGGGCTGATGTTTATTGGGTCTTTACTGTGCTCTGGGCAGCTTGCTCAAGGGTTTACAAAGTCACTCAGCTTGCAACTGGAGAAGCCTGGATTTGAACTGCTCTTGTCCGGTCAAAGCCCACCTTGAGCAAGCAATAATAGTCTGCTCAGGGCCCCTTGGCAAAGAGGGCACAGCATGTTAGTGTTCACGAGGCTGGTTCATGCTCCCCTGCCAGCCTGCTACTCCTAACGGGCAAGTTGGGGAACTGTGGCTGAAGGCTCCTGCAGTCACTCTAGCCACAGCCTCCATCTTCTCTATGCCCAGGCCTCAGCCACCACTGGCTGCCTCGTCTCTGCGTCCTGGGGTCCATGTGTCCCTGGAGATCGCTCCTCGGTGTCTAGGGAGCAGGTGGTGCTATTTTTATCCTCAACTGTCAGTGAGCCGTTGGTTGGGGAGAGACATTTGCCAGAGTCACCCAGCTGGCAGAGCCCACTGTGGAGGCCAGCTGGCCTGGGTTCTCTTTCATACAATAAAGGGACATCTTCAGTTCTCTGTATTTCCCTCACCATCTCTGGCTCTGTCATTAGCCAGTAATGCCCATGACCTTCTCTGAGTCTCTGGAGCCCTCTTTACTGCTGAGCCCTGGCACAGTATTGTCAATGGTTGTGGGAGCAGGGGGGATATGAGGCTCCTCTCGCGCTGCAGGGCCACCCCTATCCCACTGTGCCCGAGGGCAGCCTCTTCCCTGCTGCCCACATCTGCACCCTGCCCCCACTCCTATGTGCCAGGGTTCTTCTGCCATCTGCCCTCTCCCCACCCCTGCTTTCTCCAGCTTCCTCTGGTCTCTTAGACCACAGTCTCCTCTCCAACCCACCATCTCTATCCATCTTGATGGCCCCACCTGGACCCCAGTCACCTGTCCATCCCTTCTCGAGCCCACTCCACCTCGTTCAAGCCCCTTACGTGGACCCCAGGGTTTCTCAGGCTTTGTGAGACACAATAACCACCTTCGTGTCTTGTTACGCTCCAGGTTCAGATTGGGCAGCTCTGATGTACACGTGAGATCCATGACTTCTGGGAAGTTCTCATACTCTGCATGTCTATGGACCATACTTTGAGTACCAATCCCATGCCTCTGTGACCCAAACACCTTCTATTACTCCCTAGTGCCTTTGATTAACTCCCCCAACTCCATGCATTCAAAACCTTCCAGAATCTTCCCCTAGAACAGATTCCACTTCTTTCCAAAATGATTCTTCCCACCTCCTCACCCGTGTTGATGGTGTTTTCCTCCTGCCAGGAAGGAAGGCTCTTCTGTGGGTCTCTGTCCCCTCTGGGCCAGTACACTTGGCTCAGGCCTGGTTCCCAGTTGCTGAAGGGCATGGTGAGCCCCTTACCCTCCGTGGCTTGGACCTCTTCTATAAAGTGGGGATACAGACAAGGCGCCTAGCAGGGGCCTGACAACGGCTGAGTGTTTGGTGAAAGCCTGAGGTTCAGCCACATCCTAGCTGTGTGGCCTTGGCTCAGTTCCTGCTTGTCTCAGATGGTATCAGCTCACCCAGTGGCTGTTCCCATCACCAGCTTGCAGGGATGACATGAGAACGCGCCACACACAGCTCAGCATCTTCATGGCAGACTACCATCCCCACTGACACTAGACCCAATAATCCTTGCCCATCAGTTACCTTTGACTCTCCTTTGACTCATAAACACTTCTGGGGTCCTGTACTGATAACAAGGAGCCCAGGTGTCATGGAAGAGAGCCAGGCTCATCATTCTGGCCAGACTCTGAGTGGGGGCCCTGCATGAGGTATTTCTCTTAACTGTCAGATTGTGGGGTGGCAGCAGGCTTAGTGAGTGTGTTTCTGGCTCAGCCAGGCGGCCCCATTGGCCTCTATGCATGGGCAGCTGACTTCATGCTTGGGTCCTACCTGCATTGAAGAGACGCCTTTCCTTGTCACCTGAGTCCTGCTGGGTAGCACATTCTGCAAAAGGTGTAGGTGCCCCACTGGTCTGGCCCCTCAGGGACAACTGGCCTGAAGGGCCAACCTCAGGGAAACTGAGCCTAGACTTGGGGATATGCAGGTCAGGGACTCTGCCCTTTTTGGACACCTCTTTTCTACCTCCCTCTTGCTGGCCCATGAGTGGGCCTGGAAATGAGACAGTGTCCACGGGGTGGCCTTGGGTGGGGGCAGCAGGCTTGATGTAGGTTAACTGCCCACCGTGCATGTGTCGCTGGCGGAGGGACTGTTAATGTAGAGGGCAAGCGTGGTCTTCTGGGCCCTCTGGCATCGTAGCCCCTGGAGCCCACCAAGCTGCTTTACCACTTTCCTACTGTCTGCAGGTTGACCTGAGGAGTGACCCCAGCCTCCTGGGCTGCCTGCAGAGCTTCCATGGGCACATCTTTCTTAGCCCCCCTCTTCTAGAATGTACCCCCCCCCCCCCGCCGCACTGTCTGCAGGGTCCCGCAGGAGTGGATTGATTGGTGAATCGTGAGGAGAACTGGCTGTGGAGTCAGGCCCCAGGTTCCCGCTCAACACTGCCGTCTCGCCAGCCACGTAACCTTGGGCAAGTTAAGTCCCTTCTCGGAGTTCGTTGCTTTGCTTTGGCCTTCCCCCTCCTTCATATGACCGCATTCCTGGAGAATACTTATTAAGGACCCATCAAGTGTCAGGCGGGCGCTGGGGAGAAGGGCAGGCGCAGGGGAAGAGTCTGGAATGCAGTAAGTGGTCAATAAGTATAATTGTTATTATTCCATTACTGTTGTTGCTATTGCCATCACCACTTGCCTTCATTATGTTGTGAAATCCTCACAGTGCTTGTGACCTGGGAATCATTTATTTACACTGTATGAGAGAGGGCAGAGGGGAGTCTTTGCTCCGCGAGGCCTATGGCTATCTACCCCCTGCCCCCCGCCTCAACTGTCGAGGGTCCATGAACCCCAGCAGTAGGACCATGTGGCCAGCGTAGACAGTGTCCTGAAGGGGTGGGTAGCACTGGCCCGTTTCCAAGTTGCTCTCTGCGCATTTGGCGCCTGAGAAGGACTCTTTACCTGGGCCTCAGTTTCCCTTTTGACAATCTAAAGGAAGCTATTTCTAGAAGCCCCTGGAATCTTGAGATCCCAGACTGGAGTGTGGCAGGTTGGAACTGTGGGAGATTGGGGATGGCTCCCTAGTAGAAAGGTGGCTCAGAGACCTGGGACCTGTGACCAGCCATGTATGGCCTTGGGCCAGACGCCCTCACACCCCCTTCCTCCCGGCGCGCCTTCCGCTCTGCCGGTCAGCGCCGGCTCCTGTCTGCTGCCAAGAAGGTTGGACTGTCCTTCAGGAAGGGGCAGTTGTTGCCTAGTGGGGGTGGGGGTGGCAGCATCTGTGTGGCCCGTTGCTGTGGCAACCCTGGCTGCTTTGCCTGAACTTTGTGGGAACAATCCCCCCAGGACATGAGAGATGGAGGGTGAGAAGGCAGAGTTACTCCAGCCTGTGTTCATCCCCGACCCTGGCATCTGGGTGCTGGGATGACGAAGGGTGAAGCTGAGGTCCCTCCTTGGCAGGCCTGAGTCATGGGCATCCCCCCCAGGGTCCCGCCTCACATCTCTCAGCCCTGCCTTCCCCTGCCTCTCTCTCTCTCTCTCTGAGAAATCCATGACTCACAGCCAGTCATCTCATCTCCAGCATAGAGGGTGGAGCCAGGCAGGAGGGGTGTCCTGGCCCCTCCCCCGGCCCTGCTCCACACTGGCTGCTTTGCCACCCTGCTCTGCTCTGCGGCAGGAGAGAGGCCAGCAGTCTCCCACACACTCCTGGCCTGTTTGCTAGCTTGCGGGGTAGCCGGATTGGCAGGTTGAGCCTCAGAAGTGGATCCTGAAAAGTGGCCCAGTCACCTGGGTCCTTCACAGGACCCTCCCTACCTAGCACCAGGTACCTAATCAAGGGTTTGTTAGTAGGTAGGAGGAGGGGCAAGGGGAGTGTGACCAGTTGGGCAGAGAGTGTATGAACATAAAGGTGAGCCGAGGGTCTTGGATCTTGGGGTGAATTTATCCCTGATGGGCATGACTATGGAGGTATCTCTAGAGTAGAGGGGGGGCATGAACCGGGAGGTGCCTGGGAAGTGAAGAGGGACCAGAAGGAGTAGAACTTTTTGGTATCAATGGCTATTTGGTAGCTGAAAAAGCAAGGCTCAGAATGATATAGTCCTTGGGCCCGGGAATCTGGGGTCTCCTCTCTAAGGCTTTCTATCTCTGCTCTCAGCCAGGCATGGTGGCACATGTGTGTAATCCCAGCACTCAGAGGTTAAGGCAGGAGGATTATGACTTCAAGGCCAGCCTGGGCTGGAGATCCCTCCCTGCTCTGATTGGACAGGTGGGAGAAGGGTGGCCCTAGAGGGCAGCTGGCTTGCCTGAGGTCACACTATATGTCTAGAGGTCAGGAGTCATGCTCCAGTTAAGAGAGCGGCATGGTGCCCCCAAAGGTGGCTTCCCTTGTAGCTGTGCTCGGGGCTAGAATTGGGCCCCCCAGAGCCAGTGCAGTCTGGCCACTTGCAGCTCAGCCGAGAGGGCACGGTGCAGACATGGAGTAAAACAGGGGCAGAAGTCCTGGGCGGTGGGGCTGTGGTCCCAAGAGCTCTCTCTGTTCGTTAACCACCAGACCTCAGGGCCCAGCTGCTTGGGTCTGATAAGACCCTCCTCCCCTGCCTCCCAGGCTAGGAAACAGGGGTTCCTGTCCTTCCCACTCCACAACCAGCCGTCTGTGCATGCTGCTAGCTTCTAAGGAGCTCATTTTGCTTGGGGTGGGGGCCTGTCATGTCATGTCATGGCAGTGAGTCTCTTGTCCCTCCCCATTCTCCCACCTACAGCAGCTGTGGCCTGGGGTAAGGGGTGGGTAGGAAAAGCCCTGTGCCTCCTCAGAAGGCCAAAGAAGTTGCTGGCTAGGAACATTCATTGAGCACCTACTGTGTGCTACCCCAGGGCTCTGGGGGCATTGTGGGCAATAAGAATCTAGTGAGTTGGAACTAAAGTCAGGTAGCCCAGCGCCTCACCCCTCCCTGTAGGACCTGGAAGCAGAGTACAGGTCCCCTGGGGTCAGAGACTGTGCAAAGAAACAACTGTTAAGTGGAAGCCTCAGGCTGCTGAGGAGTCGATCCCCAGACAGCAGGTCAATACTTTTGTGGTCTTCCTTGTCCAGGGACTATACTAGGTTTTGGTGTCAGACTTGACCTCCCTTTGCTATTGAGGCCTTGGGGACCTAAAATACAGCCCACTTCAGTCAAAACATCACTGGCCACCTTGCCTGGTCTTCTTCTGGACTATTAAGCTTCCCTGCCTCTGTGGGTCTGGGCGTTGGCTCTGAGAGTCCCATGTGGGGGAACTCGGCTCTCAACATGATCTGGGAGGAGAAGGCCTGCCCTGTGGTGGTCTAGGTAGGGCCATCTTCCCAGCACGACACCCCATCCTGTCAGGGACATGAACAAGCCAGCAGGGAGGGATGACTGAGGAGGGAGATAAGTAGACTAGAAGAAGCGGCTTGGGAACTTTGGGAAAGGAGAGGTGAAGCTGGGCCTGGAGTGGACAGAGAGGTGGATGGCATTTGAGCATGATGTGTGCAATGTCCGTGGCAGAGGAGATGGCATGGGATAAGGTTTAGGGAAAGATGACAGCCTGAGGGCATGGAGTGGGTGATGGTCCTACAAGCCTAGCATGGGTGACTTGGTGGCAGACCAGCAGGTTGCTTCGTAGGGGAGGAGATAGTGAAAGGACCAGGCAGCGTGGCCGCAGCCAGGCAGAAGAAGGGGGAGATCAGGGGACAAGTGCTATGGGCATGGCCGGAGTGCTCAGGCCCTGTCTGCTGGGTTAAGCCTCAGGTTTAGGGACAGCTCTCTGCTTGAGAGGAAAGAAATGGAGTGGCAGCCCAGCTATGGGGAATGACTGAGGAAAGAGAGGACAGAGCTGTGGCAGGGGTCTTGTGGGCTGTGGGATGGCCTTCCTAGTGGAACCTGGCGTGACAAAGGCAGGAGAAGTCATGGGGGGGATAGATGAAGGGGGCTGCTATAAATGTCACTCGCTGCCCCTGGCAAATGCCATCCGTGTGCTGATGGTACATGCCAAGAATAGACTTCTAGGTGGCAGGGGAAGGGACAGGGCCCTGAGAAGTTGGAAGGAAGGAGTGAAATGTCAAAGGTGCAAGTGGGGAGGATGTGGGGAGGGGGGGTGACTACAGGGCTTCAAACCTCAGTGCTGTGTCCTCCCCCGCCCGAGCCTGAGCAGGGCTCCACACCACCATCCCTGCTCACAGGCTGGCCTGTGGACCCTGCCTTCTGACTCACAGCAGATGGGGGCATCATGTGAGTACGCCTGGCAGTCAAGGGTGACCAGCCTCTAGGGACCAGGCAGATGGTGAATGGGAGGTGGAGTACGGCTGGCACAAAAGGGCCTCTCAAATGGGGTGGGTGGGGCCTTGGCAAGCCACCCTTCTCTCAGCTGAGAGCCTGCCTCTGATCTAGGCTCCGGTCATCTGGATGCTAGGGGCTGTCAGGGAGCTTGCAGATTCTGGGGACAGGCCTGGGCTGTTGGGCCAAAAGTAGCTCTTTCTGCCCACCACCAGCCTACTCAGCATGAGCTGGGACGAGAATTATCCTAGGCACTTTATGCCCCAAACTCTCTAGGGATCTCTCGAAGCCCAGCCTGGGCTGGAACAATGCTGAACCATCCACGACTTCAGACTCTCCCAGGGGCTGGGCTCCATGCTTGACATGCTGTGACCACTTTAGGACACTTTAGGAGGCTTCCCCAGTGAGAGGCCACATTTTCAGGAGCTCTGTTGTTCTTTTTATTCTTATTTTTTGAGATGGGGTCTTGCTCTAGCCCAGGCTGACCTGGAATTCACTCTATAGTCTCAGGCTGGCCTTGACCTTACAACGATCCTCCTACCTCTGCCTCCCAAGTTCAGGGATTAAGGACATGTGCCACCGTGCCCGGCACCAGTTTTTAATTCTATGTCCCCCTGCCTCTCTTGGGGACAAGGGCTCCTGAGCTGGGGGCCAGACAGTGTGTGTCCACGACTTGGGTCTCATCCTTGCCATTGCTAAGGTCATGCTCTTCTGGGCAGTAGGATCCAGGCCAGCTCACCCAAGGAGAACCTTGGCAAGGCTCCCGTCTGGTTGTGTGACTTGGGCATGTGTCTTGGTTTTCTCATCTTTACCTGTGGCTGGACATTGTGTCTTCTTCGGGGGACTGTGCAGACATGATAGCTGGCCTACGAAAGTGTTTATAACAGCGTCTGGCTTGTGGGGCCGTTAACTGAGGTCATTTTTGCTACCATTGGGCAGCTCGGCACACTGAGGCCAGAACTATCACCTTTTACCATCCCTGCTACCTCTGGGGTAGCTGGACTCCAGGAGGAGCTACTCTTGTCTAACTCCTCTGATGTGTGTGTGTGGCGGAGAGGGCCAGTGTGGTGGGCACCCGGTCCTAGATTTGGGTCAGCTTTGGTAGTATGTTGGGTGTTTGGCAATTCCAGGCAGGCAGAGATAAGAGCTCAGTCGTCAGAAGCTGGCACGACTTCTCACATTGGCAGGCAGGCCTTTCTGCATTAGTAGGAGATGGCCTGGGGGGGGGGAAGGACTCACTGTCCAGGAGGCGGCCAGCACTGGTCCCCTAATGGGCCTGTGATTCTACCGCTAATGGCTCCATCCTGCCTTCCCAACTCAGGGCTGCATCTCCTGAGATACAACATCTCCCTTGCCACCTCCTGACCCTACCCCTCCTGTCCTAAGGCCTCTGTCCTCTCCTCCCAATAGACCCTTACTGGAGATGGACTGGGAGAAGCACATGGTGGGGGGCTCATGAGAAGCAGACCTCACCCTTGGCTGTCCAAACCTTTGTTCCTCCATCTCCCAGCTCAGTGGCCCTCTGGGTCGGGTGGCATAGGTGGCTGATTAGGGGTGTGGCTCTGAGGCTGCCCGGTTCCATTTCAGCTCCTCTAGCAATGTGGACTTGGGCAGGTATATTAACCTCTCTGTGCCTGATTTTCCTAGTCTTTAAAATGTGGGTGGAAATGTTGTCTTGAGGGTTAAGGAGCCACCAGCTTTTAAATGTGCTGTCAGTCGCTTTAGATGTGCTGTTGTTATCATGACTGATCTGGGGCCACCAGAATCCTCTTTTGGGGAGCAGCTGAGACTGTCTCAGAACAATAATCCCATCCTGTCAAGATGTCACTAGGAAAGGCTCCAGTTCCTAGACAGATCACCCACTTAGACACCCTATCCAAGGGGTCTTGGATGCTGATAAGGAGTTATTCCATCAGGGGCTCCCTCGGGCTTCCCAAGAGCTGAGGTCTAATTGTCAGACTCGGTCCTACAGCTTGCCACTTGAAAGCCAATACACAGGAGATGAGAGTTGTGGGAAGAAAATCAATTTTGTTAAGGGCTGCCACCTCTGAGGTCATCGTCCTTAAAGCTCTGTCTTGGGACGGTGGGGAAATGGCTTAGCAGGTAAGAGTGCTTGCTGACAAGCACGAGGGACTGCGATATCCTGAACTGCATCCCTAACACCCACACAGAAAGTTGGATATGATGGAAAATGTTAATAAAAATTGAGAAAAAAAAAAGAAATCCTAACTGAAGAATATTTTACAAAACAGCATGCCAATTCTCCTCAAAACTATCTCAGATCTTCAAAAATAAGGAAAGTTGGAGGAAATACTATAGCCTATAGGGTCTAAGGAAAAAGAGAACAAATGTAGTATGATATAGTAGATGAAATCTGAGACTATTAATGTGGTGGTTGCATTCAGATGTCCCCCATAAACTTAGGTGTCCTGAAAGCTAAGCCCCCAGCTGGCGACAATTTGAAAATTAAAGCGTCCTGGAGGCGCTGTATTGTTGGGGGCGGGCTTGTGGGTGTTACACCCAGTTTCCCTTTGCCGGTGTTAGACACACTCTCTTCTTGTTGTCCACCTGATATTGGCCAGGAGGTGGTGTCCACCCTGTGCTCATGCTATCATTTTTCTCTGCCACCATGGAGCTTCCTCTTGAGTTTGTAAGCCAAAATAAAACTTTATTCACACACACACACACACACACACACACACACACACACACACACACACACACACACAAAGTTGGATATGGAGCCGGCCGTGGTGGCACATACCTTTAATCCCAGCACTAGGGAGGCAGAGGTAGGAGGATCACTGTAAGTTCGAGACCAGCCTGAGACTACAGAGTGAATTTCAGGTCAGCCTGAACTAGAGAAAGACCCTACCTTGAAAAACGAAACAAAACAAAAAAAAGTTGGACATGGGGCTAGAGAGATGGCTTAGAGATTAAGACACTTGCCCGTGAAGCCTGACGACCCATGCTTGACTCTTCACTTCCCATGTAAGCCCGACGTACAAGGTGACGCAAACACGCAAGGTGGCACATGTGCACAAGGTGGTGCATGCATCTGAAGTTCAACTGCAGTTGTGGAGGCCCTGGCATGCCAATTCTCCCTCTCTCTTCTCCTCTCATAACAAAAATGCAAAAAAAAAAAAAAAAAAAAAAACGGCTGGAGAGATGGCTTAGTGGTTAAGGTGTTTGCTTGCAAAGCCAAAAGACCCAGGTTCAATTCCCCAGTACCCACGTAAGCTAGATGCACAAGGGGGCGCATGCGTCTGGAGTTCATTTGCAGTGGCTGGAAACCCTAAAGTGCCCATTCTCTCTCTCTCTCTCTCTCATTCTGCCTCTTTCCCTCTCTCAAATAAATAGATAGATAAATAAATAAATAAATAAATAATAGTTTGAGCCATGTTGACACAAAAAAATTACAAAAAAAAGTTGGATATGGCCACACATGCCTGTAACCCCAGTCCCATGACCTCGCTAAGGCTATATAACCCTGCAAAGGACAACTTGCAAAGGAGTGGCGATTGTTAAGGGATGACACTTAGCCACTGTCTGCAGCCCGAAGCTAGACTGGTGTGTTGGATCCCAGCAGCAGTCTGTGGTTAGCCCCAGGGGTCTGACACCTTGGGTTTCTGACCGTGTGGCAGCAAAACAACTGCCTAAACCCACCTGTCTTGATGGTAGCAAATGTGATGGTGGGACCCCAGGGGCTGGCCGGAGCCCTGCTGCCTGCCACTCTGCTGCGTCACCATCTGGGCGTGTGTCAAATGGCTTTGGGTTTGACTCATATCACCCACGGAGACCCTCGTGCAATCCTGGGTGCTCCTGCCCCTCTAAGGCTTAGATGGCTGTCCATGTTGCAGAGCTGAGCAAGCAGATCCAAAGCCGCCGGACAGTCTTATTCCCATCGTGCCCCACGTGCTTGCCTCCCCTGTAAGTGGTGAGCTCCCGCCCTGTCACGGTGCGGCTCTCATGGAGGGGACTTGGAGGGTCACAAGCTCATCACAGCTCCTTCCAGCACTGAGCTTCCATGGCCCTACAGGAAATGGTGCCAGTTTTGCACTGTGTGTGGAGGGGGATGGGAGAGAAAGAGAAGAGAGGTTTTTTTTTTTTTTTTCATCTGACTTTACATGAGTGCTGGGGAATTGAACCTGGGCCAACAGGTTACACAAGCAAACACCTTTGACAGCTGAGGCATCTCCCCAGTCCCTTTCTGAGGTCCTTAAGTGCTAAACCCCCTTCCACCTTCCATGCTGGTTACTACGCTTCTGCATGAGCACCATCCTATTGCACCTTTGGGAGGATCCTATCAGCGTGTGTGGAGCTGGGTGAGCCAGGAGTGAAGGGGGCTGATGAGGGCGGGTACAGGGCCCCCCCCCACCAGTTGAGTCTGAGCCCCTTGCTCT
The DNA here is from genome assembly GCA_036346955.1 of Dipus sagitta. Classification (NCBI taxonomy): domain Eukaryota; kingdom Metazoa; phylum Chordata; class Mammalia; order Rodentia; family Dipodidae; genus Dipus; species Dipus sagitta. The sequence continues at coordinate 239,027,236 of CM070770.1, forward strand.
TCCTGAGCCAGTGAGTTAGAACCAGGGCAGGTGTTCCGCATGCACCCTGTTGTTCTTGCCCTTCCTACACACCTGCTCTGATGTCACCTTGTTGGAACTGTGGGCAGTGGGCAGGGCAGGAAGGACCCTCCTTCAGAGCTTCTCAAACCTACGTTTATCGTTTATCACGGCTGTGCCTGCCCCGCTCTTCCCAGGGCTCTGGCTCCTGTGCACACCTTGGGACCCCCCCCCCCACTTCCCTGCCCTGGAAGTAGGAGGAGCCAGGACCTGGCCCAAACAGCCATGGGGAAGACAGCTGGTGCCTCTCCTTGGAGTCTCTGTAGTGGGTATCTATATAAACAGGTGTCCTAGTTCTGCTCCCCACATGGGTTTGGGGAACCAGAATCCAAAGCTGCAGTGACTGTGGCTCAGCCTCTCTACACATCCAACTCCACAGAGTGGCTGGTGAGGCCATTGTTCTGTGTCATGGAGCTGCCAGAGTAGGAGGAGTAGAGCATCTGTCTGAGCCTCAGTTTCTTCAGCTGTAAAATGGGAGCAAGAGTCCCTCTTCACAAGCGGCCATGGAGTTAGGTAGGCAGGCACATGTCCTGGGTATCCTTACCTCACCCTAGCTCCCTCTACATACCTGCAGACTAGTCGTGGGACACACCAACCTGGGTTCCTAGACCCCAGAGCCCCCCGGTGACAGACACATGCTACCTCCCCTCACTGATCCCCCTTGGATTCGTGGGGGGCGTGATATTTGCAATGTGACCCACCTTCATGAGACTCCTTTCTGGGCCGCAGGAGCCGTTCCTCGAGGGGTGAGAGCTGGTAATGTTGCCTGTGTGTGGAGCAAAGCCCAGCACAAGTGGGACATGTCAGACGTCGTCATCTAACCCAGAAGCCTTCAGTGTGAGTCTGTGGCCCGTGCAGTTTAGGAAAAGCCTGGGTGCTGTAGGAGTTCTCAGAGCCTTTACTGGGCTGATCCTCACCAACTCTTGGGGTGTGTGTGCTCTTGGGAACACTGCACTGGCTAAGCACCTGGCAGAAGTGCACGTGCCCCAGTCAGAGAACCCTGTGCCCTGTCCCCCTGAGTGATATCTTTAGCCCGGATTTAGAATATCCGGAAGTGGCTGTTGGGAAGACCCTTGGAGTCTGCCCGGCCTGGCATAGAGCCCAAGCTCTGTCTCGTTCATTCACTTGTTCACCCAGCAGTGTGGGACAGCTGCTGTGGCCCAGGCACTGCGCCAGAGCTGGAGTCGGGCGTGCGGAGCAAGAGAAACGAGGTGGCAAACACAGAGAGATAAAAACAAGCAAATCACGGGGTTGCTTCATACAGGGCTAGGTACCCTGACAATAACATGGGATGGACACAGAAGACGGTATTAACTGGGGAGCCACAGAAGCTGTCAGGAGAGAGGACCTTCCAGTCAAGACCGGAGAAAGCCAGTCAGAGAAGGAGTCCCAGAAAGACTATGTCATGCTGAGAGGAAGCACCTGTGTGAAGGCACTGAGATGAGTTTGGGTAGAGGAGACTTGGGCACCTGGACCTGGTGAATACAAGGATGGCTGGGGGGGCGGTGTGAGGGAGGAAGAGCAGAAGGTGGGAGACCAGAGTGGGTGCGCTGGCTTGTCATGTTGGAAACTGCATTACTCCCTGAACTTCAGATATGGCAAAATGAGGGAAATCTGCTCCGAAGCATAGTAGAAGCTAAGCAAGAAAGAGGCCGGCAGTCTCTGGCTGTGGGATCTGGGCAGCATGAGTTGTGAGAGGATTCTTTTCATGGTTGTAAGTGGGTGGAAGGCTCGGGGGCTCCAGATGGGATGGGAACCTGTGCCCCCATTTCTCTGGGGGTTTATTTGTGGTGCCAAGTGTGTGTAAAGGACCAAGAGTACCCTCTCTGTGAGTACCCTAAAATGCAGCCCCTTAGCAATTCCTTTGAGGCTCAGGGTCCTTTGATCCAAGATGGCTGCCTTCCCGGCTGGTCAGCCCAGCCAGCGGGCCCTTGAACCCTTTCTGGCAGGCAGGCAAGGGTCCCCCCAGGACTGCAGGGCCTTTCTTTGCTTTCTTTTCCTCTTCCTCCAGGCCCAAAATAGTGCCTGAATGGGCCTGGGCTCTGGCGGGAGCAAGACAATAGTGGCCTCCTGACCAAGGCGGCCTGCTGGCCCAGGTCCATGGGGCGGGAGGCGTAGGGCCAGTATACCCAAGGCCTGAGTCCCACTGCCTTTCCCAGGGCCTGTGCCAGCCCCTCCACTGTCAGGCGTGGGATCCACTGAGGTTCCCACTTGTGCTCTAAGGAGTGGGGTACAGCAGTCTGGCTGGGGTCTCGGGCCCTCTGTATCCCCAGCAGCCTCACCCTGTCCCCATCTGCTGTGTGCATGGCCTGGAGCTTGGGACCTTGGGGTTCAGTCTTCCATGCATGGGGAGGCTGAGTCTACCTCTTGCATTTTGTTTCTTTCTCCTTTGACTCAATGGGAAGGAAGGACTTCTTAGACGTAAGGGCTGTACCGTCTTGGCAGGAAGTGAGCCACTGGCCTGGAGGTGATCAAACACGGTTTGGGTATGTGCTACACGCAGGCAAGAATCTCTTTATGTCTCAAAGATCTATGTTTGAGTTCCATCCACCTCCCTTCCCAGCCAGGTGGCTTTGAGCAAGTCACATCTCCTCCTCAGCCTATGAGTCCCCTTGTGTAAGATGGTTAGGCAGGACTCAGTGGTGGAACGGGGCTTCCCAAAACGCCCAGCATAGTGAAGTTTCAGAGGCTTGCCTGCATCCTCTCGGCCCAACCACCCCTGCCCCAGGAGCTCTACAAGAAAGCCGGGAAGGGACTGGAGAGATGGCTTAGTGGTTAAAGTGCTTGTCTGCACAGCGTAACCCAGCATCCATGTAAAGCTGTCTGCACAAAGTGGCACATGCATCTGGAGTTCGTTTGTAGTAGCTAGAGGCCCTGGCATGCTCATTCTCTCTCTCTCTGTGTCTCTCTTGCTCTCGCTCTCTCATCTGTCTTCTATCCCTCTCTGCTTACAAATTATTTATTTTTTTAAAAAAAAGAAAGCCAGGAGGAGCCCCATATCTGGGGTGCTCATTGGTGAGCTACATCTTGGAAGGCTTTGAGGAGGAGGACTTTGAGATGCTTTCAGGGGAGTATGGTATACACTTGTGTTTTCTGTAGCCCAAAAAGTGGAGGTTAGAGGCCATGGGCTGCCAGCCATCAGAGGCCAAACCCAGCTTCTGATATGTATCATTTATTTGCCCAAAGGTTCTGGCATCCATTGCATTCTAAAAAGACTTGTTTTGTTTTTAATTTTTATTATTGCTCCTGCTATGCAGGCACTTTACCACTGAGCTATAACCCCCAGACAAGACGTGGTTTTAAAGTTAATGTTGAGGGGCAGGTATGGTGGTTCACATCTGCCATCCAGCACTTGGGAGGATCGAAAACTTGAGGCTGCCTTAGACTACATTGCAGGACCTTGTCTCAAGACGAGTCGGTGCTGTTGACAAACTTGAAGATTTCATGTAAAGATGTACAGTTCCTGTTCTCTTGAGAGCTTGGATAGTAGGTGTTCGAGATCTGCTTAAGACAGAAGGGGGCAGGGTGCTGCCCAGAACCCAATGTCTCAAACTCTGTTCTTCTCTGTCAGGCCCAGGCAACCTCTCAATGGAAGAGCTCCAGTGTAGGTATAAGACAAGTTAGGGAGCCCGCGCTCTGAGCGGGCAGTGACGTAGTCCTTGCAGCTGCCAACGGTTGCCAGGGGAACGGTTGCCAGGGGCTGCTGTCACCTGCGCCCCCTTCCTCCCCCTTGGCGTTGGAGGCCCGTCTTCCCGCCTGCCCCTTTTGTTTAAAGCTCCAATGAGGGGGTGGTAGCTGGGGGCCCAGGCTTCCATGTGACCTCCAACCCCTTATACTGGGGAATGTGTCCCCTCCCTGTCTGCTGCCTGCACACACAGCCTTCGCTCAGTCACTCGTAAGCCTGGAGGAGAAAGCCAGGTAGTCCTCCCGCCTTCCCCTCTCCTCTCTCCTTTCTCTTCCATTCCCTTCCCTGCCTCCCTTCTCCCCCTTCCCACCAGCCCCCCTCCTTTCTCCATAGCTTCCTTCTCTCTTTCTTCATTCTCTCCCTCCTTCTTACCATCTATCCCTCTCTCCCCCACCCCCATCTTTCAACACTGACAAGGTAGCTAATGGTATTGGGGGCACCAGGGAGGAGGGGCACATGGGGGGAGGCATAGCTGGTCCCGTAACCAGACTCAGACAGAAGCAGCCTTGAGAGCCACCAGGACGTGGTTGGAGGTGGCTCACATGCCACTTTCCTCCTTGCTGAACATCATCTGGGGGTCCCAGGCTATAGCTGTGGTTACAGTTAGATCTGGGAGAATGGTGGGAGGAGGGCTGGGGACTCCAGGGCAGAGCAGAAGAGGGGCAGTGAGTTCCCACAGCCCCTGACCTGGGGACTTGTGGGCATAGCGTCTACCTAACCAAGGAAACCTTTTCACTATGACTTTTATAGAGAGGCCCTTTCTAGAAGGTAAGTGCTAAGAGCCTGCATCCTTGGGAAACTGGTCCTGGGTTCCCATCCCTCCTTTACTACTCAGTGGATGATCCAAGCAGGTGACTTGACCCTGCTGGGGAAAAGGGGGAATCATTGTCATTCGTTTAATGGGTAGAATGGTCTTGTCTCATGGGTTTTTAAGAGGATTAAATGTGTTAATAATATAGCCAGGCCTGGTGGCTGAGGCCTCTAGCCCAGCATGTGGGAGACTGAGGCTGGAGGATTGTAAATTCATGGCCAGGCTGGGCTGCATAGCTGAGATGCTGTCTCAAAAAATAAGCGAATGTGTTCATACGTGACGAGCGTCTCCTACCACGCTGCGTTTCCGCTGTGTTTCCCTGATACCAGCCATTTTGTGGTAGGGCGAGGATCCTGCTCGTGGGTGTCTCAGAGCGGCTGAGGGCCACTTTGTGGGTGTTGCTGTGTGGCCTCTTCTTCCCTTAGCCCTCAAGGAGTCTGGAATTAGCCTCGGTTGGGAAACTGCCTTGTTTTGTGTCCTGCCTGTCCCCAAACCAGGATCTATCTGGGACCTGGAGGAAGTGGAAAAGGAGGGTTGGGAGCCGACCTTGGGGACTGAAGGATCCTACTATCCAAGGATGGGCATTCTGCCTGGCCCTCGGGAGCCAAGCGCAGCCCCCAGAAAACCAGTGGGGCAGCAACTGGGCTGACCTTGTGGGCCTGTCTGGCCTTGGGCGCCTGGGAACGCAGATGGTAAAGAGGAACTTCGGGCAGACAGGCAGGCATTGGACGTCCGCCTGTGGTCTGAGACGGAAGAGAGTCTGGCCCTGGCTGGACATCCCCTTTGTCCCTCGCTACCAGCTTGGAGGTAAGCCCTTTCCTCACCTGCCCATACCCTGAAACCTGTCCAGTCTTAATGGAGTCCCAGAGGTCTCCTGGGTGACCGAGCTTATGATTGCCCACTTTACTGGAGAAAACTGAGGCTGGACGAGGGGAAGGCTGACTCAATGGTTCCAGATCAGGTGGGCACAGAACTTGTCTGGGCCCTGTGCCCATCTCTCTTGCCCCTCTGCTCTGGGTGGTGGTGGGAGTGTTCCATAGGCAGATGCTGGGCCTGAACTACACTAAGCCAAGGACCCACTGTGGCCAGTCTCATGGATGCCAGTCGTTCAGGGTGACTAGGGTGGCTGGCATGGGTCCCCCAGCGTATTCCCCCATGCCCTTCTCCCTTAGCTTCTAAGACTCTCCAGTCAGCCACTGAAATCCCAGAGGGCTTTGAGCGTTGCCTTTTTGAAGCTCCCTGAACCTTCAGTGTCTGACTCCCCCTCTCTCCTTCCCAGTATCTCCAGTGTCTTAGCCGCTGAAGGGCAGGCCTCAGGCCAACTGGTAGGGCCAGCTGTAATGGATGGAGCAGGCCACTTGGGGACATGCCTGGCACTGCCCCTTTCCCCATGAGCTGATGATGCTGGTGAAGGAAGCTGGGATGGGTCTGAGTATGCCCCAAGCTCACAGGGGACCTGTCGCCTGGAAGTGTCAGGGATGGTGATGAGTGGCCCTGGGGAGCACTGACGTCTAAGTGGCTCCTGTGGCCCATCTTGTGCTGGCTAATGGCCTTGGGGACAACTCAGAGGGGAGGGAAGGGGACTGGAGCTTGTATGTGGCCATAGGCTTCTATCCATGTGCTGGGAGGACATCCGAGAGCTGTGCTTCATGTTTGGGATAGGTGTGCATGCTGAAAGGCCACACTGTCACCTTGGGCTGAGAAATGGCCCAAGCCAGCTTTGTGCCATTCCTTCTTGCAGGAACATCTCTCTAATTGGAAGATTAGTGGAAAAGATGGGGAGAGCCAGGGGTAGAAACTCAGTAACCCCAGTGGCCTGAAGCCCCAGGCTTTTGAGCTTAGGCAGACTTGGATTGAGTCATTGGTTGGCTACTGACTTGCTATGTGGTCTTAGCCATGATGTAAGCCCTTTGGACCTCAGGTTCTCTGTCTTTGAAAAAGCATTGCTTCAGAGTCATTGGGAAGCTCCCAGGACTAACTAGGCATAGTGAGGATTGGGCCAATAAGATGCGGACAGGAGTTCTACCTGGCGTCAGTACCTATAACACCAGCCCTTGGATTCCAGAGGCCTTTACACTGACCTGGAAGGCCTCGGTAAGACTTGTGCACTATCTGTTGCCTGGTGGCCATGGTGGGGCTGTGGAAGAGGCAGAGGCCTGAGGCTAAGGGCACTGGACCTTCACAGCTCTGTCACAGGCTGTGTGCAGAGGCCAAGGATGGAGCACTAAGTCCAGGTTTGCCCCTGCTCAGCATGGTCCCTTAGCCTCTCTGGGACCTCCTGGGTACATGCCTAGTTCCATGTTCAGCTCACTGCCTAGACCCAGCTCTCCAGGAGGCCTTGAAGTCATTTGTGCCTGCAAGTCCTCTGCGGGGCTGGCACGGAGTGTCCATGTCTCCTCTTGCTCAGTGTCTCTATGAGGTGGGCCTGCCTGGGCACACATAGGGAATTGGCTGGGCATGAAGCCACGGGGTGAGGTGAGGCCTGTGTTGGTTGGGTGGCCCTATGGTGAGGCTGGTAGAATGAGAATACAAGCCAGGTTGGATGTGATAGCAGTCTAGAGCCCTAGCATTCTTGAGGCTGAGGCAGGAGGATTGCTGTGATATGAGGCCAGTCTGGGATAAATGTGCATGCCTATTCTCCCTCTCTCCCCCTTGCCCTCTCTGAATGCAAATAAATCATAAAATAACAATAAAAGGATACCTCTTCTATGAAAGAAAGAAAAGAAAGAAAGGAAGGAAAGAAGGAAGGAAGGAACGGAGGAAAAAAGAAAGCTTGCCCCCAAGGGCATCGCTTGGGTCCATGCCAGCTTCTTGGGAGAGGGCAGGACAAGCAGTAGCCTGACTTTTATTACCCTGCAGTCTAGACAAATTCCTGCGGTCTGACATCACTGTGCTGCCCCGGGACCCCAGAGCACCTTTCTCAGTGTGTGTGTGTGGGAGGGGAGCAGGCTCTCAGGGGGCGTCACAGTGCTTGGGTGCCAGTCACCCAGTTTTGAAGTGGGGGCAGGGGAGGAAAACAAGCTGTGTGCTGTGGAACTGGGCAGAACTGGGAGCTGTGACCTCCTGTCTGGTGGGCATCTCCTTAGAGCGGTTAGGTATGTGGCGTTTGCGAGTAGGCTGCAGAGCACAGTTTGAGAACCGGTACATGAAGGGTCCTCTCAGCCCCACAGAGGAAACACCTGCAGGAGTCCCTGTGCCTGCATCCTGTGTGCTGCCCCACCGTGGCCTTTGAGATGTGTCCCAGGGCCTTTCTGAGAGGAGCTAACCTGGCCTCATCCCCAGCATCCTTACACCTTCGCTCCTTGTCCCTGCACACCACGTGTGCACACTCACGGGCTTGCACATGCGCACGAAGCGCCTGTGTGTGCACCCCACGGTGTGCTCCCGCTTTGCAGGTCCCTGTTCATCCTGTGCCCGGCCCGAGGCCTTTGTGGTGATACTCCAGGCGTCCCTTCCGCAGCCCTGCACTGGAGCAGCCTGGGTCCTTCCTTGACCTCCTCAGCAAGGCCCTCTGGAGGGAGGCAGCGCTCAGAAGGCTCAGCCACTGTGCTCCGTGGCTCCTCCCCCTCCTCTCCCAGGTCCTGTGAGAGCCTTAGGTGGCCAGTGTCCCACTAAATTCTGGCAGAGCCAAACACACTTGTCCTGGGGAGGGACAGACACCGTGGGGGGGGCAGGCTGCCCTGGCCCTTAGTCCAGATTTTGCCCTTCTGCAGCCAAGTGGCATGGAGCAGGTCACCTTACCCTGACCCTCCCCGGGACTGGCTACTGTCCACCCAGGTTTCCTGAGCGTGGCCTTCCAGCCACAGGACACTGCTGAAGCCAGACTCTGGCAGTACAGTATTTTGGTTGCCGTGCACAGGGCCCCAGAGCATGCATGTCGTGACATATTCCCAAGCCAAGTTCCACACCCAAAGGTTTGGGCACCTCTGATGGGACCACCTCATGCAGGAAAGTGCGATGGGTACCTTTGGGTTGGCCTGTTACCCTCATAAGAGGAGAGGGAAGGAATGGGGACCAGGTCCCAATGGACATGTGAGAGGTGTTCACCCAGAAAGGGTTAACCCAGAGCCTTCCAGGTCAGTCCATTCAACTTCCACGTCCATCCTCTGAGGAAATGGGTTTTCCAGGAGCTGGGGCCGAGCTGGCGGTGATGTGGTGACACACAGCTCTGTACAGGATGGCAGAGGAAGTGACTCAGGTCCAGGGGGAGAAAGTGAGCCTTGGGTCCACTGCCCAGCACAGACGGCAGGGCTGGAGCTAGCTGAAGCCCCGTCCTTGGCAACTGGTCAGGGAGGGAATGGGGGTGCCTGGGGGCATCTTGGCTCTCACAAGCCCTGGTGGCTCTCTACCTTGTAGAGCCCCTGGGGACCTCATGATGGTGGCCTCCATTGTGTCAGATTTGGATCAGCTTGTTCTGTTCTCTGCGGGTGTTTACGGAAGGCTGAGGTCAAGGGGTGGTCACTTCAGAAGGAGAGCCAAGGTTGGGGCGTTCCTGGGGGCCACGGCTTGCCTCTCTCCATCTAGGGCTTGCCTCCGTTCTCTCCAATTCTCTGTTTTTTTGCTCTGTGGAGGACTTCAGAGTCGGAGGGAGTGGGATAGAGGATGCTTCAGGGATGTTTACCAATGGTGGCTGGGCCTTGGGGAAGGACTAGCTCTGGAGACAGATGGCTCCTCCCTGCCTCAGTTCCCACATCTAGGAAGTGGTAAACCAGTAGGACCTGCTGCTGTAATGGTCGGGACTGCTGCTGATCCGCCTGCCTCTGGCCAGTGCTGGGGCCTGGCAGTTGTTGCTAAGATACGTGGTGGCTTAAGCTCGTCAGCTCTGCCGTTCCACACCTCCAGAGACCAGTGGTGGCTCCCCGGCTCCTGTGAGGCTTCTGCAGTTTGGTTTCTAGCACGCTAGGACCCCTCTTTCATGGCTGGACCAGGTGGCAGGCCAGGGACAAGGTGACCTGGGACATCCTGCAGGCAGTGCTGAGGGCTCTATTACAGGCCCTTTTGAGGCCCTGTGGCAGGTACGTACACAAAGATGTACCTAGAAGGGGCCTAGGCAGGATGACACATGGCTAAGTGAGGCATGCAGGACGGCACCCTCCTCACCCCCCACCCCTGGTCATCTTGTCTATAGTACAGCCCCTTTGACTCTTGGGGGTGTGATACACTCAGGGCCATAGGGAGGAGGGAAGTTTTCTGGGTGGGGTTACAGTCTTCCGGTTGGTGCCGGATGGGAGGCTCATGCTCCAGGAATTTCCCTTCAAGGAGCTCTGGAGGACAAGCTGACCACCTGCGGACGACAGACAGGCATGGAAGGGGGCGTTGGGGGCTGGGCCAGAAGGTAGGCAGACACGATCTTCCTAGTGGTGCCTGCCATGTGTGCCCTGGTTTAAAAGTCCTCTATTAATTCTCACAATGAGCTTTGAGATAGGTTCTATTTTCAGTCTGCTTGACAAGTGAGGGAAATGAAATCCAGAGATGGTCAGTAACTAGCTCAGGGACACACAGCTAGTAAGTGTGGGAGCTGGGATTTGAACTCAGGCAGTCTGGCTTCAGAGACTGCTTCGCTACAGATGATGTAAAGTATTCCAGGTTATCCCTTCTCACCAAGCCCCAAGAATGCTGATGTGGGGGCTGGGGAGATGGCTCAGTGGTTGTACATGCTTATCTGAAAGCAAGCCAGCTGGCCTGGGGTTCGATTCCCCAGTACCCATGTAAAGCCAGGTGCACAGAGCAGCACATGCATCTGGTGTTCATTTGCAGTGGCGAAAGGCCATGGTGCGCCCATTCTCCCTCCCTCCCTGTCTTTGCGAATAGATAAATTTTAAAAAGAGAATGCTGGCGGGGACGCTTGTCCTTGCAGTTGCTGCCCATAGCTGGGGTGGAATGTGATGAGGTAGACAGGGGCAGTCAGCCTCTTGTTTGTATCTGAACCCCTTCCATGGGTCCCCATGGTAGCGCAGCCTGGCTCGTGGCTCTCCTGGATTGGGGACCTCACTCCTCTGCCTCTTGTCTCGAGGGCTAATTTGGGAGAGTCAGTACTAGATAGGTGGCTCTGTCCTTCCGGGGCTTGTCTGCCGACTGGTGGCTCACCTTGAGAGATACCATGAGTTCTCGCCAGCTTTGTGACCTCATCAAGTCACTGGCCCTCAGATCCAAAAATCATAACCTGGCACATTTGGATCAAGTTCTCGGGTGACCTGTGAGTTTTGAGCTCACAAGCAGAGCCAGTGGTCATGGCGAGAGGGCATCGTGGAAGAAGTGACATCTGAAATGAGGGTTAGTGCGCAGAGACTGAGGCTGCAGAAAGGAGAAGGAAAGAGAGGCTTTGGCCTCGCGCCAGGTGCTGGGCTTCCTTCTGCTGGTCTGGGGTGGTGGGAGGTGGTTTGACAAGGACTCGGTGCTCACAGAGTGAAACCTTCAAAATCACAACGCGGGAAACAGCAGCTCTTCCCTAACACACTTTCATATTCTCCTTCTCAAAGACCTTGTGATGCCCCAGGGCCAGATCAAGAAAGAGCCCATGGACCTGTGATTATGCACCAAAGCCTGAGAAACTGAGGTTCTGTTCCTCATGTTGGAGTGTGGGGAATGGGTTTTCATTTGAAGAGGCCAGGGTCTCTCAAGTGAGGCGGTCCCAGTAGGGAAGACTGTGAGATCCTTCCTGGTCCACCTGGTCTTTTAATGTTGAGTTTAAAAGCCACCTTTTCCTGGAAGCCCTCCTGCTCTCTCAAGCTCAGGCCCCTTGTGTGCCCAGGGTTCCCAAGGCTTCCCTTTGTCTGGCTTGTGGCAGATGTTTGCGTCTCACTGTGGTCAGGTGAAGTTCCCCATAGGGTGAGTGATGGCTGAGTGAGTATGTCAGCATCCCGCTTGGTCACTGGCCTAGTTGGCAGCGGGGTTGGGGGCAGGGACAAGCCACCACTCTCTAGGCACCTGACACGACAGTTCTATCCAGGCAGGAGAAATCCCTGGCCTTGGAGCGTTCCCCATGTGTGGAATGGACCTACATACAGTGGCACTCACCTCTCAGGTTGGCATGAGACTTCGTGCTGGTGTGAGGTGGAGGGGACAGCATCCAGGCTGGCAGAAAAGAGATGCTCAGCTAATAGAGGCCAATGGAGTCAGAGTGTAGGGGTAGGAGGAGCTGAACCCCCCATCTGGGCATTTTTACAAGAAGGCCACTCCCTCTACTCTTCAGCTGCCCAGAGTCCCCATTAGCTGTCTCCCCCTAGTGGTCATGATGGGAAGTTCCATTCCCTCTAGCACGAGGACAGGCTACCCTGTCCACTCTGAGTCTTGCTGTCCTTTGTGGTCCACCCTCTTCACTTTCTCCTGCAGCTGCTGCACCAGGTACTGTCCATGGAGAGGACCACAGGCTTCCTGGCTGACGGAGAAAGAGCTCTCGGGCAGAGTGAACCCTTGGGTAGTGAAGGGGGGGTGCAAAGACGTCTGGAACCGACTCTGAGGCAGGGTTCGTAGAGCTGAGTCTCAGAGACCTTGAGGTGCATCTCTCAGGAAGAACTTAGCAGCCCTATTTTCTTGTATCTCCCCCAGGCTAGCGGGTGCAAGGAGGTGGTTACAGGTGGAGTCTAGACAAGGCCATGCTGGGCCCTGTTGTGAGCTGCTAACTTGCTGTGGTGCCACAGCAACAGTGACGCAGCTGGGCTGGAGAGATGGCTTAGTGGTTAAGCGCTTGCCTGTGAAGCCTAAGGACCCTGGCTCGAGGCTCGATTCTCCAGGACCCACATTAGCCAGATGCACAAGGGGGCGCATGCGTCTGGAGTTCGTTTGCAGTGGCTGGAAGCCCTGGCACGCTCATTCTCTCTATCTATCTGCCTCTTTTTGTCTCTCTCACTCTCAAATAAATAAAAAAAAAAAGTGAGACAGCTGTTCTGGGGAGACCTAGCACCATTTCCACACCCAGCCCTGCATCCCACGCATGTACCCGTCCTCCCCTAGATGACCAACCTCCATCCCTGCAGCCCACTCATGCACCCGTCCTCCCTGGGACTGCCCCAGCTATTTGGTCCAGGCTCCAGCTAACAGTCCTCATATCTCCCAGGTGGTGACGACTCTAGGTGACTTCTAAGGTGCATAATGGCTGTCCGGGTGCTGCTGCAGATGGCACTGTTCCTCCTGAGCCTGCTCTTGGTGGCTCAAGGTGAGCTTTCCTGGGGCCTGGGAGTATAGTCACTTTTGTTTAATGCCTTTGCCTGAACGTATGCTGACCCTTTGGGACCGGTACGGGTCTGCAAGTATCACTTTGCTGCTGAAGGGCACTGTGGGCAAAGGCAGAATGCATCTCTTCCTCTGCCAGGTGCAGCTCCACAGAGTACCAGTGTGGGGTGGGAAGCATGTATTCACCGGGTTCCAGCTCCACTCACCCTTGCAGTGAGCATTCTTGGGGAGTGCACCGTTTGTGCAATAGTCGATGGCAGCTGTGGCCTCAGACACTGTATTATTGGTATTACCTTTTGGTTTTGCATTTGAAGCCATTTGTTCTCAGCTCTCTTATGTCATTGCTTGAAGCCAATCATTTCTGAGCAGGATGGACATTGTTGTAGACCCTCGACATATAGGGCTTTGGAATGGGTGTTAAGCCCCATGTTCTGCCCAGGCACTGGATCCCATCTGTAGTCTCTGCCTCCTTAGGGGTCCACAGCGGCAGCCCCCGGGAAGACTTCCGCTTCTGTGGCCAACGGAACCAGACACGGAATAGCATCCTCCATTATGACCAGTCCTCAGAGCTGCACATCTCAGTCTGGAACACGGAAGAGGCCCTCACAATCCAAGCCCCCTTCCCCGCTGCCCACCATGCTTTCTGGACCTTCCCGGAGCCCAGGGGCCTCTATCACTTCTGCCTCTACTGGAGCCGCCACGCTGAGAGGCTGCACCTGCGCTATGGCAAGAATGACTACGTGCTGAGTAGCCGAGCCACCAGCCTCCTCTGTTTCCGGAACCAGGAGCAGGGACAGAAACCGGGGACTCCACTGCTTGCCACTTCCATCAGCTCCTGGTGGAACCCCCAGAACACCAGCCTGCCTGGGGCGGCCAGCTTCATCTTCTCCTTCCACAGTAAGGTCGGGGGAATGGCTGGGCAGAGGGCAGAAGGCAGGGAGGGAAAACAAAAGACCAGCCAGCAGGGCTAGAGAGATCGCTTAGCAGTTAAAATGCTTGCCTGTGAAGCCTAAGGACCCGTGTTCAACTCTCCAGATCCCACCTAAGCCAGATGCACAAAGGTGAAGCAAGCACAAGGTCACATATGCCCACTAGGTGGCACAAGTGTCTGGAGTTTGGCTATTGTGGTGGCTGAGGCCCTGGTGTGCCAATTCTCTTTATCTCTGTCTCTTTCTCTCTGTGTCTGTCTGAAAAAAAAGAAAAGACAAGCCAGCAAGAGCCTGAGTTCTGAAGGGCAGCTCCCCAGCAGCCAAGAGTCATGGAAGGCATCTGAGGAAGGGAGGAGGGGAGGCCAAGTAATGCTTTGGGAAGTTTTGTGGGAAGGCAGGCATGAGGGTGCAGGTGTCCCATAACTTCCTCGTCGATATCAGCAGGACCTCCAACTGGAGGCTGTGTTTATGGAGGCTGCACAGCTGAGGCCTGGTCACTGCTGGCTACGTAGTCCATGTAAGGGGAAGCAGCACAGGCTGTCCTGGGACAGCGCACGATACGATGAGGCAGATGGCTAGATCAGGAAACTGGGACCGCAGCACTGGAAACTCTTGGCACTGATGGTGTTGTACACTATGGCCATAGGAAGGCCCAGCTTCTATTCAAAGTGCAGGCAGAGGCAACGTGAAACTGTAGGCGTTCCTCACACTGCCGTGTCACCACGAGGGAAACGGGCACAGAGAGACTGATCCCAGTAGCCCGGATAAGAGGTGGAGGAGTCAGGGTTCTACTACAGCACCTGATTAGTGGGGGCCTGGAGAAACAGTGGCTCAACATCAGCAAAGCGTGGAGGCCGGCAGGGAGCTTTGGGGGCCATGTCCTCAGCTGGGTGTGGCGTGTAGTGTGGCCTCTGTCAGAGCTGGGAAAGAGGCCGGCCTGGAGGCCGCGGATTCGCCGACTCTGATTCTGTCCTGGTGGTTCCATCTGGGGCTCACTGTGCCCGGCTAGTTCAGACAACTAGATGAAGTCAGCAGGGCTCTGAGCATGGGGAGATCCATGGGTGGAGGTGGGGGTGGTGCAGTCTCCAGGCAGGACCCCCGGCTGGAGGCTGAAGAAGAATTGGGCCTTGGGGCAGCCAGAGTCCTGAGAAGCACAGGCAACCTGATCTGGCTTGCTGTGGAAAAGACTTAAAAATGATGAGCCAGGGTTTTTCTATCACTGAAAAATCAGGTTTCTTGGGCAATAACTCAAAAGTCAGATGGGAGCAGGGGAGGAGACGCCCTAGCTCGCTCGCCAACTGGCCTGATGAACACAGTGGTGAGCAATAAGAGACCCTGCTTCAAACAAGGCGGAGGTGAGGACCCACACTGTCCTCTGATCAACACACACACACACACTCACTCACTCACTCACTCATTCACCAGGCCATCCAGGGCTGCCTTTTCTGATACAAGATTTGACTCAGGCCTGAAAAGACATGCAAGTCCCACCTAGAGTCAGAGAGGCTGGAAGGCAGGAGGTCCTGGGAGCCACCACAGGAGACCCATTTCTTCAGAGAAGGCCTGCTGACCCTGAGCCCCAGGGACCTTCTCTGCTCATGTGTAGCCTGAGGCACTAATGCTGCAAGATGTTTGGGAGATAGAGTCCCACCTGCTGGCTCTGGCTCTCAGCAGCCTGGGGTCCCCTCTGTCTATTGGACTCTTGGTTTTCTCTTCTGTAAAGTGGGTACAGGCATGGAGGGTCACTGAGGGCTGGACATGGCCTGCGGTCACAGCCTCAGGCAAGCTGACCCCCTCGCAGACTCCCCCCGGAAGGCCTCCCACAATGCATCTGCGGATATGTGTGAGCTGAAAAAGGACCTGCAGCTGCTCAACCGGTTCCTGCAGCACCCTCACCGGACCTCCAGGCGGCCCTCATCCGCGGACATCAGTCAGTGAGTGTGGCAGGCAAGAGGCTGGGAGGCCTTCCCTGGGGCTGGGTGGTCCTCTGTACTTCTGTCCCTCGGGGCTGTCAGAGTAGGAAGACCAAACCCCACAAGGAAGTACCCACCCCTGCCCATTTGGGAGCCTGACCCACCAAGGCCCTGAGGTGGGCTGGCAACTGGATGATCATGGGGCCAGCCTGGGCTGAGTCCCAGGGCAACGCCCCCTGTAACTGCTCCCCTTTCTGTTGACCCTGTCTTCACCTTCAGCCAGGTCATCCCCTTTCTCTTTCTCTCCATACTCAGTTCTTGGCCTCTCCCCCAAGCCCTCCCCTCTGTCCTTCCTCCATGCCCCTCCCTCTGTCACCCACTGTTGCAGTCCGGTTCCCATTGCTGGTAGAAATCACCCAACCAAGAGCAGCTTCTGGGAAAAAGAGGTTTATTTTGGCTTTCAGGCTCAAGGGGAAGCTCCACGATGGCAGGGGAAAATGATGGCATGATCAGAGGGTAGACATCACCCCCCGGCCAACATAAGGTGGACAATAGCAACAGGAGAGTATGCCAAACACTGGCATGGGGAAACTGGCTATAAAACCCATAAGCCCGCCCCCCACAATACACTCCCTCCAGGAGGCATTAATTCCCAAATATCCAACAGCTGGGAACCTAGCATTCAGAACACCTATGTTTATAGGGGACACCTGAATCAAACCACCACACCCACCATGGTTTCTTCCATACCAGGCAGCTACAGAGTCTCGAGTCAAAGCTGGCCTCCGTGAACTTCCTTGGGGACATGGTGTCCTTTGAGGAGGACCGAGTCAACGCCACAGTGTGGAAGCTGCCACCTACGGCTGGGCTCCAGGACCTGCGCATCCATTCCCGGCAGGAGGTCCGGTTGTCTGTGGTGGACTGGGTAGAAAGGGGAAACAAGAGCCACCCAGCATAGCTTCCTGCTTGGCCTCCTGGGAAGGTTCTGGGCTCAGGGACTGCCCAGATCCCATAGGCAGAGCTGGTGTCTGCAGCCCCAGAGAACAGGGCTCATGAGGGTCTCTTGGCCTCTCTCCTGAGCCCTGGGCTCCAGCCACTAAGCTCCCCATGGCTGGTGCTGAGGAAGGAAGTGTGAGACCTGACATGGGTCAGGTGTGGTTTCTCCAGAGCAGCAACATCCAGAAAAGGGGCAGTGTGGTGCAGGGGATGGGTCTGGGGTCCCTGCTGGTCTGGGGTCTGAAGGGTCCCTGATGCACAGGAGGAACAGAGTGAGATCCAGGAATACTCGGTGCTGCTGCCCCGAACCCTCTTCCAGCAAGCCAGAGGCCGGCGCAGGGAGGCTGCGCAGAGACTGCTGCTGGTGGACTTCAGCAGTCAGGCTCTGTTCCAGGTATGGGGTCCTCCTTATGTTCTCTATGGGAATTGTTTTTTTTTTTTTTTTTGTCCAAGAGAAAGGGGAGAACAACCTTATCTTTCTCCTCCAGGAGCAAAACCTCTCCTCATAAAGTCAAAAATGGGACCGCAACATCTAAATTCCTGGGAGAAATCTAAGCAGTGTTGTTCTCTCTCTAGTGTGAATGAGATTAGAGGGAGACTCGGGGTCTCAGAGCACTGAATGTGCGGGCAGAGACAACAGTCTGGAGAGAGTAGGTGGGGGATGTCTTCTTATCCCTGACCCTTTTTCCTGTTCTCTTTCCCCCCAACCTCTTACACCTAGGACAAGAATTCTAGTCAAGTCTTAGGGGAGAAGGTCTTGGGCATTGTTGTGCAGAACACCAAAATAGCCAACCTCTCTGAGCCCGTGGTTCTCACTTTCCATCACCAGCCCCAGCCGGTGAGTGTCACAAACCAACCTGGGGACAAGAGTCCCTGCTGGGCTGTGTCTTTGCCTGACCCTCCCTTCCTACTCCCTTGTCTTTAATGGAAAGGTTGCCTGGCCGAGAGTCAGGTCAGGATTGGGGTGGGGCCAATGAAGAGGCGGACTGTGGAGGACCCACGGAGGGTGGACTGTGGGGGGCCCACGGGGGGGTCCATAGAGGATAGACTGTGGAAGACTTATGATCTGCCTTTCTTGTCTCCACAGAAGAACGTGAGTCTACAGTGTGTGTTCTGGGTTGAAGACCCAACACGTGAGTGTGATGGATGGGGTCTGTGGGTGCGGAAGTATCTGGAGGAGACGTGCGGTTTGGGGGGTGGTGGGAGAGATGGCGATCGTCAGGGACAATTTCCTGGGGATGATGGAGTTGTAAGAGGGGGTGACAAGCCTGGGATCTGCTGGTGAAGCAAAGCCTTGGAAGAATGCCCCAGTCACTCGCTGGGGGTCAGGGTGGGGTCTTGGAGGAATAGAGTTGATGTAAGCCCCGTGCTGTTCCCTCAGCCAGCAGCCCGGGGAGCTGGAGCAGTGAAGGATGCGAGACCCTCAGGAGAGAAACCCAGACGTCCTGCCTCTGCAGCCACCTGACCTACTTCGCGGTGCTGATGGTGGGTGCTCCTGCTGCCTTGCCCACCTAATTCTTGTCCTGTGCTGGATGCTTCTCACTTTGTTAGCTCACTTAATTCAAAAACAACATGCCAAGGTAGCTTCTGTTGTCATAGATAAGCAAACTGTGGCACAGAGGGGTCAAGTACAGCCCAAGGTGACAACTGGTTAACAAAAGAGCTGGTCTGCAACACTCTTGCTCCTTATTCCCCAATCTTGATGTGTGATGAAAATTCAGAGTCCCAAGTTACAGGTCTGGGCCAGTAGACTGTTTCTTATGCACTGCTGACTGAGGTGGGCTCTGGCACGCCCCACATCTCAGATTTACATCTCAACTTCATGCTACCAGCATCCCCTGGGCATGGAAACCTGGGGAGCGTATCCTCATGTTGAATGTCATACAAACATACAGGTGCCTTTTGGCACACAGTGTGGTCACATCCCGATGAGTCCACTGTAAGCGGGAAATATCCCAAGTCAGAATGTGTTAAATCTACCTGAAAACCAACCATCACAGATGAGCAGCGTATTATGGGTGTTGGTGGCATCCCCCGGGGCCACAGGACTGATGTTGCCAGCTCCTGTGGCAGGTCAGTAGCCCAGAAAGGCATGCAAATTTCAAAAACGGCTGCTATTGGCCCCCTCCATCCCCTATGAGTCATTGTAAAGTAGCAAATCCCAGTAGAAGCAGTGACGAGTGCAATTCAGGGGCTCTGGGGATGGGAGGCGACCACAGACCTCTCCAGAAGAATGCACGGGAGTAGGGACTTGCTAACTTTCAGCTCACAGAGAACACAGGCTGGCCCCACCCAGGACCTCAGCATGGAGGTGAGACAGCTGCCCTGTTCCGGTGCAGGTTTCCTCTCTGGAGGTGGAAGCCACTCACAAGCACTACCTCACGCTTCTGTCCTATGTGGGCTGCGTCATCTCCGCCCTGGCCTGTGTCTTTACCATCGCAGCCTACCTCTGCTCCAGGTAGGGCTTGGCATGGGAGGGTGGGCGCCTTCTAGTTCCCACAGGCGACGGGGGAGAGGAGGAGAAAGGGAGGAGAAGGCAGAGGAAGATCAGCTCACGCCAGGGCGCTCCTGCCTGCAGGAGGAAGTCCCGAGATTACACCATCAAGGTGCACATGAACCTGCTGCTGGCCGTCTTCCTGCTGGATGTGAGCTTCCTGCTCAGCGAGCCCGTAGCGCTGATGGGTTCCGAGGCTGCCTGCCGTGCCAGCGCCATCTTCCTGCACTTCTCCCTTCTCGCCTGCCTCTCCTGGATGGGCCTCGAGGGCTACAACCTCTACCGGCTCGTGGTTGAAGTCTTCGGCACCTACGTCCCTGGGTACCTGCTCAAGCTGAGCGCCGTAGGCTGGGGTAAGTTGCAGCCCCAGAACCATCTCGCCCACTACCCACTGGGCTTCTGGCCAAATGCAGATAGCTGGGCCTGCTCCTTACCTGCATGGAAATCAAGTCACCCCTCCACATGGTCTGGGCCAAGGTGCAATTTAGGAAGGTAAAGTGCTGAGCTCTGTCTTCAAGACACACTTTTGAATCCTCCATCCCCCACACTGCACACTCGGTTAAGAGGGGGGTCTGTAGGCGGGGCCGCCGAGAGTGGAGATACATGCTGTGCCCTCCTCAAGGAAACGCAGCTGGAGACCCTGGGGCTGAAGTCCTGGGAAGTCAGGTCTTGTTCCACACACCTACCTCGCTCAGGCTGGCAGCGGCGCCCTACCTCGGGTGACCGTCTTGGTGGCTTTGGCATTTCGTTCTGGGCTGATCACAGCTCACTTCACGGTGGCCCAGATGACTCATAGAAGACTGGAGCCCTGTTTCACACCATGAGCCTGACCTTTCCACATCCCTGACCCCAATCTGCTGCTTCTCCTCTGCCCCTCAGTGTGCCCCTCTTTGTTCATTCCTCCCAGTTCTATGAAGCTCCTTGAGCTGGCTGTGGCTCTCCACCTATGTGTGAGGTGAAGGCCAGGGTAGATGTCCCCTTGGCCAAAGCTCTTGCTGTCCCCATTGCCATCCACCTGCCCCTGTACCGCTGCCATCCTCTCTGCTCTTCCCCTCTCCTCAGCAGGGACCACAGACCCTTTATCCTAGGGGGACCCAGGATGAGATAGGGCAAGGTTGGGGAGATTGTGCCCCTAAGTGGAGTGGTGACAGGGAAGGTCCAAGCTTGGTGGACCTTCTCTCAGTGAGGCTGGGTATGCTCTGGGAACCTTGGCCTGAAATGGGTGGTTTCCTTCTACACCCACATGGGGAGGTGGGCTTGGAGAATGGAGGCCAAGCTCCTGTTTGCTGCCCGCAGGCTTCCCCATCTTCCTGGTCACACTGGTAGCACTGGTGGACGTGAACAACTACGGCTCGATCATCCTGGCAGTGCACCGGACTCCAGAGCGTGTCATGTACCCCTCCATGTATGTGGCTGTGGCGGGGGTGGGAGTGGTGGTGTTCAGAGGGTGCCTGGCCTGGCCCTGCTGGCCGGGAGGGTCCTGGCCTCCAGTTTGCTAGAAGATGGGCCTGCCAGTGGTCAGAATGATGGGCTACAGGCTACACAAGGGATGAGAGACATCTGATCAGCCACTAACTAGACAGTGCCAATGCCTAGAGCCTGGCTCCTCTCTCTGGCCCCCATATTGCATGCATTGACACAGTTAATCTCCCATCATCCTCTCTTTCATCATGTCTGGTTTCCCAGGCTAGTGGGAACCTAATGCCTACAGGAGCTAGGGATCCACCCTTAGCTACACTGATCAGTTGAGGGGGACCGGTGGTGCTGAGATCCATCCTTTTTTCCCCCATCCCCTAACTCTCCAGGCTGGCCATGGGCAACCCTGAAAATAGATAGGAAGAGAGGGTTCCTGAATGCCAAGCTGTGGATGAAGTTTCTACTGGCTCCGTGTTGATGAAGTATTCATCAGGACTTTTGTATCACCTTGTACTTAATTTATTTGTTTAATATTTTCCTTTAAGTCATCTGCTGGTTAGCTTGAGTAAGTGTGTCTTTAAAAAGTGACACCAAGGCAATAGGAAAGCAAGCACTGCTGGCCATAAACAGTGAGCAATCCTGAATGTCAGCCTGGCGCACTCTGGGGTCATGCCCATCTGCTGAGCCTCCTATCCTTGCCCAGGTGCTGGATCCGGGACTCCTTGGTCAGCTACGTCACCAACTTGGGCCTCTTCAGCCTAGTGTTCCTCTTCAACACGGCCATGCTGGGCACCATGGTGGTGCAGATCCTACGGCTTCGCCCACACAGCCAGAAATGGCCCCATGTCCTGACGCTGCTGGGCCTCAGCCTGGTTCTCGGTCTGCCCTGGGCCTTGGTCTTCTTCTCTTTTGCTTCTGGCACCTTCCAGCTTGTGGTCCTCTACTTCTTCAGTATCATCACTTCCTTCCAAGGTACGTGCAGGCCCTGCTTCCACCTGGAGAACCCGCCCCCACGTGGAGGGCCTCCCCTCCTTCTCTCCCATGCCACAAGCTGCCCACACAGGGAACACTGGCAAAGAAGGGATGACCCAGGGGACCAATAGATTTCGCTCCTCTGGCCCTTGGTCATCCTGTGGCCACAATGAGCAAGGCTTTATTGAGCACACACTATGTGTCAGGCCTGTGCTAAGCCCAGGGCTCCAACTGTGAACCACCAGCACCTGTGACAAGCGTGAAGCTATAAAAAGTGATTGAAGAAAGCAGGGAAGTCACGCTATGGCACTTGGGCTAGGGTTGGGATTACTTTAGGGAGGTGGCCTGGAAGGTCTCTAGGGGACATTTGAGGATAGCATGCAGAACCAGCATGCAGGAAGGATCTAGAACCCCAAATGTGTGCCCTGGACCAGCACTCTCGGGACCTTTGGAATCTTGTTGAGAACACAGGCCTGTGGTCCACTCAGACCTGCTGATCTCATCTGCATCTTAACATGGCATCCTGTGTATGTCACAGGCCAACAAACTCTGCGAATGCCAGACAGAGGAGGCAAGAGCTAAGGCTTTGAGGTTGGAACAAGTGTGTTGGGAAGATGACGAGCAAGAGCATAGCTAAAGGGTAGCCAGTGAGGGCCAGAGCCAGGATCAAGGGGGTCCCTGGCTTGAGACTATAATAGGCTCCTACCTGCATCCTTCCACCTCATGCCCCCTGTGCTCAGATACACACACGTAACACATCTGTATGCTTGACCGTGTTGAACAGGGACGGTTGGGGCTCACCTGGGCTGCAAGGCCAACTTCCCACACAGAGGCACTGTGGAACTGGAGTAGAGGCGAAGGAGGCAGAATGGCACAAAATGCAGTAATTGAAGCTCCCATCTTGCCCCATGTGAGGTGCAGATTATAAGTAAAGCTCGCGTTCTTGGGCCCATGCCGATTTGCTGATGTTTTGCGGTGTACTGCACAGTGCTGAGTGGATAGCTCCAAGGCCCAAGAATGTCAGACCCCTAGGGGGGGGGACTCTGGGAGTCGGAGTACAGCTGGCTGTTGATCCTGTCCCGTCCTGTCTCACCCCCAGGCTTCCTCATCTTCCTGTGGTACTGGTCCATGCGGCTGCAGGCCCACGGGGGCCCCTCCCCACTGAAGAACAGCTCAGACAGCGCCAAGCTGCCCATCAGCTCTGGCAGCACCTCATCCAGCCGCATCTAGACTGCCACATGCCCACACTGCCTGAGGCCAAGCCCTTGCTGGTCAGTGGCATACTTGAGAAGTCCCTCGTCCTTTGGGGGGAGGGGGATGGGTGTTGCCATGGTAGCTAGACACTGACCTAGCCTTAGAGACCCCTCAGCTCCCAGGTCCAATCCCAAAGGCTCAGAAATACACTGCCGCACTAGCTGTGGGGGCTGTCCTCACAGCTGTCCCCGTCTGAGCTGAGGCCTTATCTTTTCTGGCCACCTCCGGGCCCAGCCTTTGTTGCTGGATGTTGGGATCTGCAGGCCCGGAGTCGTGTTTGGATCTTGGAGGCTGGACACATCCTTAAGTCTGTGTCCCTGCCTGGGACACAGCTGCCCAGGCTATAGTTTCTGACCCTGTGGTCACCACGTGGCTACTCCTCCCTGCCCTTTGCTTTTTGAGCCTGAGGATGGGGCTGGGGAGAACCATCGGGGTCTGCAGGAGGCCAGGTGCCTCCCTGGAGCAGAGCACCGTAGCAGCTTGCCTATGTGGGCCCAGGCTCCTTCCACCAGCCTCCTGGCCCCCTTCTTCCTTCCTTGTTCCTCTCCTCTCCTGAGGCCCCCTAGCCCTCCACCTGTAGCCAGTTCCAGTGCTGTTCTTTTGGGTAACGAGTCCCAGGAGCTGCGTGGTGTCTGCTGTAAGTTTCTGTCTGCTGCATGGGCCTTGGCGTCTCCCAAGCAAGGCTCAGAGCAGGCTCCTGGGCTGGGCCAGGCCTGCCTCCCCCCCATCCATCTGGGCCTCTCTGTGAGCTGTCTTATGCTTGCTCGCACCTCAGAAGAGCGTCCACCTCTTCAGATGCCCTCCTGCAGTAACCACGCCAGTGGGACACAGCGATCTGCTCTTGTTTCCAACCGAGCATTCTGAAGCCTGAAAGATCTTTCCCTGGGACGCTGACTTGAGCCTGATGCTCTCCTAAGGAGTGGTTTTCAAATCCCTGTAGGTCACCCCGAGGACACTGGTCTGCCCATCATGGTGAATTCTGTCCAGCTAACATAATGGTAGGGACACAGGTCATTAGACCTGATGGTGTTCCCCACAGACTCTCCCAGGGTCCTGGAGCTTCAGGCACAGGGCTGGGGCGCCCTCACGCCTGGCTGGGAATCCAGGACTTCCTGCAGGGGGCAGTGTTTGATAGTGACCTCCGCCTTCAAGATGGGCAGGGTGTTCTTTTTAAAATACTGATGTATTTGTCTTTTGATATTAAAAAAGTACATGTTCATTGTAGAGAGTTTGGAAGCTGTAGATTGTTGCAAAGATAAATAAAAATCAGCAGTTGCTATCTGTCGCCTTGACAAACCGGTGTGGTTTGGAGCGTTCTCTTGTGGTTCTATTGAAAGCATCATTCGTATAGCTGCCTCAGCACCAATCAGACAACACAGAGAGATGACCACAGGGGGTGGGGAGGGAAGTTGGCCACTGAACACCACCTCAATCAGCCAAACAGGAGGTGTGGTGGTTTGATTCAGGTGTCCCCCATAAACTTAGGTATTCTGAATACTGGGTTCCCAGCTGATGGCAATTTGGGAATTAAAGCCTCCTGGAGGCAGTGTATTGTTGGGGGCAGGGCTTATGGGTGTTTTAGCCAGCTTCCTCTTTACAGTGTTTGGCACACTTTCCTGTTCCTGTTGTCCATCTGATGTTGGCCAGGAGGTTGATGTCTACCCTCTGCTCATGCCATTGTTTTCCCCTGCCATCATGGAGTTTCCCATCAAGTCTGTAAACCAAAATAAACCTTTTTTTCCCCCACAAGCTGCTCTTGGTTAGCTGTTTTCTGCCAACAATGTGAACCTGGCTGTAACAGGACGAATGACCAGCCGGAGTCCATGTTGGGAAAGTGGGTCTGCAGTGGAGCTCAGATACCGTCAGCCGCGGCTGGGCCCTGCAGCCCATCCACCAGAATTCTGAGCAATCCAGACTGGGGTAGGAAATCCATTGATTAAAAAATTTTTAGCACATGCCAAAAAAAATGTTCTGGGGAATGAAGAAATGGCTCAGTGGATAAATTACTGGATACTTAACCTGGATTTTGAGCCACACTCAGCCTGAGTTTGATCCTCAGACCCCGTGTAAAAAGCTGGAAGCTCAGCTGTGGTGGTGCACACCTTTAATCCCAGCACTCGGGAGACAGAGGTAGGAGGATGCTGTGAGTTCAAGGCCAGCCTGGGACTACAGAGTGAATTCCAGGTCAGCCTGGGCTAGAGTGAGACCCTACCAAAAACAAAACAAAACAAAACAAAAACCCAAAGCTGGAAGCTGTGGCTTCTGTAATCCCAGCACACAGATGCTGATGGAGAGGCAGGAGGCCAAGACAGGAGAATTTCCTGGAAGCTTGAGGCGAGCACAGTGAAGAACAACAGGATGAGAATACAGACTGAAATGAAGGGGACAGGGAAGGGCTGACCTGAAAGTTGTCTTCTGGCCTCCACATGCGCACGGTAGCATGTGCGTGCCTGCGCTCGTGCACAAACACAAGCGCATGCACACAGCCACCACTGAAAAATTCTCTGGCCAAAGAGAGCACTTTGAGGGCTGAGTTCATCCTTTGGCTGATCATGTGATTCACTGGACCAGTTCAATGGCTCATCTGAATAAGTGGGCTACAAAAATGTAATGATTAGGGGCTAGAGAGATGGCTGAGCAGTTAAGGCACTTGCCTCCAAAGCCAAAGGACCTGGGTTTGATTCTCTAGTACCTATGTAAAGCCAGATGCACAAAGTGGTACATGTGTCTGGAGTTAAGTTTTCCGTGGCCAGGGGCCATGGTGTGCCCATTCTCTCTATCTGCCTCTTTCTCTCTCTCTCTCTCTCTCTCTCTCTCTCTCACACACACAAATAAATAAATAACTAGATTCTACCCCACCCACAACTCTGCTTTTAGCTTTTCCTGCAAATCTCCCCTCCCCATTGTGTGACATGAGAGTTGGCATCTCCCAGGTATGTGTCTCCCTCAGATCCTGTTTGATCGTCACTATTTGCGATCAGATATGAAACTTCATTGCAAGCTGGGCATGATGGTACCTGTTATCCTGGAACTCAGGAAGCTGAGGCAGTAGGATTGAGAGCTCAAGACTAGCCTGGGCTACATAGCAAGACCCTTTCTATTGGATGGATGGAGGGATGGATGGATGAAATCCCACTGTCTAGAGTCCAAACCCCAGCCCAGGTCCCACATTGATCTCTTTCCCCTCACCAGGACAAGATGAGGGGTGCCTCTGAAGACACCCTTCTGCTATGGGAAAGAAGATGGAAGCTGCCGTGATGCTGCTAGGTGTGACCAGAGAGCTGGAGGCCTTATCCACCAGGAGCCATTGGAACAAGCTGGGGGTGGGGTGTGGCAGAAGGAGACAGAGACTACACTTCTGTTGGCCCTGGGGTACAGGGGCCCCAAGCTAGTCCCTGGTCCCAAGGGGACTTTCAGAGAAGTATTGCACAGTTTGGGCCTCTCCTGTTACCTGCCCAGCTGCCCAGGCCCTGGCTCCCACGAGCTCGATGCCCAGTCCCAGGATGCAGATTGCCTGCTCCTTCTTCATGGACCCACACTGTGAAGCCCTTACAGCCAGGATATGGCTCCCAGGGTGGGCCCAGCACATAAGTCAGCACCCACTGACACGTATGCCTCACCTCATCTTTGCCCTCACCTACAGCTGGGAAGGAGGCCACAGGGCAGCCAGAGGAAGGCTGGATGGAGGAGGAGCAAGCCTAGTGGCTTCCATCTTCCCATCAGAGGAAGTTCTAGGACACAGGAACTCCTGGGTTCTGACCTGCTGCTCCATGCCGGATCCCCACCTACCTCCCACAGCCCATATTGTGACCTGTCATCCCCTGCCCCCGCCCCCTCAGGTCCAGAGGGCACAGCAGGGGACCAGATGGAAGGAAAGGGGGAACAGGCTAGCTGTAGCTGGGTGGCTGTGCAGGAAGACCTCAAGGTAAAGCAGGGCTAGCTCAGACCATATGGGGCTCATGGAGGTATTAGGTGACAAAGAGCCTTTCCCTGCTCTGAGTGGCTATGGACAGCACCAAGGGCCTGGCCGCACCCTTGGGGGCAGCAGAGTTGAGACCTGAATGTTGGTGGGGCCCATCCCTTCCCTCATACTGAAGCCAGAGTGCGTGTGCTGCCTGCGCTTCCCACTTGGCCAGCAGTGACCAGATGGACGAGGGTCATAGCACTTGTTACCATCAAAAGCTAGTGCTACCGTTGCCCCTCCTCCACCAGGCAGCCACACACACCTCGAATCACGAGTCCTTCCCAAACCTGTGCGGGGCTCAGAGCAGCAGACAGCTCGGGCCGGCAGGGTCACTAGACCAGACAGCCCAGGCCCGATCGCATCCTAGGGTCCGCACTCTTTTCCACTCCCCCCTTCCTCTCCTCCTCACCAGCCTGCCTGCCTGCCGCCCTTTCTCTCTACCAGGACCTGTGTCTACTGGGTCTTGCCAAATCCCCACACCCCAAGGAGTAGCCCACGTGACGGCTGTTTACTGAGATGCCAATGAACCTCAAGACCTTCGCTGGGGAAAAGGGTGTGGGTGTGTCTGCTCAAGTTCAAGTCTGGAACAGAGACCCCTATTGGCTTGGCTGCAGGACTCCAGCCCCATGGTGCCCACCTGGCAGGGTGGTGCCAGCTCGTCCCTGGGCTCAGTCCAGCTCCCTCTCCGGGCGGTTATGGGGATGGCCCAGGCTCAGAATACTTCCCAGTTCCCCACACCCGCCTTTCACAACCCAACCGATGGGGCCATTGCGCAGGAAGGGTAAGAAAGAGGCCACAGGAAGCCGTGGTGAGGCTGACCGGAGGCAGGCGGGCCAGTTGGAAACAACCTGTGACCAGGGGACCACACAGCCACAGGGCTCCGCTGGCTTCCAATGGCAACAGTCAGAGTTGTGGGGGCCTTACTCCTTCTGTCGCTGGCCTCAGGTAAGCAGATGCTGCCTCCCCGGCCCCTCCTGCCAAGCCTGGGAGGCCGTGTGCTGGGGAGGGGCCCAGGCAGGATGGGAAGGGACCGAAGGATGCGCATAGGGGTGAGCGGTAAGGAGTTGGGGTGTCTGGAATGTGTTCTCCCTGCCCATTTCAGCATCTCTTTATCTGCCCGGGGTCTGTCCTGTCTTCCTGGTAAACTTCGTCGCGCTGGGCTGCTGGCTCCCTTTGTCGCTCCAAGGTACCCTATAGATTTGGGGGAGCAGAGTGTACCCCTATCCTGGCTGTGGCTCCCTGGGGCCTGGTTCTGGGAGAGAGTACGCCAGACAAGTTGTCCAGTTGGTGTCGGGGCCTCTGACAGCGGAGCCTGGCAGGGTTGCACGGCCCCTCCCTCATGGGCTCCTTCTCCTTATCTCCGCAGTGTCGCCATGGCCCTCAGGGCGGGGGGCCAGCACCCACACTCCTCCCATCCTACATATACACACAAGGTTCTCCAGCAGCTGCTGAAGGACCTGGGCTTGCTCCTGCCACCCTCTGTCCTAGGATAGCCACCCCTCACTCCCTGCCTGCCTGACCGGCTCTGTGCATTCTTAGCTGCTTGGTCACGGCTCCGTGGCCCCCTTGGGTGGGTCAGGTGCTCTCATCTGGGCACCCAGCCACTCCTGCTTCACTGAATGTCTCGTGTGTCTGCTCCCTGTGTGTCTGCGCAGCATGTGGTTGTGTGACTGGACAAACACGTCAGTGTCTTTGGGCCCCAGGGAATGCTCTTCTCTTCCCATGTTGGGGCTGGTGTCCAGCTCAGAAATAGCCTGGGTGTGGTGGTGCACACCTGTAATCTCGCACTTGGGAGGTGGAGGACGATCAGGAGTTCAAGGCCAACCTCGGTTACATAGTAGGTTTGAAGTCCAGCCTAGGCTATGTGATACTGTCTCAGTGAAAAACCAAAGGGGGGGTGCTCGCTTCGGCAGCACATATACTAAAATTGGAACGATACAGAGAAGAGTAGCATGGCCCCTGCGCAAGGATGACATGCAAATTCGTGAAGCGTTCCATATTTTTTTTTTTTTTTGGCGTGACTGGTACTGTCTCCTCGTCTTCACCATTTGGAAGGCTGGGTCACATCTCATTGTCTGTGCTCAACTTCTGTGTGCTCTTAAATCAGCTTTATTGTAAGCGAATCTATGCCTACTTTAGAAGACTGGAAATAGAAAAAAAATAAACCTTTGCCAAATCCTTTGCAGATTGCTGAATTTACAGAGGAGTTAAAACCATGTATTCAGAGCTTCTTTGAAACCAGACCCCTCCCCTGGGTCATGTATTCTCTTCCATATAGCATGGCATTTTTAAAGACTGCCTCTTTGATATGCTGTATATATCCTGTTGTATTTGTTCCACTTTTCCACACTTAATTCAAGTGTACTAAAATAAATGGAACATTTTAACTGTTTTAAAAAATAAAAACCAAAGGTGGGTGAAAAACCCTGGCTGGATTGATTGATATGATAACCACAAGTGGCTATTGCCAGGTCTCGGTGGGCACTTCCACAAGTGACGTTAGTCCTGGGCTGGGCCTTCAAGTTTACTCCAGGTAGTGGGTGACTAATAGTGGCATGAACTTTTGGTTGTTTGAATGATATAGGAGCTGGCGGGTGTATGTTTCGAGGTAAGACTCTCTCCTTTGTGGTCATTAATGGGGCGTGTGACATGTGTCTGTTCGCCTATGGCTCTTCACGCATGCCCTCAAGAAGCATGGGTGTAACCAGCTCTGTGCTGAGCCACACGGCTCCAGACTCCAGAGGTGCCCAGGTTGGCAGAGAGGCAGATACTTTGCCCCAGGGGTGAAGTGAGGACGAGTCTATGGCCTAGGGCTGAGCAAGGGCCAGATTTGTAAGCTTGCAATGGCAATTTACCAAGGGGCACTTCACCAAGGTATGGGCAGAGGAAGTGCACAAAGCAGTGCTCGCTTGGTTGAGGGGGTTGTCACGCTGACATGGAAGGGTGAAGGCGCGTCATTTGGCTGCAGCTGGGAAGAGCAGCCGCTGGTGAGTGTGAGGGAGAAGCTGAGAGGCAGGGGATAGGGTGTGTGTGGGGGGCACACCTCTGGTCTCTGACACCCAACTCACCCTCACCTGCTGCACCCACACCGAAACTTCCGAGGAGGCAGCCTGGGGTAGAGCCCAGGGACAAGGGCAGGGGCTGTGGAACAGAGGCAGCTCCATCGCTCAGAAGAGAGTTATCCAGTCTTCTCAGCCTAAAATTCCAGCACTCGAGGAGGCTGAGGCAGGGGGATCCTGAGTTGAAAGCTAGCCTGAGCTACGTAGTTAGAATCCAGGAAAATAAAAAAAAAATTAAAAACCACAAAGAATCTTTTCTGAGCTCCTGTGTGCTGTGTCCTTGCCAAGAGCTTCCCAGAGATACCTGGTGGGAACTCCCAGCAGGATGAGGGAAGCTCTGTCGTCACTTGCCCTGGTCTGACCACCAGTTCCCTGACCCTGACCTCCCCTGACTGAGTCCTCCCTTGCCTCTACCTCCCACCCCAATTTTTTCTTTTGAGGCATTTTGAGGTAGGATCTCACTCTAGCCCAGGCTGAACTGGAATTCACTATGCATTCTTAGACTGGCCTTGAATTCACAATGATCCTCCTACCTTGGCCTCCTGAGTGCTGGGATTGAAGGTGCACACCACCACACCTGGATTACCCTGTATTTATTATTATTATTATTTTATTTTAGAGAGAGAGAGAATTAGCACACCAGGGCCTCAGCCACTGAAATCGAACTCCAAATGCTTGTGCCACCTAGTGGGCATATGCAACCTTGCGCTTGCCTCACCTTTGTGAGTCTGGCTTAAGTGGGATCTGGAGAGTTGACATGGGTCCTTAGGCTTTACAGGCAAGTGCCTTAACTGCTAAATCATCCCTTTCCCTGTATTTTCAATGTGAACATGGGCCATGTCATAGACTGAGTATTTTAGCACTGGCTCTCTGTGCATCCTAATAGAAATCCAAAGTTCCTTTATTTGCTCCTTAAACAACACTGTCCCATAGAGACCTGATTATTATAAACTCCACTCTAATATGGTTTGTACCCTGTTTACTCTTTGCTCTGCCATCACCTTTATTGTGTATTTATCTTTTGTCCTAATGAACTAGTCTCCTATTAAATCAAAAGCATTACTGTGCATAATTTTTAAAAATTTATTCATTTATGTGAGAGAAAGAGACAGACAGAGGGAGGGGAGGAGAGAGAGAGAGAGAGAGAATGGGTGTGTTAGAGCCTCCAGCCACTGCAAACAAACTCCAGACGCATTCACCACTTTGTATATCTGGCTTATGTGGGTTCTGGGGACTCAAACCTGGGTCCTCAGGCTTCACAAGCAAGTACCATAACTGCTAAGCCATCTCTCCAGCCCTGTGCATGATTTATTTTTATTTTTATTTATTTGAGAGAGACACACACAGAAATAGGAAGGGAGAGAGAGAGAGAGAGAGAGAGAGAGAATGGGCACGCCAGGGCCTCCGGCCACTGCAAATGAACTCCAGATGTGTGCACTTCCTTGTGCATCTGACTAATGTGGGTCCTGGGGAAAAGAACCTGGGTCCTTTGGCTTTGCAAGCAAGTGCCTTAACTGCTAAGCCATCCCTCCAGCCTTCTGTGCATGATTTTTAACTAAGTTCAACACCAGTGAGGGGTATTTAAAAATGAAAGCAAATGCCCCTCCCCTGTTCTCATCCAGGTCTACCCTTAGAAGCAGAACTACTCCAGCCATCTGAGAGGTGGCTCTGTCACAGCTCCTCCTGGGCCAACCTGCAGCCATCGGCCCCCTCCCATCCCAAGAATGACCCACAACCCACTCACAAAAAGACACGCACAAGTGGCCAACAAATACAGAGATACTTAAACTCCATCTTTGTTTTTCTTTGCAGTGTGTTTGTATGTGTGTGTGGGGGGGGGTATACACATGTATGTGCAAATGCATGTGCACACACATGTGGAGGCTAGAGGAAGAAGACAAGTGCCTTTTCCTCTTGCCTTTCACCTCACTTCCTGGAAACCCTCTTAATGACCCTGGAACTTCCTGTGAGCCCCAGCCGACCTCCTATCTTTTTGTTGTTGTTGTTGCTTTTGTTTTTCAAGGTAGAGTCTCACTCTAGCCCAGGCTGACCTGGAATTCACTATGGAGTCTCAGGGTGGCCTCGAACTCATGGCAATCCTCCTACCTCTGCCTCCCGAGTGCTGGGATTAAAGGTGTGTGCCATCACACCTGGCTCAACCTCCTATCTTTATCCATCCTCCACACTGAGCTTTTGCACATGGGTGCCGAGGGTGAACCTCATATCCTCATGCTATTAGTTGCTGAGCCATCTTCCCAGCTCCCTCAAACTCCTTCTTTTAAGGAGAAATTAAAAGGTGACTGGATTTGAGCTCACAGGCTGGCAGAAACTGAAAGTCTGGTAACATCGAGTCTTATGAACATGAATAGATACTAAACAAGTGAAAAGTCTTGCCACATATGGCAGGAGGGTATATAGGTGCCCCTTTTTTTGAAGGGAAATTTCATAATGTCTAACAGTATTTCTTAAGGTATTAGTTGGTGCTAGAGACTCACACCTGCTGGGAACTAGGTAGATCGTGCCTTGAGATGTATTGGAAAGTGATCCCTTTGATGGAAGTTTCAAAATGATCCTCATACAGAAACTTGCATTTGCATAGAAGTGCCCGGAAGTTCATGTTAAAGGTGGTGAACTCTGGGTGTGGGGCTGCACGAAGAGGGACTTTCACTTTTTACATCTTTGTGTATGGCCACATGTGTTTTTATTACCTTTGTTTAGAGATGGGTAAATATGGACACACACGTAGATCTCATGCAAGTAAAAATGTTCATAAGCAATCTGACTGTGATTAAAATTCTCATCCCTAGCATAAGTAGCCATGATTCCTTGATCCCACTAGGAAGGACTGTGTGCTTTAGATTTCTTCTGTAAAACCTAAGGCAAGAGCAGATTAAACCGTGTAGGGTTTAAGTAACTTGCCCTGAGGACACACAGCAAGGCCTGAAGCTCCTGCTCCCGTGCCCCATAGCCCTGGGAGGGGACCAGAATGAGAAGCCACAAAAGCTGGCCTCTGGGCGTGGAAGCGGTTTCCTGCTATCTGGTGACTTTGCTCAAGTCACAGTGCTCCAGAGGCCACAGTCTGCTCTGCTCTTCCCTCATCCCAGGAGGGAGCTGGGATGGTCCTGAGAGGCTGACACAAAGCACGCCAGAATATATGTAAGCGCAGTGCCATCGGCCACAGTGCAGGGATGCCAGAGAGTCCAAGATGGATCAACTGCAGAAAGCCTGGCGGGCTCCATGGAGGAGGTGGTAAAGAAGAAATAGCACTGATAGGTATAACCTTGTATTGAGCATAACCACGAGAAACCTTTACAGAATCGCACACCACACTTTCTCTGAAGCAACCCACCAGCTGTGTGAGATGGAGAACACCTCTTTTCCCCCTTTGAACCTGAGGCTCGGGGAGGGTAGAGTCCACTCCAATGTGGTCAGCGTGGACTAATCCAGCTGCCTCTCCCCCAGCCTGCTGTCCCTCCCCCACCCAGCCCCTTCTTGCTCTGAATCCCTCCCTTAGGCCAGAAGCCCACAGAAGCACCAAGAGGCGTCTGCCTGCACATCAAGAGCAACCAGTATGACCCCTATCATCTGAAGGATGTCGCCGGTTGCTTCAATAAGTGCAAGCAGGCTGGGAGACAATACCTGCGACGTGGATAACTTGCAAAGGTGAGGGGAGCTGGAGTCTGAGGCCCCGCATGGGCGGAGGTCTGTTAGAGTGTGATGGGGCCACAAACCCCAGCATCCAAACCCGCGCTGTCTTCTGCCACTTGTCCCTGACCTTACTTCTCACCCCAGCAGCCAGGGCCTCTGCTGGCTTAGTGGAGACAGAGATGAGCCAGCCCATCCCTGCCCCTGGGAGTGGTGAGGGACAGCCATGGACCTACCCTGATTCCACACAGAAGGGTAGGCAGCACTTGGCCCAGAGGAAGAAAATCTACCAAGACTTTGCCGGGGAAAGTAACCTGTGCAAGGGCTTGGAGAATACATAGCCGCTATCAAGTTGGACTCAGACCCTAGCAGGTGACAGAGTAACAGAGCTGCAGAGTATTGGGAGAGAACTACAGTGTTTTGAACTGTGAGAGTGCAACGCAGTGAGGGGAGGGGGGAGGTGACAGAACTGGATATATAAGAGAGAAGAAGGTGTGAAGGACTATGTTGGCCAGTACAGTAGAGGGAGACAGGAAGGTCAGATATCTGAAGTGCAGGAAGACTGGAGTTAACTCCGCGTTAGGCTTTAGGAAAGGACGCAGAGATGGTGAGGCGGGAGGAGATGGGTGAGCTGGATGCAGCTCCAGCAGGCACCGTATACACCGGTGCAGGAAAGGTGGACCAGGGAAGCCAGAGAGAGACTCAGTAGGCCAAGAGGCTGGCTAGACAGGGCGAGGAAGAAGTTTTCACAGCACAGTACCCCTGGGCTCATAGCTGGAAGTGGTTCTGCCTCTCTCCCTCTGCTCTCACTGCTAAGCAAGGTACCCATAGCTCATCGGGGATGCCCACAAAAGAGCCTGGATTCTAGCTGGTACTCAGGAAGTATGTGTTGAAGGAATGAATGAATGCCTGCACTCCCAGGCTGGATGTAACATTCTTTAGGTGGCTGGAAAATGCTCTCAGTCCCACCTGTAGCTACTCTTTCAGCTTCTTAGGGCCCCAGGGCTGGGCTGTCCAGGGGTTCCTCTACGCCAACTGATATTCCTCAGTGCCCATGCCTAGCGTCTTAAGTCCTCCAGCCAGGCCCAACTTCCCTGAGGTTCCACAGCCTTCCAAAGCAGTCCTACTAGCTAGGGGCTAAGTGTTGAAACAAACGAGCCTTGGGGCAGCAGGGGGCATTTTCCATCCAAACTCATAGCACGTGCTGTGTGAGAGGTCCTGTTATCAACCCATTTCTTGGATGATAGGACTAAGGTTCCATGTGGCTGAATGGCGACCCATCAGGTACATAGCAGGAACTGTGTGTGTGAACTCAGGGAACACATGTGGCATGACACAGGCTGGACTATTAGTGCTCAGGGAGGCCTTGGACTTTGATAGGTGGCTTCCAACTTACCTATCTGTAAAATGGGACAGAAGTGGCACCCAACTCAGGATGGCAGCAAGGGTTAAATATACAATTCAGACACGTGGGTGCTGTCATCCCTATCAGTGCCGTCCCATTATCACTGTTCCAAGGCGTCCGCCCTTGGCCTCCCTCAGCTTCCGCATAGCTGTGCAGCTTGAGTGAGATAGTGCCTGGGGGAGTTACTAACTCAATGAATGCTAGCATTCTTTATGTTAATGACTCTTCTGACTATAAAAACAATATACATCCATCAGAAAATATTGGAAAATAGATACAAAAAGGAAGTAAGATGTCCCTTACCATCTAAAGATGGATATTTTTATTTTGGCATATCTTATTTTTCTTTGTATATATGTGTGTATATGGTGCGTGTGTATGTGTGCGTGTGTGGTGTGCATGTGTGCTAATGGGCATGCTTGTGCCACAGCATGTGTGTGGAGGTCAGGGGACAACCTCAAGGTGTTGGTCCCCTCCCTCCACCTTGTTTGAGACAGGGTTTCTCTTGTTTGCTGTTGTGAACACCTGACTAGCTGGCCTGTGAGCTTCAGGATTCTCCTGACCCTGCTTTTCTTTTTTCTTTCTTTCTTTTATTTTTTATTTTTTGTTTTTGCGAGGTAGGGTCTCACTCTAGCCCAGGCTGACCTGGAATTCACTATGGAGTCTCAGGGTGGCCTTGAACTCACGGCGATCCTCCTACCTCTGCCTCCTGAGTGCTGGGATTAAAGGCGTGCGCCACCACGCCCGGCGACCCTGCTTTTCATTGCTGTGGGGTGCTGGGAGCGCATCTGGCTTTATGTGGTTCTGGGGATATCCTCAGGCTGGTACAGCAAGCACCTTTAACCACCGAGCCATCTCCCCAGCTTTTTGTGTATTTCTCCTTAGCCTCTCACATCACATGTGACTTCCAACTTACTGAATGTTGAGTGATTGCTGATGGAAACAGTGGTGCTATGAACACTTTTATTTGTTTTTAAACAGCATACAGCAAGGAAAGACAAATGTAAGACCAGCAGTGCGATATCAACTTTGATCAAAATCAGAGATCTCCAAGTGCTCAGTTTCTTCTTCTTCCTGTAGTTTGAGATCTGTATCACACATCTTGCAATCTCTAGCCATCTGTATTGGGCTTGGGGAACTATTACATATTACTATTGAGGAATCCTATTTTTTCAAATCATATTTCTTTCAAAGTCAATGAGGTGGTAGAGTTGTCATTGGTCCTAAGCTACCACTTTCTTTCTTTTATTTATTTATTTTCCTTTATTTATTTGAGAAGGGGTGGGGAGAGAATGGACGTGACAGGGCCTGCTGCCACTGCAAATGAACCCCAGCCACTTTACGTGTCTGGCTTTACATGGGTACTGGGGACTCAAACCTGAGCTGTCAGGCTTTACAAGTAAGTGCCTTTGACCATGGAGCCATCTTTCCAGCCCCTAAACTATCATTTTCAACAGAAGCAATTACATAGAATACTGCCAGAGAGAGCTAATTTTTTTTTTTAATAAAATGGTTGCACATGTAGACTCCCCCACCGCCCCAATTCTGCTGCGGGTCGTCAGTGGGGTTATTGGTATTCATTGTGAGGACCAAGAGGCCCCGGTCAGTGTCTGCAGGGATGGGGGAAACATGGTGTCTCAGGTTGTTCCCACCCAACCTGTGGCTCTCACAATCTTCCTGCCCTCTCTTTTGTAATACTCCCTGAGCCTTGGTGGGCAAGATAGAGATCTGACTTAGTATTGCTTTCTCTGTACACTCTGGATCTCTGTTTTTATGAGGTATGAGTGACCACAACGTCTTTCGCCATTTCCCTGGAAGAACTGTTTTTCAGGTCTAGCCATGACAACAGTATTCATATCACTGCTTCTCCTATAATGACTTCTGGGTCCCAGGCAGATGAGGTGGAGGTGACCCAACTCCTGGTAGATAGTCGGCTCTCTCTTTTTGATTATTGATGTACTCTTGTTCTCCCCCCCCCCCCCCGTATTCTCCTCCATCTGTAAAATAGAACAGATTGTCCAACCAAGAGTGAGGACAATAGCTGGGTGTGGTGGCACACGCCTTTGATCCCAGCACTCCAGAGGCAAAGATAGGAGGATCACTGTGAGTTCAAGGCCAGCCAGCCTGAGACTACATAGTGAATGCATAGGTCAGTCTGGGCTAGAGTGAGACCCTACCTTGAAAAAAAAAAAAGTGAGAACAGTTTGAATAAAAGGGGATAAGCCTAGTCATTAGAAGGATTTGGAGGGTCTCTCTGGAGTCTGTTGGTTTCCTGTTGTAGGTAATCTGGCTTGGCTCCCACAGCCAGATATGATAAGTTCACCCCCACTAGCAGGTCTCATGTCCAATCTGTGGGCAGTTAGTTACCTACACAGCTGTGTGTCACTGTCGCACAGGTGTATGCTTCTTGGCTTTGCCGGCTGATTTGGTAACTGGCAGGATCCCCTGCTTAGTCAATCAGTTGGCGATTGTTATTCTCCACCTGCCCTTACAGCATTTTTCTCCAGAGTTTTTTTTTTTTTTAATATGAGAATGCTTCATGAATTTGACTGTCATCCTTGCACCCGGGGCCATGCTAATCTTCTCTGTACCATCCCAATTTTAGAACATGTGCTGCTGAAACAAGCACTCCTCGAATGTTTTTTAAATTACTGAATGCAATTGAAAATACAAGAGGTATTATTTCAGTGAAGCTTATATATTTTTATAAAAGACAGAAATTAGTATCACAGTATTTTGATAGCAAAAATATTGATAGCATTGCTTTCAAAGCCGATAATTTTACTAAATATTCTTCATATGTATAAGAAACAACTTTTCTTCAGTCATATTTACTTGTGTATTGATAGCCTGCTTCCTAAAAAACTAGCCATGCTCAGAAAATCAGTTCAATGTTTTGTTACTAAGAATTATATATATCACCCCTTTCATACCAAGGAAGGGGAGAAGATTCCATGATATACCCATAAACTACATAATACATTAATTTCACAAAACAGGCAAAAGTTCAGAAAGATCAAAAGAAAACAATTGCATATGTTCAGAAATCAAGCACAGAAATTGAGGATTAAAAAAAAAAACTTTTAGAAAATATACCCTTACAAAGAGAAGTGATAGGGTTGGAGAGATGGCTTAGCTCTTAAAGGTTGTGCTTTCAAAGCCTGATGGCCCGGGTTCAATTCCCCAGTGCCTATGTAAAGCCAGATACACAAAGTGGCACATGCATCTGGAGATGGTCTGTAGTGGAGGAGGCCCTTGGCACATCTGTATTCTCTCTATATCTCAAATAAATAATAAAAATATTTTTAAAAAGAAAGAGAAGTAATATAATTCCATCATGAATATACAATGATCTCCTTTTATTATATGGGAACTGGTATGCCAGATTCATTAAGTAATTATTTTTCAACATGTAGTTGCTTGAGAAAGATGAGGATCAATGGTTAATTCATCTTTTTCTAGTATCTCAGAAAAGTAATACACAATTTTGTTTTGTTTGTTTGTTTTTCAAGGCAGGCTCTCACTCTAGCCCAGGCTGACCTGGAATTCACTATGTAGTCTCAGGGTGGCCTTGAACTCATGGCGATCCTCCTACCTCTGCTTCCCGAGTGCTGGGATCAAAGGTGTGCACCACCATGCCCAGCTAGACAATTTTTTAAGCATTGTTTTTGGTAGTCCAGAGTTGCTCATCCAAGACTGGCCCTTGAGCTCATAGCAGTCCTCTCCTACCTTGGCCTCCTGAGTGCTGGGATTAAAAGCATGAGCCATCTTGCCTGACTTTTTTTTTTTTTTTTTTTTTCACATGGGTTCTGGGGATTGAATTCAGATCTTCATCCTTATAAAGGCAAAGACTTTACTGTCTTAGCTATTTTCCAAGCTTCTAGTTTTTAATCTTTATAGCTGTCTAGTATCCCATAACAGATCAAACTGCTACTTTGGATCACTTCTGCCCTCTGGGAATTTCAGCCATCTTTCATTTAGGTCTACAATGAGTAATGGTGCCATGGGCATTCTTGAAAGTGCTTCTCATGGACATACGCACTCATTTCTTGTGGGTCAATACCTACAAGTAGAATTTCTGTCACAGAAAAGCATATGATTAGTTTCAAGAAGTACTACTATAACCTTTGATGATAGGATACCAACCTACACCTCCAGCGGTGGTGTGAGAGCTCAGGCTTCCCACATCCTTGTAATACTCCATCACTGCCCATTCTTTAAACCTTAGCCCTAGCAAGTGTATAGCCATATCTCATTTGTTTTTCCTTTTTGAACCCTTATTCTCTAATTCAATTGATTTACTTAGTTGATTTTTTATTTTTATTTATTTTTTACGAGCAAGAGAGAAAGAACGAAAGAAAAAGAGAATATGGGCATGCCAGGGCCTCTAGCCACTGCAAATGAACTCCAGATGCATGGGCCATCATGTGAATCTGGCTTATATGGGTTCTGGGGAATTGAACCTGGGTCCTTAGGCTTTGCAGGCAAGCACCTTAACCAGTAAGCCATCTCTCCAGCCCAGTTAGTTGATTTTTTGAGATAGAGTCCCACATACCTAAAGCTGACCTTGATCATGATCCCCCTGTCTCTCCCTCCCAAGTGCTGGGTTTACAGTTGTGAACCAACATGTTTGGCTTTCTCAAATTTTATTATTTTATTTTTATTTATTAGAGAAAGAGAGAGGAAGAGGGAGGGAGAGAGAATAGGCACACCAGGGCCTTCAACCACTGTAAATGAACTTAAGATGTATGCACCACTTTGTGCATCTGGCTTATGTGAGTCCTGGGGACTCAAACCT
The DNA here is from genome assembly GCA_036346955.1 of Dipus sagitta. Lineage (NCBI taxonomy): Eukaryota > Metazoa > Chordata > Mammalia > Rodentia > Dipodidae > Dipus > Dipus sagitta. Next base: position 239,066,806 of record CM070770.1, read on the forward strand.
GGGTCCTTTGGCTTTACAGACAAGTGCCTTAACTGCTAAGCCATCTCTCCAGGCCTTATGTTTGGCTGTTTGGTACATTTACTTGGATACAACTTACAAGGGGTACAACTACAAGGTCAAAACCTTGTTAGAGTACAACTAACTTAACAGTTTTGAGTACATTTACACAGTGTGTGGAAGCATCACTCCCTTGAGGCTTCATCTCTCTCTTATCCTGTCTACAATCAACTCCTCCTCCCTTGCCTGCTAGACAACTTCCTCTTTCAGTTTACTGCTCTAGGTATTTTGCATAAAGGGAGCCCTACAATATGTGGTCTTTTGAGTTCATCGTTTTTCACTTAGCACAGTGAGTTTCTTTAATATTTCAACATGCTTATTTCAGTCCTATTACACCACACAAATATATTACATTATGTTATTTATTCACCAATTGATAAACATTTGAACTGATTTCAGTTCTTGATTATTCTGAGTATTTCCATGAACATCTGAATTAAAGATTTTGTGGACATAGATGGTCATTTTGCTGGAGATCTGTACCTAAGAATCCTAGACTTGCTGGGATATACACTAAGTATATATGTCGAGCCTTATAAAAGACTGCCAAACTGTTTCCCAAAGTGGCTGTGTCTTTTATTTTCCAGTCAGCAATGTAAGGTGGCCCCAGTTTCAACATCCCTCTCAGTACCTGCAGAGTCTCTGGTTCTAGCCGTGCTAGTGCTCACTTAGGGCAGCTGCTATAGTTTTCATTCACCTTACATCAGTGAGTAGCCAGGCTTTGCACCTTGGAGTATAATGATTAGCCATTTGGAAATTTTCTTTGGTGAAATAAGTACTTAAATCATTCTCCCTTTTTCTAAATTGGCTTGTCAGGAGCTCCAGGAGGTCATTTGACGAGCCACAATTACTATGGTCATTAAACCATATCTTCATTGGGGGGGGGGGGCTCACTGGGATCAGTCAAGTTGCTTGTTTCTGGCTGTCCCGTGGGGGAGTAGTTGGTCACCGGGAGGTGGTGGTGTGAGGCAGCTATCTGCATTGAACCTTGAAGGAACTGGAGGAGGGTAGGTGGTACGGAAGCAATGTCAAGATGAGCCCTGCTAAGATGAATGCTAAGTGCAGCTATCATGGTGTACATCTAGAACCTCAGCCCCAGGAGGAATAATACTCTGTACTTAAGAACCAGAATGGGAACTCTTTCCATATATATATAAACATATATGCATATATGTATGTATGTGTATATATATGGACAGATATATATCACTATTTTATATTTCATAATATTATATATAATATATACTTTATTATTTGGTAACAAAAATGACAATACTTCTATACTTCCCTATTTTATTTGGTAACAATAAAAATCAATACTTCTCTGGATATTTAAAGGTAAATAAAAACTAGGGTCAGAGCTGGTCATGGTGGTTTATGCCTTTAATCCCAGCACTCAGAAGGCTGATGTAGGAGGATTGCCATACATTGGTTTAAATTTGTTAAAATATTATTTACTTATTTATTTACAAGAAGAGAGAGAGAGAGTATGGGCATACCAGAGCCTCTTGCTGTTGCTGCAAACTAACTCAAGACATAGGCGCCCATGCATCTGGCTTTATGTGGGTACTGAGGAATTCAAACCCAGGCCAGCAGGCTCTACAAGCAAGTACCTTAGACCACCGAGCCATGTTCCCAGCCCCACTTGTTTTTGTTCATTTGATTTTTTTTTTCATTTTATTTTTTGACATGAGTTTTTGAGGCCAGCCTGAGCTACAGAGTGAGTTCCAGGTCAGCCTGGGCTACAGTGAGTCCCTGTCTTAAAAAAAAAAACAACAACTAGGATCAATTGGTGTAGCTCAGTGGATTTTAACAATCTCATTTGGCCTTTTCTGGCTGGCTGGTTTTCCTATGCTTTCTCCATCTAAGAGCATTTGCATATGTTTGCATGCTTCTTTTCTATAATGTATTTTCTGTAGTCTCTCTAGGACTTTTTATCCTTCTGAACCATGATCATTCAAAACGATGGCAAAGGACAAGGTGGTAGGTGAATGGTGCAGTGTATGCACAGAACCCTGGATTCTATCCTTAGCATCCCAATGCACACACACACACACACATGGCTGCCTTCGTCCTTTCTATAGCACCAGTCTGGGTATATCTTTTTCTCCCTCTTCTTTCTCATCTCAACCCTCACCTGTTCAGAATTGCTTGAAAAGATTAGCCAGCTGCACTTAGGACCCCAAGCTAGGAAAAGGAGCCCAGACTCTATTACTTTCTCATTGTTAAGCCAAAATACCTGAAGGAAACGCCTTAGGGAAGGAAAGAGATGACTTCAGTTTATAGCTCCAGAGGGCAGAGCCCATCATGGAAGGGACGGTATGGCAGTAGATTCCAAGCATCATATCATTACATCAGCAGAGAGATAGGTAGATAAATAAAGAGGGAAGAACAGCATGTGGGGTCAGGCTAAAAAATCCACCTCCAGAGACACACTTCCTCTAGCAAACCTCTAGCAAAGCTCTATGTCTTAAAAGGTTCCACAACCTTCTGGAACAGCGCCACCAACTGGGGATTAAGTATGCAAACAAACGAGTCTGTGGGGGACATTGTACATTCAAACCACCACACAGGGTTGATGGGGGTGGGTAGTGACCTTTCAAAATTTCAGCACCACGGAGAGTGCCACCATCTCTCCCGGGCTGGCTCCAGAGTGGCAGTAATACGTATGACAAAACTCCTGTGCTCTGTGTGGCTCCAGCACTACGTCTTCTCCCATTCAGTCAGGTCCCATATGGACCTGTTTTCAATAGCTGGATTTATGGTATGCACTTAACACTCAATAAATGTGCGGATACACTCAGAGGTTTATCTGAATCTGATGTACGAGGCCAGCAAGCACACAGAAATATGTCAGCATCATTTACCATCAGGGAAATGCAAATCAAAGCCATAGAGAGATACCAGTTCATACCCACAAGGCTGGCTACAATTCAAAGCCATACAAAAAAAATTGAAAAATCATATGTGTTGGCAAGAATATGGAGCATTTGGCACTCCCGTACACGGCTGGTGTGAGTGTGAAATGGTGCAGCTGTCATGGAAGACAGTCTGTCAGCTGCTCGAGAAGCCAGACATGGTGTTACCATGTGTCCTGGCAATTCTATTCCTCTGTGTACCCCTGAGAGAATTTAAGACAAGGCTTCCTTCATTCAAGCAAATGCTCTTCAGAGCAGCATTCACAACAGCTCCAAGGTGGGAAAGACCCAAATGCCCCCCAGCGGCTGGGTGCATAGGTCCCTGTGGTGAGCTACTTCGTACACAAGAAGGACCGAAACCATGATGCACGCTTCCTCTCCCCTGAGTGTGGAAGTAACATGCTTATTAGAAGAAGCCAGGCACAGAAGAGCACATGTTGTGTGATTGCATGCATATGACACGTGCAGACAAGGCAAATTTATGGGAGCAGGAAGCATCTTTCCGGTTTCCAGAGGCTGAGGAAGGACTGCTTAATGAGTATGAGGTTTTCTTTGGGGGTGATTAAAATGCTCTGGAACGAGACAGTGTTTGATGTTTGCACAGCATTGTAAATGTACTTAATGCCACTGAATGTTGCATTGTAAATGGTGAATTTGATATGTGTTTTACCATTAAAAAGACAAGCACATCCAATATCCAGAGAGACCGCTAGCTGCAATCCCTCGGGATTGGCCTGCTTGTTATAAAGCCATTCTTCCTCCTATTATATATAACCCCAAAGTCTTTAGTACTCTGGATCAGCTGTCACCCTTAGGACCTTATGTGAAGGTGGCTTGGTCTGTAAACACCCCACCTCCGATCCTTGGCCCCTTGGAGATACTGGCTCAACCTGCAAGCGTGTCCGCTAGACCCCAATCCCTACCCCCTTATAGTTACTGGCTGCAGTACGAGGTCTACCTGGTGGAGAACAATCCCTTGGAGACAGTGAACATGACTTTTGTGAAAGCTTTGGTCCAGAATTTCAGCACTGACATCTCAGAAGACCTGTTCTTCTCTCTGGAACCCTCCCAGGTGAGCAGCTCCCCCATTTCCATGGGCTGGCTCAGGCATGCGTTTCAAAGTTCTGAGAGGGCCACATTCTCTGCTGGTACCCATCAATGATTAGCACTCCTGGGTCCCATTTGGCAGAGCCCTGCCATTTGTGGATAGGGGATAGTGAGTTGGCTGTAAAAGTGGTCCCTGGTTATTAATTATTGAGGGTGATCATGGAACTGGCTGAGGGATTAGACCCTTCCTCTCTGAGCCCTGGACCCCTCAGCTGGAAGATACGTTCTCAGGCTCCACCAAATGTAAAGTGCCCATGAACTCCTCTGCCAGGGAACATGTCTGAAGTCAAGGAAAGAACACGATAGGACTGAGAGGGGCTGACAAGGGAAACTCTCCATTTACATTGGCCCAGATTCAAACTCTGGTATTGTCCCTTACCAGCCACTGTCATTGTGAGCACATTGCTTTTTGAGCCTCTTTCCTCATCTGTAACTTGATGAAGGCATTGTCCACTTTCAAGAATATCAGAAGAGGCCAGGTGTGGTGACACACACCTTTAATCCCAGCACTCGGAAGGCAGAGGTAGGAGGATTGTCGTGAGTTAGAGGCCACCCTGAGACTACATACTACATAGTGACTTCCAGATTAGTCTGGGCTACAGTGAGACCCTACCTCAAGAGAAGCCAGGCATGGTGGTTCATACCTGTTATCCCAATACAGAGGAGGCATAAATAGGAGGATTGATCCTTAGTTCTGGGCCAGCCTGGACTACAGAGCTAAGCGGTGTCTCAGAAGAAAAAGAATCATGAATATCAGGAGGAGTGCATAAGATAATGCACAGGTAGTTCTTGGTCAAGTGAGGACTCAGCAAGCCCTTGGTCTTCCTGAAGGGTGGAAGCTGAAGTGGAGGTCTAAGCATAGGGAGTGGGTGGTTTATCACCTGAGGCCTTTCATCATGCTGAGCTCTGTACATCTCATGTATGCTGGCCCCAGACATGTCCTTTAGACAAAGTCTGGACTTGGAAGGAGAAATTAGAGCCTTCCACCCCAACTCTTAGTTCCCTATCCAATGCACATGGATCCTTCTGAGGCAGGGAGCTGGTGGGAACAGACTGCAGCCCAAGGAGACTTGAGAAGTCACAGAATGGGGAAAAAAAATACTTGGTAATTACCACTAAGTTTAATTCTAATGTTTTGATTATTCTTGGTTTTTAAAACAGTGTTGGCCAGGAAGGACTTCACATTCAGGGTGAACTCATGAGTATTTCATTTCTGCCTTTTTGACATTCCTTCCTGAGGGCTTCATTCTTTGCATTTCTTCCCAAGTCAGAAACCAGACATCACTACCATCTGGCCGTGTTAGGACTCTGGCCCAAAGCATCCCACATCAGCCCTCCCCATACATGCAAACCTAGTGGGGCATGCACAGACATGGATATGCTTAGCTGCTCCCCATGGTTCAAAAACGGGGCTCCACCATTGATACTTGTCTAAGGGCCCTCCCCGTGAGCAGCAGAGCTTGATGTCCTGCCCCTTTAATTAACAGTCCTCAGGGGCTGACCCTCCATTCAGCATGCCTCAGTTTCTCCTCCTAGCTGGGGCACTGGCAGTACTTATGCTGAGGCTGGAGTTCTAGGGTAAGGTAGGAGCTGCTGCTGGCTCTGTGGTTACAGATCCCAAGACAGGTGATGGAAGGTGAGGACCAGCCCCCTGACAGAGTCCGACTTCCCAAGAGCCTTTTCCAAGTCCTGCCTGGCAACAGATCTACAGTCCGGTTGGCTATAACTGTTCTGGACATTGGTGAAGGGAATGTCTTCAAGGTAAGGAGCCTTCTGGGGACCAGGGAAGCTGTAGAGGTCAGTGCTCAAATGGTCAGGGTCCTCTGCTCTTGTCTGTCCACACCAGAGACTTTGCTGAGGGATCAGCAAGGAGACAAGCTTCCTGAGTGTGTCTAACATGACCAGACCACCCCAAACCATCTCTGTGTGTGTCCTTGTGCACACACCAACACACACCTTATTTTCTGTTCCTGGGCACACAAAATCTCATGTCCACATGAGCAAGTGTACTCAACTTGGGAAACATGTACCAGGTGTGGACTCCTGGAGGCATGTATATATCTACCAGGAGCTACCTACCTGAAGGCACCTACAACCACTGGCCCCATCTCCCAGCTGATCTCAGCCATAGGACCCTCTACTGTGGTGCTCCAGAGACCACAGTAGAGAGCCATTAAGGGTCAGCTTGTCAGCAAGGAGGTCTGGAGCCTAAACTCCAGCCCAGCCCAGCCCAGCCCAATGCAACCACAGAAAACAGCAAGAAGAATGCCTATGGTCCCCCAGGCTCTGGGTCCTCTGGCCTCAGACTGCCCTCTAGACAAGGGCAAGTCCTAGAGCTCCCAGAACCCTCCACCCCAACCAGGGCAGGTTAGGCCATCTTTCCTGAAGCCAGTCCTCCCACTATCTCCTCTCTAGGGCCCCCGGCTCAGCCAGGATGATGGCAGCAGCGTGTTGAACAACCGCCTGGTGGGACTGAGCGCCGGCCCAACACCCGTCACTGGGCTCTCAGAGCCTGTGGAGATCATCTTCTCCCACCAGTACCAGTCCCCTGTGAGTACCCCACCGGGGCTTGGGAGTCATCACGGAGCACATATTGTGTTTAGGCTCTGAGAAGGTATGCGCAGGACTTTGAACCCTCAACCCTATTATGCCCAGACGGACCTGCCTGCTTCTTGCCCATGGTGGCACACGACCACATACCCTCCCATTCCCACACTCACAGAGGCGCAAGTGAGAGCTGGAGAACTCACCTGTGTGCACACAGCTTTCCACACCGGTCCATGTAATGCTTCTGAAGATACGTATGTGCAGTCCCGCAAACCCTCCCTCTTCGTACCTGCGTTTCCATGCTGATCCAGGAGGCATCAATGCACCTAGTCAATTTCCTCTTGTAGCCAATGGAAAGCCTTCCTCCTGGTGCACACATGAAGGCTAGACCTCTGTGGAGGGAGGGGTGCTGTCCTCACACCCCTGCCCTCTCCTTCTCTCTTGACTCTCACTCTCTGGTTTCAGAACGTCATCCTCACCTGTGTGTTCTGGGATGTGGCTAAAGGTAGGACCTGGGGTGAGAAGAGAGGTTATGGGTAGAGCCCCCAATCCTCCCCCTCTGTCCCCTTCCCTGCCCTCACCTCTCTTTGTGGCCCGCAGGAGACTGGGCTTCCCGGGGCTGCTCCACCGAGCTCACAGCCAAGGGGACCATCTGCCGCTGTGACCACTTGACCTTCTTCGCCCTACTGCTGGTAAGAGGCCGCTCCAGCCTGGTCCCAGGGGTCCAGTGGGCTTCTAGCCTCTGGCCCTGGGAGGGACTGCCTGGCAGGTGAGGGATTTTGGAGGGATGTATGGGCCTGGCCTCTCACTGATGTGATCCGGGTCTTGTGGGGGGGTCACTCACAGAGGCCGACCTTGGACCTAGCCACTGCACAAGCCCTCACTCGCATCTCCCAGGCAGGTTGTGGCGCCTCCATGATCTTCCTGGCATTCACCATGGTTCTCTACATTGTCCTGAGGTGGGTGGTCCTCCAGTTTCTTCCTGCCCTGAAGGAGGCACAAAGCAGACGGGATGCACCCTTGTCCTGAGTTTTTACTGGTATTTACTCCATCCCTTAGCCTTATCACCAACAAAGTGGGGTTGAGGCTCAAAGTGTGTCAGAGCTATTTCGGTTGCAAGTGGCAGAAATGCAAATCAAATTGGCCAAGATAAGTCACGTGTGGTTCATGGAGCTGAACACCGCCGCCCCCCCCCCCCCCCACACACACACACATGGTCTTCAGGCAGGCTGGATCCCGGAGCTGAAGCCAGGCCCTCAGGACCTGGTCTCCTCTGCCTCTCGCAGCTGTGCTCTTCCCTCTGCCAGCTTCACCCTCGGGGCCTCACGAGGCTCCAGACTCAGGTCCTGGCTTCTCAGATGCTCCAGCAGAAATGAAACCCCAGAAGTGAAGTCTCTTAAAAATATTTTGAAATAATTATAGACTAACTGGAAATTGCAAAAATAGCACAGACAGTCTGTGGCCCCTTCCCCCAACTTCCATCAGCGGTAGCATCGATGCAAGTGCAGAACAGCATCAAAGCCAGGCATTTGGCAGCGCTCCTGCACAGCTAACTGGGCTCCTGCACTTTCACGGGTTTAGACGTCATCTGTGTTTGTGTGCATGCGTGTATGTGCGAGGATAAGAATACAGTTTGCAAGAGCCCGTCTGAAATGAAACTGTGTGGTCCCTTGTTCACCGATAGCATGTCACATGGATGGCAGAGCGTTAACCAGAGGTGGTGCCTTTGTGAGCACAGGACCCTGGAGGTGACAACCTCCGGGATGCCGGCCCATTCTGTGTGTGGGTGTATGTGAGCATGCGTACACAGTTAGGTGTGAGGGTCTGACTTGGCTCATGGGATTGTGCTGAATGGGTCACTGTGGTTACAGGAAGAATGCATAGCTGGCCCGGCCTGGCCATGTTTCTGCTTTCGGATTCGAGCTGACATCCTTGGGCCATCCCTTGAGCTATACCCTCCTGTGGTTGTGGAGCGGGGAAGGGTGGTCTTCCAGGGAGAGTGGGTACAGGACAGGCACAAAGGGTGGATGGTACTGTGGCCTTGCTCTCCTCTGCCAGGCCTTGGCTGAGAGACCCCTGACCTGTGACTTGAAGGAGCCTGCAGGAGTAGATCCCACCCCAGCCTGCCTAGCCCCCAGTTCTTGGAGCCCAAGCTCACCGAGGCCCACTCAGAAAAGCTCCTGGGCCTCTGGTCTCCCAGTCCAGCCTCCCTACCCCGCTATCCTTCTCGCATACTTCCAGGGCTCAGTTGTCATGTGTCCCACAAGCCCCACTCACTGTATCAACGGCCAGCCTCAGTGTGTAAGTTGTGCCCCTTCTCCCGCCACATCACCTCTCCAAGCCCTGTCCCGTGATACCATCCCCAACCCCAGGGGGCTGAGCACAACTTGCCAGCTGGCCATGTCTGGACCCTGTGAGCTGGGCTTGGAGTGCTGAGGTGATTTGTTACTCTCCCAAGGGTGGGCCGTGGCATCTCAGATGAGGTGGACCCGGCCCCTTAGCCCTTCTCCAGGCAACCCTGGACAATAGATCTCACTTGCTAGAAATTCTGAGTGGAAACCCTATAGAAAGGGGGAGAATACTGGGCAGGGAGTCTGGGACTTGGGCGCTATGACCCTATGAAAGTTTCTGACCTTTTCTGAGCCTTCCCCCCCTATTTCATCCTAGGGCTCATCTGCCCACCCATGTGTACCTCCAGTCACTCACCTGGTTCACCCAGGGTCCCTTCTGCGCACTATGCAGGGCCTGAGATATAGCTTGGGAGGTCCATGGTAAGGCGAGGGGTGGGAGTTCCACTATGCTGCAAGGAAAGACCCAAGTCGGCCTGGCCCAGGGGTTTCAGAGGTAGGTTCCTCTCAGAGGGAAATGCCCCAAGGAGGATTCTGAAGACACAGTAGGAGTTAGAGTAGGCCAAGAAGGGGAAGGAGCTGAGGGCAAGGAAGGGTACTGAGAACAGAACAAAGAGCTTGATCAGCTTGAGAAAGCAACAAGAACTCAGTCACAATGTATGCAGTTTAGCTAAGGGATTGTGTCAGGGGATGAGGTTGGCAGATCCAGAACCCTCGGAATCATGAGAGAGCGCGCTCCTGGACTTGGACCTGACATTGCTTGTACTCTGACTGCTGGCAGAGGTAGAAGCAGGAAGATCAGGCAGGAGCTGGTCCTGGGGGCTGAAAGCTTTTGGCTCACATCCCAGAGGAAGGAAAGGGAATGGATCAGCCTAGGTATCTCAGATATGGCCCCTTGGAGCCTCTTACTGGCTCTCCTTGCTCAGACTCTCCCTGCAGAGGTTCAAGTCAGAAGATGCCCCCAAGATCCACGTGTCTCTGAGCATCAGCCTGTTCCTCCTGAATCTAGCCTTCTTAATCAACGTGGGGAGCAGCTCGCAGGGCTCCCCTGCTTCCTGCCGGGCCCGGGCTGCTGTCTTCCACTACTTCCTGCTCTGTGCTTTCACCTGGATGGGCCTGGAGGCCTTCCACCTGTACCTGCTGGCCATCAGGGTCCTCAACACCTACTTTGGACACTACTTCCTGAAGCTAAGCCTGTTGGGCTGGGGTAGGGATGGCCAAGAGCGGCTGAAGGGAGGCTGGAGGGATTGGAGGCAGAGGGCCCTGGTAATGCCCACCTTCTCTCCTTACCCCCAGGCCTACCTGCTCTAGTGGTCATTGGCACTGGGAGCAGCAACAGCTATGGCCTCTACACCATCCGTGACCAGGAGAACCGCACCTCACTGGAACTGTGAGTGGGGCGAAGGGGAGCAGGGAACGTCAGGCCCCCAGTTTCACACATGATGCTGGAGGGAGGTGAGAATAGGGGGTCTAAGAAAAAAAGAACAAGAATGTAAGGGGTGGGAGGACCCTCAGATCTACTAGTTCATGGCATAGGGAGTAAACGGGGACCTGAAGTCAGAAAATGAAATGGGAGAGGAAGCCTGGGAAGGGGAAAACCAGGAGGTGAGAGGCCCTGCTTTAACTTGGCCACAGCTAGCTCTGATGGAATGTTTGCGCAAAGTGACTGTTGCAGTCAGGTTCACATTGCTGGTAGAAATCACACAACCAAGAGCAGCTTGTGGGGAAAAAGAGGTTCATTTTGGCGCACAGGCTTGAGGGGAAGCTCCACGATGGCAGGGGAAAACGATGGCATGAACAGAGAGTGGACATCACCCCCTGGCCAACATAAGGTGGACAATAGGAACAGGAGAGTGTGCCAAACACTGGCAAGGGGAAACTGGCTATAACACCCATAAGCCTACCCCCAACAGTACAACCCTCCAGGAGGTGTTAATTCCCAAATCTCCATCAGCTGGGAACCTAGCATTCAGAACACCCAAGTCTATGGGAGACACCTGAATCACACCCCACAGTGACAAAGGCATAGCACCCTCCCTGTGCCTAGCCAGAGCTCTGTATGGCATGCTGGATACCAACTCCACCTGGCCCTCATCCATGCACTTCTGTATGGAGAATGGCATGCCAACATGCCTCTGGATGCGATGTAGACCTTGGGCCTGCTGTCTTCTCCCAGGGCCTGTACAGTGGGGTAGCTGATGCACACAGCTTTTCAGGCCTTCTGCCCTGTGGTGCAGGGAGCAGGGGAACTGGGCTGAACTGACAGGTGCCTACCAGAGGTCTCCTGGGATGCCCATGACTGGATCATAGCTTGGTACTTGGAGGGGCTTGCCAAGCCTTGCTTCTAGGGCAGGGTCTAACAAGGCAGACTAGGTCACATATGTTCATGTGGTGTCCAGGAAGGGTCTGTATGGGACTGGGAGTCACTTTCCATCTAAGGGGCTACCACTCCTTTTCCTCTAGGAGGGCATCCACAGGCAGATGGTTCTAGAAAAGCAGCAGAAATCTGGATGTTAGGGAGATGGCTTAGTGAGTAAAGCGCTTCTCATACAAGCATGAAGATCTGAATTCAGATCCCAGCATCCATGTCAAAGCTGGTGTGGCAGCACACACCTGTCATCCCTGCCCCAGGAAGACAGAGGCCGGTAGGTCCCTGGGGCTTGCTGACAAGTTAGTCTAGTCATTCAGGTCAATGAGCTCTCTAGGTTCAGTGAGAGACCCTGCCTCAAAACAGAAGATGGAAAGTGATTGAAGAAGACACCTGACCTTGACCTCTGGCCTCCTTACACATGTGCACAAGTGTGCACTCACATCCATGTGCATACCAACACACATGCATGCCCATACACACATGTGAGCAAGCGAGCGAGAGAGAAGGAGGGAAGAAGAAAGAAAGGAAGGAAGGAAGGAGGGGAGGGAGGGAGAAAGATACTTGGATATTTATGTCAAATCCTCTGGGTTAAATTGTGGCTCTTAGTCCTGGCTTTTTGCAACTCAACGCAATGCCAATACACCAGGCCCTTTCACAGTGCTGGCCTGAAGAGACCAGACTGGGCCTGTGTATGGCTCCTCGCCAAGTAGAGGACAGGGGTAAATGGGTGGAAGTGGGGAGCATCTTAACCGACACTGAGGACCAGCCACAGGAGGCCTCCTGGGGCTTGTTGGTCAGGCTTACCTCCCCAACCCCAGCAGCTATCCACTCCCTCAGGTGCTGGTTCCAGAAAGAGCCTGCTCTTTATGCCACAGTCCATAGCTACTTCCTCTTCACCTTCCTCTTTGGTGCTGTGGTGCTGGCCCTGGTGGCCTGGAAGATCTGCACTGTGACCAGTGTTACGGCAGGCAAGGGTCAAGGGCAGACCTGGAAGACGGTCCTCACGGTGCTGGGCCTCTCCAGCCTGGTGGGCACGACCTGGGGGCTGTCCATCCTCACGCCGCTGGGCCTGTCCACTATCTACATCTTCGCCATCTTCAACTCGCTGCAAGGTGAGGCTCCAGGGAGGCCATGGCTGGCATATCTACACCAGGAGGTGCTGGGAAGATGGGGAGAGAGGACGGTTTGCGAAAAAAACAAAAACAAACAAACAACAAAAAAAACACCAGGCTTCCACTGAAGCTAGCTCACATCAAAGGCACGGATTTTTTTTTTTTTTTTTTTTAATATTAAGGGTTCTTGTGGGATCTGGAGATGCAGGGTGGCTGACTTCATGGGCTAGCGGAAAGGTCAGGAAAAGCCATGCGAGTCAAAACAGAGCCTCTCCCCACCTTTTGTCCTGTGTATTGTTTCTCTCTCATCTAGCCTCAGTGGAAACTCATTCTTTCTCTGCTTTCCAAATTGGCTGTCCAATATGGCTGCCTCATGGCTGAGTTATCTGTCAGGTGACTATCTCTGGTCCAATCAACTGTGACCAGGAAGACAAGATCTTGTCATGTGATGTCTACATGACATTGAGTCTTTAAGGAGCTACTAAGGTAGGAAGGAAATTGTTGCTATGTCTGCTGTCTAACTTGGCTGGGTCCTTCCTTGAGACTCCAACAAAGAAGGAGAAATCCAGAACATGAGTGAGTTTCCTTCCCACACTTGCTTTTCTTTGTTCCTTTATTTACACAACAGCTCAAAGGGACATCATGTCTTAACTGAGAGAAGCAAGCAAGAGAGTGACGGCCAGGCGTGGTGGCGCATGCCTTTAATCCCAGCACTTGGGAGGCAGAGGTAGGAAGATCACCATGAGTTTGAGGCCACAAGTGAGATCACCATGAGTTTGAGACTACATAGTGAATTCCAGATCAGCTAGGAACCCAGGTGTCCCAGATGCACTCAATGTGAACTCACAAAACCAGGGCTGGCTCACTGTTTCCCATGAGTCTGTGTGGCAAGGTGGTTTAAGATCATCAACACCACTGATCCTCATTCATCTCTAAGTTGGGCCAATCTACTTATTTTTATAACCAGGTTTCATGATGAATAACTATGGTTGTGCATGTGTGGATCCCAGTAGGTCTTTTTGGAAATGTTACTAGAATTCTAGGCCAGAGGCCTGACTCTGTGGCTCCCAATGGACCAGGTTTGGCCACTTGCTTTCACTGCTCAACAGGTAAAAGTGGTGATGAAATAGAAATAGCCAGAAGGAACATGAGTAACATGAGGAACATGAGAGCCTTGAGCTCTGTCTTCGGGATACCTTCAGGACTATCCAGGGAGGAAACAAAAGGCAGGGGGGCAAGCAGCATGGGTAGCCAGACAGTCTTGGTCAAACCAGGATCTTGTCAGTCATTATCTCAGGATATACAGGGACTTGTTTGCAATAAGGCAGTTGCTCCTGGGCTGGAGAGATGGCTCGGTGGTTAAGAAGCTTGCCTGCCAAGCCTAACAACCAGAGTTCAATTCCCCAATGCCCACGTAAGCCAGATGCACAGAGTAGTGCATGCATCTGGAGTTTGTTTGCAGTGGCTTGAGGCCCTGGTGTGCCCATACACTCACTCACTCTCTCTCTCTCTCTGCATCTCCCTACTTGAAAATTAAAATTAAAAAAACACCTTTTTTTTTAAAGTTGCTTCTGCCTTGGAGTAGCTTCAGTTCTTGTCACCAGTTGTTTATTTGTCAGACTGGTTGTTCCTGGAACGCAGGAGAGAATGACAGACAAAGGACAGATCAGAAAGGCAAGGCAGGGGTTGGGAGATGGTTCAGCAGCTAAGAGTACTTACTGCACAAGCATAAGGACAGAGTTCAATCCTCAGCACTCTCATAAAATGCTGAATGTGGTTGAGCGTGCCTACCCCAGTGCTGAGAGGGGTGGAGACAGAAGACACTCTGAGAGACTTTGTCCCAAGGAAATAAGGCACAAGAACAATAGAGGACACTGGGTGTCCTCTGGCCTCTACACACTTGTAAACAGAGTACTAACCCCTACATATAAATGTGCAGACACCACATGCATGTGTACATGCACACACATACACCCATACACACCACATACTGCACACATCCCTCCAAAATACATAAACAACTGGATGAAAGTCCAGATGGACTTGGTTAGGCCTTCGGGTATAGGGCAGTGTCTGGAGACTCCCAAGCACTTCTCAGTGGCCAGGAACAGAATATCATTAAGAGCTGGTGGTTGTTAATCTGTTGGTTATGATGTCAGCTTTGAAGGGGGAGGATCACCGTTTTAGACAAACACTCCTTAAATATTTAACATGTCTATGTGCAGAATTGAAGGTTATCTGACCCAAAATGTGAGGTGGCAAAAAGAGACAGATGCAAGCTAAAGAGAGGTGCCAAGCTTCTCCCTGGCCTTCGTTACTCCTCGACATCTGCGGGCCAAGTGAAGAGTCGGATTTTAGCAAAAGAACCTCTAAATTCCTGTTACAAGCAGTACATTAATAGCAACATAAATGATTATTTGGGGGCCATCTGAGGTTGTCCACAGCTGAAGAATCTTGAGTTCACATATGGAAAATTCCAGAGGTTAAAGGATGGGGAGAGATGCATCTTAAAATTAGAGATGACATCATTATTCTTGCATAAGATACATTAATATTTAAGCCTGCACACCTCAATCTGCTGAACTGGGTTTCAACAGAGTCTGAGTTGTTTGGTATTTTTTTTTAAAAATATATTCTATTTATTTATTTATTTGACAGAGAGGGGGGGAGAATGGGTGCATCAGGGCCTCCAGCCACTGCAAATGAACTCCACATGCATGTGCCACCTTGTGCAACTGGCTTATGTGGGTCCTGGAGAATTGAACCGGGGTCCTTTGGCTTTGCAGGCAAACGCTTTAACCATTAAGCCATCTCTCCAGCCCTGCTTGGTATTTTTATCCCCCACCTCACACACATAGCAGAGCCCTTGGTACATTTTAACCACCAGCAGAACTCTTCTCAATATTGTTACTGTCATGTAAAGCTTTTATTATTAAATTCCTTTTAAACAGACAAAATTTCTACTCAATTTCTGTGCTTACTCTAATTTCCTATACTCCACACTGTCCCTTTACTTCTTGCTAAAGTGCACCCTGGAGGAAGCCGTTATAGAAGGCTGGTAGGGAGCCCAGTGTAGTGGCAGTTGTTTTGTATGGTTGAAAATGCCTTTATTTTCTCTTTTCTTTTCTGTGGGAGATGCACGTATATATTTTACTTCAAGGTTACCATTTTTTGTTTCCAAGATTTGTACTTGGTACTTTTTTCAACTTTTGCCTAGTGTTTCCATTAAGTACTTGAATGCTTACATCCTTTCCCTGGCTTACCAATGCTCTCTCCTCACCACAGGAGTCTTCATCTTCTGCTGGTTTACCATCCTCTACTTCCCAAGTCAGAGAGCCACATCCTCCTCCTCCGGCACTGGAACCGCCCGCCTGGACCAGGCTCACTCCATGTCACATGAGTAGAAGGCGGCAGTCCGCTCTCCGCTCTGGCCTGCTGTGTGACCTTGGGCAGCCCTCCATCTCTCTCTGGGCTCGGTTGCTTGCTCTGTACAGCGTGCCTACAGAGGAGAAGATGGGGACCAGGTTGGACCATGTAACTTCAAAGATCCCTTCCGGATGTGTCTATGGCTTAAGCACCTATAGGCCTGAGACCTCCTGCCATCCCCTGACCACCAGTGTCACCTCTAGGCACACTCCCCCATAGCAAAATAGCCATTCTCTGCCATTGCCCACTTCTGGTCTTGGCAGGGGCCTTAACAAAAGAGGGGAGACCTAGCGCCACCCCTTGGAGGAACCCCCAATCTCTCCCCTCCTCCTCTACCACCACCTCTACGGCTCCTGTGGCAGGCTGCCCGTGCTGCTGAGGGACACTCAGGAGGCTGTTGTCTCTTGGCGTGCCAAGGTGTTGGGGTGGGGGGTACTGAAAACTGGGAATTTGTTTTCTGGTGTGTTGTCTCCCACCTCGTCTGCCCTCACCTCTGCTGCCACACCAGGCCCCATCCTCATGGAAACGACCCCACTCTTAAGGGAGCTGCTGGCCTGCCAATGCCTGGGACACTGAACTTCGGAGAATGCGGTTGTGTGTGTGCTCGCTGGAGCAGGCCCATCCTCCATCTCTCTGAAGGGCCTGAGTCCTTTACCCCATACCTCAGAACTGCTGACCTGAGTCATACGAGAAACAGCTGCTGACAGACCTGAGTTTGAATCCAGGCTTGGTGGATTCAGGAGCCCTATGGTCCTGGGCGTGTGGTTTCACCTCTCCGAGCCTCAGTCTCCACCTCCAACCACAGTGTAAAATGGGGCTGTAAAGTCCTCACCTTATCCTGAGACATTAGGTGACAGAAGATCGAGTGCCCTGCACAGAGTTAGTAGGAATTAGCTGCCTATCCCTCTCCTTCCCCTTGACTTAAAAAAAAAAAAAAGACTAACCCAGGGAGTTAGGACATTCACAGAAAGATCCAGCAACTGTTTTCCAGAGACCCTCGCAGGCAGGGGCTGAAGCCAGGGCAGTACCTTTCTGAAACACAGACTCCCAGAGTGTTCTGGGGTTGGGAAATCACACATGTGTACCACCAGCACTGAGGATCGTATAGGGACTGGGGACAGCGACTGGGTAGTGCTGAAGGACTCAGCAAGATGGCAGGTTCTGGACCTACATAGACCCTGTTTCAGAAATGGCATCACCTTGTCCCCACCCTGAATCTCAGGGGAGCCAGGCAGGTGCAGTGGGAGGTGGGAGGTGGGCCAGCCAAAGTATAACTCCATAGGCAGCTTCCTGGTGCAGGTGAGGATGGGTGGCCATCTTAGGGGTACACTCCTTTTCCAGCTTGCTCTTTCCCCCAGGACCAGGCAGAGGCTGTGGGAGTTCAGGTCCCTTAATTTCTGAGGTCCCAGCTGAGTGTCCACACTGAAGCCAAGAGTAGCTTTAATGTACTCCGTGGGGACTGAAGGATGGCTTCTTCTGCCATTGCCCGGTGACAGTAGCAGCCAGGGAGGACCTCTACATGGTAAGGACACAGCCCTGTGGCAGGCTGACTCTGCCCCTGTGGTTCCTGGGGCCAACCCACCAATTAGCCTGGAAGGTAGCATTGCCACCTCAGGACAGGTGACAGATGATGGATTACCCGAGACACTGGCTTCGGCACTTTCCAGTGGCTGACCCTCTCCCTACCTTGAATGACCTTCACTAAGCTCAGTCTCAGCCTGCCCTCGCTTGTCAGTAGTCATCAGAGAGCTTCAGGAAGGTCCTCCCCACCACATTTCTTGCCGCTCTCTTCTGCCCTATTCACATTATGCCTTGTATTTTTCATTACAATATAACACACATAAAGGAAACAAGACATATTTACTCTATGCGCATAACAGACAACTTAAGGTTCAAAGATATGAAATTCTAACAAGTTAATGTATTCATTTAATGTCATCCCAGCAATTGATCTTATTTTATATTATATTGTATTTTGTTGTTGTTTTCTATTTTATTATTTTATTTATCTGTGTGTGTGAGCACGCATGTGCATGGGTGTCTGGTCATACTGATCTGCCTTACGTGGATTGCTGGAAAATACACAGACTGGCAGGCTTTACAAGAAGTACCTTTAACTGCTGAGCCATATTCCCAATTCTTGGTTGATTTTATTTTATTTTATTTTATTTTATTTTATTTTATTTTAGAGAGAGAGAGAGAGAGAGAGAATTGGTGTGCTGGGCCTCAGCCACGGCAATTGAACTCCAGACACTTGCACCACCTAGTGGGCATGTGCGACCTTGCTCTTGCCTCGCCTTTTGTGCCTCTGGCATATGTGGGATCTAGAGCAGGCAAGTGCCTTAAGTGCTAAGCCACCTCTTCAGCCCCTATTGTTGCTTTTTGAGATAAGGTCTTGCGTAGTCAGGCTGGCCTTGAGCTCACCGCGTAGCTGAAGATGACCTTAAATTCCTGATCCTCCTGTCTCTACCTCCCAAATGTTGGGATTGCAGGCACGGGCCACCACACCCAGCCTGATTTTACTTTCCAGATTCTTCAAAATCTTATTCTAAAATGTTTATGGAAGCACATAAGCTTTAAATCAATAAAGCATAGGATGACAACTTGGCTTCCAGGTGCAAAGACAGCCCAAGGCCAAGTGGAGAGTGCAGGAATAGGAAGATCAGTGGACAGAATAGAGCAGCCAGCCACAGACCCATATGTCACCGGAGGACTTAAAACCTGGTAAAGGCAGTACCCTCAAGATAAGGGGGAACAGGTTTTATGCCGATGGTGTTGAAAGGTGGTGTGTTTTATGGACAGAAGAAGGAAAGAAAGAAAGAAAGAAAGAGAGAGAGAGAGAGAGAGAGAGAGAGAGAAAGAAAGAGAGAGAAAGAGAGAAAGAAGAGGGAGGGAGGAGCAGAAAGGGAGGAAGGAAGAAGGAAAGAAAGAGGAATGGAAGGGAGGGAGGAAGGAAGGAAAGATTCTAACACCTGACACAGGAATGCTGAGGAGTTGGTTCAATGTATAAAGAATTTCCTGTGTATCTGTGAGGTCCTGAGTTTGGATCTCCAGCACCAAAATAAATGCCAGGTGTGGGTGGTGGCCACCTGTAATCCCAGTGCTCTGGAGGCAGAGACAGGGGATCCCCCGGGCGAACTCATTAGCAAGACTAGCTCTGGGTTCAAGTGAGAAAGCCTGCCTCAGTATACAACAAAAGTGGGGAGCAACTGAAGACCCCAACAACAACCTCTAGTCTCCACGTGAATGGGTGCACACACACGCACACATAGCCACACATGTTCACCCACATGCATGTATGCAACACACACACATACATGCAACAAAAAACCCCACAAGTCTAACTGGGAAGGAAAAACTACAATTCACATAGGATGGTGTTTTTATGATGTAGGGCAAGGAAGGCTTCACAGATAAACATTCACAAGCACAAAATCATCAGATCCCAAACTGATCATTTTATTACATCAAGATTGAATATTGAGGCTTTCTGTGAAGGAAGGATGGCACAGCCTACATAAACAGTTTTGCCAGATGGGGAAGGCATTTGCAACTCTACAATCAAAGGGGATGGGGGGGATTGTTCATGGATTAAAGGTGCTTACTTGCAAAGCCTGCTGGCCTGGGTTCAATTCCCCAGCCACCCACAGAAAGCCCAGCAGGCATTCACTTGCAGCATCAAGACACTCTGACATGTGCCCCCCCCACACACACACATACGTGCAAATAAATAAAATGAGACCAAAGATGAATGTGCAGAAGTCTTGAAAATCAAGCCAAAGACTCTTCCCCAATAGAGAAAAATGGGCTGAGGTTGTCAGCATTTCAGAGGAGAAAGTGCTGAAAATGAGCAAGTTGGCACACCAAGATACCTGAAGAGCCAGGCTTGGTAGACACGGGTAATGGCAGCGCTCCGGAAGCTGAGGCGGGAGGATTGAGGGCTTGAGACCTTCCTGAGCTACATTAAATAACAACGAGATCTCACTGTGTCCCTGTTTAAGCCTGCAGACAGAAAGCTAGTCATGCCAGCCAGCCGGGACCTTGGCTCCAGAACTCCTCACATACATCACTGTTGGAGGCTGGGGGGGGGGGGGCAGCCTACCTCACTTGCCTGCAGGGAATCATTAGTTTTGTGAGGGGATGCTATGATTTGGACATGGTTTGAGTGCCCTTGAAGGGTTCGCATGCTGAAATTAATTCCTGTTGTGAGCTATGAAGAAGGTAGAAACTTCTAAATGTGGCATTGGGAAGTGATTAGGGTTAATGTCCTTGTGTTCCCACAATTGAGTTCACACAACTGAACACTGGAGGCTTTACAAGAAGAGAAGGAAGATGGGCATGGTGGTGCACACCTCCCAGCACTAGGGAGACAAGCTCAGAGGGGAGCTCTGGGTTCAGTGAGAGACCCTGTCTCCCTAAATAAAGTGGAGAGCAATCGAGGAAGACATCCAACATCAACTTCTGGCTTCCACATGGAAATGCACACATGTGTACATGCACCCATGCACACGTGTGCCCACATACATACAGACAGAAACCTCCCCCCCACAACTCAGTGAAATATAGAAAACATGAAATATAAATACAATGTCATAAATAGACATGAAAACATCTGCATGCAAGAACTCATTTTGGAAAGCCAGGGATGCTGGCCCATGCCTTTAGTCCCAGCACTTGGGAGGCAGAGGTAGCAGGATCGCCATGAGTTTGAGGCCAGCTAGAGCATAGGGCTCAGTTGGACAGCCTAACTCTGGACCCCATGGTTGGCAGCCACCCCATGTCTTACACTAACTTCCAGCTGTCTTGGTTAAGGCCACATTCTCCCTACTGTGAGGCTGAAGCAGTTTGACAAATGTTTAACCATTAGCCTCCTGAGAGAAGCCCGTGTCTGTAGCTTCTGCCAATTTCTGTGGTATAAATAGCCCACGCTCTGTTTTAAGTCATTGCTCTACCATCAGTGCACGAGGTCGGGAAGAGCTGCCCTGGTGACGTGGCATCTCCATTGTTGGCAATTACAGACATAAATTGCCTCAAGTGCACAGATAGGATGGAGCCAAATAATTAAGAAGTGATGGGCTTTGAACATTTATTGCTGTTGTGTTTAAGATAATTACTTCCTTGGAGGTTTCGTTCATTTAATTTTTAATAATGCTGTATTTGAAAACTGCATTACAAAAATTCCTGAAAGCTTAGCAATCAGCTCTTGCAAGGCTCTCCACTGTCCCAGCTAACCATGGGGTGGTGGCCTGGAGTTGGAGGGGAAACACAACCCTGAGCAATCACAGGAGACTACATTTCCCAGAAGCCTCCTCTCCCAGGATCTGTCCTGGGTTGTTACCATGGAGATACCTAACAGATAGGAAAGCTGTCCTTGGAGGTAAGGAAGGAAGCTGAGGACTGGGGGGTGGCTGTACCCTGCCTAGGAAAAGGAGGAGGAGGGAGAACAGGCTATATCTAACTGGGGGCCTCCAGCCCTGACTTTTCTGGGGAAGTTTACTGTTATTACTATTATTGGGGGTGGGGAGGAGGGCTGTTTGCTGGGAAGGAGGAGCTTGCTGTGGGGCTGTAGCGAAGGGCTTGTGGATGGGGCGGTACATGAGGAGGCTGTTGGGATGGAAATACTCCCGTTTAGATAACCCTGTCTATGTCCTTGGGCTCAGTCAGGGCTCAGTTCAGTGCCTGCCCCAGCCTGGCTGCCCATTGACATCTTGACTTCTTTCCATTCTGGTTCTTTCCAGGCCCATCGTTCTCCTTCCCCACTTTGCCTTTCCTATTCTACATGCATTTCCAAGGCAGAGATATGTAGGTTTGAACCCCAAATCTGCTACCTAGAGCAATTCTGTTAGCCTCTCTAGACTCTTCCCACCTGCAGAGTGAGTCTCATAGGAGCGGCTGCCTCATGGTCACTTGACGATGAAGGAGAGAATTTCCACTCAGCCCTGTTTGCACAGGGCCTGGTAGAGTCAGGGTCCAGTGAGCTGTGAATGCCTTTCAAGGTCACCACTGCCTCCCCAGCTCACCCTCCGTGTGCCCGAAAGGCAGGTAGATGGCTCTGACGATTGGGCCATACTGCTTGGCTGGAAGTTTGTCCCCAGAGAACCAGGGTCCTGGATAGGCCTGCAGGACACAAGGTTTGCCCTGGGACTTGGGTGGTCCAACCTCCAGCAACAGGTGTAGTCAGCCCCTCCTGAGTCCTGGAGCCCCGAATGTCAGAATGGATAGGAAATCCCTGTGTCCCCACTTCCACACTGCAGGAAAGCTGTTACTGAAAAGGCGCAGCGAGCGGCCCAAGGGTCCTGCTGGGCTCAGTCTGGGCTAGCCACAGGTCCTCCCTCAGCCAGGTGTGAGGCAGGGAAGCAGGACAACCCTTCACCTCCTGCCACCCCCTTCCACTCCATCTTGGGACACCAGAGGGAGAATCCAGTGTGGGCCTCAGATACACTGGGCAACACTCAGCCACTCAGCCCCATTCCTAGCCGACCGTCTCTGTCCCTTTTGCCTGCTTAGTTCTGACTCCGCCAGGGTCTGAGGAGAAATCTGGAGAGCCCCTGCTCTTCCCTTCTATCCTCTGCCCACCCTGCCCACACCCCTTCCCGTGGGTTTGGGACCTTCCCCTGTTTGTTAAGAATTGATCTCAGTGGTGGAAAGGCCTGGGCTGGGAGGCAGGGGATGGAGAGGTGGGGCAGCTGGAATAGCATTGTGCAGCCAAGCATAAGGACCCTTGCAAGCAGACCAAGAGGGCTGACTCTGGGCCTCGGGGATGAGGGTGCATCCCTGGAGACCCAGCTCCTGGCCTCTCTTCTCTTCTGTCCTTCCCAGGCAGCCTCGGTGCTCCTGGGTGGTGTTCATTCACACTTCCACCTCCTGGTTGGTGTGAATGTCCCAGGCAGAAAGGAACCGGGGGACCCAAGCTGTGTGCCTACTGTGCTGGGGGCTCTGTAAGAGCCCTGCTGCTCACGTCTCACCGGCCACGCTGGGTCACATCCCAGGCCAGCCCCAGCTGCTGGGGAGTCCAGGAAGCTGAACATTTCCAACCAGGCACCCATTCAAACCTGGGACTCTGTCCCAGAAGGGGGTAGATCTTTGGGTAGGTGACCTGCAGTGCAGTGTGCCTTGTTGGGGATTTACTTTGTGGCCCATAGGCAAGGCCTTCCTGGGTTCTCAGTGTGCATCCCAGGATGGTGACTGTTTTAAAGTCATCTCCCCTACCCCTTGGGCCTTGGTGGTGACCATGCTGTGTCTCAGTTTCTGGTTTGGAGAGATGAGATCTCCTTCATCTTTCACCCTGGGTTATATTTTATATTACCTTATCATTCTTAATTTTCTTTTAATTTTTTTTCATTTATTTATTTGAGAGAGAGAGAGAAAAGGAGAAAGAGGCAGATTGAGAATGGGCACATTAGGGCCTCCAGCCACGATGTATGTGTCCCTTGTGCATCTGGCTTACGTGGGTCCTGGAGAGTTGAACCTGGGTCCTTCGGCTTTGCAGGCAAATGCCTTAACCACTAAGCTATCTCTCCAGCCCCCCCTTTTTTGGTTTTTCGAGGTAGGGTTTCACTCTAGCCCAAGCTGACCTGGAATTCGCTATGTAGTCTCAGGGTGGCCTTGAACTCACTGCAATCCTCCTCTTCCTCCTGAGTGCTGGGATTAAAGACATAAGCCACCACATCCAGCTCCATTCTTAATTTTCTTGAAGACAGGTTACTCATTGAACTTCATAAATGTATATGTAAGGAAACTATAATATATAGGGGTCCCTACATCATTAGTGTCACTTGTCAGGAAAAGAAAGTAATTGCCAAAATAAAATCAATAACCACAAAGCTACTTTAGTAACTTTGGGCCATCTGCTCCCTGCCTTGTCTGGTGTTTGTTTTTGTTTGTTGAGATAGGATCTCCCTATGTAACCCAGGCTGGTATCCTGTCTCAGCCTTCCACGTTCTGAGATGAGGCATGCACCACCATGCCCAGCTACTAGTCTCCATTTTAAGGAAGATTTGTGAGTGTTAGAAGGTGTCACAGATGGGCTAGCACCACCCAGTCTTTCTCCACGATTTCTCCACAGACCTCCTCTGTGCTGCGCCTGGCCCTTGTGAGCGTATCTGCCCTTCCCCGCAGAGCCAGCCAGCCGCCAGGCTATCATGGAGGTGCTCAAGGAGAAAGTGGAGGAGGAGGAGGCCGCTGAGCGTGAGGAAGCGGCCGAGAGGGCAGAGCGATATGAAAGGGCAGAGAAAATGATGCGGCCCACGGAGGTGTACAAGGAGGAGCCCATCCTGACCCAGGACGCGCTCCGCGACCTGGAGAAGACGCTGATGGAGATCGAGGTCCAGGTCCCAACCCAGCCCCCGTGAGTGTCAGGACCAGGGCTTTCTCCCCAGTAGCCTTGGCTCACCCAGGTCCAGGCACAGGCACACCTGGCAGAATGGTGCCCCCCATACCCTGCTCAGAGGAGGGTCCAGGACAGAGCAGGAGGTGGTTAAATGGGAAGGCTTTGCGTCTAGACTGCTTGCTCTGAATCCCTGCTCTGTTTTTCCTTGGCTGTGTGAACTTGGGCAAGTCACCCAACTTCGATGTGCCACCATATGTTTAAGTGTGTAAAAGTGGAGGTGCTACTAACAACCCCCGCCCCCGGCCGTGGTGGTGAGGATTAAATGAGGAAGGTGGGGTCCAAAGCAGCTTTGGGGCTGGAGAGATGGCTTAATGGTTAAAATGCTTGCTTGAGAAGCCTAAGGACCCAGGTTCAATTCCCCAGGACCCACATAAGCCAGATAGATGCACAAGGTGCCATGTGCTTCTGGAGTTTGTTTGCAGTGACTAGAGGCTCTGGTGCACCCATTTTCTCTCTCTTTCTCTCTGCCCTTTTCCTCTCTCCATCTCCCCCCCACCCCTCTGTCTCTCTGCTTCTTTCTCTCTCAATCTCTCTCTCTCTCAAAAAAACAAATAAAATTAAAAAAAAAAAAAGCAGCTCTGGTGCATCCCTGGGTGCCAAGGATGCCTTCACAGATCAATCCCATTCTCCCTTCATCACAGGGTCTCAACCAAGGCCGCCGTTGATACCTCCAAGCTGCCTCCTTCCTACTCCACCAACTCGCCCAAGGAGGAGCACCTGCTTCAGGTGGCCGACAACTTCTCCCGCCAGTACAGCCACTTGTGCCCTGACCGCGTGCCTCTCTTCTTACACCCACTAAATGAGTGTGATGTGCCCGTAAGCCTGGGGCTTGGTGGGCAGAGTGGGGGCGGAATCAAAGGGCTCAGGGAGGTGCAGGGGTTTTTTTCCAGGGTCTCTAGGATGAATCACAGCGCCCCCTATGAATTAGCCCTGACCTGTCAGGAGGGAAGGGAAAGGCATGCCTGGGATTTGAATGGGAAAGTGTGATATATTTATTTATTTTTCGTGGTGCTGAGGATGGAATCCAGGGCCTTACACATGCCAGGCAAACACTCTACCACTGAACTATACATATATATATAATGCCCTCCTCTTTTCTTTTTTTTTTTTTTTTTTTTGAGGGAGGCATTCACAAAACTGCCCAGGCTGGCCTTATGCAGCTGTGATTTTAAACGGCAAGAGCTAAAATGCTAGGAATCACCTCACGTCTGAATGGAACCAGACTGGAGGGCCCTGACTTGTGATCTTTTCGATTAATCCCATGCCACTCCAGCTACAGATGGGGAAAGTGAGGCACAAAGAGGCTCAGGGAGGTGACCGAGACCACACGGGGATGGGGAGGAGCTAGTGGCAGGTATTGGGGCCTATCCTGGTTCACTTGGTTTTTGTTATTCTGCCCTTTCCTGGGAGGAGCCAACATCAGGGTCTGGAGACCACACTGGCCACCAGCCGCCCCTGCTCAGAACCTCTGCCGGCTCTGCAAGGGCCTCAGCCTGGTTCGAGATCTTTCACCTTCAGCCCTGACTGACATAAGCAGCTCACTTGGCCTCTCTGGGCCTCAGGCTCCCCAGTTGGGCGCGGGGTGGGGGCGGTGGAGGAAAGGATGCCCCCTAGTTCTTCCAACTCAGGTCCAGAGTAAGCATGTGCTGTCCCCATGCAAGTGACATGGTGCGTGCCTCCGAGCCACTGCCACCTACACTGGGCCAGACACGGACCCTCACCAGTCCCTGGCACTATTTCTCCTCTTGCAGAAGTTCGTGAGTACCACCATCCGGCCCACACTGACGCCCTACCCTGAGCTCTACAACTGGGACAGTTGTGCCCAGTTTGTGTCTGACTTCCTCACCATGGTGCCCCTGCCCGACCCCCTCAAGCCGGTAAGCACCGCTCCTCCACTGCCATCAGCAGGCCCAGCAGGCCTGAGGTGGGAAGCAAGGCAGGTCTGGGAGAAGGAGGCTGTGCCAGGCTTTGGCCCCAGCTCCTCAGAGACCCTGTGGAAAAAAACTACAGAGAGAGCTACCTGCCTAAGCGAACTCAGCAAGCCTGGTCTCCTCTCTACTTTCTGCCTCAGTTTCCCCTTTGTGATTTCTGGAGGTGCAGTAAGGTGCTGGCCATAGCCTTCAGCCCCATATTTGGGCTTCTGACAAGCCTGGTCAGCTTCTCATTGAGAATGGAGGGAAGCAAGAAGGAGTGAATAATGGGGAATTGATAGAGGGAAGAGAGAAAGGATGAAGAGGGGGAGAGTTTGAAGGCACACAATAAATTGCCAATCAAAGGCCGGGATTGGTGGTTCACGCCTTTAATCCCAGCGCTTGGGAGTCAGAGATAGGAGGACTGCCTTGAGTTTGAGGCCATCTGAGACTACATAGTGGGTCCCAGGTCAACCTGAGCAAAAGTGAGACCCTTCCTTGAAAAACAGAAAACAAACAAACAAAAAAGCCCAGGGTGTTAGATCGGATGTTTCTATTTGCGACAACTTATTAGCCCCTGTTAGAAAATCATAAGCCCCTTAAAGTGACAGGTGCATGGGGATCACACAGGTTTTGTTTGCACCATGTCCTTGGGAGGATCCTGACCAAGCAAGGGACCCCACAGCCCCACAGGTGGGTCGTGGGTGGTGAGGGGACACGCAGGGCCACTGGTGGACCTGCTGACCGGCGGCCTGTGCTCAGCCCACGCACCTGCACTCCTCGAGCACCGTGCTCAAGCACCAGAAGGGGAACTGCTTCGACTTCAGCACCCTGCTCTGCTCCCTGCTCATTGGCTCCGGCTACGACGCCTACTGCGTCAACGGCTACGGTTCCATAGACCTGTGCCTCATGGACCTGACCCGGGAGGTGTGCCCGCTCACCGTGAAGCCTGTGGAGGTATGCCTGCCGGGAGCGTCCTGTGGCCTCCTGTTCTGCCCTGCTGGCCCTGGAGGCTGGGCACTTGGATGCAGTCCCTCCGCTGTCCCCAAATCCCTATTTCAAAGCCCTGGTGATTTCTCTGTCCTTAGCGCCACCTACAGCCCAGTCCTCCAAACTGCTATCTCCTCCCCCTTATGGTAACTGGGTACATTTCATGACCTCTACAAGGCTTCAACCTTAAGTCAAAAAGCCCATGTATTTGTTTCCATAGAAGGAAATAGCCAACAAGTGAACCCTTGAATCTGAGTCTCACACCCAGGTAAAAAGGACCTTCCCTCCCTTCTTTTGGTACTAGGGATTGGACCTAGGGCCTGGCACATTCTACCACTGAGCTACATCCCCTTGCCAAAAGGCCCCTTTTACATAGAAACAATATCATCAACCCTTCAGAGAGTCATGGCTGTGTTTGGTGACCGCTCACTGAGAACTCCGTCATGATGACCAGAGTTGCCACATATGCAAGAAGCACTCTTATTTTATTCATTTTAAAAGTTAGTATACAGAGTCCTGGGTTTCATACTGGCTTTTTTCATACATGCATGCCATTATACTTTGTTGTTAAGAAATGCTCTTAAATGAATCTTTATTGTCAGAATTACTGAAGCAGCTCTATGTTTGGAAAACAACTGTGCAGTGGACAGAAAGGGTATTCTGTGCCCTGGGTGGGTTTGAGGCCTCTGTAACCAGGGTCAGGCCCCCAAAAGAGCCTTCAGCTCAAAAGATGGCTAGGTATCTGAGTCCCATCTGACTGGACACCTAGGTGACCGAGGCTCTGGTGGATGAAGAGGAAGAGGAGAAAGGAGGGTGAGGAGGAAGAGGTGACAGAGCAGCATGCTCACTCAGGCCCAGCTCCCGAATGAAGACAGAGCAAAAGCTTTTTGCCTTTGAAGGCCTGTAAGCCCACACACGGGCCTGTTGTCTGAGGCATTTTTTTATTTTCTGGTTTTTCGAGGTAGTGTCTCGAACTAACCCAGGCTGACTTGGAATTGACTACGAAGTCTCAGGGTGGCCTCGAGGTCATGGCAGTCCTCCTACCTCTGCCTCTCAAGTGCTGGGAGCAAAGGCAAATTTATATCTAATAAGGGCAGAGAACTTTCTGGATGATAAACCAGTTTCGTGTGGACATGGGTTGACGTGGCTGCTACTCATGACAGCCCTGTATGGTAGGTGTCGTCATTATCAGTGAACAAATGAGAATGGAGAGATGAAATACCACGGTCAAAAGGAAGGACATGGCCGCAGTCACGTAGCTGGAGATGGAGACTCAGAGACTGAAGCCTGGGTCTGACGTCAACACTCAGAGACTCACCACTTCCTCCTCACACTGTCACAGGCCATGTCTGCACTCTGCAGCGCTCTTCCCTAGGAACATATCTCACCTACAACATGATTAGACACACATGCACACACACATCTATACAAACACACATGCATAACTGCACACACACCTCACAGCATCACAATATCACAGTCACACTCATACATGCGCTCACCCCCACCCCTCACACACAGGTTTTTCTATTCTTTCTTGGTCCATCAAACTTGAACTTTGATTCAACATATGAAACCCTCCAATGATGACATCTGAAAACTCTGACTCCCAACTATCTTCCCCCATTCCTGGCTCAGATCCGGTTCATCCTGGGCCCAGCTGTGGGGAATGAGAGAACTCCAACCTCCTAAGCACTGGCCTCATCATTCTTAACTGCTTGGCAGGGCCAGATCCAAAGAGGAGAGGACCACCTAAGGCTCCCATGGGGGCACCACTGTCAGGGCTAGGAGGTGTGCGGGCTGCAGGAGCTGGTCCCAGGGCCTGCAGGATTGGGTCCACGGTCTTGGAACCTATAAAGCGTATGGGTCTGGAGTTGAGCCTCCCTCTCCTGTTGGATGACAGGTGATTAAGAAAGTAGAGAAACCACCGCCTAAGAAGTACACCATCAAACCACCCCGAGACCTGAGCAGCAGGTTTGAGCAAGAGCAGGAGGACAAGAGACAGAAGCAGATCCAAGCTGAGCAGGAGCGGCGGCTCAAGGAGGAGGAAGATCGTATCCTGGTGGGTCCACATGGCCCTGCAACCTGGGAAGAATGGTCACCCAGAAATGACATGGAGGCTGGGACAAAATCCTTTCTTGGGATTCACAGAAAACTCCTTATCCAAAGAAACATTGCTTTGCTTTTTTTTATTTTTTTCTTATTTTATTTATTTATTTATTAGAGACAGAGAGAGAGAGAGAGAGAGAGAGAGTGAGAATGGGTGTGCCAGGGTATCTAGCTACTGCAGATGAACTCCAGATGCATGTGCCACCATGAGCATCTGGCTTACATGGGACTTGGAGAATCGGACCTGGGTCCTTAGGCTTTGCAGGCAAGCACCTTAACTGCTAAACCATCTCTCCAGCCCCACATTGCTTTTCTTTGAATGACCTTAACATATACATATTATATCCATATATATTTTACCCATTTATAATACAGATATGTAATATGTATATATACATATTATATGCTGTATACTCTATCCCTAGTACTAGCACTCCATAGAATCTAATCAATGTACCAGAGATCTGATTTCTACTTATTGTTTTTTTAGTGTGTGTGTATATATGTGTGCATGTGCATGCCACAGCGAGCATGTGGAGTCAGAGCTTCTTGCTTTGGATTTTCACTTCGCTGGATTGGCTGGGCTGCTATGAGTTTCTGTCTCTGCCTCCCATCTCTATCTGCATCAGTGTCAGTACAGAAACCCACCACTGTGTGCTGCTTTTTTTGTGTGTATTTTTATTATTACTATTGACAGCATATTTCATATGGATACATCATGTGTTGGTACCCTCTTTTCCCTCATCCCTGCCCCCATTCCGAGATGCTCTTCAGTGGGGTTGCAGGTATTCCCTATGGGGTTGTGGGTTTTGAGTGGTGGGAGTAGCATTCAGTTATTTGGGGGGTGGGATGCAGGGATGCCTCTGGGTGTGATGTCTCAACCTGTGGCTCTTACATTCTTTCCACTCTCACTTCCATAAAATCCCCTATGCCATGGTGGGTGAGTTTGAAGCCTACTTGCTGCTTTTTACATGTGTTCTGGAGATCAAACTCAGGCACTCCAGCTTGAGCAGTGAACACTTTCTCCAATGAGCCATCTCCCCAGCCCTAAGACCCTCCCACTTTATTGATTGAAACTGGGGCTCGCAGGAGGGGTGATGGAAAGACAACTGGGTTGTCCTGCAGTTCCCTGCTCCTGGGTCTGGATTCTGGCCCCAGATGGCCGGTGCTCACCCACCTTCCCTCTGCAGGAGGCTGAGAAGGCAAAGCCGGACCCCCTGCATGGCTTGCGAGTGCACTGCTGGGTCCTGGTGCTGGCGGGGAAGCGCGAGGTACCCGAGTCCTTCTTCATTGAACCCCTGACAGGGCGCAGCTACAGCACCCAGGATGACCACTTCCTGGGCATCGAGAGCCTCTGGAACCACAGGAACTACTGGATTAACATGCAGGACTGCTGGAACTGCTGCAAGGTGTGTAGGGGCCGGGAGGGGGCAGAGGCCAGGGTGGTGACCATGGGTAGACCTGCCCGTGAGAGCATTCAGCTCCCCTCAGCTCAGGGCCCACACCCTTGCCCAACAGTGACCATTCTTGTAAGATGAACTTCTCTGACTTGTGTGCATCTTTTTAAAAAAATATATTTTATTTATTTATTTATTTGAGAGAGAGGAAGAAAGAAAGAGCAAATGGGCTTGCCAGGGCGTCCAGCCACTACAAACGAACTCCAGACACATGCACCCCCTTGTGCATCTGGCTTACGTGGGTCCTTGTGAATTGAACCCAGGTCCTTAGGCTTCGCAGGCAAGTGCCTTAACCACTAAGCCATTTCTCCAGCCCGTGTGTATCTTTTCAAGCTGTGAATTGTTGGTTAGTGTGAATGAGATTCTTTTTAAAGATATTATTGTGTGTGTGTGTGTGTGTGTGTGTGTGTGTGTGTGTACATGCGGGGACGTGCTACAGAGCATGTAAGGAGATCAGAGGACAATCTCAAATGTCAGCCCTCACTTTTTACCTTGTCGGAGACAGGGTGTCTTCTTGCTTATAACTTGTAATGCCAGGCTGGCTGGCCCCAAGCTTCCACCATCCTCCTGACTCCCATCTCCATGCAGGAGGGCTGGAATTACAGATGCTCGTGACTGTATTGGGCTTTACATGGGTTCTGGGGTTCCAAACTCAGGTCATCAGGCTTGTAAGCTCTTTTACTCACTGAGCCATTTCCAAGTCATGAGCAAATCTTGTACAACTTTGTATGGAAGTATAACACCCATGTGGAAATGTATGCACACAATAAGCACATTGCTCTCTAAACTCCTATAAACTGAGCATGCTTAACTTCCTGTTCCCAGACCAAGAAAGAGAGTGTTGCAGTCAGGTTCATGTTGCTGGTAGAAATCACCCAACCAAGAGCAGCTTCTGGGAAAAAGAGGTTTATTTTGGCTTACAAGCTCGAGGGGAAGCTCCACGATGGCAGGGGAAAACGCTAGCATGAGCAGAGGGTGGACATCACCCCCTGGCCAACATAAGGTGGACAACAGCAACAGGAGAGTGTGCTAGACACTGGATTGAGGAAACTGGCTATAACACCCATAAGTCCACCCCCAAAAGTACGCTCCCTCCAGGAGGCATTAATTCCCAAATCTCCATCAGCTGGGAACCTAGCTTCAGGACACCTAAGTTTATGGGGACACCTGAATCAAACCACCACAGAGAGCATGGCCCATACTCCAGAAATCCCCTCATATGCACTTCCTACATTCCATCCAAATGTGTGCATGTATTTTAATTATGCAAATCACACACACACACACACACACACACACACACACACAGGAGTATATCTTCTTGGGTGGTTGTGTGATGATGGACCCGCCTACGTAACCAGGTCTAGTCCTTCTGATGTCCCCCTCCTACCTCCTCCTGTCCAATAATATCTCCATCAACCAGCTCAGTGGCAGAGCATGTGCTAAGAATGTAAAAAGCCCTGAATTTGAAGCCCAACACCACAAAAAGGAATTATGTAAAGCAACAATCCATATGTTAAAATGATGGGAGATGACAGCTGTGACTGTACTGTTATGGATGGGCAAGGGTGTGGGCTGGTAAGACGCAGCTATGGGGTCTGAGTACCATGTTGACTTCTAATAACACCCATCAGTGCCTTCTGAGATTGCACATTTTTTAGAATTATGTATTTATTTATTATTTATTTGACAGAGAAAGAGGGAGAGGGAGTGAGAGAGAGAGAGAGAGAGAATGGGTGCACCAGGGCCTCCAGCCACTCCAAATGAACTCCAGATTCGTGCTCCCCCTTGTGCATCTGGCTAGCGTGGGTCCTGGGGAATTGAACCCGGGTCCTTTGGCTTTGCAGGCTAATGCCTTAATCATAAGCCACCCCTCCAGCCCTGAGATTGCACATTTTATCAGTTGAACCACACAGTGTATTTCATTATGCTGGACTCGTTTAGTCATGTTTGTGCAATTCATCCTGGCTTTGTGTGTGGTGCTGGTTTGTTCATTTTTATTGTTTACTGATGTCCTATTATTGGAGTGTACCAGAAGTTATTTTTTTCCATTTCTATAGTGGCACATTTAGGCTGTTTACAGCATGGAACTATTTGGAATCCTGCTGCTATGAGCATTTTTCTACATGTGCTTCAATGAACACATGTTCTCATTTCTGTCAGGGAAAGACTTAGGAAGAGTCCCATGCTCTGCTTCAGTAGTTTTCAAAAATGATTGCACCAGCTTTCACTCCCAGCAGCACCACATGAGAGATCTGGGACACCCACCCACCGGGAATGAACATTTTCTGCCCATTGTGGGGTTTTTGAGACAGGCTGTATAGCCCAGGTCGGTCTAGAACTATTTTTTTGTTGTTGTTGTTTTTCTTTATTTATTTGAGAGAGAGAGAGACTGAGGTAATGAGAGAGAGAGAGAAGAGAGAAAAGGGTGTGTCAGGGCCTCCAGCCACTGCAAATGAACTCCAGATGCATGCGCCACCATCTGGCTTACATGGATTCTAGAGAATTGAACCTGGGTCCTTTGGCTTTGTAGGCAAGTGCCTTAACCTCTAAGCCATCTCACCAGCTCATGGTCTGGAACTCTTGATCCTCCTGCCTCCTTCTCCTGCATGCTGGAATTACAGGTGTATACTGCCTCATCCTACTTTTATTTTCTCATTTTTCATGTTAGCTATTCTACTGAGTGCATAATAGTATGGCATTGTTTTAAAACTATAATTGATTTTTGCAGATTACTCTCACATCCATACAATTTTAAACCTGATTTTTAATTCTAAAAATTAATTTATAGGGCTGGGGAGATGGCTCAGCAGTTAAAGGTGCTTACTTAATGAGCCTGCTGGTCCAGGTTCAGTTCCCCAGTACCCATGTAAAGCCAGATGCACAAAGTGGCACGTGTCTGCAGTCCATTTGCAACTGCAAGAGACCCTGGTACACCTATACACTCTTTTTTACTCTCTCTTTCTCAAATAAATACATAAATATATTTTTTAAATTAATTTTAGCCAGGCGTGGTGGTGCACACCTTTAATCCCAGCACATAGGAGGCAGAGGTAGGAGGATCACTGTGAGTTTGAGGCTACATAGTAAATTCCAGATCAGCCTAGACTACAGTGAGACCCTACCTGGGAAAACCAACAATAATAATAATTTTTAAAGATTTTGGGATTTTCTACCTACACAATCATGACTGAATGACAGCAGTTTTCCCTGGCTTTTAAAGTCTTTGCTTGGTGAATTTCTATAGAATTGGTGTTGTTTCTTCTTTAAACATTTGCTAGAATCCTTCTGAGTCTGGAATTCGCTTTTTTTTTTCTTCTTTTTTGGTTTTTTGAGGTAGGGTCTCACTCTAGCCCAGGCTGACCTGGAATTCACTATGGAGTCTCAGGGTAGCCTCGAACTCATGGCAATCCTCCTACCTCTGCCTCCCGAGTGCTGGGATTAAAGGCGTACGCCACCATGCCCGGCTGGAATTTGCTTTTTTAATTTATGTATTTATTATTTTATTTACATGTGATTCTACCGTAGCCTCTTGTTGGTGCAAATGAATTCCAGATAGTTTCGGAGTCCAGCTTAAGTGGGCAGCTTGGAAATTGAATCCAGCACCATCAGGCTTTGCATATAAGTGTCTTTAACCAATAAGCCATCTTCCCAGCTGCTGGAATTTTCTCTGTGGGACTGTTTTAAACCATATATTTGGTTAATTCATCAGATTTAAATATTTAGATAATTTATTTGTTTATTTAAACATTTTGCTTGTTTATTTGAGAGACAGAGGGATGGGGGGAAAGAATGGGCATGCTAGGGCCTCTAGCTGCTATAAACAAATTCTAGTTGCATGCGCCACCTTATGCATCTGGCTTAAGTGGACCCTGGGGAATCGAACTGGGGTCCTTTGGCTTTGCAGGCAAGCACCTTAACTGCTAAGCTATCTCTCCAGTGATAATTTATTTACGTTGAAGTGCTGAGCATTGAAGCTAGGGCCTTATGCATGCGACACAAGCATTCTACCATTGAGCCACACTCCCAGCATGGATTATTATTTCTTGAATGGAATGGTCTTTGGTAGATTCTGTCTCACAAAAAAAAAAAGTCCATTTCATTTAAGTTTTAAAATTTATTATCATGAAAATGTGCATAATAGCTTTTTTCTTCTAGCATTTTAGAGTCCATGTTAGCATTCTCATTGATAATTTATATATTCTTTTTATCCTGATTAATTTAGTTAGAGGCTTATCAATTTTGTTAGAATTGTTAATTAACCAGCTTTTGGTTTCGTTTATTTTTTTTTACAGTTTTTGCTTCCTGTTTCACTTATTTCTACTCTGATCTTTATTATTTTCTTCTCATTTTAAAAAATATTTTAATTATTTGCAAGCAGAGAGATATATAGAGCAAAGAGAGACAGACAGAGGGAATAGGCATGCCAGGGCCTCCAGCCATTGCAAACAAACTCCAGATGTATGTGCCACTTTGTGCATCTGGCTTTATGTAGGTACTGGAGAATTGAACCTGGGTCGTTAGGCTTTGTAGTCAAGAGCCTTAAGTGCTGGGCCTTCTTTCCAGCCCTGATATTTATTATTTTCTAATGCTTATTTTATATTTCATCATTTTTTCTAGTTTCTTTGAAAGCAGACAGAGAAAGAATGGGTGCAGTAGGGCCTCCTACCATTGCAACCAAACTCCAGATGTGTACACCACTGTGGGCATCTGGTTTTACGTGGGTACTGGGGAATGGAACCGGGGCCATTAGGCCTTGCACGCAAGTGCCTTTAACAGCTTTAAGCTCTCCAACCCTAATTTTCTAATTTCTTCAAGTGAAAATTAAGGTAATTAATCTGGGACTGTCCAAGATTGTGTGTTGCTGGTGAGCCTTCATTCCCTCCCCCAGCACCTTTGTACTAGCACCCTGCTTCCTAATATGTTGTGTCTGTCACATTTTCTTTCTATTCACAATGCTCTCTAGTTTCTCATTTGATTTCTCCTTTGATTCATGGATTGTTTAAAAATATAGTGTCTCGCTGGGCCCCCAGCTCTCCCAGGGGCACAGGAAATGATGCTCAAAAGTGCTTAGAGTTGGCCCTGGGTGTTCTTTAAATGTCATCTGCTGTTACCCTCATGTGACAGATGAGAAAAATGAGGCCCAGAGATGTAAACTTTCCCCGCAAGCTCAGATTGGGCAGAACTGAAGCTGCCCAGGGCCTGGCTCACAACATCCGTGTGGTCAGTGTCCCCGAAGGATAACGGTTCTTCAGAGGCTGTTGTGTGATTCCGCCCCTCCTCCAGCCTGAAGGTCTTCCTCCTGTCCTTCGCACCCCGACCACCACCCTAGTGTAACCTGCACCAGTTCCAGGGAAAGGGTCCTTATGACAAGCGCTAGTTGCGGCCAGTGGGTCAGTACTGTGTCACGAGGTGAGGGCATGAAAGAGGAGAGCATAGCATTGATCCATCATGGTCACTGCCCAGGGAGCACTGGAGCTTTGTCCCCTTGGGAAATCAAGAGTTGGCATTGCAGACAGGAATGGCGAAGTGTCCTTGCCGGGCTGCCTGGTGCAACGCACCCTGGGCACGCAGGATGCATGTGTCACCCCATCAGTTCTGCTCGCTCTCTCTGGGAACCGAACTTGACGTTAAAGCTTGTTGTAGTCAGCCTCGTGTTGTTGGGATGAACATCCAACCCGACACTGTTTATGGGAGGAAGAAATTCAGTTCAGGCTCACAGAGTCCAGGGGAATAGCACCCGTGGCAGAACTAGCTGCCTCCCTTTCCTAGATACGAGCAGAGAGACACCACCAGCAAGTGTGAACCACCAGAGCTCCAGCTGCTCTCTCTCCACACACCTTTGGGCTGGAATTCAGATTCTGACCCCCCAGTGACACACACCCTCTAGCAGGAATCTGTCTTCTAGGGGCTCAAGTAGGAAGTTCAATTTAAGAAAAAAAAAAAAAAAAGATCGAGTCTATGGAACCAAACATTCAAACAACCACAAAGCAAGAAAGCACATCCAGCTATGGCTTGCGCCTCGCAACAGTGACAGAATCGACAAGACTGAAGGGTAGGTCAACATCTGTGCATTTGGGTTCTTTCCCACTAAGCTTTGTCCCCGGTCACTGCTGCATCAAGAACCTGTGTCTCCTCTCTCCTCTGCCCGGTTCTCCAGCTAGAACACAATACTCTGGCGCCCTCCAGGGACAGGACAGGAAAGTGAGTGCAGGAGCAAGGGTGCTTCGCCTTTGCTGGTCAAGCCTCAGAAACCCTTTACTTCCCTTTGGAACATGATTGGGAGCTGGGGGACATGTCACCTGGGAGGCAATTCCCGCTGGCTGGGAACTGTCTGGCCGATGATGGTGGTGGGGTGAAAAGCAGGTAGAGAAGAGTCCTACTTGGCCTTATGCACAAATGCTGCATGTAAGTGCCACGTGTCTGTCTGTGCCTGACTTCCGGCTTCCTGGCGGGGGGGGGGGTGGGGGGGGAGAAGAAACACAAAACAAGAGGAGGTTTATTTTCAACAAGCTCTTTACTGGAAGGTGCCTGATGCTTCTCCCATAAAGTCTCAGTGTCTTGCCTGTCTGGGGTGCTCTGCAGTAACGTATAGTGACCTCACATCTAGGCCTGTCCCCAGCTAGAGAGCATTCATTGCCAAGTCTCTCCCAGACACAATACAGAATTCTTCCTCCGGCAATAGGTAGGAATGTCAGTCCCCTCTCCCCCATGAACCTCAGTTTCCCTGTTGAGAATGAGGAGTGTGGCTGGACTTTAAGAGTCCACCTGGAGGGCTGGAGAGATGGCTTAGCAGTTAAGCGCTTGCCTGTGATGCCTAAGGACCCCTGTTCGAGGCTTGATTTCCCCAAGACCCACGTTAGCCAGATGCACAAGGGGGCGCATGCGTCTGGAGTTCGTTTGCAGTGGCCGGAGGCCCTGGTGCGCCCATTCTCTCTCTCTCTCTCTCTCTCTCTCTCTCTCTACCTCTTTCTCTCTCTCTGTCCATCACTTTCAAATAAATAAATAAAAATAAACGAAAAATGATTTTTTTTTTTTAAAAAGAGTCCACCTGGAGCTGACACTGCCCAGCTCTGGTGGCCTCTGGGAGTAGCCATTTCAAGTTACTCACAGAGCAGGCTCAGATGTGGGGGCCAAGGGGTGCACTGTGCTCATTTCCTCCCCAACAGGACTTGGTCTTTGACCTGGGAGACCCCGTGAGGTGGGAGTACATGCTCTTGGGGACAGATAAGCCTCACTTGGCTCTGGCAGAGTACGATGAAGAGGAGGATGAAAGAATGGATGACGAGGACTATCTTGAAGATTTGGTGAGTCCTGGTGATGGGGGGACGGTGGAGGGACTTCGCACCATCTTATTTCAGGCAGCTTGACACTGTCCCTGAAAACACATTGTGCATGGGGGTGGGGTCTGGGTGGAATACTCATAGAGTTTTCAAAGCAGAAGTGCCCGGACAGTGATCTCATTTGACAGATAGATAAACTAGGCCCAGACATGTCTAGTGACTTGCTCATGACCTTCTGGTGGGCTAGGAGAGGGCTGGGACTTGAATTCAAGGTCTTCCCTACCCACAGTTCACCCTGTTCAAGAGTTGGACTTCTCTTTAGGGAGCATGTGCCTTAGAATTGGGTAATAAGAGCCAAGGCAGCCCCAGGACTTGCGACTCTGCTGGTTCGCCCTGAGTAGCCACTGTGATTCCCTGCCCGGTCTTTCTTGTCTGTCCTGTCAGGTCTCCTAAGGCTGATGGCCTGTGGTGACCCCACATGGTCAGCCATGCCTCCATGATCGCCTAGTAGGAGGCCTTCCAGGCTGGTCTGCGTGAGTCCCTGTGTGGGAGGTCAGGGTCCAGGGGCCTTAGGCACTGGCTGTGTGACCTCTGACAAACTTCCTCAGCTTTGAGATATTTCATTTCTCCTCTGTATTAAAAGGGGGAAGGGGCCGCGGTTGTATTCATAGCAACAATAGCAGGTGTATTAGTCTGCTAAAGCTGATGTAACAAAGTGCCACAGACTGGAGGCTTAACAAGAGAAATTCGTTGTCTCATGGTTGTGGAGGCTGGAAATCCAAGATCAAGGTCCAGCAGGGCTGGTTCCTTTAGAGATCTCTGTGGGTTTGTTGGTGGTTGTTGGCCCTGTGTCTTACCTGATCCTCTTTGAATCTGTGTCCCAATTTCCTCCTCTTGTAAGGACACCAGGCATACTGACTTAGGCCACATAAGGACCTCATTTAAACTTCCTTGTCTCTTTAAAGACCTTGTTTCCAGATGTAGCCACATTCTTAGGTACGGGGGAGGGAGGGGGTGACTTTGGCATATG
This sequence comes from Dipus sagitta, assembly GCA_036346955.1. Taxonomy (NCBI): domain Eukaryota; kingdom Metazoa; phylum Chordata; class Mammalia; order Rodentia; family Dipodidae; genus Dipus; species Dipus sagitta. Next base: position 239,105,860 of record CM070770.1, read on the forward strand.
ATTTTGGAGGGACATACAGCAGTACCCACTGTGACAGACAGTACCTGTGTGGCCTCACTGAGCGTCAGGCTATGTTGTTGGTGACAACAATAAACCTCTGCCACCTGGGCCAGCATCATTACCCACTCATTCCCTGTTACAACTGGGGAACACGGGAGTGAAGTGAGTCACTGAAAGGGTCCCGCCAGTGAGTGAGAGAGCTGGAATCTGAACCTAAGCAGTTTGGCGGCAGGCCTGGGCTCTTGGTGGTAACTCCATTCCAGCTCTGGGGGCTTCTTGAGAATGGCTGAGGCGACTGGTGTGATAGAGTTGATGTGTAAAAAAGCACTGTAAACACAGGATGCCTCTACATCTCTGAGCACCAGCACCCCCCGCTGGCCACAGGCAAGCACCAGCCCCTGTGCAAGGCATGCAGCCTGTTGAGGTTACCTTATTGCTGCTGGGACAAACACCCAACCAGAAAGAGCTTATTGGAGGAAAGGGTTTATTTCAGGCTTGCAGGTTTCAGGGGAAGCTTCATCATGGCAGAAGAAGCTGGCTCACTTCCATACATCCATAGCAGACAGACAACGGCCACCACCAGCAAGACAAACAGCCAGAGCTCAACTTAGCTCTCTACACACCCTAGGACTGGACTAAAGATCTGCCCCCAAAAACATACTTCCTCCAGCAGGGCTCTGCCTGCTGAAGACTAAGTAGGAAACTTAGTCTTTTTTTTTTTTTTATTTGAGAAAAAGAGAGGGAAAAGTGGGGAGAGGGGGGGGGAGAGAGAGAGAGAATGGGTGCATCAGGGCCTCCATCCACTGCAAACAAACTTCAGGTGCACGCATCACCTTGTGCATCTGGCTTTATGTGGGTACTGGGAAATCAAACCCAGGTCCCTTAGACTTTGCAGGCAAGTACCTTAACCACTGAGCCATCTCTCTAGCCCAGAAGCTTAGTCTTAACAACAACAACAACAAAAATACCCGAGGCTATAAGGAACATAGATTTGCATTTAGACCACCACACAGCCCTAGGGGCAGCACTCTTAGCCCTGGGGCTCTGCTTCAGTTCACAGCCCCATTCCATTCCTGAGAAAGGAATCTCTGTTGCTTTCAAGTCTGGCAGCACCCCTGAGAGTCAGCACTCAGTCTTGGAACACCAGCAAAAATCAAAGTCCCCAGCTATAGCCCATCACCAGGCTGCCTCCAGAAAGTTCTGCTAATGAGCACTGCTGATTATTCATCCAGTGTGTCCCAGAAAGAAGTCACAGTGAGAGGAGGTGTCATAGGTCTGAACAGAAAAGGGATACACAAGCCTGACATGGTGGTGCACACCTTTAATCCTAGCACTTGGGAGGCTGAGGTAGGTGGATCAACATGAGTTCGAGGACAGCCTGAGACTACATAGTGAATTCCAGGTCATCCTGGGCTAGAGTGAGACCCTACTTCAAAATACCCCCAAAAAGGAGGAGCATACACAGAAAATCCCGAGTCTCCAAATTACTTTTGTCTACTTACATTTGTCTAGGTTAGGCCTTATTTCACAGATGGGAAAAGGCCAGTAATAATTATGTCAGCTAGGCAGAGCCCCAAGTCCTTCATGTTCATATCAATGACTCCTCCTGAGAGGTCCAGCAAAGAAAAGTAAGACTCAGAGTAGATGAGAGGCTTGCTTACTGCCACCCCCTCCCAACCTTGATGGCACTGGACAGAGCCAGGGGCTTAGCTCCACCTGACTCAGAAGCTCTTCTTTGGTGTTGGCGCCGTGACATGGTTGGGAGGGCCGGCATAGCTGCATAACCAGGAAAATGGGGGTGGGGCCTGCCAGAGGTGACTCTTCCTCCTCTTCTCCATTCTGGGTGGTTCTCCTGTCCCCTGGCTCCCTGGGGAAACTGATGGGCTTCCTCCACGTGCCTGTGGGGGCAGGGGTGGGGACGGGGGCTTTGGCCTGACCTCTGCTCCAAGATCCCAGCCAGTACCTACTCCCTCTCTGCACAGGGCAAGGAGGATGAAGATAAGGGCTTCGACATGCCTCACTCGTGGGTGGCGCAGATTGAGATCTCCCCAGAAGGTCTCTGCTGTTTGCTGGTCCACTGTCCTTTCCAGAAGTCGTCCCTGACCCCAGGGAAGGCTGCTGCAGAGGGTTCCCCTGGCCCTCCTCTCCACCTTTCCAGATACCCCACTAGCTCTGCGGACAGTGTCTGACACCGCTGGCACACAGGACTGGGCTCAGTTAACATAAGGACCATAAGGACCAGAACACAGCCCTTCCCCTCCCTCAGGGCTCCTGTCCAGAGGAAGCCATAGGCAATGTACATGGCAGGTGGTTTAGGATGTCAGGACCCAGAGAGACGGGCAGAGAAGGCAGGAGGGCCCACATCTGCTCATCTTGGAGTGCCCAGACCCAGAGGAAGGACATTAAGTCCTAACATGCGGCAAGTTCTAGAAAGGTAGAGATGACAACCCAGGGCAGGCTCCCCCAGCCCAGTTCAGATGTGGTGCTGAGTGGTAAGAGCAAAACTCAGCTCCAACAGTAAGGGTCCTGCACAAGCAAAGCCCTGGCAGTGGCCGGGTGGCTGGGGTACCGATCCCATTCCTGGGTAGGTTTGCTCCTACCCGGCCTGCCTGAGAATGCTTCAAAGCTGCAGCCAGTCGGTGACAGATACTCTCCGCCCCCTTGGCACTGGCACGGGAACCTAGGGGTGCTGAGAAGACAGTTCGATGGCAGGGGATAGATGAGCTCCCCAGACTGGAAAGAGACTCCCCAGCCCCTTCTCACCCACAGCATTTGAGATGCGCTGCCCGAATGGGAACAAAGTGATCCAGTACAAAAGGGCGCAGCTGGAGAAGTGGGCCCCGTACCTCAACAGCAATGGCTTGGTGTGCCGCCTCACCACCTACGAAGACCTGCAGTGTAAGGCCTGTGTAAGGGGTGGGGGTGGGGAGAGCCGTGTGGCCGTGGGCACATCACTCCTACTCTCTCAGCGTCTGCAGACCCCACTGGCCTCTTTGTGCCAAGCCTGGTGGGACAGCAGCTGCAGCAAGTACCCCTGGGTCTCCACAGACACTAAGGTGCTGGAGGTAAAGGAGTGGTTCCAGAACCGGGAGGACATGTTGGAGCTGAGGCACACGTACGAGACGACAGGCCTGCACATCGACTACTTCAAGCCGGGCCACCCCCAGGCTCTACGTGGTGCGTGGACCCCACTGCTGGATGGGCGGGAGCTGGTGGGGGGGGAGGGGATCCCTCGTGCCACAGGACAGCTCCCAGGACAGTTGACTCCCAGGGGAGTCCACAGAGTTCTTGAATGGCAGGCAGCAGACATTGCTTTTGCCTCCTAAAGCCAATTAGGTGTGTGGACAGCTGGGGAAGCACAGAGAAGGAAGGAAACGTGGGCAATGCTCCTTCAAGAAAGTCGAAGCCAAGGCCACATGCCTGTGCTGTGCCTGGGCTCAGTGGGAAATCCCCCTCACAGGGCACCACAGTCAGGGCCACATTAAAAAGGGCTAAGGATACTGAGCAACAGGACCACCTAACATCTTCCCCAAGGACAAAACAAAGGGAAGAGTGCCCACCTTACAGCTCTGGCTGGGAGACCGTGAGGTTGGGAAGAGAAGAAAGAGCACCTCTTCTAAGACTCACCATACTCACCGAAGAATTCATCAAAGAAGAGCCTAAAACAAACCAACCACATTTGGCAGCTGGAATTTTCAAAATAAAAGTAAACCAATCAGGGGCCATGTTACAGCTTTCATTGTTGGCAAAATGGTCCTACCAGATTTGTACAGGAGTGGGAAGCAGTAGACAGTAGTTCCCTGTTGATGCTGGTGGGTCACCAAATGACCCTTCTTGAGGACAGTTAAGAAAAATATATTTATAATTCACTTGGGCTTCAGTGTAGCTCAGTGGTAGAGCATGTGCCTAGAATGAAGGCCCTAGGCTCCATCTCCAGCACAACAATAATAACAGCAACAATAACAACCTTAACACTTTCTTTTTTGGGTTTTCGAGGTAGGTTCTTGCTCTAGCCCAGGCTGACCTGGAATTAGTCTCAGACTGGCCTCGAACGCACAGAAATCCTCCTACCTCAGCCTCCCAGGGCTGGGATTAAAAGCACTGGGCCACCATGCCAGACAAAATATGTATACTTGCTAAGCTAGCAATTACACTGGTGAGATTGTATTTTTAGCAACGAATGGGCAAGAACCAAACAATGTATGATACAGATGTTCATCATGATGTTGTTTATAAAAACAAAGAGTTGAAAATAACCTAAATAGCCATCAGTAGGGGATTAGGTCCATAGCTACTGTTCATCCTCAGTGTAGAGCTGCCTCCTCCTTCCTGGTCGGGTTACCAAGCCACTTGCCATAGCCCCTGGCACTTACCTTGCCCTCTCTCCCCCAACCCACGTTGCAGTGCACTCATACAAGTCCATGCAGCCTGAGATGGACCGCGTTATGGAGTTCTACGAAATGACCCGTGTGGACGGCCTGATAAAGCGGGAGGAGACACCCACGACAATGACGGAGTACTATCAAGGACGCACAGACTTCCTGACCTACCGCCACATCAACTTTGGGCCCAGGGTTAAGAAACTCTCTCAGAACAGCGCAGAGTCAAATCCTCGGCCCATGGTGGTGAGAGCTCGCTGGGCCCGGGCACCTGCTGCCCAGCTGCTCTGGCAGACAGTTTCCCCAGGGTGGGGAAGCCCTGGCTCTGGGGTAGCATTCTGAGGCTGGGATACTAAGTGTGAGGCAAGTGCTTTACCAAATGCAGATTCCTATACTCACTGGGGCCACACTGTGTCTCCAACCACCAGACTGAGAAACATCATTTCCTTATTATGATGAACAAGTACACTCATGGCCTAACACCTCAAAAATAGTGAAAATATCACAAAATGATGTCTTTCCAATGTTAGTGTGGATTAATAGGTTTGGTCTTAGCTGGACATAGTGGTATATATCTGTACAACTCCCAGCACTTGGGAGGTAGAGGCAGAAGGACCAAGGGTTCAAGGCCATCCTCAGCTACACAGTAAATTGGCTGCTAGCCTAGAGCTACATGGGACCATCTCTAAAGAAACATGGTGATGGGGCTAGAGAGATAGCTCAGTGCTTAAAAAGGCACTTGTTTCCAAAGCCTGCTGCCCCATGTTCTATCCCTCAGCACCCTCGGAAAGCCAGATGCAAAAAGTGATGTGTGCATTAAGAGTTTGGTTACAGTAGCAAGTGGCGTGCATGTGACCACACACACACACACACACACACACACACACACACTCACTCTCTGCTTGCAAATAAAAAATATTTTAAAACATAGTAATAATAACAAAATTTTCTCTTGAGTTTTTTTCTAATTGCACTAAGATGGGGTGTGTGAAGGTTAGCACCTCTGCTTCGTCTACTTTGTGTAGATTGTGCTTTATTTCTTCCAAGTCACTACCAGTGACTTGGCAGGTGAGCGTCCCCTCCTCTCCCAAGGGCTTTCTATGTCTGTAGGTCAGATGGTGAGGGCCCCATCTCTTGGGTCAGGCTGCAGTCCTGTGGGGGGACCCAGGGAACTCCAGGCCCACATGGTACTGAAAACCCACGAGGGTCACAGAATCCAGAGTCTGGCTAGAAAGGGATGCTTCAATAAACAGATGTAAAACACAGCAGGCCCCAGGGTCCTGGGAGTCCTTTGCTCCGCCAGCCGAGCTCTCGCTGTAATCACCCCTCTCATGCTCGGTTTTGGCCACACAGAAAATCACCGAGCGGTTCCTTCGCAACCCGGAGAAGCCCGCGGACGAGGACGTGGCGGAGCGCGTGTTTCTGATCCCGGAGGAGCGCATCCAGCTGCGCTACCACTGTCGCGACGACTACATCACCACGTCCAAGCGCGAGTTCGTGCGGCGCACCGAGGTCGACAGCAAGGGCAACAAGATCACCATGACGCCGGACATGTGCATCAGCTTCGAGGTGGGCAGGGCAGGAGAGTGGGGGCACTCCCTAAGAACTGCGCCCCTTCCTGCTCTTCAAGTCCAGCCAGGAAATTCATTTGCGCTTCCCTTGGAAAAACCCAAGCCCCTATTTAGGGATCCTTCCCTTTGCAGTTTCTCTGAAAATCTTCCCTTTTCCAAGGAAATGAGAACCCAGGCGGCTGGGACCACTCCCTCATGTTCCCTGCTCTCCCCCCTGGTGAGCAGAGACCCCCCCCCCAGATCCTAGGGATCCGTGGGATCTAGTGGAGGTTTTCACCTTCCTAGCCAATCCACTGGCTCCTGACACATTCCTCAGTTCCTCTATATCTTCTATTCCTCTTCTTCTTCTCCTCCTCCTTAAAAAAAGTGTTTTTTTTTTTTGTTTGTTTTTTTGTCCTGCCCCCCCCCCCCAGCCCGGAGGTAGGGTCGCACTCTAGGTCAGGCTGACCTGGAATTCAGTATGTCGTCTCAAGCTAGTCTCCTGCCTCAGGCTCCCCAGTGCTGGGATTAAAGGCCTGCACCACCACACCTGGCTCCCTACCCTTTTTTTTTTTTTTTTTTTTTTTTTTTTTTTTTTTTTTTTTTGAGGTAGGATCTCATTCTAACCCAGGCTCACCTGGAACCCTCTGTAGTCCCAGGCTGGCCTCGAGTTCACAGCAGTCCTCCTACCTCTGCCTCTCAAGTGCTGGGATTAAAGGTGTGCACCACCATGCCTGGATTGGCTCCTTTTCTTTACTCTCTGTATTTTTTTTTTAAGGAACTGCCATCTTTTAAAATAGTTTATTTATTTGAGAGAGAGAGAGGGAGAGAATCGGTGCCACTGCAAACGAACTCCAGATGCATGTGCCACCTTGTGCATCTGGCTTTACATGGGCACTGGGGAATCAAACCTGGGTCTTTAGGCTTTGTAGACAAGTGCCTTAACCACTGAGCAATCTTTCCAGTCCCCCTATGATCTGCATTCTTATAGATAAGGAAACTGAGGCTGAAAGAAGTTAGGCAACTTTCTTGGGGTCACACAGCTAGAAAGAAGTAGGAGTAGACTTAAGCCAAATGGCCCCATGACCCTGACCACTGCAGCCTGAGTGTCACTGTGGTGGTTGTGGCCCAGGTGGAGCCCATGGAGCACACCAAGAAGCTGCTTTACCAGTACGAGACCCTGCTTCACCTGAAGAGCGAGGAGAAGCTGTCCCGACATCAGGCTTGGGAGTCAGAGCTGGAGGTAAGTTCCCATGGGGCAGGGGACATGGCAGGGCGGGAGGGTCCTAATTACGCATGCCCCCTTCACGTGCAATTGAGGTGCTGGAGATTCTGAAGCTCCGTGAGGAAGAGGAGGAGGCACACACGCTGACCATCTCCATCTACGACACCAAGCGCAATGAGAAGAGCAAGGAGTACCGGGAGGCCATGGTGAGCCCAGCCATGTTCAGGCAGTGTTCCCAAGAGCCCAGCCTCTGGGGTGGGGAGAACTAGAGGAGTTCTTGGGGAGCCCTTTGTAAGGATGACATCACTGAAGCCTGGGGAATGTCCTTGCTGACCATCATCCCCTGAGCTGACTATTTTGATGGCCCTAAGAGCCTTCAGGATCCAGGCCACTCACCCGGGGCTGTGGGCAGCCAAGGCCTGTGGCACAAGGGAAAGAATGAAAGGTGCATGCCCACCTCTACCAGGGCACCCCAGGAAAGCTGTGGCCTCCTCTGGGAACTCTTGCACAGTGATTCAGAACCCAGGCTGAGCACCAGGCCCCTGCATCACAGGCCTTTGGCTTGTACCTCAGGGTGCGAGGGCCAGTTTGGGTTTCCGGTGATGGCCCGCTGGGTGTCTCTAGCTTTCCTGGCCCCTATCCACTCATGCAGGACCTTATGGGCAAAAGAGAACAATGGTGGGAGTCCAGCATCACTAATAACCACTGTTATTTACCACATACGATCGGCTGTCGACCACCAGACACCAGGCTATGGGTTTTACAGACAGAGCCGGTCTCAATTTTCAGAGAAGGAAAATAGTCTCAGGTAGAGATATGACTTCATGTCAGAAATGAGAATTTCATGTCACCCCTAAACATGGGTGGCCAAGAGGCCATCCAGTCTCATAGTTTGCCACGTGCTGGAACCTGGATTTGGGGTCTGGCTTTGTCACTCCGTGGCTGCAGAGCTGGTCGAGAGATTGAAGGCCCTGCTCTTCCAGTTGACTGCCTCCCCGCCCCCCTCCACCTATAGGAACGCGTTTTGCACGAGGAGCACCTGCGGCAGGTGGAAGCCCAGCTGGACTACCTGGCCCCGTTCCTGGCGCAACTCCCTCCGGGCGAGAAGATGACCCGCTGGCAGGCCATGCGCCTCAAGGACGAGTGTCTCAGCGACTTCAAGCAGCGCCTCATCGACAAGGCTAACCTCATCCAGGCGCGCTTTGAGGAGGTGTGGCCACAGAGGAGTGCTGGCATCCTTAACCCAGCCCCTCACAGATCTGTGAGGGACAGTTGGGTGGATACCCATGTCTGTGCTTGGGGCTCAGGTAGATTTCATGTTGGTAACAGGAACTGCATGACATCTCAGTGATATGCTTGAGCTGTTCTTCCCACTTGTCTTTTTTTTCCCGAGGTAGGGCCTCACTCTAGCCCAGGCTGACCTAGAATTCACTATGGAGTCTCAGGGTGGCCTTGAACTCATGGTGATCCTCCTACCTCTGCCTCCTGAGTGCTGGGATTAAAGGCGTGCGCTACCACGCCCGGCCCACTTGGTTTTTATATGATGAGTGGATGGGATGGAGAGAGGGGTGGGGTGAGTGGATGGAAGGAAGGATGCGTGGGTAGATGGAGTAGGTACACTGGTGGTTAGGTCGGTAGATGGGTAAGAGGACATATAGTTGGACAAACAGACGGGCAGGTGAAGGGATAGGCAGAGGCATAGATGGGAAATAGATGGGTGGGTGGATAGACTTGTTGAATTACATCATCTTCTAGTCCTTGCCATTTCTGTGGGTTGGATGTACGAATGTGATTCCCACACAGTGGCTCAGTTAGTTCCCACACAGAGCTCTACCCAGAGTGGGGTAGGTGGAGAAGGGGTATAATAACCTGTTTTGGAGATAAGAAATTGGAGGCTCTGGGCATGTCAGTAACTTGTCTAGACCATTTTGGGTTTTGTTTATGGGGTGTTGGGGATGCAACTCAAGAGCCTTGGAGCCTGAGCACATGCTAGGGAAGAGCTCAGCCACTGAGCCATGACGACCCCTGGCCTGGCTGTTTGTTTTGACCCTGCTCTGACCTCACAGACATGCTCCCACATAGCATGACCCCACACGTTTCCACCCAACACTTTATGACCTCTACCTCTGCCCCGGTGGGACTGTAGTAATCTGTGAGCTAGCAGCCTGTGCCATCTTTCCTGCTCATCTTCCTGTGCTCCCAGGAGACCCAGGAACTGCAGAAGAAGCAGCAGTGGTACCAGGAGAACCAGGTGACCTTGACACCCGAGGACGAAGACCAGTACCTCAGTTACTGCTCTCAGGCCATGTTCCGCATCCGCATCTTGGAACAACGGCTCAACAGGTGAGGGGCTGAGCCGGGAGGAGTCTGGGGACAGCTCCACCAGCTGGGACGTCCCTCACTGTAGCAGACAGCTTCTATTCTATTCAAACCACCACATTCCGCCCCTGGCCCCCAATAGATTTATAAGCACCACACATTGTAAATTGTACTCAATTCAATTTCAAAGATCCCCACAGTCTTGACCAATTTAAGATATTAAGACCTGTAAAATCAAACAAGTTAAACACTTCTAACATATAAAGGCACAGAATTAACATTTTCAACTGATATAAGGCATAGCAAGGAGAGACTGAAACAATGCAAACTCAACCACCATCAAACAAACATCAAACTTCTGCAGTTCAAGTTCAATATATCCAGAGACTAACAGTCTCCAGACTTTCCAATTTGGCCCCTCCAGCTGGGCAGAGTAGCTGGGGAACACTTCCATCCCAGGCCAACAATGCGCTCTATGGTAGCCCTTGCACAGTCCTGGTATATACAAAACATCTTCAGGTCTTCATGCAAACCACAGTCCATCTTCCAAAGGCTCTTTCAGCCTATCAGGGCATCAGGCCCTACCTCATACCGCATCTCAGCGGCAGCTCCTGGAAGCATGTGCAACTCACGGCCACTCCTCGCATTTTTCATGCTTCTGAAACCAATACCAGGTGTGTAGGACACAGCCATATTCTTAATTCAGGGATGAAATAAATCATAACCTTGAAAAGCAGGTTTCTTCTCCAGTCAACTCTTTCCAAAAGAGTTTGAATTTCTATGAGAGTCCTTCCTCAGGCATCCTTTCCATTGTTTTAATGTAAAGCAGTTGGACCATCTTCCTTTAAGATTGCTAATGTGTTTGACAATAGCAGATTCAGTAACCTAAAACCAGTCTCAGTGCCAGTAAATTTAACTTGCTTGAGATTTTCCAGCTTAAAATCTTAAATCTCTCAGTCCACTATCTTCAGCCAAGCACATCAGTCCATTACAAATTTAACCTTGATCAAACTCTGTGGGCCTGGGCAGCAGGACGCAGCCAGCCCTTATGCCAGTAGCCCAGTTCCAACAAAGTCCTCTGCAGTCTTTCCTTCCCCTTAGAAAGCTCATAAGCCAAGCCTCGAAGTTCAATGCTGTCTGCACTTAGCATTCTCAGACTCTCATCAGAATAGTCCATAAAACTTGGCTTACCACTCCAGAAGACATCTTCAGTTGCAAGCACCAAGTCCATGCCTATTCCTCCAAAAGAAAGGTTCCAAAAGATCAACATGCACATGGCCAGGTACATCACAGCCCACTCCTCGGTACCAAATTCTGTAGCAGACAGCTTCAAGTTCGCTGAGATGAACTTCCAGACCAGACACAGTTATGGAGGAAGGGATTTATTGAAGCTTACAGATCCAGGGGAAGTTCCATAATGGCAGAAGAAGCTGACCTGCTTTCACAGGACCAAGCAGAGAGAGAGAGAGAGAGATGCACAAGCCTAAAGCCAAAAGCCACAGCACACTTCAGGAACTCCTGTTAGGCACACTTTGCATATCTTTAGATTGAAATCTCAAACCCACCACCACACCTTAAGAGCCACCCAGTGACTGCCTCCAGCCAGGTGGATAAAGATGCAAACTACAAACAAATAAACAACTGAATATATTGGGGGCCATCTATTCAAACCACCACACTCACTTTCCCTCCCTCTGTTCAGGCACAAGGAGCTGGCCCCACTGAAGTACATGGCACTGGAGGAAAAGCTCTACAAGGACCCACGCCTGATGGACTTTGTAAAAGTCTTTATGTGATGCCCTGCATAGGACCACAGCAGAAGCCACCACAGAATGAAACCCTGCCCATGCCCTGGTCCCTATGCTCCCATGATGCCCCTTCTGCCTCACCACTTCCTCTGTTGCTCATCATCTCACCCCATAAACACATTTCTAATTTGCTGTTTATGCCTCAGACTTCATGGGTTTCAGTTTACCTTTTTCTCTACACTTTTTATCATCTACAGCCTGGGCCACCTTCCTCCTTACCCTTCTCTCTGTTGGAATGTCAAATCCCTTACCTCTGCTGATGGTCTCACAGCCACCTGCAAGGAGCCAGTTAGGGCACAATGTGGTGAAGTGACCCAGTCCATAAAATGAGAATGGCAAGGCCAAGGTGTAATCCTCAGAACTCGGAGGCTTGACATCAGAGGGCAGGAGACTGAGTCCAGGACCCCCTCTTTCCATTTACCACTGTGGCCTGAAATAGGACATGAAAATTTTTAGGGGCTGGGGAGATACCTCAGTGGGTAAGGGCGCTTGCTACTCAAGCATTAAGACTGAAGTTCAATCATCAGCACACAAAAGCCAGGCCTGGCAGTGTACTCCTGTAACTCCAGTCCTGAGCAGGGTCAGGGACAGAATCATTACTGGGGCTTGCTGGTCAGCCAGCATAACTGAACAGCAGTGAACTCCAGGTTCAGTGAAGAGCTACTGTCTTAGAGAAATAAGGCAGAGAGTAATAGAAGAGGAAACCCAATGTCCTCCTCTGGCTTCTGCATATATGTGTGTTCACGTGCACACACATGCATACATCACCCCCACATATCACACATAATGCACATCACCCATACCACATACACCAAAATAACTTTTTTGGGGGGTCTTTCAAGGTAGGGTCTCACTCTAGCCCAGGCTGACTTGGAATTCACTATGTAGTCTCAGGGTGGCCTTGAACTCACAGCGATCCTTCTACCTCTGCCTCAAAAATCTGGGATTAAAGGCATGCACCACCACTCCCAGCCTTTTGTTTTTTGTTTTTTTAACAGGGAAAGCTGATCTTGTAATCCCAGCGGAGCCAGGAGCATATAGAGTTTGAGGCCACTTTGGACTACATAAGACCCTGTCTGAAAACATAAGCCAACAAAAATGCAGAGAAAATTTGTAGTGGCATATAGGTTGAAACATAGCCAAGCCAGGCATGGTAATACACACCTATAATCCTGGCACACAAGAGGCAGAGGCAGAAAGATCATGAGTTCAAAGCCAGTATGGGCTGCATAAGCGAGACTTTTTATTAAAAAAAAAAAAAGGGAGAATAGCCTGAATAAATAAATTGTCAACTTGAGATAGTTTTAGTGGTTGTGAGTACTCAGTGTCTAGTGAGTAGAGAGATGACTGACATCTTACACTGCAAAGACAGCCCCTGACAAAGAATTATTAACCCCAAATGCCAGTGATATAGAGGTGTCTAATGATAATAAACTAGAACTACAAAGAACATGGGAGCAGGGCATGGTGGTGCACGCCTTTAATATCAGCACATGGGAGGCAGAGGTAGGATTGCAGTGAGCTCAAGGCCAGCCTGGGCTGGGTTAGAGCCAGATTCTATCTTAAAAACAGAACAAAATCAAACAGACAAAAAAGAACATGATTGACTTCATCAAGTGTAATGTAGGAGGATTCCAAATACAATAAAGTTCATACTTTATATAGTATAGTAGTTTTTTAATTTTTTTTTGTTCATTTTTATTTATTTATTTGAGAGTAACAGAGAGAGAGAGAGAGAGAGAGAAAGAGAGAGAGAGAGAGAGAAAATGGGCGCGCCAGGGCTTCCAGCCACTACAAACGAACTCCAGACACGTGCGGCCCTTTGTGCATCTGGCTAACGTGGGTCCTGGGGAATCAAGCCTCGAACCGGGGTCCTTAGGCTTCACAGGCAAGCGCTTAACCGCTAAGCCATCTCTCCAGCCCAGTATAGTAGTTTTTTATAGTATGATCCTATTTATGTAAAAAAAAAGTTAGGGGCTGGCTTAGCAGTTAAGACGCTGCCCTGCAAAGCCTAAGGACCCAGGTTCAGTTTCCCAGTATCCACGTAAACCAGATGCACAAGGTGGTGCATGCGTCTGGAGTTTGTTTGCAGTGGCTAGATGCCCTAGCATGCTTATTCTCTTTCTGCCTCTCTCTCTCAAACAAATAAAAATAAACACAAAATATTTCTTAAAAGTTAACTGCTGAATTAGGAGTCAGGATACCATTCATTCCTGGGATGTGAGGGATAGTGAATGGCAGGAGCCTCTGGGTCCAGTATGTTCTACTTCTTGACCAGAGATGTTTAGTTTGTGATGATTCACCAATGTCACACCCCTTCAGTATGTCATTAAGACATGTGTACCATACTTCGGTAAAAAGTAACCATTACTTTTCTCATTGCTGTGACGTGATACCTTGCAAAAGCAACTTCGAGGAGGTTTTATTTGGCTCACAGTTGGAGGATATGAAGTCCTTTATGGTGGGGAATGCACAGTGGCAGGAGCATGAGATGGACAGCCTCACAGAGGGAAATGGGGAGAGGTGAATTCTAAGTGCTCAGGTTGTCTCGTCTCTTGTGATTCAGTCCTTGACCTCAGCTCACAGGATGGTGCTGCGCACATCCAGAGGGGTCTTCCATTCTCTGATACATACCTCTCTAGAAACACCCTTAAGGACACACCCAAAGGTGTGTCTCCTGGATGATTCCAAGTTGATTCTATCAAATTGATAAGGAAGACTAACCTTCACAGAAGGGCTTAAATGAGTCATGAATCTCATCTAGTCTTTAGATCTGACTTCCAGGTAACAAGGAATGAAAGTGAATGATAGTAGTTTCATCACTGTGACAAAAGGCCTGACATAAACACTTAAAGGAGGAAACTTTATTTGGGCTCATGGTTTCAGAGGCTTCAGTCCTTAATCAGCAGGCTTCATTGCTTTGGTCTGTGGCAAGGCAGAAAGAGAGGTTGTCATGGAGCAAGAGTGCTCACCTCATGGAGGACAAGTGTATTCAATGACATTCAAAGGTAATCCTGAAGTATCAAGATATTTTAAATTTTTTTTTGTTTTTGTTTTTTTGAAGTAGGGTCTTACTCTAGCCCAGACTGACTGACCTGGAATTCACTATGTAGTCTTAGGCTGGTCTTGACCTCACAGCACTCCTCTACCTCTGCCTCCTCAGTCCAGGGATTAAGGCAGTGAGCCACCATGGCTAGTAAGTAGCAAGATTTTCTGATGCTACTTTGTTGTTTTCTTTTTCAAGGCAAGGTCCTCACTGTAGCCAAGGCTGCTCTGGAACTCACTGTAGTTCCAGGCTGGCCTGGAACTAACAGGGATCCTCTTACCTCTGCATCACGAGTGCTGGGACCAGAGGGGTGTGCCACCATGCCCAGCTTGATGTTACTCTTTTAAACCAGGCCTAGTTTACTAATACCCAAACACTCCGCAGGGTTGACCTCCCCAAGTACCAGGGACCAGTGGGTACCACATCTCTTGCTGCTGGCAGAGACCATACTTTTAGTAGGGACTTAACTCAGGCTATGGCTTTAAGAACAAGGTTCAAGTGCTGGGGCCATTATTTTTCCACCTGTTATAGTCGTTAAAAAGAGAGATGGCTTAGCCGTTAAGGAGCTTGACTGCAAAGCCTAAAGACCCAGGTTCAATTCCCCAGGAGCCACATAAGCCAGCTGCACAAGGTGGCACATGCATCTGGAATTCGTTTGCAGCAGCTGGAGGCCCACGTGCATCCATTCCCTCTTCCAAATAACATACAAATTTAAAAAGCACCTTAAGAGCTAGAGTGAAGTCCTACCTCGGGGTGGGGGGGGGGGAAGGCACCTTAAGCTGAACGTGGTGGGGCGTGTCTTTGATCCAAGCACTTGGGATGCAGAGGTAGGAGGATCTTTGTGAGTTCGAGGCTACCCTGAGGCTACAAATTTAATTCCAGGTCAGCGTGGGCTACAGCGAGACCCTACCTCGAAACAACAAAACAAAACAACAACAAAAAAGCAACTTAACTGAGGCCTCAATTTTCACTTCTGTAACTGGGGACAGGAATTCTTACCCCCTAGGGTTGTGTGAAGCCTAACATGAGAGCTAGCAGCCCCAGTAGGAAGGGCGTGCGTGGAGGAAACCTGGCGTTTGGGGGCTCTTCGGGCACTGGCCGGGAAGTCCCCCTTCCATGAACATGGGTAGAAAGGTAACACGACAGACCTGGGTTCATGGAGGGTTAAATGGCCTTTCCCTGAACACATCCTGCCCAAGAAATCCAAGTAGGGCTTTCTCGAGGAGCTAGTTCCGGGTCCCCACCCTGGCCTGGCAGACACTTGCCCACTCCTCCATTTCCCAGATGGTAGCTCTGGGGACGCACTGGTGCGCTCCACACCCGACTCGACCGACCGGGGATTGTCAGGAACCAGGATGTTTCCTCGGCGGCCTCTCGTAGGGGACTCAAGGCGAGATCAGGATCGAAGCCTAGAAGCAAAGAGCCCACGACGGAACCGCCCACAAGCTGGCAAAGCTACTGTAGCGAAGTGCTGACCAGAAGTTTCATTCGCACTTCGCCCACTTCCAAGATGGAAGGTGTGCGACTTCAAGATGCTCACGAACTCCTCTTCCCATTGGTCACCTAGGAATTGCTTTTCCAATAATTCGGATGTTGATTGGCTCATCTCGGACTATGGCTAAAGCGATTGGTGCAGCTCCGTCGGAGCGTGGCGCACAATTTTCAAACGTAAACTCGGTTCTAGGAAGAGAAGGAAAGGGGAGGAAAGGGAAAAAAAAAAAAAAACGTGAGGCGGAGGCGGGACTAAGAGAACAGCAGCCCGCATTGGTTCGTTGGAGACCTAAGGGCAGCTCGTGAATGCTCCTTCCTCGTGATTAGTCCGAGGCAGGAAAAGGAGGCGGGTAATTACGCAAATAGGCAGAAGCGCCTGCTTCCATTGGCCAATCGTGGAGTGAGGCGGAGCGTCAGCGTCGGCTGATTGGTTCAGGAGGTGGGGTGGGCGGGGCTCTAGGCCGGGGAGGTTTTTGTTGTGAGGGTCGGTTGTCAAGCAGCGACCAATCAGGGCAGGGAATGGAGGCTAGTGGGGGTCGCGCCTGGAGCAGAGCCTTGGCCTCGGGAGCCGCTTCTGCAGGTACAGTGGGCTGAGGGGCGGGGGGAAGGTGGACCCTGGGCTGGACCGTACCTGGTGGGGCCGACGGGGCCTGCGGGGAGAAGCTTCTGGACCCGAGGAGGCTAGAGCCTGTGCTCCACCAGCCAGAGGGGCGGAAGGATCAGACGGGGCTTGGGGACCCTGCCCCAGCCTTCGGACGTGTGAGCCGGCGTGGAGCTTGGCAGGGGAAGGCTAGGGAGGCCGGAAGCAGCGCTGGTGGTGCAGGAGGATGGTCCTGAGTAAGGGCGTGAGAAGTAGGGGAGTGAATGAATGGGGGGCGCCGATTGCAGCAGGGAAAAGGGAAGGAAGGGGGTCTGGCGAAGCGAGGGCCAACTAGGGGAACTCACGTTGTGCATGAATGGGAGAACAGGGGTCAGGAAAAAAGGGAACGCAGTCCGTTTTGGTCAAGGGGTGAATGGCCATACTGGTGGAAGGCTCCATGCCGTAGTCTTTTAGCGTTGAGGAGTCATTCCGACTCGCGGCCACACTGGAAGGCCTTAATTCCCAGCTCTGTCCTTGGGAGTTACAGGGGGTCAGGCGTGGTCTTCTCACCAGGAACTGGGCTAGGGGAGTGGAGTTGGACCCTTAGGGTCTACTTGATGATTCTTTCCCTAGAGGACTTTAGTGGCTCCCTCTGGGATGCCGCCCATGGGCTCCTAAGCATAGCCTCAGACGCCAGTATATCATGTGGAAACAGCAATTCCCAGAAATCACTCCAGTAGTCCCTCCCAGCCCCACCGTGGCTTCTAACCTCTGTGCAGCCTGCGCACTGCCACTTTTCAGGGTCTTCGTCTCTTGAAAACCCTTCTTTATTCCTGTGCTCCAAGTCCTCTTGTCTGAAGTGTCCCTCTGCAGATTCTCAAATTCAGTTTGCACGTCAACTTCAGGCTCTTGGTGGCTTTGGTGGGTCTGCATAAAGTGGCTGTGGTGATCCAGTGAGATGCAGATCTTACTTGTGCTTGCTAACATGCCATCCGTCTGTTTGTATTGCAGCCCACTGTTGAGCTGAGATGGCCTGGTTGATGTACACAGGCTGCTCTCCTGCGGTGTGGATGATTTAAACCACCAGGCAGTCCTGGGCCAGGAGAGAAGGCATTCCCTCTGCCTGGATGTGTGGGAACTCCCTGCCAACTTGATTGGCCAATCTGGGGGGGATCCACCCCCACCCCACAAAGAAGGTACAGTCCATTTTGTGGGTGGGACCTCAGGTGCCAATCCCTGAAGCATGGCCACTCCTGTGGTCACGAAGACGGCCTGGAAATTGCGTGAGTACTTTACGATTTTCTTTATCACCCCATTATTTTGTTAGTTGCTCGTGGCTGGGCAGTGAAACCTTCATCTTTGTCTCCTCTCCTGGGCACAGGGAGAGACTGCGAGGTCTTGTTGTAAGGTGGACCAAGGTGTCAGTCACATTGGGCAGGTGACTAACGTTTTTGAGGCTTTTCCTTACCTGTACAGTGAAATTGTTGTGCCTACATCCTTTAGTTGCTGAGATTAAAGCAAGACCATGAACTTCATAAAGCACTTGGTGCAGGATTTCCAGTGAGGCCGATGGACAGAGTGGGATGTGCAAGGCTGAAAAATGTTCTAGGCATTTCAGACATGCTGCGTGTCAGACTTCTCTTGGGCAGATGAAAGCATCTTAGGATAGGGGTGGGAGGTGTGCAGGGGCCTGAGGGAGGGACAAGGAGACTAACAGGGCTCTGGAATGTAGTGGAGCAGGAGCACCCCCCCACACACACACCCTCCATCACTCTGAATGAGTGGTTCTAAGCTTTGGCTTACGGGAGTTGCACCTCTCCATACATACTGCTGGAAATTAGTACTGAGACATTTGAAAACACAGTACCTGCCAGCATTGATGTCATCACATGTGTGTTTCCTGGAAGATGCTGCTGGATGCTTGTGAGCAAATGAGAATCTCAAAAGCTATGTAGTACTAGGACACTCATTTTGCTCTTTTCTGAAAGTCTCTTTTCTTTAACCTTTTAAAACTTATTTGTTTACTTGAGAGAGAGCGAGCACATGTGCCAGGGCTTATTTATTTATTTATTTGAGAGAGAGAGAGCATATGTGTCAGGGCTTCTAGCCACTGCAAATGAACTCCAGGCACATGTGTCACAATGTGCATCTAGTTTACATTGGTTCTGGGGAATTGAACCCTGGTCCATAGGCTTTGCAGGCCAGTGCCTTAACCACTAAGCCATTTCTCCAGCTCTGAATGTCCCTTTTTGATCCCAAGCCCCCCAATCATATTTTAAGGACTTCTTCACACCTCTATGAGCCCCTTCCCAGCTGTCACTGTTTGGCGTAGGTTCGGTCTGTTCCACATGGTCCTGCTCTGCCGTGAGCTGTTCCTGAGCTGTTTGCAGGAGCTAGCATAAGGCTTCACCACTTTTAACCATGAGACACCAGGCTAAGCTCTTTTGCTGGATCTCAGTTTCCTCATTTGTAAAGTGAGAGGTTGGGGCCATTTTCAAGTTCTCCACATTCTAGGGTTCTGGGAGAACACTGTTATGATCCCCAAAGAGGGTATACTTTGGACAAAGTGGCTTTATATATATTTGGATCCAGTTCTTCAACATCTGGTCCTGAGTGTAGAGCCAGGCACTGGAAAGCCAGAGGAGAACAAAGTAAGCCATCACCTCAGTGGAAACAGCCTGGGGAGAGCATCAGGCAGGAATCCGGTAGCCACATCCATCTGTTTCCATTTCTGCTCTAATTCCAAGCTGGTGTGTGTGCTTTGACTCGGAATCAATAGGCAAGAGATAAGGGTAGAGGATGAGGCAGGGACGGCTGCCCAAGCAGCAAGTGCAAAGACCCAAGGCAGGAAGCTTTGTATATTGAGAGGACTCACAGGAGGCCATCGGGTGTGGCACAGCAGCAGGGAGAACCTGATGCCAGGTGAAGTTAGCAAGCTCTACTGAAGCACGAGTCCACAAGATCCCAGTGCTTGTAAGCTTTGGGTTTTATCTTGGTGTGGTCAAAGACTGCATCAAAGTATTTGAATTGCAGGAGTTTGATTAGACTTGTTGGGAGCCTGTGACAGTTTTGTGTGCACAGCGATTTCCTTGGGTCTAGACTGAGGACCCCAAGGCCACACGGCCTTTGACTCTGTGAGGCTGTAGGATCTAGTAAGGATCCTACATTGGCCATCGTGGGGTTGCTGAAGGACATCTTTGTATCTTACTCCCAGAATGCAGACCTTTAGCGCCTCCGGGCATAAGGCGACTGGTCCCCAGCTTTGGTTGGGATGTGGGGCCTCTGGGTCTGGGGCCTGTGTTGAGAAGCAGATCAGCTGCTGTCTCTGACCTGCCAGGAGACAGTCTGAAGCGTTTGTTCTGTTTCCATGATGTGGGCTGTTGCTGCTGATGTCTTTCACGCCAAGCCAGAGGGGAGCCTCCTACCAGGGTCATGTGGCCTCTTGCTGGTGCCTTTGCTGGGCCTTCCTATCCTCACGGGACCTAATCAGTCCCTGTTTAGAAGGGAGTCATCTCTTCTCATCCCCGTGTGATTCCTCCAGCTCTAGGCCCTGCCCAGAGACCATCTGTTCCCCCTGGAACATGACAGCAGGAGCCTCAGTGCCCACAAGCTCAGTGCCAGCCCCAGAGCAGGCACCCTGAAAAGATTCTGTTCCACATTAATGTTGTCTCAGGTGGCAGTCCTGAGGACTGGTGAGATGGGACCTAGGCCAGCCCAATCCCACTTTCCCTGGGGATGGTAAGAGCCAGGTCGATTGGTGAAGGCCTCCAGTGGGTCCAGGGAGTGGCTGCAGAGAAGGGGACTGAGTTCAAGGGCTCACCAACAGATGCTCAAGGAGCAGCTGGGCTGTCTTCTTGCTGGGTTGGTCACAAGCTCCTGAACCAGCAACTGTCTCTGGCCAGTGCTCTGGGAATCCATCTCCAGGCGTCTGGAGGACAGAAGGCTCTGGTTGAGATGAGGACTAGAGAGGGACCTGGCTCCCTTGGATCTGAGCAGTGGTGGTTTCCAGCTTGCTGATGTCTGGGCCTGCGAGGAACCTTTTGCCCTAGGTGGGTTGGCTGCTGCCTCTGCCAGCTGTGCCCTGCCAGACCCTGCAAGAAGGAGTCTTCCAGGAGGTTGACCCTGGAGCTAGTGCCCTAGGTATCTGTGGTAGTCCTTTGGGCCTCCTGGGCCTCTTCCCTGGTCTCTTTGGGGTCTGTAGGCCACACAGGAGCCACTTAGGCAGGGTGGAGTAGTGCCTGGGGTAGAGGAAGGAAGAGCCTCTGTGGAACCGCTGTGACACCTTTCTCTGTCACCCAAATGAGTCTCCAGCTTCCTTGGGGCTTCTGCAGTTGGGGTTTTCCCTTGCCTGTGTGGGAGACCTGGCCTTCCTTTCTCCTCCTCCTTCCCAGGAGGCACTCCCAGAGCCAGAGACTGGCCTGGAGGCCTAGGCTGCCTCTCAGTTTCCTGGCTGTGTTTTGTTTTTTTGTAGCACTGATAAGGCCCTGTGAAATTCTAGTCTATGGCACCACCGCAGCCCCTCCATCCAGGCCTGGGGCCCTCGGGCTGCCCACAAGCCTTATCTTCTCCTCTGTCTGGTCAGCCTCACTCTTCCTGACCATCTGCTCAGTCTGCTGTCCTCCTCATGGAGCCCACCCCATGCCGGCCCAGGGCCCTGACCCCTTAACCTGCCTATCAGTTGTTCAGGGCCTGTTCTCAGTGAGCCCTCCCCAACCCCAGGGGGCTGGCCCTGGGCTCATCCCATTCATTAGACAAGGGCACACCCTCAGAGAGGATGTGTGACTTGTCCACTGCCATGCAGCCATCAGAGCTCAGGCCAGCATTGGTGGTTCTGAGTCAGGAACAGAACCCTGTGGAGCTCACCTGAGGATAGCTGTCTAGAGTCAACTTGAGTTGCTTTGAAAGTGTGTCCGGACAGACGGACATAGGTCTTGTGTACATGTGTGGCACCTGAGAGCAGCTGAAAGGCACCTAAGTGGTGCGTGGGTCATTTTTGTTGTTTTAATGTTTGTTTTTGGCCTTGTGTCATAGAAAAGTATCACAAACATACATAGATAGTATTGCTCCAGACAAGTTAGATTAAAAAATAAGAGGCCATGCTCACGAGATGGCTCAGTGGTTAAAGGCGCTAACTTGCAAAGCCTGTCGGCCCAGATTTGATTCCTCATTATCCACCTAAAGTCAGATGCACAGGGTGGCGTGTGTGTCTAGAGTTCATTTGCAGCTGCAAGAGGCCCTTCCACGCCCATATTCATATCCCCCCCCAAAAAATAAATAAACTAAACTTAAAAAAAATAGGAAGCCAGTTTTTAAGATGGAGTTCAGTCATCTCATAGTATTTATGGAAGATTGGTCCCAGAATCTCTATGCACAGATACAGATCCAAAATGACGAAATGACGCAGTATTTGTATAGGAGCTATGCTCGCTGTCCTGGGTGCTTGAAATCATCTCTAAGTTATGTGTAACACCTAGTACAAGGTAAATACTTGTACTATTATTTAGGGAATACTAAAAGAAAAAGAAAAGTAGCTGAGCATGGTGACCCATGCCTTTAACCCCAGCACTTAGGAGGCAGAGATAAGGAGGATCGCTGTGAGTTTGAGGCCACCCTGGGCTAGAGTGAGACAACAACAACAACAAAATTATTGAAAAGAAAAAAAGTCTACATGTTCAGACAAGTACACATGTTTGGTTTTGTTTAGTGATAGGATCTTGTATACAGCCCAGGTTGGCCTCAAACTCATGATCTTCCTGCCTCATCCTCTAAGCACTGCATGCATCACCATGCTCAGCATTTCAGAAGCACTTTACCCCCAATATTTTTTTAAGTATTTCTTTCTTTATTTGAGAGAGAGAGAAAGGAAGAGAGAGAATGAATGAGAATGGGTGTATCAGTACGTGTGATCTCCAGAGACATGCACCACTTTGTGCATCTGGCTTTCCATGGATACTGGGGAATTGAACCCAGGCCATCAAGCTTTGCGAGCAAGCACCTTTAACCACTGAGCCATCTCTCCAGTCCTCCCTCCCAATATTTTCTATTGGGAGTTGGTTGAACCTGTGCATATGGAAGACAGATTGTGTAGTCACTGTTACCATTGTGACCATTTGATGTGCAGAAAGAGGAAAAAATACAACTCAGGAAGGAGGTCCTAGAGCAGGACAGAATGCAGTTAAGGCAGTCACTGCAGTCGGGCCCACATTCTGCCCTGTCACAGTTGCTGCAGCTCGTGGGGGTTATTTGGCTTCAGGTTCAGAGTTGGTGGCTGAGCTGGGCCACCCTCATGCAAATGGCCCTGTCAAAGTCCCCTGACTGCCTTCTCCCTTCCTTTCCTGTGCAGAAGAGATCGTCGCCCATGCCAGCAATGTGTCCTCGCTGGTGCTGGGCAAAGCCTCCGGGCGCCTGCTGGCCACGGGTGGAGATGACTGCCGTGTCAACCTGTGGTCCATCAACAAGCCCAACTGCATCATGGTGAGCCTTGGAGTGGCGGGGGACCCTGGGACAAGGTGGGGGGAGGGGTGGCTTTGCAGGCACTGTGGAGCACAAGGTACTAGGGTGGTCCAGTACAACATCAGTGCTGCCTTCAGCTGTCTGCTCAGTAAGGCCCAGTATGGCTGGGACTGTGGGCAGCTCTCAGGAAAGGGGGATCATGTGGGTGTGGGACAGAACCCCAGAGTCTGTGTGGGATGGTTTAAATAATCCCTGGCCCACGGTGGAGCCAAGAGGCTTGCCCCCCACCTGCCTGGCTGCCCACCTGTCAGCTGCATGGGGGCGGATGTTTGGAGTCATTCTCCACCTCAGCTCATGGAAAGGTTTTGAGGGGACACAGGTGGAGCTAGTTAGGGAGGTGTTCAGGGCAGGAGCATAAAGGAGGGAAAACATAACCGTAATGTCAGGCAGTTCTGTTGTCCAAAGGCCTCCGTTTGGTGTCTTGGTGTGAGCCTTCTTTGATGCTGAAGAAGAAGCTTGCATATGCACACACACCCCAAAATACATCTCCAGTACTCTCTTGCTCTTGTGTAACCCAGTGTTTTTAGAATGACAGTGAGGATTTTCCTGTGTCAACAAATACTGTTTTACAGGACCATTTTTAATGGCTTGCTGGTATTCCATCACAGGGATGAGCTGTAATTAGCTTAGCCACACCCTGTCTCAGCATGGGGAGGTGGATTCCAATTTTTTTTTTTTTTTGACTTTGTTAAGCCACTGTGGCAAGCATCCTCATCTGCCCAGAGCTTGGTGGAGATATGTGGTTCCTGTATCTAATCCAAGGCTGTGCTCTTTGGACAAACTGTCAGAACAGGTTGTCAGATTGCCCTCGGGAAACCAGTTTCCATTCAGCACAGCATGGCAGCGCGGCCTTGCCCCACATCCTTGCCTCCACAGGCACTTACCATCCCTTTGAGTCTTGGCCAGATAAATGTGAAGGAGAAAATGGTGGGAGGTGATATTTATTAGTGCAAGCTTAGTCATTTGGGGGATTTTGTAAGAGTGGGCAGAAGTGGGATCCTCCCAGATCACAGCCACTGTGCCAGGGCTCAGTGAGAGTAGATTGCCTTGTTTTACTTTATTTGTAGGGTTCACATGTGTCTTTCCCCTGAAATGCCATAGTAATATACACAAGTTGAAGAAGAGTCCGTGGAGGCTTGTAGCTCAGTGATGCAGTGCTTGCCTAGCATGCTTGAGACCCTGGGTTCCATCTCCAGCCCTACAAAGAGTGGGAGAGGGGAGAGGAGACTGTCACAGGTAGAGCATGCTCTTGCCCGCCACGTCACCCTGGCTAATCTGGGATCTGGCTTCAGGCACTAGGTGCAGCCCTCGGGACTCCATCTGGTCTTACCTTGTATCTCTTTCCCCCTGCTCACTCTGAAGACAGCTGCTTTTTATTTATTTATTTTTATTTTGCTTTGGAGTGTTACACTTGTGTGACTTATAAAGATACAGGGTGAGGGCTGGAGAGATGGCTTAGTGGTTAAGGTGCTTGCTGGCAAAGTCAAAGGACCCAGGTTTGATTCCCCAGTACCCACACAAAGCTGGATACACAAAGTGGTGCACGTGTCTGGAGTTTGTTTGCAGTGGCTAGAGGCCCTGGCACACCCATTCATTCATAAATAAATAAAATTTTTTTAAAAGTGGAGGGTGAACACCGAAGTTTTCCTTCCTCCCTGACTTCCACAGCCTCCCTGGAGGCGACAACAACCCCGACTTCCTCTGTCCTAGAATTGTTAAGTATACAGGTGAACAAATGTGTTTCTCTCTCCTGCTGTTTTACGCAAGTACGCACCACCCTTCGTTCTTTCTCACTTAGAAGTGTCACTGACACCAGCCTTTCTTGTGTTGGAAGGGTTCCCACGATGGGCGTTTGCATGGACTCCAGTCTCTTGCAGTAGATGACCATGGCTTTGTGCTTTTTCACATGTGCCTGTATGTGTATGGAAGATGAGCTCCCAAGGAATTAGGGAGCTTTCTTGTTCATTTTTCTGAGCCAGGCTGGCCTGAGATGCTCCCCACTGGGAATGTCGTCCTAGCAACACTGGTGGAATGGCCACTGTACTTTAGGGGAACCAGTACCAAATGAGGACAGCAGATACCATGGACTTGGGTTCCAGTCTCCCCTCTAGAAAGTTGGAGATGCAAGCACCTCCCACCCTCAGAGTGGCTAAGACCCTGCACAGTCCTGCCCAGCTCTGCCTGCTCCAGCAGACCTCCTGCCCCCTGTGAGCATGAAGCAAGTAGCCCCCAGGAAGCTAGGCATGGGGATGAGGGACACGGCTGCTCTGGCTTAAGGGCTTGGCCAGGCAGAGCAGAGCAGCCTGGGCAGGGTCATTTGGACTCAGGGCTAAAGGATCTCCTTGTCTTGATCCCCTGCTCCCCTCCAAGAGGCCCAGGGCCATTTCTGCAGGGGACGCCCATCCCCAGCACACGATGGAAGAGGGAGGTGGCTGGAGGATGCCCAGGGTGAGCTTTGTTTTTGTCTGGCCTGGAGCTCACGGTCGTCCCCCTCAGCCTCCCAAGTGCGGCGACTACAGGTGGTTTGAAGGGTTACTTGACCATGACTGAATGGCCGCGTGCCCAGCTTTGCTCGCCTCTCTTAGCTGGGGAGCTGAGGCTGAGAAGCGCTCTACAGGAGGGCATGGGTGGGGTTCTGGGGAGCAGCCCATTTACGTTTACCTACTTCCTGCGGAATCTTTTCCTGGGGACCCTGAATGTGGGGTAGCAGCTGAGGGGTGTCCCTGCAGTGCCCTGGAGCTGTTGCCCTCTCTCTGCAGAGCCTGACTGGTCACACGTCCCCTGTGGAGAGTGTCCGCCTCAACACTCCGGAGGAGCTCATTGTGGCTGGCTCCCAGTCGGGCTCCATCCGTGTCTGGGACCTGGAAGCTGCCAAAAGTAAGCCATGCCCTGCTTGCCATCCCTAGTGTGTGCCTGGGCCCTGCTTCAGACATGGGTGCCAGCAGGCCTGGCTGCTCTGCTGTGGGAGCACTGACCACACAGTGGCAGCCGCCTGGCCGCCCTGTTAGCCCAGCAGCAGTGGGCACTGACATCCCAGGACTGAGCGCTGGCACTGAGGAGGCACCCAAGCAATATCTGAGTGAGCAGTGGTGTAAGTGGGGTGTGGAGGTCTGCCTGTGCACAGTGTGACCTCATGTGCTAGGAGGGCACATGGATAAGAGGGTGGCCCTGTGGGGAGCCATTCAGAACCGGGGAGTTAGCCTGCTGTGGTGGTTCATGTCTTTAATCCCAGCACTTGGGAATCTGAGGCCAGTTTGTCTACAGAGTGAGTTCCAGACCTTGCCTCAAAAAGTAAAAAAAAAAAAAAGGGCCTCTCCTGAACTTCAGCTGCTGTTGAGTTCCACCTGGTCCAGTTGGGCCGAATCTAGGGGAGAGCTCCCCACCCCAGCCCTTACTCTCCACATGGGCTCTCCACGTGGCAGGAGTTTTTTGAATTTTCTTTTCTCTCTCTTCTTTGTGTGGTTTTTCCAGGCCCTCCACGTGGGATCTCTAGCCACATGGGTGCCTTTTCCTTGGCTCTGTACTTCCCTCACTAAATATAATAAAGTAAAAAACAGCCTGGCGTGGTGGCGCACACCTTTAATCCCAGCACTTGGGAGGCAGAGGTAGGAGGATTGCCGTGAGTTCAAGGACAGCCTGAGACTACATAGGCAATTCCAGGTCAGCCCTGACTAGAATGAGACCCTACGTCGAAAAACCAAAATAAGTAAATAAATAAATAAAAACTGGGCAGCATGTGCCCCATCTCAGGGTGAGCCTGCCATCTTCATCTAGTTTCCATCCTGATAGAAGCTATACACGCTCTGAGAAGTCTAGTGCAGGTCATTGTAGCACGCAGCCCGATGAAGAGAGGAAGCCTTCGCCCCGCTCCTTCCGGAGCTCTCAGGGCCCTGGCCTTCTGTCCCTTGCCTGTTATTGTGCTCATCACTCCTCTTAGGAAAATAAAATCTGGCCTGGGATGGAATTGCCCACCTTTATCTCCCAACATCCTGGTGGCAAAGCAGAGAATTGCTGCTCATTCAAGGCCATGAAACACTGCCCTCTTGCTGTGGAAGGCAAGATGTGATTCTCGGCAGCCACCCCAAGTCTCTTCCTGTCCTCCTGGTGTCAGCAGCGTCTGGGACCCCTGAGTATTACTCTGAATCGTTTCTTTCTTTTTTTTTTTTTTTTTTTTGGTTTTTCGAGGTAGGGTCTCACTCTAGCCCAGGCTGACCTGGAATTCACTATGGAGTCTCAAGGTGGCCTCGAACTCACGGCAATCCTCCTACCACCGCCTCCCGAGTGCTGGGATTAAAGGCATGCGCCACCACGCTCAGCTCTGAATCATTTCTTTTTGTAGCTTTTTCTCTGGAGTGAACAATTACCTTTTCCCACCTGTGTTTTGATGCACCTGTCACTAGTTACCATTCGTTGCAAGCACTCTGCCAGAGAAGCCAATTTATTCCATTTTCCCTCGTGCTGCTCCCATAATCTAGCTGTCTCTTCCCATGTTTCACCACACACCGTGCTGGCCAGTTGGAAGATCCGAGTAGAGCCTATCTGCTCGCTGCTTCTGGGCCCCTCTGCCAGGCAGGAGGCTACAAGGCCACAGGTTTCACCCAGCCTGTGTGCCTGGCTGGCCCTTAAAGGCCCTTCTGGCGCAGGCTCTGCAGCTGGTGCAGGGCAGCACCCCTTAGCTATGCTTACCTGGCAGTGAACTTCACTTGGGAATGGTGGTGTTTTGTGTTAGTGGCCCTCGGTAAACATGGCACCCCCGGGCCTGTGGAGTGATACTGGCGTACCTGCCGAAGTGTTGAAGAACAGCAGAGTCTTGATGAAAACTGGGCTGTAGGTCTGTGTCTCAGAGTGTAAGGCAGGCTGTGCTTGGCCATTGCGGGACACTGGGGAGCACGAAGACAGTGGGCTCTGATTGAGAGAAGGCAGTCCACTCTTGGAGAGAGTCTGCCTCGGACTGAGTCCCAGTGACACTCCCAGCCTACACGAGCAAGGAGCCAGAGGAGAAGCCTGTGGCTGTCCCTATCCCAGGCTTCCTTGCCTCATCAGGGAGATGAGAGTGACTCCTTGAGGTGGTAAGGTGGAAACGGGTGATGAAACCAGGCTGGTAGGAGCCCTCCAACATGACAAGTAGGCACACTGAGGCCAGTGAGTGCACTGGGCTTGGTGAATGACAGGAGGCTGCAGAGGCAGAACCTGAGACTTGACGCCTGCTGTCAGGCCTTCCGTCCCATGCTCTCTGCTCTTCACCAGGTGATCGAGTTGGTTCTCAAAGCTTGCCCTCAGCAGGGAGAGCTAGGGCCTCAGGAACAACTCCACACCACTCTCCAGAATGAGTGGCAGCAGTGAGGTGGCATGTGAGCCCCAGGTGCACAGGGGCTTCTGGGAGAACCACGTCAGTACAGAAGGTTCTGGCAGAAGCCACAAAGCCACTCTGCTGAAAGGGCTTAAGGGTTCCACATGGACAGAACTTGAACCCTTGGAGCCTCTGACCAAGGCCAGCATGTCCTGGGAAGGACGAATAAGGGCCAAAGTCAGGCCTGAAGATTGCAGTTCTTCCTGCCAGTCAGTTTTCCATACTGCACCCTGAGGGCGAGAGTATTCAGCCCAACAGATCCCGCAGGAGAGTGGCCTGTGCCTTGAGAAGGTGGCTCACTCCGGGTGGGCCTCACCACAGTTTCATAGGCAGGGCAGCGTCTCTTGTGGCATGCAAAGGGAGAGCTGGGAAGTGGGCTGGGCAGCATATGCCCTGCTGGGCCCAGAAGCACAGGACAGCTGGGGAGTGCAAAGGACTGGTGCCCCTGCATGTGATGCAGTTGAGTTAAAAGGCACGTGCCTTGGCTGACTCCTCAGGCACAGGAAGGAGGTGCCTGTCCAGTCTCTGGTGCCCAGCAGAGATAGGGCTAGTTGCCTAGGGCATTGAGATTTATGGATCGTGGGCCTGGGCCTCCGGTGAAGACAAGAGCTCCCTTTAGGCTGCTCTGACCTGGCCTGGTCTGGGCCAGCAGCCGTGGCTCCAGCTCCCTCCAGACACCCAGGTGGAGCCCAAGGCACCACCGGCTCTAACTTCTGGCCCAACCCCTGCTATGTAGCCTCAGGCAGACCGATTCATGCTTAGCCACTACCCACTACCCGGCATGGTTAGAGGGGCTCGGACCTAATGCTCAGAACCACCCTGCTGGACATCAGCCTGATGGTCATGCAGTGGACAAGAGAGATGAATAGATGGCCACAGCCATGGATGGTGCATCCTCACTGAGGCCGGAAGAGGGAGAAGCAGGACACATGCTCCAAGGCCTGAGGAGTGAAGGTCCTGCATGGGGGGTAGATCCAAGGAGATGAGGCAGACCTTCTGCAGGAAGAAACTAGCATGGAAGTCATTGCAACTGGCAATTATTGAGTGCTTGGCAGGTGATAGGCCTACTCAAGCACTTGTAGTTGTTTTTTTAGTTCAAACTGGAAATGGCCATGAGGTCAGAGAAGACAAGTGATTGCCTGGGGTCACACAGCAGTTGAGCAGCGTCAGTACTCACGTCAGTTTTGCCTGACTCCCAAGCCCGTGAGCTGACAGGATGGGTGAAGGGCCGCATCTGTGCTGGCATCGCTATGCTTCTCTGCTTAACCTCGCAGCCCTGAACACCACCTTCAACAGGGAGCTCGAGACCTTACAGCATAGCCAGTTGCAACTAGGCTCAAACCCAAGGATGGCTGGACTCCCACACCCTTTAGCCTGGCATCATGGCTCATGGGCTAAGGGGGCAGCAGGGGGTGATCAGTCTGCCCCTGGCTGTGTTTCTCTATGTCTTCATAGCTCCATTTGCCCTCACAGTCATCCTCTGGATAGATACCACTGCACTGGGCAGTGTGAGTCCCCAGACACGCCTTCCCCTGGCCTGTCACTTTCTTTCCACCTGACCGTGTTCCTTATCCTCCTGGACACTTCAGCCAGGCAGTTTCCCCTGCTGCAGCCTCTCCTTGGCTCTGTCCTGGGGGTCATTTGCCTTGCACGGTAGCCACTTGGCCTGTGCCCAGCACAGTGGTGACTGCTGTTGTAGACAGCTGCAGTTGCTGGGATGGACATCCAAACCAGACCCAGTTGATGGGAGGAAGGGTTGATTTCAAGCTTACAGATCCAGGGGAAGGTCCATCAGTGGTGGAAGAAGCTGCTTCCATCCATCCAAGCAGAGAGAAACCCACACCAGCCAGAAAACACCAACACCAACCAGCACAAATGGGCAGCAAGCAGCAGGGGCCCCACCAGAGCTCAGACTGCTCTTTTACACCTTTGGGCTGCAGTTCAGATTTGTCCCCGGTGACACCTCCTCCATCTAGGTGGCTGGGGATCCAATTTTCAAGCTTTAATAAAACAACATACATAGTCTATGGGGGTCATACATTGAAACTACCACAACTGCCTTGTTGTCTCAGGGACAAGCTATAGGGAACACCATGCATTTTTCAGGGACTTGAGTAATGACAGATGGCTGTAAAACTCTTAGAGTGGTGGGACTCTGGTTATCTCCTCTTTCAAATTGGTGTCCTACTTTTGTGGACCTAGCTGCCTTCCTGTGCTGGCCGGCTCACTTTCACACCATCGCCTCTGCTTTCTTTTGCCTTGTTAGTTCTTCGCACACTCATGGGGCACAAGGCCAACATCTGTAGTCTGGATTTCCATCCCTACGGCGAGTTCGTGGCCTCGGGTTCCCAGGATACAAACATCAAGGTAAGACGCCATTCTCATTCTGTGCCCCCAATCTCACACTGGCTTCTGCTTGGGATGAGGGTGTCCTTCCCTCCACGGCAGCATCCCCACCCTCCTCCAGATGGGGACATGTGAGCACTGGCCAGACATGAGCTCAGAATGCCCAGCCCAGGCGAGCCTGCAAGCCTCTGCCTTGTGGCTCTCGTGACCTGGAAGTACACAAGCCTCTTCTGCTCATGGCTGCACAGGGCCCTCTGGCCCAGCCTCCTGGGCTGTCGTAGTCTCTCGTGACACTGGCCCTCTGCTTCTTTCCACCACAGCTCTGGGACATCAGAAGGAAAGGCTGTGTCTTCCGGTACAGGGTAAGGACATCCCCTCTGTCAGTTCCTCACGATTACCACGCAACACCAAGAGTAGCGTGGAGCCACTGTACGGTGGGGCTGGGTGCTGCTCTCCATCACGGGTGAAACCTCAGAACAGGATCTGGAGCAGTGTGGTACTACTGCTATGGTTGTTGCACGTGGATTCCTGGCTTCCCATTGGTCCCCAGAGCCACGTTCATCCAACTGCTCCACCTCTGCTTTGCAAGCTGACGTCCTTGAGTGATGGGCTTCCTGGTCTAGCATGTGGCAGCACTGTCGTTAGCAAAGAATCAGTCAGGTTTTCAGAGCCTCTAACGTCAAAAGAGGGCACTTGGTTCTCCAAAAAGAGGACATCCAATACTCTTTCAGAGAGTAAGTCTGCACAGTCTAGATTTATGAGAGTCCTCCAGTCCTGGGTGTCTATGGCCACACATGGAGAAGTGTCTCTGCTGTCTTCCAGTGGTGGCCATCTGTTCCCCTCTGTGGCTGTTCCTCAGGAGGGCACTGTGTTGGGACAGGCTGAGGGTCTGGTGAGACACTGCTGGGCCCTCTGGTGAACTTGGTGCTCTCCTCAGGGTCATAGCCAGGCTGTGCGCTGTCTCCGGTTCAGCCCCGATGGGAAATGGTTAGCATCAGCCGCAGATGACCACACAGTAAAGGTAACTCGTGGCCTGGGCATGGGAGCTGGCCCAGGCTTAGTCCTCCCCTCCTTGCTAACTGGGCCTCTACGTCAAGCCTGTCCAGAGTGTTGTGGGAACTCAGGCCGGATGAAAGGCAGAGCTAGCAGCCGGGTGCACAGCCTGGCCCTGATCGCCTCTTGCCCTGCCCCCAGCTCTGGGATCTGACTGCTGGCAAGATGATGTCTGAGTTCCCAGGTCACACAGGGCCTGTCAACGTGGTGGAGTTTCACCCCAATGAGTACCTCTTGGCTTCTGGCAGCTCTGACAGGTGAGGAGGAAGGCACATCAGACTGCTCTTCTCACTGTCTTCTGTCCCCTCCTGGGCTTCCACACACCTCAGGAGCCTGCATTCAATCTAGGATCAGCCCGTGGTCCTATCCCTCCCTTGCCTCCAGTTCCTGGCCCCAGTTTCCAGGGCCATCAGGATCCACAAGCACCTGGTGGAGCACAGTGTAGGGAGGCCCCTAGGGGCGGGGTGGACCTTGGAGAGGCTACAGCCCACATAGAGGCTAGCATGAGGACTGGCTTCCTAGCACGTGGCCTCCTTTGCAGAACCATCCGGTTTTGGGATCTGGAGAAGTTCCAGGTAGTGAGCTGCATCGAAGGGGAGCCGGGGCCTGTCAGGTGAGCAGGGGCCCCACCCTGGGCTGGGCAGTGGGATGTGGGTATATGTGGCTTTTCAGGTCTTCACTTCTGCTTCCGTCCTGTCCTGGGCTTGCCCACTTCCTTGGGATGAGGTTCTAGCTGGATGTTCAGGACTAACAGCCAGCTCTCACCTGGCCCAGGAGCGTCCTCTTCAACCCTGATGGCTGCTGCCTGTATAGTGGCTGCCAGGACTCGCTGCGTGTCTATGGCTGGGAGCCTGAGCGCTGCTTTGACGTGGTCCTTGTCAACTGGGGCAAGGTGGCTGACTTAGCTATCTGCAACGACCAGCTGGTGAGAGCCAAGTCCCCCACCACCCACTCTACCTCAGGTCCTCTCCTGCTAGACCTACTAGGGTCTTGCCCCTGGTCTGCAGCTTTGCCCCTTCCTGCAGATAGGTGTGGCCTTCTCCCAGAGCAACGTCTCCTCTTACGTGGTGGACCTCACGAGGGTCACCAGGACAGGCACAGTGGCCCATGACCCTGTGCAGGATAGCCGGCCCCTGACACAGCAGCTGCCCACCCCAGGAGCTCCTCTGCGGCGTATCTACGAGCGACCCAGTACAACCTGCAGCAAGCCTCAGAGGTGGGTGCTCAAGGCCCTGGAACATGGGGGTGCCAAGGGAAGGACTTCAGACTCCATCCCAGTCCCAGGAGTGGGCCTCGCTGGGGTCCTGACCTGCTTGGTCCGGCACCCCAGGGTCAAGCACAACTCGGAGAGTGAGCGGCGCAGCCCCAGCAGTGAGGACGACAGGGATGAGCGGGAGTCCCGGGCCGAGATCCAGAATGCAGAGGACTACAATGAAATCTTCCAGCCCAAGAACAGCATCAGTAAGGAGCCCTGCCCAGTCTGGTAGCCTCACGCCCTCCCCTTGTCTTCTGGGCCTCCATAGGCCAGGCTTATGCGGGCTGAGGACGGGAACCCAGGCGCTTCTGGCAGAGGTCCCACAGTCCCTGCCCCACCCGCTTGTCCACATATATGTGGGCTCACAGGGCCAGGCACCTAGGCACATGAGTCCAGGAACCTCCTCCAGCCACACATCCTGATGGCCTAGGCCTGAAGGGCTTATAGGAACCCAAGTTTCAGTCCCCTTTCCTTGGCAGGTCGGACACCACCACGGAGAAGCGAGCCCTTCCCAGCACCCCCAGAGGATGGTGAGTTGTGCAGCACCTGTCCTCTCAGAATAATGGCTCCCACAAGCCTTTCCTCTCCTGGCCCGACCACTAGCATCCCCCTGCTGGATCTGGTCTCTTTACCTGCCTAAAAGGGCCAAGTATGTGCCAGGCCCCAAGCAAGATCCTGGAGATAGTGTGACCAAGACAGGCAAATGCTCGCTTTGAGCCCATGACTAAAATGAATGTAGAGAAAGCAGGGGTCAAGTGGGCCTGCCAGTGGAATGTGTGCTGCTGAGGAAGGAGGTCTCTGAGGTCACTGAGATGGGGGCAGCACTCTTGAGGAAGCCTGAGGGCCATGAACAGAGGGAGCGAAGAGCTTGGGGCCAGACAGACCAAAAAAGCATCAGGGCCAGGCCTGGAACAGAGATAGCCCAGCTGGAGGCCAGGCATAGAATGCCCTGGCTGGACTTAAGAAGGGAGCAACCCCATTTGCTGTGGGATGAAGAAGGGCCAAGGGAAGGCCTTACGTCCTCTTGCACCTGGCTTCCTCAGTGACCCACTGTCGCCTTTTTCCCTTCTTGAGACCGGGTGTCCTAAGAAACTCTCCCTCTTCACCTCATGTTCACCTGTCACCCTACACACTGCTGTCCCTTCACTCTACATAATCCTTCCTAACTGCAAGTCTTCCCTGGTGCTCCAGGGTCCTGTCCACGTGTGCTCAAGGACAGACCTGCCTGGGCTGTGCAGGACCCCACCTGCTCACAGTCTCCCCACTCCAGCTTCCTAGCTGCCTGCTGGTTCTTGCTCCATTCCAAGTGCAGATGCTGAGCCCCACCCTGTCTTCTTCCCAGTAGGCCCTTCTCCTGGGCTAACAAGCTTTTCCTTCTGCCCCAGACACAGCCCTAACAAAGGAGGCCTCAAAGCCCAACCCAGCCATGGATATGCAGTTCCCGGTGCCAAACGTACGTCCAAGCAGAGAGGGCACTGAGTAGGACTCAGAACCTGAACTGGGCCCGGGACCTCGGGTAGAGGGAGGTCTCAGGCTGGCACCATCTTAGCTTTCAACCCCTGCAGCTCGAGGTTCCAGCCCAGCCCCCAATCGTGACTTCCATTCCTGCACCCAAGGGGGAGCCTGCCATCATTCCTGCCACTAGGAACGAGCCTATTGGGCTGAAGGCCTCGGACTTCCTGCCTGTGCGTGGGACATGCCCAAGGGGTGGGCTGAGTGGCTGAGGGACTGGAATGGCCCTGTGCTGCCTGCTGCAGTGCCAGCATCTGGGCGCTGTTCCCCTAGGCTGTGAAGATTCCCCAGCAGGCGGAGCTGGTGGATGAGGATGCCATGTCACAGATACGCAAAGGCCATGACACCATGTGCGTGGTGCTCACCAGCCGCCACAAGAACCTGGACACTGTGCGTGCTGTGTGGACCACAGGCGACATCAAGGTGCGGGCCAACCCTCCTCCTCCTGCTGCCTGGGCTTAGGGCTGAACGGAGGCCACACAGTGGGGGCCTGATGGCCTGGGCTTAGGGCTGAACGGACGCCACACAGTGGGGGCCTGGGGGCCCGTGGCACATGCACCACCACTTCCATGTTGTTGCTGCAAGCTTCCATTCATTGAGCACCTTCTTCTGGATCGGGCCTGGCCCACCTGGTCGTAGGTGCAGTATTGATACCATCCCCACCCCACCCACTCCCACCTCTCACGGAGCTCTGTTTACAGACGTCAGTGGACTCTGCTGTGGCCATCAATGACCTGTCAGTGGTGGTGGACCTCCTAAACATTGTCAACCAGAAAGCGTGAGTGGCCTCAAAGGGAGGGCAAGAATGAGGTGGGCAGGGCCAGCTTGACCACACGTGCTATGTTTCCCCAGCTCACTGTGGAAGTTGGACCTGTGCACCACTGTGCTGCCACAGATCGAGAAGCTTCTGCAGAGCAAGTATGAGAGGTAGGGGGCTCCGATGGCCTGCTGTGGGGGAAGCCCAGGATACTCCCTCGTCCAGGGGTCGCCTGAAGTGGCTGAGAACCATTGCCGCCCCTCCATACTGCACACCCAAGACCATGGAGATAGGTGTGCATGTGAGCGCTCTCGATGCCCAGTGGAGAGGGCCACACCTCCTTCCCCTGCCCTCTGGCTCTGGCCCATTTGTCCTGACTATCCGTCCGCCCTTCAGCTATGTGCAGACAGGATGCGCCTCCTTGAAGTTGATCTTGCAGAGGTTCCTGCCCCTCATCACTGACATCCTGGCTGCCCCGCCCTCTGTGGGTGTGGACATCAGCCGAGAAGAGAGGTAAGGACTGGGCCAGCGAGGTGTGTGCTGGGGCTGGAACAGCTATGGGGAGCACTGGGCAGTGGCTCAGGCATGGGATGAGCATAGCCAGAACCTGGCATGACCTGGGCTTCAGTACTCTGCGGGGAGGGCTGAAGTGGTTGAGATGGCAGAGGACCCAGGCCTGGTGAGGTCTGTAGCCAGGCCAGGTGGCCTCCATCCTCAGCTGCCACCCGGGGCCCACAGGCTGCACAAGTGCCGGCTCTGCTACAAGCAGCTCAAGAATATCAACGGCCTTGTCAAGAGCAAGTCGGGCTTGAGCGGCCGCCACGGCAGTGCCTTCCGTGAGCTGCACCTACTCATGGCCAGTTTGGATTGAGGAACCCATGGGCGGGGGCACCAGCAGCCTCTGGACCTGGCCTTGGCCCACATTGTTTCCCGTGTGCCCACTGGCCAACGTCTCAGCCTGGCCTCTGCTGCTGGCAGGCCCACTGGCCACTTCCACAGCTGCGGACTCACCAGTTCCTCTTCAGCGGCGGCTGCCCAGCTCTGCCCAGTTCTGCCCAGCTCTTGCTTCTCAGGGCAGCAACTCAAGCCTTGGGGCTGCTACTGTAATTTATCAGGCGAATTTATTAAATTTATAACTTCCTGGCTTTCTTGTGAGAGGGACATCCTCTGCTGTGCTCTTCCAGTTCTCCTAGGCCTACTGTACTGTAGGCTGCAGACCTCTTTGGAAGTGGAGACCACCTTGCTGTAAGGCCCAGTGCTGCTACAGGCTGTAGCCAGCAGGTGGTAGGGTGTCGGGCATGCAGCAAAGGGCCT
This sequence comes from Dipus sagitta, assembly GCA_036346955.1. Lineage (NCBI taxonomy): Eukaryota > Metazoa > Chordata > Mammalia > Rodentia > Dipodidae > Dipus > Dipus sagitta. Next base: position 239,142,358 of record CM070770.1, read on the forward strand.
GGTGACAAAGGGAGGCCATCGCTGTCTTGGCCACACAACATTGCACGGCAGGGCTTCTGGACCTCAGACCTGGCCACCACTAGGCCGGCTCAGAACCCAGCACCCTCTCCCTGGTCCCAGGATGCTTTGACAGGCCAGAGTGGCTGTGACACACCTCCTAGCGGCTCTCACTGCGCACCAGAGCCCCCGTGCTGGCCAGGTAGAGCCAGCCCCTGGCCTGGTGTCACCTGGGGGAAAAAGCGCTCGCAGCTCCTGCGTGGGCTCCCCAGCTGCTCCTGTCAGGTGCAGATGGTCACCGGTGAGGGCTGCTGTGGAACTGTCCGAGTGGCCAGGGTTTCAAAGGCCTCACAAGGAAAGGCCAGCCTAGAGAGCAGGCAGCAGAGCCAGGCAGTGGTTAAAAGCTTGCTGTGGCTTTGGCACACCTGACAGGCCTTTGAAGCCTCAGTTGCCCACCTACAACAAGATGAAGTGACTGTGATGACAGCTAGTGCAGGCACACATGTGCCTCATAAGAGGAACTGTGACCAAAGCAATAGAAAGGCATTGGGGAGGAGCTGTGAGGACTTCTGGCCCCAGTGACTCAAGGGCACCTTCCTGGGCATCTATGGTTAAACTACCAGCCATAGCAACAGGCTTACCAGTGTCCCACGCCCACCATCTGTTCATATAGGCTCCTCAGATCAACACTTTCAGACAAAATTGTGTAAAAAGGCTTTATTTTAATAAGTAAAAATGGCTAAGCTTCCAAAAGTTCTTAAATAGGATTTCAGAGGGAGGAACATACTGAGAGGCCGGTGGGCAGGGAGAGTGCCTGGTGGCAGGCAGCTGAGGGGGCCCAGCCCCCACCCACTAGCCTCTGCCAGCCATAAATACAGCCCAGGCCCTGGCAGGGCACAGGGTCCTATGTACACCTAGGAACACTATGTACATACCCAGCTGTGGGATCCCCTCCTCAGAGGGTCTTGGGGGCAGAGCAACCCCTGCCAGCCCTCAACACCAGCCCAGGTGGCTCCCTGGCCCTCCCACTAGGAGGGGCCACTAGGCCTCCCAGACTGGAAGAGGAGTGGGCCCAGAGGAAGGACTCCCCACCCCCCTGCCGCAAGGGCTGGCTCCCATGGCCCCGGGGCCCACCAGGCACAACGCCTTCCCTGGCCCTCCAACCCATGCTGTGGGTGCCCAGAGCCACACAGAGACATGCTTCCTTCCCAACATGTTTCTCATCTCAGGAGGCAAGGCAGGAGAGCCTCCATGCTAGCCTCCATCTCCTGTGATCCTGGTGGGTGTGGCGGCAAGAACAAGCAGCCAGGCCTCAGGGCCAGCTCCGGGCCCAGCGCGTGGCAGGTCCTCACACCGGCACCGGCCTCAACTTCCCTGCAGGAGGGGAAGCAAGCTGTCAGTCTCCTGTCGCGGTGGGCATTCCTATGACAGGTGCGAGAGCAGGAGGCCAGCAGAAGCACACAGATAGCAGGCAGCAGAGGGCACCAGCCCTATGCATCTGAGCCCCAGCATAGCCCTGCAACCCACAGCGGGCAGCAGGCAGGCAGCTCTGGGCCAACTGGCCCACACTCACCTGCAGACCACAGGCCCAGCTGTCACGCTGAAATCAAAGTAACAAGTCTCACTGGGGGCTTGTCCCCAGCTGGGGCCCAACTGTTACCACCCCTTTGGACCTAGTGACTGGCCGGGCCTCCAAATGGAGGTGGGAGGAGTCCTAGATCATAGCCCTGTGCTGGCGCCCTCTTCTGGGGCAGCTGAGGCCCAGGATAAGGAGAATAGGCCCGCCTTGTGCCTACTGCAGGGAGACCAGGGAACCCAGCTTGTAGATCCCAAGCCTCAGCCTTGAATCAGCAGCACCCACTAGAAGGGCCCAGGGCCCAGTTCTTAATACCACCCTCTGCAGAGGCTTTGATTTCCTACAAGACAACAATGCTTGCCCTGCCTCCTTCCTGAGGAGAGGTGGGGGAGGGAGACAGGTTCTGAAGTTTCCCAAGCTGTGTGTGTGGTGCTGGGATGAAACCCAGAGCCTCATGCGTGCCAGGCAAATGCACTGCCACTACCACTGAGCTACAGCCTCCCACTTTGACTTGTGTTTTGAGACTGTGCTGCCCAGGGTGATCTCACACTTAACATTCCTCCTGCCTCAACCTCCCAAGCAGCTGAGATTACAGGTGTGGGCCACTACCCCTGGCTCATCAGCTGTTTTAAAAAGGGACTTGAAAATGCCCATCCGGAACAGGGCAGCCTGAGGCTTTGACTACTGTGTGGGGATGGCTCACCTGCCCTCCCTCCAAGCCCATTCCCCACAGGCTCACCTGAGGGCTGCAGCTTCCTCCGGATGGAGCCAGGGCGGCTACTGGTTCCAGAGCCAGGGGCTGAATGGGCTCTTGCTGCTGGCTGTGGCATCTGGCAAGTGGGCTCCCACTGCGAGCAGGGAGGGGCATGTGGGCTGGGGGCTAAGGCTGCCAGGGTTCCCCCCCACCACCACTGTGCTCCTCTGTTTCCTCATCTGCAGAGGGATGTGACAACACTCCTCCCTTGAGGAGTGGCAGCACAGGAATTAAACAGCATGCATCAAGAATGTAGTAGTGTACGCTGCATACCCGCACAGCCAGTGTGCGCAGGAAGCCAGCCTCTCCTGCAGCCACTGGCCCACCTCTGCAGTCAAGAGGAAAGATGGCCTGAAGGGGCCACTGGGCTTTGGCTTTACCCTCTCCTGGCAGCTTCCTTCCCCAGACTGGCCACACCCTGCCCACCAGTGCCAGCCCGAGTCAGGCCCGCTGTGCTCCGCACCTCAAGATGTTCCTGGCTTGACCAGGAGCCCAGCTCTGCACGGCGGGACCCAGGGCCCAGCTCCACAGAGCGCACCCTCTCGGCAAACTTGAGTGAGTAGAGAGTCTCACTGGTGTTCTTCTCCACGGGGGACACCTAGGGGACAGAGAGCTCAGGCCCCACCCAGGCAAGCTGGTCAGCAGAGGTGGCAGGAAGGCCAGAGGCACGGGGAGGGTCTTGTGAGGCACTCAAGGTGGCTAGGTCTATGGTGAGGCTGAGGGAAGAGTCACACTGCCTGGGGGGGTGGGGGCTAGTCCCAGAGCCAGGCTCCTCACCTGCACCACCATGAGTGTCTTGCTGTCACCACTGAGTGAGTCCTGTAGCAGGTAGGTGAGCTTTGAGTTGCGGAAGGGCACGTGGCCCTGGCGCGAGCGCAGGGCAGCAATGACATCCCCCAAGGCAGACAGTGATCTGTTGATGTGCTGTGCTTCCCGCAGGCGACTGCCCTCCGCCCCAGACTTGCCCACGCGCTCTGAACCAGCAAGATCCACCAAGTTCAGCTTGCCTGTAGGAAGGAATGGGAGAGGATCAGGGAGGCTCAAGCGTTCCCATGGGGTCCTTGGCCTGGCTGCCCAGTGCACCCCTCACCTGTGGTGCGGAGGCCCGTGCTGCAGTCTACGCCACGAACCGTCACAATGAGCAGGGCATGGGAGCGGGAGCTGTGTTCATTCAGGTTGGTGAACTCCGTTGTGCGGTTGGTGTGGCCAAACTCAAACACCTAAGGGCAGGGACATAGGTTTAGAATGGGGCTCCTCTGTGAAGGGTAATGTTACTCTATTCACTTTATTTCTTCACTTATTTTAGGGTTGTTGAGGCAAGGTCTGTTATGTAGCCAGGCTGGTCTTGAACTCACAATCTTCCTGCCTTTGACTCCTGTGGACTGGGATTACAAGTGTACACCTATGCCTGCCTCACCCTCTGCATTTTTTTCCAACTTTTATTTATTTGCAGGTGTGTGTGTAAGTGAGTTGGGATCAGGGTCTCTTGTTGCTGCAAGCAAGTGCCCATCTGGCTGTATGTGGGTGGCTGGGGAATTAAACCCAGGCCAGCAGGCTTTGCAAGCAAACACCTTTAACTGCTGAGCCATCTCCCCAAGACCTGCATTTCTTTTAGTTAAGGACACTGAGGCTCAGAGGCGCCTGGTGACTTGCTCACTGTACACCACTTGAGCACCGTTCTGGCCTCCAGAGCAGTTCTGCTTGAGCCAGAGTCTTCCTCACCTTGTTGATGTCGTCCACGCTCTGCACCTGGAACTCAGTCAGTCCTGGCACATACAGCTGTCCACTGCCATCTGGACACAGCCGGATCTCCAACTTCTCCTGAGGCTCTTTCCCCAGCAGGTCCCTGGGAAGATAGGATGGAGACATCACCCCCTTCTTCCACTAACAGCCTTTCCGGCACTGTAACCAACCCCAGGGTCATACCATCTTGGACCATGGAGCTAAGCCTGCCCTTTCCAGTCTCTTCCCTACACCCAGAAGAGGAAAGGGTCTATTCCCTAGAAATTCTGAGGGCAACCATGTCTCCACAGCGCATTGAGCTCTCAAAACAGGGCTCCTGGCCATTTGCTCTCCCACAGTGTAGCCCATGGCAGGAAAAGGGGTGGATCCCTGGGTTTGGACCTCCAGCTAGCCTTTTGGGCTAAGCAGAACACACTTGGGGCAAAGCCTTTGAAGCTTTATCCAGAACACTGACCAGGAAAATGCCTGCCCATCCCACATGGCTGCAACCCAGACGCACCTGAGGACCTCATTGTAGATCTCGGCTGCGCTGACAGTAATATTGTACTGCCAATCAGACGCCTTCTCCTGTACCTCGGAGAAGAGCAGCTGCAGGGCCCGCTGGTTGATGCCCGGGTTGTCAGGGGTGCCCTGAGGGCAGAAGGAAAGGCCCAGTGACCCTCCCATTGTTCACACGGCACCTGCCACACCATGTCCTCAGATGCCCTCACAGGTGAGCCTTCCATGCTGAAGCAGCTGGGTGCTGGGCACCTCAGGACACCCTCCCCCAGTGCAAACAAATTCGCCTCTCCAGGCCTCAGCTTCCCATCACCTTGCTAGGGTGCCAGTGACACTGAAGACAGAGCAGTGGGGTGAAGGGCCTGGCACAGGCCTGCCCACTCCTGCTGAGCACCAGAGGCATCTGTGCTTACTGTCACCCGGGAGGAGAAGTGCAAGTGAGTGAGGTCCATCCATGCCCTCCCCGCGGGAGGCTCCGTGTCAGAGGGGCCGGGGCCAGGCTCTGGGCGAACTGGAGGGCAGGCAGGGATGGAGGAGGCAAGTGTCTGGGGCTGGGTGGGATGGCTGACTTTCTAGAAGTCTGGAGTCCCCGCCTGGGCCCTGCCCTCCTCTTAAAAAAATTTTTTTTTAATTTATTTGACTGGGGGAGGGAGGGATGGAAGAGAGAAAGAATGGGTGCACCATGGCCTCTAGCCATTGCAAACAAACTCCAGATGCATGGGCCACCATGTGCATCTGGCTTATGTGGGTCCTAGGAAATCAAACCTAGGTCCTTAGGCTTTGCAGGCAAGTGCCTGAACTGCTAAGCCATCTCTCCAGCCCCTGCCCTCCTCTTTGAAGGCACCTCTTGCCTTGCCGTCTTTGAGGCCTCAAGTGTACTGGCTGCCTGGCATGCTCCAAAGCCCTGTGGCTCTCTGCTCATGGCGCTCTTCCAGACCATCCAGGCGGGTTCCATCAGCTCCCTCGAGGACCGGCTCCAGTGTGCGCCCCACAGAGACTTCCCTTGCACTCTAGACACCACATCCCTCCTGCTACAGCCTCGCCCTGGCTTTGCTATTCTTCCCAATGGGCATAAACTGATGGGCATCACTGTCTCAACTACCAGATGGGCTCCTTGGATGACACAGACTGTTAAGTCACAGCAGGATCCCTCAGACCTTAGCGGAGAACGCAGAGGATAGATGCTTAGGGAGTCCTCACAGCCACACAGCCCAGAGCTTGGTGCCCAGGAGGTACTAAGCCCATTCCCATCCCTTCATTCTCCACAGCCTGCCTGCTCAGCCCTGCTAGCCAGTCTCCTCAGCCCAAGAACTAGGACCCAGATGAGCGGAGGGAGAGAGAGCTTCCATAGCAAGAGCCCAGAAGATGTCCAACGGCCTGATGAGCAGGGCCCAACGAGCCCTCAGTTGTGCTAGATACTTAGACAGTGGCCTCTTGTGGGGAAGTCCTTAGTGCCCCCTAGGGAACCAGAAAAATCCGTACAAACCACCACCCTACCCCTGCCAGAACCAGCTTTCCATTTCTCTCTAGCCAAAGTCCTTCAATGTAGTGTCACATTTCTTGCTCGTGGATGGAGCCTTTTCCTCCCACTCCGGGTGCAGGCCATGGCTGGAGGCTACCCACAGCAGAGAAATGAAGCCCTATTCTAAGAGAGGGACTCCCCACAACCACACTCATATGGCCAGCCTCTCCCATGCCATGCACCTGGGCTTAGCAGGAGCTCAAGGACTGTGTGGGTGGAGGAGAAGGCCTGCCCTGGCCAAGAGCTCTCTGGCAGTATGCTGTCCTTCATTCTGTCCCTCCCCCAGTCCTTCAGGCTTGATGCCTTGGGGTCAGCAAGGGGAGTGCCAGTCTGTGCTCCTAGGCAAAGTGTGTACTGTGCAAAACCCCAAGACCACTGAGGGGAAGTCCAGTCTGAGACCCTCCCCCCCCCACCCAGTGGGCAGGCACCTACCTCCATCGTGTATGTCTTTCCAGCACCTGTCTGGCCATAGGCAAAAATGCAGACATTGAAGCCATCAATGCAGGAGGTGATGAGGGCTTGCACCTCCTGGAACACCTGGGGGTTGTGATAGAGACAAGGTCTTTTGGGGCTGCTGTACCATGGGCCCACCTGCTCCAAGTCCAGCCACCTCCCAGCCAAGGGCTCCTTCACTGGAATAGTATGTGATGCTGTGTCAACCAGCTCCCAGCTGAGGGCTCACCTAGTGATGCCAGCATGGAGCACTGGCATGGAGCAGCCCCACTCCCAAGCAGGGATCAACCAAACCAAGGCAGAGGCTACCATGTGCCTGGCACTGTCTCTGGCCTAAAGTGACCGAGGATGGAGCCATGAGAACAGGAGGGCACGGGCCAGACAAGCCTGGCAAGATGGCCCTCAGCAGAGAAGAGGAGAGTGAAGCTGAGACCCCATGGGGCTCATATCGTTGAGCCTCAGCACTAAGGGCTGCAAGTGGTAGGGACTTCTAGAAACTCCATGGGGCTGCAATGGAAGAAGCTCCTGGCTGGGGCTTGTGGGTGGGGTCATGGGATGGGCAGGGCCCATGGTGCCTGGTTGAGGCAGCTCTATGTGGCTTTCTTTTCCTGAGGCCTTCTAACCCTCTTCTCGCCTCAGAGGGAAGGAAAGAGGAACCCATGCTCCTCTGTCCTCCCTCCACTCTTAGCCCTGTCCCTGGTGTGTCTGCATTCCCTCTGCCACCTTCCTGTCTCCCTGAAGGTGCTCGGCCCCTGGGGCCACACTCACATCCTGCTGTGAGGCCCATGGGGAGAAGACCTTGTCCAGCTCAAAGGACACAGGCTTGCCCTTGTGCAGCAGGTGGATGATAGAGTCGTCGTCAGGATCAAAGGACACAGCATTGGTTGCCTCTGGTCCTTCCCCATCCTCTTTAGTGACTGGCCGGACACGGGCAATCACCCGGATATTTCCTGGATTGGTTGAGGATAGAGATACGATGTGTGTCAACA